>CM016623.1:106306775-107771337 GCA_005393395.2 Gossypium australe
ATAATCTACTTCTAATGGTCAAAATACATTTCCATTAAACATACCAAAATGACCAAAGCCTATACATGCCATATACCATATATACATAACTTCAAATGTACCAAAATAGATGTTCAATAGTGCGATGAAGTCTCTAACGATCCCCGAATCCGAACTAGCTTTGAAAGACTATAAAACATAGAAAATAAACAAAGTAAGCTATAAAGCTTAGTACGTTTGTATATACATCTAAAATAATCTCAACATTCATTAGCATTTCAAAAATGGATAACATAATTATCATTTAAAGCATCAATCAATGAATTTACATAAAGTTTAACCACATCGTAAGTCCTCAACTTCTTCTAACTCGTTACTTGAACAGTTTTTCGTACATACCTGTATCGATACTTATCTATTTCTCACCAATTCTCTTATCAAACCACTCCAGCTTATAAAGGCTTACAATTCAAATACATCTATTTTCTGATGCCATAGTCCAACTATGGTCTTACACATTCATTGCCAAGGCCCTGCCGTTGTCTTACATTCACATGCCATAACCCCGGTTATGGTCTTATTATCTGATTGCCATAGCCCAGCTATGGTCTTATTTGGCAACTCGCCGTACTTAAATCGTACATTTAATTCAAAATATTCCAAATTCAACCAATAAGATAAATAATCACAATACCATCCATCAATTAAAAATAAATACACATTTAAGTTCAATTATACGAACTTACCTTGTGTACGGAAATGACGAAACAAACCGACTATTCAATTACTTTGCTTTTTCCTCTATCTAAGTCTGAATTCCTCTTTTCTTGATCTATAAGTAATCAAAATCAACTTATTTATTCTTCTATTTATTCAATTCAATCCAAAACAAACATTAGGTCTATTTTACACATTTGCCCCTAAACTTTCACATTTTTACAATTTAGTCCTTATTACACAAAATCACAAATTAAGGAAATTCCAAATATACCCATGCTAGCCAAATTACCATAATGCCCCTAGCAGCCCATATTTTTCATTTATTTCACATTTTTCCACAAAGTTTCAACATTTCTCAATTTAATCCCTATTTTGCATTCTCACTAAAAATCACTTTACAAAACTTGTTTAACTAACATCAACTATTCATAATCTATCATTAAACATCAAAACTCATACATATTCATCAATAGAAAACTTTCAAAATCTCTAACAGTTTTGCAAAATAGTCCTTGGGCTAGTTAGTACTAGCTGCAACGATTTCAAAAACGTAAAAATCATTAAAAACGGGACAAAAATCATACCTTAATTGGCCAAATTAGCTTGGCCGAATGAACCCTAGATAAAAGACTTTTCTTCTCTTCAATTTCTAGCTATGGTGGGAAAGATGGAAACAAAATTGATTTTGTTTTGTTTTAATTAACCTTTATAATTAAATTACTATATTAACCTTAATTAATAAACATCAAAACACTTTAATATATGTCCATATATGTCCACTCATGACATTAATTATGGACCTTAACTTTAAGGTTCTATAGCTATTAGACACCTTTAGCTATTAGAACTCAAGTTTTACGCTTTACTCGATTTAGTCCTTTTTATCAAATTAACTATTCAAGCGATAAAATTTCTTCATGAAACTTTAACGCGTACATACTATCATGTTGTAAACACTTAAAATAATATTAAAATAAATTTTCAACCTCAAATTTTTGGTCCCAAAACCACTATTCCGATTTGACTAAAAACGGGCTGTTACAACTCTCCCCCCTTAGGGATTTTCGTCCCCGAAAATCTTACCAGTGAATAGGTTAGGGTACTATTTTCTCATATCTTCCCTGGGCTCCCATGTAGCCTCTTCAACTCCGTGATGTTGCCACAAGACTTTCACTAAAGCTATGTACTTATTTCTCAACTCTTTGATCTCTTGAGTGAAAATTCTGATCAGTTCTTCGTTGTACGTCAAATCAGGCTGAATCTCAATCTTTGATGGAGAAATCACATGTATGGGATCCGATCGATATCGATGCAACATTGACACGTGAAACACATTATGGATCTTTTCTAACTCTAATGGTAAAGCTAGTCGATATGCCACTGGCCCTATTCGTTCAATAATCTCATACGACCCGATAAATTACGGACTCAATTTGTCTTTGCGACCAAATCAAAGTATTTTCTTCTACGGAGATACTTTCAAAAACACTTTATCACTAATCCAAAATTCAATGTCTTTTCGTTTCAAATCTCTGTACGATTTCTGACGATCTAAAGCTTCTTTCAAACACTAACGAATTACTTTCACTTTCTCTTCAGTTTCTCTAATCAAATCAACCCCGTGAATCTGTTTCTCGCTAAGTTCAGCCTAGTATAATGGAGTTCGGCATTTACGACCATACAAAGCTTCATACAGTGTCATTTTTATACTCGATTGAAAACTATTATTATACGCGAATTCAACCAATGGAAAATATCTCTCCCAGATGCCTTCGAATTCCAAAACACAACAACGAATCATATCTTTGAGAATCTGAATTACTCTCTCAGACTGACCGTCCAGATGAAAAGTTGTACTAAAATTCAACTTTGTATCCAAAGCTTCTTGCAATTTCTTCCAAAACCATGATGTAAACCTCGGGTCTCTATCCAAAATAATAGATAGTGGCATCCCGTGCAATCGAACAATCTTAGAAATGTACAATTCAGCTAGTCTATCAAGTGAGTAATCTGTACGTACTGGTATGAAATGAGTAGATTTCGTTAGTCAATCAATGACAACCCAGATAGCATCTTTCTTTTTCGGGGTTAGGGGCAATCCCGACACAAAATCCATTGAAACTCTATCCTATTTCCACTCGGGAATCATCACAGGCTGCAATAAACCCGATGGTACTTGATGTTTAGCTTTGACTTGCTGACAAATCAAACATTTAGAAACAAACTCTGATATATCTCGTTTCATGCATTTCCACCAATAGAACTATTTCAAATCTTTGTACATTTTGGTACTCCCCGGATGAATAGATAAGCAGCTATTTTGTGCTTCGTGCCAAATCTTCTGAATAAGCTCAGAATTTCTTGGTCCACAAATTCCACTTGAAACATCAAACAATCATCCGATCTGATTTGGAACTCTGAATCAGAAGTCGACTTACACTGAACTTGTTTAACTTGCAATTCTTTATCACATTTCTAGGCTTCACCGATTTGCTGAAGACATAACGGTTTCGCTTTCAACTCAGCTACAATCAAACCGTCATCAGACAAAGCTAACTGTTTATTCATCGGACGCAAAGCAAATAATGACTTTCTGCTCAAAGCATTAGCAACTACTTTGGCTTTCCCGGGATGATAATCAATTATTAGCTCATAATCTTTTAGTAATTCAAGCCATCTTCGTTGTCACAAATTCAAGTCTTTCTGAGTCATCAAATATTTTAAGCTCTTTTGGTCTATATAAATGTGACATTTCTCACCAAACAAGTGATGTCGCCAAATCTTTAATGCAAACACAATCACGGCCAACTCTAAATCATGCGTCAGATAATTCTTTTCATGCAGCTTCAACTATCTAGAAACATAAGTTATTACTTTGCCTTCCTGCATAAATACACAACTCAGACCGTTCAACGACGCATCACTGAAATTTACGAATTCTTTACCCGACTCAGGCTGTACTAACACCGGTGCTTCTGTCAATAATGCTTTCAACTGTTCGAAACTATGTTGACACTTTTCAGACCATTCAAACTTTACATCTTTCTGAAGTAATCGAGTCAGTGCTGTTGCAATCATAGAGAATCCTTTCACAAAATGTCGATAATAACCAGCTAGTCCTAGAAAAATTTGGACTTCAGATACATTTCTCAGAGGTTTCCAGTCTATAATTGCAGAAATCTTGCTCGAGTCAACTCTAATACCTTCGGCTAAAATAGTATGCCCCAGAAATCCAATCTCTAGGAGCCAAAACTCACATTTGCTGAATTTTGCAAACAATTGTTTATCTCTCAAAATCTGTAACATTGTTTTCAAATGCTCGGCATGCTCGGATTCATCTTGAGAATAAATCAGAATATCATCAGTAAATACAATCACTAATCGTTCTAAATATGGTCTGAAAATCTGATTCATCAAATCCATAAAAATGGCAGGAGCAATAGTCAGTCCAAAAGGCATAACAAGGAATTCATAATTTCTGTACCTCGTTCTGAATGCTGTCTTCGGCACATCCGAGTCTTTAACTTGCAACTGATAATAATCAGAACTCAAATCATTCTTTGAAAACACTGTTGCACCTTTCAACTGATCAAATATGTAACACCCTAAACCCGGCCAAAACATTACGACTGGATCTGACGTGTTACATCGAAGTGTTGTTTTGAAAACTAGTCTTGTCGATGAAAATTCGTGACTACAGTTTTAAATCCCTTTTTAAAACTAATTAATATCGAAAATGTTGGGGTTGTAAAATCAAAACTTGTTAATCACTTATTGGTCAAATAATTTATTACAAGTTTATTAATCTGGACTAAAAACTGCGGAAGCTTTTCTAATTGTAAACTTTGAAATTTGAAAATGCGTGATTTCTTTGGAAACCGTTATTATTATGAAAACCCGTGTTTCCTAATATACCAGGTTGAAGTAAGAAGTTAGAACCAAATAAAAGTTAAAACCTCAAATGGCCTTATTACATAAATAGCAACCCTAAAATAAAATATTTAAAAAGCTAGGTATAAATTAAAACACTCGCGAACATGTGGCCACCTCCGAGTCCCTCACAGCTCCAATCATCTAAGGGTGGGGATTACCTGTACAGTTAAAAGAAAAGGGTGAGTTACGAGAACTCAGTGTGTAATCCCCTATCAAGTAGTAACAGTGTGGGCCAGAGCCCTATTTAGTAATAGTACAGTGTGGGCCTTAGCCCAATACAATAACAGTGTAGGTATAAGCCCAAAATAATAACAGTACAGAACAGTGATGTAACCCAACCCAATCCAGCCAACACACCAATATCGCAGCATAGCTGCTAATAGTAACACAGCAAAGCTGCTAACAATAGTAGTCGTGGCCCAGCCATTACGATCAGAATACGTGGTGAAGCCACTAGAATAGTAAAAATGTGGCAGAGCCACTAGTACAGTACTTCCTCCAAATCAGAATCTCAACCCTAATGCAAAATGTCGTGTCATAAATATTACGTGTATGCAGTATGTCATATTCATAACCAGTCATATAGATATCATACACATATCACTAAATTACCACTAAGGGTATAATGGTCCTTTTGTCGGTTCGGGGTAAAACGATAATTTCACCCCTCAGGGGTATTTCATAATTTTACCCTACAAGGGTATCTCAATAATTCTACCCTACAAGGGTATTTCGGTAATTCTACCCTACAAAGGTATTTCGGTAATTCTACCCTACAAGGGTATTTCAGTCATTTTATTTATTAGGGGTATTTCAGTCATTTACCTACTTTTGGGGTCTCGGCACAGATGACAACCCTTCAGAAGGCCTACAGTCGTCCCGAACGACTCAGATAACCTATATGGTCAAAACAGTGTAAATGAGCCTAAAGCCCATTATTCGGCCCAAGTGGGCCCACACGCTCGTATGGCTCATTCAGCCCAATTTCAGTCACGGCTATGTGAACTTCGTAGCCCAATCCATTATTATTCGCTTACTGTAGATTCTATCCATGTGGGACCCACGAGCCCATTGGGCCTATATGGCCCATCGAGGCCCATTACGACCTAAGCTCGTGGTGGCTTCAATAGTCTAGAGCCCATGTTCGTGGGCTCGGTTTACCACACGCACCATCGCACACACGTGTGGCATAATACTCCATATTTTTGGCTTTTCAGCATTTTGCCGATCTACAGTCATAGCAATGTAACCATTACATACTTTCGGCTTTTCAGCAGATCATCGAATACTGCATACGATTACACACCTTTTTTTCTGAGTCGTTCCAAGATCCACGAGCACTCAACCTAGAATCATCAAAATTTGATGTTAGTCCTTAATCATTAAGGTAACGCCCTCTTAATAGCACTTAATCCGAACTATCTCTCTTACCTTGCTTGACAATAGACTTTAATCTCTTAAGGCCACTGATCAGGATTGATCACACGCCTATGCCGAATATCTGTATCAAAACAGTTCTTATTAACCAAAACAGTGATCCAATATGTGGCCTTAATCCACAAATGCCACTTACCAACAGCTGCAATATTTAGCCTAATCTAAGGGTAGGGTATTGATCTTACCCTTAACGAGAGACAGAGTTTGATGACTTGAATAACTTCTGCACTTCTCCACTCCTCGGGAATACCTAAACCCATCGATCACCACACCAAGAGGAAGGGATCACCATTCGGCCATCACAGAGCATGAAGGAAAAATATTCGGGTTTTAGAAAAAAAAAGGAATAGGAGAGAACAGTTTTAAACAAAAAGTGAAAAATTATGAACACCTACCGATTTCAGGAGCATTTGCAGAACTACAATAGAGAAGGAAAGAAAACAGATAATTTGGTCACCACAGAACTAATCAGGAAAAGATTCAGTTCACAAGCTAATAGGAAACTGAAATCAGAAGATGGATGGTATTCGGCCTACGAGAAGAAAGGGAGAAGAGGGAAGAAGGAAAGAAAGAAAAAGAGAAACTAAATGAACGAAGAGGGAGGGAGAGGAAGTGTATTCAGCAAGATTGGGAGAGGGAGAGAGAAGCAAAGATTCGGCCAACAATGCTTGTAGAAAAAGTGCAACTGAGGCAACAAAGGTGCACGAGTGGTAAGTTGCTATTCGGCACCTAGAGAGAGATGAACGAAAACTCTTCAGCAAGGAATTCTGGTACACCCAAAAAGTGCCCAAAACTAAACAAGTGTAGAGAAAAGCACTCAGAAATCCCCCTTGCCGAAATTGCAAGCTCAAGACTCCTTGTTTGGCTACAACACACCCACCTTTTAATTTGCTTGTTTCTCTCCACAATTCTCTCCTTGAATTGCTCCCAACCTCCCATTCAAAACCATTCAAATTTGATGACCAAGTCTCCAACCACCTCTATAGAGTTTGAATCAAACTCTACCTCTCACGCCAAAGTGGTATAAAATAAAACTCGATCTTTACATGACATGGGATTTGAACCCACTCCCTCTTAAATGCCCCAACACGTCACTTGCCACCACAAATAAAAGGTCTCTTGTCTCACAAAACAACCACAACTTAATATATGCCATTCAAGCTAACATCCAAGTTTCCCAAAAGAACAAAAAACAAAATTTTGCCAAAGCCCATACTTGTACCCAGGCTAATTAAATACTCGCATACACACCCAAAACACTTAACCATTGAAGTAGACAAGCAATTTATCAGAACATGAAAAATTAAAGACCTTATATTTTTGGGGCGTTACAACTATACCCTCTAAAAGAAATTTCGGCCTCAAAATTTACCTGGTCAGAATAGTTGAGGGTATTGTTGTTGCATCACCTCCTAAGGCTCCCACGTGGCTTCCTTGGTACCGTGATTACGCCAAAGCACCTTGACCAACGGAACAAATTTCCTCCTTAATACCTTAACATCACGATCTAGTATCTGCACAGATTCTTCCTTAAAAGTCAGATTAGGTCTAACCTCAATCTCCTCCACCGACACTATATGCGAGGGATCAAAGTGGTATCGCCTAAGCATGGAGACATGGAATACATCATGTATCCGGTTTAACTCAGGAGGTAGCTCAAGCTAATAGGTGACCGGTCCTACTCGCTTTAATATTTGGTAAGGTCTGATGAATCTAGGGCTCAGTTTACCTTTCCGTGCAAATCTCAGAATATTCTTCCATGGTGAGACTTTCAAAAAGACATATTCCCCAACAGAGTACTCTATCTCTTTACGCTTTAAATCTGTATATGACTTCTGCCTATCAGATGCTTCCTTTAACCGATCTTGAATAAACTTTACTTTTTTTTCGGTTTCAGAAACTAACTCTGGCCCCAAAACTCGCCGCTTACCCAGTTCCATCCAACAGGTAGGGGTAACACATCTAAGACCATATAATTCCTCATATGGTGCCATCTAAATACTGGATTGGTAGTTGTTATTATATGTGAACTCTGCTAGTGGCAAGTAGTCTTCCCAACTGCCTTTGAAATCAATTACACAGCTTCTTAACATGTCCTTCAATATCTGAATCACCCTCTCTGACTGACCATCAGTCTGAGGATGAAATGCACTACTGAAGTCCAACCTTGTACCCAAAGCCTCATGTAACTTTTTCTAGAATTGATATGTGAATCTAGGATCTCTATCCGAAATGATAGACACTGGTACCCCATGTAGTCTCACAATCTCAGCCACGTATGACTTAGCCAACTTCTGCAACAAATAATCAGTGCGAACCGATATAAAGTGGGCAGATTTAGTCAGACGGTCAACAATAACCCATACCGAGTCCTTCTTAGTCGGCGTTAAGGGTAGCTCACTTACAAAATCTATGGTTACTGTAACAGCTCGATTTAGGGCCTAGCTGGAATAGTGGTGCGAGACCACAAATCCGAGTTAGTAAAATGAGTTTTTAAGGTATTTGAGATGTTTGCATGATGATATGAAAGTTTCGTGTAGAAATTTTATGGAAATTTCCATTTAAGGGTCCATTAGGACTAAATTGCAAAAGTTGCAAAACATGAGTTTCTAGAAGCTTTTTATATGAAATAGCTTTATAATATTGATTAGAAGTCCTTAAATAGCAATTTTCCCAAATTATAAATTTTGGACAAAAATGGACATGAGTTAGTAAATGGTGAAATTGTAAAGAGAAGGGCATTTTGGTCATTTATCAATTAATGATTAATAAGGTAAAAAGATGACAAAAATCATTCTTGTCTTCTTCCCCAAGTGCCAAAAATTTGAAGGAAGCCATAGCTAGGGTTCTTCAATTTTTCAAGCTTGCTAGTAAGTTCATTTTAGCCCCGTTTTTAGTATTCTTCGTATTTTTTGAGTCCTCGTATTATGAATTAGCTAATTTTAGCTATAAGATGAGCTAAGATGCATGTTCAAAAATCTACCCATGTATGACATGTTTGTAAAATGATGTTTTAAGAAAGATTATGAGAGTTTGATGTTAGATAAACATCTTTTCCTAAATGAATTTCATGAAAAATGCTAGTAAGGACTAGTTTGTAATAGTTATGAAATTTGTCATACATGGTAGAAATAGTGAGAATTGGTTATTTCTATAGTTAAGACAATGAATCAGTTGAGCATGAAGAGTTAGAAAGTTTAATGAAAATCACTTTATGAGCCTAGGGGCAAAAGTGTATTTATGAGAAAGTTTAGGGGAAAAATTGTAATTTTGCAAAAGTATGAATTAAGAGTCAATTTAGTCAATGTGATTATTAAATGATTTAAATTATTATTATAGATTAAGAAAAATGAAGTCCGGATCAAAACCGAGGCAAGAACAAAGTCGATGACTAAATTGCATATCTACATACATTCTGTATTATCAAGGTAAGTTTGTATGATTTCTAAGCTTTATGATTACTATCATTGAATTGCTTAGTATAATGTACATTATTACCATAGAAATGCTTAATGCTATGTTAAATAAAGAAATAAATGAGATTAAGCATGAGAAAGTCCCGATTGAAGTTGAATTACTTAGGATACTCGATCTACCACATGAGATAAAAAAGTCCGTATAGGACCAAGCCAAGGCATGGCATCGGCAATCAAGCAAAGTTATCATGTAAGTCCAAGACAAGTCTTGGCATTGAAGAGTTATTATGAGATGAAGACCCATGTAAGCCCAAGCCAAGGCATGGCATTGGTGAGTCTCCAAGCAAAGATGTCATGTAAGTTCAAGACAAGTCTTGGCATTGAAAAGCTATCATGAGATAGAGATCCCATGTAAATCCAAGCCAAGTTATGGCATTGGTGAGCAACAAGGAAGATTTCAAGTAAGTCCAAGCCAAGGCTCAGTATTGACCATTTCATGAGTAAAGATACCAAATAAGACCATGTCAAGACATGGCAATGGTAAGTTCCTAAGGGAACACACAAGGAAGACTTTGAGTAAGTCCATGTCAAGACATGGCATCGATACCAAGATGAGAGATCCCATGTAAGACCATATCTATGATATGGCTTTGGCATCGACTTATATGTGGGATGAGATTTAGTATCCTCGGTTATTCATAGAAATTCATCGGGCAAATGAGTAAAGCTTAAATGAGTAAAGCTTAAATGAGATAGCAAGAAAATTAAGTAAGCAAAGCTATTATCAAGTTGGAAATGAGTTCATGTTATGAATGATGAATTAGAGATTATGATTATTATAGTAAAGTATGCTAATCTATGCGATCAAGTGATACAGGTACCTTGTTTACCTCACGAGCATGAGACTAGTAAGTATCATGAGATATGTAAGAATCAGTAAGAGTAAGTAAGCTTAAATAGCTGAAATTATGATGCCGTTATTTATGCCAAATGATTTATGTTAAACAAGTATGATGCCATGTGAATTATATGCAAAGTTACTAAGCTAAATGCTTACGTCTTTTATTCTTTCTTTCCATGTAGTCCCGCCAAGCTAATCTCGTGGATCATCGTCATCAGAGCTTAGAGCACACTATCAATCACTGTTTTGGTATAGCCAAGATGTTTATATTAAGTATGGCATGTATAGGAACATTTCATTTCATGAATATGTCTTAAAAAGGGCAAAAGTATGGGCTATCAAGTTTATTATTCTTTTGTATATGGCTAAGTGATTGGCCAAGATTGACTAAGTATGTATGTTTATCAATATCAATGAAGCATGTAGTATTGTTCATGAAAGATGCAGTAATTTGAGTTGTTGAATTGAATATGAGATTGATCTTGATTTCAGGGTGGCAATTGGCTTGGTAAATAGCCTTCAAGTGCCCACACGGATAGACACACGGGCGTGTGTCTAGGCCGTGCATCCCCTGTACCTTAGTACTTTAAGTTAGATAAGACTACGGGCTAATCCCACGGCCATTTGTTTAGGCCATGTGTGACACACGGTTAGAACATGGGCGTGTGCCCCAGGCCGTGTGAATATAGTCAGTGTCGACCACGGTCTAAGTCCACAGGCGTGTCAAGGCCGTGTTAATATAGTCAGTGTCGACCACGATTGGAAGACATGAGCGTGTCTTAGGGGAAGATGGGCGTGTCCCAAGCCACATGGGCGTGTGACCCCTGTTTTAAGGAAAAGTTTTCGATTAAGTTCTGAAAGTTTTCAGATTCAGAACAAAATTTTAGAGCCCGTAAGTGCATGTTTAAGAAAGTTCAAGCATAGTAATGTCTCATATCCGGTCTCAGCCTTGGACTTAGGTATGGGGTGTTACAGTTACCCTCTCCCACTTCCAGAGTGGAATCTTCACTGGCTGCAGTAACCTAGAAGGTATTTGGTGCTTAGCTTTAATTTGCTGGCATGTCAAACACTTGCCCACGAAATCAGTAACCTCGCGCTTAAGCCCTGGCCACCAGTACAATTCACGCAGATCTTGATACAACTTGTTTCCACCAGGATGCATGGCATAAGAACTGCTATACGCCTCCTGTAGGATAGACTGCCTCAGCTCAGAATCTCTCAGTATACAAACTCTCCTACGAAAACATAGTACTCCCTCACTATTCAGCCCATAATTCGTAGTCTCCCCCTTCTCAACCAATCGGAAACGAGAAACCAACGATTCATCTAATAATGTTTCTCCTTAATTTGATCAATCCAGGTTGGTCTCACTTGGAGTTCAGCCAACAAACTACTATCTTCAAACAGGCTGAGACGAGCAAACATTGCTCTCAAATAAGATACAATCTTACGGCTCAGTGCATTGGCTACAATGTTAGCTTTACCAGGATGGCACTCAATCGAGCAATCATAATCCTTAAGCAACTCTATCTATCTTCGTTGCCTAAGATTTAACTTATTCTGAGTAAGGAGGTACTTGAGGCTTTTATGATCTGTGTAAATAATAGACTTCTCATCGTATAAGTAATGCCTCCAAATCTTCAGTGCAAAGAACATCGCAGCTAACTCCAAGTCGTGAGTGGGGTAATTCACCTCGTCAGGCTTAAGCTAACGAGATGCGTAAGCAACCACCTTACCCTCTTGCATCAACACACAGCCCAATCCAGTGTGCGACGCATCACTGTAGATAATGAATTCCTTCCCAGACTCTGGCTGTATTAACATAGGGGCTTCAGTCAGAACTTTCTTTAGTTTCTCAAAACTCCCTTGCTGCTTATCGTTCCAATTAAACGGTACCCCTTTACACAGTAACTTAGTCAGAGGTGTAGCAATCAGTGAAAACCCCTCAACAAAACGTCTGTAATACCCATCCAGACCGAGAAAGATTCGAATCTCGGATACAGTTTTTGGTGGTTTCCAATTCAATACAGCTTCAATTTTTCAAGGATCAACCCTAATCCCCTCTATAGACACCACGTGACCAAGAAATGTCACTTCTCTCAACCAGAACTCGCACTTGCTGAACTTTGCGTATAGCTACTTTTCCTTCTGAATTCAAAAAACAATTCGAAGATGTGCATCATGATCCTCCTCGGGTCTGGAATACACTAGGTTGTCGTCTATAAACACAACTACGAACCGATCCAAATAGGGCTGGAATACTCGGTTCATCATATCCATGAAAGTAGCTGGTGCATTCGTCAACCCAAACGACATTACTAGAAACTTGTAATGACCATAACGAGTTCTGAACGCAGTCTTATACACATTCGCCTTCTTAACCTTTAGCTGATGGTACCCAGATCGAAGATCTATCTTGGAGAAAACCGAAGCTCCTCCCAGCTGGTCAAACAGATCATCTATCCTTGGTAAAGGGTACTTGTTCTTAATAGTCAGTTTGTTCAGTTGACGATAATCGATGCACATGTGCATGGATCCATCCTTCTTCTTTACGAATAACACTGGTGCTCCCCATGGAGACACACTCGGCCGAATGAATCCTCGGTCTAGTAGCTCTTGAATTTGAGCCTTTAACTCTACCAGCTCATTCGATGCTATCCTATAAGGGGCGATGGATACCGGAGCTGTTCCAGGTAGGAGCTCAATACTGAATTCGACCTCACGGCTTGGGGGCAACCCAGAAAGCTCTTCAGGAAATACATCCAAAAATTCCTTAATAGTTTTGACATCTCCAACAGAAGGACCCTTAGAATTAGAACTACTAACATAAGCTAAAAATATCTCTCAACCCTTGCAAACCAATTTCTCGGCCTTTAATGCTAAGATTACATTAGACAGATAATCTCTTCGCTCCCCTAAACAACCATCTCCTCATCCTCAATAGACTTCAACACTGTATGCTTAGCAGCACAATCCAAATTCGCACGGTGTTGCACTAGCCAGTCCATGCCCAATATAAGATCGAATTCACCAAACGGTAGTTCCATCAAATCCGTCGGAAAAACAACCCCTTGGACCTCTAGGGGCACATTTCTGAACAACTTATTCACCCTAACCGACTGTCCCAGTGGACTTAACACAGTCATCTCCCTATCAGTAATTTCAAACTAAAAACCCATCGTCCCAGACACAGTGCATGCAACATATGAGTGTGTAGACCCAATGTCAATTAAAGCAGTGTACGGTACATTTTAAATTAGGAACATACCAGTTATGACATCCGGGGCGTTGCCATCCTCTCAGTGACGAGCAACATAGACCAAAGCTGGTTGTGTCGCCTCAGTGTTACCAGCACCTCTGCCCAGTGATCCACGACCTCTTCCCAAACCATTTCCTCTTCTAGCCTGACCAGGGCCTCTCGGTGGCTGCTGACCACCTCTCCCTGGCTGAATATAGCCCTAACCTGCGGCTTGCATCTGAACAGGCCTTTGACTACAGTTCTTAACCTGATGATCATGGACCCACATCTGAAACACGCCCCCGTTCGTTTCTAGCACTCACCCTGGTGAGCTCTCCCACAATCTGCGCAAGGCTGTGGTCTACCTATAGTAACAGGAACTGCTCGGGCTGACCTATCAAATTTGGTCTTCTTTATAAGCCTTCCAGAAGAAACCTAAACCCAGGAACCGCCGGAAAAACAACCCTTTGACCTCTAGGGGCACGTTTTTAAACAACTTATTCACCCTAACCGACTGTCCCAGTGGACTTAACACATTCATCTCCCTATCAGTAATTTCAAACTAAAAACCCAGCGTCCTAGACACAGTGCATGCAACATATGAGTGTGTAGACCCAATGTCAATTAAAGTAGTGTATTGTACATTCTAAATTAGGAAAGTACCAATTATGACGTCCGGGGCGTTGCCATCCTCTCGGCGATGAGAAAGAGAGACCAAAGCTGGTTCTCTCGCCTCAGTGTTACCAGCACCTTTGCCCGGTGCTCCACGACCTCTTACCAAACCATTTCCTCCTATGGCCTAACCACATCCTCTCGGTGGCTGCTGACCACCTCTCCCTGGCTGAACATAGCCCTGACCTTCGACTTGCATCTGAACAGGCCTCTGAGTACAGTTCTTAACCTGATGATCTATGGATCCACATCAGAAACACGCCCCGTTCATTTTCAGCACTCACCCTGGAGAGGTCTCCCACAATCTGCGCAAGGCTGCTGTCTACCCATAGTAACAGGAACTGCTTGGGCTGACCCATCAAATCTAGCCTTCTTTATAGGCCTTCTAGAAGAACCCGAGGGCCCTGAATCCCTCTTAAATCTACCCTTATCTTTCTCACGATTCTGACACTCAGAGCACTTCACATCCTCATTGATTTTTGCTTTCTCAATATGGGCAACAAAGTCTCGCTCCCTCTGTAGAGCTATCAGCAGAAGTAACTCATCCCGGAGTCCATCTTCGAACCGCACACAACGTTCATACTCAGTTACGACTATACCGCGAGCATAACAACTCAATCGTAAGAATTTTGCCTCACATACTGCTACTGTCTTATTTCCCTGGGTCAGGCTAAAAAATTCCTTTCTTCGGGCGTCCACATAACTTGCGCCCACATACTTCCCTTGAAAGGTCGTCTTGAAGAAATCCCACGTCAAGCGGTCGACTTGCGTACCCTCTCTTACAGTGAGCCACCATTGGTATGCCTCGTCTCACAGTAAGGACACTGCTCCTTTTAATTTCTGTTCCACAGTACAATCGAGGTCATCTATTATCCACTCGGTAGCCTCTAACCAATACTCTGCTATATTCGGGGCTACACCAGAAACACCTCTAAAGATTTTGGTTCCATTAGACCGGAGTCGCTCAGAAATTTACCCTCAACCCACTGATCCAGTACTCGCTCTAGTAACCCTTTCAAGAACATGCAGCATTGCTTGAGATAGAGCATCATCCCCAACTGCTCAGTCATGAGACCCTGTCTCTGTTACTGGTGAGGCTGGTGCCTCCCTAGCAGGCATGTGACCCGATGCTAAAGACCTAGCCCTAGTACCTCGACCTCTATCGTGACCTTGTGTACACCTTCCACGAGTACCTCTTGTGCTCATATCGATATAGCATATTATTTGTTTTAATAATCTTATGAATCAGTTCATAGTTCTAGTAATTATTAACAGATGTTTTATGACAATCAGTATTTGAAGTTTTTGTTCTCGTAGATCAAGTTTTCAGTCTTCTGTAGTCTAAGTTTACACTAACAGAAGAGTTTTAGCAAAGTACTACTATCTATGGTAGTTTCTCAGTATAATATTTAAATCTCTAGCGGTAAACAGTGTCAGAGAACTTACAGATTTGGCACCGGAGACTCGGGGTGCCACACTTTCAATAACAACCTTTCAATTTTCTTTCCAAACCAAAATTTAGACAAGTTTAGAAATATTTTCAAGAACCCATTTCACAGCCGAGTTTTGCAACCTGACTCTGATACCACTAAATGTAACACCCCAAACCCGGCCTAAACGTTACGACTGTATCTGATGTGTCACATCGAAGTGTTGTTTTGAAAACTAGTCTTGTTGATGAAAATCCGTGACTAAAGTTTTAAATCCCTTTTTAAAACTAATTGCTATCAAAAATGTCGGGGTTGTAAAATCAAAACTTGTTAATCACTTATTGGTCATATCATTTATTACAAGTTTATTAATCTGAATTAAAAACCGCGAAAGCTTTACTAATTGTAAACTTTAAAATTAGAAAATGCGTGATTTCTTTGGAAACCATTATTATTTTGAAAACCCGTATTTTCTAATCTAGCAAGTTGAAGTAAGAAGTTAGAACCAAATAAAAGTTAAAACATAAAATGGCCTTATTACATAAATAGCAACTCCAAAATAAAATATATAAAAAGCTAGGTATAAATTAAACACTTGCGAACATGTGGCCACCTCCTAGTCCCTTGCAGCTCCAATCATCTAAGGCTGGGGATTACCTGTAGAGTTTAAAGAAAAGGGTGAGTTACGAGAACTCAGTGTGTAATCCCCTATCATGCAGTAACAGTTTGGGCCAAAGCCCTATTCAGTAATAGTACAGTGTGGGCCTTAGTCCAATACAGTAACAATGTAGGTATAAGCCCAAAATAATAACAGTACAGAATAGTGATGCAACCCAACCCAATCCAGCCAACACACCACCCGTAACCAACAGTGTAGGTATGCCGTATCCCTCATATGGGCATACCATCTTGTAACACTCTCATACTCTCTTTTTGCACTTTTGGAACATTTCTTCTTCTCTTCTCATTTACCAAAACCGAAACCACACATCACTTTTGGCACTTAATTCTTTTGCAACCAAAAACCGGAACTCTCACTCCATTGTTTTCCTTCATAGCTGAGGTTACCATTACCATCCACCCTTCGCATTGTTGGTTCATTTTCTTTGCTACTTTCTTCACAAGCCGAAAACCGTTTGAGGCCATCTCTCTTGCCGAAACTCTGTCGCCTACTTTTCCTTCTCTTAAAACACCATAGCCGAACCTTATCTTGATCATAATACCCTTCTTTTCATCTTTTTTCCCATCTACTTTCTTTGCTTTCTTTGGCCAGAACCCTCATTTCCCTTTTTGTTCTCATTTCATACTGGTGCCTTGTGTGGCTGAACCATATTCCTTGTTCTATCTTCTTTTCCCTTCTTTACTTCTTCTTGTGTGAAGGCTGAATCTTCATTTTTGCTTCAGGAGTAGGCACCTTTTTGTCGATTTGGCTGATAGCCGAATATAGACCCTCCATTCGGCAAACCTTTGTCTTGGTAAGGAGTCTTCTTCCCTATTCTTTCTCGCTTGCTTTCTTTTCTCTTGGTTTGGTTAAACCGAAATCTTGACGTACTTCTTTCGGCACTAACCGTTTGTAGAGGAGTGCATCATCATCTCTTCTTCTTCGTGTGGCCTACTTTTAAGAAGATTTTGGTAAGTAATGGATTGGTCGAATGGGTGGTGAGGGAATTCTTTATTGAATTGATTGGCCGAAAGGTCACTTCTTTTATTCTATCTCTAAGAATTGGTCCAACATGGTTCGTTTAGGAGTTCAATCGGGTTCTTAAACCAAAGTCTGCTAACATTCGGCTTCTATTAATCAATGTAAGGGACTACGTTGTTTTGAGTTCTTATTTCCTCTACTTTCTTTCAAAGCCTTAACCCTTGTTCCTGATCAAGTCTCTTCATGGATCCAACTGCTAGTCAATCTAAGGTAGGGAGCGAACCCTTAGTTTTAGGTCCAAATTTTAAGAAACGTGTTGTGTCGGCGGTTTGGGATTTTTCGCCGGGCTATGGTAGAGAGTCGACGTCAGCGTGGGATAGACAGATAGCTGTCATCCCTACTAAGGAGAGTGTCGACGTAGAAAGCATAGTAATACGTGTTATCAGGTGTGTATTACTCACACGCCTTCACTGTTATTGCTATTATGTTATTAGCTGAAAAAGGGCGAAAAGCTAAAATAACTGATGTGATAGGCAAAATACCCTTATGGGTAAGGTTGGAGACGTCGGGTAAGTTCTCGATATTGATATTTTTGTTAAAATGTATATATGTATATTTTGATGTTATGCATGCATGGAGTATGACTCGTTTTACCCTAATATTGGTTGCATACATATTGTGCACGATGTAAAGAGTATGGGCTCAGAATTGAATGAAAGGAGGGAGAATCAGTGACTATTGTCACGAGTGGTCTAAGTACCACGGTGGTTGAAACCACGAATATTCTAATCAGTGACTTATCTCGGTGGTCAAGTACCACAGTGGGTTGGCCCCACGTATGCGTAATTATCAGAGATCGTCACGGTGGTCTATGACCACAGTGGGTTGGCCTCACGAGTACATTATAGTGACTTTGTCACGAGTGACTATGGTCATGAGTGGTCTAGGACCACGGTGGTTATGAACCACAGTGGCAGAATGCCACGGGTGTTTTGGTTGGAGAGCGGATCTGGGATGGGCTGCATAGCATACATATAACGTGTGTTGTATTGAGTGGGCAGAGGTGTCGTACTCCTACTTGCTGGACAGAGTTGGGTGAACGTCAGATGTTGGGTCTGGAATTGGTTTCCGAGATAGGAGAAAGTTAAGTTGATTCGAGCTCGGTTGAAGGATGCTTCCGACAGGCAAAAATCCTATGTTGATCTGAAGCGTAAGGATATAGAATTTGTAGTAGGTGATCAGGTTTTCTTAAAGGTTTTTCCATGGAAGAAAGTTCTAAGGTTTGGTCGGAAGGGCAAGTTGAGTCCTAGGTTCATCGGGCCTTATCGAGTGTTGAAATGAGTGGGACCAGTGGCATATAGCTTGAGTTACCTACGGAATTGAGGCAGATACATGATGTATTCCATGTCTCGATGTTAAGGCGCTACCGTTCAGACTCATCTCACATAGTGCCAGTGGAGGAAATCGAAGTGAGACCCGATTTATCTTTTGAGGAGGAACCAGTTCAGATCCTTGACCGAGATGTTAAGGTGTTGCGAAAAAAGAAGTTCCCATTGGTTAAAGTGCTGTGGTGAAATCACGGTTCAGAGGAAGCCACGTGGGAGCCAGAGGATGTGATGCGGCGGCAATACCCTCACCTCTTTTGACCAGGTAAACTTTGAGGACGAAATTTCATTAAGGGGGTAGAATTGTAACATTTGAGAATTAGGGGCTTGGCATTATTGCATGTTGCTGTGTGTTTGGCATGTTTTGTGGTTATTTTGATGTGTTTGGGGGTTTCGGGAAGGCTCAGGGTTAAGCTGAAGCCTTGGTAAAAATTTCATTTTTTTGGTACTTTAGGGGAAAGCTAGTAGAGGTAGGCTTTAAGTGTATTCAATTGTGTTTTGTGACAAAAGACAAGAGGTGGTAAAGTGGCAAGGTGACGCCACCTAGAGAGCATGGAAGTGGTGTCACAGGGAAGCTACAGGGAGAAGGGGTTCGAGTCGCGTCACCAGTAGTGAGGAGCTTGATTTTCTTTTACTTTTTGCGCCTTGGGAGGTGGTTTCGGCAAGGGCTCTTCATGGATGGGTGTTCAATTGGTCAAACAATTTGAATGCATGGCCATGAGGGATTTAGGGAGTTTGAATTGGTCAAAATATTTGAATGTGGAGTGGGGAGTAAAAGGTGGAAGAAGTTGTGGGATTTGGAGAGAGGAGGAGAGTTGGTCAAATTTGGGAAGAAGTTGTGAGGGTGCACGATTTATCTTGGCTAGGTGAGGGGCCGAACCTTCCTTAGTAGTTCTTAGACTTTTCGGTTGAGTAAGGTGGTCTTAAGGGTATGCCGTATCCCTCATATGGGCATATCATCTTGTAACACTCTCATACTCTCTTTTTGCACTTTTGGAACATTTCTTCTTCTCTTCTCATTTACCAAAACCGGAACCACACATCACTTTTGGCACTTAATTCTTTTGCAACCAAAAACCGGAACTCTCACTCTATTGTTTTCCTTCATAGCCGAGGTTACCATTACCATCCACCCTTCGCATTGTTGGTTCATTTTCTTTGCTACTTTCTTCACAAGCCGAAAACCCTTTGAGGCCATCTCTCTTGCCGGAACTCTGTCCCCTACTTTGCATTCTCTTAAAACACCATAGCCAAACTTTATCTTGATCATAATACCCCTCTTTTCATATTTTTTTCCCATCTACTTTCTTTGCTTTCTTTGGCCGAAACCCTCCTTTCCCTTTTTGTTCTCATCTCATACTGGTGCCTTGTGTGGCCGAACCCTATTCCTTGTTCTATCTTCTTTTCCCTTCTTCACTTCTTCTTGCGTGAAGGCCGGATCTTCATTTTTGCTTCAGGAGTAGGCACCTTTTTGTCGATTTGGCTGATAGCTGAATATAGACCCTCCATACGGCAAACCTTTATCTTGGTAAGGAGCCTTATTCTCTGTTCTTTCTCGCTTACTTTCTTTTCTCTTGGTTTGGTTAAACCGAAATCTTGACGTAGTTCTTTGGGCACTAACCGTTTGTAGAGGAGTGCATCATCATCTCTTCTTCTTTGTGTGGCCTACTTTCGAGAAGATTTTGGTAAGTAATGGATTGGTAGAATGGGTGGTAAGGGAATTCTTTATTGATTTGATTGGCCGAAAGGTCACTTCTTTTATTCTATCTCTAAGAATCGGTTCAACATGGTTCGTTTAGGAGTTCAATCGGGTTCATAAACCAAAGTCTACTAACATTCGGCTTCTATTAATCAAGGTAAGGGACAGTGTCGTTTTGAGTTCTTATTTTCTCTGCTTTCTTTCAAAGCCTTAACCCTTTTTCCTGATCAAGTCTCTTCATGGATCCAACTGCTAGTCAATCCAAGGTAGGGAGCGAACCCTTAGTTTCAGCTCCAAATTTTAAGAAACGTGCTATGTCGGCGGTTCGGGGTTTTTCGTCGGGCTATGGTAGAGAGCCGACGTCTGCGTGGGATAGACAGATAGCTGTCATCCCTACTAACGAGATTGTCGACGTAGAAAGCATAGTAATACGTGTTATCAGGTGTGTATTACTCACACGCCTTCACTGTTATTGCTATTATGTTATTAACTGAAAAAGGGTGAAAAGCCAAAATAACTAATGTGATAGGCAAAATACACTTATGGGTAAGGTTGGAGACGCCGGGTAAGTTCTCGATATTGATATTTTTGTTAAAATGTATATATGTATATTTTGATGTTATGCATGCATGGGGTATGACTCGTTTTACCCTGATATTGGTTGCATACATATTGTGCACGATGTAAAGAGCATGGGCTCAAGATTGAATGAAATGAGGGAGAATCAGTAACTACTGTCACGAGTGGTCTAAGTACCACGGTGGTTGAAACCACGAATATTCTAATCAGTGACTTATCTCGGTGGTCAAGTACCACAGTGGGTTGGCCCCACGTATGCGTAATTATTAGAGATCGTCACGGTGGTTTATGACCACAGTGGGTTGGCCCCGGGAGTACATTATAGTGACTTTGTCATGCGTGACTACGGTCACGAGTGGTCTAGGACCACGGTGGTTATGAATCACAGTGGCATAATGCCACGGGTGTTTTGGTTGGAGAGCGAATCTGGGATGTATGCATAGCATACATATAACGTGTGTTGTATTAAGTGGGCTAAGGCCCAATCTGCGTTACATGGGGATGTACACACTGAGTCTCGATGATTCACCCCTTTGAAAATTTTGCAGGTAATCAGTAGATGGCAGATTATGGGCCAGAACAGACTCGAGATGGCCATGTGTTACAGTTTCTTCAGTAGATTCGAACTTTATTTAAAATTTATTTCTATTTTGGGATTTCAAGTTGTAATAAGGCCGCTTTAACTTTATTTTTATTTTTTTTTTGGGTTTTCATCATATGGTGATTTTATACATGGGTAGAATCATAAGAAAAATGGATTTTTCGTAAAACGTAAACAAAGGTTTCCCAAAAAGATTAACAAATGTTTTAAAAGTTGTAAACAATTTAACTTGGTATTTTCTCAACACTGCTAAACCTATTTTCAAAAGATCGCATACCCCAACATTATTTTCCAAATGTCATTGTACAAAATCTACTAAATTCGATTTCTTTTTAAAAGTAATATATATATATATATATATAGATCTATTAGTTTTTTATCATCTAGTCACCCTTATCAGGAATTTAACAAGCTTTAAGCTAACTAAATCTCAAATAGTTTTCTTTTACATGGAGTCACTAAAACAAAACGTTTTTCTCATCTCTCGATACTTTGCCAACATTTCCAAATCTTCTTTCTGGTAATGTTCCAGATTCGGTCGTAGTGTATTGACTGGGTTTGCGGTGTTACAACCCACCCAGCCAACACACCAATATCGCAACATAGCTGCTAATAGTAACGCAACAAAGATGCTAATAATAGTAATTGTGGCCCAGCCACTAAGATCAGAATACGTGGCGAAGCCACTAGAACAGTAAAAATGTGGCAGTGTAACACCCTAAACCCGGCCTAAACGTTACGACCGGATCTGGCATGTCACACAAAAGGGTTGTTTAAAAACTGCGCGTTTGTCAAAAATTTTGAGTTTAAATATTTATTCGCTTGTTATCCTTTTGTTAACATTTTGGAAAACGGTTATTAAGGGTTTAGGAAATTCCGGTATTGAACATTTGATAACAATGGGAAGTAATCATATTAAAAGCTAAACCAAATAAAATACCAAAAATACAGTTAAAGTGGCCCTATTACATAGCAAAATCCCAGTTACAAATAAGTTTAACTAAGAGAACGAGTTTACGAGAAAAACATTGTATGGCCACCAAAAGTCTGCCTCGGCTCCCAAATTTGCAATCTAACGATTACCTGCAAAATTAACTAAGGGGTGACTCATCGAGACGCAGTGCATAAATCCCCATCCCAAAGACGATAAGCTCATACACAGATTCATATGCAAATATACATGCCATGCAACCCAAAACCTAACCATCCGAAACTCCCGATTCTACCCCGTGTGGTACCAAACCACTGGTGGTGCCAAACCACTGGTGACCCAAAGTCACAAATAAATATATATGTGGTACCAAACCACTGGTGGTGCCAAACCACTGGTGACCCAAAGTCACAAAATATATATATGTGGTACCAAACCACTGGTGGTGCCAAACCACTGGTGAACCAAAGTCACAAATAAACATATCTGGGGCCAACCCACTTTGTAGTACCAAACTACTGGTGACGATCCCTTTTAATATAATATGTGGGGCCAACCCACTGTGGTACCAAACCACTGGGACAAGTCACAAAGATAACACAAGTGGTACAAAACCACTGGTGGTGCCAAACCACTGGTGACCCAAAGTCACAAATAACATATCTTCCCCCTCCTCTCATCATACCCATGTCAATGCCATGATCATCAGTCATAATAATTCGTGTATGCAGTATGACATGTATGCAAATCATATATCAAAGATAACGCATGAAACAAATTACCATCATAATCAGAATAACAAATACGGCATAACCAAGCTAATCAACCTCTAAGGGTATAACAGTAATTTGCCTTCTAGGGGTAGTTTGGTAATTTACCCACTAAGGGTATTTCAATAATTTCGTACCTGGAATGGCCTTTTCGAAGGCCCAATGTCACCTGGAGCTACTCAACTACCATTTCTGGTCGAAATGGACTATTGGGCCTAAAACCCGATTTTGGCCCATTCGGGCCCACGCGCTCGTGTGGCCCACCTAACACAAATCTAGCCACGTATATAAGTTCCACCTAGTCTAGTTCACTATATACTACATCATCATACAATTTATTCAATTGGGCCCACTTTGGCCCATCGCGGCCGAAGCAGCCTCAACCCGCAAGAATACCACTGATGGCCTCAACTATCGCATCGAAGCCCCACACGTGTGCTCGCACGCTCGTGTGGCTACTATTGCCGTGACCTGCACTTCGGCATTTGCCGCTCTACAACTAGAGTAGAGAGAGTTACACACCTGATAGGAATCTGGTGTTAAATCGCGCTGCGACCACTCCTGCGCCTAAACGCCCTCCAAGGTATGTTAACTCTCCTCCTGGAATGCTCTTTATATAGCTAGCTCTTCACCTTCCTTCTTTGTATTTTTCTGATGTGGGATCCCTTCGTCAGTAGAGTTTAAATCCAACTGAAACTCTTGCCGTCCAATCCGCAAAATAAATACTCCCTTGCTTCTCACGAGATTCAAACCCAGGCTCCCCTGCAACATAATCCATGCCGCTAACCACTTGGCCACAAGCTCCTATTGTGTCTTAAACCATGCACAACTAAATAAAAACCTACAGCCAAATTCTACGGTCCAAGTAAAAAGAAAACCAAAATGCAAAAGCCAAGACTTGAACCTTGGACCTCCTTCCTTCCTTGTGGCGTCACCCCCTTGTCTCTTATGTGGCGTCACTTTGCCACTACACCACACACTCCACTTGTGTCATTTTCCTCCACATTTTATTCTTAAGGCCTACCTGCCAACTTCCAGGGTATTTTTTCACCAAAAACCAAAATTTCCCCAAACCCAAAGTTTGATCCCGGGACTTCATAGAAGCCCTCTAACCTTCCAAAATCACCTATCTAATGGGTCCAACTTGCATTTAAGCCAATCTCTTGTTCTTCTAAAATTTAAACGCTACTATGCTCAAGGCCCATTGGGCCCAATCCTACTAGGCCCAATTTTAGGATGTTACAGGCAGAGCCACTAGTACAGTACTTCCTCCAAATTAGAATCCCAACCCCAATGCAAAATGCCGTGTCATAAATATTACGTGTATGCAGTATGTCATATTCATAACCAGTCATATAGATATCATATACACATCACTAAACTACCACTAAGGGTATAATGGTCCTTTTTCAGTTGGGGGTAAAACGATAATTTCACCCCTTAGGGGTATTTCGTAATTTTCCCTACAAGGGTATTTCGGTAATTCTACCCTACAAGGGTATTTCGGTAATTCTATCTTACAAAGGTATTTCGATAATTCTACCCTACAAGGGTATTTCGGTTAGTTTACTTACTAGGGGTATTTAAGTAATTTAACTACTTTTAGGGTCTCGGCACAAATGACGACCCTTCAAAAGGTCTACAATTGTCTCGAATGACTCGGATAACCTATATGGTCAAAACAGTGTAAATGGGCCCAAAGCCCACTATTCGGCCCAAGTGGGCCCACACACTCGTGTAGCACATTCAGCCCAATTTCAGTCACGGGTATGCAAACTTTGCAGCCCAATCCATTATTATTCGCTTACTGTGGATTCTATCCATGTGGGACCCATGAGCCCATTACATACTTTCGGCTTTTCAGCCGATCATCAAATACTGCATACGATTACACACCTTTTTCTCAGAGTCATTCCAAGATCCACGAGCACCCAACCTAGAATCATCGGAATCTGACATTAGTCCTTAATCGTTAGGGTAACGCCCTCTTAATAGCACTTAATCCGAAATATCTCCCTTACCTTGCTTGACAACAAACTTTAATCTCTTAAGGCCACTGATCAGGATTGATCACACGCCTATGCTGAATATATGTATCAAACCAATTCTTATTAACCGAAACAGTGATCCAATATGTGGCCTTAATCCACAAATGCCACTTACCAACTGCCGGAATATTCAGCCTAATCTAAGAGTAGGGTATTGATCTTACCCTTAACGAGAGACAGAGTTTGATGACTTGAATAACTTCTGCACTTCTCTACTCCTCGGGAATACCTAAACCCATCGATCACCACACCAAGAGGAAGGGATCACCATTCGGCCATCACAGAGCATGAAGGAAAAATATTCAGCTTTTAGAAAAAAAAAGGAACAAGAGAGAATAGTTTTAAACAAAAAGAGAAAAAATATGAACACCAACCGATTTCAGGAGCACTTGCAGAACTGCAATAGAGAGGGAAAGAAAACGGAGAATTTGGTCACCACAGGACTAATCAGGAAAAGATTCGGTTCACAAGCTATTAGGAAATCGAAACCAGAAGAAGATGGATGGTATTCGGCCTAGGAGAAGAAAGGGAGAAGAGGGAAGAAGGAAAAAAAAAGAAAAAGAGAAACTAAGTGAACGAAGAGGGAGGGAGAGGAAGTGTATTCGGCTAGATTGGGAGAGGTAGAGGGAAGCAAAGATTCAGCCAACAATGCTTGTAGAAAAAGTGCAAGTGAGGCAACAAAGGTGCACGAGTGGTAAGTTACAGCAAGGAATTCCGGCACACCCAAAAAGTGCCCAAAACCAAACAAGTGCAGAGAAAAGCACTCAGAAATTCCCCTTGCTGAAATTGCAAGCTCAAGACTCCTTGTTCAGCTACAACACACCCACCTTTGAATTTGCTTGATTCTCTCCATAATTGTCTCCTTGATTTGCTCCCAACCTCCCATTCAATACCATTCAAATTTGATGACCAAGTCTCCAACCACCTCTGTAGAGTTTGAATCAAACTATACTTCTCACGCCACAGATGTATAAAATAAAACTCCATCTTTGCATGCCATGGGAATTTGAACCCACTCTCTCTTAAATGCCCCAATACGCCACTTGCCACCACAACACAAGGTCTCTTGTGTCACAAAACAACCACAACTTAATATATACCCTTCAAGCTAACATCCAAGTTTCCCAAAAGAGCAAAAATAAAAATTTTGCCAAAGCCCATACTTGAACTCAGGCTTCCTAAATACCCCATACACACCCAAAACACTTAGCCATTGAAGCAGACAAACAATTTATCAGAACATGAAAAATTAAAGACCCTATATATTTGAGGCATTACAAAATAAATCGTCAACTCTCGGTAGAGGATATTTATTCTTGATTGTCACTTTGTTGAGTTGTCGATAGTCTATACACATTCTCATAGAACCATCCTTTTTCTTTACAAACAATACTGGTGCACCCCAGAGAGAGAAACTCGGTCTTGCGAACTCTCTATCAGTTAATTAACGCAACTAAGTTTTTAACTCTTTTAACTCTATCGGAGCTATTCTATACAGAGCTATAGATATTGGTGAAGTTCTCGGTACTAAATCAATAGCAAACTCAACCTCTCTGATTGGTGGCAAACCCGGTAACTCTTCTGGAGATACATCTGGATACTCGCAAACTGTAACACCCCTAACCCGTCTCTGTTGCCGAATTAGGGTTACGAGGCATTACTCGACCAAACCCAAATCAATGCACTTTTAAAAATCAAGCAAAACACTATTCATTTGGTAATTCAAAAACAATGACCGAATAGGCATATGGTAATTAATCATTTATTTCATTATTATAATCGACATTTCAATTAATCATATGTCATTTCTAAACATAAGCATCATATTCGCTTATATACATTTCTCATTTCATTACCACACATGATTATACCATAAATATAAATATCAAACCAACTCATTATTTCATAGTTGCATATCACATTCGGCAATGATCTCCATACATATGTATATCATTATAATTACACCTTAACACTCATTTCCTATGACCGAATATGCCATAGTACTCAGTAGAAAATTTAGACTCCAAACTAGATCAAATCGTGGCCAGATATTTCATTTTCAATAACTTGATATACAGTACATATGTTTATCCAAATACTGTATTATACTATATGCATTACTCGAAATCATAAACATGCATTTGCACATGCCACATATATTTATTATCAAGGTATAAAATTTCCAAAATGCTTACCACAAAACCGTACACACCTAAGCATTACAATCAAACTTGGTGATTTTAACCAACACATCACATAGTAATAATGCACTCAAAATCTCATGAAACATACCTATCCAAATCAAGCTATATTCAACACTTAAATTGTAACATATCTAGATACATACTTCACAAGCATATAACTCAAATTCATATTCATATCCATTTCATGAAATTCAAATTCCTAACATCTCTCTCTATTAACCTATCCCATGTACACATGATTAAAATTCTACCTTAATCTGTCAAGGTGACCATCAAAGACTAAAATGCATATACATGTCATGACATATATCTATTAAACCACTTCATATAATGCCTAAACCACATCCAAACATAAATGATAGTTCATGGCATGAGCAAACTATAACAACAAAACACGAAACAAGTTATCCAAAATAGATAGCCATTTTCGCATGGCTAGTATATTTACACGATTACAAAACATTAGTTATACTGTTTAGTCTAACCTATACATGCCCTTTTTAGTTTAAAACTAAGTCATTCAATACCAAAAGAAAGTCGATAGCGTGGTTGACTTCTTTCCAGATCCTTTGAGTCCGTAGCTGGAACCAAAAATCTATAAAATAAACGTAGACAAAAACACACACAGTAAGCTGGCTAGCTTAGCAAGTCCTAAGCTATACAAATATCAATATGATAGTAAAACACTTAAACATCCAACTCATGACTATAAATAAATGTATCTTATTCTATACATATAAATATACATTATGGCCGAATAAGTATATATATATATATATATATATATATATATATGAAACACCAATTTGTACATTATACCTTTCATTTAATCAATCTTGCTTATTATTTGACATTTCTTTCTCTCAATAACATCACTTGTATACATCTATAAATACATATATGCACATTCATAGTTCACTTAAATAAGAATAACACACACCTTATAATCGAATTATAATTTCACTACTAAATGCTTATGCAAACCTGATTCATTAGCTAGAACTTCTTAAATATTACCTGAATTTTACACACCGGCACGAAGCCTGCTGAACTCGAGGTCCGAAATCATAACACCGGCACGAGGCCTGCAGGCAATAAGCCCGAAACATATCACCGGCACGAAGCCTGCTAGGCAATAAGCCCGAAACATATCACCGGCACGAAGCCTGCTAGGCATAAAGCCCGAAACATATCAATGTGGTCAATCATTCCACACACATTTCATAACTATGTGGCACATCCAATCCAACTAAGCTTATTCACATTAAACAACTAAAAACATTACGTTGTTGTACAATTTCACAATTCACATCGAGATACTTATTCATATCACATTATCAAATTAAGCAATCAATCTAATATACTTATATACATTCGGCTATGACATGAATATGTACTAAAATTTATCAAACATTAACATTTAATATGTTCATAACTAATTCTTGGATATATTTCAGCTTAAGGACTTACCTCGGCTGTCGATAGACCGTGCAAATCGGCTATTCAAGAACCTTCGTCTTTCCCCGATCTAAATCCGTTTTTCTTTGCTCTTGATCTAAAACACATTAAAATTTAGCTCATTCAAGTACATTTCATCTCAATTTAGTCCCTAAGCATATAAATAGACATTTTACCATTTTACCCCTACTATTTCAAATTTTTACAATTTAGTCCTATTTGCCTAAAACACAAAGTACACCAAATTTCTCAATACCCCTTAAGGGCTGAATATGTATAGGGACTATACAAGTCCTTTTCTTTCACTTATTTTGCAAATAAGCCCCTCTAAAATTTCATTTTTACAATTTTGGCCCTAAAAACAAAAATTCATCAAAATTTCCAATACATAATATACAAATTTTTAACTAATCTTTTATCTAACATCATCAAACATCAAAAACCATATAAACCTATCAATAGCCGAACCTCAACATGCTTAGGTTCAAAAATTTTAACATGGGTCAGTTACAGTTTGAAGCAACGATCTCAAAAACGTAAAAATTTACGAAAACCAACTAAGAATTTACCTTGAATTTGGCTTGAATATTGCCGAAATCTCAAAGAACCTAGCTCCCCTTTTTTTTTTCAATATTCGGTCAAGAAAGATGAGTGAGCATGTTCATATTTTATGTTTTATTTAACTTATATATTAAAAATAACTTGGTTTACTAAATTAACCTTTATACTAAAATAATAACCATATAATACTTAAGGTTATACTAGACTTTTGCCACCCACTAACTCATAAAATGGGTTAATTTCACTTTTAATACTCCATATTAAAAAGCCATCCACATATAAGCACTTTTCACTTTAGCATGCAACTTTTACGCATTACGCGATTAAGCCATTTTAACCAAATTAAGCACTTAAACGATAAAATTTTCATACGAAACTTTCACACACATCAATTCACATATAATAGACTCAAAATATAACATTAAAATATTTCTCGGACTCGGATTCGTGGTCCCGAAACCACCGTTCTGATTAGGGTCAAATTCGGTCTGTTACACAAACAACTGGTATTGATTCAATCTTTGATTCTGACAATTTTGTATCAAATACATATGCAAGATATGCGTCACATCCCTTTTTCACATATTTTCAAACTAACATTGAGGAAATTACAGCTGGTAAACCATTCAGATCATTTGCTTCGATCCGGAGAGTCTCATTATTCTGACATTTCAACTCAATTGTCTTTCATCTACAGTTTAGTACAGCATCATGTACTGTCAACCAGTCCATACCTAGAATTATATCAAACTCATCAAACAGCAACAACATCAAATTAGCCAGAAAATAATAACCCCGAGTAATTAACAGACAATTCTTGCAAACTTTGTCAACCAGGACATATTTGCCTAAGGGGTTCAACACTTTTATAACAAACTCAGTAGAATCAACAAGTAAATTCTTACTAGACACTAAGTTCACACGTATATATGAATGTGTTCATCCGAGATCTATCAATGCAACTAAATCAGTGTCATAAAGAGGGAATGTATCAGTAATAACATTTTGTAACGCCCCAAACCCGGCCCAAAACACCACGGCCGAATTCAGAATGTTACTGGGAAAAAGTTTGAAAAAAAATGTTCTTGTTTTAAAGAAAAAGTAGTTTAAGGGTTCTAGAATAATCATCTTATTTGTAAGAGGTTCGTCGCTTTAAAGTATTAGCTTGACAGAAAACAAAACTCAGAAGTTTGAGTGAAGTTTAGGTCATCTACTTGAAAGAAAATTTTGAGAAACTGAGTTGTGTGTAAGTAATCCAAATTTGAAAACTTAAATTTGATTTTATACTTGCAATAGTTTCGAGGTCTTTCTTAATTAACAATCCGCTAATAGATCTAGTTTTAAACCATAATGAAAATCCCAAAATATTTAGAGCGGCCTTATTACAATAAAAATTATCCCAAAAGTAATTGAAAATTTTAGGGTGCGTATAGAAATAAAAACAGCTGCTGCATGGTCACCTCAAATCCACTCCAGCCCGGTCCAAGAAATCATGAGTCACCTGCATTGTTTTTTTAGAAAAGATAGGGTGAGTCAAACCGACTCAGTGTGCAACTAATCCACATGTTTCCACGAATGGGCTTGGCCCAATTCCACACAAATTCACATACCACGCATAATGATGCAAAATGTTACCCAACCCAACCTAGTATCCAACCGCTACACACCACCCGTATATCCTGCCACCACACACCAGGGGATTACTAAATCGACCCTCCATCCGCTACACACCTCTTTGGCAGTCATACTGCTCAAAGTCCACTTAGTGGTCTAGCCACCGGTCCACGTGATTAAATCACAATATCCACGATGTGACTCAAGGTCATCATCAAACCACGTACATAAATGTACAATGAGGCTCGAGGCCATCATTAATCCACGATGTGACCCAAGGTCATCATCAATCCATGATGAGGCACGAAGCCACCATCAATCCACGATGAGGCACAAAGCCACCATCAATCCACGTACATAAATGTACACACTTCCCCTTTATACAATATATCCCGAACCCCATGCACATGCAGCATATTATGGTGATATGGCAGTAATACGTATGAACACACCAGATAGGCACATATGACAGGCTTACATGCACCCACGATAATCAACCACAACCACAACATAGGTAGTATACTAACCTGGTTACCGGATTACCCAAATCGGGTAATAGCATCACCATAGCCACTATTTCGGCTACCACACACAGTACATATAATTTTAATTAAAGTAGATAAATAGACAGTGTGTTAATTACACACCTGATAACTCGTAACACCACGCCCTCTATGTCGACACTGTCACTAAACGACACTACTGCTATTTGCGTACGATCCTGCTCCGACACTGGCCCACACCCCGGTGGCCAATCACAAACTGCTGAAACCGACCGCTTCTTGAATTTAGGGGTAAGGACTACGTGCCCAACCCCTTTCTCTCCTTGGCTGGTGCTCGCATCCATCAATAATATCTTAGTCAGAAAACCCCGTTAAGATATTGAATTAGATCTAAACAAAACCCAAAAGAACACTTAATAAAAGAATACCCTTACCACAGTCGACAAAACCCGAAGGCTATACGTTTGCACTTTGAGATTATCGAAAACCCCTACATAAGCCATATTAGATTCGGCTCTAACACTAATGGATAAAAGAAGTGGCCTTCGGCCTAACATTATATCTTGCTTACCTCGATTGCTCAAATCCCGAAAGATCTCTACTGCCCCTAACGCTAACAAAAAGAGTTACGAATCTAAGGCCTTGTATAGATCTGGCTACACACATAAATACAGAGTTAAGCTTCTTGATTTCGGCAACCCAAGAGAAGAAAGAAAGAAACTTAACAGAGAAGAGAACCTTACCACTACTACTAGAAGCCGAATCAAGAGGGTTGCTAAAAGATGAACAACGACACCCCCTTTAGAGATCAACGCATGAAGAAGAACCACCACCCAAAGATATTCGGCTCCCACAGATTCGGCCAAGAAAATGAGGCTGAAGAAACCACCAATATAGAAAAGGGAAAAGAAGAATAGAATGAAAGAGAGAAAGGTAAGAATGAATGAGAGTTTCGGCCAAGGTTCTTATGTAAAGAGGAGTTATTCGGCTTTAGCAAAAGAAAGGAGAAGTGAGGGTGGAGGTTCAGGAAGTTTCGGCAATGATGAATGAAAAGAGAAAGGTTCGGCTTTAGCAAGAGAAGTGAGGTAAAGGGTTAAGGCTACCAAAATGAAAAGAAAAGAGGAGAAGAAAAAGATGAATGAAAGTGACCTTAATGGTCTTCCAAATTTCGGCTAAGGGTCAAAAAGAGAGAAAGAACGTTGAAATGCTAAGTGTTCTCGGCACAAAAGAGGGCACAAAAGAGAGAATGAGAAACTAGAAAGAAAAGAAGACTAAATTTTGGCACTACACTAACACCCAATTTCGGCACACTTAGCCCCTCCCCAAAACCGAATATGCCTACCTCTAGAACCCCACATTCGGCCACCATTTCTCCCCCTCTCTCAAATCCCTTATTTTCTCCTAATTTTCCTCCCCTCCACTCATTCAAATGAATTTGAATGAGTGAATGAGTCAAACTCTTATCTCCCCTCTTAGCCACACATTTGAGTTGTTTGACTCAATCCACATTTCATCCTTGAAGTATCCTAGCCGGCCTCCAACACCTTCCCTCTTTGACCCAAAAAGCAACCCCCAAAATTCAGTTCATGCAACTCGAACCTTGTCCCTTTTTGCTCCCTGAGGCATCACTCCCTTGTGCTCTAAGTGGCGCCTCCCTTGCCACTTTATAACTTGAATTATTGTGTCAGAGAACACTACATTAAATCCCTTAAGGCCTAGCTCCCCTAGCTCTCCCCTAAAGGCCTAGAACCCGAAATTTTACCTACGGTCCAAACTTAACCTCGAGGTTTCCCGAAGCCCCCAAACACACTAAAACAGCACACAGAGCATACTAACACATAAATATAAACTAAAATGCAAGACCCCTAAATCCCGGATGTTACACATTTGGAGATGACGCTTCTTCGCGAGTGCGAATAACATAAGTTCTAGCAGGTGCTCTAGCCTCTGATCTCACAGCAGCATCTCGTGTTGCACTTCTACCACCACTCACATTTCCAACATTACAGAATGGTCTTCCTCTCGCAGTCGTGTTACTTTGTCTTGCACTCTGAGATTTATCTTTCTCATCTAACTCAGGACAATCTCGAATGAAGTGTTCGTGCGAACCACATCTAAAACAGGCTTTACCATTCATTCTACACTCTCTGAAATGTTGTTTTCCACATCGTCCACATTAAGGTTTATTCAGTCTAGCATTACCCACACTTGCCATTGATGTAGCTAGAATTTTTGAACTCGTAAATTGTTTCCCACGATGTAATAGCCCAAATTTCAGCAATGTCAAAAATAGTGGTTCCAGACCACCAAATTCGACAAATAAATTTGTATATTATATTATTTAATATTTACGAGCCAAATGTAGCTTTTAAAATATTTTTGAAATAGTAAATTGTGTTTTATAAAGATTTATTTGGTCAAGAAATTGAGAAAAAGAGTTATCGAGATCTTGGTGTTATAAACCGAGCCATAAATATTTTTATGAATATTTATGGAGTGTCAATAAGGTAGTTTTAAAATTTCGTTAGAAAATTTTGACGTCCGGGTGGTTAATTAAATAAAAATGGCTAAATTGAAAAAGGTGTAAAAGTTGCTAGAAGGATTAAATAGCTCAATTGTCAAATGAGGAAGGACCTAAAGTGCAAATAAGCCCAAAGGAGATATTTTGGGTGGCAATAGCTGAGAAAAATCAGGAAATGGGTGAAATAAGGGCAAAATTAGAAAATTACCAAAATTAGTTAAATAAAAATGGGACCAAATTGGAATATCTAGAATTCTCATAATTTTTCTTCATATTCATCAGCTGAAAAATAGCCATGGAAGAGGATTCAAGTCGGTTTTTATACTTTAGCTTCATGTAAGTTTAATTCTTGCTTTCTCCTTGAAATTTCTAAGTTTTTGGACTTTTACAATTGGGTCCAACTTACTATGTCCTTAGTTTTTGATTCCATGGCTAATTTTTAAAGTTGCTATGGATGAGTGCTAGAAACATGATGAATAAACATAGATTTGAAGCTTTAATTTTGATATATGATGATTTTATCAAATAAAATTGATGGAAATTGACTTTAGGACCGAATAGTGAAAGAGTTTGGAATTAAGGTCTAGGGCTAAATTTTTTATTTCCAAGGGTTATGAAGTAGTTTAGAATGATAGAATAAAGTATTAATTGAGAAAAATTAGCTCAATTGAGGGGTTAATTAAGCAAGGACTGAATTGTATGAACTGTGAAATTTGGGGCAAAATGAAAATCAACATTTTGCACTAGAACAGTTTTGGACAGTAGCAGTAATCTAATTTTGAAAAATCACCAAAAATTTTAGAAATTGAATTAGAGAATGAATAAAATATCAAATTAAATATTATTGAGTCTAGTTTCTTATAGAAGAAATGGTGTAAGCAATGGAATTGTGAATCATGAGATATAATAAATTTTGTGAGATAAGGTCAGAATGATTTCGGGTTCCCCTGTTTTGATTTTGGAAAATCATCAAAACTTGGAGAAAAATAATTATGGGTTATAATTTATATGCTTAAAATTTTCAATGAGCCTATTTTCAAAAGAAACAAACAGAAACATTATCCAAATTCTGTACGATGAGATAATTAATTTTTAGTGAAGAGTGGTCAGAACTGTCAGATAGTGGAATAGGGGTGACTTTAAAGAATAAACTGGACTTATTGGCTAAACCAATAATTCTGAAAATTTTATGGTAAGAAGATATGTGAGTGTAGTTTCAGGGAAAATTACTGGATCTTAATTTAGAGTTCTGTAGCTCAAGATTAAAATAACTTAATGACTATGACACGGATGGACAACTTGAATATCCATATAAGTAAATAGTGAAAATTATAGATAATGGTACTTACAAGTGTGTTATTTATACTAAGGATGTGGATGGAGAGGAGGAGGAGGAAAAATATATCAATGACTTGTGTTTAAATTGATCACATGCCCGATTAGAATCGATAAATGTTAAATTATAAATGATATAATGTTTTATTTCGAATATTTACTATGAAATTGTGATTATCGTTATGATATAAAGATTGAATTTGTAAGTTTGTATGTAAATAATACATCATTTTTTTTTTATGTTTTAATATTTTGTTCTATCATATGAGATATGGTTGAATATAGAGTAATTATTTGATGTGAATTATGAATTGTGATTGATTATGGATGAATTGGTAAAATGTTGAAAAGTGAGAATTCCCGGTTGAACCTTCGGAATAGAAAATATACGAATAAGGTAGCTAGGTCACGGGTGTAGTACTAAGTGCAGGCTACTACGTGCACCAGACAGATAGGTCGCATGTGTAGTACTAAGTGCAGGCTACTATGCGTACCCGATAGCTTCGATCACATGTGTGGTACTAAGTGCAGGCCACTATGTGTAAGTGATGGGTTTGGTCACATGTGTAGTACTAAGTGCAGGCTACTATGTAATATCCTGAATTATTGGGCCTATGCGTTTAATGTGAAAATTTCAGTGTTAGGGGTCCAAATTGGGCTCAGGTTTGGGCGGAGGCCTTGGTTAAATTTTCTATTTGGGCACTATAGGGTTTAAAAAGTGGTATCTGTGTTTAAAATACCAAAGTGGGCTTGTGGCCCAAAGTTAGGTGGCGCTGCAAAGGAGCTAGAGGGTGGCGTCACTAGTAGATAGAGAAGGCCCAAGTTTTGGCCGCATGGAGCCCATGTAATTGGGCCATTTTCGGCACTTAAAAGGAGCAAGGAGGGGGACGGCAATGAGGCTTAATTTTAGGAGGGATTTAATGATTGGGATAATGTGGATAATGTGCTGATAATAGTAGGGAGAGGTGGTGTTATCTAGGCCTATTCTAAAGGTATGAATAGATTAAGATAAAGGAGAAGAGATAGGAGCTATCTACTGAGTGCAGTGTTGGCCGAAATTCCATCTCCTAGGGGGGAAGAATTTGGTTTCTTTATGGCAAAAGGGTGCCAAAATTTCCCCTACTATTTGATTAGCTGTTAGTTATCAGGAAGGGCACTTTCGGGTTTTGATAAGTAAGTGTCGAAATTCTCTATAAGTAGGGGGTATCTCTTAAATTCCAGCATTTGAACCCTATTCTTTTCTTCATTCTCTATGCCGAAACTCTCAGTCATTCTCTGCAATTTCTTTTCTTTTGATTTCTTCAAAAGTCGAAACCTCTCACTTCATTTTCTTTTTCCATTCTTTTCCTCTTGTGCAGATTTCTCCATACAACCGGGATCTTCTTAGAGTTGTCGATTTCCCTATGAAGGTAAGAACCGATTTCCTCAGATCTATTCCTTTCTCTTTCGGTTTTTGGGAATCAAGGCCAGGTGGCTATTAAGGTTCGGTCTAATGTTCCACTCTTTTTCATGTTCTTAATTTGGGCGACGGCGGGAATTGAAGTAGATCTCTTAGATCTAAAAGCCGGAAACACTAGTCTCTGAATCTCATATCACTTTTTGGGAATTTAAAGGTAAGGGATTCTCCTTAGATTCTCTTTAGATTCGATATCGAAATCACAATCTTAATCATATGTTATGATTAATAAGGCCTTTTTGATGGAACCGAATGTCAATCAGGCAAAGGAGGGGACTAGATTTGAAAACCCGATTCCTAAGTTTAAGAAGGGAGCGGTGTCAGCAGTACGGGATTGGCCACCGGGTTGTGGACCGGCTTCTGAACAACACCTTAGGCAGATAGTGGTTGTGTTGTCTACGGATAGCGTCGACTTAGAGAGTCTCGTTCTAACGGTAATCAGGTGTGTAGATCTCTAACACACTAGTTAACTGTAATATATATGTGTTATGGGCTAAAAAGCTGGAAAAAGGCTGTGTAGATAGTCGAATAAAACCTAAAAAGGGTTAGGCAAAGGATGCTAGGTACGTAACCATAAAAATCTCTCTATGTGTATCGATATATATGGAAGCCTGTTTTCTCCAAGATGGTATGATGTTTTCAATTTTTCATGTGTGTATGCGTGGGGTGGGATTATGATAATGAAGGGGAAGAGCATGATAGGTCACTTGGTGATCGGTGGCTAAACCATGAATATAAATATTAGGTCACATAGTGATCGATGGCCAAGCCACGTTTAAATGATTCCTGAATAATAGGAATAGGCAGTACGACTGTCGATATGGTGTGTAGTGGTTGGTGGGTTGATTGTAGAAATCCCTGAGGTGCGATGGTTGGTACGGGTTGGTGTGTAGAGGATGGACTTTTAGCATGGGTTGGGCCATTTATCATTTACCATTATTCATTTAGCATGTATTTTTGTTTGTTGCCATTATGAATGGGCCGAGGCCCATAATGTGTTTGTGGGTCTCAGGTTGTTGTGTGTTTCGGGATTTATACATTGAGTCTTGGTGACTCACCCTTTTATTTTTCCTACTCTTTCAGATGAGCAGTAGATCATGGACATGGGAGACAAGACAGACTCGAGGGGCCATAAGGACTTTTATTTAAAGAAATATATCTCCGTTTAAAATACAATGTTCTCTTTTATTTTGTTTTTAATTTTGGGAATATTTTTGTAATAAGGCCCCAAAGTTTATATTCAACTAAGTAGTTTTTAATATTTGAAACTTATGAAATTATGTCAAAGGTTTAATTATATGAAATAATAATACAAGGTTTTTTTTTTCAAATGTCACTTATTTATTCAATTATTGTCTAATTAACTTACGATTTCCAAAATCGATAAGGAACTATGTTTTCAACATCAAACCCGTAACATGCCAGATCTGGTCGAAACGTATGGGCCGAGTTTGGGGTGTTACATTTTGGTATCAGAGCCTAGTTGCAAAACTCGGGCTGTGAAATGGGTCTAGTAGTGTTTTGAAAATTTTATGTGAATTTGAGAAAAATGTCTTGGATGAAGATATGGCCTTCGAGTCTACCGGCACCCAATCCACGCAGGTAAGTATTCTAACTCTTGATGTGATATGTATGTTGGGTTTGATGGGCTTGATGGACATAAACTAGTATGTTAGGCATTAATGGACTTTAGGCTTAGTTTAAACAACTCTTTAAATTCATAAGACTTAATCTAATTAAACATGTTCGTAAACAAGTCACTGGGTTAGGGTGTGGTAACAGGCATATGCATGTCTAGGATTGGATTCAGGGAGAGCCTGGTACTTAAGCGGTCCTAGTGACCCACCTCCTCTTCGCTGGAATCTTACCTGGTGCGTAGTGACTGTTCACCTTAGCCATGAGGACTTGTTGACGGGCCAAAATTTATAATTAAAACCCGAAAGGGACCAGCCACCCTATTTCTCAAAATTACCAAAATACCCCCGGATTTTATAAAATTTCCAAAATACCATTGATTTGTGAAAATTTCCCAGAATACCCTGGATTTGTAAAACTACCAAAATTTGTGAAATTTCCAAAACACCCTTGGTTTTACAAATTAGCTATGCTTTGCAAATTTACCTGAAAAACCCTAGATTTACAAAAGTATCCTGATTGCAAAAATAAATTTTCCAAAATACCCCTGTTTCAGAAAAAAATCAAAATACCTCAATTTTGAAAAAAAATACCAAGATACCCTATTTTGAGGAATTACGAAAATACCCTGTAGGATAAAACTACAGAAATACCCCTGGGTAGTGAAATGATGAAATTACCCTTATGTGATGAATGTGAGTTTGTGGATGCTACTTGTATGTTGATGTATGATGGTTGAATGTATGTGGTTCCTAGAACTAGGAGACAAACTTGAGACTGAAACTCGTAGATATATTTTAGAATTCGAAAGAACTACTCCTAAACTACTGTTCATAAGATTGATCGTGGTTAATTAGTGAAAGAAATTAATAATTCCTAAAATTCCTAATCAGGTAAACGCGAATCGGTAGAATGAGTACAAGGGGTCGTGGACGTCCGCCGTGTGGTCGTGGTAGGGGTAGGATGGCCATGTCAGAACCCGTAGGATCTGGCCATGGGTTAGGAAACGAGATGCCAGTTCCACCAGCTGCGGAGGCTAAATTTCAGGATCAGACGGCCGGAGATGATGCGGTATCTCAGGCGATGTTAAGGGTTTTAAAGAGGGTTGTTGGGGCAGGCATGGGCACAGGAGCCCGGAAGTCTGTGTCGGAATGACTTAGAGCTAATGGGGCAGAAGTGTTTAGGGGAAATTCTGGTATAGCCCCGAGTACAGCTGAGTATTGGTTGGAGGCGGTTGAACGTATAATGGATGATCTGGATCTCACGGAAGAGGGAAAACTGAAAGGGGTTATATCTCTCCTGCGAGACGAAGCTTATCAATGGTGGCTTACGGTTAAGGACGGTACGATGGCTGACCGTATCACTTGGGATTTCTTCAAAACGGCATTCTAGAGTAAATACATCAGGACGAGTTATGTGGATGCGCAGCGCAGAGCATTCTTGAATCTAGTTCAGGGAAGTAGTTCGGTGGCTGCGTATGAAGCAGAATTTTTACGCCTTAGCCGTTATGCTCGAGGGATGGTGGCCACAGACCATGAACGTTGTGTTCGATTTGAAGATGGTCTGAGGGACGATCTGCGTGTACTGATAGCACCACAGCGGGAGAGGGAATTTGCCGTGCTTGTGGAAAAGGCTAAGATAGCTGAGGAGGTTAAGCAGACAGAAAAATTGAATCGGGATAGAGATAGGGGTGGAGGTAAGAGGAATGTTGGATCGTCAGGAGCAGCTAGGCGTACTCAAAAAAGACCTAGGTCAGACGGGCCGAGGCGGGATGAGAGACCTGCTGCTGCTAGTCAGACATCGAAGTGTGCTCGATGTGGTAAATTCCATGTAAGTGAGTGTTGGGCGGGCAACGGGAAGTGCTTTAGGTGTGGATCTATGGACAACCAAGTTAGAAAGTGTCCGCAGCAACGGGGCAGTGAAGGGCCCACAGGTCAAGAGAATGCACCGCCGGGAAGAGGAGGTCAACAACCACCAGGGGGCCATGGTCAAGTCAATGGTGGCAATGGCACAGGACATGGTCGTGGAGGTGCAGGTTATGCTGAGGCGAGGCAGCCAGCTTTGGTCTATGCAGCACGTTGCTAAGGGGACGAGGACGCTCTAGATACGAATACCGGTGCATACTCTACCATAGTATACTAAGTGTTTCTTTTGGCTTTAGAATTAGAGTGCGCAGCGAAAGCATAGTGGTAAGACTAGGGTAGTACGATTAATAATTAGTTGGAAATTTCGAGGACAAAATTTCTTTAAGGGGGTAGAACTGTAACATCCTGAATTATTGGGCCTATGCGTTTAATGTGTAAATTTGAGTGTTCAGGGTCCAAATTGGGCTAAGGTTTGGGCGGAGGCCTTAGTTAAATTTTCTATTTGGGCACTATGGGGTTTAAAAAGGTGGTATCTGTGTTTAAAATACCAAAGTGGGCTTTTGGCCCAAAGTTAGGTGGTGCTGCAAATAAGCTAGGGGTGGCGTCACTAGTAGATGGAGAGGGCCCAAGTTTTGGCCGCATGGAGCCCGTGTATTCGGGCCATTTTCGGCACTTAAAAGGAGCAAGGAGGGGGACGACAATGAGGCTTAATTTTAGGAGGGATTTAATGATTGGGATAATATGGATAATGTGCTGATAATAGTAGGGAGAGGTGGTGTTATCTAGGCCTATTCTAAAGGTATGAATAGATTAAGATAAAGGAGAAAAGATAGGAGCTATCTGCTGAGTGCAGTATTGGCAGAAATTCCATCTCCTGGGGGGGAAGAATTCGGTTTCTTTATGGCAAAAGGGTGCCGAAATTTCCCCTACTATTTGATTAGCTGTTAGTTATCAGGAAGAGCACTTTCGGGTTTTGATAAGTAAGTGTCGAAATTCTCTATAAATAGAGGGGATATCTCTTCAATTCCGGCATTTGAACCCTATTCTTTTCTTCATTCTCTGTGCCGAAACTCTCAGTCATTCTCTGCAATTTCTTTTCTTTTGATTTCTTCAAAAGTCGAAACCTCTCACTTCACTTTCTGTTTCCATTCTTTTCCTCTTGTGCCGATTTCTCCATAAAACCGGGATCTTCTTAGAGTTGTCGATTTCCCTGTGAAGGTAAGAAGCGATTTCCTCAAATCTATTCCTTTCTCTTTTGGTTTTTGGGAATCAAGGCCAGGTGGCAATTAAGGTTTGGTCTAACGTTCCACTCTTTTTCATGTTCTTAATTTGGGCGACGGCGGGAATTGAAGTAGATCTCTTAGATCTAAAAGCCAGAAACACTAGTCTCTGAATCTTATATCACTTTTCGGGAATTTCAAGGTAAGGGATTCTCCTTAGATTCTTCTTAGATTCGATATCGAAATCACAATCTTAATCATATGTTATGATTAATAAGGCCTTTTTGATGGAACCAAATGTTGATCAGGCAAAGGAGGGGACTAGATCTGAAAACCCTATTCCTAAGTTTAAGAAGCGAGCGGTGTCAGCAGTACGGGATTGGCCACTAGGTTGTGGACCGGCTTCTGAACAACACCTTTGGCAGATAGCGGTTGTGTTGTCTACGGATAGCGTCGACTTAGAGAGTCTCGTTCTAATGGTAATCAGGTGTGTAGATCTCTAACACACTAGTTAACTGTAATATATATGTGTTATGGGCTCAAAACCCGGAAAGAGGCTATGTAGACAGTCGAATAAAACCCGAAAAGGGTTAGGCAAAGGATGCCAGGTACGTAACCATAGAAATCTCTCTATATGTATCGATATATATATGGAAGCCTGTTTTCTCCAAGATGGTATGATGTTTTCAATTTTTCATGTGTGTATGCATGGGGTGGGATTATGATAATGAAGGGGAAGAGCATGATAGGTCACTTGGTGATCGATGGTTAAACCACGAATATAAATGTTAGGTCACATAGTGATCGATGGCCAAGCCACGCTTAAATGATTCCTGAATAATAGGAATAGGCAATACGGCTGTCGATATGGTGTGTAGCGGTTGGTGGTTGATTGTAGAAATCCCCGAGGTGTGATGGTTGGTACGGGTTGGTGTGTAGAGGATGGACTTTTAGGATGGGTTGGGCCATTTATCATTTACCATTATTCATTTAGCATGTATTTATGTTTGTTGCCATTATGAATGGGCCAAGGCCCATAATGTGTTTGTGTAACATCCCAAAATATTGTACCTGTGCATTTTATGTGATGTATGCTTAAAATATTAAATTGAGGGTTAGGGGTCCAGATTGGGCTCAAGAATGGGCTAAGGCCTTGACTAAATTTTTGTGTAGACACTCTAGCACTTTAAATGGTAGTTCTGTGTTTTAAATGACAAAATGGGCTTATGGCCCAAAGGTTGGTGGCGCTACAAAGGAGTAGGGGGTGGCATCACTAATGGATGGAGGGGCTCAAGTTTTGGCCACTTGGGGCCCATGTTTTTGGGCCAAATTCGACACTTATAGAGGAGCTAGGGGGGACGGCAACAAGGCTAAATTATAGGAGTTTTATTGTTTTAATATGTGGATAATTAAAGCTGATAAAGGAGGGAAGAGTTGGAGATAATTAAGCCTCTTTTGGATGGGTGTTTTGATAGGGGTAAGGGATAGGATGAGGATCTATCAGGAAGGCTAGTGTTGGCCGAAAATGAAACAAAGGAGAGGGGGAAAATCGGTTGAGTATAGGCTAAAGGTGTGCCGAAAATTTCAGGGCCATCTCTTTTGTTTTCTTTCTTCATCTTTTCTCTTCCAAAAGCCGAAAATCACCACCTCCCTCACCCTTTCTTCTTTATTTGAAAATTTCCTTTTAGCCGAATCTTATGATCTCCATTTTTATTCTTCTCCCATTCACTAAAAACTGAAACTACACTCTTGTTTGTTCTTGTAGCCGAAATCTCCCCCTTGTTCATATCTTCCGGGATTTTCTTTAAAGCCGAAATCCCTAGATCTCATCTCCTGTGATTGTCGAATTCCTTCTGTGGTGTCTGCTTGGGCCGAATCTTGAAGAAAACTAGAGGTAAGTGTCGATTCGCGAGATTTCAATATTTTTTCGGCTTTTAGAGATCTTAGTCGAATGGCTATATGGTTAACTAATCGGGTGTTTTCTCTCATTTGCGGCATTCCGGGATTTAAAGAGGATTCAACCGCTTAGATTTCTAAGCCAGAGTTCAGTAGCACTCGGGTCGTATTACTTTTGGGATTTCAAGGTAAGGAGATCTGTTAATTTAAACGTATAATTCGGGTAAAACACTAACCCTTGGCCGAATATAGGAGCTTCGCGTTCTTCCGGCTTTTGAGCAAAGTTGTAGACAAAGGGCAGTAGATCTGATTAGTGAGGGTATCGACATAGAGAGTAGTACTACGTGTTATCAGGTGTGTAACATTCTCACACCATTTGGATTGCCTGTTAGTATATGTTTATAAATCTGTTATATTCTGTTAAATGCCGAAATTTCGGCATGGCTGTTGAAAACCCGAGGAGGGTAAAGGCGAATCACCAGGTTAGTGATCTCTGTCATTCTAAAGTGAATGGTTCTGTTGATTTGATATGATAAACATGTACGTCGGTTTCTGTGATTGCACGGGGTTGGGTGATTGATGAAAGGGGAAGTGTTTTGTTGTAGTGGCTATTGCCATGATCTGACGATGAGTAGCTAACTGCAGCATGACTGCCATCGATGGTGTGTAGCGGTGTGGATTGATTGTAGAAATCCCCAATGGTGTGATTGGCAGGTAAGGGTGGTGTGTAGCGGATGGAAACCTAGGATTGGGTTGGGCTTTGCATAATTCTTGATATTAATTCCTGATATATTATATTTTGTTATCTATTCTGTGGGGCTAAGGCCCAGTCTGATGGTGCGCGAGGGTTGCACACTGAGCCCTGTGACTCATCCTATTATTTAACATTTTTTTTCAGGTAGCATTTAGTGCATCGGACCGAGCTGGAGGGGAGAGCAAGGTGGCCATGCAAGAGTTTGATTTGTTACAGCAAGGACGCCATTTATTTAAATTTTCCTTCAATATGTTAAATTATTTTGGGTTTTATATTTTATTGTAATAAGGCCATGGGCCACTAACCTTATACTCTGGGCTTTCTTTTGGGGTTTTTCTATTATTGGACACTTAATTTCGGCCAAAAATATAAACTAGAGCATGTACTAAATTTCGGTTTCTAATTCATAAAGGCAACATATAAAATGTATATCTTTTATAAATTATCAAATCATTAAGTTTTCCGGTATAAATGTTTAAACTTGACAAATGTTTTCCAAAAATGCGACATGTTTTACTAAGTCTTCTTAGTGACATGCCAGATCTGGTCCTGGTGTTTGGGCCGGGTTTGAGGTGTTACAGTTTGTGGGTCCCAGGTCGTTGTGTGTTTCGGGGTTTATACACTGAGTCTTGGTGACTCACCCTTTTATTTTTCCTACTCTTTCAGATGAGCAATAGATCGTGGACATGGGAGCCAAGATAGACTCGAGGGGCCATAAGGACTTTTATTTAAAGAAATATATCTCCGTTTAAAATACAATGTTCTCTTTTTTTTAGTTTTTAATTTTGGGAATATTTATGTAATACGGCCCCAAAGTTTATATTCAACTAAGTAGCTTTTCATATTTGCAACTTATGAAATTATGTCAAAGGTTTAATTATATGAAATAATAATAATACAAGGTTTTTTTTCAAATGTCACTTATTTATTCAATTATTGTCTAATTAACTTACGATTTCCAAAACTGATAAGGAACTATGTTTTCAACATCAAACCCGTAACATGCTAGATCTGGTCGAAACGTATGGGCCGGGTTTGGGGTGTTACATACTATGTGCACCAGATAGCTTCGGCTACAAGGGTGGTACTATGTGCAATCCACCGTGTATCTGTTACTATTCCGATGAGTTCAACGAGAAATTGACTAAGTGAAAATACATGTGATCATGTAATAACTAAGTGTAATTGAATATGACTATGTGATGAATAAGTGTAGGTATAAGTGTGAAAATTTATGAACAATGTGCTGATCGAACTTTTGTAAGATTGATACAGAGTAAGTGTTACATGGAATTATGTGATATAAGAAAATACGAGTTGATGAGACATGAACAAATCTTGGTTGATGAATGAGTTCATTTGTGATTATATATTTGTACACCTTAAGTGTATTATTCGTATGAATTGGTATTCCAAATGAGTTAATGAGAAAAGTTCTAATATGATATAATCTGAATTCGAAATGAAATATTATGAAAACGTACTTGAAATACATTGGTATATTTGTATATATTATTTGAGTTCATAATGTAGAAAGTAAATGTATGTGAAAATTTGAGATAATGATATTTGTACATGGAATCTATTGGTGGATACATACATCCAAATTTATATGATAAATTTTAGTGAACATTGAAATTGGACTCAATAAGTGATTTGTCAATTTAAATTGTGATTGGCAGGAAGAGTTAGTGAGTTGCATGTTTATGAATTGTTACACGTATTTGTCTAAAATAAGAGGAAATGATGGTACTTGATACATAGAAATATTAGACTGTGATATATAAAAACATGGAATATGTTTGATAAATGTGTTTATTCATAGTTATAGAACTGTGCACCTCAAGTGTACTATTTGTGTCAAGATGATGTTCAAATGATTTGATGAGTAGAACTCAAATATGAAGTAGTTAGAAACCAAGACTAATTGTTATGAAAATGTATATGAAATACAAAGGTATGATTACTATAAGTGATATGAATACATAATGTGAAAAAATATAGGTGTAAGAGGAATTTAATAAGAATTGAGCCTATATACGTTTCTTGTTATTTATATGAAGTGTATGACTAACAAATGGTAATAAGTATAAGGCTTGGTTGAATATCTTGAATTAGTTCTTGATTGTATTAAAATGTTGGTAAAGATAAAGGATCAAGTAAGTGAGAAATATGGCTTGGAAAATAGCCTAATTTTAGTCCACACGGGTAAACACGGGCGTGTGTGACAAGTGGTCTACACTATGGCGTATGGTCCGGCTGTGTGTCCCTAGTCACACAGGCGTGTGACCCTTATATACGAGAAAAACTTTAAAAGTCATGAAAAATTTTCCTGAGGATCCGGTTTAGTCTCGACCTGATCTGAATGCATGATTTGGACCTCGAAGGTCCATTAGAGGAACGTTTATAATTAGTCTCGGTATTTGAACGATAATGATTTCAAATTATCTGTAAGTGTTCTGTACTCCTTGGTAATGCCTCGTAACCCTGTTCCGGCATCGAATACGGGTTCGAGCTGTTACACACGATCTCTATTAGAGTACTCCACTAATGCATTTTATCGACTATACGAATCTCTGGATTTCTTGGATGAAGGGTGATAAGGTTTATTCACCAATCTCTTTCTCGAATCTCTAGCTTCAGAATCAACCTTTCTCTTTTCTTTGCCCAGTTCTTCAGCTTTACAAGCACGCTCAACTAACACAATGAATTCTTTTAAATCCAATATCCCGACCATAAGTTTAATATCTTCGTACAACCTATCAACAAACCGCTTGCACATTATCTCTTCAGTCGAAACATACTCTCGAGCATATTTACTTAACCGTACAAATTCTCTATCGTACTCGGTTACAGTCACGTGGCCTTGTTTTAATTCTAAAAACTCTTTATGCTTTTGATCCAGAAATCGTTGACTTATATACTTTTTCCAAAACTCGGTCTGAAAGAACTCCCAGGTGACTCTCTCTCTTGGCACCAAAATATTAATGTATTCCACCACTGGAATGCAGTGTCTCTCAAAAGAGATATAGCACACTTTAAACATTCAGCCAGTGTACAGGAAAGCTCATCAAACACTCAAATCATATTTTCAAGCCAAAACTCGGCTCTCTCAGGATCATCATCAACATTAGCCCTGAACTCTTCAACTCCATGCTTACGAATTTTATCGACTGGCGGCTTGTTCAATAGTATTGGATCAATAACTGTAGGAACTATGGGGACTGGTTAAGGATTTGGCAGGAGTGGAGGTTGTTGAGTAGCCAGATTTGTCTAGACATATTGTGTGAACCACTCGTTCATCATTTGGAAAAAGGCTTCTTTAGCCTCACCACCGTGACTACTCGACACGGGTCTAGATTCAAAAGGCGCTGTCCCTTGAGCGGAAGCTGGCGCATTACTCTCAACATCATATGCTACAGCTCGTTTGAGATCCATTACTATACGTAAACATAGTTTATAATGTCAAGATTCATCAGACTATCACAGTTTATATATATGGCATGTATAGCTAGACTCTCACTCATGCTACGGTAGTCTGCTACGTTAGTCCTAGAATCGACTAAACTGTAGATCTTATACCAATAAATGTAACACCCTCATCTGTATTCAACATTTGAATAGGGTTACAGAGCATTACAGAAATAAAAAAACTATTAAAAATCGATTTAGCATACATTTTCTCAATTTGATCATTCATCATTCAATCTCAATCAATTTGTCCCTTATACGAGCCTACGAGGCCCTAACATGCTTTGGGAGTGCTTCGGGACTAAACCGATAACTCAAGAAACTTTCACGAAACTTTGTACTCAAAACAGGGGACACACGCCCTTGTGGCCTGGCCGTGTGGACATTCGAAATGGAAGCACATGGCCGTGTCAGCCCATGTCCTACCACGTGTCCAAACAAGTGAGCTTACTGACTTGGGTCACATGGCCAACCACATGCCCGTGTGCTAGCCCGTGTCCCCTTGAAGTGACCACACACGCCCGTATGCCAGGCCATGCGCTAGACCGTGTCAAACTTATAGGATATACTGACTTATGCAACACGTCCAAGTCACATGCCCGTGTGCTAGGCCGTGTGCCAATTAGGGGCGTATACTGACTTGTACCAGACGGTCGATCACACGCTCGTGTGTGAGACCGTGTGGAGCATACTAACTTCATTTCAATTACAACACCAGGAGACACACGGCCGTGCAACATGACCGTGTGTCACACATGGCAGAGACACACACCCACGTATATGCTATTTATCAAGCCAATTTGCCACCCAAATGTGCATATACCTTCACAACCAAAATGGCACCAATTCAAAGCATAAATATGCAGCCAAAATCATCAACCAATACACAATTCATACAATTTCTATTTCAATCATTTCAATACTCAATTCAATGCTATTTACCTACTAAAAAACTTAACAACTCAACTTGCTTTTCAAGTCATAACTCACATATATGTAACATGTACCATAAGTCATCTAATTCATCATCCAACACCAATCCACAACAAACTTATCTCAAACAACTTAATACTTCATATCATAACAAATACTTGGATATCACTATTCAACATCAACCATATTACATGGCAATATTCACAAGAAACCATATCACATTTATACGCTACTTCTAATGGTCAAAATACATTTCCATTAAACATACAAAAATGACCAAAGCCTATACATGCCATATACCATATATACATAACTTCAAAAGTACCAAAATAGATTTTCGATAGTGCAATGAAGTCTTTGACGATCCCTGAATCCGAGCTAGCTTCAAAAGACTATAAAACATAGAAAAATAAACAAAGTAAGCTATAAAGCTTAGTAAGTTTGTATATACATCTAAAATAATATCAACATTCATTAGCATTTCAAAAATGGATAACATAATTAGCATTTAAAGCATCAACCAATGAATTAACATAAAGTTTAACCACATCGTAACTCATAAGTCCTCAACTTCTTCTAACTCGTTACTTGAATAGTTTTTCGTACGTACCTGTACCGATACTTATCTATTTCTCACCAATTCTCTTATCAAACCACTTCGGCTTATATAGGCTTACAATACAAATACATCGATTTTCTAATGCTATAGTCTAACTATGGTCTTACACATACATTGCCAAGGCCCTACCGTGGTCTTACATTCACATGTCATAACCCGGTTATGGTTTTATTATCTGAGTACCATAGCCCAGTTATGGTCTTATTTGGAAACTTGCCGTACTTAAATCATACATTTAATTCAAAATCTTCCAAATTCAACCAATAAGATAAATAATCACAATACCATCCATCAATTAAATAAATACACATTTAAGTTCAATTATACGAACTTACCTCGTGTACGGAAATGACGAAGTAGACCGACTATTCAATTACTCTGCTTTTTCCCCGATCTAAGTTCGAATTCCTCTTTTCTTGATCTATATGTAATCAAAATCAACTTATTTATTCTTTTATTTATTCAATTCAATCCAAAACACACATTAGGGCTATTTTACACATTTGCCCCTAAATTTTCACTTTTTTATAATTTAGTCATTATTACACAAAATCACAAATTAAGGAAATTCCAAATATACCCATGCTAGCCGGATTACCATAATACCCCTAGCAGCCCATATTTTTCTTTTATTTCACATTTTTAAAATAAAGTTTCAACATTTCTCAATTTAATCCCTATTTTGCATTTTCACTAAAAATCACTTTACAAAACTTATTTAACTAACATCAAATATTCATAATCTATCATTAAACATCAAAACTCATACATATTCATCAATGGAAACTTTCAAAATCTCTAACAGTTTTGTAAAATAGTCCTTGGGCTAGTTAGTACTAGTTGCAACGATCTCAAAAACGTAAAAATCATTAAAAACGGGACAAAATAATACCTTAATTGACCAAATTAGCTTGGCCGAATGAACCCTAGATAAAAGACTTTTCTTCTCTTCAGTTTTCGGCTATGGTGAGAAAGATGGAAACAAAATTGATTTTGTTTTGTTTTAATTAACCTTTATAATTAAATTACAATATTAACCTTCATTAATAAGCATCAAAACACTTTAATAGATGTCTATATATGTCCACTCATGACATTAATGGTCTAATTACCATTTAAGGACCTTAACTTTAAGGTTCTATACTTATTAGACACCTTTAGCTATTAGAACTCAAGTTTTACGCTTTACGTGATTTAGTCCTTTTTATCGAATTAACTATTTAAACGATAAAATTTCTTCATGAAAATTTCACACGTACATACTATCATGCTGTAAACCCTTAAAGTAATATTAAAATAATTTTTCAACCTCAAATTTGTGGTCCCGAAACCACTATTTTGATTTGACTAAAAACGGGTTGTTACACACCCCATCGTTACTTCTCAGGAACAATGGTACAATAATACAACGATATCCCTTATTTCGAAAATATATATATACTTAGTATTATACAATAAATTTTGTAATGGTAGATAGAACTTATGGTTTGAAGCATGATACTAGCATTGATAAAGTTGCAACCATATTCATTCATACTTATGAATTGTCGACACAATATTCATTCATCTGAATGTGATTCATCCATTGGGAATTTAGAGGGTTCAAGTTGCTAGAATGATCATTTACCTTAGTCATTTTTTTTGTAGCCTTGCTAGTTTCTGTTTTACTTGAAGACAAGTAAAAACTCAAGTTTGGGGGTGGGATAGCACTAGAAAGAACATAGGTTTTCCCCCTACTTATTGGTTAAATTGTTCCCATTCAGTTATCCTTAGCATACATTTTACAATTTTCAGTTTAGTAAATTGCATTTTATAACTCAGTGAATCCTAGCCTATTTTATCCTTAATTTTGTTATCTTATTGCATCAATGTCGCTGCTGAGTTAATTCCATATTGCATCCAGAATTGTTGCCGCACCTAACAGATGTCCACATGTCAATGCATGGGTTAATTCTAGATTGCATTCAGAATTGTTATCGCACCTGACAGCTGTACGGATAAGAACAAGAATTACATGAGCTGTCCAGTCTGGTATAACCAACCTGCACGAACAAGGACAATAATTTTAGGGAAAGGACACATGTATTGTGGAGGAGGATATAAAAGGTGGACATGAGAAGAAAAATAGGCCTTCTTGAGTAGTTTTTATCCATCATCATCTTCATTATTCGACCTTGAAGCTTGCAGCCATGGCAGCTTAAACATCTCACGGGTGAGCCAATGTGAAAACCAGATGCAGACTAGCTCCTGCCGAGGAGACCTAAATGCGCAACAAGAGGGAATAGAGAGATTCAGTTGAGTTTTCTAGAGATAGCATTCTCCATTCAAGTCTTTCTTATTTCTTTCTAAATGCTAGTGATTACTCTCTGATTTCTGGTTGTATGGAAGTATTGATAAATTCTTGGTGAGATGTTATCTTATTTAATTGTGCTTTTATTGTCTAATCTTAGGGTTTGAATGTTTTGTTTACACGGAAGTGTTATTGCAGTCACTGACACTGGAAGGTGTAGTGACAGTTTGAGCCAACAAGCATTGCAACGAAAGTTGAGTGATGATTAGAGGAATTTAGTCCACTTGTTCTTAATAGTTCCATTCTGCCATCATCAGAAGGTGAGATTAAAATGCATAGTTATGTCTGAGATTAAACGAAGGAGTAACGCTGAGTAAGATATACATTGAATTTTATTGCATCGACAATCACCTATACTTTTACACCTTGTGAGCACTTAGTATTCTGCTGAAGATTCATCTTAGGGATCCCAGTTTATCATCATCATATTTTATTTTGTTGTTTTTAAAGTTATTGCATCGACAACTATCCTCACAATTCATCTCAATTATATCCAGTTATTGTACCAACATTAATAGACAAAAGGCACCCATCCTTATGGGATCGATATCCGATAGACTCACATCTGTCTACTATACTTGCATCAATAGTGTACGCTTGCACATTATTGTTGTGACGTTAAACAGTCGATTAGGGTGCCACGTTAAGCAGTTGATCACGGTGCCTTAGCAAGTGCATATATCCTCTTGTCAATATCACTCATTTTTTTACCAAGCAACAAGTTGATATCACTCAAGGCCCCAAATTTCAAACCAAGGATTACCCTTTTGCCACAAAAGTTATGGAACATGACCTGAGTTATCTCCTTTTCCCAATTTTCATTACAATGGTTTTTTAGCTGCTTAGCTGCTTTGGTGATCTTTTGGGAGAGAAACGTTTTCTAGTTCAACATATTCTTGCATTTCTCCATCTCGAAGATCGTTTCGAGCTTGGAAAGAACTTGTTAGACTCCCATGGGTGAAGGCCAAACCTCGGGTTGGGGCTTATAAGGACTGTACATAATAGCATAAGTGTCAACCCTACAAAGGGTACTCATTTCACTCATTTTGCTTTGTCAAACCCTTCATTCTATTCTTGTAGGTGGCTTTCCTTACTGAATCGTTGGTGATATAAGCAAGCTTAACCTTCTTCCTCATCATGGCTTTCAGATAAAAAAGGGATATTGGAATGGTTTCTTTTTCTTTTTCTTTTGTATTTCTTTCCCAAACAAAAAAATGAATGTTTTATACAGAGGTGAAGAGAGTGAAAATCTTCTCAAATTAAATGACAATAATAGCCAAGAATTTTAGTATATACATAGGTTAGGTTTTATTTATTTTTTATTTCTTCCATGATTAAATTTTCATGTAAATATATATATTTAGTTATAAAATGGCACCATATGTATTACAAAAAAATTATTACTTATTTATATGAATCTTATAATATCGAATAATTTGGTTAGTTATAAAACGACAAAAATGAATTTTATCATTTATTTATACAAATAATAATTATTATATATACATGTATATATGGAAGTGACAAATATATAATGTGTATATAAGTCAAGCTAAGGGAGATCTTGATGTCAACCTCAACTTGTAAAAGATAAAATAAAATGCAATTATTGACGCTATAATCATATAATATCAAATAACTTGTTTAGTCATAACACGATTAAAAAAAGTGACTTTTATTATCATGAATTTATACAAATCATGCAATATAAAAAAAATATGGTGCTAGTCCTTGTACAAAAAAAAATTCATAATTAGTTTGTGCACTTATAAAGTCAAAAATTAAGCCCAACTTTATTATTTAAAAATATTAGTCCAGTTATTAAAATCGTAAGTATTTTTCATAAAAGATTATCATTTGGGAAAGTTGAGTAAGTTGTCCTCTTTTGACTTGGTATATGATTGACGGAACATAGCCATGTTAAGTTGATAACTTTTAACGGAAACTACCAACAATGATAATGATATGACTAGGGTTTTTAGATTGAAAAAGTAAAAGGATTGAATTTTTATCTTTCAAAGTACGAGGGCTAAAACTTAAATTTGATAGAAGTACAATGACTAAAAACATATTTTGTAACACCCCAAACCCGGCCCGTACGTTTCGACCGGATCTGGTATGCTACGGGTTGTACATTGAAAACTTTTGCTTTGTTGGTTTTGGAAATCGTAGATTTATTAGGCAATAATTAATAAATAAGTGACATTAAAAAAAAAACCTTGTATTATTATTATTTTGAATAATTAAACCTTTGTCAAAATTTCATAAGTTGCACATATTAAAAACTATGTAGTGAAATATAAACTATGGGCCCCTATTACATAAATATTCCCAAAATTAAAACATAGAGAAAAGCCGAAATAATCTATAAAGATAAAAACTTGATGGCCCCTCGAGTCCGCCTTTGCTCCCATGTCCACGATCTACTGCTCATCGGCAAAGTTAGGGAAAAATAATAGGGTGAGTCACCAAGACTCAGTGTGTAAATCCCGAAAACACGTCAAAGGCTTGGCCCACATACACATTATGGCCTTGGCCCGTATACAAGGGTAACTATATATGCATCATGGCCCATCCCAGCCTAGAAATCCATCCTCTACACACCAACCCGTGCCAACCATCACACCTTGGGGTTTTATACAATCAACCCGCCAACCGCTACACACCATATCGACAGCTGTGCTGCCTGTCTTAAAGACCGATCACTGTGTGACCTATGTGGCAAAGCCACCGATCGCCATGCGACCTTAATAATACATCGTAGCATTTCGACAGCTGAGCTGCCTGTCATAAAGACCGATCACTATGTGACCTATGTGGCAAAGCCACCGATCGCTATGCGACCTTCTTCCCTTTCATCATATCAATCCCATCCCATGCATACATACATGCAAAATCAAAAAATGTATTACCTAAGAGATTTCAGTTTATCGCATACATTGATACACATAGAGAGATTTCTATGATTACGTACCTGACATCCTTTACCTACCCTTTCTGGGTAATACGACTGTTCACACAGCCTATTTTCCTGCTCTTAGCAAACAACACATATATATACATACAGATTTAATAGTGTGTTAGAGATCTACACACCTGATTACCGTTAGAACGAGACCCTCTAAGTCGACGCTATTTGTAGCCAACACCACCGCTATCTGCCTAAGGTGTTGTTCAGAAGCCGGTAACGAAACATTAGGTTAAGGCACAACTAACGAAAAGAAAACAGTTGATCATCTTAAGGAGAATTGAAATCCTTACCTTGAAATCCCGAAATTAGAGACTAGCGATTTTCAGCTTTTAGATCTAAACGAACAGGTTTCCTTCAAATCCCGGAATGCCGCGCATAACGCAGGAAAAGAGTAAATATTAGCCTCAAACAAACCAATTGGCCATTCGGCATTGTCTCCTAAAAAAGAGAAAAGAACAATGGAGTTTCGGCTTTTGAATCAAAGTGAAGATGATGGAATAGGGTTAGCAATTTTAGCTTTTACTCAGGGAAGAAGAGAAAGAAAATATTGAAACCCTAAATGCCGAAAAACAAAGAAGAGAACCCTCACCTGACTATTTAAAGTTTCGGCGCTCCTTAGCCATATCAGAAACCGATTTCTCCTCCCCTTCAGAGATTAAAATTCGGCCACCACTTAGCCTTGCAGATAATTCCTATCTTTTCTCCTTTATCTTCCATATTATCAACTATAATATCTACATTATCCTATTCACATAAATCCTACTATTTTTGAGCCTTGTTGCCGTCCACTCCACCTAACCCTAATGCCGAAAATTAGCTAACTTAAATTAAAAGAATTGGGCTCCATGAAACTTAAATTTGGGCCCCTTACTCCCTTGTGTGGCGTCACCTCCATGCTCTCTAAGTGGTGCCACTGACCACTGGGCCGTAAGCCCATTTTGATATTTTAAACACAGATACCACCTTTTAAACCCTATAGTGCCCAAACAAAAAATTCACCAAGGCCTTGACCACATCCTGAGCCCAATTTGGACACCTAACAATTAAATTAACACATTAAACATATCCACACACTAAACGCATAGGCCCATTAGTTCAGGATGTTACAGTTCTACCCCCTTAAAGAAATTTCATCCTCGAAATTTCCAACTAACTATTAATCGTACTACCCAAGTCTCACCACTATGCTTTCGTTGCGCACTCTAATTTAATAATATATAAACATTGCACGCATACAGTTTCTATACACAAAAATATAACATCCACACAAAACATACCCGACTTAATGGTGATTGAACAATCCCGAGCCTTATGCTCCTCAGACCCGTATCTTAAACAGGTTCCTGACTTCCTCCAACATTCACCTGGATGACGCCTTCTGCAATATTCGCAAACCAAAAAGTTTGGACGTACCTTAACATGCTTCTTAGAACGAGACTGCAACCTTAGAAAACTACGATCTCTTTTTTTCTTACAGTCCACGCACCTAACCCGAAGTGTTTCACCGATTTCTTTAACCTCCTTCAGTACCTCCCTAACTAGCTGAGTCAGCACATCAGTCCTAACACTTCCACGGCCTCAGACGCAGCCTCTTCTTCCTCTCCTAGCGCTCATCGTTGATTATCATAGTATCTGAATTAGAAATTTTATGAATTATTAATTTCTTTAACTGATTAACCACGAACAGTCTTATGAATAGTAGTTTGAGATTAGTTCTTTCGAATTCGTACCTATCTACAGTTTCAGTCTCAAATTTATCTCCTAATTCTGGAAACCGCATACATTCAACCATCACACATCAACAAACATATAACATCCATGAACTCACATTCATCACATAAGGGTATCTTCGTTATTTCACTACCCAAGGGTTTTTCCGTAGTTTTGCCTTACAGGGTATTTTCCAAAATAGAGTATCTTGGTGATTTTCTTCGAATTAGAGGTAATTTGGGTACATTTTTTTTATAAAGCAAGGGTATTTTGGAAAACAAGTATTTTTTTTAAATGTGGGTATTTTGGTAATTTCCTCAAAATGGGGTATCTTGGTTTTTTTCCGAAAAAGAGATATTTTGATGTTGTTTGTTGTTCTTTTATTTTGTGAAGCAGGGGTACTTTGGAAAATTTAATTTTGCAAACCGGGTTACTGTTGTAAATCTAGGGGTTTTCGGGTAAATTTGCAAAACATGGGTATTTTATAAAATCACAATTTTTTTTTGGAAAATTTTCACAAACCACAGGTATTTTGGAAATTTTGCCAACCAGAGTGTTTCGGTAATTTTACAGATTTTGGTAATTTTACAATTCTGGGGTATTCTGGAAATTTTCACAAATCAAATGTATTTCGGAATTTTACAAAACTTGGGGGTATTTTGGTTATGAAATAGGGTGGCTGGTCCCTTTCAGGTTTTAATTATAGGTTTTGGCCCATCAACAAGTCTTCGTGGCTAAGGTGAACAGTCACTACGCACCAGGTAGTATTCGAGCGAAGAGGAGGTGAGTTAGTAGGACTGCTTAAATACCAGGCTCTCCCTAAATCCAATCCTAGACATGCGTATTCCTGTTGCCACACCCTAATCTCGCGACTTGTTTACAGGTTTGTTTGGTTGGTATGGAATTGAAGAGTTGTTTAACTAGGCTAAGGTCCATTAATACTATCATACTAGTCTACGTCCCTCAAGCCCATTAAGCTCACATATATATCACAACAAGAGTTTAGAATACTTACCTGCGTGGATCGGGTGCCGGTAAACTCGAAGGCCATATCTTCTTCCAGAAAAAAATTTCCAAATTCACATCAAATTTACAAAACATTACTAAACCCATCTCACAGCCCGAGTTTTGAACTGGGCTCTGATACCAAAATGTAACACCCCAAACCCGGCCCATACGTTTCGACCGGATCTGGTATGCTACGGGTTGTACATTGAAAACTTTTGCTTTGTTGGTTTTGGAAATCGTAGATTTATTAGGCAATAATTAATAAATAAGTGACATTAAAAAAAAACCTTATATTATTATTATTTTGAATAATTAAACCTTTGTCAAAATTTCATAAGTTGCACATATTAAAAACTATGTAGTGAAATATAAACTATGGGCCCCTATTACATAAATATTCCCAAAATTAAAACATAGAGAAAAGCCGAAATAATCTATAAAGATAAAAACTTGATGGCCCCTCGAGTCCGCCTTTGCTCTCATGTCCACGATCTACTGCTCATCGGTAAAGTTAGGGAAAAATAATAGGGTGAGTCACCAAGACTCAGTGTGTAAATCCCGAAAACACGTCAAAGGCTTGGCCCACAAACACATTATGGCCTTGGCCCGTATACAAGGGTAACTATATATGCATCATGGCCCATCCCAGCCTAGAAGTCCATCCTCTACACACCAACCCGTGCCAACCATCACACCTTGGGGATTTATACAATCAACCCGCCAACCGCTACACACCATATCGACAGCTGTGCTGCCTGTCTTAAAGACCGATCACTGTGTGACCTATGTGGCAAAGCCACCGATCGCCATGCGACCTTAATAATACATCGTAGCATTTCGACAGCTGAGCTGCCTGTCATAAAGACCGATCACTATGTGACCTATGTGGCAAAGCCACCTATCGCTATGCGACCTTCTTCTCCTTCATCATATCAATCCCATCCCATGCATACATACATGCAAAATCAAACAATGTATTACCTAAAAGATTTCAGTTTATCACATACATTGATACACATAGAGAGATTTCTATGATTACGTACCTGACGTCCTTTACCTACCCTTTCTGGGTAATACGACTGTTCACACAGCCTATTTTCCAGCTCTTAGCCCACAACACATATATATACATACAGATTTAATAGTGTGTTAGAGATCTACACACCTGATTACCGTTAGAACGAGACCCTCTAAGTCGACGCTATTTGTAGCCAACACCACCGCTATCTGCCTAAGGTGTTGTTCAGAAGCCGGTAACGAAACATTAGGTTAAGCACAACTAACGAAAAGAAAACGGTTGATCATCTTAAGGAGAATTGAAATCCTTACCTTGAAATCTCGAAATTAGAGACTAGCGATTTTCAGCTTTTAGATCTAAATGAACAGGTTTCCTTCAAATCCCGGAATGCCGCGCGTAACGCAGGAAAAGAGTAAATATTAGCCTCAAACAAACCAATTGGCCATTTGGCATTGTCTCCTAAAAACCGAAAGAGATCTTAAGGAATAACAAGAGTCGACACTTACCTTACTAGGGAAGACTCGGCAACTCCTAGGAGTTTTCGGCTTTTGAGAAGATCAAGAAGAGAAGATAATAAGAAGAAATCTAAGTAGTTTCGGCTTTTAGTTGAAGGAATCGGCAAAAAGAATAGGGAGTATTCGGCTATGGTGATGAGAGAAGAGTTCAGGGTTTCGGCTTTTGAAAGAAAAGATGTTGAGAAGATTGAGAGGTTTCGGCTTTTGAAGGAAGAAAAAAAGAGAAAAGAACAATGGAGTTTCGGCTTTTGAATCAAAGTGAAGATGATGGAATAGGGTTAGCAATTTTAGCTTTTACTCAGAGAAGAAGAGAAAGAAAAGATTGAAACCCTAAATGCCAAAAAATAAAGAAGAGAACCCTCACCTGACTATTTAAAGTTTCGGCGCTCCTTAGCCATATCAGAAACCGATTTCTCCTCCCCTTCAGAGATTAAAATTCGGCCACCACTTAGCCTTGCAGATAATTCCTATCTTTTCTCCTTTATCTTCCATATTATCAAATATAATATCTACATTATCCCATTCACATAAATCCTACTATTTTTGAGCCTTGTTGCCGTCCACTCCACCTAACCCTAATGCCGAAAATTAGCTAACTTAAATTAAAAGAATTGGGCTCCATGAAACTTAAATTTGGGCCCCTTACTCCCTTGTGTGGCATCACCTCCATGCTCTCTAAGTGGTGCCACTGACCACTGGGCTGCAAGCCCATTTTGATATTTTAAACACAGATACCACCTTTTAAACCCTATAGTGCCCAAACAAAAAAATTCACCAAGGCCTTGACCACATCCTGAGCCCAATTTGGACACCTAACAATTAAATTAACACATTAAACATATCCACACACTAAACGCATAGGCCCATTAGTTCAGGATGTTACAGTTCTACCCCCTTAAAGAAATTTCATCCTCGAAATTTCCAACTAACTATTAATCGTACTACCCAAGTCTCACCACTATGCTTTCGCTGCGCACTCTAATTTAATAATATATAAACATTGCACGCATACAGTTTCTATACACAAAAATATAGCATCCACACAAAACATACCCGACTTAATGGTGATTGAACAATCCCGAGCCTTATGCTCCTCAGACCCGTATCTTAAACAGGTTCCTGACTTCCTCCAACATTCACCTGGATGACGCCTTCTGCAATATTCGCAAACCCAAAAGTTTGGACGTACGTTAACATGCTTCTTAGAACGAGACTGCAACCTTAGAAAACTACGATCTCTTTTTTTCTTACAATCCACGCACCTAACCCGAAGTGTTTCACCGATTTCTTTAACCTCCTTCAGTACCTCCCTAACTAGCTGAGTCAGCACATCAGTCCTAACACTTCCACGGCCTCAGACGCAGCCTCTTCTTCCTCTCCTAGCGCTCATCGTTGATTATCATAGTATCTGAATTCGAAATTTTATGAATTATTAATTTCTTTAACTGATTAACCACGAATAGTCTTATGAATAGTAGTTTGAGATTAGTTCTTTCAAATTCGTACCTATCTACAATTTCAGTCTCAGATTTATCTCCTAATTCTAGAAACCACATACATTCAACCATCACACATCAACAAACATATAACATCCATGAACTCACATTCATCACATAAGGGTATCTTCGTTATTTCACTACCCAAGGGTTTTTCCGTAGTTTTGCCTTACAGGGTATTTTCCAAAATAGAGTATCTTGGTGATTTTCTTCGAATTAGAGGTAATTTGGGTACATTTTTTTTATAAAGCAAGGGTATTTTGGAAAATAAGTATTTTTTTAAACGTGGGTATTTTGGTAACTTCCTCAAAATGGGGTATCTTGGTTTTTTTTTCCGAAAAAGAGATATTTTGATGTTGTTTGTTGTTCTTTTATTTTGTGAAGCAGGGGTACTTTGGAAAATTTAATTTTGCAAACCGGGTTACTGTTGTAAATCTAGGGGTTTTCGGGTAAATTTGCAAAACATGGGTATTTTATAAAATCACAATTTTTTTGGAAATTTTCACAAACCACAGGTATTTTGGAAATTTTGCCAACCAGAGTGTTTCGGTAATTTTACAGATTTTGGTAATTTTACAATTCTGGGGTATTCTGGAAATTTTCACAAATCAAATGTATTTCGGAATTTTACAAAACTTGGGGGTATTTTGGTTATGAAATAGGGTGGCTGGTCCCTTAATACTATGAAATAGCCAACACCACCGCTATCTGCCTAAGGTGTTGTTCAGAATCCGGTAACGAAACATTAGGTTAAGTCACAACTAACGAAAAGAAAACAGTTGATCATCTTAAGGAGAATTGAAATCCTTACCTTGAAATCCCGAAATTAGAGACTAGTTATTTTCAGCTTTTAGATCTAAACGAACAGGTTTCCTTCAAATCCCGGAATGCCACGCATAACGCAGGAAAAGAGTAAATATTAGCCTCAAACAAACCAATTGGCCATTCAGCCTTGTCTCCTAAAAACTGAAAGAGATCTTAAGGAATAGCAAGAGTCGACACTTACCTTACTAGGGAAGATTCGGCAACTCCTAGGAGTTTTCAGCTTTTGAGAAGATCAAGAAGAGAAGATAATAAGAAGAAATCTAAATAATTTCAGCTTTTAGTTGAAGGAATCGGTAAAAAGAATAGGGAGTATTCGGATATGGAGATGAGAGGAGAGTTCAGGGTTTCGGCTTTTGAAAGAAAAGATGTTGAGAAGATTGGGAGGTTTCGGCTTTTGAAGGAAAAAAAAGAGAAAAGAACAATGGAGTTTCGGCTTTTGAATCAAAGTGAAGATGATGGAATAGGGTTAGGAATTTCTACTTTTACTCAGAGAAGAAGAGAAAGAAAAGATGAAAACCCTAAATGCCGAAAAATAAAGAAGAGAACCCTCACCTGACTATTTAAAGTTTCGACACTCTTTAGCCATATCAGAAACCGATTTCTCCTCCCTCTCAGAGTTTGAAATTCAGCCACCACTTAGCCTTGCAGATAATTCCTATCTTTTCTCCTTTATCTTCCATATTATCAACTATAATATCTACATTATCGCATTCACATAAATCCTCCTATTTTTGAGCCTTGTTGCCGTCCACTCCACCTAACCCTAATGCCGAAAATTAGCTAACTTAAATTAAAAGAATTGGGCTCCTGAAACTTAAATTTGGGCCCCATACTCCCTTGTGTGGCGTCACCTCCTTGCTCTCTAAGTGGCGCCACTGACCACTGGGCCGCAAGCCCATTTTGATATTTTAAACACAGATACCACCTTTTAAACCCTATAGTGCCCAAGCAAAAAATTCACCAAGGCCTTGACCACATCCTGAGCCCAATTTGGACCCCTAACAGTTAAATTAACATATTAAACATATCCACACACTAAACGCATTGGCCCATTAATTCAGGATGTTACATATTTTATCCATAATTTAAAAAGAATCTTTAATATTTTATATATTAACTTATAAATGGTAATGCTAGATAAAAATAACGCATGCATTAGTATATAAAAGGCAAGTGTTCACACATACCATACATGCATTTCCACCATGGCAATGTTTAGTTATTAATGGTAATAAAGTATATAAAATCAAAATAAATTATTTTTTCAAAACAAAAGTTATTTTGGAAAATCTAAAAAAAGGAAAAAAAAAAATAACATTATAATACATAAATAGTATGTAGTAGTTATATAATTAACATGTTAGAGTGTTTGGTATTTAGGTAGTATAAATTCTTAACTAAGAATTGCAATAATGTGTTGTATTTTTTTCTTACAAATTTGGTAAATAATTGAATGTTATGACAAATAAAAAACAAAAAACAAAGAGATGATAAGTATGCCAACTAGACTAAGTATAGAAACTTCCTTTGCTATCTGAATAGCCAAATTGTGTAAATGGTGAGCCAACCATTGGTTGAAAAGAGATGACGCAATCATTTATCTTCTACTAATGTTGCACCACGAAGAAGCTCTGTAACATCCTGAAAAGGGCCTATGCATTTTCGGTTTAATTGTACGAAATGACATATCTTAGGTGTTATGAAAGTGTTTTGAATATTTTTGGAAACCTGGAAATGTATGGAAATGTTAAGCTTAAAAGAGGAAAGTATACATTTTTGGAAACTAAGAAATGTAAAGAAATGATTTGGAAATGATTCAAAAGAGGAAAGTGAACATTTCTGGAAACTTGGAAATGTAAGAAATGTTAAGTTTCAAAAGAGGAAAGAGAACATTTCTGGAAACTTGGAAATGTAAGAAATGTTAAGTTTAAAGGAGGCAAACGAACATTTTTGGAAACTTGGAAATGTAAGGAAATGTAAGGAAATGTAAGGAAATGTAAGGAAACGTTTTAGGAAAAGTTAAGTTCTGAGGTTAAGAGAGGGTAGTAAAGCAGGGTGGCCTTAAGAAAATTTATGGGTGAAATTTGACACACAAACAGGCTTGGAAAAGTGGCCTGAAGATATCACTTAAGGCCCAGGTCAGTGACGCCGCAAGCTATGCAAGTGGGCCTGAGTTCGAGTCACTTAGGAAGCAAAATAAAAATTTTTATTTTTGCTACAAGGAGCAGAGAGATGGACGGCAATAAGGCTTTTAAAAGAGGAGTTTTATTCTCTTTAAATTTCGGCTAAATAGGAGATAAATAATAGATTTATTTATCATTATTTTCAAGAGATAATTGTTGGATTAATTCTTTTAAAAGTGATAATTCAAGGGATAAAGCTATCAAAATAGAAGAGTGGTGGCCAAGTAAGGGACTCTAGCCTAGTAATTTCGGCTATAAAAGGAAGAGTAAGGCTATTCTTCATTCATTCTTTTCTCTTCAAGGAAACCTCTACCGAAATTCTCTAAAGTTTCTCCTCTTCTCTCTGCCGAATTCTCTCTGCCATTATTCTCTTTTTCTCTTTTCTTTTCTTCTTCTATTACAAACACAATCAAAAGCCGAAAATGCCAATAGCCCTAGCCGATTTCTCACTAAGCCTCAAGAGCCGAAATTGTTATCCACATCAAAGCCATAGCCGAATACTGCTAAGGGTTCAAGCAAGAGTTCCATCGAATTCTTCAGTAAGGGTAAGATTAGGTTAGATTCTCATTCTATTTCTTTTAAGGCTGTCGAAATTAAGATTCTAATACCCTTAATATCATGTTGCCAAAACTTTGAAGAGATCTTTCGGGACTTACTAAGTGTTGACTACAAGGAAGGAGAAGTTCTTTTCCCGAAGGTACACCATAGGCCGCGTGTTCCCTAGTTATTCGGTGAGTTTCGGGATTTAAAATCCACAAGGTAAGTGTCTATAGCATTCGGCCAAGGCTTATTTTGATATCTAGATCTATTTCATAATTGTTTAAAAAGCCGAAACTAACCTGGGATGTGATTTAATGTTTGGCCAAATACAAGAAGGAATACAACAAAGTTTCGGGACTTGATTCTTAAGTCAATCGGCAACAAGGTAAGTTTTAGTGTACTAATCCTACTAGGATTTGGATTTATGGCCGAATGGCTCTTTACTAAGTATTAAATGATTGATTAAATGTAGAGATTTAAGATCTAAGGCATTAGATCAAGCTTTTCGGGATTTGGAGTGAACTTACTAAAGCAAATCAGGTGTGTACCCCACACTAATTCTTAATAGGTTTTATGGCATGTTTAATAAATATATGTATGTGATATTAAGAATATGAAAGTGTAAGAATGTGGCTAAGGTACCATGTTATGGTACAAAGTACTCAGGTACGTTTCCTACTCCTACTAGGATTATGAAATATGTTAATTGTAACATGAGAATAAGAATAAGAATGTGAACTCTGGCATATTTATGCATATTACTATTATATGGGGCATATGGGTTTTATTTTGAAGGGGAAGTGAATGTGGTGACCTAAGACCACGAACACGGTGACCTAAGACAGTGATATCTGAATGTGGTGACCTAAGACCACAGTAATCTGAACACGAATGCGATGACCTAAGACCGCGATATAGAGTGTAGCGGAAGGAGGGTCGACTTAGTAGTCCCCGCGGTGTACAGGTTGGTACGGGGGAGTGTAGCGGATGGCTTAATAGGTTTGGGTTTTGGGAATGCATCATAACTTGTATGCTATGATATGAATGTGTAATAATTGTTATGCCTGATTCGATTATGATTTAGTGTTGTGTACACATTGAGTCTGTTGACTCACCCCGTTGTGGGAACCTTTTTCAGGTGACGAACAGTAATGGACCGGGTCGGCAGGAGCTTAAAGGTGGCCATGCACAGCAAGGAAAATTTTATTATTTGGACTTTTATTTTATTTAAGCACTTAAATTCATTTTTTTGGAAAATTATTTGATGTAATAAAGCCATAGTGAACTATTTTATTTTCAGTTTTATTTACTATGTTACGACACTTTTAATTATTAAAGATTAAGTCAATTTGATTTAAAATACAACTCTAAATATTTTGTCACCTCAAATAAACTCATTTTCAACTCAAGCCCAACCCAAAACAATCTTTCTTTCAAAACACATAAGTTTTTCCTAAGTCACAAAAGAATTTGAAACGGTTTACACCGGGGAACATACCAGATCCGGTCAAGGCTTGTGGGCCGGGTGTAGGGTGTTTCAAGCTCAGATCTCCAATTAAATTCAGTCCCTAACGCTAACATTCATCAACTTGGCATACTTGCAATTATCGAGATGGAAGCACTGGGTTGATCTATAGATCCATTTTTACGTAGTATATGTTGGTCGATTGGTTTATTATTAGCCTCCACTATATTTGCAGCTAAACAATTGGTTTCAATGTTTTTATAATTGTCTCTCAGTACCCTATAATTCTTGTACGTAAATGCTTTTTTGGGTCCAAGTAGAAACAATGGGCATATTGGAATCGTTCCATCTAGAGGATATGTTACAATCAATCCAAACAACCCAAGCTAGAGTTGTAATCGAGTGAAGCCAAGCTTGAATATTGCCAAGCTCGAGCTTGAGATCAACTTTCTAATTTTTTGCATGATACATAGCTCGAGCTCAATTAAGCATTTATTTTTAAGCTTAAGCTTCACTCTAGATATAATTGAGCTACTTGAGCTCGAGTTTAATTAAACTCATTCACCATTTTCTTTGCTCAAGCTTGAGCTTAGCCCAATGATTAAGCTTAGGGTTAATAATATATATTAAGGCTAATATCATAATTTAATTATATAAAAATATGAAAAGCTCGATAAGGCTCGTGAGCTATTCAAGTCAAGTATTACTAAACATACAAACAACATTATTACTCAACATAAAAAAAGTGTCCACTTCAACTAAGCCTACTATCATCATTAAACCATTCCATATGTTGTATTAACACGTATTCACCAAGCAACTAAAGAATGCAATACTAATGTCAATATCAAGTATCAAAATTAACCTCATCAAAAGTCCAAAAACAAGTTTGAAACACCCCCAAACCCGGCCCACGAGTCTTAACCAGATCTGGTATGTTCCTTGAGTAAAATATTTCAAAAACTTGTTTGTTACTTTGGAAAAATTTGAGTGATTTTGAAGACAATTTGATTTGTGTTGAGTTCAAATTGAAAACGATGTTATTCTTGAAATCTAGATTTTAATAAAACCTTATTTTAGTACTGGAAAACAATAAGTTAAAAGTATTCAATTTGTTTTTGAGAAAAGTTTCTTAAAACTTGAAATAATAATAATCATATCATAATGAAATCAAATACAATGCATGCATAAAACAGTTCAATAGTAATGGCCTTATTACAACTGAAAAAAAAAATACCAAATAAATCCTGAAAATAAAATAATAGAAAACGCAAGTTCAACTGTTTGAAATCCCGAAAATATTCAACATGGCCACCACATAGTTTCCACTGACCCGGTCCAAGTCACTGTATGTCACCTGAAAAGATATCCCACAACGGGGTGAGTCAAACAGACTCAGTGTGTAACAGTCAACACAAAGTCCCAACCAATTTAGGCATATCAAATCATACATATATATATAGCAAATAGAGATAATGATGCAATCCCGAACACAAACCTAAATATCCATCCTCTACACATCACCCGTACCAACCAATCACACCGTGGGGATTACTAAATCGACCTTCCATCCGCTACACACCATCGAAGGCAGTCGCTGCAGACGACTTGCACATCGCCCTTATAAATTGTGGCATAGCCACCAGATAATGTGACAAAGTCACCAGATAATAATATGTGACATAAGTCACCACATTCAGATTATGTGACATGAGTCACCAGATATTGTGGTAAAAACCACCAGATCACTTCCCCTTCACATATCACCCATATGCCCATATGTCATACAAAACATGCAAAATCATGCCATAAATCTTATTCCATGTTCATAACGAATTCACTTATATGTCATATTCAATCTTCATAACACTATTAACATAGTATTAAAAGTGAACGTACCTGGGTACTCTGTACCATCGTATGGTACCTTTAGCCATATCTTTCATACTTTCATTAACACATATATTAAATTAATACCGTAAATCTATTAGGAAACAATGTAGGGTTACACACCTGATAATAGTGATTACGATACTACCGATACCAACGCTCTCGCTAGCAAGAATTAACAATGAAATACTTATCCCTATCGAACTGCCCCTTGGATATTTAAATCCCGAATGATCTCCCCCTAAACGTCGGCTACAGAGAAACCCCGAAACCTTCCTTCAAGATTCAGCCAAAGAAACTAAGAGGATTAGAATCTTGCTTTTCGATAGTCAAAGAGAGATAAAGAAAAAGAGATTAGCCTAGAAGAGATCCGTACCGAAAAAGAATGACCAAAATGTATTTGGTCAAAAACCTCCAAAAAGAATTCGGCAGATGAAGTAGAGAAATAGATTCAAATAAGAAAGAAGATAGGTTTTTGGTGCTTAGAAGCAATCGGTTTCAATGGTGTCAATGGAGTGAAACTTTCAGCTTTAGAAGAGAATAGCAAGGTTATAGATTCGGCTTTAACAAAATAGAAAGAAAAGAAGAGAAAGGAAAAGAAAAAGAAAAGAAGAAATGATCAAAGAGACTAAATGGTTTCGATTATGAAAGAATTTGAACAAAGAAAAAGTTTTTGATAATGGTGCACATTCGGTCAAGTAAGAAAAAGAATGAAAGAAAAATGCCTTCAAAAGTAATAATATTTCGGTACCAAAAAGAAATAAAAGTTTGAGAGGAAAAGAAGAAAAAAGGATACCAATATGGTCAAAGATGGTAGCCAAAACAAAACAAAATTTTCACCTAATGCCCATGACAAAATTCGGCTAAGGAAAAAGATTTTGGATAAAAGGGAAAAATATGCACAAAATACCAAGAATTTGGCCAACTATCTTCCCCCTAATCCCATACAATATTCGGCCAAACCCCCCTAGCCCCCTAAGCCGTCCACATTCATGGTCAAAATGACCATGAAAAATTTCCAAAACATCACCCATACATCAAGCCTTATGTCCCCTTATCCTTCCATAACACCTTGATTCCATACCTTAACTAATAACTTGCCTTTTTCCATTAGTCTACTATCCAAAAATGAAAGAAAATCCAACCTTACCTTAATTAGAGTTGACCGACACATGCCATACACATGCAAAAATAAAAGTCACCTTATTGCCATCCATGGGATTCGAACCTCTTCCCTCATACAATTACTCATGCGCCAACACCACTTTACTACTTGCTCACTTATGCTAACATTAAACACTTAAATTAACTTAAGTATCAGGGTCACTTGATCCACTTCACTAAATTCTCCATACTAAAAATTATTCTAAATCCAATTAAATTCCAAACCTTCACAAGACTATATTAGGCACATAATAAAATCATACCCGAACTAACACAAGCAACAAGATGATACTCAAATTTTTCCTAAAGCCCAATTAAACCCGAGAATTCATAGAAACCTCGTAACCTTCCAAATCCACTTAACTAATAAATCCAATTTGCAAAAGCACCATTCTCATATTCTTGAAGATTTTAAACACTCCTAAGCCCAAGGCCCAATCCTACTAGGCCCAATTTCGGGATGTTACAAAGTTGTAACACCCCAAACCCGGCCCATGCGTTATGACCGGATCTGACATGTCACATGAGAAAAACGTGTTAAATCCTTTTTATTCATACTAAAATAGGTATTATTTTGTTATAATCAAGAAAACAAGTTTGGTTTAAAATATTTGATAAAATACTACTAACCTCGAAGGTTGATAAATCGATAATTGAACTAGTGATCTTATAAAACCGTGACTTTTGAAAATATCGTTGATAATTTGAGAGAAAATTTCCAAGTTAAAATATTTGTAAAAGTTTGTTACGAAATCCATTTATTAATCAATTTTGGAAAACCGTTGGTTATGCTTTTAGAAAATCCCCATTTAAAAATAATTCAAGTAACATAATAAATACGTCAAACATAATGCAAAAATAAAATATTCCAGAGGCCTTATTACAAAAAATAGTAAAAGTAATAAAGTGAACGGGAATAGAAATCTAAAGTTCAAAAACACCATTACTTAAGTATGGCCTCCACCGAGTCATCCATGGCCCAAATCCACATTACTGAGCATTACCTGCAAGGGTTTAAGGAAAAGGGGTGAGTTACTAGAACTCAGTGTATAATCCTCTTACCGTCATCCATTGGGTCTGAACCCGTTTAGCATCATCTTGGGCCTAAGCCCATTTTCATAACAGAATATATATATATGTGCAATGTATGCAACCCAACCCATCCATCCATCACACCCCCGACCAGCCAATCACACCTGTGGGGATCAAGTTAACCCACCCCACCGCTCACACCAATTCGCAGGCAAGTTGTCATTTATAATATTTTTATTGTGGCCAAGCCACCGAAATAATAATGAAACATAATAATAAACATTTTTGTGGCAATCCTACCAGGCTACACTTCTCTTCAACATTTTTCCCATCCCATGCAAAACATGTAAATGCAACATACATAATAAAGCATAATGTCAACATATATAAACAACAATCATTATTCCAGTAATTAAATCGGCCAATTATAGAACTTTGTAATTCTACCCATAGGGGAATTTAGTAAATCGGCCCATAAGGGCATTTTCGTAAATCGGCCCATAGGGGTATTTTCATAATTCGGCCCATAGGGGCATTTTCGTAATTCGGCCCATAGGGGCGTTTTCATAATTCTAACAATTTTAATACTGATTTTGACAAATCTATAGAAATAATGTAATTTAAGCAAATTTCCTGGTTTATGCCATATTACGATTTTAATCATATAAATAATAATGATCTATTTTCCAACATGATATCGAATCATGAATCTACGGGATTTCGGTGTGAGATTACACACCTAATTACGGTAAGTATTAAACTCTCTTGATCGTCAGAACCTATGACAACATAATACTCGATTAATCTAATGAACGAGATTTTTATTAATCTAAATCTAAACCAAGCGGTCTATTGAAACGCTTACCCTCGATATCGTGAACGACCACGATTTGTCTATTCTCACCGGATGATGGTCCACAACCCGGTGGGAAATCTCGAATCGCCGATACCGCTCTACGCTTGAACTTAAGAGTAGGAATCGCAAATCCACTCCTTTTGTGTTCTCCAATCACTTTTCCTTTCAAATCGGTTACACTTGCCTCCATTGGAAAAAGTCGTAATCAAAAACAATATTACGATGATATAAAACGATTGTCTAAGGAAAAAGGTTCGGCTTACCACTATTTCCGTATGATCAACAAGTGGATAGACCGAGCGATTTAGTCCCTAAAAATAAATGATTAGTCACAACCACTATTCCGTTTAGCAAATAACTGGTCAACAAAAAAGATCAAAATGAACCATGACGAATCCCTTACCTTAATGATTATAAAACTGATTCCCACCGATTGTACTTATGGCTATGGATGAGTCAAAGGTAATAGATTTGGCTTTCCCACTATTACACTACAAAAAGATAACGATTAAGATATGAGGGAGTATGGAAAACACCATTTCGGTTTAGAAACAATATGAAACAACCAAATAATGAGGGACACTCATTCGGCTAAGGAGAAAAAGAATGAAAAGATTTGAATAAAACCACTTACCCTGTTTAATCAAGAAAGAAAAGTCCAACTTGTAAGATGGAGAAGAGGATGATCAAGATTCGGTTAGTGGAGAGAAAAGGACCAAAGAGTTTTGGCCATAAAGAAATGTTGGTATAAGAGAAAAGGAGAAAGTTTGAAGAAATTGTAAAAAGAAAAGAGGAAATGAAGGATAGTATTAGATGGTTTCGGCTATCAAAAAGAAATGACCAAAAATGCATTGAGGATTTCGGCCAAAACAAAGGAGAGAAATGAACAAATGGACTAGGAGGTTTCGGCCAAAGCTAAAAGGAAATGAATTTGGAAGAGACACAAAATGGTCAAAGAGGAAAAAAATACCTCTCATGCACCAAAACTAGCAAAATGATCCTAGCAAAATTTGGCTCCCAACTCCCCTCCCAAAACCGTGTGTCACTTTTGCCTAAAGGATGAATGTTGAGCAAAATAATATTTCTAAAACATCACCCACATAATAGGCCAACATGTTCCCTTCTCTTGCCTTTTCTTTTGATTCTTTCCTTCATTTTCCCTTGTTTTCCTCCATACCATATTTCTTTAGCCATCTTTCCATAATTAAAAAGTCTCTCTTACCATAATTACCACCATGGCCGACATTATGGATGAATAGCACAAAAAATTAATCAAAATTTTGGACTAGGTGGGATTTGAACCCCTTCCCTTCATGCTCTTCACTTGACGCCACAACCTCCTTGCCATATGCTCATTTATGCTAGAAAATTACTCAATTATTTCCATAAGCATTGATGCCACTTACCTTCTCTCCTTAAAGTGCTTAAACATAAAAAAATTTTCTAAGGCCCAATTCAAACCCGAGCCTTCTTAGGACCTTAAAACATACACAATTAATAATTTAACTAGCCTAATGCAAGATATAATGCAACACATAAAACTCTAAATTTTAGGATGTTACACAAGTTCAGTAACTCAAAAGTCTAATCCCAAAATCATAATAATAATGTAACTATAACCGACATTGCCTTTACTCAAACTGTTCAAAGAATAAAAGCCACCTAGTCGAAAATGTAACACCCCTAACCCTGTATCAATCGCCGAAACATGGTTACAAAGCATTACCAGAGTTTACAGAGTAATTTCATATAATTCATGTTATTTACTTTTCATATCTGAAACTAATCATATTGTCCCTTAAATGGACCCTTGAGGCCCAATTTAAAACATTAGAAGCAAGTCAGGACTAAATTGGGTTCTCAGAGAATTTTTCGCAAAATTCTTAAAATTTTTCTTTAATACGAGGATCACACGTCTGTGTGAGTAGGCCGTGTGGCTCACACGACCAAGTGACATACCCATGCCTCAGGCCATGTGGGCCTTCGATGTGAGGCACAGGGCCGTGTCCTAGCCCGTGTCCTTACCCATGTAACTCTCTAACTTGTGACACACGACCTGCCACACGCCCGTGTGCTAGGCCATGCAGTCAATTTAATTTTCACAAATTAGGTGCAGGTTTCACACGGCCAAGACACACGCCCGTGTTCTAGGTCGTGTAGCACACACAACTGAGACACACGCCCGTGTCTCTACCCGTGTGCCCAATTTTGAACATTCTATTTCTCAATTTTCAGATGCAAGGGACACACGGACAAACCACATGCCCATGTTCCAGGTCGTATGTCACACAAGGTCAATACACACGCCCGTGTGTCTACCCATGTGGATAAAATAAAGTCATTTCCTAGCTTTATTTCTCACCCAAAATTTTCCATTAACCTACAACAACACTTGCATACATTTCCCAACCAATTCAAGTCATATAAATCAACCAAACATCATTAACATGTATGAAATAGTATCACATATTCATATGATCAAACTTACCTTCTTGTAATGATTTATATTTTACCCTAATTCAATTTAACCAAACCACATACATATAAGCTAAACATGATATATAACCTTATAATAACACACCAAAACAATCCATTTTTAGTCATTCCAATGGCTAAGTTACAAACAACTATTTACATGCCAACATAGGCTAAGTTAACCTATACATGCTATTATATTAAAATAAGATTACTTTTGATACCAAAACAAGCTGGAGGATAGTGTGATGATTCTCCTACCGTTCTCCAACCTTAACGAGCTTCCGAACACTATAAAACAGAGAAAATAAAACCTAATAAGCATTTAATGCTCAGTAAGTTCGTATAACAGGAATTAAACTTACTAATCGCATTCAATAAAATAAGTATATAATAACATGCTTCCCAACAAATTGGTAATTTCCCTAATCACATGCACTCAAGTAAGCAAGTTAGTCACATATTTCATTTATGCATCAATTAAACATGGATGAGCTCATCATGTTACACTTTCAGGTATTTCAGGAACACTCAAGATATAATTCATTTAATCTTAAAATTTCTCATTTCAGGGATTTATCCGTTGAATCATTGAAATTTTGATGGATACTCAGCTCAGGTAGTACAACAAGGTGTACAAAACAGTAAGCCGTCAACTCATAATCAGGGGTACCCATTAGGGCACATAATTAGAGAGCATACTCTTGAGCCACATATCAGGATGCTATAAGATGAGCCATGTAACAGGACACTTGTCCAGGCTAAACAGGAAACTCATAAGAGTTTTACTCAGGGAGCTCATAGAGCTTTATAGGTAACTCCGAAGATTTATTATTAGGGAGCACCGAATAAGGTAACAGAGAGTTCAAGCGAGCTATGTCAGGAATCCCATAAGAGCCTATATCAGGACGCTCACGTAGAGCTACGTTTGTGTTCGCAATATATGCTGGATCACAACCGATCGAATCATGTAACAGGACACTCACAAAGAGTTGCGATAGTGTGTAACTGGAACAGTGGAAATGTGCAAGTGTACACAATCGCAACAAGTAATAAAGTGACAAGTAAATGTCGAGTTATCGTACCCACAGGGACTGTAAAAGAATTATTTATGAAAATGATTTCAAACACTTTGGTGAAAGGAAAATATTTGGATTTAATAAATATTTAAAAACTAAAAAGACACAAAGTAAAATAAAATAAAACAAAGTTCTAATGCACGATTTCAAAAGCTGATTTTAATCAAGATGATATAATTGTGTTGGATTAATTACATTTCTTACCTTAGAATTATTAAACTTATGCTTATACTTGTTACGAATAAATCACGGCAACTCGGTAATTTGCTAACTTATGAACATATTTACAAATCAAAAATCCATTCATCTCTTGTACATATCCCTATGTCAATTCGACCGAATAAACAGATTTACAAAAGTAAACATGTTATTGCACATACATACTTATTAAATTAAACAATCTCTTGCATATTCCTATGTTGATTCAAACGATTAATTTAACCTAATAAGCATATAAAAGATCATGTGAGGTAACAAAGTATCCTTACCTTGAAACAATTTAATCACAAAAATCTTGCAAGTTATGCAAGGCATATGTATCACCAAATACTATGCTATTTTAATCTTCAGCTACCTTAGAAGAATTAAACATGCACAGATTAAGTATTGTGTCCATTAATTACAATTTCAATGCATTTAAATAATTAATTCTTTAGTTATCTAAACAATTACAATGCCATAATAACCTAAGCATGATTTTACTTAATCAAGCATTTTACCGAGGCTTATAACAGCATAAACACAATTTTAATAATTTTAGAGGACGAAATGCAATCAACCCAACACGAATTAAATTCAAGCTAAGTTGATTAAATTAACCATTCCAATAGCATAAATATTCATAAACATGTCTGTCAAAACAACAACAAAATTTAAAGAGATAGGGAACAAGAAGCAAATCTAGTGTTTTTTCGTGGCTTGACTGATTGCTCCACTCCTTCGTTCTTTGTTGTCCCCGGCTATCAAGGAGGCTTATGAAAACTCCAATTGCTGCTCCAAATGGCTGAGAAAACACCTCTTTTCCAAGAGGAGAAATCGGCACAAGAAGGCTTGGTTTTATTTTTGGAGATAAAGATTGTAACACCCCAGACCCGGCCCAAACACCACGACCGGATCTGGCATGTCACTAAGAAGTTTTAGTAAAACATGTGGCATTTTTGGAAGTCATTTGTCGAGTTTAAGCATTTATACCAGAAAACTTAATAATTTGGTAATTAATATAATATGTATATTTTATAAGATGCCTCTATGAATTAAAAACCGAAATTTAGTACATGCCTTAGTTTTAATTTTTATCGAATAATTCAGGTGTCTGAAGGTAAAGCCCCAAAACTGGAAATATAAAACTAATGGCCCATGGCCTTATTAAAACGAATTTAAAACCCATTAATTAAAAATGTTAAAAATAAAAAATTAAGTAAAGTCTTCTGCTGAATCAAAATAATTTCTTGCATGGCCACCTTGTGCTCCTCTCCAGCCCGGTCCGATGCACTAGGTGCTACCTGAAAGATGTTAAATAATAGGGTGAGTCACGAGACTCGGTGTGCAACTCTCATGCACCATCAGATTGGGCCTTAGCCCCACAGAACAGATATTAAAACATGAAATAACAGAAATTATGCAAAGCCCAACCCAATCCTAGGTTTCCATCCGCTACACACCACCCTTACCTGCCAGTCACACCATTGGGGATTTCTACAATCAACCCACACCGCTACACACCATCGATGGCAGTCATGCTGCAGTTAGCTGCTCATCGTCAGATCATGGCAATTGCCACTACAATAGATCATGGCAAAAAGCCACTACAACAAATCATGGCAAATAGCCACTACAACAGATCATGGCAAAAAGCCACTACAATAGAACACTTCCCCCTTCATCAATCACCCAACCCCGTGCAACCACAGGAATCGGCATACATACAAAACATATCATCAACAGAAACATTCACTTACGAATGACAGAGATCACTAACCTGGTGATTCGCTTTTACCCTCCTCGGGTTTTCAACCGTTATGCCAGGATTTCGGCATTTAACAGAGTATAAGCAGATTTAATAACACATATTAGAAGACAATCTAAATGGTGTGAGAAGTTACACATCTGATAACACGTAGTACTACTCTCTATGTCGATACCCTCACTAATCAGATCTACTGCCCTTTGTCAACAACTTTGCTCAAAAGCCAGAAGAACGCGAAGATAAGGCCTCTCCTTGAAATCCCAAAAGTAATACGGTCCGAGTGCTATTGAACTCTGGCTTAAAAATCTAAACGATTGAATCCTCTCTTCAAAAGATTTCGGCTACCCCTTGCAGGAAAATTCGGCAAACACCAGAGAAGAGATCTAGGAATTTCGGCTTTTAAGAAAATCCCGAAAAAGTATGAACAAGAGAAGGCTGATGTATTTTTGGATTTTAGAAGAACTGAGTGAGGAGTTTCGATTTCTGGCAGAAAAAGAGAAGAAGAAAAGAAAACAAGAAAAAGGCTTGGAGATTTCAACTAGGAAGAAAAAGAACGGAAAAAGATTTCGGCTTAATGGAGAAATTGGCACAAGAGAAAAAGAATGAACAAGAGAATGAAATAAAAGGTTTTGGCTTCTGGAGAATTCATAAGAAAAGATTGCAGAAAGCAACTAGGGTTTTGGCTTGTAGAAGAGAATGAGAGAAAAGATTGAGAGAATGGGGTTCAAATGCCAGAATTGAAGAGATATCCCCCCTATTTATAGAAATTTCAGCCATCACCTAGCCTTGCAGATAAATCCTACCTTTTCTCCTTTATCTTAATCCATCCATATCTCCAAAAGAAACCTAGATAGCACCACCTCTTCCTTCTTTTATCAGCATATTATCCACATAATTTAAAACATAAAATCCCCTAAATAATAGCCTTGTTGCCGTCCAACCTACTCCTCCTTATAAGTGTCGAATTTGGCCCAAAAACATGGGCTCTAAACAGTCACAAATTGGGCTTCTCCCCTGGCCTATTGACGCCAACTCCCTTCCCTCTTAGTGGCGCCATTTTGCCACTGGGCCACAAGCCCATTATGTCATTTAAACTCAGATACCACCTTTTAAACATTATAGTGCCCAAGAAAGAATTTCACTAAGGCCTTGTCCACATTTTGAGCCCAATTTGGACCCCTAACAGTTAAATTAACACATTAAACATATCCACACACTAAACGCATAGGCCCAAAAATTCAGGATGTTACAGTTCTACCCCCTTAAAGAAATTTTGTCCTCGAAATTTCCAACTAACTACTAATCGTACTACCCAATTCTCACCACCATGCTTTCGCTGCGCACTCTAATTTAATAATATATAAACATTGCACGCATACAGTTTCTATACCCAAAAATATAGCATCCATACAAAACATACCCGACTTAATGGTGATTGAACAATCCCGAGCCTTATGCTCCTCAGACCCATATATTAAACACGTTCCTGACTTCCTCCAACATTCACCCGGATGACGCTTTCTGCAATATTCACAAACTCGAAAGTTTGGACGTACCTTAACATGCTTCACAAAACGAGACTGCAACCCTAGAAAACTACGATCTCTTTTTTTCTTATAGTCCACGCACCCAAACTGAAGTGTTTCACCGATTTCTTTAACCTCCTTCAGTACCTCCCTAACTAGCTGAGTCAGCACATCAGTCCTAACACTTCCACGGCCTCGGCCGCGGCCTCTTCTTCCTCTTCTAGCGCTCATTGTTGATTCTCGTATTATCTGAATTGGAAATTTTATGAATTATTAATTTCTTTCACTGATTAACCACGAACAGCCTTATGAAAAGTAGTTTGAGAGTAGTTCTTTCGAATTCGTACCTATCTACAGTTTCAGTCTCAGATTTATCTCCTAATTCTGGAAACCACATACATTCAACCATCACACATCAACAAACATATAACATCCATAAACTCACATTCATGGTATCTTCGTTATTTCACTACCCAGGGGTTTTTCTGTAGTTTTACCCTACAGGGTATTTTCCAAAATAGAGTATCTTGGTGATTTTCTTCGAATTAGAAATACTTTGGTACATTTTTTTTCCCTTTTTTTTAATTGCGAAATAGGGTGGCTGTTCCCTTTCGGGTTTTAAATTATAGATTTTGGCCCGTTAACAAATCCTTGTGGCTAAGGTGGACAGTCGCTACGCACCAGGTAGGATTCTAGCGAAGAGGAGGTGAGTCACTAGGACTGCTTAAGTACCAAGCTCTCCCTGAATCCAGTCCTAGACATGCGTATGCCTTTTGCCACACCCCAACCCAGCAACTTGTTCAAGGGTTTGTTTAGTTGACTTAAGTCTTATGAGATTTAAGAAGTTGTTTAAGCTAAGCCTAGAGTCCATCAAGCTCTAATTTAAATAGTCTACGTCCCATAGCTAAGCCTAGAGTCCATCAAGTTCTAATTTAAATAGTCTACGTCCCATAAAGCCCATCAAGCCCACATACATATATATCACACAGTGAGTTCAGAATACTTACCTGGCGGACTTGGGCCGGAGATGCAGGTGCCATGCCGAGAAAACCATCCTGTGTTATTTATAAACATGCATGTTCCCAAAACCCATTTTTAGAAAATGTTTTGAGCTCAAAACTCCAAAGCCGGGTTTTGAATCAGGCTCTGATACCAATTTGTAACACCCCAGACCCGGCCCAAACACCACGACCAGATCTAGCATGTCATTAAGAAGTTTTAGTAAAACATGTCGCATTTTTGGAAGTCATTTGTCGAGTTTAAGCATTTATACCGGAAAACTTAATAATTTGGTAATTAATATAAGATATATATTTTATAAGATGCCTTTATGAATTAAAAACCGAAATTTAGTACATGCCTTAGTTTTAATTTTTATCGAATAATTCAGGTGTTTGAAGGTAAAGCCCAAAAACCGGAAATATAAAACTAATGGCCCATGTCCTTATTACAACGAAATTTAAAACCCATTAATTAAAAATGTTAAAAATAAAAAAATAAGTAAAGTCTTCTGCTGAATCAAAATAACCTCTTGCATGGCCATCTTGCGCTCCTCTCCAGCCCGGTCCGATGCACTAGGTGCTACCTGAAAGATGTTAAATAATAGGGTGAGTCACGAGACTCAGTGTGCAACTCTCATGCACCATCAGATTGGGCCTTAGCCCCACAGAACAGATATTAAAACATGAAATAACAGAAATTATGCAAAGCCCAACCCAATCCTAGGTTTCCATCCGCTACACACCACCCTTACTTGCTAGTCACACCATTGGGGATTTCTACACTCAGAAGAACTGAGTGAGGAGTTTCGGTTTCTGACAGAAAAATAGAAGAAGAAAAGAAAACAAGAAAGAGGCTTGGAGATTTCGGCTAGGAAGAAAAAGAATGGAAAAAGATTTTGGCTTAATGGAGAAATAGACACAAGAGAAAAAGAATGAAGAAGAGAATGAAATAAAAGGTTTCGGCTTCTGAAGAATTAAAAAGAAAAGATTGTAGAAAGCAACTAGTGTTTTGGCTTGTAGAAGAGAATGAGAGAAAAGATTGAGAGAATGGGGTTCAAATGCCGGAATTGAAGAGATATCCCCCTATTTATAGAAATTTCGGCCATCACCTAGCCTTCCAGATAAATCCTATCTTTTCTCCTTTATCTTAATCCATCCATATCTCCAAAAGAAACCTAGATAGCACCACCTCTTCCTTCTTTTATCAGCACATTATCCACATAATTTAAAACATAAAATCCCCTAAATAATAGCCTTGTTGCCATCCAACCTACTCCTCCTTATAAGTGTCGAATTTGGCCCAAAAACATGGGCTCCAAACGGCCACAAATTGGGCCTCTCCCTTGGCCTATTGACGTTTACTCCCTTCCCTCTTAGTGGCCCCATTTTGCCACTGGGCCACAAGCCCATTATGTCATTTAAACTCAGATACCGCCTTTTAAACATTATAATGCCCAAGTAAGAATTTCACCAAGGCCTTGTCCACATTCTGAGCCCAATTTGGAACCCTAACAGTTAAATTAACACATTAAACATATCCACACACTAAACGCATAGGCCCAAATATTCAAGATGTTACAAAGATAGAATGGAGAGAAGAGAAGTGATGAGAGAATGAAAATGTTGAAGGCTTGAGGGATGGTTTGAATGATCAGCAAGGGGTGGTATTTATAGCTGATTGTGTCTACTAAAAATAGCAAATCCCATCAGCCAAGAGACCTCCGTTAGCCGGCCAACTATGTGGCAAAGTTGATGGCTTCAACTTTGCTAAATATGGCATGGGGCAAATGTACAAAGCCACTATATTTGGAGGGGGTTGAATGCAACTTTGAAAAGTCTTCAAGGGCTTCTTTGCAAGCTTTATTAATCAGCTAATAAGCTGATTTGGGTCAGCATATGGACGGTTTGGGCTGCCCAATTCTTTGCTCGGTTCGGTTCAATCGGTTTGGTTCAACTGATGCAGTTCAACTGGGTCTTTTTCATAATTAATTAAGATTAATTTATTTAGCCCAAATTAAATTGGGAATAAATTAAAATCAATTATATTATGATTAAATATTCATAATTGGACCGTCTTGGGCTGGAAATAAATTCGCCTTGATACTTCAAATTGTTTTTCGGGTTTATTCTTCGAGCAGTGTCTGCCAAGTCAATTTTCATCCTTTGTGCGAATCTGTCGAAAATAGTCAAAATAAATCAAAATTAACTATAAAATTAATTAAAATTCATCATATTCATATTTTTAGCACAATTTAATTATTTTATAATATTTAATTATTTTCTGACAAGAATTTAATCGAAACTGCATAAATTTGGGTTAAAAAGGGCATGAAAAAGTGTATAAATTTTCGTGTTTCCACAACCCCAAACTTAATTCATTGCTCGTCCCGAGTAATGCACAAATTTGAAAAGAATTTTCTCGGAAACACCTTTGAAAATCTCCTTCAGAGCAACTTTCTTCTCAAAATTATGAATTGAATATACTTATGCTCAAAAATAAGAAATTTGATAATTATGCTACTTAAGTATACATATCGTTCAAATTACCTCCAACAATTATTATACTAGCAAAATTAGACTAAATGTTTCTTAATAAAGACATGTTACTCACTACCAAATTGATTTTAATTCCTTATTCAAAATTAAACTGCAATCATTAAGCTTAATTGATGTCTTCATATGTTGAACAGAGCAATTTCTCTCCACTAATGTAGGTAACATTGGAACTTTGAATCAATAGGTTTTAAATAAGGTTTTAACGTGGCTAGGCTTAGGGGTAGGTAAAAGATAGACAAATTTTTGGCTTAAACACCCTAGACTCAGCTTAAAATCGAACCTTCGAAATTCTTACCCTTAATACACCAACTTATGCTCTTTCGACCATTTATTTTATTTCGAGTATGTGTTTCTTTTTTTTTTCAAGCTCAGATTCGAGCACTTGCTTCATGTACTACAATTTTTCGAGCAATTGATACTTCTTTTCAACTCCCTCAAACTTATTTTCAAACGATATTCTGAATAGTACTGAGTCTAGTGTTTGGGACAATTTTAAAGGTAATGAAGAGAAAATTGATGGCTAAATATTGCATAGGTCCAAATAAAATTAGGCCATATAGTCTCAAAGTTGGGTTTCAAAGGATAATTTTATCAGGGTCAGCTTGAAAGGCTCAAACGGTCCAAACAATAGTTGCCTAAATCATTTTCAATATTCCATGCTTCCTAGGATTTCACCTCAAGAAATTACTAACTCGATTCTAAAGACTTAAACTTTCATGCATGCCTAATTTTTCCGTAGGGAATTAAAAGTTTTATGGTACGAATTTGCATGTTTTATTAAAAATACATTCATATCATTATTAAGCTAACATAATGATTTATTGAAATAAGAGAACTTTATTAATACTGAAGTTCAGCATACTTAACAAAATTTCAAATTATTGAACAAAATATATCCTAATCATAATTAAAAGAAAATTTTATTTTGAGTGGAAGTAATTCAAATTTTCGGTCCCCCTACTTAAAGTGAACAATGTCCTCATTGTTTAAAGTGAATAGATACTATACACCAGGTAGGATATTTAGAAAAGAGGAGGTGAGTCAAATTGACTGCTTAAGTACCAAGCTCTCTCTAAAATCCAATCCAAGACATGTATATACCTATTGCCACACTTTAGCCTTTGTGACTTGTTCAGATTTTATTCATGATTCCTATCTCTTGTTTTATTGTGCAAAAATAAAAATTCCTAATTAACCTAATCCTAAAATAACTTAAGAATGAAAACAAACTAAAGTTGAAGTCCTCCCCTTTTTTATTTGTTTGCTAATCCTTCCGAATTCGACTCATCTTTTGCTCCATCAGTATTGCCTTTGCATGAATCGCCTTGCTCCCTCTTTGATGATGAAATCCATGGTTCAAATATGAAATTTGGAAATTCAGGCACAAAAATAAATGGGTCATTATAAATTTTCTTGAAGGCACTCCTCATCGAATCATCTCTTATTTTTTAGTATCTCCAGTAGGCTTGTTGCTGCCATTGCATGTGTTGCATTAAGTCCATCAGCTTCAACAGCTCATCACGAAGATCTGTGCTAGGCGGTGGAGCTCCAAACATTGAGGTTTCGATATCAGGTTCAGCTTCTGGTTCCATTAATTCTGCCTCATTAGGGACTTCAGTTGATTGCTCTGGCGGGATTTCTATGGGTTCATCTTCTGCTTCTTTAGGATCCTCGCTTTCTTCAACTCGTTGCTGTAGAACAGAATCATCAGCTACTCGGTAGAGGTCCTAATCGGTGATTGTGCCTTGACTATACTCTATCCTCTTCACGTCCGCAAGGATTTTTTCTTTTAAGCATAAAATTGTTATCGTAAAGGGGAAATAGGCCGGGCCAAAACGTCTAACGGCATAATTTCGCATTTCTCTTAGGATGATTTTGCCCACATCCATGGTCTTTCCAGTTAGAATCGAGTATAACATGACCATTCGCTCTAATGAGATTGTAGTCCCATGGGAACTAGGCATAAGGCTGAAACAGATGAAATAGAACCATACCTTTGCAAGTGGATTCAAATACTCTTTTCGACATGTCTGGATTCCTTGCTTTGACAAAGTCCACTTAGAACCTAGAACTGTAAGTTCCTCAAGAATTTCTTGCAAATTTTCAGGCTTAATGTTGCTCAACAGAGAAGATTATTTATCGTTGTTAAAATCAGGTAATTCAAAGAATTCATTAATAGCATTTGAATTTATTAGTACTTTGATTGTGCGGATTGGAACTTCGATCAATTAGCTTCAGGTTAAGTTCGCGTAGAATTCACGAACTAGTTCCTCATCCACACTTGGTCCCTTTTCACAAAACAATTCCCAATTGAGGGCTTCAGCAACTTGACGAATACGTGCCATAAAGTCTCTGTAGTTGCTTTCCTTCAATGCGAAGCTGATCGTTGAAATCAGAGTTTTAAATTTTATAATGAGAATGATTGAACCTGGAAACTAACTCTGACAACGATTTTAAGGCAAGCGCACCTATCGAACAGTTGTATAGCTTAGGCAAGACCGGAATATCGAATCCCAAAGGAACCAAAAGTACTAATACTAACTCTCTTTCTATTATTTAGCCTAAGAATTAAGTGAATGGTTATCTAATCTAAATTTAATTATTAACTAAATTAAAGACGCAAAGACAAAAAGAGAATGAATTGGGAAAAATAACTTGGAAGAAAAACTCAGTTGATTAAGACGATACGTTAGGAAGAATCCACCTAGACTTCACTTGTTATCTAACACTGAACCAGACGATGTATTCACTTGACTTGATCCGTAAGATTCCCTAAGTTATATTAAACCCTCTCTCGAAGCAAATAACGTTTAACCCTAGGTTGATTAATTGAAATCTCTTTCTAATTAAAACCCCTAGAATTGCATTAACTCGATCTATGGACTCCCATATTAGGTTTCACCCTAATCCAGCAAAATCTCGTCACCCTATCTCTAGGCATGCGATCAACTCCGCTTAATTATGCTAGATCTACTCTTAAGCAGGGACTTTTGCTCCTCCACTTAAGCACATCATACTTGAATTAATATCCCGAAAATATCAACACAAGAATTAAGCACACATAATTAGGAACAAGTCAAATATTTATCTTATAGTTTAGAAAACAATAACAAGATCTGTCTTAGGTTTCATCGCCCTCAGGTATCTGAAGGGTTTAGTTCATATCAAATAAAGAAAACATCTCAGAAGAAAATATAAAACAAAACATAAGAAATCCCTAAAACCCCCTGAAGGAATTGAAGGAGAGATCCGCCGTCTTGAGTAGAATTCTGGCTTCTTGAGATGGATCAACTAGCTATCTTCGAGTGATTCTCCATAAATCTGGTCTTTCTGGCTCGGCTCCTTGGCCTAGCTAACCGCCCCCTTTCAGGTAACACTTAGGGGGTTTATATAGGCTTTTGAAATATGTTTCTTTGCCCCTAAGTATCCAAATCCGAATGAAATTGCTCTTTGCCACGACAGGGACATGGCCATGGCACACGCCCGTGTGGATAGTGGCCAGGCCATGCTCGGACTTCCTTAATGAGACACGGCCGTGTGAATCGAGATCAAGTTGGGTTCTAGTAGATTGACGTGGCACGGCCGTGTGGGCTTAAGTCCAGGCCGTGTCGATTTCCTCTTTGGCTCAATTTGGTCTGTTTTAGGCCAGTTTTTCGTTCTTTTCATCCTCGAGTGCTTTCCTGGGTACAAAACATGAAAACAAAGGATTAAGAGCACCTTTTTACATAAATCGAGGCTTAATTCATCCAAAAGCATACTAAATGTGGGCTTAAAATATGTTACTTTTACGGTTTATTAAATACCCCCACACTTAAGCTTTTGCTTGTCCTCAAGCAAAATTCTCAACTTACAATTAAAACGAACTTTCCATGATTCATAATTCCTACCGACAATGTCTCATCATAATTCATAGATAATTTATACATGGATGATTTAACTCAAAGAGTCCTAAAGATTCAAACAATCAAAGTCATACATTTGTAGAAAACGTAGGTGTCTCCCCTTACCTAAATAATTACCTTTAATTCAAACCTTACAAGGACTGACATCCTCACAAAAGACTCACTGAAATCACTCGAAGTGTTTAAGGTTCAAAATTAAGCACTCAAAAGTCAAACCTGAAAAGTTAATCCCATGGGCTTGCCTGAAAATCAAATATCCACCACTGTAGTATGAGATGATACACAGATCAAAAGGTCTTTAATAGGGTTGTAACGGGGCTAGGGTTAAAGGTGTGGATAAAGGCTAAATTAGAAGGTTAGAATCGAGATTGAATTGATAAGTTACTTAACTAGAAAAATGAACTAATCCTAAATAGTTATATCAATTGGAAACTAATAATACTACTATTGATAATACTCTAATACGAGCCTCTTCTTCAATAATTGGAATTTAATGCATAAGCTCACTTAATCACACAACTAATAATGAATATAATTCGATTTTTTTTTAAGAACAAGTCAAATATTTGGAAAGAACTTTTACAACTGAAATATAGAACATAGTTAGGTAACTGCTCACAACCAAATCTCGACAAAAAGGGTAGTTAAGAAGAATGGTGATAACAAATACAAAGGGTTTTTGGGTTAATATTAGTGGGTGATTCAATAAAAAAGGGTTATTAGGATTAAACGGGGTTCACTAGGGGTTAATTGTGAAGGTGGGCTTTTAGTGGAGTAAGTGGGTTAAGACCTAGGTGCCTTAATCATCTCTGTATATCAAATCAAAGGTGTGGTCTCGATATGTATGAACAAGGCAAGTTCTAGAATAACAATTCAAAGTTGACACACTCATAATCAATAAAGTGAGCGTGAAAAGGAATATATGCTTTAATAGGCTCAAAATCTCACAAAAATTATGGGTTTTTTTACATCAACCTTGTAAATTTCAGACTTCAAGATAATATTCAGATTCAGCTCAACAACATAGCAAAAATTTTAATTCTGAAAAATAGACTTATCATGCTTGATTCTCTAGTATCTTAAAATTTCAATCATCAATGCACAATTAACTATGACTTACTCAGAAACATGTCAATAAAAATCATAAATTATCAGAAATTTCATCCTAATTAGTAATATGAGGAAATTACTCAAAAACAAGACTAAATTCAGGGATTTGAGAATAATGCAGAAAGTTAGGCATTTTCTCGAAATAATTATTCACCCCCACACTTAAGATGTACATTGCCCTCAATGTACAAAAATAGATAATTAATCATGTAATACTAAATCAAAAAGAAAAGGGGAGAAGTAACACTTCCTGAATTTTCGGATGGATTCCTTGAGTTGGCAGAGGTCATGATAAAAGATGACTTATGTAGTAGTGAATTACTCTTAGTGATTTGTTTTTTTATATGGAGTGTGCAATTGAAACTGCGAAGTCATCAGTTAGATATCTCGGAGGGGAAAATAAATATGTGTTTGGCATACCCAAAGGTTAGATAACCAATGATAATCATAATAAGAGTTTGCAATGTAAAAAGAAAGAGTTCAAATTAAGACAAATAAAAATTAAAATAGAGAAACAAGAAAATTAAAATAAACTTAAAATAAAGAAAAGAAAAATTAGATAATTAAAAGGACTTAGAGGTCCTCATCATCAATCGGTCGTGTGGTAGTGTCGGTGATGAGATATGGAAGTGATGGCATATCTGCTGAAGGGTGGCCTCGATCCCATCAAAACGTCGAGCAGTGTCAGTGAACTGCTGGGTACAGTACTGCTCGAATTGGGTGAGGCGTGCAGAGATATCCGACAAGGAGGCTGCTGTATGTAAGGGCTGCTGGCTCGAGATTGGTGCCTCCTGTGGTGGTGGTGGGGCATCATCAGTAATGTCCTCGAGCTCCGCCTTGTCTGTCGCTAATCAGTACTGAGGAGGGTCAGTCCCACGACGATATTTAACCATCCTCATGTGCAACATTGTCTGGATGCCCTGAGGTATCATCTAGCTGATCAGTGTGAGCGAGGAAATCTGAGTCTTGGTGTTGAGGAGGCCAAAGCGTGGAGCCAACCGTGTGATGTACGGCCCCATTGATAAAATCCTCCTCCTGTGTGGCTCTGTCTGGTGCTGAATCGCACGGGCTATGAGTATGCAAGGTCGAAAACGTGCCCGACTGACATGCACGATAAGTAATAGATGTCGTGTATATTTACCATGCCGGTGCTCTCACGTCGACCGGTAATAGTGTGAGCTAGAATAGCATGGATATACCGCAGGGATGGAGCAAGGGCTGTTGCCTTGGAGCGACTGGGGTCGTAAATGCCCGTGTTGGGGTGTAAGCTGTGCCAGCAGCTGATGGGGGTGCAATGGAGATAATGGTTTAGCTCGGAGAGTGGATTTTCTGCTACAAACTCATTTGTATAGAGTCCGAGCGCCGTCCCGAATTGTGGTACGCTTAGTCGACGTACCGTTCCCCCTAAATGAATTTGAACTGTTCCCGGGTCATCGTATTGCTCCATCACTATCTGTAGGGTAAAAATGGTGCAAAACTCGAGGGTGAGTTCCAAATATGTGGGCTCGATGATGGAGAAAAATTGTTCCCACGGCTCAGTTGAGAGAAGGGCTCGAATATCGTCTGCTAGCCTGACCTGTTCCAAAGCGTCCCAGTCAATGCACCTACCGATGCCGAGAGGACTTTCCCATAGTGCCTTGTATCGTTCTTCCTGGGCTTCCTGAGTAAATTGGAGAAAGCGGTGTTGTATTTCAGAAGAGGCACTGGCTGAGGATGAGCCGGGTCCCTTTCTTTTCTTAGTTAGGGCGGACGTGGTTCGTTTTCCTCGCGATGATGACATTGTACCTGAAAATACGATTATTCTAACTATGAGCAAACAATTCTATCTAATAAATATCTACAATAAAGTGTTCAATATAACAATCAATATGAGTTTTGCCATAAAGTAGATAACGCTAATATTGAAAAAGAAACTAGCTATCATGAAAAATTGAAACAAGTTCTAAAATTTTAAAGAGTTATTCTAAAAGAAAATAAAATAATTAATGCTTAATACTAAAAACAGAAACAAGACACAATATTATGAAATTTATCAAATAATCAGTTAAGAAAATGAAGTAATGATGGAAACCAGGGGTTGTGGTGGTGTGAACCGACGGAACACGAGCTGAGCACGGTGGTGCTGTGATTTTTTCTGCAGGCGCACAGCTGTGGTGAGAGCGTGGGTTGCTGCAGAACGACAATGGCGAGGGCGTGGGCGCGATTTTTTTGTATGGTTTTTGGAGAGAAGGGAAGGGAAAGGAGTTTTGGGAAGGTTGAGGGCGTGGGCGTGGCCAGATTTGGGAGGAAAGAGGCTGAGAAATTGGTTTAGGGTTGATTTGTGGGAAGATGAGCAGTTAATTTGCTTAAATAGGGGTAGGGGCACGGGCAAGTGCCACGCCCGTGTGTGTGTTTTTCAGCCCGTGTTTTTCGCGTGTTTTCAAATTTGGGCGCGTTTGCTATGTTGGCCACGCCCGTGTTCCCTAGGCATGTGCGATTGTGTTCGCTTTTCCCACGCCCATGCTACGTTTGCCATGCCCGTGTACATATAGTCAGTGTTGCGCACGGTTGGTATGCACGTGCGTGGCTTGTGCCCGTGTTCGTTTACTCAGAATAGACCACGGCCGCTTCGCACGGCCGTGGTCTTTTTATTGCAGCCCATGTTGGGAAAATCTTTCTTCTTCTTTTCGCACGTCTACCTGCACGCTCGTTTTCTTTCCCATGGCGACCACACGGCCACAGGCACGCCCGTGTGTAAGGCCGTGTGGTCTGAAACCTGCACTTTCCTGCATTAGTTAGTTTGAAAAATTAAAATGTAAAAGTTAATGTGGTTAGTAGAGTTAGTGCTCGGGTTGCCTCCCGAGAAGCGCTCGTTTAAAGTCTTAAGGTGGACTTACCCTGTTTTCATTTCTAAAAGAAGGTTCACGAAGCTGAAGCTCCTCTCTTAATTCCTTGAAATCCACACCATTATAAATTTTCAGTCGATGGCCATTTACCTTGAATGTTCCTTGAGTTGGATGGGTTACCTCGACTGTGCCGTAAGGAAAAATAGATTTTATCACGAATGGTCCTGACCACCTTGATTTCAGCTTTCCAGGAAATAGTTTGAGCCTTGAATTATATAGCAGGACTAAGTCTCCTACTTCGAATTGCTTTGATTGTTTTAAATGAGCATCATGGCGTCGTTTTGTTGCCTCCTTATATAGTCGTGAATTCTCATACGCCTGAGTTCGCCGTTCATTCAATTTATTTAACTGCATCATCCTTTTCTCACCTGCAGTTTTGAGATTGTAATTTAAGAACTTTATTGCCCATTAGGCTTTGTGTTCTAACTCAAATGGTAGATGACAACTCTTTCTGTAAACGAGTTTATACGAGGATGTCCCTAGAGGGGTTTTAAATGCTATTCTGTAGGCCCATAAATCATCATCTACCTTTACTGCCCAATCCTTCCTATTTGATTCAACCGTTTTCTCTAAGATTCGCTTAAGCTCTCGATTTGCCACTTCCACTTGCCCAGTGGTTTGGGGATGATAAGGGGTAGCTATTCTGTGGTGTACTCCATATTTTCTTAAAACTTTTTCAAATTGAGTATTGCAAAAGTGAGTACCCCTATCACTAATGATTGCTCTGGGTGTTCCAAAAGGAGAGAAAAGTTTCTTAAGAAACTTAACTACAGCTCTAGCATCGTTAGTAGGTAAAGCTTGGGCCTCCACCCATTTTGACATATAATCAACCGCTACTAAGATGTATTTATTTCCAAATGAACAAAGGAAGGAACCCATAAAGTCAATACCCCATACATCAAATATTTCACATGATAACATATATGTTTCAGGCATTTCATCACGTTTAGAAATATTACCTGATCTTTGGCATTTATCACATGAAGTGGCATACCTGTTGGAATCTTTGAAAGGAGTTGGCCAATAAAATCCAAATTCGAGTATTTTGTGTGCTGTCTTAATCCCGCTGTAATGTCCTCCTGAAGGTCCTGAATGGCAGTGTTCCAGGATTTTACTTGCTTCCGCCCTTGTAATGCATCTCTGAATTACTTGATCTGCATATATGCGGAAAAAAAAGGGTCTTCCCAAAAATAGTTTTTCGCATTAGTAAAGAATCATTTCTTTTGATGATGTGTTAACCTTTTTGGTAAGATGTTGCAATATCTGCGAACCATGGTACCTCGAAGTTGGTTATAGAAAAGAGTTGTTCTTCAGGGAACGAGTCGTTTATCTCACTTTCTTCAAGCTCTTCGATATGTGGGTTTTCAAGTCTGGAGAGGTGATCTGCTGCAAGGTTTCCAGCTCCAATTTTATCCTATATTTCCACATCAAATTCTTGTAAGAGTAAGATCCAACGTATGAGTCGAGGTTTTGCATCAGGTTTAGTTAAGAGATAACGAAGAGCTGAATGATCAGTGTAAACAACAACTTTAGATAATATTAAATATTGCCTAAATTTGTCAAAAGCAAAAACTACAGCTAGTAATTCTTTCTCTGTGGTGGTATAGTTTTCTTGTGCGGGTGTCAATGTTCTGCTAGCATAATAAATTGGCTAAAAATGCTTGTCTCTTCGTTGTCCCAGAACTGCACCTACTGCAAAATCAGTCGCATCACACATTAGTTCAAAGGGTAAATTCCAATCAGGTGCAATTATAGTCGGGGCATTTATTAGTTTATCCTTGAGGACTTTGAATGCATCTAAACATTTTTGATTGAAATTGAAAGGAACATCTTTTTCTAGTAATTTTGTTAAAGGCTTAGCTAGTTTAGAAAAATCCTTAATGAAACTTCTGTAAAATCCAGCATGTCCTAAAAAGCTTCTAATAGCCTTAACTGAACTAGGGGGAGGTAATTTTTCTATGGTTTTAATCTTTGCTTTATCTACCTCAATCCCTTTACTAGAAATCTTATGTCCTAGCACAATCCCTTCTCTAACCATAAAGTGACATTTTTCCCAATTCAAGACAAGATTCGTCTCCTCACATCTTATTAGAACTCGTTCTAGATTTTTAAGGCAAAGGTGGAAAGAATTACCGAACACCGAGAAGTCGTCCATTACCTCCATAATGTCTTCCACAAGTTCATCAAAAATGGCCAACATGCAGCGCTGAAAAGTAGCAGGAGCATTACATAATCCGAAAGGCATTCTACGATAAGCAAATGTACCGTATGGGCATGTAAATGTTGTCTTCTCTTGATCTTCAGGCGCTATTGGGATTTGAAAGTAGCCGGAGAGTTCGTCCAAGAAGCAGTAGTACATATGCCCAGACAACCTTTCTAACATCTGATCAATAAAGGGTAGAGGGAAGTGATCTTTTCTGGTTGCGTCATTCAGCTTCCTATAGTCTATATAGACTCTCCAACCTGTGACTGTCCTGGTGGGGATCAATTCATTCTTTTCGTTGGTTACCACAGTCATGCCTCCTTTCATCGGAACTACCTGCACAGGACTTACCCAAGTGCTGTCAGAAATAGGATAAATTATTCCTGCATATAGAAGTTTAATTACCTCGGCTTTGACGACTTCTTTCATATTGGGGTTTAACCGTCTTTGAGGTTGCACATACGGTTTATACTCATCTTCCATTAAAATTTTGTGGGTGCAAAATGATGGGCTTATTCCTTTGATGTCCGACATTTTCCACGCTATGGCCCTTTTGTGTTCCCTTAGTACCCTTAGCAACTCTTCTTTCTCTTGGGGTCCTAGTTCCGAAGAGATTATTACTGGTAGCGTAGAATTATCCCCTAGGAATGCATATTCTAAGTGCTTTGGTAATTCTTTTAGTTCTAGCTTGGGTGGCTCATCAATAGAGGGTTTTTGTTTTAATTCGTCATTAATCTTGATGTCCTCTATTTTCACCTGTCTAGAAGGTGATGCATTGGGACTCTCTTCATCAGTATCGTCATCATTCCCCTCACTTTGTGAAAGACACAGTTCCATTGTGTCACTGTGCATGATTTCCTGCAAAGATTCTTGAAAAATGTGATCAGTGGCATCAACAAAGTAACAAGAATCATCTTGTTCTCTAGAATAACGCATAGCATCATAAATTTGGAACACAATTTCTTCATCTCCTACTCTTAATGCGAGTTTACCATCACCAATATTAATGACAGCCCTAGTAGTAGCTAGAAAGGGTCGCCCCAAAATTAAAGGTACCTCTACGCCCTCATTCATATCAAGCACAACAAAATCAACGGGAAATATAAATTTATGTACTTTTTCCAGAACATCTTCAATAATTCCCCTAGGATACTTAACAGATATGTCAGCTAACTGAATACCCATCCTAGTGGGTATTGGTTCCCCGAGACCAAGTTGCTTAAACATTTTATAAGGCACTAGAATAATACTGGCACCTAAGTCAGCTACTGCTTTTTCTATGTTCAAACTACCAATTAAACAAGGGATAGTGAAACTTCCTTGATCTTTCAATTTGGTTGGTAGCTTGTTTTGGATGATAGCTGAGAATTCCTCATTAAGTTCTACTATTGAAATTTCCTCAAGCTTCCTTTTATTTGTTAGAAGCTCTTTTATAAATTTTGCATATGTTGGCATCTGCGAAATAACTTCAACAAAAGGTAAGTTAATATGTATCTGTTTGAAAAGTTCAAGAAATTTATCATATTGTGCGTCTAAGCTGTCTTTCTTCAACTTTGCTGAATACAGGATTGTTGGTTTAGTTTCCTCGCAGGTCAGAGTTATCTTTGCCTCATCGGGATCATGTGGTACCTCCTTCTTTGTTTCAATTAACTCCTTTCCACTTCTCAGTGTCACTGCCTGGACCTACTCTTTTTCCCTAGATAAGGTTTCGAATCGTATTTCTAAAACTAACCTAGTAAGTTGCCTGATTTGATCCTTGAGTTCCTGTGACAATGCCTCAAGTGTTGTTTCTATCCTCTAGAAACGTGTTTCTGAGGCTGTTATGAAGTTTGCTAGCACCTCTTCAAGGTTCGGCTTCTTTTCATGTGGGTAGGGCTGTTATTGGAAGTTTTGAGATGGTTGTTGCCTTTGATTTCTTTGACCGCCCCATGAGAAATTGGGGTGGTTATTCCAACCTGGATTATAAGTATTACTATAAGGGTTATTGTTAGATTGAAATTATTACCCATATAGTTCATTTGTTCGCTCTCCATGCCCTGTCCGTAGGGTGGGTACTCATGATTCACCACTCATTCACTTGCGTCGCACTGCATAACTGGATATGCTTGTGAAGAACCATAGAAACAATCAAATTTTTAATGTAACAATTCCACCTGATTTGATAGCGCGGTCATTGCGTCAATGTTGTAAACTCCGGCTACTTTGGCTAGCCTTATCCTTGTAATTTGCCACTGATAGTTATTCAGTGACATCTCCTCTATAAACTCGTAGGCTGCTTCAGGAGTTTTGTTGTTCAGGGTTCCACCGGTAGCTGAATCGATTAGTTGCCTTGTTGAAGGGTTCACACCATTATAAAAAGTTTGGACCTGTAGCCACAATGGTAACCCGTGGTGTGGGCACCTCCTTAACAAATCTTTGTATCTCTCCCATGCGTCGTATAATGTCTCCGAATCTATCTGCACAAAAGAATAGATATCATTCCTTAACTTGGCCGTTTTGGCCGGTGGAAAATATTTTAATAAAAATTTTTTGGTCATTTGATCCCATGTAGTGATTGAGCCTCGTGGAAGAGAATGCAACCACTGTTTGGCTTTATTTCTCAGGGAAAAGGGAAATAACCGAAGACGGATGGCATCATCAGAAACACCATTTATTTTGAAGGTGTTGCAAAATTCTAGGAAATTTGCTAAGTGTGTGTTAGGATCCTCATCCTGCAAACCATCAAACTGAACAAACTATTGTATCATCTGTATAGTGTTAGGTTTCAGTTCAAAATTATTTACAGCAATAGTAGGCCTAACAATACTAGACTCAGTTCCTGTTAAACTAGGTTTAGCATAATCATACATAGTACGTGGAGCATGATGCTCGGCCATCTCTGGAGGTGGCGGATTATTTTCAGCCATCTCTTCTGGGGTATTAATTTCGGCTTCTTGCTCTTCGTTTATGTAGTTTAGGCTTCGCCTTATTTCTCTGTGATTTCTATGAATGGTACTTTCAATATCACTATCGTAAAGTAGAGGTCCTGTCGGGTTCCTTCTAGTCATAAACTAGAGGTACCTGAAAGGGACAAAAGAAAGAAGAAAGAAAATTTAGAAAAATAAAATAAAACTGCAAAAATAAAAATAAATAGTAAATATAGCTAAAGTAGTAAAAATTAAGCATTCTTAATATTTCAGTTCCTTAGCAACGGCGCCAAAAACTTGATCGTCGAAATTAGAGCTTTAAATTTTATAATGAGAATGATCGAACCTGGAAACTATCTCTGACAACGATTTTAAGGCAAGTGCACCTATCGAACAATTGTATAGCTTAGGCAAGACCGAAATATCGAATCCTAAAGGAACCAAAAGTACTAATACTAACTCTCTTTCTATTATTTAGCCTAAGAATTAAGTGAATGGTTATCTAATCTAAATTTAACTATTAACTAAATTAAAGAGGCAAAGACAAAAAAAGAATGAATTGGGAAAAATAACTTGGAAGAAAAACTCAGTTGATTAAGACGATACCCTAGGAAGAATCCACCTAGACTTCACTTGTTATCTAACACTGAACCAGACGATGTATTCACTTGACTTGATCCGTAAGATTCCCTAAGTCATATTAAACCCTCTCTCAAAGCGAATAACATCTAACCCTAGGTTGATTAATTGAAATCTCTTTCTAATTAAAACCCCTAGAATCGCATTAACTCGATCTATGGACTCCCATATTAGGTTTCACCCTAATCCAGCAAAATCTCGTCACCCTATCTCTAGGCATGCGATCAACTCCGCTTAATTATGCTAGATCTACTCTTAAGCAGGGACTTTTGCTCCTCCACTTAAGCACATCATACTTGAATTAATATCCCGAAAATATCAACACAAGAATTAAGCACACATAATTAGGAACAAGTCAAATATTTATCTTATAGTTTAGAAAACAATAACAAGATCTGTCTTAGGTTTCATCCCCCTCAGGTATCTGAAGGGTTTAGTTCATATCAAATAAAGAAAACATCTCAGAAGAAAATATAAAACAAAACATAAGAAATCCCTAAAACCCCCTGAAGGAATTGAAGGAGAGATCCGCCGTCTTGAGTTGAATTCTGGCTTCTTGAGATGGATCAACTGGCTATCTTCGAGTGATTCTCCACAAATCTGGTCTTTCTGGCTCGACTCCTTAGCCTAGCTAACCGCCCTCTTTCAGGTAACACTTAGGGGTTTATATAGGCTTTCGAAATATGTTTCTTCACCCCTAAGTATCCAAATCTGAATGAAATTGCTCTTTGCCATGATAGGGACACGGCCATGGCACACGGCCGTGCTCGGACTTCTTTAATGAGACACGGTCGTGTGAATCGAGATCAGGTCGTGTTCTAGTAGATTGACGTGACACGGCCGTGTGGGCTTAAGTCCAGGCCGTTCGATTTCCTCTTTGGCCCAATTTGGTCCGTTTTAGGCCCGTTTCTCGTTCTTTTCATCCTCGGGTGCTTTCCTGGGTACAAAACATGAAAACAAAGGATTAAGAGCACCTTTTTACATAAATCGAGGCTTAATTCATCCAAAAGCATACTAAATGTTGGCTTAAAATATGTTACTTTTACGGTTTATCAGAAGCCTTTCTCTGGATGCATCTGTTGATTTTTGAAGATACTTCCGTATCTTGCTTTGGCTTCTTCACAGCGAAATTTGTTTTGTGTTTCGTCAATTTGGGCGGAGGCACGAGTTCTCTTGCGAGGCATGATTGACCTGAACATAAGATAGGGAAAAAAAATATTTTCTCAAAGACTTGATTAATAAACATTACTAATATTTCAATAAATTGAAAAATTAAATAATTGAATAAAAATTAAACTTTAGGAAAAAAATTGTTCTTACCACCTTCCTCGTAAAAATTAAGAACTCCTAAAATAAAATATACTAATGAACAAAAGATGGAAATTTAAAAGAAGGGTTGAAGGCTTTTGGCTTAAGTTGGGCGGATGGGTGCGTGGTAGGGGTTGCATGCAAGCAGCAGCGCACAAGGTCTTGCGTAGGTAGGCCACGGACGTGCCCAGGTGCGGTGCACAGGAGCAGGACACCGCCTGGGCTGGTCGGCTGTGCGAGGAGATGGTGCGCAGCAAGCAACACGAGCTGGAGGCAGTAGGCATGAGGCCAAAACCTGGGCAGCTGCTAGAGCTGGGGCGTGCGGCATGCTGAGGTTGGCAGCTGGCCGAATGGCTGTGTGTGGCTAGGGACTTGCAGCACTTTTACGAATTGGTGATTTGGGGTTTTGAGTGATGAATGAATGGGGAGAAGCAATGGTGTAATTTATAGAGGGAGAAATAGGAATTAGAGTAGAACTCTTAGAGCAAATAAATAATAAAAATATTCTAATTCTAATTCTACTCAATGTTAACAACAATTAATAATATGCATATGTAATTATCAATTGCTATTAATTTATTGAGATAAACATAAAATAAAATTAATCCTAATCCTAAGCTAAGTTGATAAAAATTAATATATAAATTATAATGAATATAATTATACATTAAAGTTTATCGATAATTTATAATTATGGTAAAAAATATTTATTCTAGATGCTTTTTAAAAATATTTACAAAAAGATGACCTAGTTTTAATTATTTACGAAAATAGCAACCAAATTTTAAAAATAATTCAATTAAGTCCCTAGACTTAATGAAAATTTGAAATTGAGTTGCAATTTAAGACTTGGGTCCAAATTGAACTTTTTATTTGGAAAACCAAAACTTTATTTTGTCATTTAGGGGCTAATTTCTTGGAAAATTATGTAAAAATCAATTGCCAAGAAAGATTGGAGGGGTCACAAGCGGTCCTGCTTAAGTTCCAACCTCCTAGACAGAATTTATTTAAACATAATAAACCCGAAAATATACCCTAAATAATTTATTGAAAACAAGAAAATCTAAAGATCAGATAAACTGAACAAGATTTGATCCCGTTCAGGTCTTTCTCTGTAGTAATGTTTCAAACGCTGAGCATTGACTTGAAAATTACCTCCCTTACCTGGAAGTTCAACAACTGCGTATGGATAGACGCGATGAATCGTAAATGGACCGGACCAACGTGATTTTAACTTACCTGGAAAGAACTTCAATCTGGAATTAAATAACAAGACTTGCTGACCTGCTTCAAACTCTCGAACTCTAATATGCTTGTCATGCCATTTCTTGAGTCTTTGTTTGAGTAATTTGGCATTTTCGTATTAGCAGATTCGAAATTCCTCTAGCTCGTTGAGTTGGAGCATCCATTTCTTTTTAGCAAGCTTAAGATCCAAGTTGAGTCGTCGAAGAGCCCAGTAAGCTTTGTGCCCTAACTCCAAAGGTAGATGACAGGCTTTCCCAAAGACCAACCTGTAGGGTGACATTCCTAAAGGTGTCTTGTATGCTGTTCTGTAAGCCCGTTGGTTCGGGCAAACTACCTTCTCAAGTATGCCTTTGATCTCCTTATTCGCTAGCTCAGCTTGCCTATTTATCTGCAGATGGTAAGCTATAGCAACTTTATGTTTCACTCCATGTTTATCTAACAACCATTTTAACCACTTGTTCACAAAATGGGTCCCTTCATCGCTGATAATAGCTCTTGGGGTTCCGAACCTTGTGAACACATGTTTCTGCAAGAACTTCATCACAACCTTGGCATCGTTCGTCAGATAAGCTTCAACCTCGACCCACTTGGACACATAATCTACTGCTACCAATATGTATTTGTGACCGAAAGATTGAGGGAAAGGACCAAGAAAGTCAATACCCCAAACATCGAACAATTCTACCTCAATGGTATTTGTTCGAGGCATCTCATTTCTGTTGGTGACATTTCCAACCCTCTAACATCGATCACAACTCTTTACGTAAGCGTATGCATCCTTGAATAGTGTTGGCAAAAAGAATCTGGCTTGCAATACTTTGGCCGCTGTATGAGTACCTCCGAAGTGTCCCCCACTTGGAGCTGAATGACTGTGGTATAAAATCTTCGGTATTTCATCTTTTGTCACACATCTCCTAATCATCTGATCTGCACACTTTTTAAACAGATATGGCTCTTCCCAGAAATAGTACTTCACATCGTGAAGAAACTTTTTCCATTGCTGATACGTTTTATCAATCGACATCAAACCACAAGCTAAATAGTTAGCAAAATCAGCAATCCAAGGAATATTATGGACATGATTTACCTTCAGTATGTGTTCATCTGGAAATGTCTCTTGGATCGATAAAAGTGGATAATTTCCCTCTTGCAGCTCTAATCTGGATAAGTGATCTGCTACTTGGTTTTCTACTCCCCTTCGATCTTGAATTTCTAGATCGAACTCTTGAAGTAGAAGCACCCACCGGATCAATCTCGGCTTAGCATCTTTCTTGGCTAATAAGTACTTAATTACGGAGTGGTCTGTATAGACAATCACTTTGGTACCTACAAGATAAGATCGAAACTTGTCGAAAGCAAACACAATAGCAAGTAACTCTTTTTATGTTACTGTATAGTTTAGTTGAGCTCCGGTTAGAGTTCTACTTGCGTAGTAGATGGGATGAAAAACTTTGTTCCTTCGCTTGCCCAAGACAACTCCGATGACGAAGTCCCTTGTGTCACACATCAACACAAATGGCGAATCCCAGTCTGGTGTGACGATTATAGGTGCCATGACTAATTGACTCTTCAGATCGTTGAAGGCTTTTAACCATTCCTCACCAAACTTGAATATAGAGTCTTTCTCCAATAGCTTGCATAAGGGTTTAGCCACTTTGGAGAAGTCCTTGATAAATCTTCGATAAAAACCGGTGTGACCCAAAAAGCTCCTAACACCTTTTACAGATGTGGGAGGTGGGAGTTTCTCAATAACGTCTACTTTTGCTTTGTCCACCTCGATCCCATGTCTCATTATCCAATGCCCTATAACAATTCCTTCTCGTACCATAAAATGGCATTTTTCCCAGTTGAGTACGAGATTTGTTTCTTCGCATCGCCTCAGTACCTTAGCTAGATTGGCTAAGCAATCATCCTAAGTATCTCCGAATACTGAGAAGTCGTCCATGAAAACTTCCAAGTACTTCTCAACCATGTCAGTAAAAATAGACATCATACATCTTTGAAATGTAGCTGGTGCATTACACAACCAAATGGCATGAGTCTAAATGCAAATGTACCATACGGACAAGTGAATGTCGTTTTGTGTTGATCTTCTGGTGCTACTGTAATTTGATTATACCCTGAGTATCCATCGAGAAAATAGTAGTTATCTCGTCCTGCGAGTCTATCCAGCATCTGGTCCAAGAACAGCAAAGGAAAGTGATCTTTCCTAGTCGCCTTGTTCAGCTTCCGATAATCAATGTAGATTCTCCATCCCGTAACTGTTCTAGTTGGTATCAACTCGTTGTTCTCATTCTTCACGATCGTGATACCTCCTTTCTTCGGCACGCACTAGACTGGACTCACCCATGAACTATCTGAGATGGGGTAAATTATACCCGCATCCAACCACTTGATAATTTCCTTTTTTACTACATCTTTCATGATGGGGTTTAGTCTCCGTTGTCCATCAATCGTTCCTCTCTCGCCATCTTCTAATATAATCTTGTGCATGCATACAGATGGGCTAATACCGCAAATATCGTCTATGGTCCATTCGATAGCCTTCTTGAATTGTTTCAAAACTATGATATGTTTCTCTTCTTGTTCAGTAGTTAATTATGCTGAAACAATCACAGGCAGAGTAGAGGCGTTACCTAAATAAACATATTTTAAGTGTGAAGGTAATACCTTGAGTTCTAACTTAGGTGGCTCCTCGATTGATGCTTTTGGCTGGATATAGTCTCTTTTCTCTAATTCCAAAGATTCAAAATGGGATTGCGGATTAAATCCCTTTTGATTAGCTTCTAGCACAGCTAAGTATTCATCCTCCTCTTCATCATTTGGGGGATCTGGTGTCAAAATTCTTTCAAGTGGGTCCTGAACACAATTAAGTTCCTTCTCTACTATTAATTCCTCTAAATCGGATACTGCAGAGCAATCATCCATTGTGTCAGGAAATCGCATTGACTTAAAAACATTAAATGTTACCTGATTATCCTGAACACGCATAGTCAGCTAGCCCTTTTGCACATCAATAAGGGTCCTTCCAGTTGCTATGAATGGTCGTCCTAGGATAATTGGCACTTCTTTGTCTGCTTCAAAGTCTAGAATTACAAAGTCAGCAGGAAAGATAAATTTATCTACACAAACCAATACGTCCTCGATTTTTCCTTCTGGATGCGCTAAGGATCGATCTGCTAGTTGAAGTGTAACCGTAGTTGGTCTAACCTCTCCTATCCCCAACTTCCTGAATATTGACATAGACATCAAGTTGATACTTGCACCTAAGTCACATAATGCCTTACCACAATATGTTGATCCAATATTGCACTGTATGGTGAAACATCTAGGATCCTTCAATTTTGGGGGTAGTTTTTCCTGAAGATATGCACTGCATTCCTTCATCAGAGCTACCGTCTCAAATTCTCCAAGTCTTCGTTTCTTTGACAAGATATCTTTCATGAACTTGACGTAGTTCGGCATTTTCTCAAGTGCTTCGACCAACGGAATGTTGATGTGGAGTTGCTTGAGTACGTCAAGGAACTTCTTGAATTGAATCTCCTACTTCGGCTTCTGAAGTCTTTGAGGGTAGGGTGGTGGTGGTTTCATTACTGGAACTAATTATGGTTGATTCACTTTTGGCAGTAATTCTGCATCTAAAGAAGTTGTTGGTTGATCAGAATTAACTGGTCCTGAGGCCACTTTATCGGGTTTTGCAGATTTCGGTTCTGGTGAAACTGGGGTTTCAACACTTGGTTGAACTTCTTCTGAGTCTTGAGCATCAGCTTACTCCTTTTCAACTTCGATAGTGTTGGGCTCTACTATCTTTCCGCTCCTCAATGTCAACACTTTACAATGTTCCTTCCCCAAATTTCTCAGATTTTTAGTATCACTGGGTAAGGTACCCTGTGGTCGGTTCCTAAGTTCAGTTGCAAGCTGGCCCACTTGATTCTCCAAATTCTTCAATGTAGTTGCTTGGCTCTGGATTAAGGCATCATTCTTTGCCATGTATGCCTTCAGCAAACTCTCCAAGCTATTGGATGCTTCAGTTTGAACTGGTTTCTGAACTGGTTGCGGGAAACTAAGCAGCTGGGTTGGTCTGGATTGGGTGTAAGTGGTACTGGTTCCAGCCCCTTGGTTACTCCAGGAGAAATTCGGGTGGTTTCTCCATGATGGGTTATAAAAATTTGATTGCAGCCCTTGCCTTCCTTGGTTTTGGTTCTGATTACCCATGTAGTATACAGATTCTGGGTTCGACGGACATTCTTCAAACAAATATCCCTCCCCACAATAAACCCATGCTATATTTTCAAATCGATTAGGCGGTTGTGCTGCAAAACTATTAGACCCATTAGTAGTAAGATTTATAAACATTGAGGATATTGATGATACCTGAGATGCGAGTGAAGTAAGAGCGTCTACTTCATGAATTCCAGCGACTAGTCTTCCTGACGCTGCACGACTGGTTGGCCATTGATAATTGTTGCTGGTAATCCTCTCAATAATTTCATAAGTCTCGTTATAAGACTTAGAAAGGAGAGCACCATTAGTAGAGGCGTCCACTACCATCCTTGTGTGAGCGTTGAGACCATTATAGAATGTCTCAAGTTGAATGCAATGATGGATTCCATGATGAGGGCATTTTCGTAATAACTCTTTAAATCTTTCCTATGCCTCATACAAGGACTTGTCATCCATTTTGTGGAAAGCAGTGATCTCGTTCCTAAACTTAGCATTCTTGCTTGGCAGAAAATACTTCATGAGGAATCTCTCGGCTAACTCTTGCCATGTAGAAACGAAGTTTGGTGGCAATGAGTTCAACCAGGCACGAGCTCTATCCCTTAGCGAATATGGGAACAACTTCAATCGTAAGGCATCTTCGGAAACTCCGGCTAACTTGAAAGCATCGCTCACTTCCATAAATAGTCTTAAGTGAAGATGAGGATCTTCAGTAGGCATTCCACTGAATTGGCCCACAGTCTGAAGCATCTGGAACATGACTGGCTTCAGCTCAAATTGTTGTGCCTTGATTTCGGGTCTCCTAATACCCGAATTAAGATTGTTAAATACAGGCACGGCATATTGTCTTAAGGCTCTATCCCTATCATCAGCAATAAGGATAGGATTCTGAGCAGGGTTTGCTCCGTTTCCTTGGTTCATATTCTCGAAGTTCATTTCTTTGGTCCTTCTCTGGTTCGCTTGTCTTCTTCGTTGTCGAAAGGTTCGTTCTATTCTAGGGTCCACAGGGAGTAAGTCAATAATCTGGTCAATACTCATAAACACCTGAAATAATCACAGAAAAATTGAGTAAGTAAAAATTTCAATACAAAAATAAATAAACCAAAATATAAAGCAGATTCACAAATAATGGCTTTGAAAAACAGTCCCCGGCAACGGCGCCAAAAACTTGGAACGGTGGAAATGTGCAAGTGTACACAATCGCAACAAGTAATAAAGTGACAAGTAAATGTCGAGTTATCGTACCCACAGGGACTATAAAAGAATTATTTATGAAAATGATTTCAAACACTTTGGTGAAAGGAAGATATTTGGATTTAATAAATATTTAAAAACTAAAAAGAAACAAAGTAAAATAAAATAAAACAAAGTTCTAATGCACGATTTCAAAAGCTGATTTTAATCAAGATGATATAATTGTGTTGGATTACTTACCTTATAATTATTAAACTTATGCTTATACTTGTTACGAATAAATCACGGCAACTCGGTAATTTGCTAACTTATGAACATATTTACAAATCAAAACTCCATTCATCTCTTGTACATATCCCTAAGTCAATTCGACCGAATAAACAGATTTATAAAAGTAAACATGCTATTGCACATACATACTTATTAAATTAAACAATCTCTCGCATATTCCTATGTCGATTCAAATGATTAATTCAACCTAATAAGCATATAAAAGATCATGTGAGGTAACAAAGTATCCTTACCTTGAAACAGTTTAATCACAAAAATCTTGCAAGTTATGCAAGGCATATGTATCGCCAAATACAATGCTATTTTAATCTTCAGCTACCTTAGAAGAATTAAACATGCACAGATTAAGTATTGTGTCCATTAATTACAATTTCAATGCGTTTAAATAATTAATTCTTTAGTTATCTAAACAATTATAATGACAGAATAACCTAAGCATGATTTTACTTAATCAAGCATTTTACCGTGGCCAATAACAGCATAAACACAATTTTAATAATTTAAGAGGAAGAAATGCTATCAACCCAACACGAATTAAATTCAAGCTAAGTTGATTAAATTAACCATTCCAATAGCATAAATATTCATAAACATGCTTGTCAAAACAACAACAAAATTTAAAGAGATAGGGAACAAGAAGCAAATCCGGTGTTTCTCTGTGGCTTGACTGATTGCTCCGTTCTTCGTTCTCTGTTGTCCCCGGCTATCAAGGTGGCTTATGAAAACTCCAATTGCTGCTCCAAATGGCTGAGAATTCCAAGAGGAGAAATTGGCACAAGAAGGCTTGGTTTTATTTTTGGAGATAAAGAGAGAATGGAAAGAAGAGAAGTGGTGAGAGAATGAGAATGTTGAAGGCTTGAGGGATGGTTTGAATGATCAGCAATGGGTGGTATTTATAGCTGATTGTGGCTGCTAAAAATAGAAAATCCCATCAGCCAAAGAGACCTCCCTTGGCCGGCCAACTATGTGGCAAAGTTGATGGCTTCAACTTTGCAAAATATGGCATGGGGGAAATCTACAAAGTCACTATATTTGGAGGGGGTTGAATGCAACTTTGAAAAGTTTTCAAGTGCTTCTTTGCAAGCTTAATTAATCAGCTAATAAGCTGATTTGGGTCAGCATATGGACGGTTTGGGCTGCCCAATTCTTTGCTCGGTTCGGTTCAATCGGTTTGGTTCAACTGATGCGGTTCAACTGGGCCTTTTTCATAATTAATTAAGATTAATTTTTTTAGCCCAAATTAAATTGGGAATAAATTAAAATTAATTATATTATGATTAAATATTCATAATTGGACTGTCTTGGGCTGGAAATAAATTCGCCTTGATACTTCAAATTGCTTTTCGGGTTTATTCTTCGAGTAGTGTCTGCCAAGTAAATTTTCGCCCTTTGTGCGAATCTGTCGAAAATAGTCAAAATAAATCAAAATTAACTATAAAATTAATTAAAATTCATCATATTCATATTTTTAGCACAATTTAATTATTTTATAATATTTAATTATTTTCCGACAAGAATTTAAACGAAACTGCATAAATTTGGGTTAAAAAGGGCATGAAAATGTGTATAAATTTCCGTGTTTCAAGTAACACATGCAAAATCACTACCGGTCATGATGCTCACAGAAACTATATAACAGGATGCTCGAGAGGGCTATAACAGGATTGCTTGTCCGATCAATATTCTGTCCGCAACATATGCAGGACCACATGTAATATGGGAAATCACATATATCCGTCAAATTTCATTATTCAAACGGAACTTAATATTTTCCGGATATGATTGAACATATGTGTAACACCCCAAACCCGGCCCATACGTTTCAACCAGATCTAGCATCTTACGGGTTTGATGTTGAAAACATAGTTCCTTATCGGTTTTGGAAATCATAAGCTAATTAGACAATAATTGAATAAATAAGTGACATTTGAAAAAAAAAACCTTGTATTATTATTATTTCATATAATTAAACCTTTGACATAATTTCATAAGTTGCAAATATTAAAAACTACTTAGTTGAATATAAACTATGGGGTCTTATTACATAAATATTCCCAAAATTAAAAACTAAATAAAAGAGAACATTGTATTTTAAACGGAGATATATTTCTTTAAATAAAAGTCCTTATGGCCCCTCGAGTCTGTCTTGGCTCCTATGTCCACGATCTACTGCTCATCTGTAAGAGTAGGAAAAATAAAAGGGTGAGTCACCAAGACTCAGTGTATAAATCCCGAAACACACAACGACCTGAGACCCACAAACACATTATGGGCCTCGGCCCATTCATAATGGAAACAAACATAAATTCATGCTAAATGAATAATGGTAAATGATAAATGGCCCAACCCATCCTAAAAGTCCATCCTCTACACACCAACCCATACCAACCATCACACCTCGGGGATTTCTACAATCAACCCACCAACCGCTACACACCATATCGACAGCCGTACTGCCTATTCCTATTAATCAGGAATCATTTAAACGTGGCTTGGCCACCGATCACTTTGTGACCTAACATTTATATTCGTGGTTTAACCACCGATCACCAAGTGACCTATCATGCTCTTCCCCTTCATTATCATAATCCCACCCCATGCATACACACATGAAAAATTGAAAACATCATACCATCTTGGAGAAAACAGGCTTCCATATATATATCGATACACATAGAGAGATTTCTATGGTTACGTACCTGGCATCTTTTGCCTCACCCTTTTTGGGTTTTATTCGACTGTCTACACAGCCTCTTTCCGACTTTTTAGCCCATAACACATATATATCACAGTAAACTAGTGTGCTAGAGATCTACACACCTGATTATCATTAGAACAAGACTTTCTACGTCGACACTATCTATAGTCAACACAGCTGCTATCTGCCCAATGTGTTGTTCAGATGCTGGTAACGAAACATTAGGTTAAGACACGACTAACGAAAAGAAAACAGTTGATCATCTTAAGGAGAATTGAAATCCTTACCTTGAAATCCCAAAAAGCGATATGAGATTCAGGAACTAGTGTTTCCGGCTTTTAGATCTAAGAGATCTACTTCAATTCCTGATGTGTCGCCCCAAAATAAGAACATAAGAAAAACGTTACTCAGGAGCTATCCTTGCCACTACAATTAGCCTTTCGGCTTTGGTCTCCAAAACTGAAATAGAACATGAGAAACTAACTGAAGTCGACACTTACCTCAACACAGGGGATTCGGCTAACACTTGAGAGGAGATTCCGCAATGCCAAAGAAGAAGATTTAAACGCTGCAAGAAATAGAACCAACTCACAAAAGAGATCTAAGGGTTTTTCGATTTTTTTAAGAGAGATCAGAGGAAAACTATGGAGATTTCGGCTTTATAGAGAAATCAACACAAGAGGAAAAAGAATGAAGAAGAAAGTGAAATAAGAGATTTCAGCTTCTGAAGCAATCAAAAGAAAAGATTGCAGAGATTGAATGAAGTTTTGGCTTGTAGAAGAGAACAGAGAATGAGAGAAATGATTAAGAGAATGGGGTTCAAATGCCAGAATTGAGGAGATATCCCCTCTACTTAAAGTGAATTTCGGCACCTACTGCTTAAAACCAAAAATGCCCCTCTTTTTAATCGAAACCAAGCTATTTTTTTAAGGGAAATTTCAGCACCCCTTGATCATAGCAAAACCGATTTCTCCTCCCCCCCTTAGAGTCAAAATTTCGGCCACCACCTAGCCTTGCAGATAACTCCTTGATTCTTTCCTTATCCTCATCTGACTACTCATCCACAGTGTCATGGATAACACTACCTCTTCCTTCCTTTATCAGCACATTATCCACCTTATTATCACATTAAATAAATTCCTAAATTTAAGCATCATTGCCGAACTCCACTACTGCTCTTATAAATGCCGAAAATATTTAAAATAAAAGGTACTAGGCGACTCAAACCTTGGACCTTCAATTGACGCCAACTCCCTTCCCTCTTAATGGCACCATTTTGCCACTGGGCCACAAGCCCATTTGTGTTTTAAAACATAGCTAATATCTGTTATGCCCTAACTTAACAAGCTTTCCACTAAAGTGTTCAAACAAGAATTTTAACTACAGCCTCGGCCCAAACCTGAGCCCATTCTAAACCCCTTACACATTCTAATTGACATATTAAACGTAGCACACACATCAAATGCAAAGGCCCATTAATTCAGGATGTTACAGTTCTACCCCCTTAAAGAAATTTCATCCTCGAAATTACCTGGTCAGAAAAGATGGGGGTATTGCTACCGCATCGCTTCCTCTAGTTCCCACATAGTCTCCTCAGAACCATGATTCTGCCACAGCACCTTAACCAACAGAACCGTTTTCCTTCGCAACACCTTGACATCACGATCTAGAATTTCCACCGATTCCTCTTCGAAGGATAGATCAGTTCTTACCTCAATTTCCTCCACAGGCACAACATGGGACGGATCTAAACGGTAACGTCTTAACATAGAGACGTGAAATACATCGTGAATTTGACTTAACTCCGGAGGTAACTCTAGCTGGTAGGCTACTGGTCCTACTCGCTTCAGCACCCGGGATGGTCCGATAAGTCTGGGACTTAACTTACCTTTCCGTCCAAACCTTAGCACTTTCTTCCTAGGTGACACCTTCAAGAAAACCTTGTCACCCACTGTAAACTCTATGTCCTTACGCCTTAAATGAGTATAGGACTTCTGTCTGTCCAACGCCTCCTTTAGTCGAGCCCGAATTAACTCAACCTTCTCCTCCGTCTCGGTGACCAAGTCCGGACCAAAAATTCGATGTTCCCCCAATTCCATCCAACAGGTAGGAGTACGACACTTCCGCCCGTACAATGCTTCATAAGGCGCCATCTGAATACTAGACTGGTAACTGTTGTTGTACGCAAACTCCGCCAACGGTAAAAACTCCTCCCAACTACCCCCAAAAACCATGACACATCCCCTTAACATGTCCTCTAAGACCTGAATTACCCGCTCAGACTGTCCATCGGTCTGAGGATGGAACGCTGTACTAAAATCCAACTTCGTGCCCAGCGCTTGATGTAACGCCTTCCAAAATTGTGACGTAAACCTAGGGTCCCTGTCTGATATGATCGAAACTGGTACTCCATGTAACCTTACTACCTCCGCTATGTATAGCTTAGCCAGTTTCTGCAGAGAGTAATCGACACGTACGGGGATGAAGTGAGCAGACTTCGTCAAGCGATCTACAATTACCCAAACCGCATCTTTCTTAGTAGGCGTGAGAGGTAGCCCGCTAACAAAGTCCATGGTGATCCTTTCCCACTTCCACTGTGGAATCTTCACCGGCTGCAACAACCCTGACGGTAACTGATGTTCTGCCTTGACCTGCTGGCAGGTCAAACACCTACTCAAAAACTCAGTTACCTCACGCTTTAAATCCGGCCACCAGAACTGTTCCTGCAAATCTTGATACATCTTGCTCCCTCCCGGGTGCATAGCGTATGGACTACCATGCGCCTCTTGCAAAATCCTATGCCTCAACTCAGGGTCCTTTGGCATGCAAACTCTCCCTTGAAAACATACTAATCCTTCCTCATTCAAACATTGAATTCTGTTGGCTCATTACTTGAAATCAACTGCAACTTCTCCCTAAGCAATCCATCGGTCTGCTGCTTCTCCCTAACTTGACTGACCCAAGAAGGTTTCACTTGAAGTTCAGCTAATAGACTTCCATCATCATATAAGCTAAGGTGAGCAAACATTGCTCTCAAGTCAGTGATCACCTTATGGCTTAGAGCATCCGCCACCACATTAGCCTTACCCGGGTGATACTCGATTGAGCAGTCATAATCCTTTAACAACTCGATCCATCTCCTCTGCCTTAGATTCAAATCCTTCTGAGTCAAAAGGTACTTTAAACTCTTATGATCCGTGTAAATGACAGATTTCTCCTCGTACAAATAATGCCTCCAAATTTTCAAAGCAAACACCACCGCCGCCAATTCCAAATCATGGGTGGGATAATTTGACTCGTGCGGTCTTAATTGCCGAGATGCATGCGCGACAACCTTTCCATCTTGCATCAACACACATCCTAATCCCGTGTGTGAAGCATCACAGTAAATTATGAACTCCTTCCCCGCCTCCGGCTGAATCAACATCGGAGCCTCCATCAAAATCTTCTTTAACTTCTCGAAACTCTCCTGCTGCTTATCAGACCAAACAAACGGAACTCCTTTCCGTAGCAACTTAGTCAACGGTGCCGCAATCAGAGAAAATCCTTCAACAAATCTTCTGTAGTACCCCGCCAGACCAAGGAAACTCCGAATCTCTACCACCGACTTAGGCGGCTTCTATTCCACTACCACTTTAATTTTTCGAGGGTCAACCCGAATCCCCTCTGCCGACACCACGTGACCTAGGAAAGTAACTTCATTTAGCCAAAACTCACACTTACTAAATTTGGCATATAACTGCTTCTCCCTCAAAATCTGCAAAACCACTCGTAGATGAGCATCATGCTCCTCCTCTGATTTTGAATAAACCAACATATCATCTATAAACACCACGACACATCGATCTAGGTAGGGTTGGAACACTCGGTTTATCATGTCCATGAATGCTGCTGGTGTGTTGGTCAATCCGAAAGGCATCACCATAAATTCGTAGTGACCATAGCGAGTTCTAAAAGCCGTCTTATGAATATCTGCCTCCTTGACCTTAAGCTGATGGTATCCTGATCTCAGATCTATCTTCGAAAAGACTGAGGCCCCCTTCAACTGACCGAACAAGTCATCGATCCTCGGTAACGGGTATTTGCTCTTGATTGTTAACTTATTCAGCTGACGATAGTCATTGCACATACGCATTGATCCATCCTTCTTCTTAACAAATAACACTGGTGCTCCCCAAGGCGACACACTCGGTCGAATAGCCCTCTATCCAACAACTCTTGTATCTGCACTTTCGACTCTACCAACTCCTTTGGCGCCATCCTATATGGAGCAATAGATACTGACGCAATTCCCAGAAGAAGATCGATACCAAACTCCACTTCACGACCCGGGGGTAGTCCCGGAAGCTCTTCTGGGAAAACATCAGGAAATTCCTTCACCGTTCTGACATCCCCAACAGTTAATTCATTGGCTTCCAAAGCCCGAACAAACATCAGAACCGCCTCGCACCCTTTCCTTACCATCCTTTCTGCTCTTAAAGCAGACACCACATTTGACAAACCATCCCCCCTTTCTACTATCACCAGCACTTCGCCACCCTCAGGGGTCTTTAACACCATACTCTTGGCTGCACAATCCAAGTTCGCTTGATACCTCACCAGCCAATCCATGCCTAAAATTAAATCGAATTGCCGAACGATAATTCCATCAGATCCACTAGGAAAGTTATTCCCTGAACTTCTAAAGGTACCTTCCGATAGAGTTTATCCACTACTATAGATTGTCCTAACGGGCTAATTACAGTCATTTCCCTAGGGGTAATCTCAGATTCTAACCTTAAAGTTCCAGATACACTACTAGCTACATACGAATGTGTCGACCCAATATCAATCAAGGCAGTGTAAGGCCAGCCAAAAATTAAAAACGTATCGGTTAAGACATCCGGTGCGTCAGCCTCCTCTTGACGTCTGGCAGCATAAACTAACCCCGACTGTCTCGCCTCAGTGTTTCCTGCCCCCTGCCTGTGGCTCTACGACCCCGACCAAAACCATTACCACCTCTGGCTGGACCACGACCTCTCTGTGGCTGCTGACCTCCCCTGCCCGGCTGAACATTCTCCTGACCTGTGAGCCCCTTACTGCCCCGTTGCTGCGGACAGTTCCTAACTTGGTGGTCCATAGATCCACACCTAAAGCACTTCCCAATGCCCGCCCAACACTCACCTACATGAAATTTACCACATCGAGCACACTTCTGTGTCTGACTAGTAGCAGCAGGTCTCTCATTCCGACTCGGTCCATCTGACCTAGGCCTTTTCTAAGTACGCTCAGTTGTTCCCGATGATCCAAAATTTATCTTACTTCCACTCCTATCTCTATCCTGATTCAGTTTTTCTGTCCGCTTAACCTCCTCAGCTATCTTAGCTTTTTCCACAAGCACAGCGGATTGCCTCTCCCGCTCTGGGGCTATCAAAACACGCAAATCATCCCTCAGACCATCTTCGAACCGGACGCAACGTTCATGTTCCGTGGCCACAATCCTTCAGGCATATCGGCTAAGGCATAAGAATTTAGCTTCATACGCAGACACTGACCTACTCCCTTGAACTAGATTCAGAAATGCTCTGCGCAGCGCATCCACATAACTCGACCCAATGTACTTACTCTGAAATGCCGTTTTGAAGAGATCCTAGGTGATACGGTCAGCCACTGTACCATCCTTAATCGTAAGCCACCATTGATATGCTTCGTCCCGCAGGAGAGATACAACCCCTTTTTAACTTCTCCTCCTCTGTGAAATCCAAATCATCCATTATGCGTTCCATTGCCTCCGACCAATACTCAGCCGAACTCGGGGCTACACCAGAAATTCCCCTAAACACTTCTGCCCCATTAGCTTTAAGTCGCTCCGGCACAGATTTCCGGGCTCCTGTGCCCATGCCTACCCCAACAACCCTCCCTAAAACTCTTACCATTGCTTGAGACGCCTCATCATCTCTGGTCGTCTAATCCTGAAATTCGGCCTCCGCACCTGGTGGAACTGGCATCTCATTTCCTGACCCATGGCCAGATCCTACTGGTTCCGACACGACCATTCTACCCCTACCACGGCCACGCGCAGGACGTCCACGACCCCTTGTACTCATTCTACCAATTCGCGTTTATCTGATTAGAAATTTTATGAATTATTAATTTCTTCCACCAATTTACCACGAACAATCTTATGAACAGTAGTTTAGGAGTAGTTCTTTCGAATTCTAAATTATATCTACGAGTTTCAGTCTCAAGTATGTCTCCTAGTTCTAGGAACCACATACATTCAACCATCATACATCAACATACAAGTAGCATCCACAAACTCACATTCATCACATAAGGGTATTTTCATCATTTCACTACCCAGGGGTATTTCCGTAGTTTTGTCCTACAGGATATTTTCGTAATTCCTCAAAATAGGGTATCTTGGTATTTTTTTTCAAAATTGAGGTATTTTGATTTTTTTTCTGAAACAGGGGTATTTTGGAAGATTTATTTTTGCAATCCGGATACTTTTGTAAACCTAGGGTTTTTCAGGTAAATTTGCAAAACATGGGTATTTTATAAAATCACGGTTGTTTTAGAAATTTTCACAAACTAGCGGTATTTTGGAAATTTTGCCAACCGGAGTGTTTTGGTAATTTCACAAATTTTGGTAGTTTTACAATTCTGGGGTATTCTGGAAATTTTCACAAATCAAGTGTATTATGGAAATTTTACAAAACTTGGGGGTATTTTGGTTGCGAAATAGGGTGGCTGGTCACTTTTGGATTTTAATTATAGATTTTGGCCCGTCAACAAATCCTCGCAGCTAAGGTGAACAGTCACTACGCACCAGGTAGGATTCCAGCGAAGAGGAGGTGAGTCACTAGGACTGCTTAAGTACCAAGCTCTCCCTGAATCCAATCCTAGACATGCGTATGCCTGTTGCCACACCCTAACCCAGTGATTTGTTCACGGGTTTGTTTGGATAGGTTAAGTCTTATGAATTTAAAGAGTTGTTTAAACTAAGCCTAAAGTCCATCAATGCCTAACATACTAGTCTACGTCCATCAAGCCCATCAAGCCCAATCATGCATATATATCAAAAGTTAGAATACTTACCTGCGTGGATTGGGTGCCGGTAGACTCGAAGGCCATATCTTCATCCAGGACATTTTTCTCAAATTCATATCAAATTTTCAAAACACTACTAGACCCATTTCACAGCCCGAGTTTTGAACCGGTCTCTGATACCAAAATGTAACACCCCAAACCCGGCCCATACGTTTCGACCAGATCTGGCATGTTACGGGTTTGATGTTGAAAACATAGTTCCTTATCGATTTTGGAAATCGTAAGTTAATTAGAAAATAATTGAATAAATAAGTGACATTTGAAAAAAAACCTTGTATTATTATTATTTCATATAATTAAACCTTTGACATAATTTCATAAGTTGTAAATATTAAAAACTACTTAGTTGAATATAAACTATGGGGCCTTATTACATAAATATTCCCAAAATTAAAAACTAAATAAAAGAGAACATTGTATTTTAAACGGAGATATATTTCTTTAAATAAAAGTCCTTATGGCCCCACGAGTCTGTCTTGGCTCCCATGTCCACGATCTACTGCTCATCTGTAAGAGTATGAAAAATAAAAGGGTGAGTCACCAAGACTCAGTGTATAAATCCCGAAACACACAACGATCTGAGACCCACAAACACATTATGGGCCTCGGCCCATTCATAATGGCAACAAACATAAATACATGCTAAATGAATAATGGTAAATGATAAATGCCCCAACCCATCCTAAAAGTCCATCCTCTACACACCAACCCGTACCAACCATCATACCTCGGGGATTTCTACAATCAACCCACCAACTGCTACACACCATATCGACAGCTGTACTGCTTATTCCTATTAATCAGGAATCATTTAAACGTGGCTTGGCCACCGATCACTTTGTGACCTAACATTTATATTCGTGGTTTAACCACCGATCAACAAGTGACCTATCATGCTCTTCCCCTTCATTATCATAATCCCACCCCATGCATACACACACGAAAAATTGAAAACATCATACCATCTTGGAGAAAACAGGCTTCCATATATATATATATATCGATACACATAGAGAGATTTCTATGGTTACGTACCTGACATCCTTTGCCTAACCCTTTTCGGGTTTTATTCGACTGTCTACACAGCCTCTTTCCGGCTTTTTAGCCCATAACACATATATATTACAGTTAACTAGTGCGTTAGAGATCTACACACCTGATTATCGTTAGAACAAGACTTTCTACGTCGACACTATCCGTAGTCAACACAGCTACTATCTGCCCAATGTGTTGTTCAGAGGCTGGTAACGAGACATTAGATTAAGGCACGACTAACGAAAAGAAAACGGTTGATCTTCTTAAGAAGAATTGAAATCCTTACCTTGAAATCCTGAAAAGCGATATGAGATTCAGGGACTAGTGTTTCTGGCTTTTAGATATAAGAGATCTACTTCAATTCTCGATGTGTCGCCCCAAAATAAGAACATAAGAAAAACGTTACTCAGGAGATATCCTTGCCACCACAATTAGCCTTTCGCCTTTGGTCTCCAAAACCGAAATTGAACATGAGAAACTAACTGAAGTCGACACTTACCTCAACACAGGGGATTTGGCTAACACTTGAGAGGAGATTCGGCAATGACAAAGAAGAAGATTTAAACGCCGCAAGAAATAGAACCAACTCACAAATGAGATCTAAGGGTTTTTTGGTTTTGTTTTAAGAGAGATCAGATGAAAAGATGATCAGAGGAAAACTATGGAGATTTCGACTTAATAGAGAAATCGGCACAAGAGGAAAAAGAATGAAGAAGAAAGTGAAATAAGAGATTTCGGCTTCTGAAGGAATCAAAAGAAAAGATTGCAGAGATTGACTGAAGTTTCAGCTTGTAGAAGGGAACAGAGAATGAGAGAAAAGATAAAGAGAATGGGGTTTAAATGCCGGAATTGAGGAGATATCCCCTCTACTTAAAGATAATTTCAGCACCTACTGCTTAAAACCGAAAATGCCCCTCTTTTTAATCGAAACGAAGCTATTTGTTTAAGGGAAATTTCGGCACCCCTTGATCATAGCAAAATCGATTTCTCCTCCCCCCTTAGAGTCAAAATTTCGGCCACCACCTAGCCTTGCAGATAACTCCTTGATTCTTTCCTTATCCTCATCTGACTACTCATCCACAGTGTCATGGATAACATTACCTCTTCCTTCCTTTATCAGCACATTATCCACCTTATTATCACATTAAATAAATTCCTAAATTTAAGCATCATTGCTGAACTCCACTACTGCTCTTATAAATGCCGAAAATATTTAAAATAAAAGGTACCAGGCGACTCGAACCTTGGACCTTCAATTGACACCAACTCCCTTCCCTCTTAGTGGCGCCATTTTGCAACTGGGCCACAAGCCCATTTGTGTTTTAAAACACAGCTAATATCTGTTATGCCCTAACTTAACAAGCTTTCCACTAATGTGTTCAAACAAGAATTTTAACTACAGCCTCGGCCCAAACCTGAGCCCATTCTAGACCCCTTACACATTCTAATTGACATATTAAACGTAACACACACATGAAATGCAGAGGCCCATTAATTCAGGATGTTACAATATGATTATTTCATTTATTTTAAACATTTATATAATTCATACAATCACATATCACATTCAATTCAAGCAAATAAATAAACACAATTTGGTTACACAAACTTACCTTAACACTTGTTTGTGTATGAAAATCTACTAATCCGAAACTTTTTCTTTTCCTCGATCTAGCTTCAAATGAATTTAATCATTAATTTATCACATTTCATATTCAATTAGATTCAATTTACACTCTAGGCAAAATTACCATTTTGCCCCTATACTTTTCATAAATTCCAATTTCGTCCCTAGGCTCGAAAAATGAAATTCGTGCAATTTAATCCTTATTCCAAGCTTAATCGATTTTTACATGTCTTAATAATAGCACTTGAATTTCTTAAAAATCAAAATTTTTCCATGGGTTTTACAATTTTTCAATTTAATCCCTAAATCACAATTTCATCAAAATTCTCTTTGTAAAAGTTGTTTATCTATCAACAACCTTTCATTTTCTACCATAAATTTCAAATTTTCATCATATTCATCCATGGAAAAACTTTTTTACTTTGATAACTTTTCAAATTAATCCCCAAAATAGATAGATTAGACTATCTTGATCTCAAAAATATAAAAATTACTAAAAACGGGACAAAAATACTTACCCAATTAAGCCAAGAAAGCTTGCTTGAGCACTTTTCTCTTTCCTAGGGTTTCCATGTTTTAATTTAGGGAAGATAATGAAAATAAGATGATATTTTCTATTATCATCTTTTAATTATTTTAGTTTCCAATTTAGTCCTTACTCTTTTTTAATTTTTCCGTGGATGATTCATCAAAAATATCTACTAACTTTTCTTTAATGGTCTAATTATCATATAAGGACCTCTTATTTTGAATTCCATAGCAATTTGATCCTTCTAACTATTAGAATTCAACTTTTGCATTCTATGCAATTTGGTCCTTTCCATAATTAAGCACATAATCGGTAAAATTTTCTTATCAGAATTTTCATATAACATTCATATCATAATACGAACCATGCAATAATATTCAAATAAATTTTCTTTTTGACTCGGATTTGTGGTCCCGAAGCCACTATTTCGATTTCACTGAAAATAGGCTATTACAATCTCCCCCCTTTAAGAATTTTCGCCCTTGAAAATATTAGCAGTAAAGAGATTTGGATATTGCTTTCTCATGGTATCCTCCGGTTCCCAGGTAAAAGTTCTCAGGATTTTAATCAGTTTCTCACTATAAGTCATATCAGGCTGAATCTCTACTTATTTTGGAGAAATAACATGTGATGGATCCGATCGATACTGTCGCAACATAGACACATGAAAAACATTATGAATTCGATCAAGTTCTTGTGGTAATGCTAACCGATATGCAACAGGTTTGATTCTTTCAGTAATCTCATATGGCTCGATAAATCGTGGACTCAATTTTCCTTTATGACCAAACCGGAGAACTTTCTTCCAAGGTGATACTTTTAAGAATACCTTGTCACCGAATTGAAATTCTATCTCTTTTCGTTTAAGATCAAAATAAGACTTTTGAAAATCAGAGGCTGGTTTCAAACTATCTTGAATTACTTTTACCTTTTCTTCAGTTTCACGGGCTAAGTCAACTTCGTGTATCTTTTTCTCTCTGAGCTCAGTCTAATATAATGGAGTTCTACATGTACAACCATACAAAGCCTCATACGGTGCCATTTTAATACTGGACTGATAGCTGTTATTATAAGAAAATTCAACTAAAGGTAGATACTTTTCCCAGTTACCTTCAAATTCAAGCACACAACACCAAAGCATATCTTCTAAAACCTGTATAACACGTTCAGATTATCCATTAGTCTAAAGATAGAATGCGGTATTGAAATGTAACTATGTACCCAAGGCTTCTTGCAACTTGCTCCAAAATCGAGATTTAAACTGTGGATCTATATCTGAAATAATGGAGACAGGCACTCCATGCAATCTAACAATCTCAGAAACATATAATTCATCCAATCTATCCAAGGAAAAGTCCATACGTACTAGAATAAAGTGTGCAGACTTTGTCAACCGGTCGACAATTACCAAAATAGCATCTTTGTAACAGCCCGATTTAGGGGCTAGTCGGAACAGTGGTTTCGGAACCACTAATCCGAGGTTGGAGAAAATTATTTTTAGGTTATTTTATGAGTTATAGCATAAAAATTTTAGTGCTTTAATTTTAGCGATTTCATGCTTAATCGCGAAAAAGGACTAAATCGCATAAAGTGCGAAAGTTCTATTTTACAAGCTAAAGGTGTCTAATAGCTAAAGAATATTAATTGTAGGTCCTTAAAGTGCAATTGACCCCTCTAGTAATGGTTGACCATCCATAGGAGAGAAAAAGATGTCAAAATTGGTCAAGTTGGTGGATTAAGTGATAAATTGTCTAGGAGATAAAATAAAATAAAGAAGAAAAGATATCATCTTTCTTCTCCTTCCTTCCATCGAAAATTTGTAGCAAAAATAGGGATTGAGAGCTCAAAAATTTCATCAAGCTTCTCTCTTTACAAGTAAGTGATTTGATGATCATTTCTTGATAATAATTGTAGTTTTGGCACCCCTAAAGCTTAAGCTAGCTAATGAGGGGACTATTTTGCAAAATTGTAACACCCCAAACCCGGCCTAAAAGTTAGGCCCAAATCTGGCGTGTCGCATTGAAGTGTTTTTTGAAAACCATGTTTTCATTGAAAACCCTTCTTGTTTAAAGGCTTAAGTAAAACCCAATTACGTTGGTTTATTTTTAAAACGTGGTACATTGAAAAATTATTAGTTTTAATCCCAAAACATCTTTTCAATTGCAGAAGCTGATTTTGAAAGTAATTGATTTACGAAATAGATTAAGTCGCGAAACCATTTCGAAAATGTTGCGAAAACGTAGTGTTGTTTTAAAAACAGTTAGCATTTTGGAAAACCCTGATTTACTTCTAACAGATATAATTCAAAGTAAAGAAAGACCCATAGTTAAAATCCAGAAACTTAAAGAGGCGTTATTACAACCCAAATCAAAATATTTAAATGTAAATAATCAAAACGGAAAACACAAGTAGTGTGTGGCCTTCTCCGAGTCCCTAGCAGCACCGATCCGTCTAAGGCTGGGATTACCTACACAGTCAAAAATGGGGTGAGTTTACGAAAACTCAGTGTGTAATCCCCTTACTAGAGTAACAGTCAGTATACAAAAACAGAAATCTAAACAGTCTGGGCCAAAGCCTTTTTAACAGTAACAGTACAGTAGAGATCAAAGCATACGTGGGCCAAAGCCCACTACAATATCATTTGGGTCACAGCCCATAACAGAATCAATTGGGCCTAGCCCAAACCAATAACAGAACTAGTGGCCTAAGCCCAATACAGTGACAGATCTCATAACAGATATGCAATAGTATGAGGATTCATCCCACCCCGATCCAGCCAACACACCACCCGTACCAACCCTACACTTACTTGGGGATAAAATCGACCCACCCAGCCAGCACACCACTGTTAGCACCGATTATGGCCCTAACCGAAATCGCAACAAAGCTGCTAGTATATATATGGCTCTAAGCCTTCAGTAGCGGTATTATAATTGGCACAAAGCCATCAGTAATTGTGTTATGTTTAGCACATAGCCATCAGCGATGATAATATAATTGGCACACAGCCTTGGGTAAATATGATCGACCCAGAGTCATTGGTATATATGTTAGGCACATAGCCACGGGTAAATGCGATTGGCACAAAGCCATACTCAAGATGGCACAGAGCCATATTTTGGTTGGCATAGAGCCATAATCAGATTACGCGGTTTTAAGCCGTCTGTCGGTCCACAGTCGTCTCATGCAACCCGTGCGACCCTATCAGAACTTCCTCCGTATCAATTTTCCAACCCCATGCAATATGTCGTGTATGTCATGCTCAATTATTACACATGTATGCAAAATGGCCATGCTCAGTATTAGTCATTTAAACATATACTAAAGGCATATCAGTCACAAGACCACAGTTAAGTCAGTTAAAACACAGTCATATGTTCACAGTCAAATCAATCACATTCATAGTGTACGTCAGTCATTTATCCGCAAGGGCGAAATAGTCATTTTGCCCCATAAGGGTATTTCAGTAATCCTACCTTCAGGGGTATTTAGGTAATTCTTCCCTACAAGGGTATTTTGATAATTTCACAAATTAGGAGTATTTCGGTAATTTCACAAATCGAGGTATTTCGGTAATTTCACAAATTAGGGGTATTTCTGTAATTTTACAAGTCGAGGGTATTTTAGTAATTTTGCAAACTGAAGGTATTTCGGTAATTTTGCAACTCGAGGGTATTTCGATAATTTTTCAAATGAAGGGTATTTTGGTAATTTTACGAAGCAGGGGTATTTTGGTAATTTTACAAATCAAGGGTATTTCGATAATTTCACAAATCGACGGTATTTTGGTAATTTTATGAATAGAGGGTATTTTGGTAATTTTACAAATCGAGGTCTCTGCGACCCAACAGAAGGTCTACCATCGCCTTGAGCGACTTAAGTAACCTAAACAGTCACAACGGTGTAAATAGGCCTAAGGCCCATTACTCGGCCCAAGTAGGCCCACACACTCGTGTGGCCCAATTAGCCCAGAAATAGCCTCGGCTATACGAACAACACAGTTCAAACCAACAAAAACCATATAACATGCATTTTATCCGTGTGGGGCCCACCAGCCCAGTGGGCCCACATGACCCATTACCCAAAAATGACCCTAGCCATGTGGGCTACACGGCTCAGTCTAACATCTACCACAATATGCAAATTTAATCCGTATGGGGCCCACAGGCCCATTGGGCCCACACAGCCCATTTCGGCCCATCGAGGCCCATAACAGTCTCTACAGTCATACGCTTAAGATTTGTAGGCTCGAATCACCACACGTGCGATCGCACGCTTGTGTGGCATCAAATGCCATATTTCGACTTTTTGACTTTTTGGCTTTTCGGCCGATTATCAACAGAGCACGAAATTACACACTTGATTGCAAGCTTTCGCAAAACCTTAGAACACCAACCTACACTTGACCCAAAAATTACAATCACTCTTCCATGTATTAATGACCGAAAGCACTTAATCCCCAAAAGGATATTCACTACCATACCTTGACTGAGTACCAAGCGATCTATTGCCCTTAGATCGCTGACTAAAGATTGATCATCCATCCTTGGTACAACCTGCATTGTATCTTAACCTCTTTAACTATTACCATGAACAAAAAAATAACTAGAACCGAAAGAACGGCAACTTACCACTACGTAGAACAAAGAACGATTGATACAAGAAATCGGCCTATACCCACACGCAAGAGTCGAGACGCTTGTACCCTTTTTTCATGAATCGACAACACAGGAAGAGGTTAGAAGAAAAGACCACAATGGTGGAGAGAAACAAGAGTAAACCAAGAGCACTTACTGATTTCAGGAATACTTGCAAAACTTGAAACAAAGAGGGAAGGAAGCAGAAATTTGATCACAACCGAACTAATCCAGAGAAAAGAGAAAGATCCGGTTCACAAGCCACTAGGAAGCCGAAAGAAAAACGGGAGAGATGATATTCAACTTAGAAGAAGAAAGGGAAAAGAAGAAAAACAAAAGAACAAAGAGGAAGGGAGAGGGAAGCAGAGATTCGGCCAACAAGATGCTTGAAGAAGAAGTGCTAAACTGAACAGCAAAAGTGCATGAATGGTTAAATGCAAGACAAAAAGATGCACGAATGGTAAGTGGAATTTTGGCGCTCAAGAAAACCAAGACTATCCCAAAATTCTCTCCAATTTCTGAAAATGCCCACAAAGGAAGCCCCTAGCCGAAAATGCATGCACAAGCTTCCCCAACCGGTTACAACTCTGCAAGTTTTAAATTCCTTGATTTCCTCCTCCTACTTCTCCTCCAAGTCACCCAACTACCAACCACATTCCCTGATTCTCTCTTCCTTGACCAATTCAAACCTCATCCAGCAGAGTTTCAATCCAACTCTTCCACATTCCCAGCTCAAGTAGCAAAATAAACACTTCTTTGCTTATCCCAGGACTTGAACCTCATACCACATATATGCCCAACACGCCACTTGCCACTAGGCCACAAGCTCTTCTTGTGTCACTAACCAAACATTATTATTAATAAAGCCTAAGTGTTAGTGTCTAGGTTCATTTCAAAGAAAACCAAAATAAATTGCAAGGGCCAAGACTTGAACCCAGGCTCCCTTGCACCTTTAATGACACCACAACCACTAGGCCACATGCTTCCTTGTGTCATGTTTTCCCCAACAATATTCTTAAAGCCTACTTACTTACATCCAGTGATTTATTCACCTAAAACCAAAATTTTCCTAAAGCCCAGGTTTGAACCCAAGACTTCTTAGGACCCTTAACCACCAAAGCAGACATACTTTTAGGTTATTCATATGCGCAACTAAATTCCAATTCCTCCGGCATGTGAAGCCCATTTCTTCTAGGCCCAAAATTCGAGGTGTTACAAAAATGGTTGAAAGTTTAGAGCTTTTCCATGTGAGCTTCTAAGTTGTTTGCTACATTTTTATGGAGGAAAATGAGTCTTAGATGTTAGATAAACAACTTTTGTGAAAGGTATTTCCATGAAAACAACTAAAAGGACCTTTTTGAGAAAGTTGTAAATATGTAGTAAATGTGGGAAATATTGAGTTTTGATGGTTGCCATAAGAGAAATAAATGTTCACCTAGGCTCGTTAAAGAAAGAAATTTGATTAGAATTGATTTCCGAGCCTAGGGGTAAATGGTCATTTTGAGAAAGTTTAAGGCAAAATTGTAATTTTTCCAAAATGTGATTATTGAAATGTTTTTAATAATGTGGCAACTAAATAAGCTAAATTGTTATTATAAATCAAGAAGAGCAAAGAATTAACCTCGACCGAGGAAAGGGAAAAGTATCCGACTAGATCAACAATCTAGCCTATTTTGAAATCGAGGTAAGTTTGTATGCAATAAATTCAACATCATGTTATTAAGTTTCTAAATGTCTGATAGTAGTGATGTTGTATAATATTTCTATGAAATTGAGTTATAATGTTGAATGAGAAAAAAAAAAGATGAAAATTGTGATGATGAAGTCCCAGTTGGACTAGAGTGAATGTGAGAATACTATTAATGAGACAAGAGATGGATAAGGCCCTGTGTAAGACCATATTTGGGATATGGCATCGACACTGAACAAGAAAAATCGTATAAGACCATATCTAGGATGTGGCATTGATAATTGATATGAGATCCCGTATAGGACCATATTTGGGATATGGCATCGGCACTCAGAGGTGACCCCATGTAAGACTACATATGGGATGTGGCATTGGCATCGTATTTATGTGAATGACGATAAACAGGTATCATTAAGTATCCCAAGTGATTTAGTGGGATAAATAGTTAACCTTAAAAAAGAAATAAGATTAGTGCTAAAGTGATGTGATTGAGTGATCACAGGTACCCGTGAGTAATTCAAGAGAAATGTTTACGATATGCGACATGGTATGTATTCAATAAGAACAAGTATGAGTAAGTGTTGGCAAAGTGCTTAAGACTTTATATTTTTATCTAATGCCATGATTGGATGACATTATGAGCTTATGTTGTTATTTATTTTCATGCAAACTTACTAAGCTTTATTCTTACTCCTCTCATTTCCCTTTTCCTTGTAGTATTGCCAAGATAACTTAAGGATCGTGGGACGTTAGAGTTCGGAATCACACTATCGACTACTATTTGGTATAACAAAGTTAGATTCATTTTGAGTATGGCATGTATAGGACTTGGTTATTTTGTTATGTCATATTTGTTAGCCAAAGTGTTGCCTATTTATGTTATTAAATTCATTTTGTAAGTGGTCACTAGAATTGGACCAATACTTGGCAAGTTTATTTATATATCCAATGATGAACGAAATTCATTAAGTGTATGCTTGTGTGGATGTCTTGATTTTGAGTCTCTAGAAGTGCTTTATGGTCCTGATATATGTGGGATTGAATTGGTGTAAGTATGGGTGCTGTATAGGGTGGTATTTGGCTTGGTTGATAAGCTTTCAAATGTCCACATGGGCGTGTGTCTAGATCATGTGTGACACACGGTCAGCCCCATAGGCGTGTTGATTGGCCATGTGTCCCCATGCATGCTAGGCCTATAAGTCAGTATGCTCAGTAGTAAACACACGGGCAGAGACACGGTCGTGTGTCTCAGTCGTCTGGGAGGCACGACCATGGACATGGGCATGTGCCCAGGCCGTGTGAAGTCTGCACCTAAAATTAGGAATTTAATTCGACACATGGTCTAAGGACACGGGAGTGTGCCTTGGCCGTGTGACCTTGGTGAGGTGATGATGTCATAAACAGAATGCCATGGTTTTGGCACACGGGCTAAGACACAGGCATGTCGAGGCTGTGTGAGGGACACAGGCCAGAGACACGGGCATGTGTTTGGCCGTTTGAAAACCCCTGTAGGTTTGAAATGAAAAATAAATTCCATACGGGCTAGGAACATGGGCGTGTGTGACCACACGGCCTGCCCACACGGACGTGTTCCATGTCACACAGGCGTGTGGCCCCTGTTTAGGAAAAAATTTTCTAAGTGCGTAAAAGTTTCCAGTTTTATTCCCAAACCTTCCATAAGTATGTTTTAGGCCTCTTAAGCCCATAATAAGGATATTATGAGTATGAATGAGAAGTTTTATGTTAAAATGAAATTTTATAGCCCAAAGTTGTTTGTTGAAGTAAGATAAGTTCGGTAATGCCTCGTATCCGGTTTCGGCATTGAACACGGGTATGGGGTGTTACAATCTTTCTTCTTCAGAGACAGGGGTAATCCCGATACAAAGTTCATGGTAGTTCTTTCCCATTTCCATTCCGGAATCATAACTGGCTGTAATAATCCCAATGGCACTTGGTGTTCAGCTTTTACTTACTGACATATCAAACATTTAGATATTTCATTCTCGGCCACCAGTACATCTTTTTCAGATCATTGTACATTTTATTACTACTAGGATGGATAGACATGTTACCATTATTAGCTTCATGTAAAATCTTCTGTACAAATTTTGAGTTCTTCGGTACACATATCCTGCCTCTAACTAAAAAACAACCATCAGAACCAATCTAAAATGCTGAATTAGGATTCAACTCACACTTTTCTCGTTTAGCTTGTAATTCATCATCACTCTTCTAAGCTTCACAGATCTGTTGCAAAAATAATGGTCTAGCTTTTAACTCAGCTATAATTGAACCATCATCTGATAATTACAACTGAGTATTCATCGCTCGCAAGGAAAATAAAGACTTTCTACTTTGGGCATCAGCAACCAAATTAGCTTTTCTCGGATGATAGTCAATAACTAGATCATAATCTTTTAATAATTCAAGCCACCTACGCTGTTTTAAGTTCAAGTCTTTCTGTGACATCAAATACTTCAAACTTTTATGATCAGTAAATATGTGACACTTTTCACCAAACATGTAATGCCTCCAATTTTTTAGTGCAAACACAATGGCTGCGAATTCAAGATCATGTACCAGGTAATTTTTCTCATGTGGTTTTAGTTGTCTTGAAGCATAGGCTATTACTTTACCTTCTTGCATTAATACACATCCTAAACCATTTAACGATGCATCACTGTAATTATAAATTCCTTACCTGATTAAAGCTAAACTAACATGGATGCTTCAGTCAACAAAGATTTCAATTTGTCAAAACTCTGCTAACATTTATCAAACCACTCGAATTTCACATCTTTTTGCAACAGACGAGTCATCAGAGAAGCTATCATTGAGAACCCTTTAACAAACCCTCGATAATACCTAGCTAATCCTAGAAAACTTCTAAATTCATACACGTTTTTCAGTGGCTTCCAATCAACAATGGCTGAAATTTTATTTGGATCCACCCTGATACCTTCAGCAGATACAATATGTCCAAGAAAACCAACTTCTCGTAGCCAAAATTGACATTTACTAAATTTGGCATACAATTTTTTCTCACGCAGAATTTGCAACACTATTCTCAAAATGTTCGGCATGCTCATTTTCATCTCGGTAATATACCAAAATATCATCAATAAATACCACCACAAACCTGTCTAGATACGGTCTGAAGAATCTATTTATCAGATCCATAAATATCACAGGTGCATTTGTCAAACCAAAAGGCATTACAAGAAACTCATAGTGTCCGTACTTGGTTATAAAAGCTGTCTTTGGAACATCTGATTCCTTCACCCGTAGCTGATAATAGCCAGAACGAAGATCAATCTTTGAAAATACAGTGGCTCCTTTCAACTGGTCAAACAAGTCATCAATACGAGGCAATGGATATTTGTTCTTTATTGTGACTTTGTTGAGCTGCCTGTAATCAATACACAATCTCAATGATCCATCTTTCTTCTTTACAAACAAAATTGATGCACCCTAAGGTGAAAAACTGGGTTGAGCAAAGCCTTGTTAATCAATTCTTGCAACTGTGCTTTCAACTCTTTCAATTCAGTAGGAGCAATTCTGTAAGGTGCTATGGATATCAGTGTTGTCCCCAGGACAAGGTCTATAGAGAACTCCACTTCTCTAACCGGTGGTAAACTAGGTAATTTCTTCGAAAATACATCAGGAAATTCACAAACAACTGACACTAGTAGAATCTTCGACTCAGATATTTAGTATCTAACACATATGCAAGATAAGCATTATATCCCTTTCTGATATATTTCTGTGCTGATATTGCTGAGATCACATTAGATAACCCATCCAGTTTATCAGATTTAACATGGAGTAACTCACTATTCTGACATTTCAACACAATATATTTCTGTTTACAATTTACTACTTCATCATTTTGAGTTAGCCAATCAAATCCCAAAATCACATCAAATTCATCAAAGGGCAACAATATTAGATCAGTCGAAAAACAATAACCCTTTACCATCAACGGATAGCTTTTACAAATTTTATTCATCATAACATACTGGCTCGGGGGGTTTGAAACTTTAACCACAAATTTAGTGAATTCAACAGGTAAATTTTTAACAGACACTAAGTTCATGCATATGTATGAATGCGTTGAACCAGGATCAATCAAAGCAGTAATATCAGTATCAAGTAGAGAAAATGTACCAGTAATGACGTCTGGTGTAGAAGCATCTTCTCTAGCACAAATAGCATATGTTCTTGTCGGTGCTCGTGCTTCAGATTTAACTGTTGAGTCTTTTGTAATACATCAGCTACCATTAAGATTGCCGAGGTGTCGGGGTTGTCTGCCTCTCGAGGCAGGATTACTCGGCTTCGGAGTCTGATCAATTTCTTTTCCAATCCTTTTAGGGCAATCTTTGAGGAAATGATCAAGAGTACAATAATACAACGATATCCATTATTTCGAAAAAAATGTATATATATACTTAGTGTTATACAATAAATGTTGTAATGGTAGATTGAACTTAGGATTTGAAGCATGATACTAGCATTGATGAAGTTGCAACCTTATTCATTCATGCTTATGAATTGTCGACACAATATTCTTTCATCTGAATGTGATTCATTCATTGGGAATTTAGAGGGTTCAAGTTGCTAGAATGATCATTTGCCTTAGTAATTTTTGTTTTGTAGCCTTGCTAGTTTTCGTTTTACTTGAGGACAAGTAAAAACTCAAGTTTGGGGGTGTGATAGCACTAGAAAGCAAATAGGTTTCCTCCCTACTTATTGGTTAAAATTTTCCCATTTAGTTATCCTTAGCATACATTTTAGCATTTCCAGTTTAGTAAATTGCATTTTATAACTCAGTGAATCCCAGCCTATTTTTGTTATCTTATTGCATTAATGTCGCTTCATGAGTTAATTCCATATTGCATCCAAAATTGTTGCCGCACCTGACAGATGTCTACATCTCGCTGCATGGGTTAATTTCATATTGCGTTCAAAATTGTTGTCGCAGCTGACAGCTATACGGATAAGAACCAGAATCACGTGAGCTGTCCAATCTGGAATAACCAACCTGTACAAACAAGGACAAATTAATTTTAGGGAAAGGACACTTGTACTGTGAGGGAGGACATAAAAGGTGGACATGAGAAGAAAGATGGGCCTTCTTGAGTGGTTTTTCTCCATCATCACCTTCATCATCCGACCTTGAAGCTTGTGGCCATGGCAGATTAAACCTCTCACGGGTGAGCCAACGTGAAAACTAGATGTAGACTAGCTCCTAAAAAGGAGACCTAAGTGCGCAACAAGAGGGAATAGAGAGATTCAGTTGAGTTGTCTAGGGGTAGTATTCTCCGTTCGAATCTTTCTTATTTCTTTCCAAATGCTGGTGATTACTCTCTGATTTCTGGTTGTATAGAAGTATTGATGAATTCTTGGTGAAATGTTATCTTATTTAATCTTTCTTTTATTGTTTAATCTTGAGATTTGAATGTTTTGTTTACACGGAAGTTTTATTGCAGTCACTGACAATTGAAGGTGCAATGACAGTTTGAGCCAACAAGCATTGCAACGGAAGTTGAGTGATGATTAGAGAAATATGCATAGTTCCATTCTACCATCATCGGAAGGTGAGATTAATATGCATAGTTAAGTCTGAGATTAAATGGAGGAGTAACGCTGAGTAAGATATACATTGAGTATTATTGCATCGACAATCACCTATACTTTTATACCTTCTGAGCACTTAGTATTCTGCTGAAGGTTCATGTTGGGGATCCCAATTTATCATCATTATATTTTAGTTTTTGTTTTTAAAGTTATTGCATCGACAACTATCCTCAAAATTCATCTCAATTATATCTAGTTATTGTACCGACATTAATAGACAAAAGACACCCATCCCTGTGGGATCAATATCCGACAGACTCACATCTGTCTACTATACTTGCATCAACAATGTACGCTTGCACATTATTGTTGTGGAGTTAAACAGCGGATCAGGGTGCCTTAGCAAGTGCATCTATCCTCTTGTCAATATCACTCATTTTTCTATCAAGCAACAAGTTGATATCACTCAAGGCCACAAAGTTCAAACCATGGATTACAACTTTGCCACAAATCTTATTGAACATGACCTAGGTTATCTCCTTTTCCCAGTTTTTCTTATAATCATTTTTTAGCTGCTCAGCTGCTTTGGTGATCTTTTGGGAGAGGAAAGTCTTCTAGTTCAACATATTCTTGCTTTTCTCCATCTCGAAGATTGTTTCGAGCTTGGAAAGAACTTGTTGGACTCCCATGGGGGAAGGCCAAACCTCGAGTTGGGAATTATAAGGACTTTACATGATAGCACAAGTGTCAACCCCACAAAGGGTACTCATTTCACTCTTTTTTTTTTGTCAAACCCTTCATTCTATTCTTATAGGTGGCTTTCCTTGCTGAATCGTTGGTGATATAAGCAAGCTTAACCTTCTTCCTCTTCATGGATTTCAGATCAGAAGGGGATATTGGAATGGTTTCTTTTTCTTTTTCTTATTTCTTTCCCAAAAAAAAAAAAATGAATGCTTTATACAAAGGTGAAGAGAGTGAAAATCTTCTCAAATTAAATGACAATAATAGCCAATAATTTTAGTATATACATGGGTTAGGTTTTATTTTTTTATTTTTTCCATGATTAAATTTTCATGTAAATATATGTTTTTAGTCATAAAATGGCGTCATATGTATTACAAAAAATTATTACTTATTTATATGAATCTTATAATATCGAATAATTTGGTTAGTTATAAAACGATAAAAACAAATTTTATCATTTGTTTATACAAATAATAATTATTATATATACATGTATATATGGAAGTGACAAATATATAATGTGTATATAAGTCTAGCTAAGGGAGATCTTGATGTCAGCCTCAAATTGTAAAAGATAAAATCAATTGCAATTATTGACGCTATAATATATAATATCAAATAACTTATTTAGTCATAAAACGATTATAAAAACTAACTTTTATTATCATGAATATATACAAATCATGCAATATAAATAATATAGTGCTAGTCCACGTACAAAAAAAAAAATCATAATTAGTTTGTGCACTTATAAAGTCGAAAATTAAGTCCAACTTTATTATTTAAAAATATTAGTCCAATAATTAAAATCATAAGTATTTTCCATAAAAGATTATCAATTGGGCAAGTTGAGTAAGTTGTCCTCTTGTGATGTGGTATATGATTGACGGAAAATAGCCATGTTAAGTTGATAACTTTTAACGGGAACTACCAACAATAGGACTAGGGTTTTTAGATTGAAAAAGTAAAAGGATTGATTTTTTAGCTTTTAAAGTACGAGGGCTGAAACTTAAATTTGATAGAAGTACAATGACTAATAACATATTTTTTTCCATATTTTAAAAAGAATCTTTAATATTTTATAGATTAACTTATAAATGGTAATGCTAGATAAAAATAACACATGCATTAGTATATAAAAGGCAAGTGTTCACACATACCATACATGCATTTACACTATGGCAATGCTTAGTTATTAATGGTAAGAAAGTATATAAAAATGAAAGAAATTATTTTTTCAAACAAAAGTTATGTTGGAAATCTAAAAAAGGCAAAAAAAGAGAAAACATTATAATACATAAATAGTATGTAGTAGTTATATAATTACCATGTTAGAGTGTTTGGTATTTAAGTAGTGTATATTCTTAACTAAGAACTGAATGTTGTGACAAAAAAAAATAGAGAGATGATAAGTATGCCAACTAGACTAAGTATAGCAACTTTCTTTGCTATCTTAATAGCCAAACTGTGTAAACGGTGAGCCAACCGCTGGTTGAAAAGAGATGTCGCAATCATTTATCTTCTGATAATGTTGCACCACGAAGAAGCTCAGATCTCCAATTAAATTCAGTCCCTAACGCTAACATTCCTCAACTTGGCATACTTGAAATTATCGAGCTAGAAGCATTGAGTTCAATTAAACTCGTTCACCAATTTTTTTGCTCAAGCTCGAGCTTAGCCCAATGATTAAGCTTAAGGTTAATAATATATATATTAAGGCTAATATCATAATTTAATTATATAAAAATATGAAAAGCTCGATAAGGCTCGTGAGCTATTCGAGTCAACTATTACTAAACATGCAAACAACACTCTTACTCAACATACAAAAAATGTCCACTTCAACTAAGCCTACTATCATCATTAAACCATTCCATATATTGTACTAACACATATTCACCAAGCAACTAAAGAATGCAATACTAATGTCAATATCAAGTATCAAAATTAACCTCATAAAAGGTCCAAAAACAAGTTCAGTAACTCAAATGTCTAATCCCAAAATCATAATAATAATGTAACTATAACTCACATTACCTTTACCCAAAATGTTAAAAGAATAAAAGCCACCTAGTCAAAAATGTAACACCCCTAACCCGTATCCGTCACCGGAACAGGGTTACAAAGCATTACAGAAGTTTATAGAGTAATTTCATATAATTCATGTCATTTACTTTTCATATCCAAAACTAATTGATACGAACTCACCTAAGAAGCCTGTGACGGAAGTCAACCAAGACCCAATCGAGCTACCTAATGGGCCAATTACGCGTGCCCGTGCTAAACAATTCAAAGATGCCACGTCGGCTTTGGTGGCACAAATTTGGAATACAGATAGAAAAGAGCCCAAGAACATGCTAAACTCTTACAATTTATTTGAAGTTGAATATACTAGCTAGTCCGACTGCTAGTTTATTTAACACTTTATTACGCATGTTTGATTTATTTTCAGTCATTTAATTAGTTTGCTGCGTTTTCTTAGTTCATGTTAATTTATCTAGATAGTACTAGTTTTTAATATGTCCTTTGTCGAAGTTGAATGTTAGTGTGTTTTACCTAGTGTTTAAATAAAGTGATTAAAATCTGTGCTAACTATGTCAGCGGAATTTTTCTAATAATGTTGGTTTATATGTTTTGTAGTTTGCTCCACGTTTTTTATGCAAGTTGGATGACCACAAATCATGGATTAAATAAAATAATGCAAGAACCATGGACACTAGTGGAACAAACGGCAACAACAAATGGAAGGCATGAATAAAATAATGCAAGAACCATGGACACTAGCTAGTGGAACAAACGACAACAAATGGTAGCTAAAAGACAAACAACATGGAACATGGCAACAAGGCATGGTGGAGCTTAATGTGATCCAAGCATGGACGGCACAACTATGGTGGAAATAAACAATCAAATGTGCAAGTTATTTGAAGCATGAACGGCACAAGGCATTGACTTTGGAATAGATTAATCAAGGTGGAATTAACAAGATGAAGCATGCGGCACTAAGAATGGATGAATTGAATTTTTAAATTAGTAGGATGGCACCTAGCATGGGACGGCAAGAATTGGTGCATGAAGGAAAGAATTTTAATTTGATAACACATGGGGTATGGGGTTTGACAACCCTTGAATTAATTAATGATTTGATAAAGGCAAATATGAAGGCATGCGTGAACTTGTACAAGAGATAAGGGCCATGTTTTTCTAATGTTGGACGGCATGATAAGGAAGGAATCTTGGCTTGCATAAAATAATATACATGAAGAATATTTAAAGCTTGTGGAAGCATGTCTCACCTGGACGGCATAGTGGAAAGGAGGAATAAACAAATGAAAGGAAACATGTGTGAATTAAGGAGGATATGGACGGCAACATGAATTAAATATTCCCTTGTCTTCTTGTGAGTAAGTGGACGGCTAAAATGGAGCATGATTGAATGATTTTTAATTGCTAGGATTTTAAACAATTGAGCAGCACATGCAAGTTGACTTTCATGAAATTATTCAAAGCATGGGGACGACTAAAAGCATTCCCTGGCCGAATTCCAAGCTTTCATGAATTTAAATTTCTTGAAGACCACTTGTCCTATAAATAGGTTGGACCTTTGTCATTTGAGCAACAGAATTTTGATGAATGAATATTTTTCTTTTTGGTGAGTTTAGTTCACTCTCCTAATTCTTCAAGGTTCGAATTGACTTAACTAGTTTCTAGTGGCGTCATTCTATCCTTGTTTCGAACTTATCATCCTTTCGGGTGTGGCGTTCATTCTCTATACCGTTGGTTCCTATCTTGCTAGATAGTGGGTCTCGGTTTTTACTCAAAACTCCTTTCATCAATTTGAAACTTATAAGATTCGGGTCTTTAATTTTTTATATTAAAGGTTCTTTCTTGTTTCAAATTCGTATCCACCTCAACCACTTACCTATCTTTATTTTTTTTTTTAAGACATTATCAATAAAATTACCCCTTTTGTTATCTAAACGAAAAAACTACCTAATTTACGATCGGGCAACATTTACGATTCATTTTCAAACCTGAGATGATTCGTATCACTAATCATATTGTCCCTTGTATGGACCCTCGAGGCCCAATTTAAAACATTAGAATCAAGTCGGGACTAAATCGGGATATCAGAGAATTTTTTGCAAAATTTAAATATTTTTCTTTAAAACAAGGATCACATGCCTGTGTGAGTAGGCCATGTGGCTCACACGACCAAGTAACATGCCCATGTCTTAGGCCGTGTGGGCCTTCGATGTGAGGCACACGGTCGTGTCCCAACCCGTATCCTTACCCGTGTAACTCTCTGACTTGTGCCACACGACCTACCACACGCCAGTGTGCTAGGCCGTGTGGTCAATTTAATTTTCAAAAATTAGGTGCAGGTTTCACACGGCAAAGACACACGCCCATGGTCTAGGCCATGTAGCACACACAGTTGAGACACACGCCCATGTCTCTGCCCTTGTGCCCAATTCTGAGCATTCTATTTCTCAATTTTAAGATGCAAGGGACACACGCCCATGTGTCTACCCGTGTGGATAAAATAAAGCCATTTCCTAGCTTTATTTCTCACCCAAAATTTGCCATTAACCTACAACAACACTTGCATACATTTCCCAACCAATTTAAGTCATATAAATCAACCAGACATCATTAACATGTATGAAATAGTATCACATATTCATATGATCAAACTTACCTTCTTATAATGATTTATATTTTACCCTAATTAAATTTAACCAAACCACATACATATAAGCTAAACATGATATATAACCTTATAATAACATACCAAAACAATCCTTTTTTAACCATTCCAATGGCTAAGTTACAAACAGCTATTTACATGCCAACGTAGGCCAAGTTAACCTATACATGCCATTATATCAAAATAAGATTACTTTTTATACCAAAACAAGCTGGAGGATAGCGTGATGATTCTCTGACCGTTCTCCAACCTTAACGAGCTTTCGAACACTATAAAATAGAGAAAATAAAACCTAGTAAGCATTTAATGCTTAGTAAGTTCGTATAACAGGAATTAAACTTACCAATCGCATTCAATAAAATAAGTATATAATAACATGCTTCCCACAATTTGTCAATTTGCCTAATCACATACACTCAAGTAAGCAAGTTAGTCACATATTTCATTTATGCATCAATTAAACCTGGATGAGCTTATCATGTTACACTTTTAGGTATTTCAGGAACACTCAAGATATAATTCATTTAATCTAATAATTTCTCATTTTAGGGATTAATCCATTAAATTATTGAAATTTTGATGGATACTTAGCTTAAGTAGTACACACAAGGTGTACAAAACAGTAAGCTACCAACTCATAATCAGGGATACCCATTAGGGCACATAATCAGATAGCACATTCTCGAGCCACATATCAGGATGCTCAGATGAGCCATGTAACAGGACACTTATTTGACTAAACAGGAAACTCATAAGAGTTTTACTCAGTGAGCTCATAAAGCTTGACAGGTAACTCCGAAGAGTTATTTTCAGGGAGCACCAGATAAGGTAACAGAGAGTTCAAGCAAGCCATGTCAGGAAGCCCATAAGAGCCTATATCAGGATGCTCACGTAGAGCTGCATTTGTGTCCGCAATATATGCTGGATCACAATCGATCGAATCATTTAACAAGATGCTCACAAAGAGCTGGGGTAGTGTGCAACACATGTAAAATCACTACCGATCAGGATGCTTGTAGGAACTATATAATAGGATGCTCGAGAGGGCTATAACAAGATTGCTCGTCTGAGCTATATTCTGTCTGCAACATATGCAGGACCACATGTAATATGGGAAATCACATATATCCATCGAATTTCATTATTCAAATGGAACTTAATATTTTCCGGATAAGATTGAACATATGATTATTTCATTTATTTTTAACATTTATATAATCCATACAATCACATACCACATTCAATTCAAGCAAATAAATACACACAATTTGGTTACATGAACTTACCTTGACACTTGTTTGTGTATGAAAATCTACTAATCCAAAACTTTTTCTTTTCCTTGATCTAGCTTCGAATTTGAGTTTTCTGGATCTATATAAATGAATTAATCATCAATTTATCACATTCATATTCAATTGGATTCAATTTACACTCTAGGCAAAATTACCATTTTGCCCTTATACGTTTCATAAATTCCAATTTCGTCCCTAGGCTCGAAAAATGAAATTCATGCAATTTAATCCTTATTCCAAGCCTAATCGATTTTTGCATGTCTAAATAATAGCCCATGAATTTCTTAAAAATCAAAATTTTTCCAAGGGTTTTACAATTTTTCAATTTTGTCCTTAAATCACAATTTCATCAAAATTCTCTTTGTAAAAGTTGTTTATCTATCAACAACCTTCCATTTTCTACCATAAATTTCAAAATTTCAGCATATTCATCCATGGAAAAACTTTGTTACTTTGATAACTTTTCAAATTAATCCCCAAAATAGATAGATTAGACTATCCCGATCTCAAAATGTAACGCCCCAAATTTGGGCCTAGAAGTATTGGGCATTGAGTATGGGTCGGTAAGGAGGCTGTAAATAGGTATTTAATTGTCAAGGAAATGACACAAAAAGTATGTTTGCTTTAGTGGTTAAGGGTCCTGAGAAGTGTTGGAAAAGTCCTGGGTTCAAACCCAGGCTTTAGCAAAAATTTTGGTTTTAAGTGAATAAAACCTTGGATGCTTGGATATAAGCCTTTTAAATAATTAAGATTAAAATGTGACACAAGATGAGCTTGTAGTCCAGTGGTTGTGGTGTCATTAAGGTGGCAAGGGAGCTTGAGTTCGAGTCACTCTATGCACAAAGGAGTATTTATTTTACTTCTTTGCTGTGTGAGTGGTGGAGTTTGAATAAAACATTACAAGGGTGGTTGTTAAGGAATGAATTATGGAAAAAATCAAGGAGAAGATTGGGGAGGAAATCATGAATGGACTTTAGGAGGAAAAAAGGGAGTTTGAAGTGAAGTAAGACTGTGTCGAATTTGTTGGGGAGGGGCCTTGTATTTTCTGCTTTTGGTGATAATTGTTTTTGGGTTTTTCCTCTGCAACATCTTAGCCGTATACTTTCCTTGAGTGGCCAAATACATTTTGACCTATTTTCATAACTCATTCATCTATTCTTTTGAGTACTACGATCAATTCTATTCTGCTTCTTTTTCTATTTTCACTTCGACATTCGTTCACCCATACTTCCCCTTTCGATTAACCCGCTAGTTGTATTCTCTTTTCTTTTGAGTTCTTGCCAGATACCTTCTTCTTCTTCCTTTTTGTCACCTCCTTCGGTTTTTGTCAAACGACTATTCTTTTTCCCTCTCTTACTACCAGCTTCTGCAATTGATTCTAAACAATCGGCTGGACATCTACCATCTTGTCCCTCTGCACTTCTCTACCTTCACCTCCAATTACTTCATTAGCTGAATACTCATAGGTGAGTATCCGACTTGCGCTTTCTTTCCTCTTTCAGTTTTTTCCCTTCTCTGGTTATTGTCTTTTGTTTCTCCTATTCGCACCAACTATATTATTTTGGTATACTCTTCAGATTAAACTGATTCTCGACTCGTGTGCGCTACTCCTTTTATCATTATTTGGTTCTACGGTCTGGTAAGGGGTGGAGAATGAGATATAGGGTTCTTGTTGTAATGATATCATATGTCTTGTGTGAATCTAAAGAAGGAGGGGGTTCTTCTGCAGGTTGTGGCCAAGGGTGATTGGTGCATTGCTTGTGAACTGAAGAGGTGATCGCTTCTGTTGTTGGCAAGGGCATCGTATCTGATTTAGAATTCCATTAGATTTCGTTAGTGTTATGAGTTAAGTTTCTAATCGGATATTATTGGTTTAATTTAGGTACAAGGTTACTTTGAGCACAATTCGCTTTCATAGTCAGGTGTGTATTTTTACCCTTACCTGATAGTCGGCTGATAAGCTGAAGGTGTGTATTAGTACCGTAATTGCTAATCAAACAAAAGCCGATAGAGTGTGAATGTTTTTTGCATGGTGTTAGCTGTAGCGGTGAATGCCGAAATGCCAAATTGCCGAAAAGTCGAAAAGTCGAAGGATTGGGCTTTTGGGCCACATGAGCGTGCGAACGCTCATGTGATCAACCGAGCTCACAAAACGTGGGCGTACGACGAGGAAGGCCGCCATGAGCGATCTCATGGGCTTGGGCCGGAATGAGCCATATGGGCCCAATGGGCCCGTGGGCCCACGTGGGTAAACTTCACTGTTAAGTGGGACGTAGATAGACTTGTCATGTCGCGCACATGACTTAGGTAGTTCTGGGCCGAAGTGGGCTGTGTGGGCCCAGTGGGCCCGCACGGATAAAATGTATGTGAGGTGGTAAATGTTGTTTGGGCTGTGACGGTTGCATAACTGTGGCTGTTTTTGGGCTAAATGGGCCATACGAGTGTGTGGGCCCACTTGGGCCAAGTAATAGACCCTAGGCCTATTTACACCGTTGTGATTGTTTAGGTTACTTAAGTCGCTCGAGGAGACGGTGGACCTTCTGTGGGGTCGCTGAGACCCCGATTTGTAAAATTATCAAAATACCCTATTTGGCGAAATTACCAAAATACCCTCGATTTGCAAAATCACAGAAATACCCCCAGTTGGTGAAATTACCGAAATACCCCTAATTTGTAAAATTACTGAAATACCATCGATTTGTAAAATTATTGAAATACCCCTAATTTGCAAAAATACTAAAATACCCCCAATTTGTAAAATTACTGAAATACCCTTGATTTGTAAAATTACTGAAATACCCTCGATTGGTAATATTACCGAAATACCCTCGATTTGTGAAATTACTAAAATACCCTCATTTTGTGAAATTACCAAAATAGCCTTGATTTGTAAAATTACCGAAATACCCCTGATTTGGGAAATTACCGATGCTTCCTTCAAACGAGCCTGAATCAACTTAACCTTATCCCCAGTCTCTGCAACCAACTCTGGTCCCAACATCTGACGCTCACCCAACTCTGTCCAGCATGTAGGTGTGGGACACTTCCTACCATACAACGCCTCATATGGTGCCATCTTAATGCTTGCCTGGTAACTATTGTTATATGCAAATTCAGCTAATGGTAAAAACTTTTCCCAGTTGCCTCTGAAGTCCAAAACACAACCTCTCAGCATATCCTCTAAAATCTGTATAACCCTTTCCGACTGCCCGTCAGACTGTGGATGAAATGCCGTACTGAAATCCAACCGCGTACCCAAAGCCTAATGTAACGCTCTCCAAAACCTCGACGTAAATCTAGGATCTCTGTCCGAGATGATCGACACTGGCACACCGTGCAACCTCACTATCTTCACCACATACAACTTAGCTAACTTCTGAAGCGAGTAATCCACCCTTACCGGAATGAAATGAGCTGACTTAGTTAGACGATCCACAATTTTGAGTCCTTCTTACTCGGCGTAAGGGGTAATCCACTGACAAAGTCCATAGTGATCCTTTCCTACTTCCACTGTGGAATCTTCACCGGCTGAAGTAACCCAGACGGTAACTGATGTTCAGCCTTGACCTGCTGACACGTCAGACATTTACCCACAAACTCAGTTACCTCCCGCTTCAGACCTGGCCACCAAAACTGCTCTCTCAAATCCCGATACATCTTGCTACCTCCAAGATGCATAGCGTATGGGCTGCTATGTGCGTCCTGAAGAATCCTCTGCCTCAACTCGACATCCTTCGGCATACAAGCTCTCCCTTGAAAACACAATACTCCATCTCTGGACAAACTATAATCCTCTAAACCACCATTCTGAACTTGCAACCTCCGATTGTTCAAACCCTCATCCCCTAACTGTTTCTCCCTAATCTTCTCAACCCAAGTCGGCTTAACCTGCAATTCTGCCAAAAGACTCCCATCATCATACAAGCTAAGACAAGCCAACATCGATCTTAAGTCTGATACAACCTTACGGCTCAACGCATCTGCCACCACATTAGCCTTGCCCGGATGATACTCAATCGAACAGTCGTAGTCCTTCAACAACTCAATCCATCTGCGCTGCCTCAAGTTCAAATCCTTCTGAGTCAAAAGATACTTTAGACTCTTGTGATCTGTGTAGACTATTGACTTCTCTCCGTACAAATAGTGTCTCCATATCTTCAAAGTGAAAACCACTGCAGCTAATTCCAAGTCATGCGTTGGATAGTTAACCTCATGTGGTCTCAACTGTCGAGATGCATAAGCCACTACCTTTCCTTCCTGCATCAGCACACATCCCAAGCTAGTATGTGATGCATCACAGTATACCGTGAATTCCTTACCTGCCTCAGGCTAAATCAAAACCGGAGCTTCAGTCAGAATCTTCTTCAACTTGTTGAAACTTCCTTGCTGCTTCTCAGTCCACACAAATGGAACTCCTTTTCTCAATAACTTAGTCATTGGTGCTGCGATCAAAGAAAATCCTTCCACAAATCTTCGGTAATACCCTGCCAGTCTTAGAAAACTCCGAATTTCTGCCACTGACTTAGGCGGCTTCCAATCCAACACTGCCTCAATCTTTCGAGGATCCACTCTAATCCCCTCAGCTGATACTATGTGACCCAAGAAAGTCACCTCCCTAAGCCAGAACTCGCACTTACTAAATTTGGCATATAGCTGCTTTTCCCTCAGAATCTGCAACACTACTCGCAAATGCGCATCATGATCCTTCTCTGACTTGGAGTATACCAAAATGTCGTCTATAAACACCACGACAAACTGATCCAAAAACTGCTGGAATACCCGGTTCATCATGTCCATGAATGCTGCCGGCGCGTTAGTCAACCCAAACGACATTACCAGAAACTCGTAGTGCCCATACCGAGTACGAAACATCGTCTTGTGGATATCAGCCTCTTTCACCTTTAGCTGATGATACCTAGACCTTAAATCAATCTTCGAGAAAATCGATGCACCCTTAAGCTGATCGAACAAGTCATCTATCCTCGGCAATGGATACTTGTTTTTGATCGTCAACTTATTCAACTGGCGGTAGTCTATACACATCCGCATCGTACTATCCTTCTTCTTAACAAAGAGTACCGGTGCTCCCCAAGGCAAAACACTTGGTCGGATAAAACCTCGGTCCAACAACTCTTGAATCTGAGCCTTTAATTCCACTAATTCCTTCTGTGCCATCCTAAGCGGAGCGATAGACACTGGCGCAGTTCCGGGTAACAGATTTATGCCAAATTCAACTTCACGATCCGGAGGCAGTCCCGGAAGTTCTTCTGGAAATACGTAAGCATATTCCTTTACCGTTCAGACATTCCCTACAGTAGACTCCTTAGCCTCTAACGCACACACATGAACCATAAATGCCTCACAGCCCTTCCTGACCATCTTCTTAGCTTTCAACGCAGATACCACGTTGGATAGATAATCTCCTCTATTACCTATCATAACCACCTCTTCACCCTCAGCTGTCTTCAAAACCATGCGCTTAGCAGCGCAATCCAAACTTGCCTGGTACTTGACCAACCAGTCCATCCCAAGAATCAGATTGAACTCCCCAAACGGTAGTTCCATCAGATCAGCTACAAACACTACCCCTTGGAGTTCTAAGGGTACATCCCTATACAGCTTATTCACTTCTACAGAGTGACCTAGAGGGCTAAGTACTGTCATCTCCCTAGAAATAGTCTCAGAGTCTAAGTTCATGGTCTCTACTATACTACTAGCAACATACGAATGCTTCGAACCCACATTTATCAAAGTAGTATATGGTAAACCAAAGATTAAGAACGTACCGGTTATGACGTCCGGTGCGTCGCCCTCCTCCCGACGCCTTGCTGCATATACTAACCCAGGCTGTCTTGCCTCAGTGTTGCCTGCACCTCTGCCCAGTGCTCCGCGGCCCCGACCAGAACCATTACCTCCTCTACCGTTACCACGACCCCTCTGCGGTGGCGGTCCTTCATTTCTGAACTGAGCACGACCCTGACCCTCAGACTGATTCCTGACTAGCTTACGTGGACAGTCCCTCACACGATGATCCAGTGAGCCACACTCAAAACATCCTTTCCCACCGGTCCAACATTCACCCCAATGAGATTTCTCGCACCGATTACACTGCGCTAGTCCCTGATTAGCAGTAACAGGCCTCCCAGATTGATTCGGCCCATTCTGCCTAGCCCTTTTCTGAGAATTACCGGCCGACCCAGATGATCCAAAACCCCTCTTCTGCCTATTCCTGTCGTGGTTCTGCCTCACAGATTCCTTTATCCCTTCTGCTATCTTAGCCTTTTCTACTAGCACAGCAAACTCTCGCTCCTGCTGTGGAGCAATCAGCAATCTCAGCTCATCCCTCAGTCCATCCTCGAACCTGACACATCGCTCGTGCTCCGTAGCCACGATACCTCTAGCATACCGGCTCAATCTTAAAAATTCTGCCTCATACTCTGATACGGACTTACTCCCCTGAACCAATCTTAGAAATGCCTTCAGCTGCGCATCAATGTAACTAGACCCAACATATTTCTACTGATACGCTGCCTTAAAATAGTCCCAAGTAAGATCCTCCGCTGCAGCACTATCCCGCACCGTGAGCCACCACTGGTATGACTCATCCCGAAGAAGCGACACTATCCCTTTCAGCTTTTCCTCAGCAGTCAAATCCAAGTCATCCATGATTCGCTCCGTCGCCTTTAACCAATACTCAGCCGTACTGGGAGCCACACCAGAAACACCTCGAAATACCTCAGCTCCATTGGCTCGGAGTCGCTCAGGTACGGATTTCTGAGCTCCCGCGCCTCCACCTACTCCAGCTACCCTCTCAAGAACTCGCAGCACCGCCTACGACACTGCGTCATCCCCCGTCTGATCCTGGAACTCACCATCTACAGATGGTGGTGGTGCTGGTATCTCATTTTCCGACCCCTGACCAGACCTCACTGGCTCAGACACAGCCATCCTACCCCGACCGCGTCCACACATATTATGACCCCGACCTCGAGTGCTCATGTCTAAAGTCTCGACTTATCTGATTTAAAAGTTTTATGCATTAGTCATTATTTCACTATCTTTAAAGCACAGTTTTATGAGTAGTTCTTATTAAAGAGTTTTGTTTTCGCGAGTCCATAGAGTCCTATAAATTTCAGTCTCTAAAGTAGTCCACTATCACTAGTCATTCAAAGTTTATAACATAAAAAAAATCACAACCAAAGGCTAGGGGTACTTACCTGGGCGGATTGGTGCCGGAGACTCGGTACCATGCTTTTCAAATCATATAATTTCAAACAGAAACATTTTAAGACCATATTTTAAAACATTTTGGGCCTCGGGCCCACAGTCGAGCCTTTGAACTTGGCTCTGATACCACAATTGTAACACCTCAAACCCGGTCATCCCACCACGACCGAATCTGGCATGTCACAGAGGAAAAATGTTTTGAAGAAAATCAAGCTACCGATTAAATTTTGTGGAAAACTCTTTGTTGCTCTATGTTTGTAGAAATCAGGTGCATGATTAGTTAAAAACCGTTAGTTTACTTTGAAATCCCAGGAATAAATCTTTAAAACTTAGTTGTCGATCTATAGATTTAGAAAACCTTTTTGTCATTTTTAAAACAAACCCAAATGATTAACTTAAAAACCGTTTCTATTTGAGTTTGGAAGCCTAAGTTTGGAAACCGTTTAAGTTGTCGAAAACATTTGAGTTGTCATTTAGTATCAAGTGATTTGTATTACCCGATGGTAAGGTTTTGAAAACCATTACGTTTTGTAGTTTAGAAAACCTTGCGCTTACATTATTAAATTGATCAAGTAATTCATTTAACCATGTTCGAAATCAAGTCTAAAACATATAAATAATTGAAAAACATAATTTGAAAGGCCTTATTACAAACCCAAATAATAAAAGCAAAATATACAATGATTGCCCAATTCAAAATCCAAGTAAAACCAAATGTTTTAATGCATGGGCCACCTCGAGTCCACCCGGCTCCTCATCCGCGATCCACGAATCACCTGAAAAGATAAGGGAGAAGGTGAGTCACCAAGACTCAGTGCATAATCCCTCCCCCGGTTAATGCAACAAGCTTACACAAATCATAAGCAAGCAATATATCATGCACCCCAACCTAACCATCCATAACTCTGTTTCTACCCCGTGTGGTACCAAACCACTGGTGGTGCCAAACCACTGGTGACCCAAAGTCACGATATCCAAATAAAAGTGTGGTGCCAAACCACTAGTGACCCAAAGTCACGAATAATCCATCTGTGGGGCCAACCCACGTTGTGATACCAAATCACTGGCGACAATCCCGTAATATAAAATGTGGGGCCAACCCACTGTGGTGCTAAGCCACTGGGACGAGTCGCTATGAGGTGCCAAACCTCTGGTGACCCAAAGTCACAAAATAATCTGTGGTACCAAACCACTGGAGGTGCCAAACCTCTGGTGTCCCAAAGACACGGATATCAACTTCCCCCTCTTCTCATATCACCCATACCAATGCATTACAAGTGCAAATCATGCCATCATGCTTTAATATGCAACATAAAGCAAATGTATCATAACTCATATTATTATGCACCATATAGCAAAACCATATCGAAACAGACTTACCCGAATCCTTGCTCACACCCATAAGGCATCATATCAAGATCTCACAGTTTTAGGCTTTTAAAACATGATTAGGTTATTAACAAATTACCAAGTTATAGAGTGTGTAAGTTACACACCTGTCACTAACACAAGCACTAAATCCCGAAGACTCGATCTACAGCACTAGATCTCCTTGTCCTTAGCACCGATTTGGTTTTCAACCAAATCCCGAAACTATGAGATGATCCCCCCTTGCAATCGACTACACACTATTGGCTTACCCAAAACAATTGTCAGAGAATAGGGGCTTAGATCGACTGCTTCCAAAACCCGAAGAACCTAGGAGAAATCAGTTCCTATAGATGATTAACCCAAACATCAATAAATGCCGGATGAAGGCTTTTGTTTAAACATGCCGACAAAGAAAAAAGAAAGTAAGAATGGAGTTCCAGCCAAGAACACTTACCCTTCCACAAAACCGAATAGAGGAGAACCCAAAGAAGATCTACCCTTGTTGATATTTGGCCAAGACAAAACAAAAAGGGAATGGGAAATTTCGGTAAAATGGTTGAGTGATGAAGGGAGTTTCGGCTATGGTTGATAGAAAACAAATGGATGAGATTCGGCTAGGGTGGAAAAAGAGAAAGAAAAAGAAAGTGAAATGGAAGAGAGGGAATTCGGCAAAGGAAGATGGAGGGAATTTCGGCACAAGAGTTTGAGAAAAGGAATAAAATAAAGATACAAGGGGAGAAGATGGATACTTTCGGCTTTGAGCAAGAATGGAAAAGAAAAGAGAGAGAGATGGGAGAGTAAAGTTTCGGTTTCAAAGAAGAAAAAGAGAGAGAAAGCAAATGGAATTCGGCTCAAAGACTAAGAGAGTAAATCGACAAATACTACTTAGGTTTCGGGTTTGCTTCAACCGAAAGCACTAGGGAGAAATCGGCAATGCTAAGGGAGATTTCGGCTTGACACAAAACAAAGAATAAAGCCAAAACCAAAATAAGATTTCACCTATTGTCAATAACACATTCGGCTAGGGAGAGTGATTTTGGAGAGAAAAGAAAATGATGCACAAAATGCTAAGGAATTTGACCAACTAGCTACCAACCTACCAAAACCTTCAACAAAATTCGGTCACCCCCCAGACCATAATGCCGTCCACATACATGGACAAGTTGGCCATTAAAAAGTTTCCAAAAACCTCATCCTTAATCCAAGCCTTATGTCCCCTTATCATTCCTTAATCAAAATGATTCCTTTCCCCAAGTTCAAGCTTACCTAAACTATTTGTCCACTTGCCATAAAAATTTAAAGTCCAACTTACCAAATATAGAGCTTGGCCGACACTTGATGTAAAGGTGTAGAAAAATAAAGTCTCCAAAATGCACTCCATGTTATTCGAACCATTCCCCTCAAGCAACTACTCATGCGCCACTTCTACTATGCTACTAGCTCCTCTTGTGCTAATTTTAGACATTTAAATTAACTTAAGTATCAGGGTCACCTGATCCACTTCACTAAATTCTCAATACTAAAAATTATTCTAGCTTCATTAATAATTCCAAGCCTTCACAAGACTATATTAAGCACACAATAAAATCATACCCGAACTAACACAAGTAACAAGATGATACTCAAATTTTTAGGATGTTACACAATTGATTCTATTATGGGCTGTGACCCAAATGGTATTGTAGTGGGCTTTGGCCCATGTATGCTCTAAACTGGACTGTACTGTTACTGTTAAAGGGCTTTGGCCCTGACTGTTTCGGTTTCTGTATACTGACTGTTACTCTAGTAAGGGTATTACACACTGAGTTTTCGTAAACTCACCTCGTTTTTAACTGTCTAGGTAATCCCTAGCGTTAAAAGGATCGGTGTTGCGGGGGACTCAGAGGTGACCACACGACTACGGCTGTTATGCTTTGGACTTTAGTTATGTTTTAAATTCCGTTTTGGGTTTTAATTTCTGTAATAAGGCCTCTCTGGATTTAATTCTGAATTTGGGATTTTGTTACGTTTTATAGCTGTTAGACGTAGACGAGTTTTCAAATACAAACTGAGATTTTAGTTTTAAATTTCAAGAAGGGCTTTCAATGGAAACATGGTTTTCGAAAAACACTTCAAAGTAACATGTCAGATTCGACCATAACGTCTAGGCCGGGTTTGGGGTGTTACACAAAAATATAAAAATTACTAAAAGTTGGACAAGAATACTTACCCAATTAAGCCAAGAAAGCTTACTTAGCACTTTTCTCTTTCCTAGGGTTTCCATGTTTTAATTTGGGGAATATGATGAAAATAAGATGATATTTTCTATTATCATCTTTTAATTATTTTAGTTTCCAATTTATTCCTTACTCTTTTCTAATTTTTCCATGGATGATTCATTAAAAATATCTAATGGCCCAATTATCATATAAGGACCTCTTATTTTGAATTCCATAGCTATTTGATCCTTCTAGCTATTAAAATTCAACTTTTGCATTCTATGCAATTTGGTCCTTTCCATAATTAAGCACATAATCGATAAATTTTTCTTATCAAAATTTTCATCTAACATTCCTCTCATAATATCAACCATGAAATAATATTAAAATAAATTTTCTTTTTGACTCGAATTTGTGGTCTCGAAACCACTGTTCCGATTTCACTGAAAATGGACTGTTACAGAAAACTATTACCTAGCTAAAATCACTTCCTCGGCTACTCCACTTACATAGAAAAAGCTACTTATCTACAAGATATTATTGTGGAGTGTGTGCTTAAATAAGCTCAGTGAATGTCGAAATAACCACAAAGTACACACAACATCATAGTGTAAGCAAAAGCATACTAAATCACATTTAAAACCATATTTTCATCAAGTCAAAATAATGTATTCATGCTTCATTAATTCATAAAAATAGCATATACTCTCACATACAATTACATACAATATAACTCATATAGATAATTCATTTAATGATAATTTGGAAAGTTGAGATTATGAAACATAAAAGTGGGCTCTATCACCACATATTGAATAAGCGGATCTTCATCACACCAATGGCTCAAAGAGTCTGACATATCCTAAAAGTGTAGCATAAAGCTAAAGACTCTCCAACACACCAACATGCCCCGATGAATGGAGCTTAACTCGCCATTCCCTTGTCTCTCCATTCTTTCTCGGGGCCTCAATGCCCAAACCACAAAACACAAAGGTGAGTACACACAATTCTATGGCATGCCAACTGTATCCAACGGTTTGAATAGATCACAAGGCCAAAATTCCACAATTACACATATTCAATTATTTTTTTAATGCACATAACTTTTGTTCATACTCATTAAGTTACATCACAATCTCACAAACAATGCATGCTTATTAGAATCACATTTAATTGCACTTTAGGTACCATAATAATGCGCATTGAGCTATCATATATTAGACGTCATATGTGTTCATTAAAGTTAGTACATCACATATAAAATACAAGTATTCTAACATATTACCTGTCATAATAGCATCACATATCACAACTCGTCATGCATTAGGCATAATTCAACAACAAGGCAAAAAGTATAGAAAAGGCTTACTCTCAAAACTTAGGATAGGAGTTTAGGAAAATCTTAAGCTCCTGATGAACACTATGAATCGTGCATACTAGCAGCGACTTCAGAACACTCATCAATTACGCTTCTGCTTAGACGCCGAAAGCTCAAAAAACTTTTTTCTTGCCTTTAAACATGCTCGTAGTGGCTCCCAATTGATCCAAAACTTACCAACGTCATGTAACTGATAAATCGTAATAATAACATATTTTAAGCCCACATTTAGCATGCTTTTGGATGATTTAAGCCTTGAATTATGTAATTTGGTGCTCTTAGTCCTTTGTTTTCATGTTTTGCACTCAGGAGAGCACCGGATGATGAAAAGAACGGAAAACGGGCCCAAAATGAAGTAAATAGGCCATATCACGAAATCCACACGGCCTGGCCATGATTCACACGGGCGTGTGCCACGGGCGTGTCCCTACTGAGACAAAGATGAATTTCACTCGAAATAGGATACTTGGAGGAAAAGAAACACATTCCAAAGCCTGTTTAAACACCCTAGTAGGAATTCTACTTGGATTAGGATACTTAGGGGCCAAGTAAGGCATCTCAAAGCCTACACAAACACCCTAGGGGGCAACTTAAGCGGGGAGTTCGGCAGAAGCCTTCTGTTAGGGCTTTTGTCAAAGGGGGGAACCCAAGGCTTTAGTCAGGGGGCGTCCAACTAGGCCAAAGAGGGCAGATTTGTGGGGATTTACTCGAAGATAGCTAGTTGATTCATCTCAAGAAGCCGAAATCATACTCAAGACGGAGGATCTCTCCTTCAATTCCTTCAGGAGGTTTTAGGGATTTCTTATGTTTTGTTTTATCTTTTCTTCTGATATGTTTTCTTTTATTGTTATGAACTAAACCCTCAGATACCTGAGGGGGATGAAATCTAAGATGAATCTTGTTATCATTTGTTGAACTATATGATAAATATTTGACTTGTTCTTAATTATGTGTTCTTAATTCTTGTGTTGATATTTTCGGGATATTAATTCAAGTATGTGCTTAGGTGGAGGAGCAAAAGTCCCTACCTAAGAGTAGATATAGCATAATTAAGCAGAGTTGATCGCACGCCTAGGGATAGGGTGACGAGATTTTGCCGGATTAGGGTAAAACCTAATATGGGAGTCCATAGATCGAGTTAATGCAATTCTAGGGGTTTTAATTAGAAAGAGATTTCAATTAATCAACCTAAGGTTAGACGTTAGTCGCCTCGAGAGAGGGATTAATATAAATTAGGGAATCTTACGGATCAAGTCAAGTGAATAAATCGTCTGGTTTAGAGTTAGATAACAAGTAAAGTCTAGGTGGAATCTTCCTCGGGTATTGTTTTAATCAATTGGTTTTTCCTCAAAGTTATTTTCCCAATTTCATTCTTCTTTGTCTTAGAGTCTTTAGTTTAGTAGTTAGTTAATTTTATATTAGATAAACAATTCTCTTAATTCTCTGGCTAGATAATAAAAAGAGAGTTAGTATTAGTATTTTTAGTTCCTTTGGGTTCGACAATCCGATCTTGCCTTAACTATACTACTGTTCGATAGGTGCGCTTGCCTCAAATCATTGTCATAGTTAGTTTCCTGGTCTGATCATTCTTTATATAAATTTTAAGACTTTGACATCGCATAAAACAACGATCAAGTTTTTGGCGCCGTTGCCGGGGAACTAAAATATTAAGAAAGCTCAATTTTTATTACTTTAGCCATTTTTATTTTTGCAATTTTTTTTAACTTTGCTAATTTTCTTTCTTTTGTTCCTTTCAGGCACCTCTAGTTTATGACTAGAAGGAACCCGACAGGACCCCTACTTTACGACAGTGATATTGAAGGCACCATTCGCAGAAATCGCAGAGAAATAAGGAGAAGCTTAAACTACATAGAAGAAGAGCAAGAAGCCAAAATAAATACTACAGAATAGATGGCTGAAAATCATCTGGCACCTCCTAAGATGGCCGAAATTCATGCTCCTTGAACTATGTATGATTATGCTAAACCTAGTTTAACAGGAACTGAGTCAAGTATTGTTAGGCCTACTATTGCTACAAATAATTTTGAACTGAAACCTAACACTATACAGATGATACAACAGTTTGTTCAGTTTGATGGTTTGCAAGATGAGGATCCTAACGCACACCTAACGAATTTTCTAGATTTCTGTGTTACCTTCAAGATAAATGGCGTTTCTGATGATGCCATCCGTCTTTAGTTATTTCCCTTTTCTTTGAGAAATAAATCCAAACAGTGGTTGCATTCCCTTCCACGAGGGTCAATCACTACATGGAATCAAATGACTGAGAAATTTTTATTAAAATATTTTCTGTAGGCCAAAACGGCCAACTTAAGGAATGATATCTCTTCTTTTGTGTAGATGGATTTAGAGACACTTTACGATGCATGGGAGAGATACAAAGATTTGTTGAGGAGGTGCCCACACCACAGATTACCTTTGTGGCTACAGGTCCAAACTTTCTACAACGGTGTGAACCCGTCAACAAGGCAATTAATCGATTCAGTAGCCGGCGGAACCCTGAACAACAAAACTCCTGAAGCAGCCTACGAGTTTATAGAGGAGATGCCATTGAATAACTATCAGTGGCAAGTCACAAGGACAAGGCCAACAAAAGCAGCCAGAGTTTTCAACCTCGACCCAGTAACCGTGCTATCAAATCAGGGAGAGATGTTACATAAAAAATTTGATGGTTTATACGGTTCTTCACAGGCACATCCAGTTATGCAGTGCGATGCAAGTGGAGGCGTGGCGAATCCTGAGCACCCACTCTATGGACAGGGCATGGAGAGCAAACAAATAAACTATATGGGTAACAATTTCTGATCTAACAATAACTCTTATAGTAATACTTATAATCCAGGTTGGAAGAACCACCCCAATTTCTCATGGGGTGGTCAAGGAAACCAAAGGCAACCACCACCCCAAAACCTCCAACAACAGCCCTACCCACAGGAAAAGAAGCCGAACCTCGAGGAGATACTGACAAAATTCATAGAAGCCACAGAAACACGTTTCCAAAATATAGAAAAAAATCAACAAGCATCGATTCAAAGGATCGAGAATCAGTTAGGGCAACTTGCTAAGCATATCTCTAAAAGACCACAAAGAAGCCTACCACGCAACACCGAGACTAACCCAAAGGAGAAAATTCAAGCTATAATAGCTCATGATAGTGAAGGGTTAGACGAGCCCAATTTAAGGCAAAAGAATGTGGTAGAAGAAGGTAAGGTTGAGGTAAAGCCAAAACCGGTAATCAAAGAGTACCAACCTCGCATACCATATCCCGAAGCGATAACAAAAGATGACACAAAGGAACAGTTCGGTAAGTTTCTTAAACTTTTAAAGAAATTACATATTAACTTACCGTTTCTTGAAGCTCTTTCACAGATGCCAGATTCTAGGAAATTATTAAAAGAGCTATTGACAAACAAGCGGAAGTTAGACGAGGCATCACATGTGGAACTAAACGCAATGTGCTCGGCAGTCTTGCAAAATAGACTACCACGGAAATTAAAAGATCCAGGGAGTTTTACAATTCCATGCTTAATTGGTAGATTACCTATTAGTAATGCTTTAGCTGATTTAGGGGCAAGCATCAGTGTTATGCCTTATAAATTGTTTAAACAACTAGGTCTAGGGAAACCCAAACAAACTAGGATGAGCATCAATTAGCTGATAAAACTGTTAGAATTCCTAGGGGTATAATTGAAGATGTTCTCGTGAAAATTGATAAATTCGTATTCCCAGTAGACTTTGTCGTTTTAGACATGGATGAGGACAACAGTATCCCCTTAATTCTAGGAAGACCATTTTTAGCAACTGCCAGGACTAAAATTAATGTCGACGCAGGTGAACTCATACTCTGTGTAGGTGACAAGATAGTTATTATTCAAGCTCTTGATTCGGGTAGGACATCGAGTAGTCAAGGTGAGAATATAAATTCTATTAATAACCATTCCGTTAAACCTTCTTTTTAGGAAACACCGCGAAACTACAGAACTGAGCCAGATCCTAGGCCTCATGCCAACAAGGAAATAACTCATGAGGAACGAAGGCTTCAGATCGATGAACTAGACGAGTGGAAGACACAATTCAAAGAGAAAATAGGGTTGCACGAAACAGAACCAAAGCCACTCCAAGGGACAAACAAATTCAAAATCAGAGATCAGGTACTGTTAGATAAAGAAGACCCTCGAATACCTCCTCCTGACCCTAATAAAAATAAAGAAATCTCTTTTAGAGTACTCAATGTTCTCCCATACGGAACAGTCGAGGTAAGTAATCCTACATTCGGTACCTTTAAAGTAAACGCTACTCGACTTGAACTTCACCATGATAGTAGAACTGATAACATGAAAGAGGATGTACAACTCTTTAAACCACCCTGATTATGCGAATGAGAGGTCAGTCTAGCTTAAGACTATAAACAAGCACTTCTCGGGAGGCAACCCGAGTACTAACCCCATTAATTTTTACATTCCTTTATTTTTATTTTTATTTCTACTTCAGTATCTAATTATAAGCTGACCAGAAGTGCAGATTTTCATGCCACACGGCCTTGCACACGGCTGTGGCTGTGGCTGTGTGGACACCATGAATCTTAGTACTGACATGGTAGAGATGGTACGAGTCAGAACGAATCATATCTTCGAGTCATGGACTACAACCACCATGACACGGCCGTGCGTCACTGCCGTGGCCGACACTATTAGATCATACACGGGCATGGCGATCTGCCTATGAGCGTGGCAGAAATGAACGAAGCATAACACGGCCGTGCGATACGGCCGTGTGACACAACACGCCCATGGTACACGGGCGTGGGGATGTACCAGACCCCAATACTCTATTTAAACCACCCCACCCCTCCCTCTTCTCACCTACTCCCCATCTCTTTTTCTCCATAGCATTTTTCTTTTTCAGATCTTTCCCCTTCCATATTATTATTCTAACCCTTGATCTCCACAATACCTATGTCGAAGAAGCGGAAGGATCCAAGCACAGTCTCCTTGTGGGAGACCGATCTACATAAGTTCATGTCGTCCGCTTTATTAACTCGACAGGAAAAGGACCTTTGAGTCCATTTAATTTCTCTTTTCATTTTCACTTCTCCTTTATTTTCCTTTTCTATATTTTTCTTTTACTTAGTTTAATCTATTCTATTTCGTTCTCTTTGATTTAGGTTCTAAAGGCTGCTAGGGAATCACCACGACCACGACCATAGCCACCCCACCGCAGCCTTAGAAATCACACCCACCTCGCGAACCATCTAACAATAAGGACTCTTCGGTCCATTAATCTTTTCTTTTAATTTTATTTTACTTTCTATTTTCTTTCTCTTTATCTTTCTTGTCTTTAAATATATATTTAGTATATTTTGAATTATTATTATTATTTCCTGGCTAATTCTCTACGAGCTTCCCAATTTCTTCATCTAGCGCAGAGCCGGTAGCAGCCACCACACCTCGGGACTCCTAACTCAGGGAACCATCCAAATTCAGGAAGTTTCACCTCTCCCTTTCTCTTAAATTTCATATATATCTTTGTACATTGGGGGCAAGTACATCTTAAGTGTAGGGGGTGAATATTTATTTCGAGAAAGTGCCTAACTTTCTTCATTATTCTCAAATCCCTGAGTTAGGCCATGAATGATGCCTTGTTCAAAAGTAAGTTTCTCGTATTATGATTAGAATGAAATTTCCCTGATTTATGATGTTTGTTGATATGTTTTGGATTAAGTCATTGATAATTGTGCATTGATGATTAAACTTTAAGATACTAGAGAATCAAGCATAATAAGTCTATTTTTCAGAAAATTAAAATTTTCTAGGTTGTCTACCTGAATTTGAATATTACCTTGAAGTTTGAAATTTACGAGGTTGATATCAAATACCCATAATTTTTTGTGAGATTTTGAGCCTTTTAGAGCATATATTTTTTCGTGCTCACTTTTTGATTATGAGTGTGTCAACACTAATTTGTTATTCTAGAACTTGCATCGATTATACATGTCGAGACCAGACCTTTGATTTGATATACAACGATGATAAAGGCACCTAGGTTTTAACCCACTCACTCCACTAAAAGCCTACCTTCACAATTAACCCCTAGTGAACCCCGTTTAATCCTAACAACCCTTTTTATTGACTCACCTACTAATATTAACCCAAAACCCTTTGTATTTGTTATCACCATTCTTCTTAAATACCATTTTTGTCGAGATTTGATTTTGAGTAGTTACCTAACTATGTTCTATATTTAAGTTGTTAAAGTTCATTATTATCATTTGTGACTTGTTCTTAAAAAAAATTTCGAAGCATATTCATTATTAGTTCTATGTTAGCTGAGCTTATACATTTAAATTTCAAATATTGAAGAAAAAGCTCGTATTATTAGTTTTCAATTGATATAATTATTTAGGATTAGTTCATTTTTTTAGGTAAATTGTCAATTCAATCTCGATTCTAACCCGCTAATTCAGCCTTTATCCACACCTTTAACCCAAGCCCCGTTACAACCCTGTTAAAGACCTTTTGGTTTGTGTATCATCTCATATTATAGTGGTGGAGATTTGATTTTCATGCAAGCCTATGGGATTAACTCTTCATGTTCGACTTTTGAGTGCTTAATTTTGAACCTTAAACCCTTTGAGTGATTTGAGTGAATCTTTAGTGAGGATGTCAACCCTTGTCAATTTTGAATCAAAGGTAATTATTCAAGTAAGGGGAAACACCTATGTTTTATGTTACAAATGTATGACTTAGATTGTTTGAATCTTTAGGACTCTTTGAGTTGAATTATCCATGTATGAATTATCTTTGAATTATGACGAAACATTATTGATGAATATTATGAATCAAGGAAGTTTGTTTTAATTGTAAGTTGAGAATTTTGCTTAAGGACAAGCAAAAGCTTAAGTGTGGGGGTATTTGATAAACCGTAATAGTAACATATTTTAAGCGCACATTTAGCATGCTTTTGGATGATTTAAGCCTTGAATTATGTAATTTGGTGCTCTTAATCCTTTGTTTTCATGTTTTACACTCAGGAGAGCACCGGATGATGAAAAGAATGAAAAACGGGCCCAAAATGGAGTAAATGGGCCATATCACGAAATCCACACGGCCTGGGCCCAAGACCACACGATCGTGCCTCATTCAACAGTCTCGAACATGGCCTGGCCACGATTCACATGGGCGTGTGCCACGGGCGTCTCTCTGCCGTGACAAAGATGAATTTCACTCAGAATAGGATACTTGGAGGAAAATAAACACATTCCAAAGCCTATTTAAACACCCTAGTAGAAATTCTACTTGGATTAGGATACTTAGGGGCCAAGTAAGGCATCTCAAAGCCTATATAAACACCCTAGGGGGCAACTTAAGCAGGGAGTTTGGCAGAAGCCTTCTGCCCGGGCTTTTGTCAAGGGGGGAACCCAAGGCTTTAGTCAGGGGTGTCTAGCTAGGCCAAAGAGGGCAAATTTGTGGGGATTTACTCGAAGATAGCCAGTTGATTCATCTCAAGAAGCCGAAATCATACTCAAGACGGAGGATCTCTCCTTCAATTCCTTCAGGGGGTTTTAGGGATTTCTTATGTTTTGTTTTATCTTTTCTTCTGAGATGTTTTCTTTTATTGTTATGAACTAAACCCTCAGATACCTGAGGGGGATTAAATCTAAGATGAATCTTGTTATCGTTTGCTGAACTATATGATAAATATTTGACTTATTCTTAATTATGTGTTCTTAATTCTTGTGTTGATATTTCTGGGATATTAATTCAAGTATGATGTGCTTAGGTGGAGGAGCAAAAGTCCCTGCCTAAGAGTAGATCTAGCATAATTAAGCGGATGATCGCTGAAATCAGAGCTTTAAAATTTATAAAACGAATGATCAAACTTGGAAACTAACTCTGACAACGATTAAATGCAAGTGTACCTATCGAACAGTAGTATAGCTTAGGCAATACCGGATTGTTAAACCTAAAGGAACTAAAAGTACTTTTATTATTTAGCCTTAAAAATAAAGTGAAGTTGCTTTAATCAAAATTAATGACTACTAAGCTTAAAGACACAAGACAAAAAGAACGAACCGGAAAATAACTTGAAGGAAAACTCAATTGATTACGACGATACCCTCAGGAAGAATCCACCTAGACTTCACTTGTTATTTAACACTGAACCATATGATTTCTTTACTTAGCTTGATCCGTGAGACTCCCTAACCTATATTAAACCCTCTCTCGAGGCGAATAACGTCTAACCCTAGGTTAATTAGTGGAACTCTCGTTCGCTTATAATAACCCCCTAGAATAGCAGTAAATCAATCTGTGGATTCCCATATTAGGTTTCACCCTAATCTGACAAAATCTTGTAACCCTATCTCTAGGCGTTCGATCAACTCCGCTTAATTATGCTAGATCTACTCTTAGGCAGGGTCTATTCCTCCTCCACCTAAGCACATGAAATTTGAATTAAGTAACAAAATTAAGAACAAACTAAGTAATTATCATATAATTCAGAAATCAAATAACAAGATTCATCTAGGGTTCATCCCCTTCAGGTATCTAAAGGGTTTAGTTCATGACAAACAGATAAAACATCTCAAGAGAAAAAATAAAACAAAACATAAGAAATCCCTAAAACCCCCTAAAGAAATTGAAGGAGAAATTCGTCGTCTTGAGTAGAATTTCGTCTTCTTGGGATGGATCAACTGGCTAACTTCGAGTAATTCCCTCAACTCTGACCTTTCCAGCTTGGCTCTTTGGCGTAGCTTTGACGCTTTTTCAAAGGTGGTACTTAGGGGTTATTTATAAGCTCTTGGAATGCGATTCTTTCTCCCTAAGTATCCTTTTCCGACTGAAATTGTCTAAAGCCACGACAGGGGCACGACCATGTCACACGCCCGTGTAACTCGACTTCAGGCCTTGTTCGGATCTCTAAGTTGAGCCACGATTGTGTAGATCGGGGGAGGGGCCGTGTTCTAGAGGCTTGATAAGGCACGACCGTGTGGACTTTGGACCAGGTCGTGTTGATTTCGTAATATGGCCCATTTACTCTGTTTTGGGCCCGTTTTACATTCTTTTCATCCTCGGGTGCTTTCCTGGGTATGAGATATGAAAAGAAAGGATTAAGAGCACCTTTTTACATAAATTGAAGGATAAATCATCCAAAAGCATATTAAATGTGGGTCTAAAATATGTTACATTTACGGTTTATCAAATACCCCCACACTTAAGCTTTTGCTTGTCCTCAAGCAACATTCTCAACTTACAATTAAAACGAATTTTCCATAATTCACAATTCCTATCAACAATGCCTCATCATAATTCATATATAATTTATACATGGATAATTCAATTCAAAGAGTCCTAAAGATTCAAACAATGATAAGTCATTCATTTGTATTTGAAAACATAGGTGTTTCCCCTTTATCTGAAATATTACCTTTGATTCGAAATTGACAAGAGTTTACATCCTCACTATAGATTCACTCAAATCACTCGAAGTGTTTAAGGGTTAGGAAAAGAAGCACTTATACGTCAAACCTGAAAAGTTAATCCCATAAGCTTGCCTGAAAATCAAATCTCCACCACTATAAAATGAAATGATAAACAGATCAAAAGGTCTTTGTTAGGGTTGTAACGGGGCTAGGGTTAAAGGTGTGGATAAAGGCTGAAATTAGAAGGTTAGAATCGAGATTGAATTGACAAGTACCTACTTAATGAATACTGGAATAATATTTACATCAACTGATAATAATAATTCTAATAATACGAGCTTTTCTTTCGGAATATAAACTTTTGCTATATAAGCTCACCACTAATGTTGGATATACTTCAAATTTTTTTAAGAACAAACTAAGTAATTAAGGATGAATTCAACTCATAGCCTAATTCGGTAACTTATGAAATCATATCTCGATTTAAAAGGTAGTCAAAAGGAATGGTGATAATAAATACAAAGGGTTTTTTGGGTTATTAATGGGTGTCAATAAAAAGGGTTGTTAGGATCAACGGGGTTCACTAGGGGTTAATTTATGAAAGTAGGCTTTCTAGTGGAGTGAGTGGGTTAAGTCCTAGGTGCCTTTATCATTTCTGTATATCAAATCATAAATGTGGTCTTGACATGTATAAACGAGGCAAGTTCTAGAATAACAGTTCAAAGTTGACACACTCATAATAAAAAAATGAGCACGAAAAAGAATATATGCTCTATAAGGCTCAAAATCTCACAAAAATTATGGGTGTTTTGACATCAATCTCATAAATTTCAAATTTCAAAGCAATATTCAAATTTAGGTTAACAACCTAGCAGAGATTTTTATTTAGAAAAATAAACTTATTATGCTTGATTCTCTAATATCTTAAAATTTAATTATCAATGCACAATTATCAATGACTTAGTCTAAAACATGTTAATAAGAATCATAAATCATCAGAAATTTCATCCTAATTAGTAATATGAAAAATTTACTTAAAGGTAAGACTAAATTCAGGGATTTGAGAATAATGAAAAAAGTTTGGCCGGTTTTGAGACTAATGCAGAAAGTTAGGCCCTTTTTTTAGATAAATATTCACCCCTCACACTTAAGATGTACATTGCCCTCAATGTACAAAGATAGTTACAGCATTCATGGGGTAAATGAAAAGAGAAGGGGAAGGAATACTCCCTGAATTATGGATGAGTTCCCGGAAGAGGTTGGTCTGGGTGATGAACCTGTGCTAGATGAAGAAATTGGGGAGCTCATAGAGGATTAGCTAGGGATTATTAAGACACGTTTAAAATAACCTAAATATATAATTAAAAACAAAAAAGAAAAAGGAAAGGAGACTAAGAAGGAAAACAAAAATAAAAGAAAAGAAGAATGGACTGAAGAGTCTTTATTGAAGGATGGTTCGCAAGGTGGGTGTGACCTCTAGGGCAGCGGAGGTGTTGGCGGTGGCAGAAGTGGCATGGTTATCGTGCTGGTCGATGTGATTCCCTAGCAGCCTGGCGAACCTGACACTAAGAAACTAAAATAAGTTAAACTAAACTAAGCATAAGATTGTCAAAGAGAAGGAAATTGAAGCAAAAGAGAAAAGAAAAAGAAAAACTAATTGGTCTCAAAGATCCTTGGCTTGGTGTTGAGACGAAGCTGCCGGCACGAACTCATGTTGATAGTTCTTCTTTGAGAAGACTATTGTTGGCCTTTTTCGCTTCTTTGACATGATGTGGGATAGCTCAAGGATCTAGAGTTTTGATATATGGAGTGAAACGTTTAAGAGGTAAAAGGTGGAAAAGAAGAAAAGAAAGGAATTGAATGAGGAGAAGGGGAAGGGCTATGGGGTTTAAATAGGGGTTTAGATCTGCCACGTTCACACGCCCGTAGACTTAGGGCGTGTCGATTTACACGGCTATTTTGCACGACCGCGTGTCTCGTGGTGTTGAGTCGCCATGTTCGTGTTGCAGCCAACCACGCCTGTGTGTCAGAAGTCAGTATGTAGACACAGTTGGGAGGCACGGGCGTGTTTTGCCCGTGCTGGGCAAGTCAGTAGGTCCACACGGTTTAAAGGCACGGGCGTGCCATTCTGTCGGTGCCCGTGGGGGAGAGTGGTTGGATCCGTGACCTGGGGGAGTGGTTGAACTGGTTTGCACGGCCTCTGCTATGTCAGTACGAAGATTCCAGTGGTCCACACGGTCACGGACACGGCCGTGTGTAAGACCGTGTGACCTTGAAATTCTGCACTTTTGGTTAGTTTAAAAGAAAAGAAATAAGGGAAATACAGAAACTGAAAATAAAGTTGAAAGAAAATAATATTAGTGCTTGGGTTGCCTCCCGAGAAGCGCTCGTTTATAGTCTTAAGCTAGACTTTTCCTTGTAATTGTAGAAATCAGGGAGGTTTAAAGGTTTGAATATCTTCCCTCATGCTTACAGGTCTGTTTTCTTGATAAAGTTTAAGTCGAGAAGTGTTTACCTTAAAAGTTTCAAATGTTGGATTGCTCACCTCAACTATTCCGTGGGGGAAGATATTGTGTACCTTAAGAGGAGTTTCTCCCTTTGTTTTCAGGTCTGCTATGATGATGTGAGGATCTGTGTGGTCTAACAATACCTGATCTCCTATTTTAAAGTGATTTGATGTTCCTACGAGTTCTTCTGGTGGTTCTTCAGGTTTTACTTCGTGTGGTTTCAGTTCTTCCTTGACGTGAGTCTTCTGCTCTTCTAATTTATCGACCTTAAGGCTTTGTTCCTCGTGTAATTCCTCTTTGTTGATTTGGGGTCTATGAGTCGGCTCAGGTTTGTGTCCTTGTGATGTTTCCTGCGATGAAAGTTGAATAATTTATTATCATTTGAAGTGACTTTCTTACCTTCATCGGTTGTTGTCCTGGCCGAGTCAAGAGCTTGAAGACTGATTGATTCGTCACCTACACAAAGTATAAGTTCGCCTGTGGCAACATCAATTTTGGTCTTGGCCGTTGCTAGAAAAGGTTTTCCTAAAATTAGGGGGATTGAATTATCCTCATCCATGTCTACGACAACAAAGTCTACTGGGAAAACAAATTTATCAATTTTTACAAGAACATCTTCAATAATGCCCCTAGGAATTCTAACAGTTTTATCAGCTAATTGAATGCTCATCCTAGTTTGCTTGGGCTTCCCTAGACCTAATCGTTTAAACAATGTATAAGGCATGACATTTATGCTTGCCCCAAAATCAACTAACGCATTATCAATAGTTAAACTACCAATTAAACATGGAATTATAAAACTCCCTGGATCTTTTAGCTTCTGTGGTAGTCTATTTTGTAACATTGCTGAGCATGTTACGTTCAACTCCATGTGGTGCTCTTCGTCTATTTTGCGTTTGTTTGTCAGAGCTGCCTTAAAAATTTCCTCGAGTCTGGCATCTGAAAAGGAGCTTTGAGAAGAGGTAAGTTAATATGTAATTTCTTTAAGAGTTTGGGAAACTTACCGAACTGTTCCTCTGAATCGTCTCTTTTTATTGCTTCGGGATAAGGTATGTGAGGTTGGTACTCTTTGACTACTGGTTTTGGCTTTTCTTGTGTTACCTCTGTTTTACCTTCGTCTACATTATTTTCTGGTATTGTATTGGGTTCAACTAACCCTTTACTGTCCTGAGCTATGATGGCTTGAATTTGCTCCCTAGGGTTAATCTCCGTGTTACTAGGTAGACACCCTTGCGGTCGTTCTGACATCAGCTTTGCAAGTTGTTCAACTGCATAAGTGACTTCCTTGACTGACTTAGTGAACATTTCCTCAATGAACTCGTAGGCCGCTTCTGGAGTTTTGTTGTTCAGGGTTCCACCGGTGGCTGAATCAATTAGTTGCTTTGTTGAGGGGTTTACACCATTGTAGAAAGTTTGGACTTGTAGCCACAAGGGTAGACCATGGTGTGGACACCTCCTCAAGAGATCTTTGTATCTCTCCCATGCATCGTATAATGTTTCTAGATCCATTTGTACAAAAGAAGAGATATCATTCTGTAATTTAGCCGTTTTGGCCGGTGGGAAATATTTCAACAAAAACTTTTCGGTCATTTGTTCCCATGTAGTGATTGACCCTCATGGTAACAAGTTTAACCACTATTTGGCTTTATTCCTTAATGAAAAAGGGAATAACCGAAGACGTATGGCATCATCAAAAATGCCATTTATTTTGAAGGTATCACAGAACTCTAAAAAGTTAGCTATATGAGCGTTTGGATCTTCGTCCTGCAAACCATCAAATTGAACAAACTGTTGAATCATTTGTATTGTGTTAGGCTTTAATTCAAAATTGTTAGTAGCTATAGCAGGCCTAACAATACTCGGTTCTGCTCCTGTTAAATGTGGTTTCGCGTAATCAAACATTGTGCGTAGAGCATTGTTTTCCCCCACATCCCGTGGTAGCGGGTTATACTCGTCCATCTCTTCAGTAGGATTGGATCTGCCTTTTTCCTCTATTTCTGTGTAATCTAGGGCTCGCCTGGTTTCTCGACGATTCCTGCGAGCGGTAGCTTCGATCTCACTGTCGTATACTAAAGGTCCTCTCGGGTTCCTTCTAGTCATAAACTAGAGGTACCTGCTAGGAAAAGAAAGAAAATTTAGCAAAAATTAAAATTTCACCTAAAAAATAAAATTGTGAAAAAATAAAAAAAATAATGGCTAAAGTAATAAAAATAGAGCGTTCTTAATATTTTAGTTCCCCGGCAACGGCACCAAAAACTTGATCACTGAAATCAGAACTTTAAAATTTATAAAACGAATGATTAAACCTGGAAACTAACTCTGACAATAATTAAAGGCAAGTGTACCTATCGAACAGTAGTATAGCTTAGGCAAGACCAGATTGTCGAATCCAAAGGAACTAAAAGTACTAATACTAACTTTCTTTTTTATTATTTAGCCTTAAAAATAAAGTGAAGTTGCTTTAATCTAAATTAATGTCTACTAAGCTTAAAGACACAAGACAAAAAGAAAGAATTGGAAAATAACCTGAAGGAAAACTCAGTTGATTACGACGATACCCTCGGGAAGAATCCAACTAGATTTCACTTGTTATTTAACACTAAACCATATGATTTCTTTACTTAGCTTGATCCGTGAGACTCCTTAACCTATATTAAACCCTCTCTCGAGGCGAATAACGTCTAACCCTAGGTTAATTAGTGGAACTCTCGTTCGCTTATAATAATCCCCTAGAATAGCAGTAAATCAATCTGTGGATTCCCATATTAGGCTTCACCCTAATCCAGTAAAATCTCGTAACCCTATCTCTAGGAGTTCAATCAACTCCGCTTAATTATGCTAGATCTACTCTTAGGCAGGGTCTATTCCTCCTCCACCTAAGCACATCAGATTTGGATTAAGCAACATAATTAAGAACAAACTAAGTAATTATCATATAATTCAGAAATCAAATAACAAGATTCATCTAGGGTTCATCCCCTTCAGGTATCTGAAGGTTTTAGTTCATTACAAACAGATAAAACATCTCAAGAGAAAAGATAAAACAAAACATAAGAAATCCCTAAAACCCCCTGATGGAATTGAAGGAGAAATCCGCCGTCTTGAGTAGAATTCTGGCTTCTTGGGATGGATCAACTAGCTAACTTTGAGTAATTCCCTCAACTCTAACCTTTCCGGTTTGGCTCTTTGGCTTAGCTTTGACGCTTTTTCAATGGTGGTACTTAGGGGTTATTTATAGGCTCTTGGAATGCGATTCTTTCTCCCTAAGTATCTTTTTCCGACTGAAATTGTCTAAAGCCACGACAGAGGCACGGCCATGTCACACGCCCGTGTGACTCGACTTCAGGCCATGTTCGGATTTCTAAGTTGAGCCACGGCAGTGTAGATCGGGGGAGGGGCCGTGTTCTAGAGGCTTGACAAGACACGGCCGTGTGGACTTTGGGCCAGGCTGTGTTGATTTCGTAATATGGCCCATTTACTCCATTTTGTTCCCGTTTTATGTTCTTTTCATCCACGGGTGCTTTCCTGGGTATAAGATATGAAAAGAAAGGATTAAGAGCACCTTTTTACATAAATTGAAGGATAAATCATCCAAAAGCATATTAAATGTGGGTCTAAAATATGTTACATTTACGGTTTATCAGGAGTTGATCACACGCCTAGAGATAGGGTGATGGGATTTTGCCGGATTAGGGTGAAACCTAATATGGGAGTCCATAGATCGAGTTAATGCAATTCTAGGGGTTTTAATTAGAAAGAGATTTCAATTAATCAACCTAAGGTTAGACGTTAGTAGCCTCGAGATAGGGACTAATATAAATTAGGGAATCTTACGGATCAAGTCAAGTGAATAAATCGTCTGGTTTAGAGTTAGATAACAAGTGAAGTCTAGGTGGATTCTTCCTCGGGTATTATTTTAATCAATTGGTTTTTCCTCAAAGTTATTTTCCCAATATCATTCTTCTTTGTCTTAGAGTCTTTAGTTTAGTAGTTAGTTAATTTTAGATTAGATAAACAATTCTCTTAATTCTTAGGCTAGATAATAAAAAGAGAGTTAGTATTAGTACTTTTAGTTCCTTTGGGTTCGACAGTCCGGTCTTGCCTTAACTATACTACTGTTCGATAGGTGCGCTTGCCTCAAATCGTTGTCTTAGTTAGTTTCCTGTTCCAATCATTCTTTATATAAATTTTAAGACATTGACATCGCATAAAATAACGATCAGTAACACCCCAAACTCGGCCTAGACGTTATGGCCGAATCTAGCGTGTCACATCGAAGGGTTTCTCAAAATCAAGGTTGATGGGAGAAATCGTTCAAGTAAAAGTCCATTTAGTTCTTATTTCTTGGGAAAAACAATCGGTAAGTTATAAAAACCAATATCTATTAAAACGGTTACCATGTTTGTGACTGTTGGTTTTAAAATTCACAGAAGCTAATCTATTTTCAGTTATAATGAAATTGAAGCCTTGTAAAACAATTATTAGTTGTGAAAACTTGTTTGTATCTGTTTGGCAGTTCAAACTAAGAAATTAAAAACCCCAATTTAAAAGAAATTAAAAATCACCAGAGGCCTTATTACAAAAATATCAACCCAAAATAAATATTTAAATGATTACATTTAAACAAACATCCTCGATCGTGTGGCCCCCTCTGAGTCCCTCGCAGCTCCAAATCTACTAAGTCTAGGGATTACCTGTACAGTTAAAAGAAAGTGTGAGTTACGAGAACTCAATATGTAATCCCCTATCACTCAAGCAGTAGTACATGCAGTAACAGTCTGGGTTGAGCCCTGTTCAGTAACAGTGTAGTGTGGGCCTTAGCCCAATACAGTAACAGTATGGTGCAAAAATGCAAACCCACCCCAATCCAGCCAGCACACCACCCATACCAACCCAACACACAATGTGGGGACATAGTCGACCCACCCAGCCCTCACACCAATATTGCAGCATAGCTGCCAGTAATAATAACACAACAGAGCTGCCAGTAAAGTATATGTGGCAAAGCCACCAATAACAGTTATTGTGGAAGAGCCAGTAGTATCAGTATGTGGGGCAGAGCCACTAGTAACAGTACTTCCTCCATAACAGACTCCCAACCCCATGCAGTATGTCATGTCATCAATATTTCGTGTATGCAACATGTCCTACTTAGTACAGTCATATAGTACATATTTTCATCTGTCAATCTATCTCTAGGGGTAAAATAGTCATTTTCATGTATTAGGGGTAAAACAGTCATTTTACCCTTTAGGGGTATTTTATTTATTTTACTCACTACGCCCATTTCAGTCATTTTACTCAATAGGGGTATTTCAGTCATTTTACTCATTAGGTGTCTAGGTACAGTTAACGACTTTTTCGAAGGCCTACAGTCGCCTTGAGCGACACAGATAATCCATTTGGTCGAAACAGTGTAAATGGGCTCAAAGCCCAATATTCGGCCCAAATAGGCCCACACACTCGTATGGCCCATTTGGCCCAAATTCAATCACGGCTATGTGATCTACATAGCCCAATACAGTTTCTGCCACTTTTTGTAAATTTTTCCGTGTCGGGCCCATTGGGCCCACACGGCCTATTTCGGCCTAACAAGGCCCATAACTGCCCAAGTGCACGAGAACACTCTTAGTGGCCTCTTCAGTCTACCGCCCTCAGTTGTGGGCTCAACTTTTCCACACGAGTGATCGCACGCTCGTAAGGCATCAAATGCTGAAGTTTCGACTTTTCGGCTTTTGCCGACTCATAGCGGAGATAGTGTGATTACACACCTTTTTACGCAGTCGTTCCAAGATCTTCAAGCACCCAACCTAAAATCATCGAGATCCAAAGTTAGTCCTTAATATGTTAGGGTAAAACACCCTCTTATCACATCTATTCCCAAAAAGGCACTTACTACCTTACCTTGATTGAACGAACTACGGCCTGTTCCTTTATGCTCGTGGGCTAAAATCGATCACACTTTTCTTGCTGATAAACTGCGATAACAAAAGATTTTAATAGATGGGGCCAATCATAACTGTGGCTTAAAGCCATGAATATTGGTCTTACAGAAATATATAGAGATATTCAACCTATTCAAAAGGTAAGGTAATGTCTTTACCTTAATGGAAGACAGGGTTTGACGACTTGAGTATCTTCTGCACTTCTCCACTCCTCGGGAAACCCTAAAACCCAACGATCACCACACCAAGAGGAAGGGATCCCAATCAAAGACCATGAGTAGCATAAACATTCGGCTTTTAGAGAAAATTGGGATAGGAGAGAACATTTTTAAACAAGAAGTGAAGAATATGAACACCTACAAATTTCAGGAACACTTGCAGAACTGAAATAGAGAGGGAAAGAAAGTAAAGAATTTGGTCACCACAGAACTAATCAAGAGAAAAGATTCGATTCACAAGCTAATAGGAAACCGAAAAAATGAATGAAGAGGGAGGGAGAGGAAATGTATTCGGCCTAAATTGGGAGAGGGAGAGGGAAGCAAAGATTCGGCCAACAAGGAGATTGAAGAAAAGGTGCAAAATCGAAACAACAAAAAAGCACGAGTGGTAAGTTGCTATTTTGGCACTTAGAGAGAAAAGAAACAAAGCAGGAATTAGAAGTCCAAAATCAGTGACAAAACTGATCAAAAATGAGGGAAAAACCCCTCAGCCGAAATTCCTAGGCTTCCCATACCCATTTGGCACAACACTCCCACACACATCCACTTCCTTGATTCTCTGCCCATTACTCTCCCTTAATCCTCTCCACGATTTGCTCCTACAATCTCTCCATGACCAATTGAAACACCTCCTCAGCAGTGTTTCAGTCCAACTCTTCTACCTTCCTAGCTCAAGCAGCAAAATAAACACTCCATTGCTTATCCAAGGATTTGAATCTCAGACTTCATAGTTACACAACACGCCACTTGCCACTAGGCTACAAGCTCTTTTTGTGTCATTAAACAAGCATTATTATTAATAAAGCCTAAGTGCTAGTGTCCAGGTTCACTTAAGGGAAAAATTAAAACTTTGTAAAAGCCAAGACTTGAACCCAGGCTTCTAAAATACCCTCATACACACCCAAATCACTTAGCCATTGAAGAAAACAAGCAATTTTTTCAGAACATGGAAAAGTAAAAACCCTATATTTTTTGGGCATTACAATTTTATCCTCTAAAAGAAAGGCTTAAAAATTTACCTGGTCAGAATAGGTGAGGGAGTTGTTGTTGCATCGACTCCTAAGGCTCCCACGTGGCTTTCTTAGCACTGTGATTCCGCCAAAGCACTTTAACCATTGGGATCGATTTCTTCCTTAGTACCTTAACCTCACGGTCCAATATCTGCACTGGTTCCTCCTCGAAAGTCAGATCTGGCCTAACCTCGATCTCCTCGACCGGTACTATATGTGTGGGATCAGAGCGGTAACACCTCAGCATGAAGACATGGAACACATCGTGAATTCGGTCCAATTCTGATGGCAACTCAAGTTGATAGGCGATTGGTCCCACACCCTTCAGTATACGGTAAGGCCCAATGAACCTAGGGCTAAGCTTACACTTTCGCCCAAACCTCAGTATCTTTTTCCATTGTGAGACCTTAAGAAATACCAAGTCTCCCACAGAATACTCAATCTCCCGGCATTTAAGATCTGCGTAAGACTTCTGCCTATCAAATGCTTCCTTCAACCGGTCTCAATTTTACCTTTTCTTCGGTCTTAGAAACTAACTCTGGCCCCAAAACTCGCCGCTCGCCCAGTTCAGTCCAATAGGTAGGGGTACGACACCTACGACCATACAACGCATCGTACGGTGCCATTTGAATACTGGACTAGTAGCTATTATTATATGCAAACTCTGCTAGTGGCAAATAGTCTTCCCAGCTGCCTAGGAAATCAATAACACAACTTCTTAACATGTCCTCTAGTATCTGAATCATCCTCTCTGACTGACCATCTGATTGAGGATGGAACGCAGTACTGAAGTCCAACCTAGTACCCAAAGCCTCGTTTAATTTCTTCCAAAACCGAGATGTGAAACAAGGGTCCCTGTCAGATATGATGGAAACCAGTACCCCATGCAGTCTCACAATCTCAGCCACATACAACTTTGCCAACTTCTGCAACGAGTAACCCGTATGAATTGGTATAAAATGCGCAGATTTAGTCAGTCGGTCTACAATAACCCATACCGAATCCTTTTTAGTAGGCGTTAAGGGCAGCCCACTCACAAAATCCATGGTTACTCTCTCCCACTTCCAAAGTGGAATTTTAACTGGCTACAGTAACCCTGAAGGTAGTTGATGCTCAGCTTTGACTTACTGGCATGTTAAGCACTTACTCACAAGATCAGTAACTTCGCATTTTAGCACTGGCCACCAGTACAACTCACGAAGATCTCGGTATAAATTGTTTCCGCCAAGATGCATAGCGTATGGACTAATATGCGCCTCTCGCAGTATAGACTGCCTTAACTCAGAATCCTTCGGTACATAGACTCTCCCATGGAAACATAGTACTCCCTCACCATTCAACCCAAATTCTGTAGTCTCTCCACTCTCAACTTGTCAGAAACGAGAAACCAATGACTCATCCAACAACTGTTTTCCCTTAATTTGTTCAGTCCATGTCGGTCTCACTTGAAGCTCAGCTAACAAGCTACCATCATCATACATGCTGAGACAAGCAAACATTGCTCTTAAATCAGATGCAGCCCTATGGCTCAGTGCGTCAGCTACCATGTTAGCCTTACTACGGTGATACTCAATCAAGCAATCGTAATCCTTAAGCAGCTCTACCCATCTTCGCTGCCTAAGATTCAGCTCCTTCTAAGTAAGGAGGTACTTGAGGATCTTGTGATCTGTGTAGATAATACACTTCTCGCCGTATAAATAATGCCTCCAATTTTTCAGTGCGAATTTCACTGCAGCTAACTCCAAGTCATGAGTTGGGTAATTCGCTTCGTGAGGCTTAAGCTGACGGGACGCATAAGCAACCACCGTACCCTCCTACATCGGCACACAACCCAATCCAATGTGTGATGCATCACTGTAAACAGTAAATTCCTTCCCAGACTCTGGTTGTATCAAGACAGGGGCTTCAATTAGAACCTTCTTCAGTTTCTCAAAACTTTCTTGCTACTTATCAGTCCAATTGAGTGACACCCCTTTACGCAGCAACTTAGTCAGAGGTGCAGCAATTAAGGAGAACCCCTTAACAAAATGTTTGTAATACCCTGCCAAACCCAGAAAGCTTCGAATTTCAGATACGGTCTTAGGTGGTTTCCAGTCCAGTACAGCTTCAATTTTTTGAGGATCCACCCTGATCCCTTCAGCAGACACCACATGACCAAGAAATGTCACTTCTCGCAGCCAAAACTCACACTTGCTGGACTTAGCGTACAATTACTTCTCCCTTAAAATCTGCAGAACAATTCAGAGATGTGCATCATGATCATCCTCGGTTCTTGAATACACCAAGATATCATCTATAAATACCATCACGAACCGATCCAGGTAGGGCTGGAATACTCGGTTCATCAGGTCCAAGAAAGCAGCTGGTGCATTTATTAGCCCAAACGACATCATTAGGAACTTGTAATGACCATACCGAGTCCTAAACACAGTCTTATACACATCAGCCTCCTTAACTCTAAGCTAATGGTACCCAGAGCGAAGATCTACCTTGGAGAAAACCGAAGCTCCTCGTAGCTGATAAAAAAGATCGTCAATTCTTGTCAAGGGATACTTGTTCTTGATAGTCAGTTTGTTTAAGTACCGATAGTCGATGCACATACGCATGAATCCATCCTTTTTCTTCACAAACAACACTAGTGCTCCCCATGGAGACACACTCAGTCGAATGAATCCTCGGTGAAGTAGCTCTTGAATTTGAGCCTTTAACTCCATCAGCTCTTTCGGTGCCATCCTATATGGGGCGATGGACACTGGGACTGTTCCAGGTAAGAGCTCAATACCAAATTCGACCTCGCGGTTCGGAGGTAACCCAGGGAGCTCATCAAGAAATACATTTGAAAAATCATTAACAGTTCTAATATCTCCAACAAAAGGACCTTCAGAATCAGAAATACTAACATAGGCTAAAAATGCCTCACTACCCTTGCGAATCAGTTTCTCGGCCCTTAATGCTGAGATCACGTTAGACAAATAATTCCTTCGCTCCTCAATCATAACCACCTCCTCATCCTTAGTAGTCTTCAACACCATACGCTTAGCCGCACAGTCCAAACTAGCTCGATGTTTCACCAGCCAATCCATACCCAAAATAAGGTCAAATTCACCAAACGGCAATTCCATCAACTCCGCTGGAAAAATTACTCCTTGGACCTCAAGAGGCACATCTCTGAATAACTTATTTACCCTAACCGACTGACCCAGTGGACTTATCACAGTCATCTCACTAACAGTATTTTCATGCTGAATACCCAAATTTCCTGACATAGTGCATACAACGTACGATTGTGTAGACCCAATACCAATTAAAGCAGTGTATGGTACATTGTAAATTAGGAACGTATCGGTTATGACGTCCGGAGCGTCACCATCCTCTCGGCGATGAGCAACATAGACTAAAGCTAGCTACCTCGCCTCAGTGTTACCAGCACCTATGCTTGGGGCTCCACGACCTCGTCCCAAATCGTTTCCACCTCTGTCCTGCCCACGACCTCTCGGTGGCTGGTGACCACCTCTCACTGGCTGAACATGACCCAGTCCTACAACTTGCATCTGAATAGGCCTCTAAGGACAATCCTTAACCCGATGATCCATGGACCCACATCTAAAGCATGCCCCAATCCTCTTCCAACACTCACCCTGGTGAGATCTCCCACAATCGGTGCAAGGCTGTGGTCTATTAATAGTAATAGAGACTTTAGTCTCAACCGGCCCATCAAACCTGTCCTTCTTAGCAGGCCTCCCAGAAAAACTTGAGGGCCCAAAATCCCTCTTATTTCTACCCTTATCTTTCTCACGGTTATGGCGCTCCGAGCGCTTCACCTCTTCAGCAATTTTTACCTTTTCAACAAGAGCAGCAAAATCTCGCTCCCGCTGTGGAGCTATCAATACCCTTAACTCATCCCGAAGGCCATCCTCAAATCGCACACAACGTTCATACTCAGCTGCTACTATCGCTTGAGCATACCGACTCAACTGTAGGAATTCTACCTCATATTCTGCCACTGTCTTACTCCCCTAGGTCAGGCTTAGAAATTCCTTTCGTCGGGCATCCACATAACTGGCTCCCACTTAATTTCCTTGAAATACCGCCTTAAAGAAATCCCACGTCACACGGTCGGCCTGCGTACCCTCTCTCACGGCGAGCCACCATTGGTAAGCCTCGTCTCGCAGTAAGGACACTGCCCTTTTTAATTTCTGCTCTGTAGTACAGTCAAGGTTGTCCATTATTCGTTCAGTCGCTTCCGAAATTGACCCTCGGCCCACTGTTCCAATACTAGCTCTAGCAACCCTCTCTAGAACACGGAGCATTGCTTGGGATAGAGCACCATCCCCAGCTGCTTGATCATGAGACCCCGTCTCAATTACTGGTGAGGCTGGTGCCTCCCTAGCAGGCATATGGCCCGATGCCGATGATCCAGCCCGAGCACTTCCTCGGCCTCTACCTCGGCCCCGTGTACCCTTTCCGCGAGTACCTCTTATGCTCATTTTGATATGTGCTTTATCTGATTAAAAAGTCGTATGAATTAGCTTATAATTTCAGTAATTATTAACAAATATATTATGAAAAAAATAGTCATTAGAGGTTTGTTTTCGCAGATCGAGGTCTCACTACAGTTTACAGTCTCCTACAGTCCCAGTTTCCTCTATCTAGAGTTTCACAGTATAACAGTAATCGGAATTAGAGAACTTACAGATTTAGCACTGGAGACTCTGTGTGCCACACTTGTACATCTTTCGAAAACATTTCAACTCTTTAAAATCTACTTTCAAAAAAACTTTTCAAACCCATTCCACAGCCGAGTTTTGCAACTAGGCTATAATACCACTAAATGTAACACCCCAAACCTGACCTAGACGTTACGACCGAATCTGGCGTGTCACATCGAAGGGTTTCTCGAAATCAAGGTTGATGAAAGAAATCGTTCGAGTAAAAATCCATTTAGTTCTTATTTCTTGGAAAAAAAAAATCGGTAAGTTATAACAACCAATATCTAGTAAAACGTTTACCATGTTTGTGACTATTGGTTTTAAAATTCACGAAAGTTACTCTATTTTCAGTTATCATGAAATTGAAGATATGTGTATGCCTTGCAAAACAATTATTACTTGTGAAAGCTTGTTTGTATCCATTTGGCAGTTCAAACTAAGAAATTAAAAAACCCCAATTTAAAAGAAATTAAAAATCACCAGAGGCCTTATTACAAAAATATAAACCCAAAATAAATATTTAAATGATTACGTTTAAACAAACATCCTCGATCGTGTGGCCCCCTCTGAGTCCCTCGCAGCTCCAAATCCACTAGGTTTGGGGATTACATATACAGTTAAAAGAAAGGGTGAGTTACGAGAACTCAGTGTGTAATCCCCTATCACTCAATCAGTAGTACATGAAGTAACAGTCTAGGCCTGAGCCCTGTTCAGTAATAGTGCAGTGTAGGCCTTAGCCCAATATAATAACAGTATGGTGCAAGAATGCAAACCCACCCCAATCCAGCCCGCACACCACCCATACCAACCCAACACACCATGTAGGGACATAGTCGACCCACCCAGCCCTCGCACCAATATTGCAGTATAGTTGGCAATAATAACGCAGCAGAGCTGCCAGTACAGTATAAGTGGCAAAGCCACCAGTAACAGTAATTGTGGCAAAGCCACCAGTAACAGTACTTCCTCCATAACAGAATCCCAACCCATGCAGTATGCCATGTCATCAATATTTTGTGTATGTAACATGTCCTACTCAGTACAGTCATACAATACATATTTTCATCTGTCAATCTATCTCTAGGGATAAAATAGTCATTTTCATGGATTAGGGGTAAAACAGTCATTTTTCCTGTTAGGGGTATTTTGGTCATTTTACTCACTACGGGCACTTCAGTCATTTTACTCAGTAGGGGTATTTCAGTCATTTTACTCAATAGGGGTATTTCAGTCATTTACTCAGTAGGGGTATCTCAGTCATTTTACTTGTAGGGGTATCTCAGTCATTTTACTCAATAAGGGTATTTTAGTCATTTTACTCATTAGGGGTCTCGGTACAGTTAATGACCTTTCCAAAGGCCTACAGTCACCTCGAGCGACACAGATAATCCATTTGGTCGAAATAGTGTAAATGGGCTCAAAGCCCAATACACGCTCGTGTGGCCCATTTGGCCCAAATTCAATCACGGCTATGTGATCTACATAGCCCAATCCAGTTTCTGCCTCTTTTCGTAAATTTTATCCGTGTAGGGCCCACGAGCCTATTGGGCCTATACGGCCCATTTCGACCCAACGAGGCCCATAACAGCCCAAGTACACGAGAACACTCATAGTGGCCTCTTCAGTCTACCGCCCTCGGTTGTTGGCTCGATTTTTCCACAGGAACGATCGCACGCTCGTGAGGCCTCAAATGCCGAAGTTTCGACTTTTCTACTTTTGCCAACTCATAGCGGAGATAGTGTGATTACACACCTTTTTAGGGAGTCGTTCCAAGATCTACGAGCACCCAACCTAAAATCATCGAGATCCAAAGTTAGTCCTTAATATTTTAGGGCAAAACACCCTCTTATCACATCTGTTCCCAAAAAGGCACTTACTACCTTACCTTGATTGAGCGAACTACGGCATGTTCCTTTTTGCTCGTGGGCTAAAACCGATCACACTTTTCTTGCCGATAAACTGCGATAACAAAAGATTTTAACAGATGGGACCTATCATAACTGTGCCTTAAATCCATGAATATTGGTCTTACAGAAATATATAAAGATATTTAACCTATTCAAAAGGTAAGGTAATGCCTTTACCTTAATGAAAGACAGGGTTTGACAACTTGAGTAACTTCTGAAATTCTCCACTCCTCGGGAATACCTAAAACCCAACGATCACCACACCAAGAGGAAGGGATCTCAATCAAAGACCATGAGTAGCTGAAACATTTGGCTTTTAGAGAAAAGTGGGATAGGAGAGAACAATTTTAAACAAGAAGTGAAGAATATGAACACCAGCCGATTTCAGGAACACTTGCAGAACTAAAACAGAGAGGGGAAGAAAGCAGAGAATTTGGTCACCACAAAACTAATCAAGAGAAAAGATCGGTTCACAAGCTAATAGGAAGCCGAAAAAAATGAATTAAGAGGGAGGGAGAGGAAATATATTTGGTCTAAATTAGGAAAGGGAGAGGGAAGCAGAGATTCAGCCAACAATGAGCTTGAAGAAAAAGTGTAAAATCGAAACAACAAAAATGCACGAGTGGTAAGTTGCTATTTCGGCACTTAGAGAAAGAATAAAGAAAGTAGGAATTAGAAGTCCAAAATCGGTGACAAAACTGATCAAAAATGAGGGAAAACCCCCTCAGCTGAAATTCCTAGGCTTCCCATACCCATTCGGCACAACACTCCCACACACATCCACTTCCTTGATTCTCTCCACAATACTCTCCTTTAATCCTCTCCACAATTTGCTCCTACAATCTCTCCATGACCAATTGAAATACCTCCACAACAGTGTTTCAGTCCAACTTTTCTACCTTCCCAGCTCAAGCAACAAAATAAACACTCTATTGCTGTAACATCCTGAATTTTTGGGCCTATGAGTTTAATAGGTAGGATATGTTTAATGTGTTAATTTAAGTGTTAGGGGTCCAAATTGGGCTCAGGCTTAGGTAGAGGCCTTGATTAAAATTTTCTGTTTGGGCATTTTAGGGGTTTAAAAGGTAGTATCTACGTTTAAAATACCAAAGTGGGCTTGTGGCCCAATCTTAGGAGGTGACGCCACACAAGGGAGTAAGGGGCCCAAATTTAAGTTTCATGGAGCCCAATTCTTTTAATTTAAGTTAGTTAAATTTTGGGCATTAGGATTAGGTGGAGTGGATGGCAACAAGGCTAAAATTTAAGGGTTTTAATGTTTAAAATATGTGGATAATAAGCAGATAAAGGCTATTATTTAGGAATTAATTTTATGAGGATAATAAGCAGATAAAGGCTAAAATTTGGGGATTTTAATGTTTAAAATATGTGGATAATATGCTAATAAAGGAGGGAGGAGTTAGAGATAATTAAGACTCTTTTAGATGAGCTAGTAGATTAAGATAAAGGAGAAAAGATAGGATTTATCTGCAAGGTTAGGTAAGTGCCGAAATTTCTATAAATAGGGGGAATATCTCTTCAATTTCGGTATTTGGGGTTTTTCTCTCATTCTTTTCTCTTCTTCTCTGAGTAAAAGCTGAAAACTCCTAAAGTTCCATCTTCTTCTTCATTCTCTATAAAAGCCGAAATCTCTAAGCCTATTCCCTCATCTTCACTTTGATTCAAAAGCCAAAGCTACACCTATTCTTCTCTTTAATATTCATTTGGCCGAATCTCCCTTAGCCATCTTTTCAATTTTTAGTTCTTTCAAAAGCCGAAAGAGCGATAGATCATCTTTCCGGGATTTTTCCTAGAAGCCGAAACTCATAGATCTCTAAGTTATAGAATCGTGTTACATTCAGGATTACAAGGTAAGAGGATTTGTTTATTCATATATATAAAATCGGGTAGAATACTAACTATGGCCGAATATAGGAGAGGCCTATTTTCACATCTTTCTGGCTTTTTGAAGCAAAGCGTAGATCGGTTTAGCAAGGGTATCTACATTAATCAGGTGTGTAATACTTCCCCACCATCTAGATCTAATCATAAAATGCATGATCATAAGATTTATATATGTTCTGATAATTGCCAACATCTCGGTTTATTGATGAAAGCCCAAGGAGGGTATAAGCGGATCACCAGGTTAGTAAATAATCTGTTTAAATGTTATAAGTAAAATGCTTGTATGTGATTGCATGGGTTGGGTTGATGAAAGGAGGAAGTTATATGTTATATGTGTAGCGGTTTATACCGTGATCTGATGTAGCGGCTAATGCCGTGAACTGTTATACAGGCTTCGGCCATCGAATGTTATACGAGCTTCAGCCATTATATGTTATAAGGGCTTCGGCCATCATATGTGGATGAGCAGCATGACTGCCATCAAGGCGTGTAGCGGTGTGGGTTGATTGTAGAAATCCCCAATGGTGTGAATGGCTGGTACGGGGGCGTGTAGCGAATGGAAACCTAGGATTTGGGTTGGGCTTGCATATTAATTTTTATTATGTATATTAAACTGTTTATTTTGTTTTATAGGGCTAAGACCCAAATCTAATGGTGCATGAGGGTTGCACATTGAGTCTCGCGACTCAACCAATTAATTAATATTTCAGGTAGCACTTAGTGTATCGGACCGGGCTGGAGAGGAGCGCAAGGTGGCCATGCAAAAGAATATTTGGATTCAGCAAAAAGACTCTAGTTTATTATTTTATATTTTTTTAATGGGTTTTAAATCTCGTTGTAATAAGGCCAAGGGCCACTAGTTTATATTTTGTTTTATTATGGGCTTTTATTACTTTTAGTTATTTAAATTTTTATTTTAATTGAACTAAGGCATATTTTATTTAAACTATCAACTATTTATTTTTCCAACTATTTATTTTTCCCGAATAAAAGGAAAAAAACTTCAGAAAAAATATTTTCTTAAAATACGATATGTTTTCCAAAATTTTCTTAGTGACATCCAGATCCGGTTGTAATGTTTGGGCCGGGTTTGGGGTGTTACAATTGCTTATCCCAGGATTTGAACCTCAAACCTCATAGTTAGACAACACGCCACTTGCCACTAGGCCACAAGCTCTTCTTGTGTCATTAAACAGGCATTATTATTAATAAAGCCTAAGTGTTAGTGCCCAGGTTCACTTAAGGGAAAATTAAAATTTTGTAAGAGCCAAGACTTGAACCCAGGCTTCTCAAATACCCCCATACACACCCAAATCATTTAGCCATTGAAGCAAACAAGTAATTTTGTCAGAACATGAAAAATTAAAGACCCTATATTTTTGGGGCGTTACATGTAACAAAAATATCCAAACTCATCAAAAATAGCCTTGAACACAACCAAACAGAAAGAAATATACAATTCAAGCCACTCTTTTATCGCTATCAAAAACTAGCTAGTTTTTCCAAAATTGAATATTCGACACCCTAACCTTGTTTTTAAATCTCCATTTTGATTTGGAACATCTAAAACAACACTTAATTTCATATCTAAACCACTAATTTAGCCTAAATCCATAATCTTACATTTTTCAAAAAAATGAAGCTTTCAAGAACATGTAAAAGGGGGAAATGTTTGATTCCTAAAAATTTGATTAGAACTATTATATTGAAGTGAAATACCTTTTAATTAGGTTAAGATGAATCAAAAATCACTTTAAAAACACAAGTTTACTCAATATTTCGAAATCTATATTTTTTGAATCCAAACATGCTTTACAGACATCAAATCTAAATATTCTCTTTTAAAACCTGATTCAAATTAACAACACTCTTTATTTAATCGTAGAAAGTTAAAATATTACCTTAATTTGATAAAAACGAAGATCTAAAACTCTAACTCGGGATTTGATCTAAAAATGACGAATTTTGAGAAGAGAATGCAATTTTTGTTTGAAATTGGTGGTTGTTTTGATGTTTAGGGAATTAATAAATCCGAATGAATGAATTGTTTTTTTAAGAAATCTCTAATTTTAGGTTTTGGAAAAATTTTGAATGGTTTTGGGTTTTTGATGAGAAGATGAAGACATGAATGGCTCGATGTAGGAGACCATTTTTAAAAAATTGGGCAATTTACCATCTTGGACACTCCTTATTCTTTCATTTACCAAGTAAGTTGCTATTTCGGCACTTAGAGAAAGAATAAAGAAAGCAGGAATTAGAAGTCCAAAATAGGTGACAAAACTGATCAAAAATGAGGGAAAACCCCTTCAGCTGAAATTCCTAGGCTTCCCATACCCATTCGGCACAACACTCCCACACACATCCACTTCCTTGATTCTTTCCACAATACTCTCCCTTAATCCTCTCCACGATTTGCTCCTACAATCTCTCCATGACCAATTGAAATACCTCCACAGCAGTGTTTCAGTCCAACTTTTCTACCTTCCCAGCTCAAGCAACAAAATAAACACTCCATTGCTTATCCCAGGATTTGAACCTCAAACCTCATAGTTACACAACACGCCACTCGCCACTAGGCCACAACCTCTTCTTGTGTCATTAAAAAGGCATTATTATTAATAAAGCCTAAGTGTCAGTGCCCAGGTTCACTTAAGGGAAAATTAAAATTTTGTAAGAGCCAAGACTTGAACCCAGGCTTCTCAAATACCCCCATACACACCCAAATCATTTAGCCATTGAAGCAAACAAGTAATTTTGTCAGAACATGAAAAATTAAAGACCCTATATTTTTGGGGCGTTACATGTAACAAAAATATCCAAACTCATCAAAAATAGCCTTGAACACAACCAAACAGAAAGAAATATACAATTCAAGCCACTCCTTTATCGCTATCAAAAACTAGCTAGTTTTTCCAAAATTGAATATTCGACACCCTAACCTTGTTTCTAAATCTCCATTTTGATTTGGAACATCTAAAACAACACTTAATTTCATATCTAAACCACTAATTTAGCCTAAATCCATAATCTTACATTTTTCAAAAAAATGAAGCTTTCAAGAACATGTAAAAGGGGGAAATGTTTGATTCCTAAAAATTTGATTATGAACTATTATATTGAAGTGAAATACCTTTTAATTAGGTTAAGATGAATCAAAAATCACTTTAAAAACACAAGTTTACTCAATATTTCGAAATCTATATTTTTTGAATCCAAACATGCTTTACAGACATCAAATCTAAATATTCTCTTTTAAAACCTGATTCAAATTAACAACACTCTTTATTTAATCGTAGAAAGTTAAAATATTACCTTAATTTGATAAAAACGAAGATCTAAAACTCTAATTCGGGATTTGATCTAAAAATGACGAATTTTGAGAAGAGAATGCGATTTTTGTTTGAAATTGGTGGTTGTTTTGATGTTTAGGGAATTAATAAATCCGAATGAATGAATTGTTTTTTTAAGAAATCTCTAATTTTAGGTTTTGGAAAAATTTTGAATGGTTTTGGGTTTTTGATGAGAAGATGAAGACATGAATGGCTCTATGTAGGAGACCATTTTTAAAAAATTGGGCAATTTACCATCTTGGTCACTCCTTATTCTTTCATTTACCAAGTAAGTTGCTATTTCGGCACTTAGAGAAAGAATAAAGAAAGCAGGAATTAGAAGTCCAAAATCGGTGACAAAACTGATCAAAAATGAGGGAAAACCCCCTCAGCTGAAATTCCTAGGCTTCCCATACCCATTCGGCACAACACTCCCGCACACATCCACTTCCTTGATTCTCTCCACAATACTCTCCCTTAATCCTCTCCACGATTTGCTCCTACAATCTCTCCATGACCAATTGAAATACCTCCACAGCAGTGTTTCAGTCCAACTTTTCTACCTTCCCAGCTCAAGCAACAAAATAAACACTCCATTGCTTATCCCAGGATTTGAACCTCAAACCTCATAGTTACACAACACGCCACTTGCCACTAGGCCACAAGCTCTTCTTGTGTCATTAAAAAGGCATTATTATTAATAAAGCCTAAGTGTCAGTGCCCAGGTTCACTTAAGGGAAAATTAAAATTTTGTAAGAGCCAAGACTTGAACCCAGGCTTCTCAAATACCGCCATACACACCCAAATCGTTTAGCCATTGAAGCAAACAAGTAATTTTGTCAGAACATGAAAAATTAAAGACCCTATATTTTTGGGGCGTTACATGTAACAAAAATATCCAAACTCATCAAAAATAGCCTTGAACACAACCAAACAGAAAGAAATATACAATTCAAGCCACTCCTTTATCGCTATCAAAAACTAGCTAGTTTTTCCAAAATTGAATATTCGACACCTTAACCTTGTTTCTAAATCTCCATTTTGATTTGGAACATCTAAAACAACACTTAATTTCATATCTAAACCACTAATTTAGCCTAAATCCATAATCTTACATTTTTCAAAAAAATGAAGCTTTCAAGAACATGTAAAAGGGGGAAATGTTTGATTCCTAAAAATTTGATTATGAACTATTATATTGAAGTGAAATACCTTTTAATTAGGTTAAGATGAATCAAAAATCACTTTAAAAACACAAGTTTACTCAATATTTCGAAATCTATATTTTTTAAATCAAACATGCTTTACAGACATCAAATCTAAATATTCTCTTTTAAAACCTGATTCAAATTAACAACACTCTTTATTTAATCGTAGAAAGTTAAAATATTACCTTGATTTGATAAAAACGAAGATCTAAAACTCTAATTCAGGATTTGATCTAAAAATGACGAATTTTGAGAAGAGAATGCGATTTTTGTTTGAAATTGGTGGTTGTTTTGATGTTTAGGGAATTAATAAATCCGAATGAATAAATTGTTTTTTTAAGAAATCTCTAATTTTAGGTTTTGGAAAAATTTTGAATGGTTTTGGGTTTTTGATGAGAAGATGAAGACATGAATGGCTCTATGTAGGAGACCATTTTTCAAAAATTGGGCAATTTACCATCTTGGTCACTCCTTATTCTTTCATTTTCCAATTAAGTCCTAACTCAATAAAAATCCATTTTTTTTCAATTAGATCTCAAAATTAAATTTCATTTTAAGCTAGTTAATAAGATAAGAACCCGAATATGAAACTTTCATTTTTTTTAATACTCACATATGACCCAAATTTCAAATACTTGACTCAACCCCAGGTTTAATGACCCGATTCTACTAACCTGAAACTACTAGGTCGACTTTTCGGACATGACTGATTGATAGTTCATGTTTCTTGAGCTGAAGCTCAACTTGATAATTACCAAACTGAGTTCAAATTATTTTAGTCAAAATAGAAATCTTGCGAAGACCAATGTCTCATTACACCCCTAACTCAAGCAAAGGTACAAGTACGAAACATTTGATCCAAAAATTTAGTATGTAATATTCAAATCAAAAAAATGTCTTCAATAGACATACCTCTCTCTCAAAGCTCAACTTTAATTGAAAAAAAGTTAATTGCATAGTTTCCAAAGGAATAAATTATCTTAAATGGAACTTTAATTCTCCATAAGGATTCCCAATTGAAACTGTAAGAAAGGATTGTTAGACTATGTATTTTGTGTCCAAATAAGCTCATAAGCACTTTTCATAGAAATAGATCTATCAAAATGGTATTTCTCTACAAATCTATCCACCCCCATTAGAGATTGAAGAAAAAATGATACATTAATTCATTCAGCCAATTATTTTTGAGTTGTTCTCGTATAAGAGATGATCTTCAAACTTGGTAACTTGGATGTATAAGATAAGCAATCCTCCTCTTTGTGTAACACCCCTAACTCGTATTCGTTGCCGAAATAGGGTTATGGAGCATTACCGAAATTATTACTTAAATAAACATACATTTCTCATACATTTTTAATAACCAAATAAAAGTCATTCACAATGTAACACCCTGAATTTGGGCCTAGTAGAATTGGGCCTTGGACGTAGGAGCGTTTAAAATTTTTGAGAACAAGAGAACGACACTAATGCAAGTTGGACCTATTAGGTGAGTGATTTTGGAAGGTTAGGGGGCTTCCATGAAGTCTTGGGTTCAAACCTGGGCTTTAGGAAAAAATTTGGTTTAGGTGAATAAAACCCTGGATGTAAGTGAGTAGGCTTTAAGAATATTGTTGGGGAAAACATGACACAAGGAGCTAGTTGGTAAGGTGGCTAGCGGCGTGGATTAAGTTACAGGGGAGCCTGAGTTCGAAACCCCTTGCATGCGAAATGGGACTATTTTGCTAATTTGGGACGGTTTTGGAGGATTGATGGAGGAATCCCACATCGGGAAGCTAGCATGAGAGTAGGCGAGAAGTTGGCTTTAAATAGAGTGATCTATGAGAAGAGTAAGCATACCTTGATTGGCGTTTGGGCATAGGAGTGTTCGGAGCGTGGATTAACTCCAGATTCCTATCAAGTGTGTATTTCGCACTACTCTAGCTGTAGAGCAGCGCCAAAATGTCGATCACACGGCGATGGTAGCCACACGAGCGTGCGAGCGCACGTGTGGGAGCTTCGACGCGATAGTTGAGGCCATCATGAGTGTTCTTGTGGGTTTAGGCTGTTTGGGCCATGATGGGCCGAAGGGGGCCATGTGAGGCAAATGGGCCCGTGGGCCCGTGGGCCCAATCAGATAAGTTGTATGATTGTGTAGTAAATATTGGACTGGACTATGTGAATCTCATATCTGTGGCAGGATTTGGGCTAAATGGGTCACACGAGTGTGTGGGCCCTTTTGGGCCGAGAATGGGCCCTAGGCCCATTCGCATTGTTATCTCTATTTAGAATACCTTGGTTTACAAAATTACGAAAATACATTAGTTTATAAAATTACTAAAATACCCTAGACTTGTGAAATTACCGAAGTACCCCCAGTTTGTAAAATTACTGAAATACCCTCAGTTTGCGAAATTACCAAAGTACCCCTAATTTGCAAAATTACCGAAATACCCTTAGTTTGGAAAATTACCCAAATACCCCCGATTTGTAAAATTACCAAAATACCCTCAGTTTGCAAAATTACCAAAGTACCCTTGATTTGTAAAATTACCGGAACACCCCCGATTTGTAAAATTATCGAAATACCCCCCGATTTATGAAATTACCAAAATACCCTCAATTTGCAAAATTACCGAAATACCCTTGATTTGTGAAATACCCCTGTAGGGTAGAATTACTGAAATACCTCTGTAGGGTAGGATCACCGTAATACCCTTGTAAGGGTAAAATGACTATTTTTCCCCTCGAGGGTAATTGACTCACTTGTGGTACGATTGGACTAATTTGACAGTAATTGACTGTTGTGACTGTGTATGTATGATTTTTATGGGCATAACATTTCGCATACATGACATATTGCATGGGGTTGGGATATTGATACGGAGGAAGTTCTGATAGGGTCGCACGGGTCGCATGATGACTATGGATCCAGTATTGATCTGTTAAGGTCGTACAGGTCGCATGACTACTGTGGACCAACGAACGGCTTAAAGTCGCGTAATCTGATTATGCTTTGTGCCAATCGTATTTACCTGTGGCTATGTGCCTAACATATATATCGATGACTCTGTGTCGATCATATTTACCCAAGGTTGTGTGCAGATTATATTATCGTCGCTGATGGCTATGTGCCAAACATAATACAGTTATTGATGGCTTTGTGCCAATTATAATACCGCTACTGAAGGCTTAAAGCCTTATATATATACTAGCAGCTTTGCTGCAATTTCAGTTATGGCCACAACCGGTTCTAAATTGGTATGCTGGCTGGTGGTCGATTTTATCCCCACAGGAGTGTAGGGTTGGTATGGGTGGTGTGTTGGCTAGATCGAGGTGGGATGCATCCTCATACCATTGCATATCTATTATGAGATCTGTCACTGTACTGGGCTTAGGCCCACTTGTTCTGTTCTTAGTTTGGGCTATGCCCAATTGATTCTGTTATAGGCTGTGACCCAAATGATACTGTAGTGGGCTTTGGCCCATGTATGCTCTTATTTGTACTGTACTGTACTGTTCTGTTAAAAGGGCTTTGGCCCAGACTATTTAAGTTTTTGTGTCTGTATATTGACTGTTACTCTAGTAAGGGGATTACACACTGAGTTTTTGTAAACTCACCTCATTTTTAACTATGTAGGTAATCCCCAGCCTTAGATGGATCGGTGCTCCATTTTGATTAGTTACATTCAAGTATTTTGATTTGGGTTGTAATAAGGCCTCTTTAAGTTTCTAGATTTTTAACTATGGGTCTTTCTTTACATTGAATTATATCCGTTAGAAGTAAATCACAGTTTTCTAAAATGCTAACTATTTTTAAAACAACACTGCATTTTGGCAACATTTTCAAAATGGTTTCGCGACTTAATCTTTTTCGTAAATCAATTACTTTCAAAATCAGCTTCCACAACTGAAAAGATGTTTTGGGATTAAAACTAATAATTTTTCAATGTACCACGTTTTAAAAATAAACCAACATAACTAGGTTTTTACTTAAGCCTTTGAACAAGAAGGGTTTTCAATGAAAACATGGTTTTCGAAAAACACTTCAATGCGACATGCCAGATTTGGGCCAAACTTCTAGGCCGGGTTTGGGGTGTTACACACAATCAATAATATTGTCCCTAATATGAGCTCTCAAGGCTCAAATCATGCATTAAAAGTGGTTCAAGGCTAAACCGAGAACTCAGGAATTTTTTTTGAAAAACATATAAAATTTTTCAAAGTACAGGGGGCACATGCCGGTGTGGCCTGGTCGTGTGAGAGAGACATGCCCGTGTCACAGGCCGTGTGGTCATTCGAAATGGGATCACATGACCGTGCCCCAGCTCGTGTTCGACCCCATGTAACTCACTGACTTGGATCACACGGCCAACCGCACGCACGTGTGACTAGCCCGTGTACCCTTCGAAATGGCCTCACATGCCCGTGTGCCAGGCCGTGTGCTAGGCTGTGCCAAAACTGCAGGGTATACTGACTTATGCCACAGGACCAAGTCACACGCCCGCGTGCTGGGCCCTGTGGAGCATACGGCCTTGGTTTCTACTAAACATAAGGAGACACATGGCCTTGTCACCTGACCATATGTCACACACGGCTAAAATACAAGCTCGTGTCTCTGTCCGTATGGACAAAAATAGGATATTTTCCAAGCCACCTTTCTCACCCAAATGTGAATCAACCTAAACATGCCAAATAGCATATGACCACAACAAAAATAGGCATTCAAATCAACCAAAGTCAAGCCTAAAACATACAATTTCATTACCAACAAGCATAAGCTCATAAACATATCAACTTGCCATTCAAAAACATACCATTTTCATCATCAAAGACTACTTAAATGGTCATTCTCAGTTATGTACTAACTTGTCCAACTTAACATGAATACGCATCTCAATTTCAACCATTTAGTCATCACCATACCAATTCACAACAAGGCATTCACATATCAATATATCAACACATCACATAAGGCTAATTACACTTATATATACATACCATCACCTATGCTTAATTAAGCCAAATCACAAGGCTAAACACATTTCCAAACATACATTAATTATAAGCCAAATCAATTGGCTATATACATTACAAACATATAGGCCATATTAACCATAATACCTATACATGCCAATAACTTAAATACATAAAGTTCAAAAGTACCAAAACGACAGCTAGATAATGTGATGAGATCTCCGATGACTTCCAATCCGAGCGAACTTCCAAATAACTATAAAACACGAAAAAGTAAACATAATAAGCAGTTAAACTTAGTAAGTTCGTATAACAAAGAATTTAACTTGCTCATTTATCACAATTTAAGTCAATAATCATAACATTTCCCTACTCAACTTGACCAAATGCCTAAACACTTGTATTCACTAATATGTTAGTCATAATTCACACATAATATAACAAATATTTATGGATGAGCACATCAATTAAACAAGTTTCATACATATGTATCATCCATTTTACACCTCAACATATATATATATATATCACTTAGTATCATTTCCAAATTTGTCATAGTGAAGTCAATCAGAATCCTTACTAGAGCTCACACAAGGTGTACTAAGCGTTGGTCGAAACCATTCCTTTTCTATATTCGGTAAATACTATGAGGACAATTGAAACCCTGGTACACGTTTTTTTTTGTGCCATAGTCCAACTATAGTCTTACATGTAAACTCTGTCATGGTATAACCATGGTCTTACATCCATAGTGCCATAACCCAGTCATGGTCTTATCATCAGAATGCCATAGCCCTACTATGGTCTTACATTTAAACACTGCCATGGTCCAACCATGGTCTTACGTCCATAGTGCCATTGTAATAGCCCGATTTTGGGGCTAGTCGGAACAGTGATCGCGGGATCACTAATCCGAGGTTAGGGACACTTACTTTTTTATGTTATTTTATGTGTTAGAGCATGATTTTAGAATTTCATGAAAATTTTGGTATTTTAATTTTAGCGATTTCTTGCTTAATCGCGAAAAAAGGACTAAATCGCATAAAGTGCGAAAGTTCTATTTTATAAGCTAAAGGTACCAAATAGCCATAGATTGATAGTTGGAGGTCTTTAAAAGCCAATTAGACCCCCAATATATGCTTGGCCTGCCATAGGGGACAAAAATTGACCTAGTTGGTCAAAGTTGGTGATGTTTGGTGGATTAAATTGATAGTTTAATATTAAAATAAAGAAAAGATGATGTCCATCTTTCTTCTTCATTTTCTTTCACCAAAATTTGCAAGAAAAATAAGGGTTGAAAGCTTCAAAAATAATAGCACACTCATCTCTTCATTAGTAAGTGTGTCAGTGATCTTTTCTTGTAAATAGTTGTACTTTTGAGACCCCTAAAGCTTAAGCTTCCAAATGAGGGGACTATTGTGCAATATGATGAAAAGTTTAGAGTTTTTCCATGAGAGCTATTATTATTATTTACTGCATTTTTATGGAAGAAATTGAGTCTTAGTTGTTAGAGAAACAACTTTTGTGAAAGGTGATTGCATGAAAACACCTAAATAGAACTTGAATGCAAAGATTAAATTGTGTCATAAATGCATGAAATAGTTGGACTTGTGAGTAGTTCTAAGATAAATAAATTTTCACCTAGGCTTGTTGAAGGTGGAAATATGATTAGAATTCATTTCCGAGCTTAGGAGCAAAATGATCATTTTGCCAAAGTCTAGGGGCAAAATAGTAATTTTGCCAAAGCATGATTATCGAAATGATTTTATTAATGTGCTAATTAAAATGAGCTAAATTGTTATTATAGATCAAGAAATACGAAGCCCGGATCAAAACCGAGGCAAGAACAAAGTCGAGGACTAAATTGCATATCTACATACATTTTGAATATCGAGGTAAGTTTGTATGAATTAATGTTTTACGTGTATTCTCATTCAATTACTTGTTATGTTTTATAATGTATATCATTTATATGAAGTAAAATTATTGATATTATGATGAGAAAAGTAAATGAGAATATGTATGAGAAAGTCCTGGTTAAAGTTTCGAAATAATGAGGATACTATTATCACAACATGTGATAAGGAAAGTCCGTGTAAGACCATGTCAAGACATGGCATCGACATAAGGCAAGGATATCATGTAAGTCCATGACAAGTCATGGAATTGAAAAGTTATTATGAGGCAAAGGTCCCATGTAAGTCCAAGCCAAGGCTTGGCATTGGTGAATTCATAAGGCAAAGATGTCATGTAAGTCCATGTCAAGACATGGCATTGATAAGATTCATAAGGCAAGGATACCACATAAGCCCATGCCAAGACATGGCAATGGTAAGTTTCCAAAGGAAACACATAAGGAAGGTCTCGTATAAAACCATGTCTGGGACATGGCATCGACACCGCGCTAAGGGATCCCATGAAAGACCATATCTGGGATATGGCATTGGCATAATGAGGCGATCCCATGTAAGACCATGTCTGAGACATGGCATTGGCATCGAGATACATGTTTGATGAGGTTGAGTAACCTCAATTATTTCGGGAAATTCAATGAGTAAAAGAGCTAAATATGAAAGAGGCAACAAGAAAGTCAAGTAAGTAAAGATGCACTAAGTTAAGTTATACAAGGTTTGTATAAAGCATTTTTCATGTTAAGAAAGAAGAAAGTTGAGTTTACTTTTGCATCAGCAAAATGTACTAATCTATGTGATCAAGTGACACAAGTACCATGATTATAATGCAAGTATGAAATTATTATGTATCATGTGAGGAGTAAGTAAGCCATGCACCTGAGTTTTATGTTGTTCTCAACTCAAAACGGATGAGTTATAATGTGTTAATTTATTGCTATATGAGTTCCATGCAAACTTACTAAGCTATATGCTTACCTCTCTCTCTTCTTCTTTCCTCGCAGTCTTGCCAAGATAACTCGTGGATCATTGACGTCGGAGCTCGGAGCACACTATCAATCACTATTTTGGTATAGCCAAGTTGCTTTTATTAAGTATGGCATGTATAGGAATTATTTCACCTTGATGTAAGTCCTAAGAGGGACCAAAGTGTTGGCTATTCGGTTATTATTCTTTTGTATATGGCTAAAGAGATTGGCCAATATTTACTAAGTTTATACGTCAATCGATGATGAGTTATGCATTGTAATTCATGTTTTTGATGAAGTATTTGAGTGGTTGGATTGAGTATATGAATGATTTTGATTTCAGGGTGGCAATTGGCTTGGAAAATAGCCTTTAAGTGTCCACATGGGTAGACACACGGGCATGTGTCTAGGCCGTGCGTGACACACGGTCAACCCACATGGGTGTGTTAATAGGTCATGTGTCCCCTGCAGGTTAGTGTTTTAAGTCAGTGTTGACCACGGGCTTGCTACACGGGCCTGCGCCTTGGCCGTGTGCTAATTAAGGGTTGATGACATCATAGTCAAAGAGCTCATCAGGTAGAAGACACGGGCGTGTCTAGGCTGTGTGAAGGACACGGGCGTGTGTCAACCGTGTGAAAACCCCTGTAGGTTGTAATAAAAATAAATTGTACACGGGTTAAGGACATGGGCGTGTGAGACCACACGGCCTGCCCACACGGGCGTGTCCCAGGTCACACGGGCGTGTGACCCCTGTTTAGACAAGAATTTTCAAAGAGAGTAAAAGTTTCTGGTTGATCTCCGAAACCATCGGGGTGCATGTTTATGGCATCGTAGGTCCATGAGATGAATGTTATGACCATGAAAAGAAAGTTTTTAAATCGAAACAAAATTTTATAGCCCGTTAATACATGTTTAAGTAAGGTGAAGGATCGTAATGCCTCGTATCCGGTCCCGGCATCAGACATGGGTTAGGGGTGTTACAGCCATAACCCAGTCATGGTCTTATCATCAGAATGAAATATGTCTTTATTGATATTAGAAATTATCATTTCATTATTTTTGTTTTCATTTATACACATCAATATAATCTAATATTTTACAATTAGGTTCATATATTTCACTTAAATATAAACTAAAATTAAACCGAACGAACTTACATTGATTTTAAACGACAAAAAACAATCGTCTAATATACAACTTTATTTTTTCCCCAATCTGAATCCGTACGTTGCTTTTCTTGATCTATATAATCAAATTTAGCTAATTTAAGCACTAATCAATTCAATTTAATCCAATTTCATATTTTTGGTAAAATTACTATTTTACCCCTAAACTTTTGTCTTCTTTACAATTTAGTTATTATCTCGTAAATATACAAATTCATGCAATTCAACATTAACCCATGATAACCAAATTTCACTTATGCCCTTAGCAACCCATATTTTTCATTTATTCACACATTTCACCATGGATTTTACACATTTTTCAATTTAACCCCTAATTGACATTTTCAACTAAAATCACTTTACAAAAGTTGTTTAACTAACAACAAAGATTCATTTTCTATCATCAAACATCAAAATACTCACATATTAATCAATGGTAAAACCCTAAACCTTTAACATTTTTGCAAATTAGTCCCTGGGATAGCTAGATTAAGTTACAACGACTCCAAAAACATAGAAATAATTAAAAACGGGACAAAAATCATACCTATTTGAAAGAAAAGAAGATGGCCGAACCCTAGCCTTCTTTCTCCATGTATAAACGATTTTGTTATTGTTTTAGGAAGAAGATGAACATAAAATAGAAGTTTATTATGTTTTATGAATATAACATTTAATTACCAATTTACAAAATTAACCTTTAAAACACTTATTAATTGCACCAAATACCAAGCCTCTATCATACACTAGCTTATTAATGGGATATGTACCACATAAGGACCTCCACTTTAAGGTTCCATAGCTATTAGACACCTTTAGCTATTAGAACACCACTTTTGCACTTTACGCGATTTAGTCCTTTTTATCAAATTGAGCATTTAAACAATAAAATTTCTTAAGGAAATTTTCACACAATCATACTAACATGCTGTAGACATTAAAATAATAATAAAATAATTATTTTGATCTCAAATTTGTGGTCTCGAAACCACTGTTCTGATTCGACTAAAAACCGGTTGTTACACTTTGCTTGTTCAGAGATAGGTATCGTGTGAAATAGAAAGGAATTTGGTTCTACTACCACCTGATCACCATTCCAAATCTACATATCTAGGCCTAATTTACATGTCTCTCTTTTTAATTTCCATAGAGATAGAAGCTTTCCAGCATATTCATACTCCACCCACAAAGCCACAAGCAAAACATGATATAAGAATGGAAATCCAAAACTCTAAATCACCTGATCAAACTCGTTTCCTACTAATTCTAGTCTCAAAACAACTAAGATATCCATGTCATGCTCCTGAAAGTACATCTTAATAATTCAATCAAAAAAGAGTTTTTCATATCTTCTAACAATTTCAATCAAATACTTTACAGGCGATGATAAAATAAAAGGGAAACCAGTAATAATTGACCTTAGTATTGCACATAATCAAACCATCCAATACATCACAGTAGACAAACTCCACATATTCATTCATAGTTGCATCCTTATCATATTTAATAGCCGATAGGATTTCAAAAATGGCTTCAAATTCTATTTTACCTGACATTAAAGGATCTTTTCCTTTCCTAGTTTTAATACCTTTCCCTTTGAACTCTTCTTGGACTGACCCATTTGACCACTGAGCTTTCTGATGAAATAGAAGAAGGAAAAGTTTTCTTAAGCAAGGTGTAACCTCCCCTCCAAGAGGTTAACTCGATACTAGTCGCTAGGTTGCAACATGGAGCATGGGATGTCCCAACATATGGAGCAAAATAAAAAAGTCCAAGACTATTGTCAATGTCAGGACACAACATGAGGATGTCGTGACATACCCCTGAAGAAGAGTATACTTCCTTTGATGTCGTGACATAGGAACTGATGTGTCGCAACATCACCTATGTATAAAAAATAAATACAAGCCAGGGGCATTTTGGTTTGCAGAATCCAACTTTAAGTGTGGGAACGTCAACTGACCTAGGGATAAGGACGATGACCATGCTAAACCTATAAATAGGCTTAGTTAACACAAGTTGTGGACACCTTTTACTATTGTATAATTTTCTCTTTAGTTTTAGATCTTAGTTTTCTCTTTTCTTAGGTTTTAGATTTCTGTTCTTGTTATTTACTTTTGTAAAGAAATTAGATTTTGGGAAATCTGTCAAACTCTATGAGGATTTTGTGCTTAATACAAATCTAGCTTCTTCTAAACTCTATTCTTGAATTTGTTCTTTCTGTTGATTCTTTTATTCAAGTTTGTATTGTTCATGTAACACCCTGAAAATTCGAGTATCGATTTATTGTGTGCTTTGAGTGATTAGTCTATAAAGGAAAATTTTCTTATTACTTTTCGTGCTTATTATAGTCCTGAAGAAGAATTATAATTATTCGGGGATGGAATAATTCTTAATTTTGAGAATTTATGGAAGTGGATCAAGTGGCATTGATACTTAAGTAAATTTAAGTGTTAAATATGTAGCATAAGATGAATAATAGCAAGGTGGTGTTGGCGCATGGGTTATAGCATGAGGGGAGTGGTTCGAATCCCTTAAATAGCAATTAGATGGCTTTTATTTTTGGTTTTCCTAGCATGTGTCGGCCAAGCACATATATGGTAAGTGTTGACCTTATTATTTTTGGTTAATAGATTAAGGAATAAGGAAATTTCTAACTTATGGTAGGGAATCAAGAAAATTTGGAAATATATGGAGACATAGGGCAAGTATCAAGGAAAATGTTTTGGAAACAAAATCATGGCCATTTGACCATGCATTTGGACGGCAATATGGTCTAAGGGGGGAGCCGAATTTTTGGTGTTAGTTTGGCTAGGATTTGAAGTCTCTTTTTGGTCATTCTTAGCATATGTGCAAAGTTTTGCAATCCTTTCTCAACTTTTCTCCCTTGGCCGAATTTGTGCATTTGGTAAAGCCTAATTCTTTTGACCATTTAGTCATTTTTGTTCATCTTTTGAATATTCTCTTGTGCCTCTTCTTAGTGCCGAAATTGTTAGTACCAAAAAGACCATATCTCTCTCTTTGTTTTCTTTCTACATTGCCGAATGTACCTTGCTCTCCAATACATCTTTTTCTTTCTCTTTTCTTCTCTTTGAAAACCGAATCTTCATTATCATCTCTTCTCTCATATTTTATTTCTTTTCACTCATCCTTTTCTTCATTGTTTTTCTCCATGGCCGAATGTTAGTGAGCCATAGCCGAATCATTTTTCTCTTTTCTTTGGTTATCATAGCCGAATCCTCCATCACTTAGAGACATCATTTTCAATCTTTTCTTTCCAACCGTGGACAAAAGGGTAAGAATTCTTTTTAGTTCATTTAGTTAGAAGTAGTCATGGCCGAATATTGATGGTGGTATGAAGGCTTTCTTAGATCAAAATAAACGTTCATTCTATTAACGTTTATTTATGTTATACTTTAGTGCGATAACGGAAGATCGAAAATCAAGTAGTCGTGAGTGACATAGAATGCTTGGATCGATTCTCCTTGTGGAACAAGAATATTTGTGGTAAGGAAATCTCGTTCTTAAAACCTTTAGTCATAATCTATATATATATTATTAGGACGTGCTAACGATCTTTGTCATTGAAGACAATCAAGATAGGGAAGAAACGGGCCATGTATAGTGTTCGGAAGAAGGGTGGTACCGTTAATCCCCCTAAGTATAAACAAAGGGTTATTTCGGGAATCCGGGATTTTCCACCGGGTTGCGGACGTTCATCCGAGGAGAATCAACTGTTCGAAGTCGTTCGTACTCCCGAACCATTATTTGTTCGTGGATTTGATTCGGTTAACAAACCATCAATCGGGGAGAAACCGCAAGTAGAAGTATTTCGAAAATCCGAGGGTAAAATTTTAAATCGTTATGTTTAGATCGATTTTATTATTAGATTATAATGTTCTAATTATCGTGATACGTATAGGTGTTGACGAGCGGGAAAGTCTAGTTCTCACAATAACCAGGTGTGTAACTTCACATTCATTTTCGGGTTAGATACCTAATCATAAGTACTGTGATAAAATCGTGAAAATGGTAAATTCAGAAATTATGTAGTAATTGATACTTTTGTGAAAATACATGAAAATGGTTAAAACCGAGAAAAATACGAAAAACTGCTAGATTGACATATTGGGCTGAAAAACTTGCTAGATTGTTAAATTGGGTCAAAAATATTCTAGTTCGATAAATGGGCCAAAAATATTCTAGTTCAATAAATGGGCCAAAAATATTCTAGTTCGATAAATGGGCCAAAAAAATATTCTAGTTCGATAAATGGGCCAAAAATATTCTAGTTCGATAAATGGGCCAAAAATATTCTAGTTCGATATATGGGCCAAAGTCCGCTAAACTGCTAAATGGGCAAATTACTAAATTGTTTTATGGGCCTAAATGAAATGTTTAATTATAAACCCATTGATGTTATGGATTATTTGATAAATTATTATATGGATATATTATATTATACATGCATGATTGCATGGGGCAGGGTATTTGATGAAGAGAAGAATGGCCTGTTGCCAAAAATCTAGTTCGGTGGCTCTGCCACAAATTTCGGCTTAATGCCTCTAGTTCGATGGCTCTGCCACAAATTTTGGCTAAATGCCTCTAGTTCGGTGACAATGTCACAATCTAGTTCGGTAGTGCACTACAATATTATCTAAAGGCTTAATGCCTATGATTGGTGTGTTTGGCGGGGTGGGTTGACTTGATCCCCACAGGTGTGTTGGTTGGTACGGGGGTGTGTAGCGGATGGATACTAGGCTTGGTTGGGAAACTCATTTTACATGCATTTTATTTTATTTTACTTTATGTTGTATGGTTGAATTCTGCAAATGGGCTTAAGCCCAACATAATATCTTGACGATCTGGCCCAATAATGGTGGTAAGTGAGTTGCACACTGAGTTCCTTGTAACTCACCCAATTTTATTAACCTTTCAGGTAATGGAAATTGATGTGGACTTGGGCCGGAGATGACTTGGTGGAGGCCATACTACGAACTTGGGTTTTATAACCTATGAACTTTATTTAAGTTATTGTTTTAATTACTATTATGGGTTTGATGTAATAAGGCCTCTAATTATGTTTTTATGGATTTTATTGTGTGGATGGATTTAAATTTTGTTTTAAGACTCTTATTATGGGCTTATATTAAATTTATATGGTTTTCTTAAAAATATTGTTTTATAACATTTTGAACAATTAAATTATTTTCTTTAAAATTTCTTCCAAATTCCTTTACAATGACTTTAAGGTTTTGATAAATATTTTTTCTAAATGATAAGTTTTAAACAAGTATTTTCTTGAAACATCAATTTCAAATCCTCGTACTAAATTTTATTAAATTCTATGGTTTTGTAGCACTACTTTACATTAACCACTCGAGAATAAATGAATATTTGATTGGTGTGACAAACCAAACTTCGTCTAAACGCATAGACCTGGTTTGGGGTGTTACAGTTCACTAGATCCATAAGGAACTGATCCTCATATGGGGGATTAGCGAGTGGAGGTATGAATAATTAACAGGATTTTATGGATTTCTTAACGGATTAGCTATTTAGGAAAGGCAGAACCTAAAACCCTAAGCCTAACAACCCCAGGAAGTCATCAAGGTGGGAATTAACCCAAATTTGGTATGGCCCGTCCGTGAACACCTTAACCCTGGACCGGTCTAGACTGTGACGTCGAAAGATAAGTAGTTCTTGCTGACTCAATATTTCAATGGATGTATCAGAAGATCCTACAGGGCTATTAACTAGTTGATTGAACAAGAAAGCCCGAGACGACAGTTGATTATGACTGTTGAAGCAAGATAATCACCCATACCCGTCTTTGATCCATATTCAATTATTTGATTTCTTTTTTTTTTTGTTTATTGACTTTTATTTTTTTCTTATTATTCTTATTATAATTTATCCAAAACCCTTCTTTTAATATTTTTACTATAATTCAATTAATTTATTAATTAGATCTATTTGTGTTTAAATTAGAACTAATTTAGTGCTTGCCTCCCTTGGGACGATCCTCGAACTACTTACCTACTCCATTGTAACTATATTACAACCTGACCCGTAAACTTGCAGATACCATTTTTTTCATATCTTTTGTGCAGGATTTCTACTCTAGACATTGGTACGTTTGGAGCAATCAAGTTGCTAGTGTCGTTGCCAAGGAGGTAACGTCACTATATTAGTTTTAATTTTTGCATGACAATAGAATAATAGGAAATCTTTAGGTTATAGTTACAAATTTAATTTTCTTGTTTCTACTAATCTTATCTATTTGGGTTTGGTGTATGACTCATAATAGGGGAACGCATATAAAGCTAGTCACTGATCTGGAGAAAATAATCCAAAGAAATCGTCGAAAGTAATAGAAGTATCAACAACTAATGCAGAATTAGTTACTTACCAGAGGGAATTTACCACCACGTGAGAACTCACTGTTTGACGAAGCTAACGATAATAATCTAGAAGATCCACCACCACCACCACAACTACCCGCAAATATAAACATGGCATGTCAAGAAAGGACTTTGAAGGAGTATGCACGACCTAATCTAGATATGGTTCAAATGAGTATAACGAGGCCATATATCACGGCCATTAATTTCGAGATTAAGCTAACTATGATCCAGACAATTCAGAATAATATGCAATTTCGAGGAACACTAACCAAGGATCTGAGTCAACATTTAAAATGGTTCCTTCAACTTTGATACCTTCAAATGCAATTCGGTCATTGATGACGCTATTCGTTTTCAGTTGTTCCCTTTTTCATTATTTGATAATGCTATTTCTTGGCTAGATTCACAAGCCCAGGATAAATCATGACTTGGGATGAACCTGCAAGGAAATTACTACAAAAGTTCTTTCCCATTAGCAAGACGCTCCGAATAAGAGAAAAAATTTTGATGTTCAAATAGTTAGAAGGGGAAAGCTTTCACTAAGCATGGGAGCATTTTAAAATGCTAATCTAAAAGTGCCCACACCGCTGATTGCCTGAGTGGTTACGACTACAAATTTTGTACAACGGATTGGATGTGCATTTGAGGTCAGGATTAGATGGAGTGACAGGAGGATCCTTAATAAACAAAATGTACGAGGATACGTACGAATTGATAGAAAGTATGGCGATGAATTCTTGCCAGTGGCCAACTGAATGATATAGATACAACAAAAGACCATCTATGGTGAAGGCTTTTCGGGAGGATGATAGATATCAGCAACTAATAGACAAAATCAACCGAATAAAGGCTGAGAATAATGCACCATCTGATTATGGAGGAGACAAACCGCTCTCCCACTATATTAATAATCCTACCAAGGATGTGAAATACATCGAGAATAAGGGTGGAAATCCCTATTCGAAGACATACAATCTTGGATAGAGAGATCACTCGAATCTAAAATAGGGAGTAAATCAAAGAAGAGGTAATAGCTCAAACCAAGTTAAAATTTCTAACTGTCAACCTCATTATTTACAGAAACCCCAAGAAAAGGCCAACTCGAATGACTATACTGGAATGTGGTCAACGTCTGGATAGAAGCGAGGGGAAGATAAAGTCAATGAGAACGAATGTGAAGTAGGTGCAATCTGAGTGCACCAATTCAACAACATTGAGTAAACTTGAAGATCAGATGAGCCAATTTATGAGCATGATGGGGGATATAAAAAAGGCAAATTGGCATAGGTATTCCTAGTAATACCAAAAATAATCCTTGTTGAGAAGGGAAGGAGCACGTGAAAGCAATAGCGCTCCGATCGAGTAAAGTACAAAGTAACCCCAAATTAAGAAGTAAATAAGGAGAATTATGAAAATCTTCAAGAAACACCTTTCGAAGTTGAAAATGGACCAGAATCAAAGGAAGTAGTTGCACCGACAGTTGAGCCAGAGATAAAAACAACTAAAGATTTTACCGTTGCAAAAATATTGTTCCCTTTAAGACTAAAAGAGAAGCAAAAACGAGATGAAATGAGTTTGTAAGCTTTCTAAACTTGTTCAAAATGTTAAATGTTAACCTGCCTTTGATTGAATTAATTGAGAAATTTCCTAAGTACGCCAAGTTTTTAAAGGAAATTATGTCTAGGCGTAGGAAAAATAAGGTAGGTGAACAAGTTAATATAAGTGCTTCTTGTAGTGCTATTATTTTGACACAGGTTCCCCAAAAATTGAAAGACTCGGGAAGTTATATTATTCTCATAGAGATAGGGAACATTCATTTTACTAAAGCTCTATCTGACCTAGGGCTAGTATACTTTGTGAAAAAGTACACCTTTTAAAGAAAAGTTACCTGTGCGACAAGAGTCCTCTATAGAAATACCATTACAGCACTTATCCTAAATTATTCCATAGACCCTTATATAGAAACTTAAACATTTTACATAGATGGTCCTATATTAAAGAAAGAGTAGGAACAAAGATAGTGTTAATTTATCCAGTAATTCATAAGTGACACTACTGTTTGATTCTATCATTCCTAGTAAAAAAACAATGTTAGAGTTAGCTAAATCCATAAAAGTCCAACACTTGAAAGCATTCATCAACTCAAAACTCGTAACAAGACAACATATGATAATTGGGATCCTACAATGGTAGAATAGCAAAAAACTCTATGGAGTCTATTATGACACTTCCCTCTAGTTACTTAATAGAAAGAATTACGAAAAATATAAAGGCAAAGTTGATATGCTCTCAAAGATAGCTCATATTGTGAAAGTAGGGTTCCGAGGGAAGCTGTTGATTGAACAAGTTTGTAAGTCAAGCTATAAATGCTTACCCTCCATCAATACTGTTAGTTTTATAGATTTTTGGATGAAACCAATTATCAAATTTCTAAAACACACATGTGAGAAAAAGAATAAAGCAATATCCTGGAAAATAGAAAAAATTCTGTAAGATATGTGTTTATTGATGGAATCATTTACAATAGGTCTTTTTCCTAGCCTCTACTACTCTATCTTTAGAAGAAGAAGTCTGTGTCCTTAGGGAAATACATAGGGGAGTCTACTGTCACGTGTGAATATGATATGTGAATTGTGCAAGTATACACATCAAATCAAATAATAAAGTGATAAGTGAGGTCGTCTCCACATGGACCGGATTAGGTATAGAAATGGTCAAGGTTTGATAATGATTAATGTTATGGCAAAATTGAGTTAAGTACGCGGGATGAAGACGAGTTTGTGAGCTTTCTAATTTTTTTTCAAAACATTAAATGTTAAGCTGCCTTTGATTGAATTAATGGAGAAAGTTCCTAAGTACGCCAAGTTTTTAAGGGAAATTATGTCTAATGTAGGAAAATTAAGGTAGGTGGACAAGTTAATATAAGCGTTTCCTATAGTGCTATTATTTCGAGATAGGTTCCCCAAAAATTGAAAGACCCGGGAAGTTTTACTATTCCCATAGAGATAGAGAGCATTCATTTTACTAGAACTCTATGTAACCTAAGAGCTAGTGATGCGATCTAGCCTCGGTTTAGTGAGTTGATTCACTTTCATTGCCCGATCATCTAACGATGAAGTTTCGTTCGTCTTGTGAAAGAAAGAAATTATTTGGCAATGAATAGGAACTGATATTCAATTGGGTTCAAAAAGGGTTGGATTAAGGTTTTAGGTTCGGCTAACAAGAAGAATAAGTTTAGGTTGATAACATTTCATATTACAATGGGAAATGGAATTACGGGCTTAAGAAATAAGAGTGAACCAACACTATGCAAAAGTGCTGACTCAAAACTTATACATCCTTAAGGTGGTTGGTGAATGAAAATAGGGACCTCGACCCACTATCTACGATAGATGAACCTCGATACAATGTTTTGAACGCCACACAATGGTCGTGATGAGTTCGGCTTCAAAAGAACTAGGTTGACGCCACTAGCTGAGTAGATAAGCCAACAGAGTCTTTGGACGAAATTTGAGAGAAGTAATCTCACAAAATGCTTAAGTTTAATCATAAAAATGTCAAAAGTCCTTAACAAAGTGAAATGGGATGAAATTTATAGGAGTTACAAAGGGTAGTCGAATAGGCCATAAAAGTAGTTAAATAGTTAGCTGAAAAATTCTAGAATTTTATAGGAAGGTTCCTTGAAGCTTCTTGGGTATGGAGAACGTCAATGGCAGCTTCTAGATTCCTTAATCCAGCTGAAAAATTAAAGGGAATGTTTTGGGAGCTGAATGCATTAAGTTGGTTCAGCCATGTGCTTGAATCTTCTTTAATTGAGCTCCTTGGTTCAACCGAATATGCATGAGAGTTAATGAGTTGCTTTGGGCACTCCATGGGGAATAGTGTGTGAACATGCTGACTTGAATGGCTATGTAAGTGTGAACAACCAAAAATGAACAGTCCTTGGTGTGAAAGGAATATTCGGCTGGTGTGAAAGGCATTAGATTGCCTTGGGCAACCAATTGGCCATCTTGGAGAGCTGAAAAGCTTGGCTGAAGAGTCACTTGGGAGACACCAATGATCAGCACACTTAAATTAAGTCATCCATGCACCTAGGACGTCCAAAAGAAGTGTACCTACACAAAATTAAATCAGAAAATTAAATCCCTTTTTGGACACATTAAATTCGGCAGAAAAAAACACATAAAATCTACACATTAATTTCAGCTAGCATATGTAATTTATGTAATAGTTTAAGACATATTGTAACATCCTGGAAAGGGCCTATGTATTTTCGGTTTAATTGTACGAAATGAAAAGTTTTAAGTATTATGAAAAAAATTTTGATATTTTTGGAAACTCAGAAATGTATGAAAATAAATTGGAAATGAACATTTTTGGAAACCTGGAAATGTAAGGAAATGGTTCAAAAATGGAAAGTGAACATTTCTGGAAACTTGGAAATGTAAGAAAATGGCAAGTATACAGAGCCGATCGAAAATTTTAGGAAACTTAGAAATGACCTAGAAATGTCGAATTTTAAAGTTTAAAATAGGAAATTAGGGAAAGGAGGCCTTAAAAGAAAAAGTTGGTAAGATTTGACACACAAACAGGCTTGGAAAAGTGGCCTGAAGGTGTCACTTAGGGCCTATGGAAATGGCGCCATGTGCAAGAGGAATGGGCCTCGGTTTGAGTCACTTGGGAAGCAAATAAATAAGGTTTTATTTTGGCTTCCAGAAGGCTGAGGTGGACGGCACATGCTTCTAGAAAAGGAGGTGTTTTATTTTCAGAAATATGTGATTAATAAGGTGATAATAAAGGATTTTTATTGGATTATTTTTTGAAGAGATAATAGATGGATAAATATGGATTTATTTCTTTTATTTTGATAGATAAGGAAGAGATAAAAGAGGATTATTATTAGTATTACTTTTATTAAGAGATAAGAGATAATAAAGGATATTTCTTTAATTATTTTAAATTAAAGAGATAAAGCTATCAAATAAAGAAGAGTGGTGGCCAAGTAAGGGACTCTAGCCTAGTAAATTTGGCTATAAAAGGAAAAGAGAGGCCATTCATTCATTCACTTTTCCTTTGCCGAATTTCTTAAGCAAATTCTCCTCTCTGCCGAATTCTCTCTGTCATTGTTCTTCTTTCTATTTTCAATTCTTCACAAAGCCGAAAGCAAAATCCCCCTAGTCTTGCCGAATTTTCCTAAATTTTATATCTTCCTCTTCTTTCTTTGAAAAACCAAAAATCCTCTACTGTTCATCAAGAAGCCGAAATTTTAATCCACATCAAGGCCATAGCCGAATATTGTTAAAGGCTCAAGCAAGGATTGTCGATTCCTAAAGTAAGGAGATCTTTCGGGATTTACTAAGTGTCGACTACAAGGAAGGAGAAGTTCTTTTCCCGAAGGTACACCATAAGCCGCGTGTTCCCTAGTTATTCGGTGAATTTCGGGATTTAAGAATCTAAGGTAAGTCATATTTAACATACGGCTAAGGGTTATTTGTTGTGAATAAATGTTAGAAATTGATCTAACATGAAATTATAGGGATTTCGACAGAGGGATACAAGGATTTCGGGATTTGAGAATTTCAAGGTAAGTTTTAAGAATACTAATCCTACTAGGATTTGGATTTATGGTCGAATGGCTTTTTATTAAAGTAGTAAGTGATTAATCAAATGTAGGAATTTGAGATCTAAGGCAGTAGATCAGATTTCGGGATTTCAAGGAATTCGTTAAGCAAATCAGGTGTGTACCCTACCCTAAGTTTTGATAGGTTCATGGCTATGTTTAAATTAAATGTATTATTAAGAATGTGTGTACCCCACACTACTTTGTAATATGAATTATGGTTGCATGTATTAAAATATTTGTTAATGAAAATATGAGCATGGCTAAGGTACCATGTTAAGGTACTAAGTACTCAGGTACGTTTCCTACTTCTACTAGGAATATGAAATATGTTATTCATAACATGAGAATATGATAAGAATGTGAACTATGGTATATTATGCATATTAATGTTTATGGGGCATATGGTTGTATATTGAAAGGGGAAGTGAAAAGTGGTGATTTAAGACCACAGTAATCTGAAAAGTGGTGACTTACGACCACAGTAATCTGAAAAGTGGTGACTTACAACCACAGTAATCTGAAAAGTGGTGATCTAAGACCACAGTAATCTGAAAAGTGGTTTCCCAAAACCACAGATGCGGAGCCTTAAGCCCGCAAATTGGTGTGTAGCGGAAGGAGGGTCGACTTAGTAGTCCCCACGGTGTGTTTGGCAGGTACGGGGGTGTGTAGCGGATGGACAATTAGGTTTGGGTTTGGGAATGCATCATTAATTGTATTCTATGATTTGAATGTGTATCATTTGCATGCCTGATTCTATTATGACTTAGTGTTGTGTACACACTGAGTCTGTTGACTCACCCCGTTGGGGAATATTTTTCAGGTGATGAGCAGTAATGGACCGGGTCGGCAGGAGCTTAAAGGTGGCCATGCATAGTAAGAAATTTATGATTTGGACTTTCAATTTATTTTAAGTATTTTAAGTTTTACTTTGGGATCATTGATATAATAAGGCCATTGTGGTTTACTTTATTTTTCTTTTATTTATTATGTTTATGGATTTTTATCAATTAAAGTTTAAGTAAATTCCTTTTAAAATTAACTCTAAATGTTTTGTCACCTTAAATAAATGGGTTTTAACATAAGATAAATTTGTTTTCAACTCAAGCCCAACCCAAACAATATTTTTTTTTAAGTCACACAAGTTTTTCTCTAAGTAACAAAAGAATTTGAAAACCGGTTTACTTGAGGAACATACCAAATCTGGTCAAAGCTCGTGGGCCGGGTTTGGGGTGTTTCACATATTAAACACACACAATTAATTAAAAACATAATTAAACACTTAACTTAATTATTTTGTCCAAATTATGACAAATTAATTATTTAAACTAAATAACTAATTTAACTAAAGACAAATTAATATCTTATTCTAGCAAATTAAAAGCAAGCTAGAGTAAGTTAAAAACAAGCTCATTGAGCTAAAGTTGAGCTGGTTGAGCTTGAAAGAGATTATATGGTGCGCTCGGCTTACTGGTCCAAGAGCTTTCGAGAAGACCAGCAACGATTTCTCCCCAAGTTTGATCAACCAAGGCTGTTGTTGCGTCTTTGAACTTCTTAGCCCGAGAGTGATCGGGCCTAAAGGTAGCTCGAGTGGATCCATGTCATCTCTCGGTAACCCTTGGGACTTAGCTGTATCAGCTAGTATACTTTATGAAAAAGTACACCTTTTATAGAAAAGTTACCTGTACGACAAGAATCCTATATAGAAATACCACTTCAGCACTTGCCCCCATAGACCCTTCTATAGAAACTTGCACATTTTACATAGATGGGTCCTCTATTAAATAAAGAGTAGGAGCAAAGATAGTGTTAATTTATCCAATAAGTCATGAGCGACACTACTGTTTGATTCTATCATTCCTAGTAACAAATAATGTTAAAGTTAGCTAAATCCATAAAAGTCCAACACATGAAAGTATTTATCAACTCACAACTCGTAACAAGCCAACTTTATAGAGAATACAATGATAAGGATCCTACAATGGCAGAATAGCACAAAACTCTATGGAGTTAGTTACTACAATTCCCTTTAGTTACTTGATAGAAATAAATGCGAAAAAGATAAAGGCAAAGTTGATATGCTCTCAAAGATTGCTCACATTGTGGAAGTGGGGTACCGATGGAATCTATTGATTGAACAAGTTTTTAAGTTCAGCTACAAATGCTTACCCTCCATCAATACTGTTAGTTTCATATATTGTTGGATGAAACCAATCATCGAATTTCTAAAACACACATGCAGGAAGAAGAATCAAGAAAAATCCTGCAAAATAGAAAAAAAACTGTAAGATATGTGTTTATTTATGGAATCCTTTACAATAAGTCAATTTCCTAGCCTCTACTACTCTATCTCTAGAAGAAGTGTATGTCCTTAAGGAAATCCATAGGGAAGTCTACAGAATCCATTTGGAGGGTAGAACTTAAGCTTAAAAAGCCTGGCAGGGGTGCTTTTTGCCTTCAATAAAAGTCAAAGCTACTAATATGGTTAAAAGATGCGAGCGATGTCAGAAAGTTTACAAGTTACCAAGACAACCAATTGAGATGTTAAAAAATATCTTCAATCTGTAACCCTACATGACTTGGGGTTTAATATGTTGGACCCATTTCTCTTGGTCACAAGGAAGCAAAATTTCGTATTGTTTCTTGTGATTATTTTATGAAATGGGTAGAAGTACAACCCATTACAACCATCACTACAAGATTTGTAGAAAGTATTCTCTTGAAAAATGTGTTATGTTGATTTTGGAATAGGCACACAGTTAAATTTAGAAGTCAATATTTACATTTTTTTGAATTTGGCCCTTTTTCTTTTTATTATTATTATCTAAATTTGATTTTTATCATTTCAAATAGTTCAACTCTTGTGGCCTAACAACTCTGGCAATCCATATGTACTTCAATCTAACAAGACACTATTTGTCTCACGTAAAAAAATAATTCAAAATTGAAAAATATATAAGTTCATAAAAATTCAAAAAAAAAATTAGCATGAAGAATGTGTGGATTGCCACCCGAGCAAGGAAAATGATAGGTGCTTTAGTTCAAGGGAAAAGACTATGATTTGTGACCAAAGTTCAACAAACACAACACTATCCTAACATAAAATGATAGAATACTTGTAACACCCCCAGACCAAGCCCAGGCGTTATGGCCAAATCTGGTGATGTCACATCAAAAGGATAATTCCAAAACGACTTTGTTTAGTTAAATTTATGTCCAGTAGGAAACTTGCATAGTTAAAAACTTAATTTTAAGATTTAGAAACCCAAAATCCTTGCAACTTGTTAAGTTATGATGAAAGCCCATGTTTTAAGAAAACGTCCATATGTTATAGTTATTTCGAAAACCATGTTAAACTTTAGAAATTTATTTTAAATTTAATAATTAGGCAGTTGAAACAATAATAAAACCCAAAGGTAAAGTCAAATTCGAGATACAAGGCCTTATTACATCCCAATGAAAATAAAGCAATTAAAATAAAGTCATTCGAAACTAATTAAAAACTTCTAAGTAGCTTGCAGTGTGGCCACCTCCGAGTCCTCTTCCACGTCAAGCCGTCTACTGAGAGTCACCTGAAACATTAAATAAAAGGGTGTGAGTTTCAAAACTCAGTGTGTACGACCCTTGGTAATCCAACCAACATGCGATTATCACATTGGGCCTAAGCCCTATCAAAATCGGTGGTCTTGGGCCTTAGCCCACAATGACCTCATATCACATCAGTATCACACAAATGCAATGCTCCCATCCCAAATCCAACCCTACACTCCATTTCCCTTCCAGCCCTACACTCCTGTGGGGATATGAATATCAACCCACCCATCCCTACGCTCCAAAGGTAGCACCAACAGCGGCACTACTCAAACGTTGTAGCAAGGCTGCAAAGCATATAATGGGCTTAAAGCCACCGGTGGATCCACGGTCGTCAAGCGACTATGCGATCCTCACATATCTTCCTCTGTATCATCAAACCCACCCAAGTGCAACATATATCTCATGAATTCAACATACACATTTTCACGCATTAAGCACCTAGGGGTATTTTAGTCATTTCACTACCCAGAGGTATTTTTGTAAATCTATCCTACATGGTATTTTCGTAATTCTACCCTACAGGGGTATTTTCATAATTTCTTTCATCTCGGGTTTTAGTTATGAACTATGGCCCATCAACAAGTCCTTGCGGCTAAAGTGAACAGACACTATGCACCAGGTAGAATCCCAGAGAAGAGGAAGTGGGTCACTAGGACCGCTTAAGTATGAAGCTCTCCCTAGATCCAATCCTAGACATGCATATGTCCATTGCCACACTCTAAACCAGCGACTTGCCCACAGACATGTTTGATTATTAAATTAAGTTTTATGCTATTTAAGAATTTATCAGAACTAGGCCTAGAGTCCATTAAAACCCTAGCATGCATTTCTAAAATCTCATAAGGCCCACTAAGCCCAATCATGTCCATATAGCCCATTAAGCCCAATCATGTTTATGTAGCCCACTAGGCCCGATCATAATCAAATCATACAACCATCCATACCAATCCATCATTCAATTTCACATATCAACTCTAGTCGATTTGGGCCCACGAGCTCGGTATGCCCATTTAGCCCTGTCTGGCCCGGCCGGCCAAATAGTGGCCCGAGACCATGAGATTGCTCTCTTGTCCTCGGTAATTGTATCAGTGTTCCCACACGAATGTTCGCACGCTCGTGTGGTTGTCGGTGCCAACCTTTCGGCTTTTCGGCTTTTCGGCATTCCAGTTTTTCGAGATTTCGGCTTTTGTTGATTTGTCATGTGTGAAGTGTATGTACACACTTGGTTAATGCGACGTGCTACACTATCCCCAGCCTTGAACCTACAACCAATACCAATCTCCAATAAATCACACACTTAACCACAATATTTACCCAAAAATAGAAGCCTTACCATAACCTTACCGTGTGCCACCAGTTCTAGTAGCCCTTCCTTAGCTACTATTCACGAATATCCCCTAGATCTGCACTCACACATATACTATCAAAAATCAAGTGACTCATATTCCACACAAGTCACCTCTATAAGCCACACTTACATTCGGCCACTTACTAATCCACAATTGAGATGACTATACTTACCACTTGCTAGCGATCCTTACCACGCTTGCGATCTTTGAACCCTACCCTTGTTAATACAAGGTTAACAACAAGAAAGAGTTAGATAACCCTCTGGCTTTTACGAAAACACACTAAAGGAGGTTGACTAAGTACTTACCGAATCCAACATTTGATCCTGTGGCCTAGATAGCTACTGAACGAGATCTAGTTTTTAAAACTTGATTAAGAGTAGATAACAGCAACTGATTTGTGATGGAGGAAAAACAAAAAGGAATCGGCAAAAAGATTGGGCTATTCGATTATAAAGGAGTATCGGCCTTCAAAGAAAGAAGAGGAACGCAACACCAATAGGGATTTCTGCAAAAAGGAATTATGGTTTTTCGACAATGGAAGAATTCGGCAACGGAAGAAACAAAATGAGGGGGAGAAAATAAAAGTAATGGAAAACCCAAAGAACCTCTCAAAGGAATTCAGCACCTCCCTTTTATAGCCAAAAGCCGAAACTACCTTCCCCCAAAGTCCCATTTGGCACCAACTCTTCACACTTCTCAGCTCTTAACGTTTCTCCCTGATAACTCCTCAACCTCATCCTAAATTTCCTCCACAACCATCTCACAAGACCAATTCAAACTCTCCAATGCAAGAGTTCAAATCCAACACAAACTCTGGCCGTCCAATCTACAATATAAACACTCCAATAAAATACCATGCCACTACTCGAACCTTGGACTCCCTTGCCTGCTAATGACGCCACCTCCCTGCTCCCTAAGTGGCGCCACTTTGCCACTACGCCACAAGCTCTTTTGTGTCATTTTTCTTCTTCATTTATTTAAAAGGCCTACTAACTGAAGTCACAATTCCCTTGGGGCTTAAACCAAAATTTTTCCTATACCCTTACTTGATCCCAGGACATCTCCAACACCCCTAGACACTCCAAATTCATTAACCCTCAAAGCCCACATGTCAATTGTCATTTTCTCGCTCACTTAAAATTTTTCTGAGACCCAAAGCCCAATAGGCCCAATTCTACTAGGCCCAAATTCGGGGAATTACAATACTTTTGGATCAAATGCCATAATTGAAGCAAATAGGTAAATCAAATGAACTCTTATTTTTCTTAAGGGAAAACAACATTAGACCAAAGGTCATTGTTAGGATTGATGTTGTTACAAAATTGGATCATCTCATCGACTCCCACATGAGTTTGAGGGTTGTCGCTATTGCTCATCAGTTCCATGATTCATTGTTGCCTCTACATTGGATCCATGTTGTTCACATTTGGTTGCATAATGTTCTTCGTACCTGTCCTCGCCATCACTTCGGGGGTTACCATCGTCGTCGGTGGTAGTGCAACTATAGACGAGGACGAGGATGATGACACCTCTTGAGGATTAAGGGGTGCCTTAGCAAGTGCATCTATCCTCTTGTCAATATCACTCATTTTTTTATCGAACAACAAGTTGATATCACTCAAGGCCCCAAAGTTCAAACCATGGATGACCCTTTTGCCATAAACGTTATTGAACATGACCTGGGTTATCTCCTTTTCCCAGTTTTCCTTACAATGGTTTTTAGCTACTTAGCTACTTTGGTGATCTTTTGGGAGAGGAAAGTCTTGTGGTTCAACATATTCTTGCTTTTCTCCATCTCGGGGATCATTTCGAGCTTGGATAGAACTTGTTGGACTCCCATGGTGTAACACCCTATACCCGAGTCCGAGGCTAAGACCGAATACGATACATTACTATGCTTGAACTTGCTTAAACTTGTATTTACGGGCTATAAAATTCCATTCTGAATTAAAAACTTCTCTTTCTTAAACAACTCATACATATCATAAGCCTACGAGGCCTTAAACACATATCTGGAAACTTTCAGAATTCAATCGAAAACTTTTCCTTAAAATAGGGGTCACACGCCCATGTGGCTTGGGACACGCCCGTGTACCCCTAAGACATGCCCATGTCTTCCAACCGTGGTCGAAACTGACTATATTCACACGGCCTTGACTGTAACGACCCAAAATTGGATCTAGTAGGATTGGGCCCATTGGACCTTGAGCGTAGAAGCGTTTTAAAATTTATGGGAATTTGAGAATGGAATTATTTCAAGTTGGACTTATAAGTAAGGGATTTTGGAAAGTTACGAGGTTTCTAAGAAGTTTCGGGTTCAAGTTAGGTTATAGGTAAACTTTTGTGTTTAAGTAATTGAAAGAGAGAAAGTAAGTTGCATCAATGTTTAAGGAATTAAGTGTGTATTTTGCTAGTATAAATGAGCATATGGCAAGGAGGTTATGGCGTCAAGTCGAGAGCATGGAGGGAAGAGGTTCAAAACCCATCTAGTGCAAATTTTGATTATTTTTTTATGCTATTCATCCATAGTGTCGGCCATGATGGTATTTAAGGCAAGGAAGACTTTTTAAATTATGGAAAGGTGGCTAAGGATTATGGTAAGGAGGAAGATAAGGGATAATGAAGGAAAGATCAAAAGAAAAAGGCAGAACATGTTGGCTTTTTACGTGGGTGATGTTTTGGAAAGAATTTTTGGTCAACATTCATCCTTTAGGCAAAGTAACACACGGTTTTGGGAGGGGATTTGGGAGCCGATTTTTGCTAGGATCATTTTGCTAAGTTTTAGTGCATGAGATTTTCTCTTTGAGCAATTTGTGTCTCTTTTACCTTTTGCTTTGGCCGAAATCTCCTAGTCCATTTGTCCACTTTCTCTTTTGTTTTGGCTAAAATCTTCAATGCACTCTTGGTCATTTCTCTTTGATAGCCGAATTTCAATCATCTTCTCTTTTCCATCTTGCGAGTTGAACACATCTTCTTTGATCGAATCGGTAAGTGGCTCTATTCTATCATTGTATTTTCTTGTCTCCATGTCGAATTTTATGCCCTTGCCTTGGGATGGTTTTCTTAACCGAAAACATCATTTCTTCTATTCTCTCTAAACGTGATCATCTTTCCTTTCGTAGTGTTCTAGTGTGTGGTCGTAAAGCACATTCATGCCGATTCCTCTCTAGTCTTAAGTCAATCGATTGAAGTCGGATCTATCATCATTAAGGTAAGGGGTTCATTTTTGGATTTTTTGTTATATCTTAATTTGGCTATGTTGCAAATCAGATTGAAGTTTCGATTAATCGATTATGTTTTAGGGACGAAATTACTCGATATATTCTATTCGCTAATCCTTCGGATATAGTGGTAAGTGATTCAAGTGTAAGTAATACGTTGGGTATGAAATCTTTTGGAAATCCGAGGCTAACTTTTGGTTGGTATTTTTCTAGGGTCAACGAAAAGTGGTTCTTTAGGAAATCCAAATAAGGTGTGTAATCCCGTACCCTTCCGAATACATGTTTGAAATGGTGTGTAATTTCATACCTCTTTAAATGTTTGCATGAAATGATTCTGTGATCCGGTCAAAATACCAAAGAAAACTGGAAATCAGCATCCGTGACCACCCGGGCGTACATATGTTTGTAGTAGTAACTATATTTTGCAATGAAACAGTTTACTCAGCAGCAGTGACGTGATTTTGAAAAATCACGAAAAATAGGAGAAAGGGAATTAGAAAGTGAATAAGATATCGAATTAAAGCTTGCTGTGTCTGTTTTTATATGAAAGAAACAGAGGAGGAAGAGGAATTTTATATTCTATGATATTTAGATTTATGAGTCTAGTTTCAAGGAAAATTTACGGATCTAAATTTCGAGTTTCCTAACTTGAGTTATAGTCAATTTAGTCAGTATGACGCAGATGGACAGTTTCAATTTTTTATGCCCCAAATTAGTAGTTAAGTTTGAGTTGCGAAATTACCAAAATACCCTTGAAGGGGAAATTACTAAAATACCCCTGGGTTGCGAGATTACCAAATTACCCTTAGTGGGTAAAATTATCGGATTACGAAAATGTCCTTATGGGCCGAATTACGAAAATGCCCCTAAAGGGTCGATTTGCTAGAATGCCTTAGTGGGCCGAATGAAAAAGTGCTATAATGGGTTGATTCCCCGTAATAAATTATCAGATTGATAATTGTCATTTATATATGTGAATATTATGTTTTATTATTTATGTTGCATTTGCATATTTTGCATGGGATGGGAAAAATGTTAAAGAAGAGAAGTATAGCCTGGTGGCTCTGCCACATTCTGATTCTGGTGGCTCAGCCACAAATATTATAAATGGCATCTTACCTGCGTTTATAAATGGCCTCTGGCCTGCGAATTATTATATTAAATGGCATTTTGCCTGCGTTTTGGTGTGTTGGCGGGGTGGGTTGACTTGATCCCCACAGGTGTGATGGGCTGGTATGGGGGTGTGTTGGATGGATGGGTTGGGGTTACATACATTGCACACATATATATATGTTCTGTCATGTAAATGGGCTTCGGCCCAAGATTATGCTTTACGGGTTCAGGCCCAAGTTATTGCTATATGGATTCAGGCCTAGTGGATGACGGCAAGGGGATTATGCACTGAGTTCTTGTAACTCACCCCCTTTCTTTTCTTAACCCTTGTAGGTAATACTCAGTGACGAAGACTTGGAGCCATGGATGACTCAGTGGAGGCCATACTTTTGGAATGTGAATTTCGAACTTTAGTAAACTTCTTTTTCGTATTATTTCATTGCTTTTACTTTTTCAGGTTTTAAAGTTGTAATAAGGCCTCTAGGATGTTTTACATTGCTTTATGTTTTGAAGTATTTATTATTTTGCTTGAATTGTTTTAAATGGGGATTTTCTAAAATCTTAATAAAGGTTTTTCCAAAATAGATTAATAAATGGATTTCATAACAAACTTTTACAAAAAAAAAATTAACATGGAAATTGTCTTTCGAATTATCAATGAAATTTTCAAAAGACTCGGATTCTCTTTGGAATTTTCAATGTCATTTTCAAAAGTCATGGTTTTAAAGTTCACTACCCCGATTTTCGACTCATCAATCAACCATTCAAGAATAGCTGTATTTAATCAAATATTTACATACAAAACTTGTTTATTTAAACACAACCAAGTAACGCCTATTGTAGTAAGAATCATATGATGTTTTACACTTTCTTCATGTGACATACCAAATCCGCTCGTAACGCATGGGCCGGGTTTGAGCTGTTACATTTTATAGTATCAGAGCCCGGTTGTAAAACTCGGCTGTGGTTTGGGTTCAAAACATTTTCAAAGCTGTTTTAAAATTTTAATTTAAACGTACATGTTCTAAAGGAAGTATGGTACCACGGGTATCCGGTGTAACACCCCAAACCCAGTTAAAATGCTACAACCGAATCTGCCGTGCCACGGGAAGAAAACATTTGAAAACTGTTTTGTTGACTTGTTTCAAGAGAAAGTTGTTGTATTTTGCAATGTGTAATACATGTTGATACTTGGCTTTAGAAAAACTTGATTGCCTTATTGTTTCTTTCGTATCTATTACTTAGTCATGGTATATAACAAAAACAAGTATTTATTAGGGTTTGAAAACATCCATTTCGTAAATTTATCAATGTATTGAGTAAGAACTTTAGAATCTACTAAATAATAAAAGAAAACCTGAAATAAAACTTCAGCGGCCTTATTACATAACTGAAAAACCATAATTTAATAAAATAACTAAGTCCGAGTTGAAAACTCTGTAATAAACCAAATGCTGTGCATGGCCACCTTGAGTCCACTCCGGCTCCATATCCACGATCTAAGCCTGATCTGCAAAATATAACGGAAGGGGTGAGTCGCCTAGACTCAGTGTATAAATCCCCATCCCAAGAGAAAATACGCTCTTACACAAATTCATACAATAATATGCAAGTCATGTAACCCATCCAACCTAAGTATCCATCCATGTCTCCCAAATCTACCCCCACTGGTAACCGAAGTTACAATAATAACATATGTGGTACCAAACCACTGGTGGTGCCAAACCACTGGTAACCAAAGTTACAATAATAACATATGTGGTACCAAACCACTGGTGGTGCCAAACCACTGAGACTTAGTCACAATTTTTATAATATGTGGGGCCAACCCACTTGTGATACCAAATCACTGGTGACAGTCTGATAGATCATACTCCCCCTCCTCTCATCACCCATAATATATACTCATGCAATCAACATCCGTATGGCCATGCTTAATATACAAGTATCATGTATACCAATTATCATGCTTTCATAACTCACAATCAACGCGGGAAAACATAATAACTTACCCGGCATCCTCGCTTTTACCCACAAGGGTATTTAAGTAACCTTTGCCGTCATTCCAGCTTTTAATAACACATAACATTAACATATCAAGTATAGAAAGTGTGTAAGAGTTACACACCTAGTTTTTGTACTATCGCTTTTACTGCTTCTACGCTACTTTGGCGTTGGGTTTACAGATCCAACCCCTCCTACTGCTTGACTATCAAATCCCGAAAGTCCTTACGAACTCGTCACCTTCCAACCTACATTCAGCCAACATCCATTTATTAAATTAATCCCTTAAACACAATCAGATGAGTACCATAACACATTCCGCCAACCACAAATAAACAAGAAAGGCCATTCGGCCAAACCTATCATCAACCACCCACCTTCAGCTTTTCAAAAACAGCACTTCTGGCTATAGCAAGACAGGATTCGGCTTCTAAGGGTAGAGAGTGAAATCGACAGAGCCTTAGTACAAATGATTCGGATTAGAAACTTGATAGAAATAGAGAAATCGCAGAGGAAAGAAATCCCGAAACTCACTAGATTACTAAGGAGTATGCAGCTTATGGTGCACCTTCGGGAAACAGAGATCTCACCTGATGGTTCGGTTATGGAGGAAGGAATATGAGCAAAAGGGGATTCAGCCTTTAGGGATATGTTGAAGAGGAGGAGAATGCTAGGGAGTTTCGGTTTTAACAAAAAGGCATAGGCACCAAGGTGAAGAGAATTTCGGCTTGCTCAGAGTATAGGTGAGAAAAGAAAGAAAAATAATGAAGAAAAAGATGATAACTAGCTACTAAATTCGACAATACTCAAGCACACACACACAGTTGAAATTTCGGCCAACTCTCCCATCTTCTGATAGCCTTTATCTCATCTGATAACTCAACCATTATCCATCCCTTTAAGAGAGACCCACCAAGCTCCAATTCTTCCCTCCTAATTATCAGCATTTTTATCATAAAAATAAAAGAATTAAAGCTCCTATATTTTAGCCCTTGTGCCGTCCATCCCCCTCCCTCCTATGTGCCGAATTTGACCCATCCATTTGTGTAACACCCTGGTTTTAGGGGTTGGATTTCTGGTGCTTAGCTCGAGTGTTGGCACACTTCAGTGTGTGTTTGGGTAAGTTTTAGGGGTCCTGAGAACCCTAGGTGGTGGTAGGTTGCCTTAGAAAATTTTTAGTTTTAGGGGCTAAAAAGGGGAGCTTGGATAGAGGGGGCCTTAAGAGAATTTTTGGTGGAAATATGGCACAAAGATAGGCTTGGCAAAGTGGTAGGAAGGCGCCACTTTAGAGCTTGGAAGGTGACGCCATTTGCAGGAGGAAGGGTCTCATGTTCGATTCGCGGAAGCAGCAGATGGGCATTGTTTTTGCGTCATCTTGGTGGGGTGGATGGACGGTTTGAAAGGCTTAAAAGGTGGAGAAGACTTGGTCATCTTTTTTTTGAATTTGGCTGGTTAGGTTTGACTTTTTCAAAGCTTTTTGAATGGGTGGAAGGGAGGTATTTTAGGAGAATTTTGAGGATTATTTTTGGGGGGTTGGAGCTTGGCCTTTTAGTATAAATAGGGAGGGAGGTGCTCATTATTCATTCACCATTTGCCTTCTCTCCCTTGCCGAATTTTGTTCCCCATTTCCTTGGTTGCCGAAACCTTTTTCTCCAAAGCTTGTTATTCTTCTTCTCTCACATTTTTTTTCCAAGTGGCCGAACCCTTCACTCTCCCTATTTCCCTTCCTTTTCACTTCAAAACCGAAAGTACACCCCACACCTTTCTTTCTCCTCTCTTTGGCCGAAACCACTGTTCTCTACCCCTTGATTTAATAGCCGAATCTACATCCATCACCCCTTTGCCGAATTTCTTTCTCTCAACTTGATAGCACTTGGGCCGAATGTTAACTTAGATCTTTCGGGTTCCGTGACTGAGATACTCTGAGGTTTTAGTGGTTAGCCAAGCCTCCATTTGTAGCAGTCGGTTTGATCAAGTGGAGGCCACAACCAGTCAGAGTGGGCAAGGGAAGGTCTCTATTCCGAAGTTCAAGAAAAGAGCGGTTTCAGCAGTTCGGGATTGGCCACCGGGGTGTGGGCCAGCGGCAGGAGATAGCTATAGGCAGATAGCGGTAGTTTCGCTAGTTGATAGCGTCGGGATCGAGGGTTTAGAGCTCCAGGTTATAAGGTGTGTAGTTAAACCATTGTTTCCGGGATTTGAGTATATCTTCTTATGTTGTATGATGCTAATAAGTGCAGTTAAATGTGAAAATGGTACCCTTAAGGGGTATGAAGATGATCAGGTTAGTAGCAAAGTTTGTAAATATGATCACTGATTTTATTATGTGAGTATGCCTATGATTGTGTTTAATATGTACATGCACCACCTTATCATCATTTTATGTTACATGTGCATGGGCGGGTTATGAAAAGAAGGTACGGGTGTACTTCGAGTACGTGGTTGATGTCAGCTTTGTGCTACATCGTGGATTGGCGCTGACTGAGGTCACGTTGTGGATCTTTGCGATTTAGTTCGCGTGGTTACCTTGATTGATATCGGCTTATGCCATATCGTGGCTTGATGGATTGCTATGTGCTCCATCATGGTTTGATGTTAGCTATATGCTACATCGTGGATGGCATTGGTTGCCTTTTTGGAGGGAAAAGGAGAGGGTGACTCGATAGTCCCCTGGTGTGTGGTAGGCTGGATAAGGGGGTGTGTAGCGGATGGACCCTAGGTTTGGGTGGGTTTCATGATTGCATTATTCCGTTTATGAAATAATATGAAAATGGGCCAAGCCCAATGAATAGGTATGTTTTGGGAACATACGTGGACATGGGCCAAACCCAGTGATCAGTGGACTAATGTGAAAAGGGCCTAGCCCAGTAATTGTTATAATTTGAAGGTGGGCCAAGCCCAGATTGTGGTAATGTCTAATAATTATACTTGCATGTTGCATTTGATAATTGGGATGTTATGTGGTTAGCATGTGGGTGGATTTCGATGGTTTGGTTACACACTGAGTCTGTATGACTCACCCAACTTTTTAAGCATCGCAGGTGACACGTCGATCGAACCGGGTTGGAGTGGACACATGGTGGCCCATGCAGAAGAAGAGATTAAATGTTTTAGGCTTACTTTAAGTATTTGGGTTTAAATAGAATATGTAATAAAGGCCTTTTGACTCTTATTTATTTTTGTTATTATTTTATTAGTATTTATTATGATTTGAAGAATTTGAAACACTTTGTGAAGATGATTATATTTTTCCAACCTACTTATTCAATTTGGCTTGTATATACTAAACTTTTAGAATGAGTATATTTTAATAACAAAGTTTTGAACATAAGTTTAAATAAACATGGATTTTTCAAAAGTTAGCAAGTTTTACTAAATTTTTCTAAGTTAAATAGATTTTCCACCGACTTTTCCGCACTAACATAACCAGATTCGGTCGTAGTGAATGGGCCGGGTTTGGGGATGTTACAGTTTGGTATCAGAGCCAAGTTCAAAACTCGGCTTTGAGGGTTTTTGGGCCCGAAACAGTTTTCAAAATGGACTTTTTGAAAAAAATGGGCTTTTATAAAAGGTTTTCAGGATATTTTGGCATGGCACCTGTACCTCCGACCCGAAGTCCACCAGGTAAGTACTTCGAACTTTGGAAGTGATTTGTTATTATGAACTGTTATGGGCTTAGTTGGGCTCGTAGTTTAGAATAGTAAGGCTATTGGACCCTAGGATTAGTCTACTCAAACACTTGCATAAAACTTAAAGCTCTTAAACAAACCTGTGAAGTAAGTCGCCGAGTTAAGGTGTGGTAACCACTGTACGCATGTCTAGGAGTGGCATTCAGTAAGAGCTTGGTATTTAAGCAGTCCTAGCGACTCACCTCCTCTTTACTCGAATCCTACCTGGTGCGTAGCTACGGTTCACCTTAACCAAGAGGATTTGTTCACAGGCTGAACTAATTATTAAAACCCGAAAGGGAATTAGCCTTGCTGTTTCCTAAACTCCCTGTTTTTAAATTTTCAAATTTACCCCTCTGGTTTGTGAAACCTTAAATCTGATTTTGAAGGACGTTTTTCTTTCGATTTACAAAATTACCATAATGCCCTTAGTGGCAAAATTACCAAAATGCCCCTGTATTGCAAAATTACTGTACTACCCTCAAATTTTGATAAAATGCTCTTTACCTTGCAAAATACTAAAATCCGAGTTTTCAAAATATTAGGATACTCTGACTTGTGGAAATTTACGAAAATACCCCTGGTTGACAAAATTACCGAAATGCCCTTGGTTTCTAAATTTTCAAATTTCTCTCAACTTCTACTGAAATATTCCTACTTTACTAAATATCAGAAAATTCTATTTGTAAAATGTTGTGATATCTCGATTTTGAGAATTTACGAAAATGCCCATGATTTCCAAAATTACGAAAATGACCCTACTTTCTGAAATTTTTGCAACACACTTTGTTTGAGAAACAAAATTTTCAAAATGACTCTTGAGATTTGCAAATTTTGAAAAATCTCTAAGTTGGAAAAACTATTTTCAAAATTGACCCTGAGTTATTACCGAAATATCTCTTTAGGAAAAATGACGAAATTACCCCTGGGTAGGAAAGGAAACTTGATTGCTCGAAAGAACTACTCTCGGAACCTTCATTGCATAAAATTGCTCGTGGATAAAACAGTGAAACAATAATTTCTAATCCATAAAACTTTCTAAACAGATTAAATCGAAGCGCTAGAGATGAGTTCTAGGGGACGCGGTAGAGGTAGAATGACAGCTTCGGAACCAGTAGGGTCTGGCTATGGGTCAGAAAGCGAAGTGCCGCCAGCAGTGGATGTAGAGGAACAAGATCCGATAAGTGAAGAGGACGCAGTGTCGCAGGCTATGTTACGCGTGCTTCAGCAAGTGGCAAGAGCTAGTAGGGGAAATGGAGCTCGGAAGTCAGTGTCCGAGAGACTTAGGTCGAACGGGGCTGAAGTTTTTAGAGGAGTGTCGGGAACGGCTCCGAACGTAGCAGAGTATTGGCTAGAAGGAGTCGAGAGAATTATGGACGACTTGGATTGTGCCCCAGAGGAAAAGTTGAAAGGTGCTGTTTCGCTACTTCGGGACGAGGCTTATCGATGGTGGCTCACTGTCAAACAAGGTGTACCGGCAGATCGATTGGATTGGGATTACTTTAAGGAACAGTTTGAAGGAAAATACGTTGGAGCAAGCTACTTAGATGCGTAAAGGAAGGCGTTTCTAAATCTGGTGCAAGGAAATAAGTCGATAGCGGAATACGAAGCAGAATTTGTACGGCTAAGTCAGTATGCTAAGGGAATTGTGGCCACTGACTATGAGAGGTGCGTCCGGTTTGAAGACGGATTGCGAGATGAACTTCGAGTGCTGATCGCTCTGCAGAGGGAAAGAGATTTCACGGTGCTAGTGGAGAAAGCTCGTATAGCCGAAGAAGTTAAAAGGACGGTAAGGGAAAACCGAGGAAAGAATAGGAACGAGAATAAGAGAAGTGTTGGATGGTCAGCATCATTTGGAGATGCTCAGAAAAGACCAAGAGTTGGGAATACGATACATACACCCGTGCCAGTTGCTGAGAATCGGAATTGTCTCTGTGCTCGATGTGGAAGACCTCACACAGGAAAGTGTTGGGGGAATAGTAAAACATGCTTTCGGTGCGGATCTAAGGCACATCTGGTTAAGAACTGTCCTCGATCAACGAGGGGTCATGGTTCAAGCCATGGAGGGAATGGTTCCAGTCAGAATCAACCAAGGAGGTGATATCGGGTAAGCTCCTCTGCTTTGGTGCATGCTTTAATTGCTTTGCTTGCTTGTGGGAATAGCTCTTTTCTGAGTTGCTTTGAATTTTGAGTGCGAACTTAGAGGCTATGATTGGGAAGTATGTTAGCTCTTTAAGATCAGAGTGCGCAGCCATAGCGTAGCGGGAGGAATTGGACTGTTAGTTTAGACAAGTAATTTCGGGGACGAAATTATTTTAAGGAGGGTAGAATTGTAACACCCTGGTTTTAGGGGTTGGATTTCTGGTGCTTAGCTCGGGTGTTGGCACACTTCAGTGTGTGTTTGGGTAAGTTTTAGGGGTCCTGAGAACCCTAGGTGGTGGTAGGTTGCCTTAGAAAACTTTTAGTTTTAGGGGCTAAAAAGGGGAGCTTGGATAGAGGGGGCCTTAAGAGAATTTTTGGTGGAAATATGGCACAAAGATAGGCTTGGCAAAGTGGTAGGAAGGCGCCACTTTAGAGCTTGGAAGGTGACGCCATTTGCAGGAGGAAGGGTCTCATGTTCGATTCGCGGAAGCAGCAGATGGGCATTGTTTTTGAGTCATCTTGGTGGGGTGGATGGACGGTTTGAAAGGCTTAAAAGGTGGAGAAGACTTGGTCATCTTTTTTTTGAATTTGGCTAGTTAGGTTTGACTTTTTCAAAGCTTTTTGAATGGGTGGAAGGGAGGTATTTTAGGAGAATTTTGAGGATTATTTTTGGGGGGTTGGAGCTTGGCCTTTTAGTATAAATAGGGGGGGGAGGTGCTCATTATTCATTCACCATTTGCCTTCTCTCCCTTGCCGAATTTTGTTCCCCATTTCCTTGGTTGCCGAAACCTTTTTCTCCAAAGCTTGTTATTCTTCTTCTCTCACATTTTTTTTCCAAGTGGCCGAACCCTTCACTCTCCCTATTTCCCTTCCTTTTCACTTCAAAACCGAAAGTACACCCCACACCTTTCTTTCTCCTCTCTTTGGCCGAAACCACTGTTCTCTACCCCTTGATTTAATAGCCGAATCTACATCCATCACCCCTTTGCCGAATTTCTTTCTCTCAACTTGATAGCACTTGGGCCGAATGTTAACTTAGATCTTTTCGGGTTCCGTGACTGAGATACTCTGAGGTTTTAGTGGTTAGCCAAGCCTCCATTTGTAGCAGTCGGTTTGATCAAGTGGAGGCCACAACCAGTCAGAGTGGGCAAGGGAAGGTCTCTATTCCGAAGTTCAAGAAAAGAGCGGTTTCAGCAGTTCGGGATTGGCCACCGGGGTGTGGGCCAGCGGCAGGAGATAGCTATAGGCAGATAGCGGTAGTTTCGCTAGTTGATAGCGTCGGGATCGAGGGTTTAGAGCTCCAGGTTATAAGGTGTGTAGTTAAACCATTGTTTCCGGGATTTGAGTATATCTTCTTATGTTGTATGATGCTAATAAGTGCAGTTAAATGTGAAAATGGTACCCTTAAGGGGTATGAAGATGATCAGGTTAGTAGCAAAGTTTGTAAATATGATCACTGATTTTATTATGTGAGTATGCCTATGATTGTGTTTAATATGTACATGCACCACCTTATCATCATTTTATGTTACATGTGCATGGGCGGGTTATGAAAAGAAGGTACGGGTGTACTTCGAGTACGTGGTTGATGTCAGCTTTGTGCTACATTGTGGATTGGCGCTGACTGAGGTCGCGTTGTGGATCTTTGCGATTTAGTTCGCGTGGTTACCTTGATTGATATCGGCTTATGCCATATCGTGGCTTGATGGATTGCTATGTGCTCCATCGTGGTTTGATGTTAGCTATATGCTACATCGTGGATGGCATTGGTTGCCTTTTTGGAGGGAAAAGGAGAGGGTGACTCGATAGTCCCCTGGTGTGTGGTAGGCTGGATAAGGGGGTGTGTAGCGGATGGACCCTAGGTTTGGGTGGGTTTCATGATTGCATTATTCCGTTTATGAAATAATATGAAAATGGGCCAAGCCCAATGAATAGGTATGTTTTGGGAACATACGTGGACATGGGCCAAACCCAGTGATCAGTGGACTAATGTGAAAAGGGCCTAGCCCAGTAATTGTTATAATTTGAAGGTGGGCCAAGCCCAGATTGTGGTAATGTCTAATAATTATACTTGCATGTTGCATTTGATAATTGGGATGTTATGTGGTTAGCATGTGGGTGGATTTCGATGGTTTGGTTACACACTGAGTCTGTATGACTCACCCAACTTTTTAAGCATCGCAGGTGACACGTCGATCGGACCGGGTTGGAGTGGACACATGGTGGCCCATGCAGAAGAAGAGATTAAATGTTTTAGGCTTACTTTAAGTATTTGGGTTTAAATAGAATATGTAATAAAGGCCTTTTGACTCTTATTTATTTTTGTTATTATTTTATTAGTATTTATTATGATTTGAAGAATTTGAAACACTTTGTGAAGATGATTATATTTTTCCAACCTACTTATTCAATTTGGCTTGTATATACTAAACTTTTAGAATGAGTATATTTTAATAACAAAGTTTTGAACATAAGTTTAAATAAACATGGATTTTTCAAAAGTTAGCAAGTTTTACTAAATTTTTCTAAGTTAAATAGATTTTCCACCGACTTTTCCGCACTAACATAACCAGATTCGGTCGTAGTGAATGGGCCGGGTTTGGGGATGTTACAATTTGAGCCCCAAGTGGCCACACAAGGCCCAACTCCTCCCCCTTGTGACGCCACCTTTATGCTCACTTCGAGTATTAGTAAATTTTGGGCCACAAGCCCAACTCACCACTAAACTTAATAATTTAAATTACATTACTACTAGCACTATTTTTAATCATTTTAACCCAAATTTTAAGCCCAAGCCTGAACCCAATACACCTCAAAACCTCAAATTGCCAACTTAGCCATGCAACACACCAAATGCACAGACCCACAAAATCAGGGTATTACAGTTCTACCCCCCTTAAAAATAAATTTCGACCTCGAAATTTACCTGATCAGAAGAGTTGAAGGTATTGCTGTCGCATGATATCCTCCGACTCCCATGTCGCTTCCTCCGATCCATGGTTCCACCATAATACCTTCACCAAAGGGACTGATTTCCTATGCAAAACCTTAACATCCCGATCTAGGATCTGCACTGGTTCCTCCTCAAAAGATAAGTCTGCATTCACCTCTATCTCCTCCACTGGCACAACATGTGATGGATCCGAGCGATAGCGTCTAAGCATGGAAACATGAAACACATCGTAGATTTGACTCAACTCTGGTGGCAACTCAAGCTGGTACGCTACTGGTCCTACTCGCTTCAACACCCGATAGGGCCCAATAAATCTCGGGCTCAACTTGCCTTTCCTACCAAACCTCAGAACCTTTTTCCACGGCGACACCTTCAAAAAAACCTTGTCACCTTTAGCAAACTCTATATCCTTCCGTTTAAGATCGGCATAAGACTTTTGTCTGTCCGAGGCTTCTTTCAAACGAGCTCGAATCACCTTCACCTTATCTTCTGTTTCAGCCACCAACTCCGGACCCAACAACTGCCGCTCTCCCAACTCCGTCCAACACGTAAGGGTACGGCACTTCTGACCATATAAAGCTTCATATGGAGCCATCTTAATACTCGTCTGATAACTATTGTTATACGCGAATTCCGCCAACGATAAAAATTCTTCCCAACTGCCCTTGAAATCCAAGACACAACCCCTTAGCATATCCTCCAGGACTTGAATTACCCTCTCTGACTGTCCATCTGACTGGGGATGGAACGCCGTATTGAAATCCAACCTTGTACCCAATGCCTAATGCAAAGCCTTCCAGAACCTTGACTTAAATCTAGGGTCTTTGTCCGAAATAATCGACACTGGCACCCCATGCAACCTCACAATCTCCGTTATATATAGTCTTGCCAACTTCTGAAGAGAATAATCCATACGTACAGGCATGAAATGAGCAGACTTTGTTAAACGGTCCACAATCACCCAAACTGAATCCTTTTTAGTGGGTGTAAGGGGTAGCCCACTCACAAAATCCATTGTAATCCTTTCCCACTTCCATTATGGAATCTTAAACGATTGCAACAATCCTGAGGGTAGCTGATGTTCAGCCTTGACTTGCTGACATGTCAGACACTTACTCACAAATTCTATTACCTCCCGCTTAAAACCCGGCCACCAAAACTGTTCCCGCAAATCCCGGTACATCTTACTACCTCCTGGATGCATAGCATATGGACTGCTATGTGCCTCCTGCAAAATCTTCTGCCTTAACTCCACATCCTTAGGCATACACATTTTTCCCTGAAAACATAACACTCCATCGATGCTCAAACTATACCCCTTCAATCCACCATTCTGTACTTGTAAACAACGAGCACTTAAAACTTCATCTACCAGCTGTTTTTCCTTAACCTCGTCAATCCATGTTGGCTTCGCTTGCAATTCTGCTAACAGGCTTCCATCCTCATACAGACTAAGGTGAGCAAACATGGCTCTTAAATCTGCCACTACCTTACGGCTCAAGGCATCCGCTACCACGTTAGCCTTTCCCGGGTGGTACTCAATCGAGCAGTCATAGTCCTTTAACAGCTCAATCCACCTTCTTTGCCTCAAATTTAACTCATTCTGGGTAAGGAGGTACTTCAAACTCTTGTGATCTGTATACGCCACCGACTTATCTCCATACAAATAATGCCTCTAAATTTTCAGCGCAAAAACTACTGTAGCCAATTCCAGATCATGCGTCGGGTAGTTCACTTCGTGAGGTCTTAACTATCGGGAAGCATACGCTATTACCTTCCCCTCCTGCATCAACACACATCCCAATCCTGTATGGGACGCATCATAATAAACAGTAACTTCTTTTCCGACTTCCGGTTGAATCAATACCAGAGCTTCCGTCAAGATCCTCTTTAGCTTCTCAAAACTTTCCTGTTGCTTGTCTGACCACACAAACGGAACCCCTTTCCTCAGTAACTTGGTCAATGGTGCTGTAATCAGAGAAAACCGTTCCACAAACCTCTGGTAATATCCTGCTAGCCCCAGAAAACTCTGAATCTCAGCCACAGACTTCGGTGGCTTCCAGTCTAAAACTGCCTCAATCTTCCGAGGGTCCACTCTAATCCCCTCAGCTGACACCACATGCCCCAAGAAAGTAACCTCCTTCAGCCAGAACTCGCACTTACTAAACTTGGCGTATAAACACTTTTCCCTAAGAATCTGCAACACCACTCGCAAATGTGCGTTATGCTCCTCCTCCGATTTCGAGTACACCAGAATATCGTCAATAAATACTACGACGAACCGATCCAAGTACGGCTGAAAAACCCGGTTCATCATATCCATAAACGTTGCCGGTGCGTTCGTCAACCCGAACGGCATAACCAAGAATTCATAGTGCCCGTATCGAGTACGAAACACCGTCTTATGGATATCTGCCTCCTTTACCTTAAGTTGGTGATACCCCGACCTTAAATCTATCTTGGAGAAGACCAGATGCTCCCTTCAGCTGGTCGAACAAGTCATCTATCCTAGGCAACAGATACTTGTTCTTAATCGTCAATTTATTCAACTGACGGTAGTCTATACACATTCGCATCGACCCGCCTTTTTTCTTAACAAGGAGTACCGGCGCTCCCCATGGAGACACACTTGGCCGGATAAAACCCCAATCCAGCAACTCCTGGATCTGTGCTTTCAACTTCACCAATTCTTTTGGCGCCATCCTATACGGAGCAATAGACACCAGTGTTGTTCCCGGTAAAAGATCTATACTGAACTCCACTTCACGATCCGGGGGCAAACTCGGAAGCTCTTCTGGAAAAACATCAATAAATTCATTTACTGTTCGAACATCTCCTATAGCCAGCTCCTTACCTTCCAAAGCACAAACACAAGCCACAAACGCCTCACATCCTTTTTTTTTACCATCTTCTCCGCTTCCAGCGCAGACACCATATTAGATAGGTAATTCCTTCTCTCACCTATCATCACCACCTCTACCCCCTCAACCGATTTCAGCACCATGCGCTTAGCTGCACAGTCCAGTTCTGCCTGGTACTTAACCAACCAATCCATTCCTAAGATTAAATCGAACTCCACAAAGGGTAGTTCCATCAAATCCGCTTGAAACACTACCCCTTGAAGTTCTAAGGGTACATCCTTATACAATTTGTCTACTACCACAGAGTGTCCTAGAGGGCTAACTACCGTCATCTTCTTAGCAGAAATCTCATGGGCTAAGTTTAAAGTTTCCACTATACTACTAGCAACATATGAGTGTGTTGATCCAACATTAATTAATGCAGTATAAGGCAACCCAGAAATTAAAAACGTACCGGTTATAACGTCTGGTGCATCGCCCTCTTTTCGATGTTTGGCTGCATAGACCAACCCAGGCTGTCTAGCATCAGTACCTCTAGCACCTCGGCCAGGTGCTCCTCGGCCTTGCCCGTTACCATTACCACCCCTAGCTGCACCTCGACCCCTCTATAGCTGCTGACCATCCCTCCTGAATTGACCATGTCCTTGACCCTCGGCTTGAGTCCTAGCTAACTTCCACAGACAATCCCTTACCCTGTGCTCCATTGACCCACACTCAAAGCACCCTCTATTACCAGCCCAACACTCTCCCGAATGAGACTTCCCACATCTAGCACACTGAGGTGGCCACTGAGCACCAGTAGGCTTTGCAGCTCGATCCGGTCCACCAAATCTAGCCCATTTTTGAGAACTTCCAGCCGACCCAGATGGCCCAATACTTCTTTTATCCTTGCCTCTATCCTGATTCCGTTTCTCAGTTCGTTTCACCTCCTCCACTACCTTGGCCTTTTCCACGAGAACGGCAAATTCCCTTTCGTATTGAGGTGCAATTAACACCCGCAGCTCATCTCTTAACCCGTCCTCGAACCTAACACAGCGCTCATGTTCCGTAGCCACCATACTCCGAGCATACCTACTCAACCTCAAGAATTTAGCTTCGTACTCGAGTACCGACTTATTCCCCTAAACCAAGTTCAAGAACGCCCTACGTTGTGCATCAGTATAACCAGCTCCCACATACTTCCTCTGATAGGCCGCCCTAAAGTAATACCAGGTGACATCATCAGCCACTGCACCATCCCTAACCGTGAGCCACCACTGGTACGACTCATCCCGGAGGAGAGACACTATCCCTTATAACTTCTCCATAGCCAAGAAGTCGAAACCATCCATTATAAGTTCGGTCGCCTCTAACCAGTACTCAGCCATGTTGGGAGCCACTCCAGAAACTCCCCTAAACACCTCTGCTCCGTTAGCATGGAGTCGCTCAGCCACGGATTTTCGGGCTCCTACACCCGCGCCTGCCCCGGCAACTCGTTTCAAAACTCGCAGTACAGCCTGAGATACTGCATCGTTACCACCAGTCTGATCCTGAAACTCAGCTTCTGCCGCCGGCAGATCCGGCATCACATTTCCGGACCCATGGCCAGACCTTGCTGGCTCTGACAAGGTCATCCTACCCCTACCACGGCCATGCGGCAGACGTCCACGACCTCGTGTACTCATGCTTCTCGTTCGCGTTTATTTGGTTAAGAATTTTATGGATTATTAATTCTGTTCACTATTTATCCACGAACAATTTTATGGAAGATAGTTTTATAAGTGATTCTTTTGAATTCGAGTCTATCTAAAGTTTCGGTTTCAGGCTTATCTCCTAATTCTAAGTACATTCATCATACAGACAGCATCCACAAACCACATTCAGCATGTATGGGTATTTTTGTCATTTCACTACCCAGGGGCACTTTCGTAATTTTAACATACAGGGGTATTTTTGTAAATTTTCAAAATAAAGTTTCGGGTGATTTTTTCAAAATAAGGGTATTTTGGTAATTTTATGAAATAAGGGTAATTTGGTAATTTTACAACTCGGGGGTATTTTGGTAATTTTGTAAGTCAGGGGTAATTTAGTAATTGTACAAACCAGGGGTACTTTGGTCATTTTTCAAATTCAGGGTAGTTTTTACAAATCAAGGGGGTAATTCAGTAATTTTCAAAATTAGAGCTTTTACAAACAGTGTGGCCGGTCCCTTTCGGGTTTTAATCATAGGGCTTAGCCTGTGAACAAGTCCTCATGGTTAGGGTGAATAGTCACTACGCACCAGGTAGGATTCGAGCAAAGAGGAGGTGAGTCACTAGGACTGCTTAAATACCAAGCTCTTCTTGAATCCAATCCTAGACATGCGCATGGCGGTTGCCACACCCTAACTCGGCGACTTTCTCATAGGTTTGTTTAATTAAACTTAAGTCTTATGTAATTTCAAAAGTTGTGTAAGCTAGCCCTAAGGTCCATCAGTACTATCATGCTTAACTACGTCTATGTCTAAAGCCCACAAAGCCCAACATATAAATATCATAGCAAAAGTTAGGGTACTTACTTGGGTGGATCGGCGCCGGAGAATCAGGTGCCATGCTTTCCTAAAAATTTCGTTTCACCTACTTTTAAAACATATTTTGGGCCCTAAGCCCACAACCGAGCTTTTGAACCGGGCTCTGATACCAAAATGTAACACCCCAAACCCGGTTAAAACGCTACAACCGAATCTGGCGTGCCACGGGAAGAAAACATTTAAAAACTGTTTTGTTGACTTATTTTAAGAGAAAGTTGTTGTATTTTGCAATGTGTCATACCTGTTGATACTTGGCTTTAGAAAAACTTGATTGCCTTATTGTTTCTTTCGTATCTATTACTTAGTCATGGTATATAACAAAAACAAGTATTTATTAGGGTTTGAAAACATCCATTTCGTAAATTTATCAATGTATTGAGTAAGAACTTTAGAATCTACTAAATAATAAAAGAAAACCCGAAATAAAACTTCAGCGGCCTTATTACATAACTGAAAAACCATAATTTAATAAAATAACTAAGTCCGAGTTGAAAACTCTGTAATAAACCAAATGTTGTGCATGGCCACCTTGAGTCCACTCCGGCTCCATATCCATGATCTAAGCCTGATCTGCAAAATATAACGGAAGGGGTGAGTTGCCTAGACTCAGTGTATAAATCCCCATCCCAAGATAAAGTATGCTCTTACACAAATTCATACAATAATATGCAAGTCATGTAACCCATCCAACCTAAGTATCCATCCATGTCTCCCAAATCTACCCCTTGTGGTACCAAACCACTGATGGTGCCAAACCACTGGTAACCAAAGTTACAATAATAACATATATGGTACCAAACCACTGGTAACTGAAGTTACAATAATAACATATGTGGTACCAAACCACTGGTGGCGCCAAACCACTGAGACTTAGTCACAATTTTTATAATATGTGGGGCCAACCCACTGTGTGATACCAAATCACTAGTGACAGTCTGATAGATCATACTCCCCCTCCTCTCATCACCCATAACATATACTCATGCAATCAACATCCGTATGGCCATGCTTAACATACAAGTATCATGTATACCAATTATCATGCTTTCATAACTCACAATCAATGCTGGAAAACATAATAACTTACCCGGCATCCTCGCTTTTACCCACAAGGGTATTTAAGTAACCTTTACCGTCATTCCGACTTATAATAACACATAACATTAACATATCAAGTATAGAAAGTGTGTAAGAGTTACACACCTGGTTTTCGTACTACCACTTTTATTGCTTCTACGCTACTTTGGCGTTGGGTTTACAGATCCAACCCCTCCTACTGCTTGACTAACTATCGAATCCCGAAAGTCCTTACGAACTCGTCACCTTCCAACCTACATTCGGCCAACATCCATTTATTAAATTAAACCCTTAAACGTAATCAGATGAGTACCATAACACATTCGGCCAACCACAAATAAACAAGAAAGGCCATTTGGCCAAACCTATCATCAACCACCCACCTTCGGCTTTCCAAAAACGGCACTTCTGGCTATAGCAAGACAGGATTCGGCTTCTAGGGGTAGAGAGTGAAATTGACAGAGCCTCAGTACAAATGATTCGGATTAGAAACTTCATAGAAATAGAGAAATCGCAGAGGAAAGAAATCCCGAAACTCACCAGATTACTAAGGAGTATGCAGCTTATGGTGCACCTTCGGGAAACAGAGATCTCACCTGATGATTCGGCTATGGAGGAAGGAATATGAGCAAAAGGGGATTCAGCCTTTAGGGATATGTTGAAGAGGAGAAGAATGATAGGGAGTTTCGGTTTTAACAAAAAGGCAGAGGCACCAAGGTGAAGAGAATTTCGGCTTGCTCAGAGTATAGGTGAGAAAAGAAAGAAAAATAATGAAGAAAAAGATGATAACTAGCTACTAAATTCGACAATGCTCAAGCACACACACACAGTTGGAATTTCGGCCAACTCTCCCATCTCCTGATAGCCTTTATCTCATCTGATAACTCAACCATTATCCATCCCTTTAAGAGAGACCCACCAAGCTCCAATTCTTCCCTCCTAATTATCAGCATTTTTATCATAAAAATAAAAGAATTAAAGCTTCTATATTTTAGCCATTGTGCCGTCCATCCCCCTCCCTCCTATGTGCCGAATTCGAGCCATCCATTTGAGCCCCAAGCGGCCACACAAGTCCTAACTCCTCTACCCTTGTGACGCCACCTTCATGCCCATTTCGAGTATTAGTAAATTTTGGGCCACAAGCCCAACTCACCAGTAAACTTAATAATTTAAATTACATTACTACTAGCACTATTTTTAATCATTTTAACCTAGATTTTAAGCCCAAGCCTGAACCCAATACACCTCAAAACCTCAAATTGCCAACTTAGCCATGCAACACACCAAATGCACAGACCCACAAAATCAGGGTATTACATCCGGCATCAAGTCAAGTAAGTTTATGTTTTCATTTTATAATTATTGTGGTATGACTATAGAAATACTCTAGAACTCTTAGCTTTAGGAGCTGAAATTATAGAGATTGAGACCTTAGGATATGTATTACGAAAATAACTTTATTTCCTATACTTCATAAGATATTGTTTAATAAACACTGAAATAGCATAATGATTCATAAAACTCTTAATAAGATTAAATCGATTTAGCAAACATGAGCGCTAGAAGACGTGGACATGGTAAAAGCCGAGGTGCTAGGGTTAGATCTTCAGCATCGGGGCATGTTTCCGAAAGGGAGGTGTTGGCATCGCCAGTGGCTGAGACGGGATCTCATGATCGAGCTGGGGTTGATGAGCTGACTCAGATAGTTAAGAAGGTATTGAAGGAGGTTAAAGGAATCGTTGAAGCACTTTCAATTGGGTCTGTGGACTGTAAGAAGAAAATAGATCGTGGTTCTTTTGGGTCACAGTCTCGTTCCGTGAAGCGTGTTAAGGCACGTCCAAACTTTTCGGCTTGCAATTATTGCAGAAGGCGTCATCCGGGAGAATGCTGGAGGAGGTCAGGAGCATGCTTGAGATGCGGGTCTAAGGAGCATAAGGCTCGGGATTGTTTCATCGCCATCAAGTCAGGTATGTTTTGGTTGGACGTGATGATTGAACGTAGAAAATTTTAGGTATAAGTGGTAGATAACTACTTTGTAACATCTGAATCTTGGGGGTTATGCATTTAATGTATGTTGTGTGTGAGTATGCTGTGTTTGTACATTATTTTGGTGTGTTTGAGGGTCCAGGAAAGGCTCGGGGTTAAGCCGAAGCCTGGCCAAAATTTTAGTTTTTGGGCACTTTCAGGGGAGAGCTGACTGGGGCGGGACTTATGGGTTATTACTCGTGTTTGTTGACACAAGAATTGGAGTGGCAAAGTGGCAAGGAGGCATCACTTAGAGTGTTGGTAGGTGACGCCACATGGAAGCAAGGAGAGAGCTGGTTTGAGTCACACAATTTGCATTTTGGAGTTCTTTTTGGCGTCAAGAGGGGTAGTGTTGGATGCCAACTAGGAACCTTGAAGAGTGGGGATTGAACAAGTCAAACTATTCCAATGGGTGGCTAAGAGGAGGAATAATAGTTTGAATTGTTCAACTTAGTTTGAATGAGTGAACAAGAGGGAATTTAGGAGGAAATTATGGGATTTAGAGAGAGGGAGAGTGTTGGCCGAATGTGGGATTGTGGGGAAAAGTTTGGGCATTCGGTTTTGGGAAGGGTTTAGGTGTCGAATTTGTGAGGTGTATGGCAAACTTGGGTCTTAAAAGTTTTATTTCTTTTCGGTAATTGGAGGTTTTCCATTTTGGCAATTTGCATTCTTTCTTCTATTGGCTGATAATCCTAAAGGCAATTTGTGTTCACCTCCTCTTGGTAAAAGCTAGAACTTGAACTTTCTCCTTCTCCTTTTGTTCTTATTCATCTTACATCTCACATCTACTTTTTCTTCTTGCCGAACCCTTCTACCACCTTTTCATTTCATTTCCATTTCGTTCTCATCTTTCAATTGATTCCTTTCAAAACCGAACCTTACCTATTCCTCCTCTCTTTGGACGTTGATTTCACTTCTCTAATCTCTCCTATAAGCCGAATCCCCCTAGCCAGTCTTTACCATATTTTTCCCTCGATTTCTCTAAAAGCTGAAACTCTTAAGCCTTCATTGAAGTTCTTTTATCTTCATTTTCGGTTCTTTCATTTTATTCTCTTCTACTCTCAGTTATTATCGAGTTTTCTCTACTGTTGTGCTTGTGCCGAATTCTCTTAGGTGTTATTTGAATCCTCTGTGTTAAGGTAAGATCATTCCCTTTTCGTTTTTTTTCAAGCCCGTACTCCTTTTCTTGTCAAGGCTGAATCTTCTCTCTGTGCCGAACCTCTGAGTGGTGTTTCTCTGTTCTTCTCTTAGGGGATATTATTGGTGTTAGCTTACGTGGAGCAAGGTGATAGAGATCTGTTGCAGAACTCTAGTCGATTTAGGTTGATAAGGTAAGAGGGATTCTGTCGCTATTTCTTGTTCTTCTTTCAGTTGTGGTAGCCAAAGCCGAATAGCTAATTGGCTTGTCGATGTTATTATTTTGACTCATGCTCTTTCTTATTCTTTCTTCTTTGGAGCCATCTGTTCCGAGAAACCTTGACAGCCGAAGTATCTGAATTCCAAGTCTAAGAGCCGGTCACTCTATTAATCTCCTATCTCTCCATTCGGGATCTCAAGGTAAGGGCTTTTCTCTCTAGGAATTCGTTGGGTTCTCTATTCGTTGTTCGCTGACCTTAATCCATGATTTATTAAACAACCACCATCTCATTATAGTATCTTCTGACAAGAATGTTTCATGGATTCAAATGCTAGCCAATCGAAGGAAGGGGTTGGACCCATAACCCCAGCCCCTAAGTTCAAAAAACGCGCGGTGTCTGTTGTTCGAGATTGGCCACCGGGTTGTGGACCGGCTTCGGAATAGAATAGTAGGCAGATAGCAGTGGTTCTTGCTAGCAATAGTGTCGACGTAGAGAGTATTATTCTGCTTGTTATCAGGTGTGTAAAACTCCACACACTTTATTTTATCTATAATATTAATTGTATGGGCTGAAAAGCCGGAAAAGGGCTGTGTAGACAGTCGTGATACCCTTATGGGTAAGGCTAGGGATGCCAGGTACATGACTGTATCGTTTTCCTTGCATGGATGGATGTATGTGGTAATCTTTTACGTTGTGGATAGCATGTTGCATTCATTATGATATGTATGTTATACATGGGATATGGATATGATATTGAAGGGGAAGTGCTTGATTATTTGGTCACATAGTGATTGTTGGCTAAGCCACGTTATATTATTTTGGTCACCTAGTGATCGGCATTGTGACAGACAGCATGACTGTCAAAGTGGCATGCAACGGACGGAGGGTTGATTGTAGAAATCCCCACGGTGTGAATGGCAAGTACGGGTTGGCGTGTAGAGGATGGAAAAAACTAGGTTTAGGCTAGGACATGATGCATTCATTTAATTTTTATGTCATCTTGAGTGGGCTAAGGCCCGATATGCGAATGTGGGCCTCGAGCCGTTTATGTGTTATAAGGGATTTACACACTAAGTCTCCGTGACTCACCCTTTTGCTTAACCTTTTAGGTAATTAGTAGATCATGGATATGGGAGTCGTGGTGGACTTGTGGAGGCCATAAAAGACTTTACTTTTCGTAAACTTTTCCTGCTTTACTTTAATTTTAATTGGGGATTCTATTTGTGTAATAAGGCCTTTCTAAATTAATGTTTGGGTTTTATTTTAATTATTCATTGTTTATTTAAAATTTGACACTATGCAAACTTAATCACGAAATTAAAAATGGGGTTTTCAAAATACGAGTAACTCAAAACATACGTTTCCTTTCAAGTATCACCAAGCTTAATGAATATTTGATTAACTAGAAGTTGAAATTTTTCCTACACTATCAAACCACTGTCTTCAAGACATCGCCTTAACTGGAAAGTTTTCAAATCTACGACTTTTCCTAAATTCAATAAAATTTCGTTTTTACTTCACCCTGTAACATACCAGATCCGGTCGTAACGTTTAGGCCGGGTTTGGAGTGTTACAATTTTGGTGTCAGAGCCTAGGTTGCAAAACTCGGGCTGTGGAATGGGTTCAACGGTGTTTTATAAAATAGAAGTGAATGTTAATTGGAGAAAATCTTTTGATTGAAATATGGCATCCGAGTCTACCGGCACCCGATCCACACAGGTAAGTGTTCTAATTATTTGATGGTGTATGCATAGAATGATTGTTAGCATGAAGAAATATGCTTATTAGCTTTAAGAGATTCAAACTTTAGAGACTGAAACCTCTAGGTCGGGATATGATTTTGTGAGAATTACTCTTTAAAATTACTCCTTATAAGACAGCTCGGTATTAAACAGTGAAAGATACTAACTCATAAAACTTTTAATCAGATTAAAACACGACAGTAGTCATGAGTACTAGGGGACGTGGACGTAGTGTGCGTGGACGTGGTAGAGGCAGGATTGCTGTGTCGGAACCAGTAGGGTCTGGTCATGGGTCAGGAAATGGAGTGCCAGTATCGCCAGCTGCGGAAGCAAATTTTCAGGACCAAACGGGTGGAGACGATGCGGTGTCTCAGGCGATGTTACGGGTTTTAGAGAGAGTTGCTGGGGCAGGCTTGGGTACAGGGGCTCAAAAATCTGTGTCGGAACGACTTCGAGCTAATGGAGCGGAAATGTTTAGGGGTGTTTCCGGTGTAGCCCCTAATGCAGCTGAGTATTGGCTGGAGGCCGTTGAGCGTATAATGGATGATCTTGACTTCACGGAGGAGGAAAAGTTGAAAGGAGTTGTGTCTCTTCTTCGGGATGAGGCATATCAATGGTGGCTTACGGTCAGGGATGGTACAGCGGCTGACCGCATTACCTGGGATTTCAAGTCGGCATTCTAGAGTAAGTACATCGGATTGAATTATGTAGATGCGCATCATAGGGCATTTCTGAACCTGGTTCAGGGGAACAAATCGATGGCTGAGTATGAGGAGGAATTCTTACGCCTTAGTCGTTATGCCCAGGGGATAGTGGCCACAGACCATGAGTGTTGTGTTCGGTTTGACGATGGTCTGAGGGGTGATTTGCGAGTGCTGATAGCTGCACAGCGAGAAAGGGAATTTGCTGTCTTAGTGGAAAAGGCTAAGATAGCCAAGGAGGTGAAGTGATCTGAAAAGCATAATCAGGATAGAGATAGAAGTGGAAATAAAAGGAATTTTGGATCGTCAGGGTCAACTGGACGTTTTTAGAAAAGACGTAGTTGGATGGGCCGAGTCGGGTTGTGAGATATGTTGTTGATAGCCAGCCTCAAAGGTGTGCTCGATGTGGTAAATTTCATTCGGGCGAATGTTGGACGAGTAGTAGAAGATGTTTCAGGTGTGGGTCTACTGATCATCAGGTTAGAGACTGTCCACAGGAACGGGGTGGTGCAGGGCCAGTAGGTCAGGGTTATGCTCAGCCTGGTAGATGTGGTCAACAACCGCAGAGAGGTCGTTGTCCGGCCAGAGGAGGTAGTGGTTTTGGTCGGGGCTGTGGAACACCAGGCAGAGGTGCAGGGAACACCGATGCGAGACAGCCGGGGTTAGTCTATGCAGCTAGACGCCAAGAGGAGGGTGATGCATCGGACGTCATAACCAGTACGTTTCTTATTTATGGGTTGCCTTATACTACTTTGATTGATATTGGGTCGACACATTCTTATGTTGCTAGTGTGGTATCTGGAACTTTAAGCTTAGACTCTGAGTTGCTTCTAGGGAGATGACTGTAATTAGCCCGTTAGGACAATCTGTAGTGGTGAACAAACTTTATAGGGATGTACCTCTAGAAGTTCAAAGGGTAGTTTTTCCGACTGATCTGATGGTATTGCCGTTTGAGGAGTTCGATGTGATCTTGGGCATGGACTGGCTAGTGAAGTATCAAGCAACTTGGATTCTGCAGCCAAGCGCATGGTGTTAAGAACCCTCGAGGGTGAAGAAGTAGTGGTAATAGGTGAGAGGGGGAATTACCTATCTAATGTCATGTTCGTCTTAAAGGCTGAGAGAATGGTGAGGAAAGGTTGTAGGGCGTTTATAGCTTTCGTTTGTGCTCTAGAAGCCAAGGAATCAACTGTGGAGGATGTTCGAACAGTGGGGGAATTTTCTGATGTTTTCCCAGAAGAGCTTCCGGGATTACCTCCGGATCGCGAGATGGAGTTTGGAATTGATCTTCTCCCGGGAACAACGCCAGTGTCTATTGCCCGTATAGAATGGCATCGAAGGAGCTAGTGGAACTGAAAGCGCAGATTCAAGAACTATTGGATCGGGGTTTTATCCGACCGAGTGTATCACCTTGGGGAGCGCCGTGGTATTCATAGATGATATCTTGGTTTATTCAAGATCACAGGAGGAGCATGATTCGCATCTTTGGGTGGTTTTACAAATCTTAAGGGAGAAGTAGTCATACACCAAATTCAGTAAGTGCGAATTTTGGCTAAGGGAAGTTACTTTTCTGGGTCATGTTGTGTCGGCAGAGGGAATTAGGGTTGATCCCTGAAAAGTTGAAGCTGTGTTGGATTGGAAATCGCCTAAGTCTGTGGCAGAGATTCGTAGTTTCCTTGGTCTTGCTGGGTATTATCGAAGGTTCGTTGAAGGGTTCTCATTAATTGCCGCACCTTTAACCAAGCTGTTGAGGAAAGGGGTACCTTTTGTTTGGGCTGACAAGCAACAAGAAAGTTTTAAGAAGCTGAAGAGGATTTTGACGGAGGCTCCGGTGTTGATTCAGCCGGAGGCTGGAAAGGAGTTCGTGGTTTATTGTGATGCTTCACACACGGGATTGGGATGTGTGCTTATGCAAGATGGAAAGGTTGTTGCGTATGCGTCTCTGCAGTTAAGACCGCATGAGTTAAATTATCCCACACATGATTTGGAATTGGCAGCAGCGGTATTTGCTTTGAAGATTTGGAGACATTATCTGTATGGGAGAAGTCCGTCATTTTCACAGATCACAAGAGCCTGAAATACCTTTTCTCCTAGAAGGAGTTGAATTTAAGGCATAGGAGGTGGATCGAATTGTTAAAGGATTACGAATGCTCAATCGAATACCATCCAGGTAAAGCTAACGTGGTGGCGGATGCACTAAGTCGTAGGGTAATCTCTGACTTGAGAGTGATGTTTGCTCACCTCAGCTTATAGGATGATGGAAGTCTATTAGCTGAACTGCAAGTGAAACCTTCTTGGGTCAGTCAGATTAAAGAGAAGTAGTGGGCGGATGAGTTGTTGAAGTCGAAGTTTCAGTTGGGGTCAGGTGATGGGACAACGGGATTCAGCGTGAATAGTGATGGGGTATTATGTTTTCGGGGAAAGACTTGCATGCCAAGGGATCCTGAATTAAGGGGTAAGATTTTATAGGAAGCGCATAACAGCCCATACGCTATGCATCCTGGAGGAAGTAAGATGTATCGAGATCTGTGAGAACAATTTTGGTGGCCGGGCTTGAAGCGAGAGGTAACCAAATTTGTGAGTAGGTGCTTGACGTGTCAGCAGGTAAAAGCAGAACATCAGTTGCCTTCGGGGCTGTTGCAGCCGGTAAGGATTCCACAGTGGAAGTGGGAAAGGATCACGATGGATTTTGTTAGTGGGCTACCCCTTACGTCTACTAAGAAGGATTCGGTATGGGAAATCGTTGATCAGTTGACGAAGTCCGCCCATTTCATACCGGTTCGGGTCGATTACTCTCTGCAGAAATTAGCTAAGTTGTATATAGCAGAGATCGTGAGGTTGCATGGGGTACACTACAGCAAAACTAGCTTTTAGCGGAGTTTTTAGTGGCGTTTAAAGTAAAAGCGCCGCTAAATTTAGACTTTAGCGGCGCTAACAAGAAAACGCCGCAAAAGAATGGGCTATAGCAGCATTTTTGAAAAAACTGCCGCTAAAGGTAATTAATAGTGGTGTTTTTGAAAACGCCACAAAATAATTTTTATTTAAAAAAAACGACGTCGTTTTAATAATTGTGTAAAAATTAGAAAAAATTAGTGACGTTTGCCGCTACAGATGACTTATAGCGGCGTTTTTGAACCAAACTCCATAAAATAATTTTCTATTTGAAAAAAGAAACGACGTCGTTTTAATAACAATAGAAGCAATAGAAAAAATTAGCGGCGTTTGTAACAACAAATGCCACAAAATTTTTTTTATTTCAAAACAGAAAAACGACGCCGTTTTTATAACAATATAAAAATTGGGAAAATCTAGCGGCGTTTTTCTAACAAACGCCGCTAAAGATGACCTATAGCGGCGTTTGTAATTGAAAATGCCACAAAGTTTTTTTATTTCAAAACATAAAAAAAGACGCCGTTTTTATAACAATATAAAAATTGGGAAAATTTAGCGGCGTTTTTAAGAAAACGCCGCTGAAGATGACCTATAGCGGCGTTTGTACTAAAAACGCCACAAAATTTTTTTATTTCAAAAAATAAAAACGACGTTGTTTTTATAACAATATAAAAATAGGGAATATTTAGCAGCGTTTTTTAACAAAACGCCGCTGAAGATGACCTATAGCGGCGTTTGTACCGAAAAATGCCACAATATTTTTTTATTTCAAAACATAAAAACGACGTCGTTTTTATAACAATATAAAAATTGGGAAAATTTAGCGGCGTTTTTTGTGCTAAAGATGGCCTATAGCCGCGTTTGTATTAAAAACACCACAAAAATTTTTTATTTCAAAACAAAATACGACGCCGTTTTTATAACAATATAAAAAGTGGGAAAATTTAGCGGCGTGTTTTCAAAAAACGCCACTAAAGATGACCTAGAGCGGGGTTTGTTCTAAAAACGCCACAAAAATTTTTTTATTTCAAAACATGAAAACGACGCCGTATTTATAACAATATAAATATTGGGAAAAATTAGCGGCGTTTTTCTCTAAAGATGATATATAGCGGCGTTTGTATTAAAAACGCCACAAAAAGTTTTTTATTTCAAAACATAAAAACGACGCCGTTTTAATGACAATATTTTTTATTCCAAAACAAAAATGACATTGTATAATAATTCAATTTTAATTTACGTTTAGTGTTTAACTTTTTTGCCTTAGTGTTAAGGGTTTAGCAGTTAGAGTGTAAGGTATGGGTCTTAGGGTTAGGGGTTAATGTTTATAGTTTAGGGGTTTAGCGGTTTAGAGCTTTTGATTTAAGGTTTAGTATTTACGGTTTTAGGGATTATATGTTTATAAGGTTTTATGATTTAGGGTTTCATGGTTTATGGTGTATTAGGGTTTCATGGTTTATGGTGTTTTATAATTTAGGGTTTCAGGGTTTATAATATTTTAAGGTTTATAATTTGGGGTTTGGGGTTGTGTTAGAGAATAAGGTCTGAAGTTTGGAATTGGGGTTATGTACTGGGGTTTGTGGTTAAGTATTTAAATTTATATATTAAATAAATAATTTATTATATAATCGTAAAAGTGATATTATGAAATTTTTATATAAAAATTATCATTATATATAGTTTTTTAAACCTTTTTAATTTATTTCATATTTTGAAATTTTCTGTTTTTATTTTCTTACAAAAAAAATTTATATTTAAAATTATGTCATGTATCTATTTGTTTTAAATATTACTCAAAGTTTCCAAAATTATTTATTTAAAATATTACTCAATGTAATTTTTTAATTTTATATTTAAATTATTTATAAAACATTAATAACACATATTAAAAATTTGAAACAAATTATAACATAGAAAATATATGTTAAAATTGAAAAAAAAATTAAAATACTATGATTTAAAATAATTTTAAAGATTTATGGGTATATGACTATATATTTAAAATAATTATAAATTTTTAAGTTTTAATGGTTTAAGGTTGATGGTTTAGATTAATTAGGGTTAATAATATTAAGTAATTGGAGTAATTAATAATAGTATAAAAATATATAGATTAAATGAAATTAAAAATTACCGGCGTTTAATAAAAAAACGCTACAAAATCCATGAAAATATATGAAGATGGCGCTGTTTGAAACATTGTTGTATGACTTAGTGGCGTTTTTTGGTTAAAATGCCACAAAAATATATGAATACAATGCAGGACGTCGTCGTTTGAAGCGATTTGTTAGTGGCGCTTCCGTAAAACGCCACAAAAATCTGTCAAGTATTAGTGGCGCTAGTTAAAAACGCCGCAAAAAGCCTGTATGTAGTGGCGTTTTCGTAAAAACGCTGCACATATGTATGCACATTAAAACTTCACGTCGTCGTATTATGAACAGAATAATGTGGATTAAGGTGGACGACGTCGTTTAATAAACAATTAGTGGCGCATTTTGAAAACGCCGCAAAACGTAAACTGAGTTTGAGCAAAACGTCGTCATTCTGCTATGCTCGGTTTTATCCCCCTTCATCCCCGAAATCCCTAAGTGTTTCTCCTAAAACTTTTCCCTCAATTTGTTTTCTGCTTCAAATTTTCTGCTCGAATTTCGTCTCCCTTATATTCCCCCGTCCCTAAATTTTTCTGCTCAAACTTTTCCCTAAGTTCTGTCGTTCGTCGTTTTCTGCTCAAATTTCCCAGTATCCCAATATTCAACAAACAACGACGGTATGGAATTTGTAAAAAGAAACTTTTTTCATTTAGGGATTTTGTTTATTTATATAATTTTGTTTATTTATTTTTGTTTAACTTTTTTATTTTTTGTGATGTTGAGTATGATTTAGGTAAAAAAACTGCGTGGATTTGGTGGCCTGTAGGGTCGTCTTTAGTAAAGGTACGAGGCTGGTTATCGCCTTCTCGCTGAGTATGTTTCTTGTTATGATTATTTGTCTATGGGCTGTCTTTGAATTGTCTCTCAGAGCCTCTCTCTCTCTCAACACCAGCTTCCCCGTTTTGTAAAGAATTTCCTTAATTCAATTTGAGTTGGATTATTTTCATCTTCTTTTTATTTCATTTTGGGTTAAAGGGGCTTTGTATTAATTAAAGTTTACATATAGTGCAAAATTATGCTTTGTCCTATATGGGGTTTATTTTCTTCACGAATTGGACTTGGATAAAATATTTTGTAATTTGAATTTATGTTTGGGTTATTGTTCAATTAAACAAAAAAATATTTTATTTTAATATTTACGAATTCGTTTTTGTTTTAATCTATTTCAAATTTCATTAGCCAACATCATCTATTATCTTCTTTCCACGAATTAACTAAATTATGGGTAGGTTACACAGTTGCATTGTTTTGGAATTTAAAACCAACGCAGTGAACAAGCAACTAGTTTAGCAATGTTGGTTGGATTGGGGACCAGTTGAGTATTGGTCTAAAGAGTGATTGGATCGAGTTTTTATATATATATATATATATATATATATATATATATATTAACTTGATCAGTGAATTGATGGCATAATTGATTCGACATTGATTCAATTTTAAAAATATTGGTAATTTGTATGTTGGTTTAACTGTTGTTATATTTTCAAAGTTATATTCATTGCTAAGTCCTTTTCTCTTAGAAAATGTAAGTTTTGATTGTTAAATAAAAGGGGTAAATCTCAAAACAATATATTAACTTTGGTTTGAGGTGTAATTTTATATATGAATTTTGATTTTGTATAATTTTATATATGATATTTTTATATGATTTTATATATCTGTTAAATCTGAACTTTTTGCTATCTGTAATGAAGTATGATTTTACCAAATGACATCTCACATGAAGGTGCATTACATCTATTTATGGGAACATTTATGGATAGATGTAATAATGCTCTGCTCTTGCATTTGTGCTGTTTAGATAAGGTAATAAAGCGGTTAATGTGCTGTAGGTAGCTTGGGAGCATCAACAGTTGTCAAGGTTGAGAGTTACTGCTGCCACTCTTTCTGAAATTTCGGCTGCTCCTGAACTCCTACAAGGCACTGGAGGTCTGTTTGATAGCAGGTAATATTTTTAAAGTTAAGCCCTTATTATCAAATTTTCAGTTTGTGTCTGTGTGTTTGAGACTAGTTGATGAGAGCCTGACTATTTTGCAGACAATTTGTGAATGAAACTGCAATCGCTATAAGTGTAAAGTTAGTTGCTTAAAGTCTTGCGGTAAGATCAAACGATCTGCAAGTATATATTTGATTTCGTGTTCTTATTGCCATTCTTGATAAGATTGTGCTTGCCCCTCCTGTTTGTATGAGTTAGCATAAAGAAATATATGTATATAATATGTGAATGTATATAATATATGTATGCTTTGAAAATTAAAAAGTTTTATTAGTTATGGTTGTTTGGTTCTTTGTGATGTATTTCTAATATTCTTAACCACTTCTAATATTCTTAACCACTTCTAGAATATTTCTAATATTCTTAACCACTTCTAGCATTTTATTTTACTAAATTGAAATGATATTTTATTTTAATAATTGTCAATATTTTTGTTAAATTTAATGCAATAAAGCATTTTTAAATTTTATTTATATTAAAATATGTTGAAATAATATTTAAATAAGCATTAATATTTTATTTAATTATAAAATAAATTTTGGTTTATTACTAATTACTAATTACTAATTTGTTATATTAATAATGTTTGATTTTAATATTTAATATTTTCAATGTTTTCCAAAATGGTAATAATATTTTGTTATCAGTATAAAAATAATATTGATCATTATTTAAATATGTTTTATTATAGGAAATAAATTATTTTTAAAGAAGTAATTTAAAAAATTTTGTAAATTTAAAAACTTATAAATATTTTATTATCAATATAATAATATAGATCATTATTTAACTTATATAAAATTATTTAACTTACATAATACATAACTTACATAAAATTATTTAACTTACATAATACATAACTTACATAACTTACATAAAATTATTTAACTTACATAATACATAACTTACATAACTTACATAGCTTTCATCAAATTATTTAACTTACATAATACATAACTTACATAACTTAATTACATAATACATAGTTTACATAATACTTGTATAGATAAAAAAAAAAGATTCAAAGTATATAGGCTGGAAACCTGACGGGTTGGCTTATATCTCACTGTTAGATATAATGGATCCTCCCTAGGCGTAACGCCACGTATGATGAATCTTAAAGAATACAGAACTTACCTAATTTTAAGATGAAATTTCATAACTTACATAAGTTTAAGATCAAACTTCATAACTTACATAATACATAACTTAGAATGCCATGTATGATGAATCTTAAAGAAATTTTTGTTTTAAAAATCAAATTCTTGTCAATTAACAATTTGGCCGTGAAATATATTGTCAACTTTAGACTTCAACAAATACGAAATGGATATGACTTGGATGAATTTGTCAAGGGTAAGCAACAGCTATCGAAATGGAGTAGAAACTTTTCTGAATTTCGCATTTCAAAATGCAAGCCAAGAGAATATGATTCTTTGCCCGTGTAAGAAGTGTTGCAATATCAATTGGCATTATCGTGAAGTTGTCTACGAACATCTAGTTGTTGATGGCTTTGTCCGGGGATACAAAAAATGGATTTTTCATGGAGAGTGTACATCTAGTGGAGCATCTTCATCGATGAATCTGGGTTACCCTCATAGTTGTTACAATCATAATGTTAGAGATGATAACATGGAAGGCATGTTGCGGGATGCTTTTAATATGCGCACAGATGGTTTCGGGTCATTTTCGCTTGACTTGGGTGCAACCGAATATTATAATTTTGGTGGAAATACTTTCAACAAAGGGGGAAGAAGTGTACCTGATGAACAGCCAAATGAAGAAGCGGCAAGGTTCTACATGTTACTTGGTGAAATGAATGAAGAACTGTATGAGGGATCCAAATTTTCCAAACTATCTTTCTGTATTAGGCTTTTTCACTTGAAATGTTTGGGAGGGTGGACCGGAAACTCTTTGACAATGCTGTTAGAGTTTTTGAGAGAGATGTTCCCGTTCGCGAAAATCCCCCAATCTTCCAAAGACATGAAGAAACTTATCAAAGATTTGGGCCTGGGCTATAACAAAATTCATAGTTGCCCAAATGACTGCATGTTGTATTGGGGTGACCGGAGAAACCAACAGTGCTGTCATGTATGCGGTCAATCCCGTTGGACGAATAAAAATACAGAGGATGGTAACGAGGATGAAAACGATGCACAGTCAAGAAGACGCCAGTTAAGGTTTTGAGGTGTTTTCCGCTAATACCAAGGCTTCAAAGGCTTTTCATGTCGTTGAAGACGGCCGAGTCAATGACGTGGCACCATGATGGCCGAACTGATGATGGATTGTTAAGGCATCCTGCAGATTCTTTAGCTTGGAAATCATTTGACTCCAAATTTCCAAGCTTTGCAAGCGATCCTCGGAGTGTGAGGCTTGGTATAGCATCTGATGGATTTAACCCGTTCAAAATCATGAGCACTGCATACAGTACTTGGCCTGTGGTACTTGTTCCTTACAATTTGCCTCCATGGGTTTGCATGAAGCAATCATCCTTCATCTTATCCATGATTATCCCTGGAGAGAAAAGGCCCGAAAATGATATTGACATATATTTACAGCCACTTATCGATGAGTTAAAACAATTGTGGGCTGGTGTTGAGACATACGATGTACTGAGAAAGGAGAACTTTCATTTACGTGCAGCATTGATGTGGACTATTTATGACTTCCCGGCCTATGCTAATTTGTCTGGTTGGAGTACCAAGGGACGTTATGCTTGTCCTTGTTGTGCTGCGCAAACATGTTCGCAATGGTTATATAATGGGAAGAAGTTATCTTACATGGGGCATCGTCGGTGGTTACCAGAAAATCATAGATCTAGATTTCAGAGTACTCAGTTTGACGGTACTGAAGAGTTCAGAGAAGCTCCTTCGCAGACCGGTGGATCCGAAATATTATTCATGTTGAAAGATATGAATTTCAGTTATGGGAAAATGAATCAACCGCCCAACACGCAAAGAAATAGAAGATCAAGGGATGAATCAGAGGATGAGGATGATGAAGAGGATGATCCTAATGAGGCGGACTTGTGGAAAAAAAGAAGCATTTTTTTTAGTTGCCTTATTGGGAGCATCAGATTTTACGACATAACCTTGATGTCATGCACATTGAGAAAAATGTCTGCGAGAACATTATTGGGACTATTTTGAATGTCGATGGAAAATCAAAAGACAATCTTCAGAGTCAACTTGATTTAGTCCACATGGGAATTCGGCGTGAGCTTCATCCCGAAGCACTTCCGAATATGAAATATCAGTTGCCGCCTGCTATTTTCTCAATGTCGAATACAGAGAAAGAAGTGTTCTGTATGGTGTTGAATGATATAAAGGTCCCGGATGCGTATGCATCAAAAATATCCCGATGTGTGAGTCTTAAAGATCGAAGACTATATGGCTTAAAATCGCATGACTATCACATCTTGATGCAAGACTTACTGCCAGTTGCTATGCGGTGTTGTATGTCAAAAAAGGTGACGTCTTCTGTAATTGAGCTGTCCAATATAATGAAAGGAATTTGTGGCAAAGTTTTGGATGTTCAAGAACTTGAGACACTACAAGATCGAGCCGCATTGACTTTATGCAATCTGGAGAAGATCTTCCCGCCTTCCTTCTTCACAATTATGGTGCACTTGTTAATTCATCTCCCTCGTGAAGCAATACTTGGTGGACCCGTTTTCTATTGATGGATGTATTACATAGAAAGGTCTTACTTTTTTTTGCAAATTATTCCTCCATTCACCTCTATGCCTGTAGTTGCAACTTTTGATAATGTTGTATATCATGTTAAGGTTCCTATCGAAATTGAAGTCTTACTGCCGCAATAAGCGTTATTCGGAAGGATCTATTGCTGAAGGCTACTTGGCAGAGGAATGTATGACTTTCTGTTCGAGGTATTTGGAAGATGTCAAACAAGAATGAACAGACCAAGTAAAAATGCTAGGCTCACAGAGCATAACTTGGCCGAAACTTATTTATTTCAAAGTTTCGGAGAACCGATCGGCAAAGTCGAAATTGCAGAATTAGACGATATATCGTGGGTCTAAGCACATCGATACGTTCTTTTTCATCACGATTCAATGGAACCATTGCGCAAGTAAGTTCTAGAATTTGATAAATACTCATCAATTATAATTTGTTTGTCTTCTAACAAAGTAACCATTTTCTTAAACATAGTGAGTACAAACAAATATTAAGAGCTCATTCACGGTCTCGAAGATTACATCGACGAGAAATTAATAAGTTGTTCACAGAATCATTTCATGAATGGTTAAGCCAAACGGTATGCAATTGAAGTTTTTATTGACAAGTAATAATATTTTCTCATAATATTTATAATTAATTTACTTTTGATTCAATAGGTTCAGAGTCAGAGTGAAGTAAATGACGAAGTTAAATGGCTTTCACAAGGTCCAAATAGAATAGTGAAAAGATATAATGCCTTCCTCATCAACGGATACAGATTTCATACAAGGTATCGCGAGAGATTGAGGAGAACCCAAAATTGTGGAATTGTTGTTAATTCTTCAATTACAAGTTACGCTAGTGCTAGGGACAGTAATCCTGTCGAGGGGAATCTGGAGTATTACGGAATTATTACTGACATCATTGAGTTGGATTATTACGGCAAATGGAAAGTTGTCTTATTTCGAGGTGATTGGGCTGATGTGAATACGGCTCACAGAATTAAAACCGATCAATATGGTTTTACAATGGTGAATTTCTCTCGATTGATTCACACAAGAGAACAACTGATAGACGAGCCGTATGTGTTTTCTTCTCAAGTAAAACAAGTTTTTTACTCGAAAGATCTAACTGATGAGGGTTGGTATGTTGTACTTCGAAACACCCCTAGGGACTTGTTCGACTTGGGCAATGAAAGTAGTAGAGATGAAATCGTCGAAAGATCAGAAACTCTGCCTTTTCCAGAACAAAACCTAAATGAAAATATCCCTAGTACTAGTACACAATGGGTTCGTCAGGATGTGGACGAAAATATTTACGAATTATGATGTAGTAAGATTTTACGATTTTTTTATTTCTATGTAATACTATAATTTTAATCTTGGTCATTTTATGTAATTTAACTATTTTATATGTACCATTATTGTTGTCATTTGTTATTAAAATTTTATCTATTTTATGTGTATTGCAGGAAAAATGAGTAGAAGAAGATTTCGAGATTTAAATATTGTAAATTTGGAAGAGGGCAATAGCGAACAGCAAGCAGTAGTTGGATCCTCGAGTGTGCCTAACATAGATGATGAGCCTTCAGAATTACAAAGTAATGTTAAGTTTATTTTAAATGCATGTTGACTTTAATTATTGATTCATTTTTCAATTTAATATAACAATAATATGTCATTGTTCAGCTGAGACTAGTGGGACGCGTAAAGGTCGCGGACGTACCCTACTTAGAGACTTATACGAATTAAATCAAGTCGAGCGTGTGAAAGTACGGAGAAACACTCATGGCCAGCCTGTTGGCCCTGAAGCTCGACTCTTTGCAGGCTATCTGGGCATTCTTGCACGGAATGCAAATATGTTGCCCATCAATTACGAGTCATGGCATCACATGCCTGATGCAAACAAAAAACAAGCTCTCGATAACGTTAAGGTGACAAAACGTGAATGTAATTTATAATACTTTGGTTGAGTTTTCATTTAAATTTACTTTCTAAACTTATATTTTTTTAGGAGAGATTTGTTTTGGAGGTCTCCGATGACTATATAAAGAAGACACTGGGGAAAAAATGGAGAGACAATAAAAGCATACTGAAAAAAGAATATTTTAAGAAAGAAATCAGTCTCGAGGATAAACTGCGAAATGTACCACCGGGAATGTTAAGGTATCAATGGGAAGATGCGGTTAGATTTTGGAACTCAAAGAAAGAAGAGGTATTACCTAGTTGTAAACTCTTATAAACTTTTCGATTTATAGTATTTACTATATACGAAATAATAATTTCATTATGTAGGACCGTGAGCATGTTGGAACGAGGAGCAGGCAGAAACAGAGATTCACACACGGCAGGGTCTAGAAGTTTTGCTTCTGTAACTGATGCCGAGGTATGATAATTTATTAATTCTGTCAAATATTAGTAACTTTATACTATTAAATTACATTTTCACTACTACACTGCAGGAAATCTCCACAGGTCAAAAAGTTGGACGCCTACAGCTTTTTGAGATTACACATAAGAAGAAGGATGGGTCTCCGATGACATCCGAAGCTGGAGAGATTATTGTACTTAATAAAATTTGATTTATTATAAATATTTATAATGTTTACTTATAATAGTTTAATTAATCGTTACTAGTTTTAAATTAATAATGTTATGTTGTATTCATTCTTATTGTATATTTCGTTTCTAACTTTTTCATTTATTTATTAGGACAAATTAAAGGAGAAGAAGGCACAGTATGAGGCGGCTGCCTCGAGTGATAGTTCTGTTAATGTTGAGGATATCGATAACAGAATTATTACAGATGTTTTGGGTCTTGAAAGGTATGGTCAGAATTTTTATGTTACATTTGCTTTTTTTGGCTTCATTTATACGATATATTTGCTATTTTTTGTTACTGATGTTTTGGGTCGTAAAAGGTATGGTCGGGTCATATTTCAAGGATCTGGTGTTACCCCGACCAAATATTTTGGATCCGGCTCCCAACAGTACATGCCTTCCGGTAGTCAATCGCAAGCTGAAGTTCAGAGGTTAAAAGACCAAATATCTCAGATGCAAGAGACCACGGTTCAGCAAATTGCTGAGGTTGAAAGAAAATATGAAGAACTTCGAGCGGAAGCGGCAGCGAGGGAGGCATCGGCCGTAGCAAGGGAGGCAGAGCAGAGCAAAAAATACGATGAGCTCCAGCTACAACTTCAGCAGATGATGCAGATGCTTCAGCAGTCGCAGAAGCCGTCGTCTTAGTCCCTTAGTTTCTCTTTTAATTATGTTTAAACATTGTTACATTTAACATTATTGTAAGAATTGTTTCAATTATACTTAAATGAAGTATCGTTTAGATTTTATGGTTTTGGTGAGATTTAAATGTTATATTTGCTGTATTGGGTTGAAATTATATGCAATTGCTGCTGTTTTTGGTTGGTTTTAATGCAGGGAGGGTAGGATATTGAAGAAAAGAAGCAGTGCAAATTTGTGCAAATTAGCGGCGTTTTTATGAAAAGCGTCGCTAAAGACCCCCACTTTTAGCGGCATTTTTATGAAAAGCGCCGCTAAAGACCCCAACTTTGAAAAGCGCCGCTAAAGACCCCCACTTTTAGCGGCGCTTTTAAAAAAAGCGCTGCTAAAGACCCCCACTTTTAGCGGCGTTTTTTTGAAAAGCGCCGCTAAAGACCCCTACTTTTAGCGGCGTTTTTCGAAAAGCGCCGCTAAAGACCCCCACTTTTAGCGGCATTTTTTTGAAAAGCGCCGCTAAAGACCCCACTTTTAGCGGCATTTTTCGAAAAGCGCCGCTAAAGACCCCCACTTTTAGCGGCGCTTTTTCACAATAAACGCCGCTAAATTTTGCGGTGATTTCTTTAGCGGCATTTTTTGCGGCGCTTTGGAAAGCACCGCTAATAGTATTAGCGGCGCTTAAAAACGCCGCTAAAAGCCAAAAAAACACCGCTAAAAGTCTGTTTTGGTGTAGTGGTACCAGTGTCTATTATCTCGAACAGGGACCCCCGGTTTACGTCGAGATTTAGGAAGGCGTTGCATCAAGCTTTGGGTACAAAGTTAGATTTCAGTACAGCGTTTCATCCACAGTCTAACGGACAGTCGGAGAGGGTAATTCAAATCTTGGAACATATGTTGAGGAGCTGTCATATACTTCAGGGGTAGTTGGGAAGAATTTCTACCTTAGCAGAATTCGCGTACAATAATAGTTACCAATCTAGTATTCAGATGGCACCGTATGAAGCGTTGTATGGTCGGAAGTGTCGCACTCCTACTTGTTGGACAGAGTTGGGTGAGCGTCAGTTGTTGGGACCAGAATTGGTTTCTGAAAATGAAGACAATGTTAAGTTAATACGAGCTCAGTTGAAGGAAGCTTCAGACAGACAGAAGTCCTATGCTGATCTGAAGCGTAAGGACATGGAATTTGCAGTGGGTGATCGAGTTTTCTTAAAGGTTTCACCGTGGAAGAAGGTGTTAAGGTTTGGACGGAAGGGTAAGCTAAGCCCCAGGTTCATCAGGCCTTATCGTGTGTTGAAGCATGTGGGACCAGTAGCCTATTAGCTCGAGCTACCTTCAGAGTTAAGTCAAATCCATGATGTGTTTCACGTTTCGATGTTAAGACGCTACCGTTCAGATCCATCTCATGTTGTGTCAGTGGAAGAAATCGAAGTAAGACCTGATCTATCTTTGGAAGAAGAACCAGTGCGGATCTTGGAACATGATGTTAAGGTATTGTGAAGGAAGACGATTCCGTTATTTAAGGTTTTGTGGCGAAACCACGATTTAGAGGAGGCTACGTGGGAGCCAGAGGATGCTATGCGGCAGCAATACCCTTATCTCTTTTGACCAGGTAATTTTGAGGCCGAAATATCTTTAAGGGGGTAGAGCTGTAACATCCTGAATCTTGGGGGTTATGCATTTAATGTATGTTGTGTGTGAGTATGTTGTGTTTGTACATTATTTTGGTGTGTTTAGAGGTCCAGGAAAGGCTCGGGGTTAAGCCGAAGCCTGGCCAAAATTTTAGTTTTTGGGCACTTTCAGAGGTGAGCTGACTGGGGCAGGACTTATGGGTTATTGCTCCTGTTTGTTGACACAAGAATTGAAGTGTCAAAGTGGCAAGGAGGCATCACTTAGAGTGTTGGTAGGTGATGCCACAGGGAAGCAAGGAGAGAGCTGGTTCGAGTCGCACAATTTGTATTTTGGAGTTCTTTTTGGCACCAAGGGGGGTAGTGTTGGATGTCAGCTAGGAACCTTGAAGAGTGGGGATTGAACAAGTCAAACTGTTCGAATGGGTGGCTAAGAGGAGGAATAGGAGTTTGAATTGTTCAACTTAGTTTGAATGAGTGAACAAGAGGGAATTTAGGAGGAAATTATGGGATTTAGAAAGAGGGAGAGTGTTGGCCGAATGTGGGATTGTGGGGAAAAGTTTGGGCATTCGGTTTTGGGAAGGGTCTAGGTGCCGAATTTGTGAGGTGTATGGCAAACTTGGGTGTTAAGAGTTTTATTTCTTTTCGGTAATTGGGGGTTTTCCATTTTGGCAATTTGCATTCTTTCTTCTATTGGCCGAAAATCCTAAAGGCAATTTGTGTTCACCTCCTCTTTGGTAAAAGCCGAAACTTGAACCTTCTACTTCTCCTTTTGTTCTTATTCATCTTACATCTCACATCTTCTTTTTCTTCTTGCCGAACCCTTCTACCACCTTTTCATTTCATTTCCATTTCGTTCTCATCTTTCAATTGATTCCTTTCAAAATCGAACCTTACCCATTCCTCCTCTCTTTGGACGTTGAATTCACTTCCCTAATCTATCCTATAAGCCGAATCTCCCTAGCCAGTCTTTACCACATTTTTCCCTCGATTTCTCTAAAAGCCGAAACTCTTAAGCCTTCATTGAAGTTCTTTTATCTTCATTTTCGGTTCTTTCATCTTGTTCTCTTCTACTCTCGGTCATTGCCGAATTTTCTCTACTATTGTGCTTGTGCCGAATTCCCTTAGGTGTTATTCGAATCCTCTGTGTTAAGGTAAGATCATTCCCTTTTCATTTTTTTTTTCAAGCCCGTACTCCTTCTTTTCTTGTCAAGGCCGAATCTTCTCTCTGTGCCGAACCTCTGAGTGGTGTTTCTCTGTTCTTCTCTTAGGGGATATTATTGGTGTTAGCTTACGTGGAGCAAGGTGATAGAGATCTATTGCAGAACTCTAGCCGATTTAGGTTGATAAGGTAAGAGGGATTCTGTCGCTATTTCTTGTTCTTCTTTCGGTTATGGTAGCCAAAGCCGAATGGCTAATTGGCTTGTCGATGTTATTATTTTGACTCATGCTCTTTCTTATTCTTTCTTCTTTGGGGCCGTCTGTTCCGGGAAACCTTGATAGCTGAAGTATCTGAGCTCCAAGTCTAAGAGTCAGTCACTCTATTAATCTCCTATCTCTCTATTCGGGATCTCAAGGTAAGGGGTTTTCTCTCTAGGAATTCGTTGGGTTCTCTGTAACACCCCAAACCCGGCCAAACAATATGACCGAATTTGGTTTGCTACAGAGAAAAGATTTTGAAAACCATTTTAAAACCGATTTTGAAATTAGTTGAAATGCCTTTCAATTTAAATTTTCTTTGTTAAAAACCAAACTTAAAATATTTGTTGAGTCGAGTTGTAAAAAAAAATTTCAAATGTACCCGATGGTACTTTAAAACATTTTGCGTTTAATTTGAGAAAAACATGTGCAACCGTTTAACCATCATCAAGTAGTTTAAACCAAACATTCAAACATGCAGCAATAATAAAATCATCCTAGGAGGCCTTATTACAATTAAGCAACATAAACCCAAAAGAAAGATAAAACCCAAAACTTATTTATTAAAAGTCTCCATTGCATGGCCACCTCGAGTCCATCCGGCTCCTCACCCGCGATCTACGAGTCACCTGAAAAATTAAAGGAGAAGGTGAGTCACCAAGACTCAATGTGTAACCCTTCCCTGGTTTAATGCAATAACATACACAAATCATAACCAATTAACATGCATAAGTTTAAAATGCACCCAACCTAACCATCCAAACGCCTTTTTCTACCCCGTGTGGTACCAAACCACTGGTGGTGCCAAACCACTGGTGTCCAAAGACAAAATTGTGTTACCAAAACACTGGTGACATATAGTCACAATTGTGATGCCAAATCACTGGAGATACCAAATCTCTGGTGTCCGAAGACACAAATCGAATGATGGGGCCAACCCATCGCGTGATACCAAATCACTGGCAGACAATCCCATATCTCAAAGTGGGGCCAACCCACGGTGGAATTAACCACAGGGACAAGTCGCTATGAGGTGCCAAACCTCTGGAGGTACCAAACCTCTGGTGACCGTAGTCACAATGTGTTACCAAAACACTGGTGTCCGTCGACACAAATATCACTGCCCCCTCCACTCATCAACCCATATCAAACAATCATGTATATTTACAGAAATCATGCAGAAAGGTTTACTTAACATCATTAATAAATTTATCATTGCCATATATCCAATAATACACATACCAAATGTGTCATGCTTCCCAAAAGCATCAAATAATAATCTCATAGCAAATAAGGACTTACCCGAATCCTTGTTAATACCATGATAGTATTACATCCATGTCTACATAAATCGATTAGGCATAAAATAACACTTAGCATATTAAAAAGTTATAAAGTGTGTATGTACACACCTGGTACCAACAAGAGTTCTAAATCCCGAATAAACAAATCGGCCACACAAGTATTCTTGCCCCTATATTCGGCCAAAAATGGACATTAGTGCCATGGCCTATTCGGCCAAACCAAAATAATTAAGAAGGGTTCCTTGTGAACCTAAAATCTTACCCAAAAGCCTTCGAACACTAGCCAACACACTCCTAAAAGAATCGGCCTCACTTCCTTACAATCAACCATCATCATTAAGGTTTATTAGCCTTCGGCTTAAACGAAACTTAAAAGAATAATCCTTTGAAATAAACCCTTACCACCTTACCAAAAACCGATTGCTAGAGAAGTCCCAAAGAAAACTATGTTACCTTCAATATTCGGCCTAAGAGATTCAAGATAGAAGAAGAATATTTTCGGCACAACAAAGAGGTATATTCGGCTATATGACAAAAAAGAAAATAATGGGAAGAGAAATATAATTTCGGCAAAGAAGAGTGTATAGGAGGTTTTTGATGTTTAAGCAAAGCGAATGGGAGAACAAAAGGTTAATGCAAGTTTCGGTTTTTGAGAGAATGAAAAGGAGAAAATAGCAAATGATCAAAAATGACCAAATGGTCAAAAGAGTTTAGGCTTACCACAATGTAGAATTCGGCCAAAAAGAAAAGTGTTTGAGAGAAAATGTTTTGCAACTTTTGCACCAAATGAAAGAAATGACCAAAACAATTCCTAAGCCTTTCCCAACAACTAGCATATTCGGCCAAATCCCCCCCTTAGCCACATTGCCGTCCAAGTTCATGGCATAAAGGACATGAATTTGTTTCCAAAACACTTCCCACAAACCAAGCCTTTGTCCCCTCAATTTACCATAACTTCAAGATATCTTACCATAACCTTAGGAATCTTATCCCTTATTCCATGCTTTCCTTAAACAACAATTCAACTTACCAAAAATTATTAGTCCACCTATCATAATTATGTTTGACCGTCCATTAAAGCTAACATACAAAAATAACTTTTAAAAATGCTATACCTACTACTCAAACCACTAACCTCATGCAACCTTTCAAGCTCTTTAACCAACTTGCCACTAATTCATCTTGTGCTTTAATATACACTTAAATTAACTTATGTGCTAAGCTCACTTAATCCACTTCATTAAATAAACCATACTAAAATTTATTCTAACTTCCTAATTAAAATCTAGCCTTCACAAGACTATGCTAACACACAAAATTCCTACCCGAGCCAACACAAAAATAATACTCAAATTTTTCCTAAAGCCCAATTCCCAATCGGCCCAATCCTACTAGGCCCAATTTTGGGATGTTACAATTCTACCCTCCTTAAAGAAATTTCGTCCTCGAAATTTCCAACTAGCTCACAGTCGTACCTCCTATCTCGCCACACTACGCTCCTGCTGCGCACTCTGATCTTAATAAAACCACAATGTACTTTTTAACAAAATCTTGAATCCTTAATCCCACAACCAAACATCTAATTCACACTAGCAAACCTGTTATTTAACACTTACACTTATACCAACAATTTTCCTACATTCAGCCATCACTTCTAACCAAAACATACCTGACTTGAGAGTGAGGAAACAATCCCGAGCCTTATGCTCCTTAGACCCGCATCTCAAATATGCTCCAACCCTCCTCCAATATTCTCCCGGATGACACCTTCCACAGTAATCGCAAGCCAATAAGTTCAATCATACCGTGATTTTACAAAATGAAATTGTGACCCTAGAGAACCGTGATCTCTATTCTTCTCCAAAACTTCTTTAACTAACTGAGTCAGCTCATCAATCCGAATTCGATCATGAAACCCCGTCTCAAGCACTAGCGATGCTAACGGCTCCATTTCAAAAATATGCCTCGATGCCGAAGATCTAGCCCTAGCACAATCGGCCTTTACCATGTCCATGACGACCACGATCTCGAGAGCTCATTCTAACTATCGCGCTTTAATCAGATTAGGAGATTTTTATGGATTAGTACATGTTTCACTTGGTTATCCGCGAAGAAATTTTATGAAGAATTTAATAGAGATTCTTTCGATCAATCAAAGTTTTAAGTCTTCTATCCTAGTTTACACAGAAAAGTACATCCATTCCCTATACCTTTCATACCTATGCTCTCTTCGGCATTTCTGTCCATTTCTATCCCAGGGGTAATTTCGTCATTTTTCCTACAGGGTATTTTTGTAATAAATCGAAGAAATTTGAAAACTTTAATAAATCGAGATATTTTGAAATTTCTAAAACTGAGGAATATTTTTTAGAGTTTCTCAATTTGAAGATATGACAGAATTTTGAAAACCATGGGTATTTTGGTAATTTTGTCAATCAGGGGTAATTTTGTAAATTTCCAAAGTCAAGGTATTATTTTGAAATACAACATTTTTGAGTACTTTTGTAAAATAAAAGTTTGATAAAATTTGGGGTAATATGGAAATTTTAGAAACCAAGGGTATTTTCGTAATTTTGCCACTAGGGGTATTTTGGTAAATTTGGTAAACCGAGATTATTTGAAAATTTTTGAAGATAAATTTGTCCTATTATCAAAAAGAGATAATTTAGTGATTTTAAAACCGAAGTTTTTCTTAAAACATGGCTAGTCCCTTTCGGGTTGTATTTAGGGTTTTGCCTATGACCGAGTCCTCTTGGTTAGGGTGAACCGAAGCTACGCACCAGGTAGGAATCCCGCGAAGAGGAGGTGAGTCACGAGGACTGCTTAAGTACCAAGCTCTTCCGGATCCAATCCTAGACATGCGCACCAAGGTTACCACACCCTAACTCGGCGACTTAGTCCTAGGTTTGTTTAATTAGGCCATTAAAGTCTTATGTCTTTGTTTGAGATAAACTAGTCCTAAAGTTTAAAATACTTATCACCATCTACGTCCCATGCTTCCTACCCTTCTACAGTAAATAATTCATACAAAAAGTTAGAGGTACTTACCAGGGCGGATCGGTGCCGGAGACTCGGTGCCATGCTTGTTTAAAACCAGATATTTCAAAAACAAACCTACCAAAATTTGGGCCTTGGACCCCACAGCCGAGCTTTGAACTGGGCTCTGATACCAATTTTGTAACACCCCAAACCCGGCCCAAACAATATGACCGAATCTGGTTTGCTACAGAGAAAAGATTTTGAAAACCATTTTAAAACCGATTTTGAAATTAGTCGAAATGCCTTTCAATTTAAATTTTCTTTGTTAAAAACCAAACTTAAAATATTTGTTGAGTCGAGTTGTAAAAAAAAATTTCAAATGTACCCGATAGTACTTTAAAACATTTTGCGTTTAATTTGAGAAAAAACATGTGCAACCGTTTAACCATCATCAAGTAGTTTAAACCAAACATTCAAACATGCAGCAATAATAAAATCATCCTAGGAGGCCTTATTACAATTAAGCAACATAAACCCAAAAGAAAGATAAAACCCAAAATTTATTTATTAAAAGTCTCCATTGCATGGCCACCTCGAGTCCATCCGGCTCCTCACCCGCGATCTACGAGTCACCTGAAAAATTAAAGGAGAAGGTGAGTCACCAAGACTCAATGCGTAACCCTTCCCCGGTTTAGTGCAATAACATACACAAATCATAACCAATTAACATGCATAAGTTTAAAATGCACCCAACCTAACCATCCAAACGCCTTTTTCTACCCCGTGTGGTACCAAACCACTGGTGGTGCCAAACCACTGGTGTCCAAAGACAAAATTGTGTTACCAAAACACTGGTGACATATAGTCAAAATTGTGATGCCAAATCACTGGAGATACCAAATCTCTGGTGTCCGAAGACACAAATCGAATGATGGGGCCAACCCATCGCGTGATACCAAATCACTGGCAGACAATCCCATATCTCAAAGTGGGGCCAACCCACGGTGGAATTAACCATAGGGACAAGTCGCTATGAGGTGCCAAACCTCTGGAGGTACCAAACCTCTAGTGACCGTAGTCACAATGTGTTACCAAAACACTGGTGTCCGTCGACACAAATATCACTGCCCCCTCCACTCATCAACCCATATCAAACAATCATGTATATTTACAGAAATCATGCAGAAAGGTTTATTTAACATCATTAATAAATTTATCATTGCCATATATCCAATAATACACATACCAAATGTGTCATGCTTCCCAAAAGCATCAAATAATAATCTCATAGCAAATAAGGACTTACCCGAATCTTTGTTAATACCATGATAGTATTACATCCATGTCTACATAAATCGATTAGGCATAAAATAACACTTAGCATATTAAAAAGTTATAAAGTGTGTATGTACACACCTGGTACCAACAAGAGTTCTAAATCCCGAATAAACAAATCGGCCACACAAGTATTCTTGCCCCTATATTCGGCCAAAAATGGACATTAGTGCCATGGCCTATTCGGCCAAACCAAAATAATTAAGAAGGGTTCCTTGTGAACCTAAAATCTTACCCAAAAGCCTTCGAACACTAGCCAACACACTCCTAAAAGAATCGGCCTCACTTCCCTACAATCAACCATCATCATTAAGGTTTATTAGCCTTCGGCTTAAACGAAACTTAAAAGAATAATCCTTTGAAATAAACCCTTACCACCTTACCAAAAACCGATTGCTAGAGAAGTCCCAAAGAAAACTATGTTACCTTCAATATTCGGCCTAAGAGATTCAAGATAGAAGAAGAATATTTTCGGCACAACAAAGAGGTATATTCGGCTATATGACAAAAAAGAAAATAATGGGAAGAGAAATATAATTTCGGCAAAGAAGAGTGTATAGGAGGTTTTTGATGTTTAAGCAAAACGAATGGGAGAACAAAAGGTTAATGCAAGTTTCGGTTTTTGAGAGAATGAAAAGGAGAAAATAGCAAATGATCAAAAATGACCAAATGGTCAAAAGAGTTCAGGCTTACCACAATGTAGAATTCGGCCAAAAAGAAAAGTGTTTGAGAGAAAATGTTTTGCAACTTTTGCACCAAATGAAAGAAATGACCAAAACAATTCCTAAGCCTTTCCCAACAACTAGCATATTCGGCCAAATCCCCCCCTTAGCCACATTGCCGTCCAAGTTCATGGCATAAAGGCCATGAATTTGTTTCCAAAACACTTCCCACAAACCAAGCCTTTGTCCCCTCAATTTACCATAACTTCAAGATATCTTACCATAACCTTAGGAATCTTATCCCTTATTCCATGCTTTCCTTATACAACAATTCAACTTACCAAAAATTATTAGTCCACCTATCATAATTATGTTTGACCGTTCATTAAAGCTAACATACAAAAATAACTTTTAAAAATGCTATACCTACTACTCGAACCACTAACCTCATGCAACCTTTCAAGCTCTTTAACCAACTTGCCACTAATTCATCTTGTGCTTTAATATACACTTAAATTAACTTATGTGCTAAGCTCACTTAATCCACTTCATTAAATAAACCATACTAAAATTTATTCTAACTTCCTAATTAAAATCTAGCCTTCACAAGACTATGCTAACACACAAAATTCCTACCCGAGCCAACACAAAAATAATACTCAAATTTTTCCTAAAGCCCAATTCCCAATCGGCCCAATCCTACTAGGCCCAATTTTGGGATATTACATTCTCTTTTCGTTGTTCGCTGACCTTAATCCATGATTTATTAAACAACCGCCATCTCATTATAATATCTTCTGACAAGAACATTTCATGGATTCAAATGCCAGCCAATCGAAGGAAGGGGTTGGACCCATATCCCCAGCCCCTAAGTTCAAAAAACGCGCGGTGTCTGCTATTCGAGATTAGCCACCGGGTTGTGGACAGGCTTCAGAACAGAATAGTAGGCAGATAGCAATGGTTCCTGCTAGCGATAGTGTCGACGTAGAGAGTATTATTCTGCGTGTTATTAGGTGTGTAAAACTCCATACACTTTATTTTATCTGTAATATTAATTGTATGGGCTGAAAAGCCGGAAAAGGGCTGTGTAGACAGTCGTGTTACCCTTATGGGTAAGGCTAGGGATGCCAAGTACGTGACTGTATCGTTTTCCTTGCATGGATGGATGTATGTGGTAATCTTTTACGTTGTGGATAGCATGTTGCATTCATTATGATATGAATGTTATACATGGGATATGGATATGATATTGAAGGGGAAGTGCTTGATTATTTGGTCACATAGTGATCGGTGCTAAGCCACGTTATATTATTTTGGTCACCTAGTGATCGGTATTGTGACTGACAGCATGACTGTCAAAGTGGCGTGTAGCGGACAGAGGGTTGAATGTAGAAATCCCTACGGTGTGATTGGTAGGTTTGGGTCGGCGTGTAGAGGATGGAAAAAACTAGGTTTGGGCTGGGACATGATGCATTCATTTAATTTTTATGTCATCTTGAGTGGGCTAAGGCCCGATATTCGAATGTGGGCCTCGAGCCGTTTATGTGTTATAAGGGATTTACACACCGAGTCTCGGTGACTCACCCCTTTGCTTAACCTTTTAGGTAATCAGTAGATCATGGATATGGGAGCCGTGGCAGACTCGTGGAGGCCATAAAAGACTTTACTTTTCGTAAACTTTTCTTGCTTTACTTTAATTTTAATTGGGGATTCTATTTGTGTAATAAGGACTTTCTAAATTAATGTTTGGGTTTTATTTTAATTATTCATTGTTTATTTAAAATTTGACACTACGCAAACTTAATCACGAAATTAAAAATGGGGTTTTCAAAATACGAGTAACTCAAAACATACGTTTCCTTTCAAGTATCACCAAGCTTAACGAATATTTGATTAACTAGAAGTTGAAATTTTTCCTACACTACCAAACCACTGCCTTCAAGACATTGCCTTAATCGAAAAGTTTTCAAATCTACGACTTTTCCTAAATTCAATAAAATTTCGTTTTTACTTCACCCTGTAACATACCAGATCTAAGTCGTAACGTTTAGGCCGAGTTTGGAGTGTTACATACTTGCTTCTGTGGTTAGATGTTTGGTTGAGTGGAAGAGGATTCAAGATTAAGTTAAAAATACATTAGTGTTATTAAGATCAGAGTGCGCAACGAAAGCATAGTGGTGTGATTTGAACGGTGCGTTTAGTAGTTGGTTGGAAATTTCGCGGAAAAAATTTCTTTAAGGAGGGTAAAATTGTAACGACCCGAAATTGGGCCTAGTAGGATTGGGCCCATTGGACCTTGAGCGTAGAAGCATTTTAAAATTTATGGGAATTTGAGAATGGCATTATTTCAAGTTGGACTTATTAGTAAGGGATTTTGGAAAGTTACGAGGTTTCTAAGAAGTTCCGGGTTCAAGTTAGGCTATAGGTAAACTTTTGTGTTTAAGCAATTGAAAGAGAGAAAGTAAGTAGCATCAATGCTTAAGGAATTAAGTGTGTATTTTGCTAGCATAAATGAACATATGGCAAGGAGGTTATGGCGTCAAGTGGAGAGCATGGAGGGAAGAGGTTCAAATCCCATCTAGTGCAAATTTTGATTATTTTTTTATGATATTCATCCATAGTGTCGGCCATGATGGTTTGAGGCAAAGAAGACTTTTTAAATTATGGAAAGGTGGCTAAGGATTATGGTAAAGAGGAAGATAAGGGATAATGAAGGAAAGGATCAAAAGAAAAAGGCAGAACATGTTGGCCTTTTACGTGGGTGATGTTTTGGAAAGAATTTTTGGTCAACATTCACCCTTTAGGCAAAGTAACATACGGTTTTGGGAGGGGAGTTGGGAGTCGGTTTTTGCTAGGATCATTTTGCTAAGTTTTAGTGCATGAGAGGTATTTTTCTCATTGAGCAATTTGTGTCTCTTTTCCAAGCTCTTTTCCCTTTTGCTTTGACCGAAATCTCCTAGTCCATTTGTCCATTTTTCTCTTTTGTTTTGGCCGAAATCTTCAATGCATTCTTGGTCATATCTCTTTGATAGCCGAATTTCAATCATCTTCTCTTTTCCATCTTGCGAGTTGAACACATCTTCTTTGATCGAATCGGTAAATGGCTCTATTCTATCATTGTATTTTCTTGTCTCCATGCCGAATTTTGTGCCCTTGTCTTGGGATGGTTTTCTTAACCGAAAACATCATTTCTTCTCTCTAAACGTGATCAGCTTTCCTTTCGTAGTGTTCTAGTGTGTAGTCGTAAAGCACATTCTTGCCGATTCCTCTCTAGTCTTAAGTCAATCGATTGAAGTCAGATCTATCATCATTAAGGTAAGGGGTTCATTTTTGGATTTTTTGTTATATCTCAATTTGGCTATGTTGCAAATCGGATTGAAGTTTTGATTAATTGATTATGTTTTAGGGACGAAATCACTCGATATATTCTATTTGCTAATCCTTCAGATATAGTGATAAGTGATTCAAGTGTAAGTAATACATTGGGTATGAAATCTTTTGGAAATTCGAGGCTAACTTTTGGTTGGTATTGTTCTAGGGTCAACGAAGAGTGGTTCTTTAGGAAATCCAAATAAGGTGTGTAATCCTGTACCCTTCCGAATACATGTTTGAAATGGTGTGTAATTTCATACCTCTCTAAATGTTTGCATGAAATGATTCTGTGATTCGGTTGAAATACCGAAAAAAATAGGAAACTGGCATCCGTGACCACTCGGGCGTGCGCATGTTCGTAGTAGTAACTATATTTTGCAATGAAACAGTTTACTCAGCACTAGTGACGTGATTTTGAAAAATCACGAAAAATAGGGGAAAGGGAATTAGAAAGTGAATAAATATCAAATTAAAGCTTACTGTGTCTATTTTTATATGAAAGAAACAGAGGAGGAAGAGGAATTTTATATTCTGTGGTATTTTAATTTTAGTGAGACTGGTTCTGATTGACTTCGTGGTTCCCTATTTTGTCTTGGCAAAATCGTTTAAAATTGTACAAAGTGAATTATGAGTAATAATTTACATGTATAGATTTCTTAGTGAGCCTATTTTCAATAGAGACAAGTGGGAGCAACATATGAAAACTGTACAGTGAGATATTTGAGTTTAGGGTAGGAGAGGTCAGAACTGTTGGACAGTGAAACAAGGGGAAACTTTGATGAATAAACTATACTAAATGGATAAGCCAAAAAAAAATTCTGGAAAAAATTGTAGTAAGAAGATTTATGAGTCTAGTTTCAGGGAAAATTTACGGATCTAAATTTCGATTTTCCTAACTCGAGTTATAGTCAATTTAGTCAGTATGACGCAGATGGACAGTTTCAATTTTTTATGCCCCAAATTAGTAGTTAAGTTTGAGTTACGAAATTACCAAAATACCCTTGAAGGGTAAATTACTGAAATACCCCTGGGTTGCGAGATTACCGAATTACTCTTAGTGGGTAAAATTATTGGATTACAAAAATGCCCTTGTGGGATGAATTATGAAAATGCCCCTAAAGGGCCGATTTGCTAGAATGCCTTAGTGGGCCGAATGAAAAAGTTCTATAATGGGCTGATTCCCCGTAATAAATTATTGGATTGATAATTGTCATTTATATATGTGAATATTATGTTTTATTATTTATGTTGCATTTGCATATTTTGCATGGGATGGGAAAAATGTTAAAGAAGAGAAATGTAGCCCGGTGGCTCTGCCACATTCTGATTTTGGTGGCTCAGCCACAAATATTATAAATGGCATCTTGCTTGCGTTTATAAATGGCCTCTGGCCTGCGAATTATTATATTAAATGGCATTTTGCTTGCGTTTTGGTGTGCTGGCGGGGTGGGTTGACTTGATCCCCACAGGTGTGATGGGCTTGTACGGGGGTGTGTTGGATGGATGGGTTGGGCTTCGGCCCAAGATTATGCTTTATGGGCTCAGGCCCAAGTTATTGCTATATGGATTTAGGCCCAGTGGATGACGATAAGGGGATTATGCACTGAGTTCTTGTAACTCACCCCCTTTCTTTTCTTAACCCTTGTAGGTAATGCTCAGTGACGAGGACTTGGGGCCATGGATGACTCGGTGGAGGCCATACTTTTGGAATGTGAATTTCGAACTTTAGTAAACTTCTTTTCCGTATTATTTCGTTGCTTTTACTTTTTCGGGTTTTAAAGTTGTAATAAGGCCTCTAGGATGTTTTAAATTGCTTTATGTTTTGAAGTATTTATTATTTTGCTTGAACTGTTTTAAATGGGGATTTTCTAAAATCTTAATAAAGGGTTTTCCAAAATAGATTAATAAATGGATTTCATAACAAAATTTTACAAATAAATTAACATGGAAATTCTCTTTCGAATTATCAACGAAATTTTCAAAAGACTCAGATTCTCTTTGGAATTTTCAACGTCATTTTCAAAAGTCATGGTTTTAAAGTTCACTACCCCGATTTTCGACTCATCAATCAACCATTCAAGAATAACTGTATTTTATCAAATATTTACATACAAAACTTGTTTATTTAAACACAACCAAGTAACGCCTATTTTAGTAAGAATCATATGAGGTTTTACACTTTCTTCATGTGACATACCGAATCCGCTCGTAACGCATGGGCCGGGTTTGGGGTTGTTACATTGACACGTGTGTCTATCCGTGTGGGCACTTGAAGGCTATTTACCAAGCCAATTGACACCCTGAAATCAAGACCAATCTCATATTCAATCCAACAACTCAAATTACTACATTTTTCGTGAACAATACTACATGCTTCATTGATATCGATAAACATACATACTTAGTCAATCTTGGCCAATCACTTAGCCATATACAAAAGAATAATAAACTTGATAGCCCATACTTTTGCCCTTTTTAATATTTTTAGACATATTCTCAAAATGAAATGTTCCTATACATGTCATACTTAATATAAATATCTTGGCTATACCAAAATAGCAATTGATAGTGTCCTCCGAGCTCCGATGATGATGATCCACGAGATTAGCTTGGCGAGATTACATGGAAAGAAGGAATAAAAGACGTAAGCATTTAGCTTAGTAAGTTCGCATAAAATTCACATAACATCATACTTGTTTAACATAATCCATTTGGCATAAACATTGGCATCATAATTTCAGCTATTTAAGTTTACTTACTCTTACTGATTCTTACATATCTCATGATACTTACTAGTCTCATGCTCGTGAGGTAAAAAGGTACCTGTATCACTTGATCACATAGATCAGCATACTTTACTAAAATAATCATAATCTCTAATTCATCATTCATAACATGAATAATACTCATTTCCAACTTGATAACAGCTTTGCTTATTTAATTTTCTTGCTATCTCATTTAAGCTTTACTCATTTGCCCGATGAATTTCTATGAATAACCAAGGATACTAAATCTCATCCCACATGTAACTCGATGCCAAAGCCATATCCTAGATATGGTCTTACATGGGATCTCTTATCTTGGTATCGATGCCATGTCTTGACATGGACTTACTCAAAGTCTTCCTTGTGTGTTCCTTTAGGGACTTACCATTGCCATGTCTTGACATGGTCTTATTTGGTATCTTTACTCATGATCTGGTCAATGCCGAGCCTTAGCTGGGACTTACTTGAAATCTTCCTTGTTACTCACCAATGCCATGCCTTGGCTTGGACTTACATGGGATTTCTATCTCATGATAGTTTTTCAATGCCAAGACTTGTCTTGGACTTACATGACATCTTTGCTTGGAAACTCACCAATGCCATGCCTTGGCTTGGGCTTACATGGGTCTTCATCTCATAATAACTCTTCAATGCCAAGACTCATCTTGGACTTACATGATAACTTTGCTTGATTGCCGATGCCATGCCTTGGCTTGGTCTTATACGGACTTTCTTATCTCATGTGTAGATTGAGTATCCTGAGTAATTCGACTTCAATCGGGACTTTCTCATGCTTAATCTCATTGATTTATTTATTTAACATAGCATTAAGCATTTCCATGGTAATAATGTACATTATACTAAGCAATTCAATGATAGTATTCATAAAGCTTAGCAATCATACAAACTTACCTCAATATACAAAATGTATGTAGATGTACAATTTAGTCCTCAACTTTGTTCTTTCCTTGATTTTGATCCGGGCTTCATTTTTCTTGATCTATAATAATAATTTAGATCATTTAATACTCACATTGACTAAATTGACTCTTAACTCATACTTTGGCAAAATTACTATTTTTCCCTTAAACTTTCTCATAATTATATTTTTGCCCCTAGCCTCGTAAAATGATTTTCATTCAACTTTCTTAAACGTCATGCTTAGCTGATTCATTTTCTCTACTACAACAATCATCAATTCTCACTATTTCTAGTATGTATGACTAATTTCATAACTATTACGAATTAGTCCATACTATCATTTTTCATAAAATTCACTAAGGAAAAGATGTTTATCTAACATCAAACTCTCATAATCTTCCATAAAATATCATTTTACAAACATGTCATACATGGGTAGATTTTTGAACATGCATCTAAGCTCATTTTATAGCTAAAAATAGCTAATTCATAATACGAGGACACCAAAAACACGAAGAATATTGAAAACGGGGCTAAGATGAACTTACTAGCAAGCTTGAAAAATTGAAGAACCCTAGCTATGGCTTCCTTCAATTTTCGGCACTTGAGGAAGAAGATGATAATGATTTTTGTCATCTTTTTCCTATTTTAATCATTTAATAGATAAATGACCAAAATGCCCTTCTCATTAAACTTTTGCAAATTTCTAACTCATGTCCAATTTTGTCCAAAATTATAATTTGGGAAAATTGCTATTTAAGGACTTCTAATTAATATTCTAAAGCTATTTAATACAAAAAGGTTCTAGAAACTCATATTTTGCAACTTTTGCAATTTAGTCCTAATGGACCCCTTTAATGGAAATTTCCATAAAATTTCTACATGAAACTTTCATATCATCATGCAAACATCTCAAATACTTTAAAAACTCATATTACTACTTCAAATTTGTGGTCTCGCACCACCTTTCCGACTAGGCCCTAAATTGGGCTGTTACACATGGGGGAAGGCCAAACCTCGGGTTGGGACTTATAAGGACTGTACATGATAGCACAAGTGTTAACCCTACAAAGGGTACTCATTTCAATCTCTTTTTTTTTTTTTTGTCAAACCCTTCATTCTGTTCTTGTAGGTGACTTTCCTTGTTGAATCGTTGGTGATATAAGCAAGCTCAACCTTCTTCCTCGTCATGGCTTTCATATCAAAATGGGATATTGGAATGGTTTCTTTTTCTTTTTCTTATGTATTTCTTTTCCAAACAAAAAAAATGAATGCTTTATATAGAGGTGAAGAGAGTGAAAATCTTCTCAAATTAAATGACAATAATAGCCAATGATTTTAGTATATACATGGGTTAGGTTTTATTTTTTTATTTTTTCCATGATTAAATTTTCATGTAAATATATATATTATTTAGTCATAAGATGACGTCATATGTATTACAAAAAAATTATTACTTATTTATATGAATCTTATGATATCAAATAATTTGGTTAGCTATAAAATGAGAAAGACGACTTTTATCATTTATTTATATAAATAATAATTATTATATATACATGTATATATGGAAGTGATAAATATATAATGTGTATATAAGTCTAGCTAAGGGAGATCTTGATGTCAACCGCAAATTGTAAAAGATAAAATAAAATGCAATTGTACGCTATAATCATATAATATCAAATAACTTGTTTAGTCATAAAACGATTAAAAAAGTGACTTATTATCATGATTTATACAACATCATGCAATAAAAAAATATGGTGCTAGTACTTGTACAAACAAAATAAGTAGCGTAAATTCTTAACTAAGAACTATATAATGTGCTGTATTTTTTTCTTACAAATTTGGTAAATAATTGAATGTTATGACAAAAACAATAGAGAGATTATAAGTATGCGAACTAGACTAAGTATAGCAACTTTCTTTGTTATCTAAATAGCCAAACTATGTAAACGGTGAGCCAACCGTTGGTTGAAAAGAGATGTCACAATCATATATATTATGTTAATGTTGCACCACGAAGAAGCTCAGATCTCCAATTAAATTCAATCCCTAACGCTAACATTCATCAACTTGGCATACTTGCAATTATCGAGATGGAAACACTGGGTTGATCTATAGATCCATTTTTATGTAGTATATGTTGGTCGATTTGTTCATTATTAGCTTCCAATATATTTGCAGCTAAACAATTACTTTCAATGTTTTTCTAATTGTCTCTCAGTACCCTATAATTCTTGTACCTTAATGTTTTGTTGGGTCCAATTAGAAATATCGGGCATATTGGAATCATTCCATCTAGAGAATATGTTACAATCATTCCAAACAACCGAAGCTAGAGTTGTAATCGAACGAAGCCGAGATTGATATTGTCAAGCTCGAGCTTGAGCTCAACTTTCTAATTTTGAGCTCGACACTCAGCTTGATCTCAATTGAGCATATATTTTTATGCTCGAGCTTCACTCTAGATATAATTCAGCTACTTGAGCTCGAGTTCGATTAAACTTGTTAACCAATTTTTTTGCTCAAAGCTTGGCCCAATGATTAAGCTTAAGGTTAATAATATATATTAAGGTTAATATCATAATTTAATTATATAAAAATATGAAAAGCTCGATAAGGCTCACGAGCCATTCGAGTTAAGTATTGCTAAACATACAAACAACATTCTTACTTAACATAAAAGAAATGTCCACTTCAACCAAGCCTACTATCATCATTAAACCATTCCATATGTTGTCTTAACACGTATTCACCAAGCAACTAAAGAATGAAATACTAATGTCAATATCAATTTTCAAAATTAACCTCATCCAAAGTCCAAAAACAAGTTCAGTAACTCAAAAGCCTAATCCCAAAATCATAATAATAATGTAACTATAACCCACATTGCCTTTACTAATAATGTTTAAAGAATAATAGCCACCTACTCGAAAACTATTACCTTGCTAAGATCACTTCCTTGGCCCTCCACTCACGTCGAAAAAGCTTCTTATCAATAAGATATTATTGTGGAGTGTGAGCTTAAATAAGCTCACTGAATATCAGAATAACCAGAAAGCATACACAATATCATAGGTTAAACAAGAGCATACTAAATCACATTTACAACCATATTTTCATCAAGTCAAAATAATGTATTCATGCTTCATTAATTCATAAAAATAGCATATATTCTCACATACAATTACATACAATATAACACATATATATAATTCATTTAATGATAAGTTGGCAACTTGAGATTATGAAACATAAAAGTTGGCTCTATCACCACTCATTGAATAAACGGATCTTCATCACACCAATTACTCAAAGAATCTAACATCCCATAAGTGTAGCATAAAGCTAAACACTCTCAAACACACCAACATGTCCCAATGAATGGAGCTTAGCTCGCCATTCCCTTATCTCTGCATTCTATCACGGGGCCTCAATGCCCAAACTACAAAACACAAAGGTGAGTACTCACAATTCTATGGCATGCCAACTATATCCAACGATTTGAATAGATCACAAGGTCAAATTCCACAATTACACATATTTAATTACTATTTTAATGCACATAACCTCTGTTCATACTCATTAAGTCACATCACAATCTCATACACAATGCATGCTTATTGGAATCACATTTAATTGCACTTCAAGTGCCACAATAATGCTCATTGAGCTATCATATATCAGACATCATATGTATACATTAAAATTAGTACATCACATATCAAATACAAGTATTCTCACATATTACCTATTATAATAGCATCACATATCACAACTCGTCATGCATTAAGCATAATTCCACAACAAGGCAAAAAGTATAGAAAAGGCTTAATCTCTAAACTTAGGATAGCAGTTTAGGCTAATCTTAAGCTCCTAATGAACACTATGAATTGCGCATACCAACAACAACTTCAGAACACTTACCAACTACGCTTTCACTTACAAGTCAAAAGCTCAAACAACTTTTTCCTTGCCTTTAGACTTGCTCGTAGTGTCTCCTGATTGATTCAAAACTTACCACACATAACAAACACATTCCAAACTCATCAAAAATAGCCTTAAACACAACCAAACAGAAAGAAATATATAATTCAAGCCACTCGTTTCTCTCTAACGAAAACTAGCTAGTGTTTCAAAATTGAATATTCGACACCCTAACCTTGTTTCTAAATCTCCATTTTGATTTCAAAACTCTAAAATAACTGTAACATCCTCAATTAATGGGCCTATGCGTTTAGTGTGTGGATATGTTTAATGTGTTAATTTAACTGTTAGGGGTTCAAAGTAGGCTTAGGATGTGGTCAAGGCCTTGGTTAAATTTTTGTTTGAGCACTATAGGGTAAAAGGTGGTATCTGTGTTTAAAATATCAAAGTGGGCTTGTGGCCCAATAGCAAGTGGCACTGCAAAGGAGTTATAAGATGGCGCCATTAACAGTTGAAGAGGCCCAAGTTTTGGCCGCATGGAGCCCATGTAAGTGGGCCATTTTCGGTAATTAAAGGAGAGCTAGTTGGGACGGCAATAGGGCTAGAAAATAGGTGGATTAAATGACATGGATAATGGGGATAATGAGCTGATAAAAGAAGGAAGAGGTGGTGCTATCTAGGTTTCTTCTAAAGGTATGAATAGATTTAGATAAAGGAGAACAGATAGGAGCTATCTGCAAGGCAAGGTGTTGGTCGAAATTCCATCACCTAGAGGAGAAGGAATCGGTTTTTATTTGCCATAGGGGGTGTAACATCCTAAAAGTTAGAGTATTATCTTATTATTTGTGTTGGTTTGGGTATGAATTTTGTGTGTTTAGCATAGTCTTGTGAAGGCTTGATTTTATTTATGAAGCTAGAATAATTCTTAGTATTGAAATTTAGTGAAGTGGATTAGGTGAACCTGACACTTAAGTTAATTTAAGTGTTAAATTCTAGCACATGAGGAGTTAGTGGCAAGGTGGTTAAGATGCATGAAGGGTTGCTTAAGGGAAGAGGTTCGAGTAGCATGGGTTGCATTTGGAAGACTTTATTTTTATGTATCCCATCATTAAGTGTCGGTCAAGCTCTAATTATGGTAGGTTGGACTTTCAATTTTTATGGCAAGTTGAATATTAGTTTAGGAAAGCTTGTATTTTGGGATAAGAATCTTAAGATTTATGGAAGGATGGGGGGACAAAGGGCTTGGATGATGGATTGTGTTTTGGAAACTATTCTAAGGCCATTAGTCCATGAATGTGGACGGCATGTGTGGCTAGGGGGTGGCCGAATGTTGATAGGAAGTTGGGGGGTTTGGTTGGCCAATTTTAGCATTTTGTGCACCATTTGGCATTTCTTCTTTTCCTCTCCAAAAACTTCTTCCTTAGCCGAATGTACTTTAGGCATTAGGTGCAATTTTGCTTTTTGGTTTAGCTCTCATTTTTGTTTGAAACAAATTCTATTTTCTTTCTTTATTTTTCCTTTTGAAACCGAAACCACACTTGCACTTTGTGCACTTTTTCTTTTTCGGCAAACAAGGTGTTTGGCCGAACCCCTTTCTCCCATCTCTCTCTTTTCTTTCTTTTGCTATTTGCTCAAAACCACATTTTCATTTTACTTTCTCTTGGCCGAATCTTCCTCCTTCCCAAATCCCATTTCTTTCACTTTTGCTCAAAGTTAAAAACATCCATCCTCATTCTATTTTCTCCTTCCATTTTCTTCTTTCTTTTATTTACGAATCCTCCTTCTCCTATTTCATTTTCACTTTTATTTTCCTTTCTTTTTCTCCACCATAGCCAAATCTTCTTTCTCTCTTTTGGTGTTATCTTGGCCGAATATCTTCAAGGGTAGGTCTTCATTTGGTTTTCTTCAATCAGTTTTTGAAGATAGGTAAGTGTTCATGGTCGTATTTCCTTTATTTCTTTTCTCTTTTCTATGTCGTTTTCTTGAGGGCAAAGGCCGAATTTTTGGGCATTTGTTTGCAAGGTTCTAACTATTATTAGGAACCGATTATTCTTCTAGGCTCTTTGGGACTTTGGAAGCAATCGATCTAAGCCTTATTTCTCTAGTAATCAAAGTTGGTAAGGATTCATGTTGATTCATTATTGTTTTTGTGGTTGAAAAGCCAAAGGCTATTGGGATTAAGGTGTGATGTTGGTCGAATGGTTTTGCTTATAGATTTGTGGTTTGGCCGAATGTAGGACAAGGTGATCTAGTGCGGTAGATCGGGTCTTTGGATTTTAGTACTTGCGGTAGTGACAGGTGTGTACCTTACACACTTTATAACTCGGTTTATGTATATGTTTATAAATTACTAATCATGTTATTAAAGTGGAAAACTATGAGATTTTGATATGATACCTTGATAGGTATGAACAAGGATTCGGGTAAGTCCGTTTCGATATGATGTTGTTATATGATATCATGATCTACGATATATATATATCTTATATGTTCATATCAAGTATGATGGCATGATTTATATTCGTAATACATTGGTTTGGGTGATATGAGTGGAGGGGGAAGGATTTGATATCCGTGTCTTTGGGACACCAGAGGTTTGGCACCTCCAGTGGTTTGGTACCACAGTTATTTCGTGTCTTTGGGACACCAGAGGTTTGGCACCTCATAGCGACTCGTCCCAGTGGCTTAGTACCACCGTGGGTTGGCCCCACATTTGATGTATTGGGATTGTCGCCAGTGATTTGGTATCACACGTGGGTTGGCCCCACAACTTGATTATTCGTGACTTTGGGTCACCAGTGGTTTGGCACCACCAGTGGTTTGGTACCACACGGGGTAGAAAAGGAGTTATGGATGGCTAGGTTGGGTGCATTATATATATATATATTGCTTGGTTATAAACTGTGTAAGAATGTTACATTAACCGGGGGAAGGATTTATGCACTGAGTCTTGGTGACTCACCTTCTCCCTTATCTTTTCAGGTGATTCGTAAAATCGCGGATGAGGAGCCGGATGAACTCGAGGAGGCCATGCAAATAAAATTCGGTTTTACATGAACTTCGATTTGGGTATTTTATTTAATTTGGTTTTCGTCTTGATTTGGATTTGTAATAAGGCCTCTTTAATTATGTTTTGGATTATTTATATGCTTGGGATTTGATTTAAACATGGCTAAATAAATATTATGGATGATTTAATAATTGAGCCCAAAGTTTTCTAAACTATAAAAACGCAACGATTTTCAAAATCTTACCATCGGGTAATATAAATTGTTTGATAGTAAAATTTCAACTTAAGTGTTTTCGACTTCTTAAATGATTTCCAAATTAAAGTTTCTACACTAAAATGCAAACAGTTTTCAAAGTAATAATTCGGATTTTTCTTAAAATGGCATAAATGTTTTCTAACCTATGGATTGACAACTAAGCTTTAAAGTTTATTTATGGAATTTCAAAGTAAATTATAAATTTTTAACTTATTATATCTGATTTCTTCAAACCTAGAGAAATAAGTAGTTTTTCATTAAAATTTATTCGTTAGCTCGTTTTTCTTCAAAACGTTTTCCTCTGTGGCATGCCGGATTCGGTCATGGCGCATTGACCGGGTTTGGGGTGTTACAGGGGGTGCCAAATTTTCTCCTATTATTTGCTTAATTTTTAGTTATCAGGAAGGGTACTTTCGGTTTTTGATAGGTAAGTGCTGAAATTCTCTATAAATAGGGGGATATCTCATCAATTCCGGCATTTGAACCCTACTCTTTCCTTCATTCTCTGTGCCGAAATTCTCAGTCTCTCCCTCTGTAATTTCTGTTAATTTTTTCTAAAAGCCGAAAACTTTCTTAAGCCATCTTTCTCTTCTTACTTCTGAAAGCCGAAACCCCATAAACCTTTCTCTATATTTCTTTTGATCCTTGCTAAGGCCGAACCTACCCCTAGTTTGTCAAAATTCTCTTTTCTTCTTCCTGCCGATTTCTTCATTAAAAGCCGAATCACCATAGACTTCTTTGAATCATCTTCACTTCCTGATTTTCGCAAAAAGCTGAAATCTCCTAAGAGTAGCCGAATCTTCTCCAGTAAGGTAAGTGTCGACTCTTGCTGTTCCTTCAGATTTCTTTCGATTTTTTAGGAGACAAGGCCGAATGGCCACTTGGTTTGTTAAGGCTGTCGATTGAGGCTAATACTTTCTCTATTTTTGTGTTTTGGGCGGCATTCCAGGATTTGAAGGAAACCTGATCGTTTGGATCTAAAAGCCGGAAATCGCTAGTCTCTAATTTTGGGATTTTAAGGTAAGGGGGTTTTCTTTAGATTTCCGTTAGATTCGCTATCACATTTAAGATCTTAACAATATGTTATGGTTTAACAACCCTATTTCGTTATAGTAGTTCTGACAAGGACTTTTGATGGAATCAAATATGGATCAGGCAAAGGAAAGGATTGGGTCCGTAAAACCAATCCCTAAGTTTAAGAAGCGCGCTGTGTCTGTCGTTCGAGATTGGCCATCGGGTTGTGGACCGGCTTCTGAACAACACCTTAGGTAGATAGCGGTTTTGTTGGCTATGAATAGCGTCGACTTAGAGAGTCTCGTTCTAACGGTAATCAAGTGTGTAGATCTCTAGCACACAAGTTAATTGTAATATATATTTTATGTTATGGGCTAAAAGCCGGAAAGAGGTTGTGTAGACAGTCGAATAAAACCCTAAAAGGGTTAGGCAAAGGATGCTAGGTACGTAATCATAGAATCCTCTCTATGAGTATCGATATATGTGAAAGCCTATTTTCTTGTTTATTTCTTTTAAGTATGTATGCATGGGGCGGGATTATGACAATGAAGGGGAAGTGCATGATAGGTCACTTGGTGATCGGTGGTTAAACCACAAATTCAAATGTTAGGTCACACAGTGATCGATGGCTATGCCACGTTTAATGATTCCTGAATAAAAGGAATAGGCAGTACGGCTGTTGTTATGGTGTGTAGCGGATGGAGGGTCGATTGTAGAAATCCCCGATGTGCGAGGGTTGGTACGGGTTGGTGTGTAGAGGACGGAATTCTAGGATGGGCTGGGCTAATCATCATTTATTAATTATCATATAATTATGATTGTTGCCCTTACGTATGGGCCAGGGCTCATAATGTGTTTGTGGGCCTCAGGTCGTTGTGTTCGGAATTTATACACTGAGTCTTGGTGACTCACTCTTTTATTTTTTTTCCTACTCTTTCAGATGAGCAGTAGATCGTGGACATGGGAGCCAAGGCGGACTCGAGGGGCCATCAAGTTTTTATCATTATAGATTATTTTGGTTTTTCTTTAAGTTTTTAATTTTGGGAATATTTATGTAATAAGGCCCCATAGTTTATATTCAACTAGGTAGTTTTTAATATTCGCAACTTATGAAATTATGTCAAAGGTTTAATTATTCAAAATAATAATAATACAATTTTTTTTCAAACGTCACTTATTTATTAATTATTGGCTAATTAATTTGCGATTTCCAAAACTGGTAAGGAACTATGTTTTCAACTTCAAACCCGTAGCATGCCAGATCTGGTCGAAACGTATGGGCCGGGTTTGGGGTGTTACATTTTGGTATCAGAGCCTGGTTGTAAAACCCAGGCTATGAAATGGGTCTAGTAGTGTTTTGAAAATTTGATGTGAATTTGAGAAAAATGTCTTGGATGAAGATATGGCCTTCGAGTCTACCGGCACCCGATCCACGCAGGTAAGTATCCTAACTCTTGATGTGATATGCATGTTGGGGTTGATGGGCTTGATGAACGTAGACTAATATGATAGTATTAATGGACCTTAGGCCTAGGTAAACAACTCTTCCATTCCATAAGACTTAATCCAACTAAACAAACCCGTGAACGAGTCAATGGGTTAGAGTGTGGCAATAGGCATACGCATGTCTAGGATTGGATTCAGGAAGAGCTTGGTATTTAAGTAGCCCCAGTGACTCACCTCCTCTTCGCTGGAATCCAACCTGGTGCGTAGTGACTGTTCACCTTAGCCGCAAGGACTTGTTGATGGGCCAAAACCTATAATTAAAACCCGAAAGGGACCAGCCACCCTATTTCACAATCAAAATACCCCCAAGTTTTGTAAAATTTCTGAAATACCCTCGATTTGTGAAAATTCCCCAGAATACCCTGGATTGTAAAACTACCAAAATTTGTGAAATTACCGAAACACTCCGGTTGGCAAAATTTCCAAAATACCCTTGGTTTGTGAAAATTTCCAAAACAACCGTGATTTTATAAAATACTCATGTTTTGCAAATTCACCCGAAAACCCCTAGATTTACAAGAGTAACCCGGTTTTCGAAATTAAATTTTCTAAAGTACCCCTGCTTCAAAAGAAAAGAAAACAACAACAACATCAAAATACCTCTATTTCGAAAAAAAAACTTGTTTTCCAGAAATACCAAAAATACCCTTGTTTTTTTTAAAAAAAAAGTGTACCAAAGTACCTTTAATTCGAAGAAAATCATCAAGATACTTTATTTTAGAAAATACCCTGTAGGGCAAAACTACAGAAAAACCCCTGGGTAGTGAAATGACGAAAATACCCTTATGTGGTGAATGTGAGTTCATGGATGTTGATGTGTGATGGGTGAATGTGTGTGGTTTCTAGAAATAGGAGATACAAACTTGAGACTGAAACTTGTAGATGTAATTTCGAATTCGAAAAAACTGCTCCTAAACTACTATTCATAAGACTATTCGTGGTTAATCAGTGGAAGAAAACTAATAATTCACAAAATTTCTAATCAGATAAACGCGAATCAGTAGAATAGTACAAGGGGTCGAGGACGTCCGCCTCCTGGCCGTGGTAGGGGTAGGATGACGGTGTCAGAACCAGTGGGATCTGGCCATGGATCTGGAAACGAGATGCAACTACCACCAGCTGCGGAGGAGGAATTTCAGGATCAGACTGCCGGAGATGACGCGGTATCTTAGGCAATGTTAAAGGTTTTGGAGAGAGTTGCTGGGGCAGGTATGGGCACAGGAGCCCAGAAATCTGTGCCAGAGCGACTTAGAGCCAATGGGGCAGAAGTGTTTAGGGGAATTTCTGGTATAGCCAATGGAGGCGGTGGAACGCATAATGGATGATTTGGATTTCACGGGGGAGGCGAAGTTGAAAGGGGTTGTTTCTCTCCTGCGGGATGAAGCATATCAATGGTGGCTTAAGGTTAAGGATGGTGCAGTGGCTGACCGTATCACCTGGGATCTCTTTAAAACGGCGTTTCAGAGTAAGTACATTGGATCGAGTTATGTGGATGCGCAGCGTAGAGCATTTCTGAATCTGGTTCAGGGGAGTAGGTCAGTGGCTGCGTATGAAGCTGAATTTTTACGCCTTAACCGATATGCCTGAGGGATTGTGGCCACGGAACATGAACTTTGAGTCCGGTTCGAAGATGGTCTGAGGGATGATTTGCGTGTTTTGATAGCCCCACAGCAGGAGAGGGAATTTGCTGTCCTAGTGGAAAAGGCTAAGATAGCCGAGGAAGTAAAGCGAACTGAGAAACTGAATCGGGATAGAGATAGGAGTGGGAATAAGAGGAATGTTGGACCGTCAAGGTCAGCTGGGCATAATCAGAAGAAATTTAGGTCAGATGGGCCGAAACGAAAGGAGAGACCTGCTGCTGCTAACCAGACACAAAAGTGTGCTCGATGTGGTAAATTCCATACTGGTGAGTGCTGGGCAGGCAGTGGGAAGTGCTTTACGTGTGGATCTACAGACCACCAAGTTAGAAACTGTCCACAGCAACGGGGCAGTGAGGGGCCCACGGGTCAGGAGATTGCACAGCCGGGCAGAGGAGGTCAGCAGCCTCAGAGAGATCGTGGTCCAGCCAGAGGCGGTAATGGTTTTGGTCGGGGTCGTCGAGCTCTAGGCAGGGGGCAGGAAACACTGAGGCGAGACAACCAGGGTTAGTTTATACTGCCAGACGTCGAGAGGAGGCTGACGCATCGGATGTCTTAACTGGTACGTTTTTAATTTTTGGCTTGCCTTACACTACCTTGATTAACATGGGGTCGACACATTCGTATGTAGCTAGTAGTGTATCTGGAATTTTAAGGTTAGACACTGAGATTACCCCTAGGGCAATGACTGTAATTAGCCCGTTAGGACAATCTGTAGTAGTGGATAAACTATATCGGGAGGTACCTTTAGAAGCTCAGGGAAAAACTTTCCTAGCGGATCTGATGGAATTACCGTTCGGGGAATTCGATTTAATTTTAGGCATGGATTGGCGTGTGAAGTATCAAGCTAATCTAGACTGTGCCGCCAAGCGTATAGTGTTAAAAACCCCCGAGGAATACGAAGTGTTGGTGATAGGAGACAGGGGGAACTATTTGTTGAATGTGGTAACTGTCCTAAGAATAGAAAGGATGGTGAGAAAAGGATGCGAGGCAGTTTTACTGTTTGTCCGGGCTCTGGAAGCCAAGGAATTGACTGTTGGGGACGTTAGAACGGTGAAGGAATTTCCTGATGTTTTCCCAGAAGAACTTCTGGGATTACCTCCGGATCGTGAAGTGGAGTTTGGTATCGATCTTCTTCTGGGAACAGCGCCAGTATCTATTGCTCCCTATAGAATGGCGCCGAAGGATTTGGTGGAATTGAAAGCGTAGATTCAGGAATTGCTGGATAGAAGGTTTATTCGACCAAGTGTGTCGCCTTGGGAAGCGCCAGTGTTATTCGTTAAGAAGAAGGATGGATCAATGCGTATGTGCATTGATTATCGCCAGTTGAATAAGTTGACCATCAAGAATAAATACCCGTTGCCGAGGATCGACGATTTGCTCGATCAGTTGAAGGGGGCCTCAGTCTTTTTGAAGATAGATCTGAGGTCGGGGTACCATCAACTTAAGGTCAAGGAGGCGGATATCCATAAGACGGCTTTTAGGACTCGCTATGGTCTTTACGAATTCATGGTGATGCCTTTTGGATTGACCAACGCGCCAGCAGTATTCATGGACATGATGAATCGAGTGTTCCAACCCCACCTAGATCGGTGTGTCGTGGTGTTTATAGACGACATCTTAGTTTATTCAAAGTCGGAGAAGGAGCATGATGCTCATCTACGAGTAGTTTTGCAGATCCTGAGGGAGAAGCAGCTGTATGCCAAGTTCAGTAAGTGTGATTTTTGGCTGAATGAGGTTACTTTCCTAGGCCACGTGGTGTCGGCAGAGGGGATTCAGGTTGACCCTCGAAAAATTGAAGCGGTGTTGGATTGGAAGTCGCCTAAGTCGGTGGTAGAGATTCGGAGTTTCCTTAGTCTGGCAGGGTACTACAGAAGATTTATTGAAGGATTTTCTCTTATTGCGGCACCGTTGACTAAGTTGCTACGGAAAGGAATTCCGTTTGTTTGGTCTGATAAGCAGCAGGAGAGTTTCGAAAAGTTAAAGAGGATTTTGACGGAGGCTCCGGTGTTGATTCAGCCGGAGGCGGGGAAGAAGTTCGTAATTTACTGTGATACGTCACACACGGGATTAGGATGTGTGTTGATGCAAGATAGAAAGGTTGTTGCGTATGCATCTCGACAGTTAAGTCCGCACGAGTCAAATTATCCCACCCATGATTTGGAATTGGCGGCGGTGGTGTTTGCCTTGAAAATTTGGAGGTATTATTTGTACGGGGAGAAATCTGTCATTTACACGGATCATAAGAGTTTAAAGTACCTTTTGACTCAGAAGGAGTTGAATCTAAGGCAGAGGAGGTGGATCGAGTTGTTAAAGGATTGTGACTGCTCGATCGAGTATCACCCGGGTAAGGCTAATGTGGTGGCGGATGCTCTAAGCCGTAAGGTGATCACTGACTTGAGAGCGATGTTTGCTCACCTTAGCTTATATGATGATGGAAGTCTATTAGCTGAACTTCAAGTGAAACCCTCTTGGGTCAATCAAGTTAGGGAGAAGCAGCAGACCGATGGATTGCTTAAGGAGAAGTTGCAGTTGATTTCAAGTAATGAGCCAACGGAATTCAATGTGAACGAGGAAGGATTGGTATGTTTTCAAGAGAGAGTTTGCATGCCAAAGGACCCTGATTTGAGGCGTAGAATTTTACAAGAGGCGCATGGTAGTCCATACGCTATGCATCCGGGAGGGAGCAAAATGTATCGAGATTTGCGGGAACAGTTCTGGTGGCCGGATTTGAAGCGTGAGGTAACTGAGTTTGTGAGTAGGTGTTTGACCTGCCAGCAGGTCAAGGCGGAACATCAGTTACCGTCAGGGTTGTTACAGTCGGTAAATATTCCATAGTGGAAGTGGGAAAGGATCACCATGGACTTTGTTTGTGGGCTACCCCTCACGCCCACTAAGAAAGATTCAGTTTGGGTAATTGTAGATCGCTTGACGAAGTCTGCTCATTTCATACCAGTACGGGTCGATTACTCCTTGCAGAAATTGGCTAAGCTTTGCATAGTGGAGGTAGTGAGGTTGCATGGAGTACCGGTATCGATCATATCAGATAGGGACCCTAGGTTCACGTCGCGATTTTGGAAGGCGTTACATCATGTGTTGGGTACGAAGTTAGATTTCAGTACAGCGTTTCACCCTCAGACCGATGGACAGTATGAGCGGGTGATTCAGATCTTGGAAGACATGTTGAGAGGATGTGTCATTGATTTCAGAGGTAGTTGGGAAGAATTTATACCATTAGCGGAGTTCGCTTACAACAACAGCTACCAGTCTAGTATTCAGATGGCGCCCTATGAAGCTTTGTACGGGCGGAAGTGTCGCACTCCTACCTGTTGGACAGAATTAGGGGAACGTCGGATTATGGGTCCGGACTTGGTCACAGAGACGGAGGAAAAGGTTGAGATAATTCGGGCTCGACTAAAGGAAGCGTCAGACAGACAGAAGCCCTATGCTGATTTGAAGCATAAGGACATAGAGTTTGCAGTGGGCGACAAGGTGTTCTTGAAGGTGTCGCCATGGAAGAAAGTACTGAGGTTTGGGCGAAAAGGTAAATTAAGTCCAAGATTTATCGGACCTTATCAGGTGTTGAATTGAGTAGGACCAGTAGCTTATCAGCTTGAACTACCTTCTGAGCTAAGCCAGATTCACAACGTGTTTCATGTCTCTATGTTGAGACAATATCGTTCATATCCATCTCATGTGGTGCCTGTGGAAGAAATCGAGGTAAGACCCGATCTATCCTTTGAAGAAGAACCAGTGGAAATCCTGGATCGTAATGTCAAAGTATTGCGGAGGAAGACAGTTCCGTTGGTTAAGGTTCTATGGCAGAATCACGGTTCTGAGGAGGATACTTGGGAACCGGAGGAGGTGATGCGGCAGCAATACCCTCATCTATTCCGATCAGGTAATTTCGAGGCCGAAATTTTTTTAGGGGGTAGAGCTATAACATCTTCAATTAATGGGCCTATGCGTTTAGTATGTGGATATGTTTAATGTGTTAATTTAACTGTTAGGGGTTCAAATTGGGCTCAGGATGTGGTCAAGGCCTTGGTTAAATTTTTGTTTGGGCACTATAGGGTAAAAGGTGGTATCTGTGTTTAAAATATCAAAGTGGGCTTGTGGCCCAGTAGAAAGTGGCGCTGCAAAGGAGTTATAAGATGGCGCCATTAATAGTTGAAGAGGCCCAAGTTTTGGCCGCATGGAGCCCATGTAAGTGGGCCATTTTCGGCAATTAAAGGGGAGCTAGTTGGGGCAGAAATAGGGCTAGAAAATAGGTGGATTAAATGACATGGATAATGGGGATAATGAGCTGATAAAAGAAGGAAGAGGTGGTGCTATCTAGGTTTCTTCTAAAGGTATGAATAGATTTAGATAAAGGAGAAAAGATAGGAGCTATCTACAAGGCTAGGTGTTGGCCAAAATTCCATCACCTAGAGGAGGAGGAATCGGTTTTTATTTGCCATAGGGGTGCCAAATTTTCCCCTATTATTTGCTTAATTTTTAGTTATCAGGAAGGGCACTTTCGATTTTTGATAGGTAAGTGCCGAAATTCTCTATAAATAGGGGGGATATCTCATCAATTCTGGCATTTGAACCTTACTCTTTTCTTCATTCTCTGTGACGAAATTCTCAGTCTCTCCCTCTGCAATTTCTATTAATTTTTTCTAAAAGCCAAAAACTTTCTTAAGCCATCTTCCTCTTCTTACTTCTAAAAGCCGAAACCCCATAAACCTTTCTCTATATTTCTTTTGATCCTTGCTAAGGCCGAACCTACCCCTAGTTTGCCGAAATTCTCTTTTCTTCTTCCTGCCTATTTCTTCATTAAAAGCCAAATCACCATAGACTTCTTTGAATCATCTTCACTTCCTAATTTTCGCAAAAAGCCGAAATCTCCTAAGAGTAGCCGAATCTTCTCTAGTAAGGTGAGTGTCGACTCGTGCTGTTCCTTAAGATCTCTTTCGGTTTTTAGGAGACAAGGCCGAATGGCCACTTGGTTTGTTAAGGTTGTCGATTGAGGCTAATACTTTCTCTCTTTTTGCGTTTTGGGTGGCATTCTGGGATTTGAAGGAAACCTGGTCGTTTGGATCTAAAAGCCGGAAATCGCTAGTCTCTAATTTCGAGATTTTAAGGTAAGGGGGTTTTCTTTAGATTTCCGTTAGATTCGCTATCACATTTATGTATGGGCCAGGGCTCATAATGTGTTTGTGGGCCTCAGGTCGTTGTGTTCGGGATTTATACACTGAGTCTTGGTGACTCACTCTTTTATTTTTTTCCTACTCTTTCAGATGAGCAGTAGATCGTGGACATGGGAGCCAAGGCGGACTCGAGGGGCCATCAAGTTTTTATCATTATAGATTATTCCGGTTTTTCTTTAAGTTTTTAATTTTGGGAATATTTATGTAATAAGGCCCCATAGTTTACATTCAACTAGGTAGTTTTTAATATTCGCAACTTATGAAATTATGTCAAAGGTTTAATTATTCAAAATAATAATAATACAAGTTTTTTTTTCAAATGTCACTTATTTATTAATTATTGGCTAATTAATTTACGATTTCCAAAACCGATAAGGAACTATGTTTTCAACTTCAAACCCGTAGCATGCCAGATTTGGTCGAAACGTATGGGCCGGGTTTGGGGTGTTACAATAACACTTAATTTCATATCTAAACCTCCATAATTTTACATATTTCAAAAAATGAAGCTTTCAAGAACATGTAAAAGGGAAAAATGTTAGATTCTTAAAAATCGGATTATGAACTATCATATTGAAGTGAAATACCTTTTAATTAGGTTAAGATGAATCAAAAATCACTTTAAAAACACAAGTTTACTCAATATTTCGAAATCTACATTTTTTGAATCCAAACATGCTTTAAAGACATCAAATCTAAATATTCTCTTTTAAAACCCGATTCGAATTAACAACACTCTTTATTTAATCATAGAAAGTCAAAATATTACCTTGATTTGATAAAAAAATCTAAAACTCTCATTCGAGATTTGATCTCAAGAAAAAAATGAAGAATTTTGAGAAGAAAATGCGGTTTTTGTCTGAAATTAGTGATTGTTTTGATGTTTGGGGAATTAATAAATCTAAATGAATGAATTGTTTTTTAAAGAAATCTCTAATTTTAGGTTTTGGAAAACTTTTGAATGATTTTGGGTTTTTGAGAAGAAGATGAAGACGTGAATGGCTCTATGTAGGAGACCATTTTTCAAAAATTAGGCAATTTACCCTCTTGGTCACTCCTAATTCTTCCATTTTCCAATTAAGTCCTAACTCAATAAAAATCCATTTTTTCCAATTAGACCTCAAAATTAAATTTCGTCTTAAGCTAGTTAATAAAATAAGAACCCAAATATGAAACTTTAATTTTTTTTAATTACTCACTTGCTACCCAAATTTCATATACTTGTTTCAACCTCTTGTTTAATGACCCAATTCTACTAACTCGAAACTACTAGGTCGAGATTTAGGACATTACAAATTGATAGTTCAAGTTTCTCGAGCTTGAACTCAACTTGATAATTACCAAACTGAGTTCAAATTATTTTAGTCAAAACAGAAGTCTTACGATGACCAATGTCTCATTTACTTCCCTAACTCAAGCAAAGGTAAAAGTGCGAAACATTTGATCCAAAAATTTAGTATGTACTATTCAAATCAAAATAATGTCTTCAATTGACATACCTCTCTTCCGAGGCTCAACTTTAATGGAAAAAAGTTAACTGCATAGTTTCCAAATGAGTAAAATTATCTTGAATTGAACTTTATTTCTCCATAAGGATTCCCAATTGAAACTGTAAGAAGGGATTGTTAGACTATGTATTTTGTTTCCAAATATGTAACATCCCCAAACCCGGCCCATTCACTACGACCGAATCTGGTTATGTCACTGCGGAAAGACGGTTGAAAAAAACTTTTTGTTTTAGAATAAAACATTACAGTTTGTTGACTTTTGAAAAACATATCCATTTAAACTTATGAGTAAAACTTTGTTATTAAAAACATGTTCATTTTAAAACTTTAGTACATATAACTAATTTGAATAAGTAGGGTGCAAACCATAAAATCCTACACTTAGTAGCTTAAAACATGCCACCATTAAAATAATACCAAATATAACAAAATGGCCTTTATTACAACCCAATACTTAAAATGAAATACTTATCAAAGTCATGCATAAAATGATTAAACATGATCCTCGGCATGGGCCACCTTGTCCTCTCCGAGCCCGGTCCAGCTTTATGCAACACCTGAAAAAGTTAAAGGAAAAAGGTGAGTCACCAAGACTCAGTGTGCAACCCTTTTTCCCGGATTAGTAAAATATCATACACAATCATAACAAGCTTATCATGCATCCAATTAACATGCACCCAACCTAGCCATCCACAACACCTTTTTCTACCCCGTGTGGTACCAAACCACTGGTGGTGCCAAACCACTGGTGTCCCAAAGACACAATAATCATCAATGTGGTGCCAAACCACTGGTGTCCCAAAGACACAATATCCGTCAATGTGGTGCCAAACCACTGGTGTCCCAAAGACACGAATGTGATACCAAATCACTGGTGACCGAAGTCACGAATCAAATGATGGGGCCAACCCATCGTGTGATACCAAATCACTGGCGTCAATCCCTCAATACCGCCTTGTGGGGCCAACCCACTGTGGTGCGAAACCACGGGGACGAGACGCTGAGGTGCCAAACCTCTGGAGGTGCCAAACCTCTGGTGACCCAAAGTCACAAGTTGTGTTACCAAAACACTGGTGCCCATCGGCACGAATATCACTGCCCCCTCCACTCGTCAACCCATAACCATCAATGATATGCATTTTTAACAGACAAAGACCAACATGCTTGTTTACAACATACATAAGATTTATCATCAACCGATCAATATAGTATATATATCAGATCTATCATGCTTACCAAAAGCATCTGAAAGAAGCTCATAACAGGGACTTACCTGACCCCTTGCCTAATACCTTAATGGTATTAATCCACCCTTTACATGGATCCAACCAACACACAATATATATATAAATATATTAACAGGGAAGTGTGTATATGTACACACAATATAGTAAGCACATGTATCAATAGAAAAGTGTGTAAGTACACACCTGCAAGCCTTAACCGAAGAACCAACTAAGACCCTTGATAACCTCGACACCCTTGCTCCTATAATCGGCCAAAACCGGAGATTAGCACCCTAGGCCATTCGGCCAAAACCAAATAAACCAAAGGGGTTAACATTTAACCCTTACCTTATACTTGATTTGGTTTCCTACCAAATCCCGAACCAAGCGATGGTTCTTCCTACAATCGGCCTCCTCCTAAAACATAAGCAATTAGTCTCACAAATCGAAAACTAAAAGGATAAACCAACATCCAACCTCTTACCACCACCTACCAATCGGCCAAACAAAGGTGACTGCTTCACTTGATCGCCACCAAAATCCGGAGACCCTGTAACGAAATGATTACCAAAACAAGAGATTAACACCTTTCCAAACAAAAGCCCAACACCAACTCTTACCCTTATAGATGTCGACAGAGAACAGAGGACAGACCATAAGGCATGCGGCCTTACCTATTACCTTCTCCAACGATTGAAAACGAACTCCCACGAGCAATCCACCACACTCAGGTTCGGCCAAAGAGCAGAACAAAAAGGGAAGGGAAGATTCGGCCAACACTTAGTCAAAAGGAAGAGAAATCGGCTTAAGATGTTTAACACACCTATATTCGGCTTGAGTGGAAAGAAAAGAGAAGATGAGAAGTGAAGGCAAGGTTTCGATACAAAAGAGATGGGGAGATAACAAATGGAGAAATCGGCTAGAGCTTTGGGAGTAGAAGCAAAGAAATGCTAAAGGGAGAAAGAATAACTCCTAGGTAGATTAGAAGTAAGGGAGAGCAAATTCGGTTATGAAGCAAATGAGAGATTTGGCACAAATGGTTTAAGAGAAAAGAAATGGAAATATGAGAAGGGAAAGGTAGCTAGTTTCAGCAACAAAAGAAATTAAAGGAACAAAAGCACAAAATCGGCTAGAAGTATATGCTGCTTGGGGATTTTCGGTTTCAAGGAAATCATCAAAGAGAAATTCGGCTTTTTGGCACCAAAAACAAGGCTGACCGAAACATCAACATGCCTAAGAGAATTTCGGCATTCACCCTCCTTAACACCTCCAAAAACTGGCCACACACCCACTTGAAGACTCCACCAAACGGCCACCTCCTAGAAGCTCTCCAAGCCACTAGTTCAAACTAGTTTGAACTAGTCAAATCCCCCAAATCACTCCTTGCCATCCATTCCACCTATTGACTTGGTCCAAGGCAGAGTTTGAACTGCCTACAACCTCTCCTCTCCTTGGCGTCAAAAAGAAAGGCAAAAGGTGGCCACTCCGCAGCTTGAACACACGAACTTCCCCCTGCAAGTGGCGTCACACCCCCAAGCCTCAAGTGGCGCCTATCCTGCCACTCCACCAACTCATCTTTTGTGACAAAACCCTCCTAATAATTCTCTTAAGACCCCCAAAAGCCAAGCTGCCTTTTAACCACTAAAAACCAAAAATTTCCTAAGGCCTTCCCTACCTTCCAGGGTTCTCCAAACCCCCCCCAAAAACTTGCCTAAGCACACAAGAAGCCTACCAACACCTGAGATATGCACTAAATGGTCTTTCTCTACAAAAATATCCTGTAATAACCCGTTTTTAGTGAAATCAGAACAGTGATTTTGAGACCACAAATCTGACGAGAAAATATTTATTTTATTATTATTTTAATGTCTATGGAATGTTAGTAGGGTTGTATAAAATTTTTGTTAAGAAATTTTGACGTTTGCATGATTAATAATGTAAAAAGGACTAAATCGTAAAAAGTGCAAAAGTAAAGTTCTATTAGTTAAAGGTATCAAATACCTATGAAACTTTAATGTGGAAGGAATTAGATGGCAATTATACCATTAATGAATTTAGTGGATGTATATAGCTATGCATTAATGAAATTTTGGTGTTAAATGAAGGTTAAGTTTGTAAATTAGTTAAAGTTAAAATAAAACAAACAAAAGTATCATCTTCCTAAGTTGTTCATCCACTGAAAATTTGAAGGGAGAAAGGATATAGCTAGGTTTTCATGGTTCGGTCACTTTGCTAGCTTGCATGTAAGTGAAATTTGTCCTGTTTTTAATGATTTTTATGTTTTCAAGATCGTTGTAGCTTAATTTAGCTAGCCCAAGGACTAATTTGAAAAATTGTTAAAGGTTTAGGGTTTTTCCATGAATGTTCTTGCATGATTTTTGAATTTTAATGAAAGATTATGAGTCCTTGTTGTTAAATAAACAAGTTTTGTAAAGTGATTTTGATGAAATTATCATTTAGGGACTTACTTATAGAAGTAGTAAAATATCATGGTTAAATTGTGAAATGGTGATTTATATGAGTTGATATGGGTTCATAGTAAATTCAGCTACATGGGTTAGGAATGAAAATGTTTAAATTTCAATTTTTGAGCTTAAAGACTAAATTGTAGAAAGGTTAAAATGCTAGGGAAAAATTATAATTTTGCAATAATATGAAATGTGACCCGACTTGGATAATAGAGTTATTAAATGGATTGAATTTGTATATCAAGATAAACCTCATATGAAGTTAGATCAGGGAAAAGCAAAAGCCTCGAATTGTTGATCTCGTTTCTACATCTTTGTTATCGAAGTAAGTTCGTATGATTATATATCATTTTAATGTTATGTATTGATCTATATGTTAATATATTGATTGCTATGTAACTGTATGATGTAAATCCAATGATGTCACAATGATTATCGAGCCCTGTTCGAACCTTAGGAATTCATAGGATACAAATGACATGTCATTAAGGTTTTCATGTTTCGGGTGTTGGTCTTGAATGTCCTACCGATGGCTGAGGTCCTACATTTGTTGCAGATGCTCCACAGCTCGTGTGAGCAGCATTGTGTAGCTCACACTCCGACCTACAGCTCATGTGAGTAGGCCCATTTCACAGCTCCTGTGAGAAATGATGTAAAGGAAAGGAAAGGTTATGTTTATATGTTTAGCACACTTCGTGTGAGCCATCCCGCGTATCCGATAATATTCTAAATGGTTCAATGGGCATGAAAAGGAAAGGAATGGTAAGTGCTCAAAAAGAGCTATGTCATGTGTTTATGAAATGGTAAGTTTCATTGAAAGCATGATATGTTAAGGAAAATGATTAATTCAAATGAATTATGTTCATGTGTAATGGTTTACCTATGTTAAATTCATATGGATTATGTTTTAATATGCTAACATGTGTTGTTGTTGGTGCTTAGGCTTGTGCCAAGCTTATGGTTGGATTGTATAATGCTTAATCTTAATTTTATGTATTGAAATGGTAAGTTATGTTCATGTTTTACGAACTTACTAAGCATTATGTGCTTACGTAGTTTTCTTTCCTATGTTTTATAGATAATCGGAAGCTTGATCGGTTTGGAAGCTCATCAGAGATCTATCACACTATCTAGTGATTATATCGATAGTTTTTGATATTTTGGTCAAGGTTATGATGGCATGTATAAGTGGACTCATGTTTAAATTTTGGTTGAATGTTAAATGTTGATTTTGGTATGTATATATATATATGTTGGTTATTTGGTACCATTTGGAAATGGTTGGTTTTTGTCACTTATGTGATTTTGATGCACGTGAGTAATGGTCCAAATGGTAAGCTTATATTGAAATGGTATAGATCAAGTCTGGTATGTTTGAAATGGTAGCAATGCGATCAAATATTCACATGTTTAGGTATGTTACTTTGATTGTGATTGCGGTGCCTATATGGCATATTGGTTGAATGGAATTTGGTCATTTGAATTAGTCATTTTTATGCTTGTTTTGGTATGTTTTGATGCCTTGGTCAAGGGTGTAAATGGCTTGTAGGTTCATGCTTGAAATGGGTGAAGGAATTGGCTTGATTTTGGCCAAATTCTTGTCCACATGGCCTAAGACACGAGCATGTGTCTCAGCCGTATGTGACACACGGCCATGCGACATGATCGCGTGTCCCTGTAGGTTTTTAAATGTAACACCCCTTACCCGTATTCAACATCGGAACCGAGTACGAGGTATTACCAAACTTAACATACATCATCCTATAATATCGGGCTATAAATTTTCATTCCAACTTAAAAATTTTCATTTGAAATCATAAAGTCCCTATTACAGGTCTACAAGACCCTAAACACACATATGGAGTGGTTCGGGACTAAACCGGAAACTTACGAACACTTAGAAAATTTTTGCTCAAAACAGGGCCACACGTCCATGTGGAAAGGAACATGCCCGCGTGGGCAGGCCGTGTGGTATCACAAGCCCATGTTCCTAGCCCGTGCGGATTTTATTTTTCATTTCGAACCTACAGGGGTTTTCACACGGCCTGGCACATGCCCATGTCTATGGCTCATGTCCCTCACACGGCCATGACACGCCCGTGTCTTCACCCGTGTGTGAAAACCTTGACATTCTATTTATGACGTGTAACACCACTAACCCGTAACCATCGCCGGTCTAGGGTTAAGAAGCATCATCGGACATAGCGGAACATTTACGATTATTTCTCAAACATAAATATATCATCAGCATATCATAGCAAATCATATACATAGAGTCCCTTTAAAAGGTCTACGAGACCTTAAACTTTCATTAGGAAGGGGTTGGGACTAAACCGAGCACATACAAAATTTTTCCAAAATTTAAACATTTTTCAAAGTTACAGAGGTCACACGCCCGTGTGGGCAGGCCATGTGCCTTACACGGCATCAGACACACCCGTGTGTCCAAGCCGTGGCAAAACAGGGCATACATACTAACTTATCCACACAGCCGAAGACACGCCCGTGTGCTTAACCCGTGGGCAACACTGACTTAATTCATATGGCTTGTCACATGCCCATGTGTCTAGCCCGTGTGCGAGTCTGACTTATTTCAAAATTCAACCTTAAGAGACACGGTCGAGACACACGCCCGTGTGCTCAACCGTGTGGGCAAATATAGGCCGTTTGCAAGGCCAATTTGCCACCCAAATTTTGGGTCACACCTATAAGTATCAAGTCATTCTAAATTCATATCTCAAAGGCATCCAAAACATACATTTTAACCATCATTCCCATCAACCAATTCAAGCATGAAACATACCACTTATAAATCACCAAAACATATCAATATGATCGTTCACACAACATCACATATACACCATATAACTATCATTTTCTCATATTCAAAACACATACTAAAGTCATTCAACTATCAAGTCATATCACATGGCAAGAACTATTCATCTCAAAACATTCCATAATCACTAGCCTATACATGCCATATACCAAATATACAACTTCCAAAAGTACCAAAATAGATGGTCGATAGTGTGATTGAGTCGCTGACGATCCCCGAATCCGAGCTAGCTTTAATGACACTGTAAAATAGAGAAAGACTTCACACAGTAAGCTTTAAAGCTTAGTAAGTTCGTAATATAACACAATTAATTCAACAATTCAAATTCAATATGCAAAGTTACCAACACCTAGTTCAATTCACCTCATTACTCAATATCATCTATAACAATTCCTCAATTTCTTACATAACTATATGTTCATGTACACGCATTTACGATGCTACTCAATCTAACTCTTTCCATCATTCATTCACATAATTATCCATATCTCATACACAACTTCATCAACCACATAGGTTCTGTACATACATGTACCATCACGTATTTATCTATCACATTTACCATTCAATGCTCCAAACCATAATTCGGTCGGTCCTCTTTAAACGTTGATGAATTCGCACACTTAGTGCCATTTAATTAGCCGAAACTTTAATATCATCGCACACTTAGTGCATATACATTAAACTGAATTTGACTCGGTATCGCACACATAGTGTGTAACACCCCTTACCCATATCCTACGCCGGAATCGGGTACGAGGCATTACTGGACTTAACTCACTTGGTGATACAACCCTAGTCCATAGAATTTCATTCCATCTTAAAATATCTCTTCCACTATCAAATCATTCTCATTAAGGACCTACGAGACCATAAACATGCATATGGAGGGTTTCAGAACCCAACCGTAAACTTTTGTGCATTTAAAAATTTTCACCTAAACAAGGGCCACACGCCCATGTCCCTACCCCATGAGGGATTTATTTTCATTTCGGACCTACAGGGGTTTTCACACGGCCGAACACACGCCCGTGTTCTTGGCCCGTGTGCTTCACACGGCCTAGACACGCCCGTGCCCTTGTCCGTGTGTAAAAACTTTGGTATTCTGTTTGTAACGTCAGCAACCTCATATGGAACATACGGCCTAGGCACATTCCCGTATGGCTAGCTGATCGTTGTTTTATGCGATGTCAAAGTCTTAAATTTTATATAAAGAATGATCAAACCTGGAAACTAACTATGACAACGATTTGAGGCAAGCGCACATATCGAACAGTAGTATAGTTAAGGCAAGACCGGAATGTCGAACCCAAAGGAACCAAAAGTACTAATACTAACTCTCTTTTTATTATCTAGCCTAAGAATTAAGGGAATTGTTTATCTAATCTAAAATTAATTAACTACTAAACTAAAGACTCTAAGACAAAGAAGAATGAAATTGGAGAATAAATTTTAGGAAAAACCAATTGATTAAGACGACACCCAAGGAAGAATCCACCTAGACTTCACTTGTTATCTAATTCCGAACCAGACGATTTATTCATTTGACTTGATCCGTAAGATTCCCTAAGTTATATTAATCCCTCTCTCGAGGCGACTAACGTCTAACCCTAGGTTGATTAATTGAAATCTCTTTCTAATTAAAACCCCTAAAATTGTATTAACTCGATCTATGAACTCCCATATTAGGTTTCACCCTAATCCGGCAAAATCTTGTCACCCTATCTCTAGGCGTGCGATCAACTCTGCTTAATTATGCCAGATCTACTCTTAGGCAGGGACTTTTGCTCCTCCAGCTAAGCACATCACACTTGAATTAATATCCTGGAAATATCAACACAAGAATTAAGAACAAATCAAATATTTATCATATAGTTCAGCAAACGATAACAAGATTCATCTTAGGTTTCATCCCCCTCAGGTATCTGAGGGTTTTTAGTTCATAACAATGAAGGAAAACATCTCAGAAGAAAAGATAAAACAAAACATAAGAAATCCCTAAAACCCCCTGAAGGAACTGAAGGAGAGATCCTCTGTCTTGTGTATAACTCCAGCTTCTTGAGATGGATCAACTGGCTATCTTCGAGTAAATCACCACAAATCTGCCCTCTTTGGCCTAACTGGACCCCCTGACTAAAGCCCTAGGTTCCCCCTTTTAGGTCATACTTGGGGTGTTTATATAGGCTTCTGAATATGTTTCTTTTCCCCTAAGTATCCTAATCTGAATGAAACTCTTCTTTCCCACGGTAGGGACACGCCCATGGCACACGCCCGTGTAAGTCGTGGCCAGGCCGTGTGGATTTCGTAGTATGGCCTATTTACTCCGCTTTGGGCCCGTTTTCCGTTCTTTTCGTTCTTCGATGCTCTCCTGAGTATAAAACATGAAAACAAAGGATTAAGAGCACCAAATTATGTAATTCAAGGCTTAAATCATCCAAAAGCATGCTAAATGTGGGCTTAATATATGTTACTTTTACGGTTTATCACTAGCCCGTGGTCGACACTGACTTGCAACACTTACATGGAGGGGACACATGGCCTGGTCACACACCCATGAGGCTGACCGTGTGTCACACACACACGCCGGTGTGCCTACCCATGTGGGCAAGAACAAGGCTATTTGCAAGCTCTTTTCACCACCCTAATTCACACATCATAATACCATTCAACAATTTACTAAGCAACTCAAATGTGCAACATAAACTTCTATAAATAACTTCATCTTTTCATAAATTATAAACAATGAGCCATCAACTATGGCTATATACAAAAGAATTCATCTTTGAAGGAGCCAACACACTCTTGGCCAATATAACAAAACAGTTTACCTAGTCTAGCCCCTATACATGCCATACTCAAAACACTAAGTCTAGATATACCGAGATAAGCTGATAATGTGGGTGATCTTCCAATTATCTTCGTATCTCGACCAGGCTTTTTGACACTATAAAACAAGGGAAAAGAAAGAGGGAGTAAGCTTTAAGGTTAGTAAGTTTACATGTAAACAAATAACATAATAGTATGTGTAAACAATAAATAGCATTACATACTAAGCAAGAACAATCCACATTCCATGATCATGCTTACTCATTTCATCTCTTACCACATTCCAATCATATCACAAGCCAAATGCCCACATTATTTAACATACATCCCTGCACTTAGCACCACATGATCACATGAAACAACACATCATAATTTTCCCAATAAATCATTCATAATAATACCAATCACTTGGTGGTTTCTGTAACACCCCAAACCCGGCCTAGACGTTACGACCGGATCTGGCATGTCACATGAAAGGGTTGTTTAAAAACTGCGCTTTCATTAAAAACTTCGTATTCTTTTTGAAACTCCGAGCTTTGTTGTTTGTGAAAATCCATATTTGCTTTTAGGGTTCTCTTGAAAAAACGTTGTTATTGCCATTATTATTATAATTATTATTATCTCCAAAAACTTGTTTAAAACAGAAATCAAATTCAATGAATTGCAGAAATATGATATTTTGAAAACAGTTATTGTCGTTTTAAGAAAATCCAGAGTTTAATCGCTTAAAGGTTGAACATAATGGAAATGAAAGCTTAAAAGAAAATTAAACTCCAATGGCCTTATTACAAAATTTTATACCCAAAATAAAATAAATCTCAAAATAAGGTAAAACAAAAATTTAATAAGGTTCTGATGTATGGCCACCACAGCTCCAAATCATCACTGCTAGGGATTACCTGCAAGATTAAAGTAGAGGGGTGAGTTACGAGAACTCAGTGTGTAATCCCCTAATCGGTCACTAACTGGGCCCGAGCCCATATAGAAGCAGACTGGGCCTTAGCCCTATATACATAATAATGCAACCAGAGCATGTAGCCCAACCCAATAATCCATCCGCTACACACCACCCGTACCAGCCCAACACACTTGTGGGTATTTCTAAATCGACCCACCCATCCGCTACACACCAATACGGCAAACAAGCTACTAATCACAGAATTTGTGGCGAAGCCACCAGAATAACAGAATATACGTGGCATAGCCACTATACAGATTGTGGCAGAGCCATCAGAATATGTGGCAGAGCCACCAGAATATGTGGCAGAGCCACCAGATTACACTTCCTCTGATCATCAATATCCCAATCCCATGCAGAATGTCATGTATGCAAAGCATATATCAAAAATGATGTATGAAATAAATTACCATCATAACCAGCTAAACAGAATACATGCAATCATACTAATCAGCCCTTAAGGGTATAATAGTAATTTACCCACCGAGGGTATTTCAGTAATTTACCCACCAAGGGTACTTTGGCAATTTTACCCTCCAGGGGTATTTCGATAATTTTACCCTCTAGGGGTATTTCGGTAATTTTGCACTCAACGGCCTTTCTGAAGGCCTACTGTCGCCTCGAGCGACACAGGACCCTTTCCAGGTCACTACGGAATTATTGGGCCTAAAATCCATCTTAGGCCCAATCGGGCCCACAAGCTCGTGTGGCCCATTTCGCATGATTTCGATCTCAGATTTGCAGATTTCGCATTCAGACTTATCATTTGACAGTTTTTCTAACAGTTTTGCCCAAGTGGGCCGGATAGCCCATTAGGCCCATTTGGCCTATTTCGGCCCGGTCAGGCCCGTTACAGCCTTAGTTTCGTGAGAGTGCTCGTGAGACTCTCAACGACTTACCGCCATTATTCGCATTTCAATTTACCACTCCGAGCGTTCGCACACTCGAGTGGTCACAGATACCATTTTTCAGCTTTCGGCCGAATCATAGAACATTGCACATATGCATTCCGAAGGGTGTGAGATTACACACCTGATCACTTAGAGTACTATACACTCACGATTGTCGTCACCTATACCAAATATAACACACAATTAACACTATAACAATAAAAATGAGAGATCTTTAATCCAAACACCTAACTTATACGATTTACTAACACTTACTTCCACTAGAGCAATCAACCGCGATTTGCCTATCTAAACCAGATGCCGACGCCCTTCCACAACCCGGAGGAAATTCCCGAACCGCTGACACCCTACGCCGCTTAAACTTGGGAGTAGGGGCTACGAGTCCACTTCCATTAGGCACTCTTCCTACTTCCCTCTTAACTTGGCTATCACTTGCCTCCATGAAGAGCTCTCGATTAACTGAACCCACAATTACCACACCAAGGGGGTTACCATACGACCATCAAAGAGTAGAAACAAAAGGAGTAATCGACTTTTAGAGAAAAAGAGAATAAGAGAGATTAGTTAAAAAGAAGATGATGAAGTCACTTACCGATACTCGAATGTTGAATGATCAGAGAAGAAGATAAGCTTGATCCCTAATAAATTAGGCCTAGGCAGAAAGGAATTGAAGTTAAGAGTTTCAGCTTTGGGCGACAAAAAGAGAGAGAGGAGAAGGAAAAATAAGAGTAAAGAAACCGTCACCTTAGATCAGAGAAGAGCCGAATGGGGGAGGAGAGATTCGGCAACCAAGATTAGCACTATAGCACATATGGAACTAAAATAGGAAGTGAAAGAAGGGAACAAGTGTATAGTTAATCGGCTAAAGAAAAGAAAAGAAAAAGAGATGAGAGGAAAAAGAGATGAGATGAAAAAGAAATGAATTAGAAGAGGTGAGAAGAAGAATTCGGCACACCAATGCTTAGGCCAAATAAGAAAAGGAGAGAGCTTGAAAAGAAAATGAGAAGAAGAGAGTTTGGAAAGAAATTGGGAAGAAAGGAATAAGTGAAGTTGAGGTTTTGGTAAGGAAGAATTGAAGACAAAAAGACGAAATGCTTAGAAAAGAAAAGTGACCAAAAAGCGAAAATGCTAGGGAGAACTAGAGAAATTCGGCACCCTTCCTACCCTTGACCGAATGTGCACTCCTCCAATGCCAAGTCTCTTGGCTGAATTTTCCCATCCATTTCCCCATGTCTGGCCACCACTACCTCTCACCCTCAATCCTCTTATTCACTCCACTTTTTGCTCCACAAAACACTCTCCACCTCCCATTCAAACAGTTTGACTGAGTCTTCAACTACCAAGGCAGAGTTCTAGTTGAACTCTACTTCTTCCACCTGCTCAGCACAAAATAAAAGCTACCAAATGTTGATTGTAGGATTCGAACTCTCCCATTTACCAAATGTTGATTGTGCTTAAAAGATACACCCAATTAAACTTAAGTCTTGCTTCCACTAGCTCACTCCCCTAAGGAGCCAAAAACCGAAATTTTTCTTATGGCCTAACTTGAACCCGGGACTTCATAGAAACCCTGTAACCTTCCAAAATCACATACCTAATAGATCAAACTTGCATTAATGCTGTTCTCACATTACCAAAAAAAATTAAAAAGCTCCTACGCTCAAGGCCCAATAGGCCCAATACTCCTAGGCCCAATTTTGGGGCGTTACAGTTTCGCACTTAGCCCACCATCAATCTTTAACAGGGTGGTATCGGACATAGCCCACCAACAAGGATATCTATGGTGGTAATGCAATTAGCCCACCAAATAATAATATAAACGATGGTATCGCACACAGCCTATCGTGAATAAGTAATAAGATGGTATCGCACTTAGCCCACCATCAAGAGTTATTAAGGTGGTATCGCACATAGCCCACCATTTATTACTAGGGATGTTATTTCACATTTACATATCTATTTCGTCTTTCATATGAAAATTATTCAATATCTACCAAATTCATTCCACTTGAACCATACATGTTCTCAATCATACAACGCACCAATAAGTAACCACATGTGTAATTAATATGCATCGTTTATCATAAACTTACCTCGGTGCAAAATGTGTTAATTTGCGGTTTAATCCGAAACCTTGCCTTTTCCTCGGTCAAGGTTAATTTCGTGCTCTTCTTGACCTATAACAGCAAAATTCACTCATTTAAAACATTTTATGATCATAATGCATCATAATCTTTACTTAGGCAAAAATGACCATTTTGCCCTTGTACAATGGCAAAATTATGATTTTGCCCCTAGGCTCGTAAGTCATTTTTCAACACATTTTCTCATTAAACAAGCCTAGCTGAATATTTATTCCTCATTACAACAACCCACAAATCTAACTATTTCATGCATTTATTGCCAATTTACAACATTTACAACTTAGTCCTATTTAGGTGTTTTCATGACAACACATTTCACAAAAGTTGTTTCCCATCTCCCCAACATTCATTTTCTTCCATAAAACTCAGCTAACAACATAAACCCTCTCATGGAAAGTCCCTAACTTTCAACCATTTCACATATTAGTCCCCTCATTAGCTAGCTTAAGCTTTGGGGACTCCAAAAGTACAAAAATTATCAAATAAAACCACCAAAATCACTTACTTGCAAGGAGATAGCTTAGCTGAAAGTTTGAACCCCAAAAACTCTATTTTTCTCTTCAATTTTTGGTGGAAGAAGGAGGGTGAATAGTGAAAGATGATAACATCTTTTATTCATCTTATTTTATTCATTTTTATCACCTAATTTCCACCAAATTTGACCAACATTTAATATCTTCTCTCCCTAGCCTCTATATGGCTGGCCATCACACATCCAATGGCCTAATTTCACTTTAAGGATCTCCAATTTGATATTCTATGGCTATTAGACACCTCTACCTTGAAAAATAGAACTTTCGCACTTTATGCGATTTAATCCTTTTTCACATTTAAGCATGAAATCATTAAAATTAAAGCACCAAAATTTGCATATAGCCATATATTAATGCCATAACACATAAAATAATATAAAAATAATTTTCCTCAACCTCGGATTAGCAGTCTCAAAACCACTGTTCCAACTAGCCCCTAAATCGGGCTGTTACACAGTGCCAACCAATATAGTTAATGCTTTCTTTATCTCGCACACATAGTGCCATTCATCACTGTATTGATTCTATTTACGCACACTTAGTGCCACATTTCTTCAAACTCACATTTAGCATTGTTAACTCATCAACCACATTTTCATTCATTACATAACATGTGAACATGATTAAAACAATTCGTATTATACATGAACTTACCTCGAACGTAGAACCACGATACAAGTCAACCAATTGAGCACCTTGTTCTTGCCTCGATCTAAGTCTGAATTTCTATTTTCTTGATCTATACATAAATTTAACTCATTCATTCACCAAATCATTCAATTCAATCCACAACACATAGTTAAAGCATTTTAAATTTTAGCCCTCAAATTTGCACATTTTGACATTTTAGTCCCTATTTCATAAAATCACAAAATACTCATAATTTCATTACACACATGCCTAGCCGAATTTTCCCCTAGCTCATATAAGGCCACATATTTCATTTATTTCACATTTTAGTACCTCAATTTCTCATTTTCACAATTTAGCCCAAAATAGTCAAATTCATCAAAAATTCAAAGACAAAATATGTTAATCTATCACATATTTTTCATATTTCATCATCAACTATCACAAAGCTCAAGCATCCATCAATTGCATTTTCCAAAATCACCAACAAACTCAAAAATTAAGACATGGGCTAGCTAAAACACGAAGCAACGATCACAAAAACGTAGAAATCATCAAAAATCGAGTTGAAAACACATAGCAATTAAATCATGCAAGTGCCGAATTTTTCAAGAGCTTCAATGGTGTTCTTTCTTTCACTTTTCAGTGGAAGATGATGAGAAATATTAAGCTTAAAATTGTTTTTGTTTTATTTATTATACATTAAAACAAATTTTACTACTTTACCCTTGGTTACTAAACCATTTAATCATCAAATATATGCCCATTTATGACCATCTCCACTATCAAGGGTATAATATCAACATAAGGACCTTTCAATTAATAAGCCATGGCAATTAATCACTTACACAACTAGCACATAGCTTTTGCATTTTATGCAATTAAGTCCTTTTTCATAAATCGACACGCAAACGATAAAATTTTCACACAGAATTTTCACAATGCTTAATCACATACTGTAAACACTAAAATTAATATTAAAATATTTTTTCGACCTCAGATTTATGGTCTCAAAACTACTATTCCAACTAGGGTCTAAACTGGGCTATTACATGACGTCAACAGACACTTAGGGGCACACGGCCTAGTCACACGCCCGTGTGCTTGCCCATGTGACGAACTGATTTTTTTGCAAATTAGATACAGGGGACACACGGCCTATCAACAAGCCCTCGGGGCTAACCGTGTGTCACACACGGTCTAGACACACACCCGTGTGCCTACCTATGTGGACAATTATAAGGCTATCTGCCAAGCCAATTACCACCTTGAAAAGCAACCACACTTATACCATTTCAATGCAACACACAACATGACAATAAGGTACTTCTAATATCCAAAATCAAGACATCCGCACCTTAATCCCACACTACGTTCATCATGTACATACTTTACTCATTACTCATTCAATTGCACAAGTTTACACTTCATGAATTTCATCATCATTGAATAGATATAACTTAACTAGTATTGGCCAATACACATGACCATTTACAAAATGAATTGAGTAACATTAATAGCCAACATCTTGGCTAACCAATATGACATATAACAAAATAACCAAGTTCCTATACATTCCATACCCAAAATAATCAAACTTTACTATACCAAAAGAATAACTTGATAGTGTGAATCGAGCTCCAATGTCCTACAATCCCAGAGCTAGCTTGGCGATACTACAAGGAGAAAGGGAAAAGAGAGGGAGTAAGCATAAAGCTTAATAAGTTTGCATGCAATAGATAACAACATAAAATCTGATGATACGTTCATACTTTACTTTAAGTAATAACACAAGTTCTCAAGCACATTGACATAGCTTACTCATGCTTACTCTTACCAATCACATAACATATATCGGACTTATTTCTCATGAGTATCTCATAAGTACCTGTATCACTTCATCACATAACTTTAGCACTTTTACTATCTTGAACATAAACTTAGCTCTTTATCATCTTTAACATAAACTTAGCTCTTTACCCGTTGAACCACTTGGAATATCGAAGGATACCCAGAATTCGTCATACACGTAGTAAGGTGCCAATGCCATATCCTAGATATGGTCATACATGGGATCACATGTCGATGCCGATGTCGATGCCATATCCCAGATATGGTCTTATACTGGATCTCATATTGATGTCGACACCATATCCCAGATAGGGTCTTATACGAGATCGTATATCAATGCCATGTCCCAAACATGGTCTTACATGATTTTCTTATTCAATGTCGATGCCATATCCCAGATATGGTCTTAGACGGGATCTCAATTCGGGGCCGAGGCCATGTCCCAGACATGGTCTTATACGAGACCTTATAAACCTCACGTCTTGACAATGGTATCCTCTCATTGTAACACCCTAAACCCGGCCCAAACGCCATGACCAGATCTGGTATGTTACGGGTTAAACGTTAAAAACTTTGCTTTGAAGGGATTTGAAATCTCGATTTGTTTAATGTAGGTATTCGTTAAATAAGTGTTATTTGCAGGAAACCTTTGTGGGTTTTTTTTTTTAAAACTCGTTTGAAAATCCCATTTTATTTCTTCTTGTAAATAACTCCTTGAACATAAACTTATAAATGTAAACATCAACAACCATAAATCGATAACCTAAGCTATGGAGGCTTTATTACAAAAGTAGTCCCAAAATTAAAACTTAAAGAAAAACTGGAAATAGTTTATGAAAATAAAAGACTTGATGGCCCCTCGAGTCCACCTCGGCTCCCATGTCCATGATCTACTGCTCATCTGAAAGGTTTAGGAAAATAAAAGGGTGAGTCACCAAGACTGAGTGTACAAATCCCAAAAACACATAAATGGCTTGAGGTGCACAAACACATTATGGGCCTTAGCCCATACACAATGGCAACAAAATATTTACATGCAACATGGCCCAACCCAACCTAAAAGTCCATCCTCTACACACCAGCCCGTACCAGCCATCACACCTCGGGGATTTCTACAATAAACCCACCAACCGCTACACACCATAGACAGTCATGCTGCCTATTCCTAGCAATCAGGAATAAACTTAACGTGGCTCAGTCACCAATCACTATTGTGACCTAGCTTTACAATTCATGGTTAACCATCGGTCACCAAGTGACCTATTAACATGCTCTTCCCCTTCATCATATTAACCCCATCCCGTGCATCCATTCATGCAGAATCAAACAATATACTGCCTAAAAGATCACAGACTATCACATACATCAATACACATAGAGAAGTTTCTATGATTACGTAGCTGGCATCCCTTGCCTACCCTTTTTGGGTAACACGACTGTCCATACAGCTTTTTTCTGGCTTTTAGCCCATAACATACATAATACAGATTAATTAGTGTGATAGAGATCTACACACCTGATTACAGACAAGACGATACTTTCTATGTCGACACTATCAGAAGCCGATACGACTGCTATCTGTCTAAGGTGTTGTTTTGAAGCCGGTCCACAACCCAGTGGCCAATCCCGAACTGCTGACACCGCTCGTTTCTTAAACTTAGGGATTGGTTTTACAGATCCAATCCCCTTCTTCGCCTGATCGACATGTGATTCCATCAAAAGACCTTATCAGTTGCTACCATCACAACGTATGGTTGTTAATCCATATTATAGGGTTAAGATCACAATTACGATAAACGAACCTAACGAAAATCTAAAGAAAACCCCTTACCTTGTAATCCTGAAATAAGATATGGGACTCAGAGACTAGCGATTTCTGGCTTTTGGAATCTAAATGATTCGATCTACTCCAATTTCCCGAAATGTCGCCCCAAGATGTGAACACAAGAACAATCAAACCGTTACTCAAAAGATAACCTTGCCACACCAATTAGCCTTTCGGCTTTGGCCTCCAAAAACCGAAAGAGAAGGGAAAGAAATAGAAGAAATCGGCACAAGCACCACAGAAGAAGAAATTCGGCAATACCAGGGAAGAAAAGAGTCGAAAATAAGCAAAAGAACTATAGGTGGAACTTAAGAGTTTTCGGCTTTTAGAGGAGATAAAGAAGAAAGATGTAGAGACAAAGGCTATGGAAATTCGGCTTTAGCATAAAAGTGGAGATGGAAGAATGGGATTAGGGATTTCGGCTTAAGCAGAGAATGAGAGAAAAGAATGAGAGGAAAAACCCAAATGCCGAAATTAAAGAAGAGAATAGGAAAATATATCCCTAATGCCGAAAATAAAAAGATATTCCCCCCCACTTGAACCAAATTTCGGCACTTACTACACAAAAGCCGAAAATACCCCTTCTGACCACTCAAAAACTCAACCTATTAACAGGAAATTTCGGCACCCCTTGGCCAAACTAAAACCGATTCCTCCTCCCCCTCAGTGTTGGAATTTCGGCCACCACTGTGACCAGCAGATAATTCCTAAATTTTCTCCCTTATCATTATCTGATCTCTCATCCACAAGTGACATGGATAACATCACCTCTTCCTTCCTTTTATCAGTTACTTTATCTGCCATATTATCCACATTATCCATCAATTATTCTTCTTAATTTCAAACATCCTAGCCGCCCCCAACTCTCCTCTCCTTTGACGCCAAAAACATTTAAAATAAGAGGGTAATGCGACTCGAACCTTGGTCCTCCTCAGCTGACGCCACCTCCCTGCTCTCTAAGTGGTGCTACTCTGCCACTGGGCCACAAGCCCATTTGTGTCTTAACTCACAAATAATATCTTTTAAGCCCTATCCTAACTGGCTTTCCACTAGAATGTCCAAACAGAAAAATCGATTAAGGCCTCAGCCCAATCCCTGAGCCCGTTCTTGACCCCTTAAACACCCTAACTAGCACATCAAGCATAACATAATCAACATAACATATTAAATGCGAAGCCCCACCAATTCAGGATGTTACAGTTCTACCCCCTTAAAGAAATTTCGGCCTCGAAATTACCTGGTCAGAATAGATGTGGGTACCGCTGTCGCATTGCTTCCTCCGGTTCCTAAGTAGCCTCCTCAGAACCGTGAATCCACCACAGAATCTTAACCAACGGAACCGTCTTCCTTCGCAACACTTTGACATCACGATCTAAGATTTCCACTGGCTCCTCCTCAAAGGATAGGTTGGGTCTTACTTCGATTTCTTCCACTGGCACCACATGAGATGGATCCGAATGATATCGTCTCAGCATAGAAACATGGAACACGTTGTGAATCTGGCTTAACTCTGAGGGTAACTCAAGCTGATAGGCTACCGGTCCTACTCGTTTCATCATCCGGTATGGTCCGATGCATCTGGGACTTAACTTACCCTTCCGTCCAAACCTTAATACTTTCTTCCACGATGACACCTTCAAGAAAACCTCGCCACCCACTGCAAATTCTATGTCCTTATGCTTCAGGTCAGCATAGGACTTCTGTCTGTCTGACGCTTCCTTTAATCGAGCCCGAATTAATTCAACCTTCTCCTCCGTCTCAGTAACCAACTCCGAACCCAAAATCTGACGTTCCCCTAATTTCGTCCAACACTTAGGAGTGCGACACCTCCGCCTATACAGCGATTCGTAGGGCGCCATCTGAATACTAGACTGGTAACTGTCGTTGTACGCAAACTCTACCAACGGTAAGAACTCTTCCCAACTACCCCTAAAATCAATGACACAACCCCTTAACATGTCCTCTAAGATCTGAATTACCCGCTCAAACTGACCATCGGTCTGAGGATGGAATGCCGTACTGAAATCCAACTTCGTACCCAACGCTTGATGCAACGCCTTCCAAAATCGTGATGTAAACCTAGGGTCCCTGTCTGATATAATCAATACTGGTACTCCATGCAACCTCACTACCTCTGCTACGTATAGCTTAGCCAATTTCTGCAGAGAGTAATCGACACGTACTGGTATGAAATGAGCAGACTTCGTCAAATGATCAACAATCACCCAAACCGAATCTTTCTTAGTAGGCGTGAGAGGTAGCCCACTAACAAAGTCCATTGTAATCCTTTCCCACTTCCATTGTGGAATCTTCACCGGCTGCAACAACCTTGATGGTAACTGATGTTCCGCCTTTACCTGCTAACAGGTCAAACACTTACTTACAAATTTGGTCACCTCATGTTTTAGGCCCGGCCACCAAAACTGTTCTCGCAAATCTCGATACATCTTACTCCCTCTAGGGTGCATAGCGTATGGTCTACTATGCGCTTCTAACAAAATATTACGCCTCAACTCAGGATCTTTCGGCATGCACACTCTCCCTCGAAAACATAATAACCCTTCCTCATTCACACTACATTCCGTTGATCCATCACTTGATCCTACCTGAAACTTCCCCTTTAGCAGCTCATCCGTCTGCTGCTTCTCCTTAACCTGACTGACCCAAGAGGGTTTCACTTGAAGTTCGGCTAATAACCTCCTCTCATCGTATAAACTGAGGTGAGCAAACATCGCTCTCAAGTCAGAGATTACTTCACGACTCAGGGTATCTGCCACCACGTTAGCTTTACCCGGATGGTACTCGATCGAGCAGTCATAATCCTTTAACAACTCGATCCACCTCAATTGCCTTAGATTCAACTCCTTCTGGGTCAAAAGGTATTTTAAGCTCTTATGATCGGTATAAATGATAGTTTTCTCCCTGTACAAATAATGTCTCCAGATCTTCAAAGCAAAAACCACCACCGCCAATTCCAAATCATGAGTGGGATAATTTGCTTCGTGTGGTCTTAACTGCCGAGATGCATACGCAACGACCTTTCCATCTTGCATCAACACGCATCCTAGTCCTGTGTGTGAAGCATCACAGTAAATCACAAACTCCTTCCCAGCCTCCGGCTGAATCAACACCGGAGCCTCTGTCAAGATCCTTTTTAACTTCTCGAAACTCTCTTGTTGCTTATCAGACCAAACAAACGGAACCCCTTTCCGCAACAACTTAGTCAACGGTGTCGTGATCAAGGAAAATCCTTCCACAAACCTTCTGTAATACCCGGTTAAACCAAGAAAACTCTGAATTTCTGCTACCGATTTAGGCGGCTTCCAATCCAACACCGCTTCAATTTTTCGAGGGTCAACCCTAATCCTCTCTGCCGACACAATGTGACCTAGAAAAGTAACTTCCCTAAGCCAAAATTTGCACTTACTGAATTTGGCATATAGCTGCTTCTCCCTCAGAATCTACAGAACCACCCGAAGATGTGAGTCATGCTCCTCTTCCAATTTTGAATAAACCAGGATGTCATCAATAAATACCACGACAAACCGATCCAAGTAAGGTTGGAACACTCGGTTCATCATATCCATAAACGCTGCTGGTGCGTTAGTCAATCCAAATGACATCACCATGAATTCGTAGTGACCGTAGCGAGTCCTAAAGGCCGTCTTATGAATATCCGCCTCCTTGACCTTGAGTTGATGGTACCCTGACCTCAGATCTATCTTCGAAAAGACTGAAGCCCCCTTCAACTGATCGAACAAGTCTTCGATTCTCGGCAACGGGTATTTATTCTTGATGGTCAACTTATTCAGTTGACGATAATCAATGTACATATGCATTGATCCATCCTTCTTCTTAACGAATAACACCGGCGCTCCCCAAGGTGACACACTTGGTCGAATAAACCCTCTGTCCAGCAACTCTTGTATCTGTGCCTTCAACTCCACCAACTCTTTTGGCGCCATTCTATATGGAGCAATAGATACTGGCGCTGTTCCCAGAAAAAGATCGATACCAAACTCAACTTCACGATCCGGGGGTAATCCCGGAAGCTCTTCTAGGAAAACATCAAGAAATTCCTTCACCGTCCTGACATCCCCGACAGTTAGTTTCTTGGCTTCCAGAGCCCGAACAAACATTAAATTTGCCTCGCATCCTTTCCTCACCATCCTTTCTGCTCTTAAGGCGGACACCACATTTGACAAACAGTTCCTCCTTTCACCTACTACCAACACCTCACCACCCTCCAGAGTTTTTAACACCAAACGCTTGGCTGCACAATCTACACTAGCTTGATACCTCACCAGCCAATCCATACCTAATATTAAATCAAACACCCCGAACGGTAATTCCATTAGATCCGTCCGGAAAACTATCCCCTGAACTTCTAAAGGTACCTCCCGATAAAGCTTATTTACCACCACCGAGTGTCCTAATGGGCTAACTACAGTCATCTCCCTAGAGGAAATCTCAGAATCTACGCTTAAAGTTCCAGACACCCTACTAGCAACATATGAATACGTTGACCCAATGTCAATCAATGCAGTGTAAGGCAAGCCAAAAATTAAAAACGTACCGGTTATGACATCCGGTGCGTCAGCCTCCTCTCGATGTCTGACAGCATAGACTAACCCCGGCTGTCTCGCCTCTGTGTTTCCTGCCCCTTGGCCTGGTGCTCCACGACCCCGACCGGAACTGTTACCACCTCTGGCTGGACCACAACCTCTCTATGGCTGCTGATCTCCTCTTCCCGGCTGAGCATTCCCTTGACCTGTGGGCCCTTCACTGCCCCGTTGCTGCAGACAGTTTCTAACTTGGTGGTCCGTAGATCCACACCTAAAGTACTTCCCACTGCCCGCCCAACACTCACCTACATGGAATTTACCACATCGAGCACACTTCTGCGTCTAACTAGCAGCAGTAGGTCTCTCATTCCGACTCGGTCCATCTGACCTAGGCCTTTTCTGAGTAGGCCCAGTTGCCCCTAACGATCCAAAATTTCTCTTACTTCCACTCCTATCTGACCTCGGCACCTTACTTGAACACAGAGGATTCCAATCACACCTAGGAGAAATCGGCACAAGCACCACAGAAGAAGAAATTCGGCAATACCAGGGAAGAAAAGAGCCGAAAATAAGCAAAAGAACTATAGGTGGAACTTAAGAGTTTTCGGCTTTTAAAGGAGATAAAGAAGAAAAATGTAGAGACAAAGGCTGTGGAAATTCAGCTTTAGCATAAAAGTGAAGATGGAAGAATGGGATTAGGGATTTCGGCTTAAGCAGAGAATGAGACAAAAGAATGAGAGGAAAAACCCAAATGCCGAAATTAAAGAAGAGAATAGGAAAATATAACCCTAATGCCGAAAATAAAAAGATATTCCCCCCACTTGAACCAAATTTCGCACTTACTACACAAAAGCCGAAAATACCCCTTCTGACCACTCAAAAACTCAACCTATTAACAGGGAAATTTCGGCACCCCTTGGCCATACTATAACCGATTCCTCCTCCCCCTCAGTGTTGGAATTTCGGCCACCACTGTGACCAGCAGATAATTCCTAAATTTTCTCCCTTATCATTATCTGATCTCTCATCCACAAGTGACATGGATAACACCACATCTTCCTTCCTTTTATCAGTTACTTTATCAGCCGTATTATCCACATTATCCATCAATTATTCTTCCTAATTTCAAGCATCCTAGCCGCCCCCAACTCTCCTCTCATTTGACACCAAAAACATTTAAAATAAGAGGGTAATGCGACTCGAACCTTGGTCCTCCTCAGCTGACGCCACCTCCCTGCTCTCTAAGTGGCGCTACTCTGCCACTGAGCCATAAGCCCATTTGTGTCTTAACTCACAAATAATATCTTTTAAGCCCTATCGTAACTGGCTTTCCACTAGAATGTCCAAACAGAAAATTCGATTAAGGCCTCATCCCAATCTCTGAGCCCGTTCTTGACCCCTTAAACACCCTAACTAGCACATCAAGCATAACATAATCACCATAACATATTAAATGCGAAGCCCCACCAATTCAGGATGTTACACTCATTCCCTAAGGTTCAACCGAGACTTCAACAACATAAATTTTCATCATATTCTCATCGAAACATCATTGATCAATTTCATAGAAATAATATACATCTTCACGAAATGTCAAGCATTTTAAAACATAATAACATGATGTTGGATTATTACACACAAACTTACCTCGGTACCAAAATATATGTAGTTATTCAATTTAGCCCACCACATTGTCCTTTCCTCGGTTTCGGTCTAGACTTCGTGTTTCTTGATCTATTATGACAATTTCACTTATTTAATGATCACATTGACTAAATCAACCCATGAATCATACTTTGGCAAAATTGCAATTTTGCCCCTATACTTTCACATATTTACAAAATGGTCCCTAGGCCCGTACAATGAAATATACCCATTTCCTTGGCTACCCAAGCCTAGCCGAACATTTATTGAGCTTATAATAGCTCACACTTTCCTTAAAAACTGATTTTTGCTACACATTTTATCACTTTTACAACTAGGTCCTTTTTATGAATTTTCCATGAAAATTACTTAGAAAAAGATGTTTTATCATACATCAAACTTTCATATTCCTCCATTAAACATCAAAATACATGCATGTTATATATGGGTAAATTTTCTAACATAACATCTAGCTTAAAATATAGCTCGAAATAGCTAAATCGTGCTACGAGGATTTCAAAAATACGAAGGACATTAAAAACGGGGCTAGGAGGTACTTACAATCAAGCTTGAAAATTGAAGAAACCCTAGCTATGGTGAGCTTGAAATTTTCGACAATGGGGAGGAAGATGGACATCAATTTTGATTTCTTTTTCCCTTTTAATTCTTTTATTATCAAAATGACAAAAATGCCCTTAAGGCCCATTCCTTGAGATTTTTTCCTTCCCATGTCCATTTTTGTCCATCTTGACATATAATGGTCTAATTGCTAAATAAGGACCTCTAAAAAAATTTCTAATGCTATTTTATACTTGAATCTTCTAGAATCTCATATTTTTCAATCTTTACAATTTAGTCCTAATGAATAAATTGATCACTAATTAATAAAATTTCCTCATGAAATTTTCACACAATCATGCAAGCATGTCATAGACCTCATAAAAACCATAAAATACATATTTCTACTTTAGATTTGTGGTCTCGCAACCACTATTTTGACTAGGCCCTAAATCGGGCTATTACATTAAAGGTTTCAAGTTAGGCAGTTACATGGCCTGGCACACGGGCGTGGCCGTGTGACCTAACTTAGAGAGTTACACAGGTACGGACACGGGCTGGGACACGGGCGTGTGTCCCTAATTCAATTGTTACACAACCTGAGACACGGACTTATGTCTCAACCGTGTGAGTCACACAGCCTAGCCATACGGCCTTGTGACCCCTGCAGTTTAAAAATTTCTAATTTTTTTCTCAATGTTCCAAATGTTTTTAATTTAGTCCCAAATTATTTCTAAAGTGTTTCTAACGCCTCGATGGCTCAATTAAGGGACGACATGCATATATATAAATTGTTTATTCTATGTTTATATCAATGTTCAAAAATGTAATTTTTTATGTTACGTTTTTGTAGTAATGGTCCGTAACCCTATTCCAGCGACAGATACGGGTTATGGGTGTTACATATCCACCCCCATTAGAGCTTGAAAAAATGTGATAAGTTAATTCATTCAGCCAATTATTTTTTAGTTGTTCTCGTATAAGAGATGATCTTCACACCTGGTAACTTGGATGTATAAGATAAACAATCTTCCTCTTTGCTTGTTCGAAGATAGGTATTGTATGAAATAGAAAGGAATTTGGTTCCACTACCACCTGATCACCATTCCAAATCTGAATATCTAGGCTTAATTTGCATGTCTCTCTTTTTAATTTCTATAGAGATAGAATCTTTCCAGCATATTCATATTCCACTCACAAAGCCACAAGCTAAAACACGATATAAGAATGGAAATCGAAAGCTCTAAATCACCTGATAACCTTATTTCCTACTAATTCTAGTCTCAAACCAACTAAGATATCCATGTCATGCTCCTGACAATTCTCCTTAATAAATCAATCAAAATGGGGTTTTTCATACCCTCTAACAATTTCAATCAAATACTTTAAAGGCGATAATAAAATAAAAGGGAAAATAGTAATAATTTACCTTAGTATTGCACACAATCAAACCCATCCACTACATCACAATCGAAAAACTCCACATATTCATTCATAGGGGCACCCTCATCATATTCAATAGCCAATAGGATTTCACAAATGGCTTCAAATTCTTTTTTACTTGACATTAAAAGATCTTTTCCTTTTACCTTTCTCTTGGAACTATTCTTGGATTGACCCATTTGACCACTGAGCTTTCTGATGAGATAGAAGAATGATAAGTTTTCTTAAGCAATGTGTAACCTCCCCTTCAAGAGGTTAAGGTTAAAATTTTTGTTAGCTATCAATACAAAGTAGCTAGGTTTCAAAGAAGAGTCTCTTTTTTTCTTTGCAATAGAAATCTCCAACCAGGTGAAGTTTTGGTTATTATTTAGAAGGCCTTATGCTTCAAACAACCAACCAAATAGGCCATCTAGGTTCACCATAGCATTCAAGTTTTCTGGTCTATTAACATCCTCCAGGGCTAAGTCGTTATTTGTACTACTTTTTGAAAGCGTAGAAGTAAAATCTTCAAGCATGAAAATTTGGAAAGGGTTATCAATTAGGTGAGATATATGTAATAAAGGTAAAGATATTTAATTTTTGGGCGAAAATAATTGTTAGCTGATGTCTTGAGAAGAAAGTGTTTGTTTGGATATGAAGAGAACACTAAACTTTCCAACCTGATCTAGTAATGATGCAAGGTTAGTGAAAGTAGATGTGACCTAAAAAAAGTTTGAAATCATTGAACAAAAAAAGTATTATGGATCTGTTGGTGTAGGGGGCTAAAATAAACTTATGAGAAATTAATGAAGGCTTCAAGGCTTGCATCAATGTTACTTTCTTTTAGGTTATTTTTATTAAATCCAGAGCCCTAAGAGTAGTATTTTCATCTATGTAAACTTGTACTTTTTCTTAACAGATTGGTTAATAAAATTATTTATGAGTTACATTAATATCTTTTTTATATTTTCCTCAATTATTTTTACATGCAAATGTAACGCCCCAAATTTGGGCCTAGAAGTATTGGGCCTTGAGTATGGGTATGTAAGGAGGCTGTAAATAGGTATTTAATTGTGCAAGGAAATGACACAAAAAGTATGTCTGCTTTGGTGGTTAAGGGCCCTGAAAAGTGTTGGAAAAGTCCTGGGTTCAAACTTGGGCTTTAGCAAAAATTTTGGTTTTAAGTGAATGAAACCTTGGATGCTTGGATGTAAGCCTTTTAAATAATTAACATTAAAATGTGACAGAAGATGAGCTTGTAGTCCAGTGGTTGTGGCGTCATTAAGGTGGCAAGGGAGCTTGAGTTCGAGTCACTCTATGCAAAAGGAGTATTTATTTTACTCCTTTGCTGTGTGAGTGGTGGAGTTTGAATAAAACACTACAAAGGTGGTTGGAATTTGAACTGGTCAAGGAATGGATTATGGAGAAAATCAAGGAGAAGATTGGAGAGGAAATCATGAAGGGATTTTAGGAGGAAAAAGGGAAATTTGAAGTGAAGTAAAACTGTGCCGAATTTGCTTGGGGGTCTTGCATTTTTGGCTTTTGGTGATCATTGTTTTTGGGGTTTTCCTCTGCAACATCTTAGCCGTATACTTTCCTTGAGTGGCTGAATACATTTTGACCTGTTTTCATAACTCCTTCATCTATTCTTTTGAGTACTACGATCAATTATATTCTGCTTCTTTTTCTATTTTCACTTCGGTATTCATTCACTCACACTTCTCATTTCTGTTAGCCCGCTAGTTGTATTCTCTTTTCTTTTGAGTTCTTGCCAGATACCTTCTTCTTCTTCCTTCCTGTCACCTCCTTCGATTTTTTTCAAACGACTATTCTTTTTCCCTCTCTTACTACCGGCTTCTGCAATTGATTCTAAACAATTGGCTGAACATCTACCATCTTGTCCCTCTACACTTCTTACCTTCACCTCCAATTGCTTCATTGGCCGAATACTCATAGGTGAGTATTCGACTTGCGCTTTATTTCCTCATTCGGATTTTTCTCCTTCTCTAGTCATTGTCTTTTGTTTCTCCTTTTCGCACTAACTATATTATTTTGGTACACTCTTCAGTTTAAATCGATTCTCGGCTCATGTACACTACTCCTTTTATCAGTATTTGGTTCTACGGTCTGGTAAGGGGTGGAGAATAGGGTATAGGGTTCTTGTTGTAATGATATTGTATGTCTTATATAAATCTAAAGAATGAGGGGGTTCTTGTGTAGGTTGTGGCCAAAGGTGATTGGTGCATTGTTTGTGAACTGAAGAGGTGATCGCTTCTGTTGTTGGTAAGGGCATCGTATCTGATTTAGAATTCCGTTAGATTTTGTTATTGTTATGAGTTAAGTTTCTAATCGGATATTATTGGTTTAATTTAGGTACAAGGTTACTTTCAGCACAATTCACTTTCATAGTCAGGTGTGTATTTTTACCCTGTACCTGATAGTCGGCTAATAAGTCGATGGTGTGTATTAGTACCGTAATTGCTAATCGGTCAAAAGCCAATAAAGTGTGAATGTTTTTCGCACGGTGTTAGCTGTAGCGGCAAATGCCGAAACGCCGAATTGCCAAAAAGTCGAAGGATTGGGCTTTTGGGCCAGTGATCAACCGAGCTCACGAAACGTAGGCGTACGACGAGGAAGGTCGCCATGAGCGATCTCATGGGCTTGGGCCAGAGTGGGCGTATGGGCCCGCATGGGTAAACTTCACTGTTAAGTGGGACGTAGATAGACTTGTCATGTCGCGTACATGACTAGGGTAGTTCTGGGCCTCGTTGGGCCGAAGTGGGTTGTGTGGGCCCAGTGGGCTTGTGGGCCCACACGGATAAAATGTATGTAAGATGGTAAGTGTTGTTTGAACTGTGACGTTTGCATAACTGTGGCTGTTTCTGGGCTAAATGGGCCACACATTTGGGCCGAGTAATGGGTCCTAGGCCCATTTACACCGTTGTGATTGTTTAGGTTACTTAAGTCACTCGAGGCGAAGGTGGACCTTCTATGGGGTCGCTGAGACTCCGATTTGGAAAATTACTAAAATAACCCGATTTGTAAAATTACTGAAATACCCCCAGTTTGCAAAATTACTGAAATACCCCCAGTTGGTGAAATTACCGAAATACCCCTGACTTGCAAAATTATCGAAATACCCCCAGTTGGTAAAATTAACGAAATACCCTCGATTTGCAAAATTACTGAAATACCTCCAGTTGATGAAATTACTAAAATAGCCTCGGTTTGCAAAATTACTAAAATACCCTCAGTTTGTAAAATTACTGAAATACCCTTGGTTTGTGAAATTACTGAAATACCCCCGGTTGGCAAAATTATCGAAATACCCTCAATTTTCAAAATTACTGAAATACCCCCAGTTTGCAAAATTATCGAAATACCCCTATAGGGTAGAATCAACGACATAACCCTGAAGGGTAGGATTGCCATAATACCCTTATAGGGTAAAATGACTATTTTGCCTTTGTGGGTAAATGACTGACTTGGACTATGAATTTGATTGATTTGACTGTGCTCGTATGGCTGTGTTTAAACTGACTTGACTGTGGTCGTGTGACTGATATGCTTTAATATATGTTTAAATGATTGTTACTAAGCATGGCCATTTTGCATACACGTGTAATGCTTGAGCATGACATACATGACATATTGCATGGGGTTGGGACACTAATACGAAGAAAGTTCTGATAGGGTCGAACAGGTCGCATGAGATGACTGTGGATCTAGTATTGATCTGTTAAGGTCGCACAGGTCGCATGAGATGACTGTGGACCGACGGACGGCTTACAGCCGCGTAATTTGATTATGGCTGTGTGCCAACCTAAATATGGCTCTGTGCCATCTTGATTATGGCTTTGTGCCAATCATATTTACCCGTGGCTATGTGCCTAACATATATATTGATGACTCTGTGTCGATCATAATTACCCGAGGCTGTGTGTTGATTATATTACCGTCACTGATGGTTATGTTCCAAACTTATTACAGTTATCGATAGCTTTGTGTCATCCTAATTATGGCTCTGTGCCATCCTAATAATGGTTTATAACCATTTTGTTTATGGCTTTTAGCCGTTCTGTTAACTAGCAGCGTTGCTGTGATGTTTATGGCTTTTAGCTGTTCTGTTGACTTGGTGCCACAACCGGTGCTAAGCTTGGTGTGTTGGCTGGGTGGGTCGATTATATCACCACGTAAGTGTAGGGTTGGTACGGGTGGTGTGTTGGCTGGATCGGGGTGGGATGCATCCTCATACTGTTGCACATCTATTTATGAGATTTGTCATTGTACTGGGCTTAGGCCACTTGTTCTGTTATTGGTTTGGGCTAGGCCCAATTGATTCTGTTATGGGTTGTGACCCAAATGGTATTGTAGTGGGATTTGGCCCACGTATGCTCTGAACTGAACTGTACTGTTACTATTAAAGGGCTTTGGCCCAGACTGTTTCGGTTTCTGTATACTGACTGTTACTCTAATAAGGGGATTACACACTGAGTTTTCGTAAACTCACCCCATTTTTAACTATGCAGGTAATCCCCAACGTTAGGAGGATCGGTGCTGCGGGGGACTCGGAGGTGACCACACAACTGCGGTTGTTATGCTTTGGACTTTAGTTATGTTTTAAATTCCGTTTTGGGTTTTAATTTCTGTAATAAGGCCTCTCTGGATTTAATTCTGAATTTGGGATTTTGTTACGTTTTATAGCTGTTAGACGTAGACGAGTTTTCAACCCAATTACTGTTTTTAAAAATAATCCTTTTAAAATTCTTTACCTTAAATTAGCTTCCGCAACTAAAAGAGATTTTTTAACGAAGTTAATAACGTTTTTAAAAGTGATTAACTTTTCAATGAACCACGTTTTGAAATTGAACGAACACAAACTAAGATTTGAGTTTTAAATTTCAAGAAGGGTTTTCAATGGAAACATGGTTTTCAAAAAACACTTCAATGTAACACGTCAAATTCGGCCATAACGTCTAGGTCGGGTTTCGGGTGTTACAGTAAATCAAAATAGAAGCCAATATTGGTTCATTGGTTGTCTAATTTTTAACTAATACTAAGCGGTATTACGTAGTCGGATTGTAATACGGAAAGACAACTTATATTAGTAGACGGACCTAAACATGTCCTTAGTCTAATCGTAAATGAGAAAACTGATTGAAAGACTAATGTGTCATCTATCAAGTCCAATTGGGGAGAGTCTTGGGCATCAAAGTGGATGACTCCCAGAAGATAGAGACATAGATATGACTAATTGGACTGACAGTACATCAAACAAGATCCAAGTAGAATAAATCCTAAATTCGTTTATGGATTAATTCACTTGTTACGTTCATAGTGTGGAATACCTTAATCTTGAGTGGATGATAGACTATGTATGTGTGGCTCGTATACTTTGATGTACTTAAAAGCCTAATTTCAAATAAATAAGGAACCGAAGGCTAGTGTATTGGGTACAGAACTTCTACAGTATGTAGCACCATTCACAATAGTGGAATTCATAGCCTAATATATGGGCAAATGAAATCCTCTCATTAGCATTACATGATAGATGAAAAGTAAACGGGATCACAGGTTGTTTGTGCTTGTAATGAATGACTTAATTACTGTATGATAGTATTTGACTTTTTATGATGGAAGATGTAATGATTGTTGTGAGATAAAATAGGATCATATTGGGAGAACAGATTTATCCCAAAGAGATTAAGGATATCCTATGAGGGTAACACACTTATGGAAAGGTCATTGGACGAGCACTGATCGAGTAGCTTTTGTAATGGTATGTAATTAGGGTGAGTTCAGTCATGATAATATAGTAGAATGACTTCGTGACTAAATGAGTTTATAATTAATAGACGAAAAGTTAAAACTTAATTATAAATCATTTCAGCCCTAATTACATATGTTCAATCGGTCCCTCCACTAGGTCATTGAAACCAGAAATAAATTGAATGATAAATCAAATGAACAGAAATGGATAGAAATGATAAAGTTAGATAAATGTTACATTTGAAAATGAAGGTGGTTTCTCACTTAGTATGGAAATGATCTGCGAATTAATTTAAGTTTTTCGAATTATTGCTTAATTAAATAATTGAAGTTCGAAAATGAAATAAAATTAATTGGTCATTATGAAATCCGTTGAATGTAAAAATTAAATATATTTACTCAAAGATTATTTTACGGTGAAATTGTCATGATTTTAATGAAATTAGACTTGGTTGAGAAAATTATTTAATTGAAAAATTAATTTAATAAAGAATGTCTATTTTGAGAAATAGAAAAACATTTACTAAGTTGGATTAAATTATAAAGTATTGAGTTAAAAGTCCAACAAGTATGTATAATTGGACCCAACACAAGAGAGACCTAAATCTCTATCATAATACATATGAGAGGAAGCACACCCTATTAGCTCCTCTCTCTCCTAGTTCAACTAAGGGATTGTTTTCTACTAAATAGACATTAAATGCATTATACTAATTCAACTAGGGTTTCACTTCCTCTCCTAATAAATAGATGACACCGATAGGGATAAAATCATAATAAGTTATATACAACTATTGTAACATTCCAGATTAGGGGTTATGCGTTCGTGCGTAATTCATGAGATAGTGGGCTCAGTGGGTGTGTTGGATGTGTTCTGAGGAGTTTTAAGAACCCTAAGATGTAAGGAAATGTATGGAAATGTAAGGAAATGTATGGAAATGTAAGGAAATGTCTTGTCTTGGAAATGTAAGGAAATGATTTAGAAATGATTCAAAAGAGGAAAGTAAACATTTCGGGAAACTTGGAAATGTAAGGAAATGTTAAGTTTAAAGGAGGCAAACGAAAATTTTTGGAAACTTGGAAATGTAAAGAAATGTCAAGTTTTAAGGTTTAAAAAGAGGAAATTAAGGCAATGTGGCCTTAAGAGAAAAAGTATGTGAAATTTGACACACAAACGGGCTTGGAAAAGTGGCCTGGAGATGCCACTTAGGGCCTCTGGAAATGGCGCCACATGCAAGGGTGTTGGGCCTGAGTTCGAGTCACATGGGTAGCAAATAAAAGAAATTTTATTTTTGCTTCCAGAAGCACAGAGGTGGACGGCAACAAGGCTCTTAAAAGGGGAGTTTTATTCTCTTTAAAGTTCGGCTAAATAGGGGATAAATAAGGGATTTATTTATCATTATTTTCAAGAGATAATGGTTGGATAAAATTCTTTTATTTTGTGATAATTAAAAGGATAAAGCTATCAAATAGAAGAGTGGTGGCCAAGTAAGGGATTCTGAGTAGTAATTTTGGCTATAAAAGGAAGAGTAAGGCTATTCTTCATTCATTCTTTTCTCTTCAAGAAAACCTCTGCCGAAATTCTCTAAAGTTTCTCCTCTTCTCTCTGCCGAATTCTCTCTGCCATTATTCTCTTTTTCTCTTTTATTTCTAATCCCTCCAAAAGCCGGAAGTAAGCCTTTTAAGGCCATAGCCGAATATCTTAAGTGGCTTCAAGCTTAGGTGCTGTCGATTTCTTCAAAGGTAAGAACAAGTTTGATTTCTATTCTTTTCTTTTAGATTTGTCGACATCTAGGACTAATCCCATCAATATTCTTGTTGCCGAAACCTTGAAGAGATCTTTCGGGATTTACTAAGTGTCAACTACAAGGAAGGAGAAGTTATTTTCCAGAAGGTACACCATAGGTCGTGTGTTCCCTAGTTATTCGGTGAATTTCGGGATTTAAAATCCACAAGGTAAGTCATATTTAACATTCGGCTAAGGGTTATTTGTTATGAATAAATGTTAGAAATTGATCTAACATGAAGTTATAGGGATTTCGACAGACATATAAGGCAAGGAATACTTTAGGGATTTGGAAATTGCAAGGTAAGTTTTAGTGTACTAATCTTACTAGGATTTGGATTTATGGCCGAATGGTTCTTTACTAAGTATTGAATGATTGATTAAATGTAGAGATCTAAGATCTAAGGCATTAGATCAAGCTTTTCGAGATTTGGATTGGAAACCTTAAGCGAATCAGGTGTGTACCCCACACTATCTTTAATACGTTTTATGGCAATATTTAATATAAGTATGTATAAGAATGTGAATATGGCTAAGGTACCCTAATGTGGTACAAAGTACTCAGGTACGTTTCCTACTTCTACTAGGATTACGAAATATGTTATATTTTAACATGTGAAAAGTGACATGAATGTGAATTTAAGTATGATATGCATGATATGAATAAAATGGGGCATTTGGGTTATATGAGAAAGGGGAAGTGAATATGGTGACTTCGGCTTCACTATCTGAATGTGGTGGCTTCGGTCACATTATCTGAATGTGGTAACTTCGGTTACATTATCTGAATGTGGTAACTTCGGTTACATTATCTGAATGTGGTGTCTCATGACACAATTATCTGGTGGCTATGCCACGAATTATATATGGGCGATGAGCACGTCGACTGCAGCGACTGCCTTCGATGGAGTGTAGCGGAAGGAGGGTTGACTTAGTAGTCCCCACGGTGTGCAGGTTGGTACGGGGATGTGTAGCGGATGGCATCTAGGTATGGGTTCGGGACTGCATCATTATCTTGAAATATTATCTGAACATGATTTGTATGGTATGCCTAAATCTATTAAATTTTAGTGTTGGTTACACATTGAGTCTGTTTGACTCACCCCGTTGTGGGACTATTTTCAGGTGACGAACAGTAATGGACCGGGCTCGGTAAAAGCTTAGGGGTGGCCATGCACAGCAAGGAATTTTTTATAATTTGGACTTTTATTTTATTTTAAGTATTTTAAAATTTTGGTTTTGGGAATATTTGATGTAATAAGGCCATAGCTGAACTTGTTTATTTTTACTTTTATTTATTATGATTACGAACTATTACTAATTAATGGATTAAATAAAATTATTTTAAACAAACCCTAAATGTTTGTCACTCTAAATAAATGGATTTCAATATAAGATAAATTGGTTTTCAACACAAGCCCAACCCAAAACAATATTTTTTTAAAATTTGCACAAGTTTTTCCTAAGAAACAAAAGAACTTTGAACCGGTTTACTTGAGGAACATACCAGATCCGGTCCAGGCTCGTGGGTCGGGTGTGGGGTGTTTAAACTATGGTATATTTCTATTCTGACAAAAAGTAGTAAAAAATTATTTTCGAGAATAAATTCTATTTTCTGGGAATAACAATTTTACTGGTTTCTATTGAGAGAGATTTATTTTCCCACAGAAAGTAAAGAAACTATTTATGGGTCTGTGTTTGATTCGAAATTGTTTAAGGCCACACTCACAGCAATTGTTAGTATGAGAATAGCAAAGAAGGCCATTCGATTGAAATCTGAGAATGCCTAGGATCCATCTAGCCCAAAATACAAGTATTATTTAATAATAGCCCGTTTTCAGTGGTGTCAGAAATAGTGGTTCTAGGACCACAATTTTGACGAGTGAGTTATTATTTTAATATTTATTTAATGTCTACAAGATTATTTTAAGGTCATATTAAAATTTTGTTAAGAAATTTTGAAGTTTAAATGGTTAATTAGGTAAAAAAGGACTAAACCGTAAAATGTGTAAAAGTTAAATTCTATTAGTTAAAAGGGCTAAATGGATATGGAAAGGTTAATTGAAGGATGTAGTTGGTAAATATACTATATTGTGTGTTAGTGGATGCCCATGGATAGGTTTTATTGAAATTTTTTATTAATGATAAGGGTAAAGTCGTAATTTAGTAATTAAAAGAAAATCAAGAAAAGAAAAGATGAAACAAAGTCATCATCTTCTTTCTTTTACCTATTTGGAATCGAAATTAGGCATTGAAGGGGGAAAAAGCTTCGATTTTGAGTTTCTTCATGATGGTAGGTTTTCAAGCTCGTTTTTAATGATTTTTATGTTTTTGAGGTCGTTTTAGCTTAATTTGGCTAGCCCGGAGGTTAATTTGCAAATCTATTAAGGTTTGAGGGATTGCCATGGTTGTTTTTGAATAGATTTTGAAGTTACTTGATAGACTATTAATCTTGGTTGTTAAATAAACATGTTTTGTTAAGTGATTTTTGGTGAAATTGTATTTAGGGATTTATTTGTGAAAATAGTAAAATTTCATGGTAAAATTATGAAATAACGATTTAAGTGGGTTGATATGAGTCCCTAAGAAATTCGGCTGGCTTGTATGAAGGATTAAAATGGTTAAATTTCAAATTATGAGCTTAAGGACTAAATTGTGAAAAGTTAAAATGCTAAGGGTAATTTTGTAATTTTATATAAATAGGAATTATGGATTAAATTGAATACTTGAAGTACTTAATTGAATGAAATTATCTATTTAGATCAAGGTAAGCAACAGCCGGACTTAAATCAAGGAAAGGCTAAAACTTCGGATTAGTTTGCAACTCTACTTCTACGACGCTAGTTATTGAAGTAAGTTCGTATTAATTATGATCGTATTAATGTTAGCTAAATTGATTATTTGCTATGTTGTGTTAATATAATCGGACTTGAAATTTTATATGTATCAGTGTATAAATAATTGACGGATAACGAATCCTGTTTGAACCTTAAGAATACTTAGGATACGAATGACATGTCATTAAGGATTTCATGTTCTTGGTGCTGTTCTTGAATGTCCTACCAATGGCTGAGGTCCTGCATTTATTGTGGGTTCTCCACAGCTCGTGTGAGCAGCATCGTGCAGCTAACATTTCGACCCACAGCTCGTGTGAGCAGGCCCATTTCACTGCTCATGTAAGCACTATTGAAAAGAAAAGGTTACGATTATATGGAAAGCCACACTATGTGTGAGCGCTCCTGAGTATCCGATATAATTCTAGATGGTTCAACGGGTAAGTAAAGGAATGGCATGGTAAGTACACAATGTGATATTGAACCATGATCTATGAAAAGGCTAATGTAATAAATGATGTGCATATGGAAATCTACTTATATTATGGTTGAATTCATATGTATCATGGATGAGCTTACTAACTTGTGAGTTTGATGATGTTTGTATAGGTTTTTTACTAAGCTTATGGTCCTGGTAATGATATTATGCTTAATCTATAAATTGCGCTAATGAAATGGTAAGTTATGTTTGAGCTTATACGAGCTTACTAAGCACTAGTTACTTATGTAGTTACTTTCCTTTGTTTTATAGATTATTGGAAGCTCGATCAATTGGAAACTTGTCGGCGATCAATCACACTATCCAGCAACCATTTCGGTACTTCTTGGGTGCATTTTGGCCAAGGTTATAGATGGCATGTATAAGATTTTATATATGGTATTTCTTGAATGTGTAATGGTTGATTTTGTTTGTATATGCTTTTGAAGTTTATGTTTGTTTTGGTAAGCTTTGGAAACTTGCCAAGTTAGGTCATTTTGGCCATTCTTAATACTCTTTTTTGTATATAATAGTTGTATATAATACTCTTTTTCTATGTTTGGATGGCATGTAAATGGTCATATACGATATCATTTGGTAGATAAAGAACTAGGTTCTATGCTTGAAATGTGGCTATGTTACTTTGATTTGGTCAATGATGTTTTGGTATAAATGTGGTGCCTTTGACTGACATATTGGTTAGATGATATAGGATGTTTGAAATGGTATGTTTACGTGTGTTTGAATGATGTTTAAGTCCCTTGAATGTGTGTACAAATGGGATGGTTGGTTAAGTGTGTTTTGGTTTTAAAATGGCTTGAAATTAGGGTCAACTTATGGTTCACACAGCCTAGGACACAGGCTGTCACACGGCCGTGTAACACACACGGCCTGGCTACATGGTCGTGTGTCATTTGCAAATCCTTAGTGTAATAAGTCAATGAGTTACATGGCCTAGCACACGACCTACGACACGGTATGTGTTGCAAGTCGGAGAGTTACACGGCCTGCGACACGGCTGTGTGACCCAACTCAGTGAGTTACACGGGTGAAGACACGGGCTAGGACATGGTCGTGTGTCTCTTTGTTCGAACGTGTGACCACTGTTTTCAAATTTTGTAACTTTTTCTTAAATCTTCTTATTTGTTTCAAATTAGTCCCGAATTGCTTCTAAGCTATTTTTGAATATGATTGATTGATTTGTAATAAGATTAATTTATTTAAATGTTATGATGTTAAATGTTTTTTGATTGTTCGGTAATACTCTGTAACCCTAATTTGGTGGCGGAAACGAGTTAGGGGTGTTACATATTTCAGGAAAAAAAATATTGCTATAAATACCTCAAATCGGCTCTATAACATCCCAATTTTTAGCTTAAAAGAATGTAGAATTATTTCAAAGATGAGTAAGTGACCTAGTGGTTAAAAGAAAAAAGAGAAGTCAGTGCAAATAGATCAAGGTCTCGAGTTCGAATATCTTCCCTTACAAAATAGCTTAATTTTGCAAGATTTTCTCTTTCTCCCTATTTTTGTGCTGCGCATACCTTATAACCAGGTATAAATACAATCTTTAAAAATCTCCCTCATTCCAAATCTAGAAATTCGGGTATTCAACTTACAAGATCCATCAAAAAATTGAAAGAAAACAAGAACTTACGTAAGCTATAATAGAGGGGCAGTGTAACAACCTATACCCGGCCTAGTAGCCAAGCCCGAATACAGGATGCCACCACCATCTCATGTCATATACCACAAATAAAAGTTTATTCTAAAAGAAACGCCTTTCATATTATTGTCCATATAGGTTTTAAGTAAATTATACTAGCTAGTTATCAGTGTCAAGTGCAAAACTTACATTAAATAGTCTTATAAACATATTAAAACATGCATAAGGTCCACTCAACAAAATTCTAAAACCAGGTCCATAGGTAATGATACTGACACCAAGGTATCGATATTTTCTTTAAATGGTATCAATACCACCTGGAAAAACAATACCAAGCTTTCATTTTGTTTCTAGATTAAAAATCAGTCTCGAAAATTATCGGTACCAATCGTGAAGTATCAACAAATTTACCCCGAGTATCGATACTCGAGAAAAGGTATTGATACCAAATCTCTGTTCTTACTTCCTATACGTTTCAAAACATAGAGGTATCGATTTTAAAACCTGATTATCGATACCTCTGCTCTAGACCTCAAAAATGCAGCATACATATGTAATTAATCCATTCCAATTTAGTTTCTAAACATCATACATCAATTACTTCGACAAATAATCATTCAACGGCCTAATTAACAATTCAATATCACAAAACCGTGTCTGAGCAAGTAACGTCAATCCATTCTCATGTTCATGAACTCAAGCATAATAATAACATGTAATCCTAATAAACCGAACCAAAAACCAGTAAAATATCTAGAAGTTAACATGGCTATAAACAAGGCTACCACATAGCCTCGTTCCCCAAAACCTAAATAAATATAGAACACCTACAAAAATGCAAAAGTCTTACTTAGATCACCTCTTGGAACCACAGCACTCACACCGACACACGACTAATCTGTAATGGTTAAAGAAGGGAGTGGGTGAGCTTACAAGCTCAGTGAATACCTAGAACAACTATCATGCAAACAGTTTTTCAAGCATTAACGAAATATCCATATAGCATAACCTTAACAGTTCCAACTTTATTGTCATAATATACTTACTCGTGCATTATTATTAGTTCTTTTACATGGTAGACATATTCACTTTTAAGCATATATCCTATTACACATATAATCACCTAACATTCAAGCATATATCACAATATTCAAAACATCCTTATAGATAAATTGCATAATGGTCACATACCCTTTTAGGCATACGTCACATTACACATATATACATTTTAAGATAATTTGGCACTTGAGCTATGAAACATAAAACTGAGCTCTATCATCACTCATTGGATACGTAGATCTCCAACACACCAAAAATAGACTCATAGAGTCAAACATGTCTCATAAGTGAAGCATAAAGCTAACACTCTCCTTATTTCCCCTCACATGTCCAGTTGAATAGAGCTTAGCTCACATTCCCTTATCCCTCCAACATGTCCCAGGGCCTCAATGCCCAAAATCACTATACATATAGGTGAGTACTCACAACCCTATGGCATGCCAACTATATCCAACAGTTCCAAGATCATAAGGCCAAAATATCAGAAGTCAAACACATATCACTTACCGATTATCTGTGCACAATCACTGCATATTTTTATATTTAGCAAAACATTGTCACTATCATTTAACATATACATAACATGTACATATTTTCACTTTCACAACAATTATCATAACCATATATCACATGTTATAGCATCTCATCTCAATTCACATATTCACAAACACATAAGCACTTTGTTCACAAGATAACATAGGTATGAGAAAGCTTACACTCAGAATTTATAATAGGGGTTTATGCTACTACTAAATTCCTAAATAACACATTGAATCATGTCCGCAAGCAATTATTCCAAACACTCGCCAATTATGCTTTCGTCGAAAAGCAAAAAGCTTAAACTAGCGTTTCCTTACCTTCATTCTATCAAATCCGAAACTTCAACACAACAAATCCGCGCAACAATACATCCAAAAATCAGACAATGACTGATTACAAGCATACTAAACATGAGCTAAACTAAGTTCTCATGTAATCGAAACTTATAACAGAACAAACTTTAAATTCGAATATCTCGATCTATACTTAATCTTTTCGCCTAAAACCAATTATGTTCATCTTATAATTCACCAACGACTAATTTCCAACCTTTAAACTACAATATAATACTAAATTCATAGTATCAACTTTTTCGACATGTTTTATGGCTATTTTCTGAAAATTCATTAAAACTCAAAAAATCATTAACAAAACTTCAAAGTAAGTTTAGAAACTTTCTAACCATGTTAAAATTAATTGAAAAACACTTTGAAACCACATTTTTATCCGCAAACCCAAAATTCACCATTAAAGACCCAATTTTCAACTTTTATTTAAAACATACGATTTAATGGCTAAAAACTTGGTTTTAAAGACTAAATAACATTTAAGACTAATAGTAGATGGAAGAAAATCGAGCTTTAACACAAATAAAAAAAAACCCACGTTTGGAGAAGATGATGTAGATGATAAAGTTTTTGGGTGATTTTCTTGGTTTTTATAGTGGTTTATAACTTAAGAGATGATAAAAATCAAAATAAATTAGGATTTGGAGTTCAAAATTGATTGAAATAACAAGAGAGAATCAAGGGATGACAAACACAAATTTCGGGTAGTTTTTACGTGAATAACTTGGTGAAGAGAGGTTATTTAGCTTGGATTTTAAAATTCGGTTTAATTGCTTCATAAAGACTCACAATTTTGACTATTTTACAAATCAGTCCTATTTTCAAAATTAAAGGTATTTAAAACTCATTTTCAAAAATTGATTTAATTTTCTAAAAATCATGGTAAAAAATATTATCGGTAAACCGTGTCGCAAAATTTCAAACACTCTAAGGCTAAAATTCTAAAAATACCCCTAAAACTCTTAGGCCCTATTTTAGGGTGTGACAGGCGGCAATGGGCCTTTTTGGCAACAACGAAAATTGTTCTTGGAGGTTCAAGATTTCATATTTGGGGTTGGAAAATTAAGGGAAGAATGGCAGTAAGGAAAAGGGGATAATGATGCAAGCTCTTGTGGAAAAAGAAAAGAAAAAGAGATGTGTTTCAAGGTTGTTTGGGCGGCAGCAACAAGGAGAAAGAAAGAAAAAATTGAAGAGAAAAGGAGGAGAGGGACGGCTATGGTGGTGAAAGAATGATTAAAGGTTGATCAAATTAATTAAAAATAATATTTATACCTAGGTTTAATTAGGCATGGATGGCACACACTAAAAAAAAGAAGGGATTTTTGCAAATTTTAATTATTTTGCAAGGGAAAGGAATCAAACTTGGAACCTTAATCTAATTTCAATGCTTTCACAATTATCAGTTCACCACTGGGCTATTTCTTTATTTTTGAGATATTTTTGCATTCTCATTAATCTAAAATTCAGGATGTTACATATATATAGTGTTGGATTCTTGTGTACGTTTCTCTATAGCTGTAAACCATTTATAAAGGTAGTGGTGAAAGTTATGCCACATGTCAAGCTCCAGTATGGGCTTATGTTAAATATATGGATATTAAGGTTAGATAAATGGGAAGTTTTTCTTATTCCTTCTTCAAGAAATATTGTTATCTGAATCTTAAAGAGCCTAAAGTATTTCTTTCTCCTTCAAGCCGGAGTTATAGGTCTGGATTTTTACCAATGGTTACTTCTTGTTAAGGTAAGATTTATGGCTTTACATGTCACGTTACGAAAAATTAGGTCTGTGAGAGTGCATGAACAGTAAGATGGAAAAGTAAGGCCTTATATGAGGATTTTTTGGGTTTGTGATGTTGGTAAAGGTTATACGAATGAATTTTAATGGTGTATCTATGTTTTATAAGCAATAGTTTTTGCAGTTTCTTGTTGGATGTTGAATCTGGAGTTCAAGCTGTTACTTGTGAGTGTCAGGTGAGTCCTGTAACACCCCTAACCAGTAACCATTACTGATCTAGGGTTAAAGGCATTACCGGACAAATCGGATCCTTTTTTCAGACATGGCATAGCATAGTTCAACAAAACAAATCAAAGTGTCCCTTAATTAGGTCTACGAGACCTTTAGCATGCTTTAGGAAGGGGTCGGGACTAAACTGAACACATACGAAAATTTTTAGAAATTTAAAAATTTTTCAAAGTTACAGAGGTCACACGCCAGTGTGGGTAGGCCGTGTGACTCCCAAGGCCTTAGACACGTCCGTGTGTCTAAGCCGTGTCAAAACAGGGCATACATACTGACTTGTTCACATGGCCATAGACACAACCGTGTGCCTCACCCATGGTCGCTATTGACTTGCACCACATGGCCAGTCACACGCCCGTGTGTCCAGCCAGTGGTCGAGTCTGACTTGTTTTGAAATACAACCACGAGGGACACGGTCGAGCAATACACTCGTGTGCTCAACTGTGTGGGCAATTATAGGCCATTTGCAAGGCCAAAATGCCACCCACACTTTGGGTTATCCCTACAAGCACATATAAGCATCTTTCTGTACATCAATGGCAACCAAAACATATCAAATTGTACGCCATTTCTAACCACTTATGAGCTTAACAATCACACCAACTTATAAGCCATTTAACTCAATATAACCACAAGCACTTCAAAGTATAATCCATCACAAACTTACCATCAATAATATGCTAACTATGCATCAATAAGCTTACCATTCATATGACCATTTCAATTGCTATCAAGCTATACCAAAACTAAGCATCATAGGACATGATTAGTCATTCATAACACAACCATTTATCTAGCCATATCACATGGCTATGTACATATCTCAAACATATTCCAAAACAACTAGCCTATACATGCCAGATTTAGATATATACACATTTAAAAGTACCAAAATAGAGATTAATAGTGTGGTGATGATCCTTGATGATTCCCGAGCATTTCGTAGCTTTGATGATCTATAAAACAATGCAAACACACACAGAGTAATTTCAAAAGCTTAGTAAGCCATATACAAATAAACTTAACATAAAATGCACATAATCACATTTTCTTTGGCTCATTTGTTTAGCCATAGCTTACCAACACATCATATCTCAAAGCAGCTCTTTTCCTTATATTATAGTCATACATATATCACATTTTATCACATTACATCAATGCACATATTTCTCTTTTGCAAGTTCATAATACTCACATCCCATGCTTAAACAAAGCATATACATCAAACGTACCTGAAACGAATATACAACTCATATAGTCATTCATTTCTCGGACTTGCCCTTTGAACCATTCGGAATCAAATAGGATACTCGGAATACTCGGAATAGTCGTACAATGCCAATGTCCCAGACGTGGTCCTACATGTAACCAAATATCGATGCCACTGTCCCAGACAGGGTCTTACATGAATCAATACGATGCCAATGTCCCAGACATGGTCTTACACGTAAATCTCATATCGATGCCAACGTCCCAGACATGGTCTTACAGGATATCACATATCAAAAACCTATGTCATGAAATATGTAATCCTATCTATTCCTAGGTTCGTACGGGACTTCTCGGACATTGATACATTGTCGATACATCTTCGAATTTCATATAGTTATCATCTCGTACACATTCATCACAATGAAATTTCATATGAACATTCATAAATCAATACAAATACATTTATTTGTGTATAGACTTACCTCGAATTCGGATAAATGGACGGCTTCAACTACTCGATCACTTTCTCCTTTCCTCGGTCTAAATCTGTTTTCTTTGGTTCTTGATCTATACATATTCAAATTTAATCCATTTATTCACCAAATCACTCAATTCAATCCAAGAACACACACTTAGGGCAATTTACAAATTAGCCCTCACATTTTGACATTTAAGTCCTTATTTCATAAAAACACAAAATACACAATATTTCATGTTACCCATGCCCAGCCGATTTTCCACAAGCTTCATACAAGTCCATACATTTCATTTATTTCACATTTTAGTCCTTCAAAATATTTTTTACTCAATTTAGTCCAAATTACTCAATTTCATCAAAAAATCCAAAGACAAAACATGTTAATCTATCACATATCTTTCATAATTCATCTTCAAACATCATAAAACTCATGTGTTCATCAATGGCACATTTCAAAATTATCATCAATTCACAAAATTAAAGCATGGGTTTTGAAGAACACGAAGCAACGATTACAAAAATGTAGAAATTATAAAAAATCGAACAAAAACTAACCTTAAATCAAAGACATCTATGGCTGAATGTTTGAAGAGCTCAAACCTTTTTTTTTCTTTCTTATTTTCGATGATGAAGCATGGAAGATGATGACATTTTAGCTTTCATTTTATTTAATATAACATTAATAATCCATTTATTAATTTACCCTTTTTAATTAACACATAACTTTATATTAAACAAGTCCATAACCGTCCACTACTATACTTAGTGGTCAAATTTTCATTTAAGGACTTCACATAATAAGAACAATAACAATTGGGCACTTATTCAATTAGAAGGCCACTTTTACCTTTTATGCAATTTAGTCCTTTTCTCAAATTAAACATACAAATGGACAAATTAATTCACATAAATTTCACATATACTAATTCACATGCTGAAGACTCAAAAAATAATATTAAAATATTTTTCTGACTTGGATTTGTGGTCCCGAAACCACTATTCCGACTAGGGTCTAAACAAGACTGTTACAAGTCCTCACTCTGGCTCCTATTTATGAATAGTATAGGTAAGATGTACTGAAGAATAATGGACCTGGAGTATTTTATGGTCCAATAAAACTTAGGGGAAATGATGTAAGAATGGGGATAGTGTATGCAGAATTTTCATGACTTAATAGTGGAATGATGAGTATACAGGTAAATATTGAATGTAGAAAGATACGAACTTTTCAAGCAAACCCTTAAGGTGAACGTCTACGATTCTCTTAGGTGAGTGCATTTTAAGTTATGATTTGGTAATCTGATCGAGGTATTTAGATGATTGTTTGTATGTTTGACAACAAGGTTAGATGGAACTGAATGCATGGTGAATTATGTATGAGTAATTGTTATGATGAATTTCGTACACGTGAATGTGAAATGGATGATATATAAGTATTGATGTCTGAGCACGGTTGTATCTAAAAGTCTGGAATGTTTATGTGTCTTAGATGTATGCTTTGAGTTACGTTCAACTAAGAGTTTGTGTCTATCATCGCGATATTGTCTAAAGGGGTCTGTCGAGATTTTAAACATGAATTCTGAAAGGAAAAGTCCATGGACATGGCACTCTCTAAAGAAACTTAAAATAAGGTTATTAACCAAAAGGGTTTTCTGTTTGTCTCATGTAATGATGGGAAAACCTCACATAAGTGAGTTTAGGCAAATTCATATCGCAAAAACATGACAGATAAGGAAAGACTTTGTTGCAAGTCATAAAAAGAAAAGACTTTGCAGCAATTCATAAAAAGGAAAGTCTTTGTAGTGATACATAAAAAGATAAACCTTTGTGGTGATTCATAAAAAGAATAGCCTTTGTGGTGAATCATAAAAAGGAAATCCCTTGTTATGATTCATAGAAAGGAAAGCCTTTGTGGTGAATCATAAAAAGGAAAGCCCTTGTGACAATTCATAGAAAGGAAAGCCTTTGTGGCGAATCATAAAAAGAATAGCCTTTGTGGCGAATCTTGATAGAAAAGCCTTTGCGGCGTACATTGAATAGACTACCTTAGTGCTGTACCATGATAAGGCCTTCATGGCGTACTCTATTTCTCATGTGACCAGTTCTATATGGCTCCTAAACATTATCAGCATAATACAAGGACAAAATGCATCTATGGACTATGTGATAAGGCATTTTCATGAGAATAAGGCTCGACCGGACATAGTGAGTTGAAGAGATATAGAGATGTAATGGGTTAGTATTGAAAATGTATTCTAAATAAATATGTGAACTTTGTAAATTCAAAAGAAGTATTTGTCATCTATGTATATATGTCTTATTGAATCATGATGAGGTGATCACTCAGAGTTTGAAGGACGTAAGGGATGTATCGAAGACATTCTGTCAAAGAAAGGGGAATAATTTCAGAGTAAGGTATAAATACTGGACAAGAATCAAGGAATAGAACTTGAGGAAGTATTCGCCAAAGACAAGGTTGAAGGTAAAGAACAATGAGATCGTCTATATAAATTATTGGTTGCATCGTGCAAATTTGACTCAGGTAAATGACGTTTTTCTCACTAAGTTCTCATGAACTTATCTATGTATGTTATATTATAGGTATATTGATGTGGGTCTGCACCAGGAGGGATGACGTCAGGATTATGCCAATAAGTGGCATATCGGGTTATTATGCATACAGAGCAAGTTTGGCTGCGTGTTCAAAGACTAAAATGTTACTTAGAAATCCACATGTAGGATATCATTGTAATTTAATTACCTCGTGTTGTAGTTGTATTTACTCATTGTATCTACTTATGTATTTTAGTTTGAAATTTTGTAGTTAAGTAAGTTGTCACTATCTGTAAATCATATAAGTAAATTAAGCTTGTGTTTGTATTTGTGTGGTAATACCCAAGATCCAGATCCGGTTAATCGAATCAAGTTGAAGGTGTTACACATTGAGCCAATATTTACTTCCATTTTGCTTTACATGCAAAAACATTGAAGACAATATACAAATGGTACTAATGTAATTAATGGATAATACTATTAAACCAGTTTGTTCAAAAATACAAGTATACAAAACGAATATAATACACTTAGGGCACTGGATCTAACAAAATGTCCATGTAGCAAGGGATTGTTTTGGGTGATTTAATTCAATCCAATCTTCCATGTGAGTTTCCCAAATAATATCACCTTCATTGTAAGGCTAAATATCCTTCAAATAATCAACACAACCCATTCAAATCATTCAATAAATTGTCAATACTCAAATATGAAAATTGTCACTCAACTCTAGTGCTAAGAAAGTGGGCACTTCCCTGGTACTTAAAGGTCAATTTCATAATTTTCAACATATTAATTTTGGGACTCACTTAAGTTGATTGTGTGTTGTTAGTTATAGACTCGTATATCTCTCTTTCTATTATCATGGCTAATCTCTCACTTGAGCAAGGTAAGTTAAGTGAATGTTTGCATTTGAAATTACTAAGCTTTTATGCTTATTTTTGCTAGTAAGTTTTGTGTGGAAAAATTAAGTTCAACTCATCTCTTGAGACACCATACTATTGTGAGGCTTGAAGAGTATGAAATTAGTGTTTATGAGATAGTGGTACTAGTGGCATGTGCTAGAAACTTCATTTCTTACGTATATATATTAGCTACTTGAGAGTCTTGAGATCAAAGTGTTGATTTATTGATTTGATTTCATAAACATCATTATGTTTGGCCTTGGAGGCATTTATTGAAGGATTGCTTAACTTATTTTTGCATGTATGATTCATGGTTTCATGTTTGTAACTTGTTGAATGATATATTTATCTAGTTCCATGCTAAAGTATGATTTGATGATGAATTTTGGTATTTTCCATGCATTCTATTGATTTGTCATGTGTTTACATGATTGAGAGATGTTTTGAGATTATTTTTAAGTATCTTAAAAAATCTCCTGTGTTCTATTTAATTATGTTTAAGGTTCTTAGCTCTTTTAAATTTTAATTCCCATTAGTCACTTTATTCTAAGTTTATTTAAAATTTTGAAAATTTAATTGTTTAAAATTATTTAATGAATCCTTTAATTTTTTGTTTTAAGTTTTTTTTCTTAAATTTTATTATAGTTATATATTTTTTAAAACTTTAAAATATTAGTTCTTTTAAATAACCCATGTAATACATATTATTATTTCTATGTAGTTTTCTTTATTTTTAATCATTTAGAGTGATTTTTATGTGTTGAATGTTGTTGATTTTTTTTTTTTTTTGTTTATCTAAGCATGATTCTTTTAACTTGTATGTGATGGTTAAATAATTTGGATGTATATTAGAATTGAAATTAAGTAAAATTTAGAGCAAATATTAGCATAATTAGAACTTAAGTCCTAATAAAATTGTCACAAAATTAAAAGCAGTACTGTTTTAGGACGGATGTTACAGGAGTGCTAATGCTTTTGACATGTAATTCAGCTTTTCAACTTAGACATATTTTTTTTTAATATTTTGTAAGAATAATTCTAAGATAAATAGACTTACAATTAACTAAAAAATTACGACGACTCTCATATTTAAAATAACCCAAAATTTTGTATAAAAAAAACCCAAAATTAACTCATCAAAATTTTCGTATTACAATTGCCAATCTATAAATAATTTAAAAATTAATATAAATATAAAATTAATAATATTATACAATTTTAATCTCATATCTTTCATGTAATTTGTGAATAACGATTAATGATACAAATTATATTAAACGTAATAATTTATTTATACTATTTATAAAGTTTTTTTTTGTTGAGTTTGTGGGTGTTTTAGATTTTTTATAATTTTTAAAAAATAAATATTTATTTATAAGACTTGAATCAAGTACACATAAATTTTCTTCGTTTTCCATTTGAACTTTAATATTAAACTTTAAAAAATATTCAATATATAGAATTGTTATATATTTATATATATTAATAATTATGTTAATTGAGTTGGTATCACAAATTAACTCAACACCAATATAAGATCATGACTATATCATGATAAACGATCATATTCATTTAGTATTTTCAATTAGGCCTATAAATGGATCGAGCTTGAACGAACAATCATGTTCATTTGTTTATTTTTAAGCTTGTTCATGTTCAGTTTGTGTTCGTTAAAAATTTTAATTTTTTGTTCATTTGTTTAATGTTAACGACAATGTTCATTTAACTTAATCAAACATGTTCACGAACATTAAACGAACATGTTCATGAACATATAATTGAACATGTTCACGAACAATGTTAATAAATAATAAAAAAAACAATAAATAAATAAATATGTTGAGTATGACTTTTATTTCAGTCAAATTTGAGATTTCAATTAAACCTTATTTATTTGTTTCAATCAAACTCTGATTAGTCTAGGTTATTTTATTATTATTTTTGACCTATGAATTTAGCCTATAAATAGGCTCTTTTACAACCTTAGAAGAGATTATAACTCATAACACATTTAGAGAATTTTGTGTTTACGTTTTGAGGGTTCTTTATTTTCGGGTTTTCGGGGTTTAGTTTTTATCTCCATCTTTTGTACTCTTCGTTTTTTTTGCCATTATAGTAAAATTATCTTTGCCCGTGGTTTTTTTATCCTCTTTGAAAGGGTTTTTCCTCGTTAAATTTGTGTGTTCAATTTCTCATTTTATTCCGCTATTTTTTTTACTTGTTGCTTAATCGGGAATATCTCAACAAGTGGTATCAGAGCTAGTTCAATTTTCATAGATCAGCCTATTCAGAGATGGAAGCAACAAGGTTTGAAATTGAGAAGTTCAATGCTGAGACAAATTTCAATCTGCGGCAAGTTCAGATGATGGCAATTTTAGTTCAAATCGGCTTGAAAAAGGTTGTTACCGAGAAAAAGCCTGAGAATCTAAATCAAACAGAATGAGAAGAGCTTGATGAAAAGGCCTTGTCTGTAATCCAGTTGTGCCTCACGAATACAGTATTGCAGGAGGTATTGATGGAGACAACCTCATCCGTCTTGTGGAAAAGGTTAGAAACTCTTTATGCGACTAAGTCTCTGGCTAACTGTTTAGTGTTGAAACAACATCTATTTACATTTCGCATGAACAAATGTGAGCTTCTTCGAGATCACATCAGTCAATTCCTTACTCTTTTAAATGATTTAAAGAATGTTAAGGTTCATATTGACAATGAAGATCAGGCTATGCTATTATTGTGCTCTTTACCCCCTTCATACAAGTCTTTCAGGGTTACCCTGATTTATGGCAGAGACAAACTCTCGTTCGAAGATGTGAAGGGTTATTTGTTGAGTAGAAACAAACTCGACAATGATTTTGGTTTGGATAGCAAGGCAGATAAGCAAGCTTCCATTTTGGTAGCATCAAAGAAACGAGACAAAAGGTGTCGCTATTGTAAAAAGTTAGGTCACGTCAAAGCAGATTATTATAAACTGCGAAATAAAAGAGCTACTGAAAGTAACAAGGAAGATGTAGCTGGTGCTAATTTGGCCGATGAAAGCAGTGATGATTTCTTATTAGTGTCAACGAGTGACAACTCCAAGCTCACTTCCGAGTGGATCCTAGATTCGGGATGTTCTTTCCACATGTGTCCCAATAGAGAATGGTTCTTCACACACAGTTTGGTTGAAGGTGGAGTTGTGCGTATGGGAAACGATTCATCTAGTAAGGTAATTAGTATTGGTATTGTTAAAATTAGGATACACGATGGGATGATTAAGACACTCTCAGATGTCAAGTATGTACCTGATTTACGGAAGAATCTCATCTCCTTGAGTATTTTAGACTTGAAAGAATGCAGAATCAATACCGAGTCGAGCGGCATCAAAGTATCTCGTGGAGCTCTCATTTTGTTAAAAGGTAAAAGAACCGGCATTCTTTATATTCTGGAAGGTTCTAAGTGACCAGTGAAATCGGACATCCCTTGTTCGTTACAGAGTCGAAGTCAACTCGTTTGGAGCGGAGACAACTTGGTCATAGGAGGGAAAAAGGTATGACCATTTCGTTGAGGAGGATTTCTCTTTCGGATCCAGGTTTTGAAAAGTTATGTAACATCCGGATTTTGGGCCTACACAGAACAATGGTTCAGGAACCACAAATCCGACACAGCAAAGTTCATTTTTATTATATTTTTATGGTCTACAGTTTCACAGAATGATTTCTTAAAAGTTTCATTCGAAAATTTTGACGTTTGAGCACTCAATTTAGTCAAAAGGACTAAATTATAAAAAGTACAAAAGTTAAGTTCTACATGCTAGAGATGTCTAATTGCTATGAAATTTTAAATATAAAGTCCTTAGATGGTAATTAGACCATATGTTAAGATAGTGGACAAAAATGGACATGGTGAGATAAAATTTCAAAGTTTTAAGTGAAGGGCATTTTGGTCATTTGGTAAATAAAAGAATCAAAAGGGAAAATCAAGCTAAAATCTTGTCCATCTTCTCCCCCAAGTGCCAAAATTTACAAGACACCATAGCTAAGGTTTTCTTCAACTTCCAAGCTTGTTTGTAAGTACATTCTAGCCCCGTTTTTAATGCTTTTTACGTTTTTAAAGTCGTATTCACCTGATCTTTCTATTTCTACCATTATTTTGAAGTAGGGTTCATGTTTGAAATTTTACCCATGTATGACATGCATGTGTTTTGATGTGTTATGGTAGAAAATGAAAGTTTGATGTGTAATAAACAACTTTTACTAAGTGATTTTTCATAAAAATACCTAAAAAGAACTTATTTGTAAAAAGTTGTAAAATGGATAGTGAAAATCTGATTTGATGAAAATTGTGGGCTGATATGAGCATGTAGATGGTTCGGCTCGGCTTGGGTAACAAAGAAATTGAATTCATTTCTATTTACGAGCCTAAGGACTAAATTGTAAATATGTCAGAGTCTAGGGGTAAATATGTAATTTTTCCATAATGTGATGTTTGGACTGATTTGAGTAATGTGAATATTAAATAAGCTAAATTTACTATTATAGATCAAGAAAAACGAAGTTCGAACCTTGATCGGGGAAAGAATAGGGTGTTTGACGATTAAATCCTTTCCTACTATTTTTCTATCGAGGTAAGTTTGTATGTAAATAATGCATCGTTATTTATGCTTTAATTACTTTAGTATTGCATGAATTGTGATTTACTCTTTAAATGTAATTCGACAAAGTTTCGACAAGTGAGAAATATCCCGGTTGAACCTTAGGAATAGATAGGATACAAATGTCATGACATTAGGGTTAGTTGAGATTTCGTGTAAGACCATATCTGGGATATGGCATCGATATGAGATTTCGTGTAAGATCATAGTTGGGCTATTGGCATCTATATGAAACCCCATTTAAGACCATATCTGGGATATGGCATTGGTATGGTACTATGTGTGTGAAATTTCCCGAGTATCCTTTAGTATTCCAAGTGGTTCAACAGGAAACTCAACGGCAAAGTTTAGGTTGTGAAAGACTATGGTATGATGTAAAAGATTATGGTAAGTTACAAGTTGGTACAGGTATGTACATAAAATTTATGCTTAATGAGCTCGATATGTGATGAAACCTCGGTTTGGTTCGATTGAGTAAGTTGTGATGTTAAGATTTTAATAACATCTATGCGAAGCTTGATTATGAATTCACAATAACATTTATGTTGATTTACTTTATGTTAAATATATGTTAAAGTGTGTATGATGGTTATTATTTGCATAGGAACTTACTAAGCTTTAAAGCTTACTCCCTTTCTTTTTCCCTTGCCTATTAGAGACACCAAGCCAGCTCGGGGATCGAAGATGGTCGAAGATTCATTCACACTATCAAAATATCATTTTGGGTATTTATGATTTCAATATTTTGGAGTTATGGCATGTATAGGGACTTGGTCTTTTGTTATGTGTCATAATTAATTTAGCCATAAGTGATGGCTTCAATAGTTGATAATTCATTTTGTAAATGGCCATTGAAATTGGCTAATATTGGTTAAGTATATATGCATATGATGATGTCTTTCATGGATATGGATTTTTTTTGGCTTGAGATGATAAGTTTGAGAAGTTTTATGTGATAAAAAATAGCATGTGAATGAGATATATTGATATCTTGTTTGTGGTTGAATTGGTTGTATGAATATGTTTGGATTAGTGCTATGTTTTGTTGTGTAGGTTGGTGTATGGAAGGGTGGAAAAAATGCTTGGTAAATAGCCTTATATCTGCCCCACGGGCATATGTTTCGGCCGTGTGTCCCCTGCACCTTAATTGCTGCAAAACAGAATGCTCAGTAATGAGCTCAGGGGCAGAGACACGGACGTGTGTCTCAGCCGTGTGGACGAAACGACCTTGAACACGGGCGTGTGCCCTGGCCGTGAGAAGTCTACACATATTTTATGAAAAATTATAAAAAATTAATCGATCACACGGCCTAAGCACACAGGCGGGTGACTTGGCCGTATGACCTTAATTTGATGATGACGTCATAAACAGAATGTTCCCTAATTTGAACACGGCCTGAAGCACAGGCGTATCATAGGGTCACACAGGCGTGTCCTAAACCCACACGGGCGTGTGACCCACTTTTCATGAAAAATTTTCTATGTTTTCCAAAGTTCTCAGTTTAGTCCTGAAACACTTTCGATGTATTTTTGGGCCTCGTAGGCTCGTTTTAGGGACGGTATGAATGTTTTTGAAAAGTTTTAAATTTGAGTGGAAATTCATGTCTCGATTTTGAATGTTTTCTTGTGAATAAGTCTGGTAATGCCTTGTACCCTATTCTGGCGTCGGATACGGGTAAAGGGTGTTACATTTAATGGTATTAGAGCTATGGTTTATTCGATTCTCGAACTAACGTAGCGTGTGTAAAAGTCTAGCTATACATGCCATAAATGAACTATGATAGTGTAATGACTCTTGACAACTTTAAATTGTATTTTCATATAGTAATGGATCTCAATTGAGCTGAGGCTTATGAAGTCGAAAGTAATGCAAGGGGCAGCGTCGTTTATAGTAGACCTCCTACGGTTAGTCATAGAGAAGGAGGCATGGAAGCCTTTCTCCATATGATGAATGAGTGGTATATGGATTTTGTTCGAACAAATCTGAATGCCCAACCTCCTCCACCCCCACCCATTCCTCGACCGATTTTCGTAGCCCCACAGGATGTGGACTTCATAAGGATGAATAAGCCATCGGTTGATAAAATCTAAAAGCATGGGGCTGAAGATTTCTGAGCTAATGTGGATGATGATTCCGAGAGAGCCGAGTTTTGGCTCATCAGGATATTTGATAAGTTGTCCTGCACACCAGATGAGTGTTTAAAGTGTGCTATCTCGCTTCTGAGAGATTTTGCATACCATTGGTTGAATACACTTGTATCTGAGTTCCTAGAGAAAGGGTCACCTGGGACTTCTTTTAAAAGGAGTTCCGAAAGAAGTATATTAGCCAACTGTTCATCGAGAAGAAACATAAATAATTTCCTGAGCTGAAACAGGGTCATATGATAGTGACCGAATATGAGCGAGAATTTGTCAAACTAAGTAAATACATTTGAGAGTGTTTTTCTACAAAGGCTATTATGTGCAAAAGATTTGAGGATGGATTGAATGAAGATATTTGTGTGTTAGTCGGGATCTTAGAGTTGAAAGAGTTTGTGGTATTGGTTGAACGGGCTTGTAAGGCCGAAGAATTGAACAAAGAGAAAGGAAAGCTAATCTTGAAGCTATAGACTCGAGGAAAAGACCGATGAGTAATTAATTGCCATCTCAGTCTAAGAAATCGAAAGAGATGTATTCCCGTACAAATGTTTCAGCGGGGTATTCACGCAGAGATCGTGAGAAACAACATTCAAGTTTTAAATCTCAAGCTACTTCAATGGCAAGTGTGGGTAATGTAAAGACTAATAGGCCCGAATGTTAACATTGTAGAAGAAGACATCCCGGCGAATGTAGAATGAATGACCGGGCTTGTTTTAAGTGTGGTTCTCAAGATCATTTTATCAAAGATTGGCCGGAGATGGCAGGGAAAGAGAAATTTCAGAGTGCAAAGCCTAGTAATACTGCTTCTACAGGAAGATCCCCGAGGAATACTGGAAATGGAGCCAGTAGTAAAAATGTGACGAAAGAAACCGCGGTGAGATCCAAAGCTCGAGCACCTGCTAGAGCCTATGCCATTCGTGCTTACGAAGAAGCGACATCTCCCAATGTTATTACTGGTACTTTTTCTCTTTATGATACTGACGTTATTGCATTAATTGACCCTGGATCTACTCATTCGAATGTTTGTATGAATTTGGTAAATAATAAGAAATTACCTGTTGAGTTTACCGAATTTGTGATTAAGGTGTCAAACCCTTTAGGCAAGCATGTTTTAGATGACAAAGTATGTAAGAAATGTCATTTGATAATTAGAGGTCACTGTTTTCCGGCTAACTTGATGTTGTTGCCATTTGATGAGTTTGATGTCATTTTAGGTATGGATTGGCTGACGTTGCATGATGCTATAGTAAATTGTAGACAGAAAGTTATTGAATTGAAATGTGAACATGGTAAAATTCTTCGGGTTGAATCAGATGAGTCAGATAGATTGCCTGTGGTGATTTCTTCAATGTTAGCTTAGAAATGTATAAGAAAAGGGTGTGAAGCTTACCTAGCCTATGTGTTGAATACAAAAGAATCTGAATTGAAAGTTCAACCGATACCGATAGTTTGTGAATATCCGGAGGTGTTTTCGAAAGAGTTACCTGGGTTACCTCAAGTTAGAGAAATTGAGTTTGGTATTGACTTAGTACCAAGGACCTCACCGATATCGATTGCTCCGTATAGAATGGCTTCGACCGAATTGAAAGAGTTAAAGATTCAATTGCAAGAGTTGACAGATAAGGGTTTTATGAGACCAAGTTATTCTCTTTGGGGTGCTCCAATGTTGTTCGTAAAGAAGAAAGATAGGACTATGAGACTTTGTATAGATTACCGACAGCTCAATAAGGTAACCATTAAGAACAAGTATCCTTTGACGAGGATTGATGATTTATTTGACCAACTGAAAGGAGCGACAGTGTTCTCGAAGATAGATTTGAGATCTGGTTACTATCAGTTGAGAATAAAAGAGGCGAATGTGCCAGAAAACCACTTTCAAAACAAGGTACGGACATTATGAATTCCTTGTTATGCATTTTGGGTTAACAAATACTCTTGTAGTTTTTATGGACCTAATGAATCGAATTTTTAGACCGTATTTGGACAAGTTATGTAGTTGTTTTTATTGATGACATACTGATTTATTCTCGTAATGAGTTCGAGCATGCCGAACACTTGAGAACTGTTTTGCAGACTTTGAGAGATAAGAAATTGTATGCTAAGTTTAGTAAAAGTGAGTTTTTGTATGCTAAGTTCAGTAAAAGTGAGTTTTGGCTCCGAGAAGTCAGATTTTTAGGACATATTGTCTTAGGTGATGGTATTCGGGTTGATCCAAGTAAGATTTTGGCAATTGTTGATTATGTATCTGAAGTTAGAGCTTTTTGGGCTTAGCCGGTTACTACCACCTGTTTGTCAAAGGGTTTTCGATGATTGCTACCCCTATGATCAAGCTGTTGCAAAAAGATGTCAAATTTGTATGGTCCGAAAAATGTCAGCAAAGTTTTGAGAAGTTGAAAGCTTTATTGACTGAGGCGTCGGTTTTAGTGCAACCTGAACTGGGAAAGGAGTTTGTGATTCATAACAACGCGACACTGAATGGATTGGGATGTGTGTTGATGCAAGAGGGCAAAGTGATAGCCTATGCCTCGAGGCAATTGAAGCTACATGAGAAGAATTACCCAACGCATGATTTAGAACTAGCTACTATTGTGTTTGCTTTGAAAATTTGGAGACATCATCTGGACGGTGAGAAATGTCATGTTTTTACTGATCATAAGAGCTTGAAGTACTTGATGACTCAAAAAGAGTTGAACTTACGGCAACGAAGATGGCTTGAGTTACTGAAAGACTATGAGTTGGTGATTAACTATCACCTAGGTAAGGCAAATGTGGTCGCCGGTGCCTTGAGTAGGAAATCTTTGTTCGCTTTGATAGCGATGAATACGCGGTTGACTTTGTCCAGTAATGGTTTGATTCTAGCCGAGTTAAGAGCTAGACTGTTGTTCCTTCAACATACTTGTGAAGCTTAGAAATGTGACAGTGATTTCCAAGCTAAAAAAGCCCAGTGTGAATTGGGCAGTGATTCGAATTTTCATGTCAGATCCGATGATTGTTTGATGTTCCGAGGTAGAGTTTGTGTACCAAAAATGATGAACTTATTCAGAAAATTCTTCATGAGGCGCATAATGGTTGTTTACCTGTGCATCCGGGTGGTACGAAAATGTATAACGATTTGAAAGCATTGTACTGGTGACCAGGTATGAAACGAGATATTTCAGAGTTTGTTTCGAGATGTTTGGTTTGTCAACAAATGAAAGTTGAACACCAAGTACCTTCGGGTTTACTTCAGCTAGTGATGGTACCCGAATGGGAATGGGACAGAATTACAATGGATTTCGCAACTGGATTACCTCTGACTCCGAAAAAGAAAGATGTCATTTGGGTCATTATTGATAAATTAACGAAATTGGCTCATTTTATTTTGGTGCGTACCGATTATTCGCTTGATAAGTTAGCTAAGTTGTACTTTTCTGAGATTGTAAGATTGCACGGGATGCCTACTTCGATTATTTCGGATAGAGATCCGAGGTTCACTTCGAGATTTTGGAAGAAGCTACAAGAGGCTTTGGGTACGAAATTGAATTTTTAGTATTGCATTTCATCCACAGACCGACGGTCAATCCGAAAGGGTAATTTAGATACTTGAAGATATGCTTCGATGCTGTGTTCTAGAATTTGAGGGTAGTTGGGAAAAATATCTACCATTGGTCGAATTTTCCTATAACAATAGCCATCAGTCGAGTATAAAAATGGCACCTTATGAGGCATTGTATGGTCGCAAGTGCCGAACACCTTTGTATTAGACCAAGCTCAACGAGAAACAGATTCAAGGGGTTGATTTGGTTAAGGAAACCGAAGAGAAAGTAAAGGTAATCCGTGATTACTGAAAGCAACTTCAGATCGACAAAAGTCATATGCGGATTTGAAAAGAAAAGAGATTGAGTTTCAAGTTAGGGATAAAGTATTTTTGAAAGTATCTCTGTGGAAGAAGATTCTCAGATTTGGCCGTAAAGGCAAGTTGAGTCCACGTTTCATTGGGCCGTATGAAGTTATTGAAAGAATAGGGCCAGTGGCATATCGGTTAGCTTTACCTACAGAATTGGAAAGAATCCATAATGTGTTTCATGTGTCTATGCTACGACATTATCGATCAGACCCTTCACATGTGATTTCTCCGACAAAGGTTGAGATTTGACCTGATATGACTTATGGTGAAGAACAGATCAAGATTTTGACTCGAGAAGTTAAACAGTAAATAAATAAGATTATAGCCCTAGTGAAAGTTTTATGGCAACGACACGAAGTCGAAGAGGCTACGTGGGAACCTGAGGAAGCTATGAGAAAACAGTACCCGAACCTATTCTCTAGTAAGATTTTCGAGGACGAAAATCCCTAAGGGGGAGAGTTGTAACAGCCCTATTTTGGGCCTAGTCGGAACAATAGTTTCGGGACCGCAAATCTAACACAGAAAAGTTGATTTTTATTATATTTTTATGGTCTACAATTTCACTGAATGATTTCATGAAAATTTCGCTTAAAAATTTTGACGTTTGAGCACCCAATTTAGTCAAAATTATAAAAAGTGCAAAAGTTGAGTTCTACATGCTAGAGGTGTCTAATTGCTATGAAATTTTAAATAGAAGGTCCTTATATGGTAATTAGACCATATGCTAAGATAGTGGACAAAAATGGACATGGTGAGATAAAATTTCAAAGTTTTAAGTGAAGGGCATTTTGATCATTTGGTAAATAAAAGAATAAAAAGGGAAAATCAAGCTAGAATCCTGTCCATCTTCTCCCCCAAGTGCTGAAATTTGCAAGACACCATAGCTAGGGTTTTCTTTAACTTCCAATCTTGTTTGTAAGTACATCCTAGCCCCGTTTTTAATGCTCTTTACGTTTTTTAAGTCGTATTCACCCGATCTTTCTATTTCTACCATTATTTTGAAGTAGGGTTCATGTTTGAAATTTGAACCATATATGACATGCATGTGTTTTGATGTGTTATGGGAGAAAATGAAAGTTTGATGTGTAATAAACAACTTTTACTAAGTGATTTTTCATGAAAATACCTAAAAAGGACCTATTTGTAAAAAGTTGTAAAATGGGTAGTAAAAATCTGATTTGATGAAAATTGTGGGCTAATATGAGCATGTAGATGGTTTGGCTAGGCTTGGGTAACAAAGAAATCGAATACATTTCGATTTACAAGCCTAGGGACTAAATTGTAAATATGTCAAAGTCTAGGGGCAAATATGTAATTTTTCCATAATGTTATGTTTGGACTAATTTGAGTAATGTGAATATTAAATAAGCTAAATTTGCTATTATAGATAAAGAAAAATGAAGTTCGGACCTTGATTGGGGAAAGAATAAGGTGTTTCACGATTAAATCCCTTCATACTATTTTTGTATCGAGGTAAGTTCGTATGTAAATAATGCATCATTATTTATGCTTTAATTACTTTAGTATTGCATGAATTGTGATTAACTCTTTAAATTTAATTCGACAAAGTTTCGACAAGTGAGAAATATCCCGGTTGAACCTTAAGAATAGATAGGGTACAAATGTCATGACATTAGGGTTAGTTGAGATTTTGTGTAAGACCATATCTGGGATATGGCATCGATATGAGATTTCATGTAAGACCATAGCTGGGCTATTGGCATTGATATGAAATCCTATGTAAGACCATATTAGGGATATGTCATTGGTATGGTACTATGTATGTGAAATTTCTCGTGTATCCTTTAATATTCCAAGTGGTTCAACGGGAAACTCAACGGCAAAGTTTAAGTTGTGAAAGACTATGGTATGATGTGAAAGATTATGGTAAGTTGCAAGTTGGTACATGTATGTACATAAAATTCATGCTTAATGAGCTCGATATGTGATGAAACCTCGGTTTGGTTCGATTGAATAAGTTGTGATGTTAAGATTTTAATAACATCTATGCGAAGCTTGATTATGAATTCACAATGACATTTATGTTGATTTACTTTATGTTAAATATATGTTAAAGTGGGTATGATGCTTATTATTTGCATAGGAACTTACTAAGCTTTAAAGCTTACTCCCTTTCTTTTCCCTTGCCTATTAGTGTCACCAAGCCAACTCAGGGATCGAAGACGGTAGGAGATTCATTCACACTATCAAAATATCATTTTAGGTACTTATGATTTCAATATTTTGGAGTTATGGCATGTATAGGAACTTGGTCTTTTGTTATGTGTCATAATTAATTTGGCCATAAGTGATGGCTTCAATAGTTGATAATTTATTTTGTAAATGGCCATTGAAATTGGCTAATATTGGTTAAGTATATATGCATATGATGATGTCTTTCATGGATATGGATTTTGTTTGGCTTGAGATGATAAGTTTGAGAAGTTTTATGTGATAGAAAATAGCATGTGAATGAGATATATTGATATCTTGTTTGTGGTTGAATTGGTTGAATGAATATGCTTGGATTAGTGCTATGTTTTGTTGTGTAGGTTGGTGCATGGAAAGGTGGCAAAAAGGCTTGGTAAATAGCCTTATATTTGTCCACACTGGTAGACATACAAGAGTGTGTCTAGGCCGTGTGCGACACACGGTCTGCCTTACGGGCATGTGTTTCGGCTGTGTGTCCCCTGCACCTTAATTGTTGCAAAACAGAATGCTCAGTAATGAGCTCACGAGCAGAGACACGGGCGTGTGTTTCAGCCGTGTAGACGGCACGGCCTTGAACACAGGCGTGTGCCTTGGCCGTGTGAAGTCTGCACCTATTTTATGAAAAATTATAAAAATTTAATCAATCACATGGCCTAAGCACACGGGCGTGTGACTTGGCCGTGTGACCTTAATTTGATGATGACTTCATAAACAAAATGCTCCCTAATTTAAACACGGCCTAATGCATGAGGGTGTCATAAGGTCACACGGGCGTGTCCCGAACCCACACGGGCGTGTGACCCCTTTTTCATGAAAATTTTTCTAAGTTTTTCAAAGTTCTCGGTTTAGTTCCAAACCACTTTTGATGTATGTTTTGGGCCTCGTAGGCTCGTTTTAAGGACGGTATGAATGTTTTTGAAAAGTTTAAAATTTGAGTGGAAATTCATATCTCGGTTTTGAATGTTTGCTTGTGAATAAGTTTGGTAATGCCTCGTACCCTATTCCAGCGTCGAATACGGGTAAGGGGTGGTACAAGTTAAGGCACTGTGTTCGTGAAAGTCAGACCTGGGTTAATTTTGATTTGGCAGTGTAAAAGTCGAAGGCTAGAAGTCTTCCAGTTTCTAAGCATAGATTCGACTCAGTTAATTCCCTACATAATTCAAGATAAGCTCGTGGCGAGTTTAGGCAAAGATGGCGTTGTGGAAATATGAGTCAAGGTGAAGACTTGTTGAGTATGGCTCCTATTTCAGTCAAATTTGAGAAATAATCTTTCAGTTAAACTCTGTTTATTTGTTTCAATTAAATTCTGATTAGTCTAGATTATTTTTTTATTGTTTGACCTATGAATTTAGCCTATAAATAGGCTCTTTTACAACCTTAGAAAATACACCCATTAAAGATTAGAACTCATAACATATTTAGAGAATTTTGTATTTACGTTTTGAGGGTTCTTTGTTTTCGGGTTTTCGGGGTTTAGTTTTTATCTCCATCTTTTGTACTCTTTGTTCTTTTGCCATTATAGTAAAATTATCTTTGCTCGTGGTTTTTTTATCCTCTTTGGATGGGTTTTTCCACGTTAAAATTATGTGTTCAATTTCTCAATTTATTCCACTATTTTTTTTACTTGTTGCTTAATCGGGTCGATCCCAACAAAATACATACACACCATATATTGTTTAGATATAAAATAGTTAAATATAAATATTAATAATTATATTATAAATAAAAAATACAAACCAAAATAATTTTATTAATATATACTAATGGAACAATAAACGAGTTTTAAGATAATTTTATTAATATATACTAATAAAATTTTTATAAAAAAATATCATTAATAAATAAGCAAGTCAATGAACAGCTTATTTATGAACATAAACAAACAGAACACAGCTCTGTTTGTGTTCATTAACATAAAAATTTTGTTCATACTCTTATTTAGCGTAATAAACAAACATAAAAGGAACTTTATACAAACGATTCACAAACAGTTCATCGAGCGTTCTGTTTATTTACACCCCTATTTTCAATATAATATTTATTAATTAATTTTAAATTATATTATTTTAAGTAATTTTCTTAATTAAAAATGGAATGAAATAAAATATTAATACTTTTAAAAATTAAATGAATAGTAATCAATAGTATAACAAATTAATAATACAAAAACAATCATGGAAAATTGATCCGAAACCCGAAAGGATGGTTTAGCCAAAAGAAAATCTTTCTTCAATGTTTTGCTGGAACTGGGCTCAAATTTTAGGTATTTTTAATTAATTAGTGTTTCTTTTTTGTTTGTTTAGGCTATCTATTGATCTATTTCTCTTCTGAGTAGCTCTGGATTTCTCATGGTGATTTTGTTTTGTTTCAATTTGACAAATTTCTCGTTTTATTGAGGTGAGATTGAATCGATTGGCTTTTATTTTAAAAGGGTTATCTGAAAAATGTTCAATTATCTGTCTGGTTTCTCTGAAAGTCGATGTAATTTTTTGAAGTTACCACATTACTTTAAGTTATGGTTTTTAAGTCACTTTTTTGGTGGACTTGTTGCATTTCTTGGTTTTTGTTAATTGAACCATGTCTTATGTAATGTTGATGTTTTTAAGCTAATTATTCGGATCAAAATCTTTAATTTTGCAGATTCTGGCGGTTAGGGTTTGGTAATTAGGGACGACGTGGCTCAATGACAATGAGTGAGAGGAAGACAATCGACCTTGAACAAGGATGGGAGTTCATGCAAAAAGGAGTTACAAAGCTGAAGAATATTCTTGAAGGCTTACCAGAGCCACAATTTAGCTCTGAGGATTATATGATGCTTTATACGTATCCAATTCAAAGTCGTACATTTAATTGTTTTTATCGTTTTTAAGTGAATAATGTTTATAATTGCAAACATTACCCTTTTCATATGTTTCAAGTGTTTTCATTTGTTGCCCCTCAACCCTTATTTTGTAGAACCATTTACAATATGTGTACCCAAAAGCCTCCTCACGACTACTCTCAACAGTTGTATGATAAGTACCGAGAATCTTTTGAAGAATACATCACTTCAACGGTGAGCAATTTTGACGTTCAAGTTGTTTACATTATGTTTCAACTTAGAATTGGTCGCAATTTTTTTTCTTTTTGTTTCTTTTGGTATCAAAATTTACTTCAAGGGGTTAATCTGTTGCAGTAAGCATAAGCTAGTTGAAAGATTTGTGTATCAGATAAGTCAAAGGCCTTAAATCTCCTTTGTTCTCTGTCTCATTTGTTTAAAAGGGATGATCACTTATGCATTTATTTCTATTTGCTAATGTAGCAAGTGCCTTGTCAACTCCTCGCCCCAACCCCACCCAAAATCCAGTTTTTCCTTTATTTTAATGAAACATATATGCTTGCTTTGGAGGCACATGAATCATACATGTATTAACTATAGTTGTATGATTTTAAGAAAAGCCTTTATTGGAACCAAATTCATTTCAAAGGTATAATATATAGGCATTTGTAAATATTCTTGTTCCTTGTTGAGCATTGTGGCGAACTTGCTATATATTTTCCTTTGATTCTTTAGTAATGTAATTCATAAAATCTCCTCCATAGGTACTTCCATCTCTACGAGAAAAGCATGATGAGTTTATTTTGAGAGAGCTAGTGAAAAGGTGGGCTAATCATAAAGTAATGGTTAGGTGGCTTTCTCGGTTCTTCTACTATCTTGACCGCTACTTTATAGCCCGGAGATCATTACCTCCCCTTAATGAAGTTGGACTCACATGTTTCCGTGAATTGGTACGTGTATATTGAATGTTGCCTAATACTCCATTATATTATCTTGCATGTAGAGTGATTTTGGCATCTTTATGCTTTGTGGTTTTAGGTCTACCAAGAGCTAAATGCAAAAGTGAGGGATGCTGTAATTTCTCTTGTAAGTTCAGTTTTCTTTTTCACATTCATTATGCACTTTCTTTTTTCTTCCAAATAGTGATAATAAACACCCTAATCTAAAACCAGATTGATCAAGAACGTGAGGGTGAGCAGATTGATCGAGCTTTGTTGAAGAATGTTTTGGATATTTTTGTGGAAATTGGGATGGGGCAAATGGATTACTATGAGAATGACTTTGAGGCCGCTATGCTGAAAGCTACAGCTGCCTATTATTCTAGGAAGGCTTCAAATTGGATTCTAGATGATTCTTGTCCGGATTATATGTTGAAAGTATGCCTACTATACAATTTTACGTTGCACTGTTTTTTCTGTCCACTCAAATGGTGTCTAAAAAATTCATTTTTTCTCATTTCAGGCAGAGGAGTGTTTAAAACGAGAGAAAGATAGGGTCTCGCATTACATGCATTCTAGTAGTGAACCAAAGTTACTTGAGGTCGGTAATTGCTTTTGTCATACAAACCCACCCTTGGCCTTGGAGATACTCTTATACTCAAGGTAAATGTTTTTCTAAAATGTTGTTTCTCACGATGTTCTTTATTTTTATTTTTTTCATTTATAGAAAGTTCAACATGAGTTGCTGGCTGTATGTGCAACCCGACTGCTTGATAAAGAGCACTCTGGATGCCACGCGCTGCTCAGAGATGACAAGGTGCTTACTGCACAATAATTTATCTACTTTTTTTCCTAATTTGCAGTTAATCACCTTTCTCTTTTAACTCTTAGGTGGAGGATTTGTCAAGAATGTTTAGACTATTTTCTAAAATTCCTCGAGGTTTAGAACCAGTGTCAAGCATCTTCAAACAGGTTAGTTATTCATAGCTTGCCAACTGATTAATTTATTACTTAATATTTGAATTATGTTAACAGCCCGCTCAAGTATGACCATACCTTTTTTTTTTATTACTCTCACTTGGATGTTTGTTTATTCATCCCTTGCATATTATTGCCCATCTTTCACTATGTAAAAAAAAATATGGTATCATTTTCTACTTCAGCATGTTACTGCTGAAGGCACAGCTTTGGTCAAACATGCTGAGGATGCCGCTAGCAGCAAGAAGGTTTGTACTCTACTTGGCATTGTCTTTTAGCTTATAGTATACAAAAAATTTGAAGTTTCATTTTGTGTTGGAATAAGAATTTAATATTGATATCTTTATCTCTAATGATATCCAAAATATCTTCTCCCTTAAATAGGCAGATAAAAAGGACATGGTTGGGATGCAAGAACAGGTAAAATATCTTTTTTGTGCTTTTTATTCTATGTCGCACTAGACTGTTTCAAGATATAAAGGTTGATTTTTGTTTTTGGTTTTCAGGTTTTTGTGAGGAAAGTGATAGAGCTTCATGACAAATACCTAGCATATGTGAATGATTGTTTTCAGAATCATACTCTCTTTCACAAGGTCCATAATAGATAGCGTTTTGAAGATAAGTTTTCAAGATAATTCCCATCTTGTTATGTTGTATGTTATCAATATTATCTACTTCCTTTAGGCTCTCAAGGAGGCTTTTGAAGTCTTTTGCAACAAGGGTGTTGCAGGAAGCCCAAGTGCAGAGCTACTTGCCACTTTTTGTGATAATATTCTCAAGAAAGGTGGAAATGAGAAATTGAGTGATGAAGCAATTGAAGAAATGCTAGAAAAAGTTTGCCCTGCTCTCTGCATTACTTCTTTCGACTCTTTATAAGTCTTGTTAAACTTGGACTTCATAATCTTATTGTTCTAAATTTTCAGGTTGTGAAGCTACTTGCTTATATTAGTGACAAGGACTTGTTTGCCGAGTTCTATAGGTAGATGTTTTGCTTTATTTGAAGATTTTTAGCTCATAAATTTCTGCTCATTTTGTTTCGGTGAATTATTTTCGGTAGGAAAAAGCTTGCTCGAAGACTTCTTTTTGATAAGAGTGCGAATGATGACCACGAGAGAAGTATATTGACAAAGCTGAAACAGCAGTGTGGTGGCCAGTTCACTTCAAAGATGGAAGGAATGGTCTGTTGCCATTTACTTTTTAACTGAAAGTTTCTGTTCTTGTCTGCAAATGTTCTTAAATGTCTCAAATAGCTCTCTTTGGAAATCGCTTCTGTGTTCTTTAGGTCACAGATTTGACATTGGCAAGGGAAAACCAGACAAATTTTGAGGAGTACTTGAGCAATAATCCAAATGTAAATCCAGGGATCGACTTGACAGTAACTGTTTTGACAACTGGCTTCTGGCCAAGTTACAAGTCTTTTGATCTCAACCTTCCTGCTGAGATGGTACGCACATAGATGTTGCAAACAAGAGCCGTATTTCATTTATAACTTGCCAGTTTAAGTTAACTGAAGTCACTGACACCATTTTTCTTCTTTTTTTTTTTTTTCCTTCTTCCTTGAAAATCTCTTTAGGTCAAGTGTGTTGAAGTTTTCAGGGACTTCTATCAGACGAAAACCAAACATAGAAAACTTACTTGGATATATTCTTTGGGTACTTGTAACCTTCTCGGGAAGTTTGAGCCAAAAACTATGGAGTTGATTGTTACAACATATCAGGTAATATGGTCTAAAATATAATTTCTAGTCTCTTTTCTTGTTATTAAATAGCCAAATGGAGTTGAAGGACTTTTTTTGCTAATACCAAGCTTTCATGGTTTGTAGGCCTCTGCCTTACTGCTGTTCAATTCCTTGGATAGGCTCAGCTATTCAGAGATCATGACACAGTTGAATTTAACTGACGATGATGTAGTTAGACTTCTTCATTCGTTGTCATGTGCAAAGTATAAAATTCTTAACAAGGAACCGAGCACGAAAACCATCTCTTCCACTGATCATTTCGAGTTCAACTCCAAATTTACTGATAAAATGAGGAGGATCAAGGCACTTAACAAAAAACCCTTCCAATATCTGATTTTACTCTCCATTTGGTTAAAGGATTTCTTCTGATGCATTTCTTTATTCATTGTTCAGATACCCCTTCCCCCTGTGGATGAGAAGAAGAAAGTAATTGAAGATGTTGATAAGGATAGACGGTATGCCATTGATGCCTCAATTGTGCGCATCATGAAGAGCAGGAAAGTTCTGGGTCACCAGCAGTTAGTTATGGAGTGTGTCGAGCAGTTAGGTCGCATGTTCAAGGTATTTATATGACTCGTTTCCTCTTGTATGGCATGTGCACCACACAAGGGTGTCTGCTAATTGTTTATTTCTTTACATGGCTGTGCTAAGTAAAACTTGAAATTTGCAGCCTGATTTCAAGGCAATTAAAAAGCGAATAGAGGACTTAATTACTCGAGATTATCTTGAGAGGGACAAGGAGAACCCCAACGTATTCAGGTACTTGGCATGATTTTGCCTAGTCATTATGCTGACGAAGTGGTGGATATTGCTTGGAGCAAATAGATCTCAAAAGGACGGGATGTGATTGGTCAGTGGTGAAAGTGGCGTAAGCACAATGAGATGCCACCTGATGAGTGCTTGAGCAGGAGCTAATATACTTGTACAGTAGGAGCCAGGTATGGCAAATTTCAATAACTTAGGAAACCAACCCGGACAAATCGTGATTGATCTCATAATATGGTCCGGTGTGGCATGAGAAACCATAGGATATCTGGTTTCTTGTTACTGCAAAGATGACTTTGATGCTTGTTTGTTTTGCCCCATCAAAAGAAAGAAAAATGTGTAATTTTAGTTATATACTGAAAGCTCCATTATGATTTTAAGTTTGGGAAGTGTTAGGTGATGATCTGCTTGAATCCAACCGCCATTTTATGCCCTTCTTATGTTGTTCCTTCATTGGTCTAAGCAAAGGGCGTAAAGAAAATAAGTAAAAGTTTGAGCATGTTTATGTTGGACGTAAGCGCAGACTTGGTGTTTTGGAAATAATGTGTAAAGTCTTATTTAACAATGCGACACGCTATCATCCTTTTTTATTATGAACAATCTTTTGTGGTAGGCTCACCACTTTTACACTTGTGAGAGTGCTCTACACATCAACGACCACGCACTACAGCCAGAGTACAATATGGACATAATATATATTAATGGAAGAATTATATAGTTCATTGGTCGAGCTTGATCTGGGCAATTTAACATAATAAAATATATAAATATGATACGAATAGTGAAAAAAAAAAGAAGACTCTATCTAACTTACAAGTAGATGGAACTTCGTGAATCTTGAAAAATAAACTTCTTCCGAATTCTAAAATCATTGTAGGGAAACTAATGGGTTATATGATTGCTGGTGTTGTCTCAACTTCAAGCTTTCTAAATCTACTATCTTTGTCCTAACTGGGATACCTAAAAACTTATATTTTTCTACCAGAGTTTATTACATATTTGATGTATGAACACTGTAATTAACGTAGTTTTTAATTATTTAAGCTTATTTAAGAAATGCATTTTAGCATTCATTAAGGTTGATGGTAGTGGATTGTCCACCGAAAATGACTTCACCATCGAACCGTTTTTTTTTCAACGTACCAAAATGGAACTTGTTTCTGTCCATTCTAAGCACGAGGGGTTTCAGGAAGTTGACTATTTCAAAGAGATTCAATGTATTTGCTTCCAAATTCTCTTACTCCGACTCTGAGTAAAGGTGTTGGATATGAGTATAAATATGATAAAGATTGTGCAATATGACAATGAAAGGCAGTGTTTGAATATTAGAATTTAAATTTTTGGTTTTGGACTTTCTAAATTTTTTATTTGGAAATTAAAATATTTGAAATTCAACTAAATTCATTGTTTGCATAATTCAAATTTTGATTTGGATTTCAATTAATTATAAGTTTTATAAACATTTTTTTCCAAAAACTTTATTTTTTAGCAGGATTTTGACCCAAATTCAAATTAATTTTTTTGGACCCAAATGATAGATTTCCAAATAATAAAGGACCAAAGACTGGAAACAAATTTTTGTTAATAAATATATTAAGAAAAAGGGGTAAATGGAAGCAAAATCAACGGTTCTTTTTATAGTTTTGTGTTACAAAGAATAAAGAAAATAATGAAAAAGGAGCAAATGGCACCATGAAAGTCGCCAATATTGGCCCCGGGACCCTCTCCCATACATACTTGCCTTGTTAGCTTGAAACTTTAAACTTTCTCCCGTTACCAGTGAAAATTAGTGCTTACTTTTTTCAGTCTTGTTTTTCTAAACCAATTTGTTTCTATAATCATGTCTGTCTTGACACCCTGCAAGTCTGCAACTTCTCCTATAAGTCCTCCAAAAAGCTTGCAATTTGAACGGGGCCCTACTGCTTATATCATTTTCCTCATTCTCTCTCCACTTCACAGACAAATTTTCTTTGAAAAGATTGTTTATTTCATCAGTTTGGCAAAAGGGGATTGTTGTTGAACATTATAATTAGTTTATATATGACTTTGTAGAAATCAGTATTCCCAGTTTTTGTAGTTTTGTTCAAGCATTTCTAGAATTAACTAAGATTCCATATAATATATATATATACAGGTGAATATCTAGATTTTGGTTGTGGGATGTTTTGGTGAACTATAACTTGGCTCAGGTTTCAATATTTGCTTGTTTATTGTTTATGATCATTTCCTTTGCTTGATGAACTTTGTTCATGTCTTTCTGGTAGAGTTGGGTGAGTTTTTAAAGGCTCAAATTACAATATTTAAGTTAGTATAGGTTGAGGGAATATTCAGTAAAAGTAAAAATTTTAATTAAGGATTCAATGTTTTCTTTTAATTCATTATTTGTTACATAAAAAATAAATAAGAGTATCATGAAAATATCTATATTAGGAGTCAATTGCATTTTATTTATTTTTTATTTAAAAAATAGAAAAATTAATCACAGTAAAAATAAATGTATTTTTTAACTGAAATATCAGTTTGTATTTTGGTCTAACATATAGTAATTAATTTATCTATTGTTTTACTAAAAGAGACAAAATGCATAGATGGTATTTTTACCCAAAAAATAACTTGATTTTATGATAAGTCTTTTTTTTTTCACTTTTTCCTTGTTTTCTTCAGAGTTACATAGCTTTAGCATGATTGTGATAAAGACATGTGAATTGCACCTCCTGTCATAAACCAGCTGTTCTTAACAAAATAATCCATGGTTAATTTCATTCGTGAAATATCAAAAGAAACCTTTTTATTTTCTCACTCAAAACTTTGTAGTTTGTAGAAAATGATGCTCAGTGCTTGCTTTATGATGCTCAGTGCTTGCTTTCTTTCACCCATTGGATGGGGGATTGATGGGAAATTGAGGCCATTTAACCCAATTTGAACCATGATTTCAGTATATCATGGAACCATTTTGTAACACAAAAGGAGGCCTCAGTCTGCAACAGTGGAAGAGATTACTGATATCAGGGCTCGAATTTCATCTCTTAAGGATGCTATGGCTAGATGAATGAATCAAGTCATATACTCGGTTCATGGAACTTTGTGGTTAGCCTTCACAAACATATTATTTTTAAGCATGCATACAAGCATCGTCAGCCTTTACCTCACATCATATGTCATATGAATATATGGAATTCTGCTTTGTGCTTTATTTTGGTGTTAGCAATTGTGTCATTTCAGCTTAGAAGTCATCCATCACAACTTACTTCCCTCACACCTATAGAAATAATATATATTATATGCACATTAAAATACATGCATATAATAATCATTGAGCGTGGGCTCTCCTGTCTTTGCCACTAAGCAAAAAGGGGTTCTCTTTTCCCTTGAACAATGGAACACCCATGGTATTTTGTTAGATTTTCTGTTTGATTCCTTCACTAATATGATTGCCATGTTTCTTTGCTTATCATGAATCTGATGAGAGAAACAGTAAAAAGTGGCATCTTTTTCCTGTTTTACTTATCAGGGTTAATCCGTAATTTTGACCCCAAACTATACACATTTTATTTTGTACTTAAACTTGTATTTCCTTAGCAGATTACTCTAATGGGCTTACACAATTAGATGTGACATGATTGATGAATACTGAGCGTAATACATTTGATTTACTTGTCTGATGACAATGAAGTTCGGGTATTTCTTTCTTTAGATACCAGGTCATTATTATTTTATCAATCAGCTTGCAGGTACTAATTTGAAAATGTTGTTTAGAGACAAAGCACACAATTTGACAAGAAAGCTTTACTAACAAAGGTCCCACCAAGCTTCCATAAGCTGATATGCATTTGGGAAAACTTTGTTACAGAAGAAACAGCGCAGTCCACCATGATAGAAGCTCATTTCTTACAGTTAAATAGTACAAGAATAGTGATCTAGTGGGGGGGGGGGAGACCAAAGTGGAATCCTTGTTAATTCGAGGTCTTGGATTGGATCTTTGCGAAATCCAGGGTTCTTTTTCCTTGCAACTTGTTGGTTACGTAATGTTTACTGTACTCTCCATGATTGTATCTTCTGTATCTGCATGGATTCTTCTCATCCACCAGTTCTGCCATTGGACCAAGTTCTATTTCATAGCTTGGAGCATAGAAAGTGACGATTGAAAGGCGGTCTCTCTCTTTGTGAGTTACTGCTCTATGCTCCACACTCTTGTATTTTCCATTTGTAAGAACCTGTACAACAAGAAATTTCAGAACTGACATTGGAACATTGTTATTAACGGAGTGTTTATCCATAATGGTTCCGGGTTTCTTACTTCTAGAGTGTCACCGATGTTGATGACGAGTGCATTTGGAATAGGCTGAACAGGCACCCACGTTTGGCCCTTAAGGATTTGAAGACCAACTGAGCTATCTTTTCCCTGCTGCAACACTGTAAGGGCACTTCCATCTGAATGTGGACTAAGGCCTAAAACAAGGTCAGGTCTTGAACATGGAGGATAATAATTCATCCTTACTGCTTGCACAGCCACTCCGAACATTTCTTCAAAAACATCCCCTTTTAGTCCAAGGCTCACAGCTATATACTTCAGAAGTGTCTTGCACAGTTTCCTCACTTCTCTTGAATAAATTTCTAAAGTTTCTCTGAAAAACAAAAAAGAGTTACATCTGTATACTTCAAGGTTCATATTTAGTGTTATTTGTGATTACCTGAAGTTAACTGGTTTTGATGGCCAGAGTTTTGGGTTCCTTATACAAGGTGGCTCAACACCAAGAGCAAACATATTGCACCAATCCAGCTTCTGGTTCTCTGAGAACACAAAAGCTTGACCATAGCCCTGAACTGTCCCTGGAGCCATTGGATACTTTTGTTTCTCCTGTAAAGGTAACATGAAGAAATCCTTGGCTACTTTTTCAATGTCTTCAACAACATTCAGATCAATCCCATGGTTCAGTACCTGAAATGCAATCAGTCATTAGCTTCCATACTTCAAACAAAACAAAGACAATCTGACTGTTTTAGTACCTGGAAAAATCCCCATTCTTCACAGGCAGTTTTGAGCTGCATAACTTCATCTTTGTCTGTTTTCATGAGCTTAGAAAGATCAATGATGGGAATGTCAAGAGATGATGATAGATTTGGAACAACTTTTGGCCTGTCAGCCATGTCTCTGATAAATCTTTCAGGAACCGTGGCTGGTTTAGCTTTTCTTAGTTCTTGGACATCATCAATATGTCCAACTTTAATTGGTAAACTAGGCACTGGAGCCATGTTATAGAATTGAAAGACTGGTAAATATGTAACCAGGTTTACTTGGAAGTTCTCTCAGATGGAGCCTGTATTTATAGACGGAGAAAATCTGTAGTTTTGCACAATATTGTAGTGTTAATGTGAGTTGAGGGGCTAACAGTTGTGTGATGTCACTTTTGTTTTGTAGCCCTACGAACGAACTTGGTTAAGCCCCCAGGTTGATGAACTTACAGATGGAGTACTAAATCAGCAGTTGTGCACATTGTATTGTTGCAGTGTTGATATGATTTGTGGAGCTAATAGTAGGCTGATTTTGTATTTTATTATAAAAATAATGTATTTTTAAAAATTATGATTTTTTTTTCAAAAAATGATCTTATCACGATGGGTGTTAATTCAGTTTAATATTATTATTTTTAAAATTTAAAGTGTGACACATTGTTACATGCATAATAAATAGGCTATATGATATAGTGGGATCACTTTTTTTAGAGAGAAAATTTACCATATTTTTTGAATAATTTAAATATTATCATATGTTGTTAAATAATTTTATAAAGTAGTCATGATTTTGTGAGTGAAATATTGGACTCTTAGTACTAACAACATAAGTAGTTGGAAGGAATGAAAGTGAATTTTTTCTCCAAACATTTGAACCAAATTCGAATATTAAAGTCGTCATTGTTAAGACTTTAACAAAGTACGTACAGAATATCTTTCTTCTCTATATTTTGCAAAGAATCATTTGCAGGATGTTTAATATACAAAGATAACTGCTAACTATCGTTAACAGCTAACTGCCTACCGCTAACAACAAACTAACTACTTTAACTGACTTTAGCTATACAACAGATACTCATAACATGCCTCGATCTTTGTTAAGCTTTCCTTTCTCCTTGAGCTTTCCAAGCATTATTGACCACTTGAAGCTGAGTCATAAATTTGTTGAACATCCCTTCAGACAGCAGTTTTGTTAGAACAACTGCGATTTGGTCTTGGATGGATACATGACCTACTTGGAGCACCCCACTTGCAACTTTTTCCCTCACAAAGAATAAGTCCAACTCAACATATTTGAACTTGGAATGCATGACTGGATTCCCTACAACTGCAACAGCAGCTGTACTATCACACCATACTAAGGCTTTGGTCAAGTTCAGACAGTAGGGATTGAATCCAGACCATTTCTGCAGTATCATGTGCAAGACTATTGTATTCTGCTTCTACTGTAGACCTGGATACCACCTGCTGCTTTCTCGAGCTCTAGGACACAGGATTACCTCAAAGAAAAATACAAAAGACAGAGGTAGACCTACGATCATCCATATCGAATCCCCAGTTGGCATCGGAAAACCCCTAAAGTAAAAACTTCGAGGAACGAGTGAAGTGTAAACCATAGTCCAACGTCCCTTGAAGATACCTCAGGATTCTTTTAATTGCTTTAAAATGGGAATCCAACGGCTTGTGCATGAACTAACATACTTTATTTACTGAGAAGGCAATTTATGCCCTTGTGATCACAACATATTGTAATGCCCCAAAAATGCTCCTGTAAAGGTGCTCATCTTCAATAGGACTCCCCCTATTAGCTGACAACTTGCAGGTGGTAGTCATTGGTGTAGGGGTGCCCTTTGATCGATCCATGGAGGACCTTTGAAGAAGCTCTAATATATACTTCTTCTGACTTAGAAAAACACCACCCTTATTGTAAGTGATCTCTATGCCAAGAAAATAATTCAGCTGGCCTAAGTCCTTCAAGGAAAATCGAGCATTCAGATCTTGCACAAAACAATCGATGGCTTGACTATCATTCCCAGTGACAATGATATCATCCACGTAGACGAGAACATAGACCAACTTTGACCCCGAGTGATGAACAAAGAGGGAATTGTCAGCCTTCGAGGCTTCAAACTTGGTAGCGAGCCAAAACTCCTTTAGTTTGTGAAACTAGGCCCGAGGTGCTTGTTTAAGGCCATACAAAGCCTTTCGCAACCTACACACCAGCTGCTGACCAGATACACCTTGTTGTTCGAATCCTGGTGGTTGCACCATATAGATTTCTTCATGTAAATCACTGTTCAGAAATGTGTTGTTAATGTCGACTTGCCTGGGAGCCCATCAAAAGAAATAGCTAGTGCAAGGACCACTCGTATTGTTGTTGGCTTGACTACAGGACTGAAGGTTTCTTGAAAGTCAACACCTACTTGCAAATATCCCTTAACCACTAATCGTCCTTTGTATCTTGCAACCGAACCATCATCATGCTTTTTTACTCTGAATATCCACTTACATCCAACCACCCTACGTCCTTCAGGAAGAGGAACAAGGTTCCAAGTATGATTAGAGAGTAATGCATTGTATTCTACCTGAGCTGCTACTATCCAATCAGGGCTTTAAAATGCCTCTAAAATAGATATAGGTTCCTTCTCAGTCAGAAAGGAGGAGAAGACCTTAGGCTTGTAGATGCCACTCTTTGACCTAGTCTGCATAGGATGAAGGTTGACATTGATGGGTTCCCACGAAGGAGCATCAGACTGATTAACCAAGGAAGGAACACAAGCTGTTGTTGAGGGATTTCCATGTTGACCTGAAGAAAAAGGTGAACGCAAGTCAAATGAACCAGTGGGTGAATCAGCCTGAGGAGGACAGCTACTTGACCTTGAGGAAGGAGATACCACAAGAACACTATGGTCAGTAGGTAAAACCATAAAGAGATGAGATTTCTGATGGTCTGACCGAATATAGGCCAAAGGTGACTATGGAGAGAATCCATTTGCAAAAGGATACTGAGACTCATCAAACACAACATGTCTCGAAATAAAAATGCAACCATCTTTATCGAGGCACTTGTAATCCTTCTAATTAGTGCCAATACCTAGAAAAATACATCTCTTTGACCAAAACTGTAGCTTGTGTTGTTGAAATGGTCTCAAATGAGGAAAGCAGGCACATCCAAATACTTTAAGCTGAGAGTAAGTAGGTTGCAAGTTGTAGAGTTTCTCATAAGGAATACATTGTTGAAGTATGGGGATGGGTAATCTGTTGGCTAAGTGAACTGCATAAGCAAAGGCATATGACCAAAACTTCAAAGGCATGGATGTTTGAGCTAAGAGAGTAAGGCACATGTCAATAACTTGTTTGTGTTTTCTTTCAGCAACCCCATTTTGTTCTGAGGTGTGAGGACATGTGATCTTGTGTTGGATACCAAGTCGAGAGAGCTCACTCGAAAGGGCTCGATACTCCCCTCCCCAATCTCTTTGAAGCATCTTAATGGAACATCCAAACTACACCTTGATCATTCGATGGAAATGAATAAAACATTGGAAAACTTCAGATTTTGTCTTGAGAAAGTAAAGCCATGTATATCTAATGTGCATATCAACAAATGACACATAGTAGGAAAATCCATTTGATTTCACATGCACTAGTCTTCAAACATCAGAAACAACAAGTTCAAAGGGCGATGAGTACATCGTTTTTGAATTATTAAAAGGAAGCTTGTGTGCTTTTCCTAGTTGACAAGAAGAGCACACATGAGGTAAAATATTGTGTTTGAAAGAGACATTACAGGTACACAACACATGACTCAAGATGTTATTACAAGGGTGGCCCAGCCTAGCATGCCACAACATAGATGAAGAAGTAAGCTGTGCACTGTTGAAAAGAGCGAAGCTGAATTTCTGAGCACCAACGAGCTTTGTAGGAGCTTTGGAAGGGGCAGCATGAGAAACATCGAACCTGTAGAGGCTATTATGCATGTGGCCCACTAGTAGAGTTGTCTTTGTCTGTATGACCTTCACAAAACACAACAATGGGTGAAACTCAAAGTACACAGCATTATCCCTTTCAAATTGCCCTACTGACAGCAAATTCTTACAAACATTGGGAACATAGAGGACACTTCTGAGATGCAAGAGCCTAGAACCAGCCAGTAAGGTAGAGGAACCTATACTACTTATAGGAACCAGTTCACCATTTCCTATAGAAACCCGAGTCATAGCTATATAGGGAGAAGCAGTTGTGAGATTGACAAGTCAGGGGTGATATGATTCGTTGCCCCTAAGCCAGGGTACCATGTCTGATTAGGTGGAGTGGAGAAGGAACCTCGAGAAGTAGGCTGACTTGAGATAGCGGTTGTAACAGCCCGATTTAAGGGCTAATCAGAACAGTGATCTCGGGATCACTAATCTGAGGTTAGAGAAAATTATTTTCATGTTATTTTATGTGTTATAACATGTTAATAAGGATGCATGGAAATTTTGGTGCTTTAATTTTAGCGATTTCAGGCTTAATCGCTAAAAAGGACTAAATCGCATAAAGAGCGAAAGTTCTATTATACAAGGTAGAGGTACCTATTAGCCATAGAATGTTAAAGTGGAGGTATTTAAAGTGCAATTAGGCCATTAATAAGAGGTTGGCCAGCCATGTGGACAAGGGAGACAAGAGCATTTATGTTTGGTCAATAGTTGGTGATATTAGTTGACAAAATGAATAAAATAAGATGAAATAAGCCAAGGCTATCATCTTTTCATTTTGTTTTCTTATCTAATCGAAAATATCAGCAAGCTTAAGGGTTTGAAAGCTTGAAAATTTCAGCTACATCTCATCCTTGCAAGTAAGTCCTTTTGATGATAATTTTTGATGATTTTTGTGTTTTTAGAGTCCCCAAAGCTTAAGCTAACTAATGAGGGGACTACTTTGCAATATGGTTGAAAGTCTAGGGACTTGCCATGAGAGAGTTTATGTTGGTTGCTGAGTTTTTATGGAAGAAAATGAATGTTAGGAAGATGAGAAACAACTTTTGTGAAAGGTGTAGTTTGTTCATTAATGCATGAAATAGTTGGAATTATGGATAGTTGTAAGAGGATTAAATGTTCAACTAGGCTTGTTTAATAAGAAAATGTGATGAAAAGTGATTTACGAGCCTAGGGGCAAAATCGTAATTTTGCCAAAGTATAAGGGCAAAATAGTCATTTTTGCCTAAGTGTAGTTTATGATGTGTTATGATTAATAAGTGATTAAATGAGTAAATCCTATTGTTCTAGATCAAAGAAAATGAGATTCGGACCTAGAACGGGAGAAAAGAGACATATAGACAAATAGGTCCCTTTCTACCCTTTCGATATTGAGGTAAGTTCGTGTGCAAATGTTGCAATTATGTGTGGGTTATTTAATATTCCAATGTTGTAAGGAATGTATATTTACTCTATGAATGTATTAAATATGTTTTGACAAGATGTCAAGAGAATTGAATCTAAGAATAGTGGGAAATGCGAATAGCATGATATGATGATAGTTAAGGTCCTGTATAAGACCATATTGGAATATGGCCTCGGTGGGAGATATCAAATAAAACCATGTCAGGGACATGGCATCGATATGATATTTCATGTAAAACCCTATAGGGGGTATGATATTGATGAGATGTTATGTGTATGAGATTCAATAGTGTTATTTAACAATTTGAGTGATTCAACAGGTATGTTGAAAATGAAAAAGTACGTGGTTGTACCACGAGAGGTACAGGTACGTGTTAGAGTTAAATTAAGGTGAATTCAGTATATGAGGAACCCATAGTGGTTTAAGTGTAAACTATGCATTTTATATACACATTGTTGTTATTGATTGGTGCATGGTATGATTGAGAACATGTAAGTTTCAAGTGGAATGAATTCGATAGTTATTGTATAGTTTCGTATGAATGATGAAATAGTGATGTAAATGTGTCATAACAACACATGACGGTGGGCTATGTGCGATACCACCCTATTAAAGGTTGATGGTGGGCTAAGTGCGAAACCACCCAGTGATTTGGTATTGAAGTTGGCTTAGTGATAAATTATGATGTGTTGTATCATGAGAAATTATAGTGATAAGTGCAGAGAATGTATGTTAATGGATGTGAGCATTAAGCTCGAGATATGGTTAGAATGTGGTAAGAGACAGAATGAGTAAGCATTATGAATAATTGAATGGGTAACCATGAGTTTAAGAGTAAAACTCATTATAATACATTGTGATTGAGTATAATCAATGAATATCAATAATTGATTATTATTTGCATATGAACTTACTAAGCATTATTGCTTACTCATTTTCTTTTCCCATCTCTTATAGGTTAGCTTAACTAGCTCGGGTTGGAGACTACCGGAAATGTATTCACACTATCGAGCAGACACTTGGTATGAGGTTTCAAGTCCTTATGAGTTATGGCATGTATAGGGATCTTTTTAAAGTTGATTAAGTCATAGTTGATATAGCCAAATGTGTTGGCCTAAGAGAGTTTATGGTTCAGTTGTGAATAGCCATAGATGATGGCTTAAGTCGATTGTAATTATATCAGAAATAGTTTTCCCTCGTGTATGGGATGAAGACTTCATTTTTATGTTTTAAATGTGATAATTCAAGAGTTATAATTGATGGTTTGTGAAGTTTATGTGATGGTGTATGAATGTATGCAAGTGAGTGTGGCAAAATGGCTTGGAACATAGCCTTGAATTAGTCCACACAGGTAGACACACGGGCGTGTGTCTAGGCCGTGTGTGACATACGGTCAGCCCCATGGGTGTGCGACTTGGTCGTGTGTCCCCTGCATGTTAGTGTTGTAAGTCAGTGTCGACCACAGGCTAGCCATAAGGACGTGTGCCTAGGCCGTGTGACCCTTATGAGGCTACTAACGTCACAAACAGAATACCTAAGTTTTTACACGCGGGCGAGGACATGGGCGTGTCTAGGCCATGTGGAGCACAAGGGCCAAGCACACGGGCATGTGTCCAGCCGTGTGAAAACCCCTGTAGGTTGAAATAAAAATAAATCCCACACGGGGTAGGGACATGGGCGTGTGTGACCACACAGCCTGCCCACACTGGTGTGTCCCATTTCATACGAGCGTGTGGCCCTTGTTTAGGTGAAAACTTTCTAAGTGTTTGAAAAGTTCCAGTTTGGTTCCTCGACGTCTCAAGTGGGTGTAAAGGGTCTCGTTGACCCATGATAGGGACGTTGATGATGAACGAAAAGTTTTAAATTGCAAAGAATTTTTATAGCCTAAAGTGGAATTACCAAACAAGCCAAGTCCGGTAATGCCTCGTGCCCAGTTTCGGTATAGAATCCAGGTAAGGGGTGTTACAGCGGTACTAGGGGAGAACGTTCCACAACAGTGAAGCACAGAGGGATATGTAGAAAAAGAAGAAGAAATCCCTTGACCATGAAGTTGATGACAGTTAACTTGCACCGAATGACCAGGTCCTACCCCAGAAAAATTCTCATCGAAAATGTGATAGCAAGTCTGAACCATATGACCCATCTTTCCACATAGTTGACACTATGGTCTAGAACGTGTCTAGCTCCATCCACTGCTACGAGCCCATCCACGAGACCAACCTCGGCCTTGTCCCCTTTGTCCTCGCTTAGATTCTTGAAAAAAACGAGTGGAGGCAGTAGATTGACCCGAGTTGTCTGTACTATCTTGTTGAAAGCGAGAAGCCAGGTTGGCTTGCAAAGGAGCATCAGTTAATGAGACCATCTGTCATGCTTCACAATCAAGAAGCATTTTGATTAGCAAGTCAAGAGAGATAGGGGTTGCCGAGGCAAGTACACGAATAGATTCATACTCTATGGGAAGACCAGCTAGTATGATACTAACTTGTTCTTGTTCAATAACTAGGCTACCTGCTGCAGTTAAACCATCACTCAGCTGTTTAACCTTGAACAGATACTCTTTAACAGTGAGGCTACCTTTCTTGATCGAGTAGAGGGAATGTCGCATATTGGAGATCTTGATGTTTGACTTTGTCCCAAATCGTGACGCATATTGGAGATCTTAATGTTTGACTTTGTCCCAAATTGTCTTTCGATTGCAGTCCAGATTTTAAGACTGGTCTTGGCCATTGTGAAATGAACCAAGACATCATCTGTAACTGTAGATAACAACCAAGAAGCCAAAAACTTATCCTGCCTCTTGTGAACAAGAAATGCGGGATTATCAACAAGTTGACCCTCATTCCCAGAAATGAAAGGTGAGGGAATGGAAACAGTACCTAGAACAAATCCCTCGAGACCATATCCTTCAAGAATCAACAGAAATTGATGTTTCCATAACAGGAAATTATGTTCCCCGAATTTGATAGTGTCATGCTTAAAAAAAATACTGAACAGTATACGAAGAAGAATTACCAGAACCATGTGAGTGAACTGCTTCACCATTATTAGAGGAATGCCTGGGAGTATCAACTATTGGAACAACTTCTGTAGCCATGCCCCCCCCCCAAAAAAAAAATTTTTTTTACACCAAGAACCTAGCTCTTGATACCATGTTAAGACTTTAACAAAGTACATACAAAATATCTCTCTTCTCTATATTTTGCAAAGAGTCATTTGCAGGCTGTTTAATATACAAAGATAACTGCTAACTAACATTAACAGCTAACTGCCTACCTCTAACAACAAACTAACTGCTTTAACTGACTTTAGCTATACAACAGATACTCATAACACTCATTATTGATCAAGCTTTATCTAAATATCACATTTGTAATTAATACCAAACAAAAAATATTAGATTTTTCATTGCAATAATCGTTGGAACTCCGCTAGACTTGGCTTAGATTTCACCTTGGGTATATGAACCACTTGGTTAAGCCCAAGGTTCAAAAGTTAGATATTGAAAATCTCAGTAACAAAACCCAATTCTCCATCAATGCAAACTAAGCTTCAAATTTTCTTCGGATAAGATTGAGACAGACTCTTCTTATCTAAAAAAACTCAAACTCGAACCACCACATGAACCATCAATGGTCCCTATCTTTACTTCTTTTCATTTTAAAATGTGGTCCTTACTTTCCCATTTTGTTAACAGTTCAGCGTCTGTATTTTCTTTACGAAAAGAAAAAAAACAGGCGTGAATTGCAACAGTTTGATGTGAGAACTCGACACATCATTGGGTAGTCTAAATGGTCACTCTTGAATTGGCCTTTCCCAATCAAGTGACCTGCTTAAATGCTATCATGTCTTTACATACATACATAGCATAACATGCATGCATGCGTGTTTCTGTGAATTTGTTTGATTGTAAGTTTGCATCAGATGATGAGTGAATGAAATGGAACATGTGAAGAAAAGGAAGAGTTTTAAAAAAAAAAAAAAAAGGGGAATGGAATCTAGTAGTGGGTAAATGGTACACTAAAATTGTGTATCATTGCAGTTTTTTTTCAGACTTAGTGAGTGGCAGTAGTACCCGTAGGGGCCATCTTCATTTTGAGATGAACATGTCCCCTTTTCTGCAGACCAAATCTAGTGATATATTTGTCAAGTTGCCTTTGTTTATCCCCCCTTTTTTTAGTTTTTTATTTTGGTATCTTTAGATCATCCTAACTTAACCTTTTAGGCACTAATACTTTAGTTTTTAGTATAATTTTTTATAACATTTTTTAACTCTACGTCATTCGGGTTCAAATCTGAGTGTCTAAATTTGTAGAGGATGTCCATACTCGAATATGTGCCCAACATGAATATTTCAAAAACAATGATATAACTTGCACTTGTTATTGAAACTTCCTGCATGTTGTTGATCCACATAAACAAGGCTACCAAGTAGCAACTAGAACTTTTCAACAGGGGTTTGAATGTATCAGTGGCCTTTTATTTCTCTTCTTGACTCTATTAAGAACTTGAAAAATTCTAAATCGATTATAAAGTTCAATTAAACTTATACATGACAAGACTTTGAGTAAATACATCATGGAGTTATTTGTAACAGAAATCGATTTGCATTTTGTTTTCTTCACTCAAAAAATGGATAAATTAGTCTATATACATTAGATCAAAGAATAAATGGGTCATTATGTTAAAAGTTTCATCTATTTCTACTATTAAAAATTAGCCTTTGTGAATTGTCATGTTATTTATCAGTAAAACTAGTTTTTAACAGAAAAATTGAGAATTTTTTTACTAAAAAATATCAATTTGTTCTTTAATCTAGCGAATATAAATTAATTTACTCATTTTTAAAATAAATAAAAAAAATTAATCTAACTTTTAATATAGGAACCTTAGTATTAAGTACTAAGACTTCAAATTTTAAACTAATTAAATTGAAGTGGTATAAGATAAATAAGATAGTAGAGCCCACATACGCAGTCTCTTATCCACAAATTCAAGCATTAGAATTGAGAAACTTTCAAAAAGTAGAGAAATCTCTTTTGATAAGAGGTGAAAGTGGAGGTAGACTAGGGTTTATCAAAATCTAAAAGTGGATCCTATGCCCGTAAGGAGTAATAATGAAAGGTACTAAATTCAGCGCCAATGAACTGTCTCTGTGACTAAAAAAAAAACTTCCAAACAAGATTTTTTTTCCTCCTTTTTCTTCATTAGTGCAAATTACTCTCTTTTTTCCCTTTAGTAAAAAAATTTAAAATTGTAATTTTAAAATATGATGAGCAACTGAATTCAAATTTAAACATGTTAAATATTATGGAGTTTATAAATTAAGTTTCAAGAGTTTTTTTTTTTAATTTTGTATAGTACATTCAAATCCCGAATTATTCTAAAAAAAATGAATAGTGAATTAATAAATCATATTTTGGGTTGGATTATTTTTGAACAATCACTGTTTAATCTTTTATATTATTTTAATGGGAATTTAGATCACCAAGGAAGCCCATGATTATATATAGCAAAATAGGGTGGTCCAAATCTTTATATCTTTTCCTTTGTTTTATATCCTAATGGTTTAGTTTGTTTGCTTTCTTTGTTGGACAAAATTATGATGCTTTTCTTTTTCAAAATTTTGCCTTTCCTCGCACTTCCGTCATACATGAAAATTTCTATACAAAGCTTATTGTCGACCTGAAAAGACATGTCAAATCTTTTAGTAATTTAAAAAAAAATTCAAAAAATTTAATAAATTTCCGAAAACATTACAAGATTATAACAAACTCAATAGTTTTAAATAGTTTAAATATCCATTTCACCGACATGTAAAATTTGCAAATTGGTTGTAAGAGTTTAACTTAATTATCTAAAATGTCATATCATTTACATCCAAATAAATAGTTTATAGTTAGATAAATGTATCATGCAGTCTTTTATACGTTAGATTAAAGAGTAAATTAATTTATTTTGTTAAAAATTTCATTCATTTCTGTTGTTAAAAATTTGCCCTTGTACGTCAGCACGAGATATACGTGCAAATTTTTAATAGTGTAAATGAATAGAATTTTTAATAAGATAGACCAAGTTGCTCTTTAATATAATGTATAAGGACTATTTTTTTTTTGAATAGAAAAAACAAAATATAATCTGACTATTAATACAAGACTTTCATAATACTTTTACCCATGTTTTCATGTTAGTGTTTGATCTTTTAATTCTATATTTATTTTATTTTTATACTTTTTCGTAAATATATTATTTGTATATGAATTTTAATATGTTAATAAACTATATTTTTCTATATAGATTTTGATATACTTATATATTTACATTACTTTTTTATGTTGTGATAATTGAATGTCGATAATATATAGTAATATATCACAAAGAAAATAAAGGAAAAATAGAACACACAGATTTTACATGAAATCTTTTTCAGGAAAAAATCATGAGCAGAAGAAAAGAAAATTTACTATGTCGAATTCGAATGATACAAGAAGAGAAATGTCTATTTATAAGTTTGTAAAACCATCTTCTAATTAAAGTTAAATAGAAGTAATGTTAAAACACTTTAATCTAATCAACATCAAATAGAAATAGTATATTTCTATACGGATTTCACTTGTGCAACTTGTACCATAATATTTATTTTAACAAGAATTTATGTCAATATCTTTAATATATGTCATTATTTATTTATTTTTATTTACGTCAAGCAATCTTTTATGGATAACTAATGAAAGATGGTTCGTTGTGAGAGACACTTCTCTCTATTAGTACCGAAAAATAAGTAAGTTAATATTTAAATATTTCAAAGATCAGCAAAATGGTCCCTCTATTAAATTTTTCTTCTGGATATGCTTGATTATAGAATTTTAATATGTTTTTTAAATTAAATGATGCAGAAATTAATGTTGATTAAAATTTAAAATATATTTTATACATTTCCCCTACCCATGTATCTTTTCTTTTTTAATATTTCCTCCAAACACGAAGCATCTTTCTTCAAAATCAAAATCCAAAAAAGGAAATCAGTAAAATTTGTTCTTTTCTGGGAAAAATAAAAGAGTAACTTACATTACTGAATATAATTAAAAGTCCAGCCATTTGAAAAAGAATGAGATCTTTTTGAAAAAGAGAAAGTCATTTTTGGGTGAAGGTTGGGAGGTTATTACAAAAAGCTGTTTTGCATACAAATAATACACCAGTTCTTGTCCTTATGGTGATTGATGCATATTTCAATTCATGAGTAGAGCTTTGTCTTCTTTTTTCCACCTTTTTCACTTCTTTATGATAAAACTTGTATATCGTTCATAAATACAGGGGATAAATGGATTTTCTTCGCTACATTTTCATCCAATTTCACACGGTGGGTTTTCTTCAAACTTAATAAATGGGTGTTCTTCTAGGGTGACAAGTTCCTAGTTGAAGTGCCATCATTTTAGAGATTTAGAGAAAATGTTAAAAGACAAAAATGGGTAAATATATTTTTAGAAAATATTTGGTGGTCAAGTAAAATTAGAGTGATAATAAATATATAATAAAAAATAAGACAATAATTTTTTAACTTTGTATGTGAACTAAATCAAATATTAATACATAAAATAATTGTTTACTCTAATCAACATTAATTTCCACATTATTTAATTAAAAACAAATTAAAATTCCATGCTAGAACATAAGGACAGAAGTTAATCATTTTTAATGGAGGGAATATTTTGTTCATATTCAAAATGTAGGACTAGTTTTTTCATTTTGTTTTTTCGGTAGCATCAAAATTCAAACCCAGATACAATATAAAACCTACTATGGTACTTTCACCATCTACTGGAAAATTTCATGGAAGGGTTACATTTCTTCTCTGGTCTTAATCCAAGATTAATAACTTATTTTTTTAAAAAGAATAAAAATTTGTGAGGAAATTGATTGAATCTGATTAACAAAGTGGATGGAACATAAAATGCAGCTCACAGTTTTTCAGACTAGAATGAAGCTAACTAGAGTTTACAAGGAACTTGGCTGCATTCCCAATAAATAAATATAATAATATGGAATTGCATAAAATGAAAGAAGAGATTGCTTGTTAAAGTTGTATTGAAAGTAAAATGAAAGTTCCAAAATGAAAAGAATGATCATTTTCCATTCCAAAATTGTGAAGAGAACATCGAGGCATTAATGCATAAAAAGAAAAGTGTCATCAGGCAGTATTCAACCCTCCCCAAAAATGGTTGCCTAAAAATGATTAACAATATCTCTATGTAACAATATCTCTATGTATATTCTTTTTCCTCGGGCCCCAAAATAAAATGGAGCAAAAAAATTAGATACTATAAGGAAGTGATATCTTACATAGAACTCCAATCTCTTTCCCAATAAGGCTAGAATTTCATCCTCTGTTTTTTTTTTTTTTTTTTTTTGCCAACCCAAAATACCTAAGGGTGAGCCTCCTTAAAAAAATGTCAAGAAGAAGGTGAAAAATAAGAAATATACATTACCAAAATTTGCAGACTAGTCTCACTTTGTACACATGTACAGAGAGGCAACATGCTGTTGGTGACCCGACATCTTTGCGTGTTTCCAATTGCAGGTCTAAGCAAGCATCTTTTTCCCCCTTTCTTCTCCAAACCGAAAAAGACACTGTATATATACATGAGTAACTTAATCTCTAGCATCAGTTAAACCAGAACGAGTAATGGCCTCCATAGCCTGCTGAACCAAGCATATAAGTCCCTCCACATCCTGGAAGCTGAAATCAATCACCTTTCTAACAGAAATAATACACTCTGTATTTTGTGTTTCTTCCAGTGATGCAGTTGCAGCTGTAAAAGCATTCTGGGACTTTCTTGAAGCCTCCATAGCAAAGCTTACATCCTGTGTCTGCAAAACAGGAAATATGCACACATTTACCCACTTGAACCACCTTATTATCTTAACATAGACGTCCAGAGACATGGTATTCTTATCAACTACTGCATGATGTCTAGCATTATTTTCAATAAAGATTCTCCGCAGATGTCAGGTCCTAAATTAATTTTCTCAAAAATTTTCAGTACAGGCAAATCCTCAAGATATCCCTCGTAAATCAGAATGTAATATTTACAAAGGAAAACAGATAAGCCTATAAAGTCAACAAGAAGTTCATAATGCAGATATCATCAACCAATTGAACAGTCAAGAAAAACAAGCTTCTCAATTCCCTCTCTTAACCATCCAAGGACTCTTCAAGATCTCATAAAGTTTGGTTTCCAACAGCAGGTTGGGAAAGAACCTAAATTACCTTGAACACAAGTCGGATAATGCAAATTGTACTGCAGGGCCAGTGACTAGGTATTTACTCATTAGCCTTTTGGATACTTCAGAGTATCATTTTCATTCGACCAAAATCACATATATCCAAATCCAACTACCTCATAACAACTTTAGGGATGTCTGACCATAATAGTTGGTGTTCATCTACCTAGGAACACTTGAGTAAAGCATATTTTATAAAAACATATAAAATCACTGCCTGATAAAAACATATGATTACTGAAGTGAATAATCAGTGATCACTGCCTAATGATAAATAAATATACAAAAGCGAGAGAAGAGGAAAAAAATGGCAGTCAGTCTGAATCAACTTACAAAGTCAAGCAGCCGGACAAAACTTGGGCGGTTTCTAGCAACAATGACATGAGTCCCACCAGCATGTGAAACTAAACCTTTGGCTAATGGAGCCTTTTCCACTGATTGTTGATTATTTAAGTTATCAACATCTGATGCAGAAGATGATGGAGATTCACCTGAAAGAAGCCATCCCAGAAAAAAAAAAAAAAAAACTAAGGTTGCATCTTAACCAAACAAAAAGCATCTGTTACAATAAATATTTTATGTTGGATCCATTAAAGCATGATATGCAACAAGAGTTGGGGCTCCAGCCCATCCAGGAAATATCCAGACGTGGCAGCTTCAATGGAACCTAAACCAGCCACATGCACTGCAGATTGCAATTAAATATATAACCAAAGCCCTGGTGCTCCTCCACCCAGAGAGAGAAAGAGAACCACCTTCATGCTGTAGTTTGATGTCCTTAAGTTATACAATTAGGTAAATCCTCTAATTAAACTAGCCAAGGAACTAGATATGACATTCTCTGGAACATGATCACAGCACTTATTGCATATGATTAGAACTATAAAAGTAGACATTACCAAATACAACTGTCTCAAGCTATGTGCAATCAATCACAGAAAAGCAAGCCTAGCTTACCTTGAGGAACCATCTGTAGAGTTGCTTGTAACTCACTCCGGTCTCGACTGCTAGTAGACTGTTTACAGTAAACTATCCTCATGTATGCTACCTCCATGCATTTATAGGCCAAAGCAGCAGCAGCCATTTCTCTACGTCTTTCATATTCGAGGGCACACATCCTGTGAACTTGAGAAGCTCAGCATTGTGCAAGATATTGAAATCTATAAAAAATCTATTGCAGTTCAAGAAACAATAGTTTCCTGAAACTTTTGAAAACATTTACATACTCGCAAAGTTTAGTGGCAGTGTTATACACTTGCATTTGGTTCAGGTCGCAATGTCTACCACTCTCGCTATTGCTTGTCTCTAGATGGGTAGCAAAGCCAAGAAACTTGAGAGCAGCTTTAAAGTAAATCTCATTGCTTTCAAAAGCAAAACCAGAACTCTGAAAGAAGACATTGAAATGGTTGCAGTAACAGTTAGAATAGGTAAAAACAATTTCAAATAACTTCTACAAAGTGGCATATTTATGTCAGAACAAATCTGAAAAGAAACCTTAAGACGATCAGCATAGTTTCTAAGCTTTTCAGCATCATTCAGGGCATCATTTGCCGTCTGATTGGAGGAATTTACTCTCACTGGACTGTGAGCCACACGCAAATCAGGCATATGCTTCCCCAAACTGTGGTTAGATCCATTCTTGGTGCCAGCTTTTCCAGGCAGCTTTATAGCCTTAGACAAATCAACATTGTCAGAGCCATTAACTGGAAACCCATCAGAAACAACTCCTTGTTCGGCTTCTGGTGCTGTTAGATGGCCTGCTATTTCTTGCTGACTTTCATTTTCACAATGCAAGGATGATTTTGAAATTCCATTTCTTGTCTCTACTTGCCTTGTTTGACCATCAAAATCCTGAATCACATTTTTCTCAGGGGCAGTCTTCCCCTTTGTGCTGCATGCAGCAGCAGTTTTTGCATCAACTTCATGCTTTTTATTTGATTGGGCTTCCATTCTATTGTCACTTGACCACTGACCGGAAGGATCCCTCCTTCCAACATTGTTCTTCCCATCCTTGCTAGGTTTTGGCAGATTGAGTTTACAATCAGCAGTTGTTTCTTGAAGACATGGATGACCCTCAGGGTCGACATCTGATTGATACTTCATGTTCTTTCTAGAACACAAATCTTCCTGTCGATCAGCTGGATCATAAACCTTCATTTTATCTGCAGCAGAACTTCTTTTGTTATTCTTTGTCTGTGAAATGTAGCCCTTATCAGATTTCTGAGGAAGCACAACCTGGCACTCTTTGTTCACTCTATCCTCACCATGGGGCCATTCTAGAGCATTCAGCCCATTTTCTGAGAAATGAGTATCACCATTGTGCAAATGGCTTTTCCCCAATCTAGAAGAAGGTTTAGTTTTAATGCTGATTTTGCGAGTGGAATCTCTATCCTGACAACCCACGGTAGAAATTTTATGTGATTTAGGATTAAAATCGCCTGATACTCTCTCTTTCATTTCTGAAACAGACTGAGCAAGCTCAACAGTACCTTCTCTATCCCAAGATCGAGAATTGCCACTTGGGGGAATGCCAGTATTTGCAGCAGCAGCATACCCTGAACCTTCCCCATTGGTTGATGCAAGCTTTTCTGGATATGAGGTCCTCATGGGAGATGAAGAAACTGACTCAACTGGTGAACCCCTTGCTTCTTCAAAGTTCACTCTTGTTTTATGAGAACCAGAAACCTTAGAAGAGCTAGAGGTTGCTGCCTTCAAATTTTGCCCAGTTTCAGAATCCCTTCTCAATAAATCAAGGCCATCCAACGTTTTCTGAGAAGACTTTTTCTTGTGTTTTCTATGTTGCTGGTTCCTATCAATGCTCCTGACTTCATTAGCACTACCAATCAAATGATCCATGCTTTTCCTGTTTGATGTACCATCAACATCATTTCTATGGGGCTGCTCCCCCTCAATCTTTGAAACTCGTGATTTCTTTCCATTCCTAAACCCACTCTCACAACTTTCTTCCTTAATATATAACTTGTTCCCATTTTCACTGTCCTCCCGGTCCTCCAATTTTCTTTTCTTCGCAGAAGCCTTTTCATCACATCTTTTCATGTCTAATGACACACCATCTGATGAGGCCTGAGTTTGATCCACAAGTTTTCTAACAGAAACTACTGATCCTTCTTTCAAATCATGCTTTAGATCCCCAGAATTAGTGCACTCATTATACTTTTGCATACTTCTTCCATTTGCTTGAGTTGGCAAGCCAGTGCTTGAATTAAGGCCCACCGTTCTGACATCCAAGTTAGCACTCTGATGTTTATCAGTAGTGTATACAACTTCTGTTTTGACTTTCTTTGAACTTCCATTCGCATATAGACCAGACTCCCTCTTGTTTTTCATCTTTGCTTGCTTGGTCACTCCTACAATCAAACAATTTCCCAAAACATAAACAAAAAAAAAGGGTTTCTCAATATAAAAGTTTGACAGATAGTTTAGGCTCCCAAGTGGACTAAATACCTGTAACTGGATACTTTTCTTTTTGCTGGAAGCTGGATTTCTTTGTGAGATTTGATTCGATAGGGACCTGGGTCACGTTCTTTAAGCTCCTACTTTTCAAAGATTCCTGCCGTTGGTTCTTTTTAGAGTTTGACATCAGACTCACGCCACTGCTTCCTGCTTTGCGCAGTTCCTTCTGGCCATGGTTCTTCTTGCCTTGAATAGATGACACCTGAGAATTGAAACTAGAGTTTTTCTGATCAAGATGCTGTAGATGAGCTGAAGTGACCAATAGCATGGTTCCATTTGCATGATTTTCTGGATTACTTTGATTCTCAGCTACTGGAACCTGGCACAATGCTCTGAGAGCTTTTGTTGTCTCCTCCTCACTAATGTCACACCTGTTCATTCCAGGCCTATACAACAATTTCGACGACAAAAATTAGCAAAAGAAAAATATACAAGCATATGTTCACAGTTCACAACATAGACAATGTACTATGCATGCACCCATTATTCACCAGGTTTTTCTATTTAAGCATCAGATGCACTAGCAGATAAATGCAGATGGCTTGTACTCAAACAAAGGAAAAGCATATGCTACAAAAAAAATTATTTGACCTCATCTAAGGAACTTACAGCCAATTAAGCATGCTACACAGCCACTTCTCAGGGAGTTGTTCCGGTCTAGTATCAAAAGGCAAAAGTCGCCAATTGTGACAACGATCACACTGAACCCAGTTTTCTTCTATGAATACAGAAGCAGTTGTTGCCAATGCTGTTGTCTGAGAGGCAAGTGTCTGGTCAGAAAGGTGAGGAACCACACCTGGAGCATCCACTCCCAACAGCTGGTTATCAACTGTTCCACCACTAAATATTTCTTTTGACTTGTCCAAATAACCATTGTGCCCCCTCTCAAAATCTGTAGTAGGACCAGCATCTTTTGGTCTATTGTGAAAAGGCCTCATTGATGGATCCATTTTGTCACGTTTTTGTTTGAAATTGGTGTCCAATGCATCTCTATGTTTATCTCGGACCTTATTAATATCCTTCTGCAACTTCAACTTATTCATCTTACTTTTACCTGAAGAAAAACTCTGACTAGAACTGGTTGTATCTTTAGGTGTTCCGCTCACATCGAGTCTCAAACTTTCCTTCATTGAATCAGCAATTTGTCCAGCATTATTGCTACCTTTTGACTTCTTCTTGCCCACAAACAATGTGTTTTCCATCTCAGATGGAATATTTGTTTCATTCTGTACAGGAAATGTAGCTTCCTGACCAACCTTTGTTTTTGAATCTTCCTTACACTTTAAAGGGGCAGTATTTTGGTAGCATTTACTCCCAACATTATCCCCAAGGTCAACTGAAGCATTCTTACCGTTATCTACTACACTCTGTTCCCAAACCTTTTCAACTGAACTACACTGTTTATCCTTCTTTTTCTTCTTGCCACTAGCTCTACTCCTTCCGGATATTGACTCCAAAGAATCCTTCTTTGATGAGTCAGATGAAAATAATCCACCTCTTGATCCATCCTGATTAGCCTCTGCAGAAAGATCACATACCCTAGGCATGGATTCCACAGAGTCAGCAACATTAACTGAATTAGATAGAGCTGTGTGTTTCAAATCATGGGACAACAACTCCTTCCCTCCTGCATTCTCATTTTGCAACTTATTTTTTAAGAGCAACTTCTTATCATTCTCAACATTCATGCGGTTCCCTTGCTTTGATTCCACCAACTTTTTGCTTTTCCCAATTAAAAATTTTGTTTTCTTCTCCCTGAGTTGTTTTCCATTACCCAACATGGACTCATCTATTAACCCAGAAGAATTTTCTGGACATGCCTTAAGCAAGGGGATAGATTTACTCTCTCTAGAAGAACCTTCCTTCTCCTTTCTTAACAAGCATAGCAGGCTTTCATGAAGAGGAGATATGAGTACACCACCAGGGACATGATAGGAAGTCATAACCTGTATAAAGGCATAAAATATCAACACATCCTTCTTAGTTCATAGGCAGACATTGAAAACAACCAAGAGAACCTCTACCTGAAGAATTTTAGAGGGTGATTCATTTGTGGTTCCTTGAGAGCCCGTTACTGTTCCTCCACTTTCCTCAGGACTGTTTCCCAATGACGAAGATGGAGAATCATCAAGCCCAAGACCACTATAGATTGCAGAGTTCTTTTGAACTTTGTTATCAGATCCCACTTTAATTCGGACCTTTAGTGTCTTCTGGTCAGTAGGAATCTCTGCTCTGTTAAAACTATCATCCTTTAAGGCAGGCTTCTCAGCAACATGATTAAAAGACAAATGTGAGTCATGTTTAGCTGCAATACTGCCACTAGGGCAGGTAGCCTTTCCAGGTCTCCCAGATGGGGGTGCATTTGGAGGAGCTTTCAAATTCTGGAATGCACCCTGTATGGTAACAGAATCCACGGCACTCAAGTAAACTAGGAGTTCAGAAGCTGTCTAGGCAACAGCTAAGTACATTATCTTCCAAAGAAATGACCAAAATATAGAAAGGATATTGTTCATATACCTCCATGAATAAATTGTTTGTAGACCTTGGTGTGCTGGAGTTTCCCTGTGGTGTCTTTGGACATGATAATCTTGTCGGAGACCGTTCATAGGTAGGCAAAAACGAGCCATACCCACCAAATTTTGCCCCTGTTTAAATATTTTAGTCCAGCTCGTCATCTTCAAACATTAAGCTTGCAATAATATTTGAAGTTCGTAAAAACCATGACCACTTACCCAAGTTTTCTGCAGAAACACCACCTTCAAAATCTTTCTGAAAATGGCCCAAAATGTTTTTGATCTTTTCATCCTTTAAGAAATGAATTCCCACATTACTAATGGAATTGCACAGAGAATATTCAAAAAGTATGTTAAAGCTGATATATTGACCAGATTGAATAACAGGCATAAGAAACCAAATATTATTATCATCTCGAAGTCCATTATTTTCAGGAGCTGAATAATAACACGCAAAACAAATTATACCTTAATATTGCAAATATGAAATAGACCAAATAAATTAAGAGAACTGATAAAGTTTATCACATTGTGCATTCAAACAAACACTATCATCAACATAAAAAATTCTAAATGTTGAATAAGTTTCAAAGATCATCCAGGCAAAGAAGCTTCTATCATGCACCAAATTATAGCTGAGAAACAGGACAATATTTAAATACTATCAAATTGCATCACCAACTATAAAAGTGAACAAAGACACAAAATGGGCTTTAATACATACTCTTCTTGTTGTTCTATTATATTCCTAGTGATGAAAACAAACCTAGCTAAACTAAGCATTTATCTAAGTATATCAAAATAACAATTTTTTCTACCGAGTTCACTAAGAAGCAAATAATTTCATCCTCGCACGTCCAACTTCAACACTTCAACACTTCGGTGAATCGATGATCATACACCACAAACTTAAAGCCTTCTAGGATTCTAATTCATCTAAGCCACAACTTATTCTAGTTAGTAATTAGTTAATTTACACTTTCAGTCTAATAACCCCAAAATTAAACATAATTAGCCACTCCTTGCAACAAAGCTCAATAGAACTGCATTGCCTACAAAGTGGCATAAATGCTTAATCAAACTCAGGATTCAGAACAATTCCTATAAAAAAAAAAAAAAAAACCAAATTGCATAAACTAAAGCATATTCCCAAGTTTTAGACATAAAAAGGATGTAAAACCTATAGAATTTTCCTTAAAAAATATATAAAAGAAATTAAACCCTTACAAGGTAGGAGAAAGCGGTATCGGGGTTAATGTCGTCGTCGTCAACTCTGTGATAGCAAGCTTCTCCTTCTTCAGGCTCAGAATTTTCATCCATCTCCAAACCCGCCTCCAAAAACCCTAATCCTAACCTACCAAAAAACCTTGGCCCCTCACCCCTCCAATTCCCTACCTTCCCGGAAATCCAACATCACCAAAATTTTAAAAATAAAAATATATTCTAAAAACCACCAAAACCCACAACGAAAATCTCCCAAAACCGACTTGGATCCTACCAAATTAAGGGGGAAAACAAAGTAAATAAACAAGGTCTTTTAATCAATCAATTTGATAAAATTTGTCTATTAATATTTCAATTTTTTTTCTATTTTTTAATTAAACTCACTATCAGAGATATTGATGATCAAATGATGGGGGTTGAAATCGATCGACGAGTGCCGCCGACTCCGGATTGACTCGTTCCGTGTCGCGGTGCCGAGTTGGTTTTTTTGGGGTTCCAGAAATTTGTTCACACTTTCCTCTGAAACAAAACTGCAGAAACAAAGAGCTGTTGTGGTTCTTGTGGGTCTTTTTTATTTGGGTTTCTTTTATTTATTTATATATATTTCTATTATGTTCTTTATTTCCTTTTCTTTATATATATATATATATTCAGATGATAGTGAATTTATCTAATTCTAACAAAAATAAATAAATATTTGGCCAAAACAGAATACAACAAAATAAATAAATTATTTCGTTGATGAACTTGTGGGTAAAGATCTTGGTGGATCGGGCCGGATGAAGTACCATCAACTTCCTAAAATGTTTCGTCTCAATTAGACTTTGTTCGGCCTAACTTAAAATCTTCTTTGCATAAAAATATTAAACCCCAAAATTAGTTACACCTCTCTAAATACATGATGAATTTTTTTTATATATTATGTAATTTATATGATACGAATATTATATATACTAGAGGTCATCCTGGGTTGTTCAAGTCGTAACTATATTTTAGGCCCGTTTGATAGGTTCGAGTAGAAAAAATAGGTTTAAAATTTTGCTCAAACTCAGCCCGAATAATAAAGCTAAAACTCGAGTTCGACCCGGCCCACTCGTATTAATTTTTTTATATAAAAAATTTAAAAATATAATACATCAAATACACTAAAAACATTAAAATAAATGTTTCCTAACAAATTTAATATATATATATTTATACTTAAATAATACTAAGATATATGCAACTTAACAAACAAATACATCTAAAATAGTAGCAAAATAAAAGTTATATAATATCTAAACAATAAAAATAAAATAATAGTAATATAATATTGAAATGACAGCAAAATAATGGAAAAACAACATCAATTTTTTTTTTGCAAATTTGGGTCGCGTTGGGCTTGGGCAAAAAAAGTTTGCTCGAGACCTGACTCATTTTCTAAACAAGTTTTATGTTTTTTGCCCTAGCCCATTTTTCAAGCCCTATATTTCTTTTTTTGAAGAAATTTGAGGGCTTTTTTGATACATTTTGAAAGTTCAAGTGCTCAATTAATTGCAAAAAAAAAAAGGGAGGGGCTTAATTGTTTTATTTATTTTTTTAAATTTGAGGGCATTTTTACACCCTTAAGTCAATTTTAAAAGTTATAATATATTTCAAGTTTTTGTACTCTCTGCATATTTCGAATTTAGCCTTCATAGTTTTATTTTTTAAGGACCTGGTCTCTTTATTTTTTAATTTAAAATTAAAGTCTAATTGTTAACATTGTTAAAATTCTTCTGTTAAATTTGTTGGTGTGACATTTTAAATTTTAGAAAATTACTCATTTGATAGTCAATAAATGGTATTGTAACAAAAAATTTAACGATGTTAAACATTTATTTACATCAACATTTTTATTAGAGTCAAATACTTATATTAACTAATGGCAATATAAATGTTAAGGTACGAAATTATGTTAAAAATTAAAGTATAAATATCAAAGCTCAAACTTGAGTATAATATATGGATAAAATTAAAATTTAACCATTTTATATAATTAAAAAATAAAAAGACCAAAATTAAAATTCAACCATTATTGTTAATAGTACAAAACAAAAAGCAATGATTGGTCTCAAGAAAGGAAGACATTACTTTATATATAGTAGACCAAAGAATTTAAGTATTTGTTTTGTTAACAAAGGGTCAACTTTTAACCCAAACACTAATTTCTTTGAGTTTTTTTTAGTTTATTTTCAGTATAGGAGCTTAGGATCCAAAAAGGAGCTGCCATTAGGCTTAAGACACTACTAAGAAGGGAAATATTCAACCCTTTTCCGCACAAACCTATAACCCTTACCTTGCTCCACCTCTACTCCCAAGTAGCCCAATAGTGCATCTCACTTAACCCCTTAATGTCGCAGCCCTTAACTCCCTGAATCACCACCCTGAACACCTTCATTAATGTCACCAAGTACTGTACCGAAACTATCCTTAAAACTGCCACCCTCTTCAACTATAAACCTTACCATTGGCTACTCAACCACCTGCCTGAAACTGAAACCACCCTTAACAGATTTCCTAAGTTCGACTCTGAGAGTCCCTTTATCTAGCACCATTCCACGAAGTGAACAGTTTGGTATAATGGTTATGCTGCAACACATGCAGTTGCAGCAACAAGCTTACTAGAGATACTCAAAAATTCAGGATGACTCAACCAGAGATATATTTAAAAAAAATATATTTCATAACCTATTTGTTTTTTTTTTTTTTGCTTGAATTTCCAGACTTAATACTCAAACCATGGACTCCAATGTCGAGGAAGGAACGAGGCGATCAGATTCTAAGGGTTCTGCAAATAAAAAAGGGGGATCTTGTCTCTACTTTATTTATTTTTCTCTTAGGATATTTCTATTTCTCGCATAATAAGTCAAGAGGTTGAAATCATTAATAAAATTGAACAATTTATAAAATAGGAAGTGTGGCAATAGATATATAATGTCTAGGATTGGATTTGTCTAGGAAGAGCTTGGTTTCCTAGCTTGGTATTTAAGCAGTCAAACTTGACTCACCTCCTTTTTCTAGGATCCTACCTGGTGTATAGTATCTATTCACTTCTATATTTTCATTTTTTCTATTGCTTTTAACAATGGGGACATTGTTCATCTTAAGTGGGGGGATCGAAAAATTGAAATTATTTCCTCTTAGAATAAATTTTTTCTTTTAATTATGATTAGGATATATTTTGTTCAAAAATTTGAAATTTTGTTAAGTATGCTAAACTTTAGTATGAATAAAATTCTATTATTTCAATAATTGCTATGTTGGTTGAATTATGACACAAATGTACTCTTAATAAAGTGTGTAAATCATACCATAAAATTTTAGTTTCTTAGGAAAGCTAGGCATGCATGAAAGTTTAAGTCTCTAGAATTGACTTAGTAATTTTTTGAGGCGAAATCCTAGAAAGCATGGAATGTTGAAAATGATTTAGGCAACTTTTGTTTGGACCGTTTGAGCCTTTCAAGCCAACCTTGATGGATACTTATCCCTTGAAACCCAACTTTGAGACTATATGGCCTAATTTTTTTTGAACCTTTGCAATATTTAGCCATCACTTTCCTCTTAATTATCTTTAAATTTTCCCAAACACTAGACTCAGTACTATTCAGAGTATTCTTTGAAAATAAGTTTGGGGGAGTTGAAAAGAAGTATCAAATGCTTAAAAATTTTGTAGTACATAAGCAAAATGCTCGTAAAAAAGAAGAAGAAGGGCATATGTACTTGAAAGAAAATAGATGTACAAAAGAGCAGGTGAAAGCAAAGTAAGTTGGCATATTGAAGGTAATTATTCCGAAGGTCCGATTGAAGTTGAGTCTAGAGGTTTTTAGCCTAAATTTATCTATCTTTTACCTACCCCTAGCCTACCACGTTACAACCTATTTAAAGACCTATTGATTCAAGTTTCTATGCTACCTACATTAGTGGAGAGAAATTGCTATGTTCAATATATGAAGGCATAAGTTAAACTTAATGATTGCAGCTTAATCTCGAATAAGGGAATAAAATCAAATTGGTAGGGATTTAACATGTCTTTATTAGGAAGCATTTAGTCTATTTTTGCTATCATAAGAATGATTGAGATTAATTTGGATGATATGTATACATAAGTAGCATAAATATCAAATTTCTTGTTTTTGAGCATAAGTATACCAAATTCATAATTTTGGGAAGAATGTTGTTCTAAAGGAATTTTTCAAAGGTGTTTCAAAGAAATTCTTTTCAATTTGTGGATTACTCGGGACGAGCAATGAATTAAGTTTGAGGGTGTGGAAACATGAAAATATACACATTTTTTCATGCCCTTTTTAACTCAAATCCATGTAGTTTCGGTAAAGTTATTATCGAAAAATATATAATTATTATAAAATAATTATTTTGTACTTAAATTATTAACATAATGAATTTTAATTAATTTTGATTAATTTTGATCATTTTCGATAGATTCGTACAAAGGGCGAAAATTGGCTCGGTAGACACTGTTAGAAGCGCAAAACCGAGAAGCAATTTTTGAAACATTGAGACGAATGCATTTTTTAGCTAAAGACAGTCCAAATTATGTGTATTAATTCATGATATAATTAATTTTAATTTATATCCAATTTAATTTGAATTAAATAAATTATTATTAATTAATTATGAAAAAGTAGTCCAGTTGAGCCGAACCGAGTGAACCAAACCGACCAAGAAGTGGACAGCCCAAAACCGTCCATATGTTAACCCAAATCAGCTTATTGGCTGATTATTTAGCTTGCAAAGAGGCCCTTGAAGACTTGTTCAAGTTGCAAACAAACCCCTCCACAATTGGTGGCTTTATAGATTTGCCCCAAGCCTAAATTAGCAAAGTTGAAACTATCAACCTTGCCACATGTGTGGCCGGCCAAGGGAGGACTCTTTGGCTGATAATTTTAGCTATTTTTAGCAGCCCTCTTCAGCTATAAAACACCCTTAGGCTGGTCATTTGAAACACATCTCAAGCATTCACATCTTTTCTCTCTTCTCTCCACTTTCTCTCTTTTTTTCCATTCCAAATTCCCTTGCTCTCTTGCCGATTTCTCCTCTTGGAAAAGGGGAATTCATCAGCCATTTGGAGCAGGAATTAAGTGTTCATAGCAACCTTGGTCGAAGAGGACAACGAAGAAGGAAGAACGGAGAAAACTAGTCAAGCCACGGAAAAACTCCGGATTTGATTCTTGTTCCTTATCTCTTTAATTTTTGTTGTTGTTATGATGAACATATCTATGAATATTTATGTTGTTGGAATGGTTAATTTAATCAATTTAGCTTGAATTTAATTCGTGTTAGGTTGATTGCATTTTGTTTGCTAAAATCGTTAAAATTGTGTTTATGTTGTTATAGGCCTCAGTAAGATGCTTGATTAAGTAAACGAATGACTAAGTTATTCTTGCATTACAATTGTGAGGTAGATAATGAATTAATTATTTAAAAGTATTGAAATTGTAATTAATGGATACAGTACTTAATTAGTGCATGTTTAATCATCTAAGATAGTTGAGGGTTAAATTAGCAACGAAATCTGACGATACATTTGCCTTGCATAACTTGCAAGATTATTGTGATTAAACTGTTTCAAGGTAGAGATACTTTGTTACCTCACGTAGTCTTTTATGTGCTTATTAGATTTAATTAATCGTTTGAATTGACATAGGGATATGTATAAGAGATTATTTCTATTTAATAAGTATGTATGTGTAATAACATATTTGCCTATTAAGATTTGTTTAATCGGTTGAATTGACATAGGGATATAGTCAAGAGATGAATGGATTTTGGTAGGTGAGTATGTTCATAAGTTAGCAAATTACCGAGTTGCCATGAATTTATTCGTAACAATATAAACATGAGTTTAATAATTCTAAGTTAATAAATGTAATTAATCTAATACAATTATGTCATCTTGATTAAAATCGTATTTTAAAATCGTGCATTTGAGATTTATTTATTTAGTTTACTTATTTTAAAATCTTAGTTTTTAATCACCCTCTTCAAACAAAATATTTTTCTTCACCAAATTGTTTTAAATAGCATTCATAAATAATTCTTTTCACAGTCCCTGTGGGTACAATAACTCGACATTTACTTGTTACTTTATTACTTGTTGCGATTGTGTACACTTGCACATTTCTGTCGCTCCAAGTTTTTTAAAAACTTGTAACGCGTAGGTTTGTGCAAGTGTACACAGTTGTTATCAAGTAATAAGTAAGTATCGAGTTATCGTCTCTACATGGATTGTATTCGTGCTAAGTCACTTAATTTGTAAAATTATATTAACAATTTGGTAAATAAAAACACAATATGATTAAGAAGTGATGATTAAAATTAAATATATTAAACTAAATGCAATGATCCCTAATGCAAATTTTCCTAAATATGCAAACTATATGAATGAAATAGATTTTAGCAAAATTAAACACAATTTGCAACAATTATAACATAAATAAACTAGGACAATTACTTTAATTAAACTCAATTTATTATCAACATGCTTTATAACATTCGAAAAAACATTCCATGGCAACTTGATCTTTCATGAGTTTGGAAACCACATTAGGTCCTTTCAGAATCCTTTACTTAGTAAATACGCATTTTACTGATCCTTATTTACTAAGGGTTTCTTAGCATTCATTTGAGGTAATAGGGACGTGTTAGGTTTGAAACAGTTTAATCGCACAAATCTAAAAACTATGCAGATAACAGAGCTTGGTCAGAGTTGTTATGCAACCTGCAATTTAATCGGGTTAGGATCTAAATTGAGCATGCACATTTCAATTATGTGTCCACTAGCTGTCGTCTGGTCAAGATCACTCAGCTAATTTAGGTGCATTTCAATCACGTATGAACGAAATACAAAAACTTCATTTTAATTGAAAACATGATCGATTGAGGCACAAACATTATAAGCATGAATCAAATAAATATTATTTAATCAAAGCAATCATCCTAGCTTAAATAAAATTAAGCTAACATTGTTGTAAACAAGAACAAAGAACATAACAAATATTGTCAGATTAAATCAAAGAAAAATAAAGATTAAACCCAAATCAAAGTGGCTGTCACCCAAGACTCTAATCGACGAGGCTCCTTCGCTTCTTCTCTTTGCTCCTTTGCTGATGGGTCTCCAAGGTGGCTGACCAAGGTCTCTTTAAGAAGATTTGATTGTTAAAATCTCTATGAAGAGATAATGCTAGGCGTGGGGAACGGAAAATGCTAAGAGAATTGAGAGAGAAGAGAGAATGATAAAGGATAAGGGATGATGAATGAATGAATGAATGATGGGGTCTTATTTATAGGTGAGGAGAGGGGGATAGTTTGCTAAAATTATGAGGTTCCATCTCTTCAAGCATCTTCAAAGGGTGGTCGGCCATGAATTGAGGAACTTGAGCTGATTTTTGCTTTATTTTTTCTCAATTTAAGCGCCACAACAACTCAGAACTGAGACTTGGTCAAGTGCAAATCTTCAGGCAAATCTCTAATTTCTTCAACATTGAAAGGACCTTGTGCAATTAAACCAAAAAGTGGTTTATGTGGACAGCCAAGTGTAGCTGAAAATTGGGTTGACTTGGTCTCCAATTTGGATGGTTTTGTAATCCAACAAAGCTATCAGACCTGTCCAAAATAAATCAATAAATTAGAGGACCAAAGAATAAAATTTATCCAATGTAAATAATTAATTACAACCCAAATTATTAGTGAAATATCTAAAAATGAATATTTAAATATAATTTGATTTTTTATTATTTAATTTAATCATGCATGGCCCACTTCACGTCTTAAAAATATAATATGCCCATTTTAATATAAAATAAGCCATTTTATGCACGAAAACTATATAATAAAGCATAAAATCACATTTTAATAATTTCTATGTCCTAATTTCATATTTTCACATATTTCATTAATTTATTAAACAATTACTTAGTTTTAACAACAAATTTAAGTAAAAAGGTGATAAATTGTATAGGAAAAATCCAATATATTTTTCCGTTTACAAAACCCAAAACTTAAATCATTGCTCGCCTCGAGTAATGGTTATGCACAGCAAAAGGTCTTGCTAAGTCAAAATTGCTAATTGTGTAAGCAACATCAATCTTTGTCCCATACTCATGCATTAATAACTTCATGTTCATAGATCTTCTTTATTAACAAGTAATTCATATGCGAACACTTATAGAATTTTATACTAAGTTTCAAAATATGCCAACATGAATCATTGTTTGTATGTATGTCACAGCCACAGATAACATTCTTCATTCAACATAATTTCTTATCAATCAAGCAAACAATCATAAGGCTTATTTATGAACGTCATATGTTGAACTTAGTACTTCCTCTCCACTAATGTAGGTGACATAAGCATCAAATCAATAGGTCTTTTATAAGGTTGTAATGGGGCTCGGTTAAAGGTAAGGATTCTAAGAGATGAGACATTTCGGTTTCAAAATCTTAACCTTTAACTCTATCTTGGATTTCTCGAATTACAGCCTTCTTCTTTAAGTGAACCTTTGGAACACCCCCAAACTTATTTTGAATTCAAGCTCATACATTTTTCCTTTTTGGAGACTGAGAAAACTTTTATTCGCTCTCTTTTCGTCTCTTTTTTTTATAAGCATGAGCACATACATCTTTTTAAAAATTTCCTCAAATGTTGATTACCAAGACAACTTTAGTTAAGATGGGTGCACAAAATTAGGATAACTTAAAAAGATGGTAATTGGCTTATAATGTGGGTTCATTGCAACAAACGGGCCTTTAAGCTCAAAATTACAGTTTCAAGGGTCTAATATCATAGGGTTGGCTTGAAAAGGTTCAAACGATCCAAAGAAATAGTGCCTATATCATTTTAGATTCGTATGTCTCCTAGGATTTCGCCTCAAGAAAGTTACTAAGTCAATTCTAAAGATATAAACCTTCATGCATGTCTAATCTCAAGAGAAACTAAGTTTTCATGGCAAACATTACTAAGGATAAGATCATACAAGCATTCCATTCTTCATGATAACATACTTTCACTCAGATATAATCATCATTCATACTTGCATACAAACTATCTTATTAACAAAAAATGTCTCTAAACATTCATTTATTAAAACATACTTATGAAAGAAATGATTGAAATATACTTGAAAATTAAAAAATTTGAGCAATTTATTCGCCTTACCCCCTTAAAAAGAAGCAATGTCCTCATGCAAGAACAAAGTAATGAATGAAAAATGAACACCAGGTAGGGTTGTAAAGAAAGAGAGGTGAGTCATTAAGACTGCTTAAATACCAAGTCTTTCCTAATAACCTAATCCTAGACATGTTCATTCCCATCACCACATCACTTAGTCTTTTTCTTTCTAAAGAAGTGTTAAGTTTATTCATGCTTGCTATGTTTTATTCTGCAGAAATTAAATCCTAATTACGGAATAAATAAATTCCTAAAGACCTAAAAGAAATTAAATAAATAATAAGACAAGAATCCCTTCTTTTATTTTTCTGACTCGTTCCCCTTGTCTTCTTTAGCTCCATTTCCGCTTGCACAGTCAATATCTTCCATCCATGTCTCAAAGATAGCATCTGGGAACTCAGGAACAAAAGTATTAGAGATTTTCTTAAAAGTATTTCAAATTGAGTCATCTCTAATTTTTGCATATTTCCAGTAAGTTTGTTGTTGATTGTGCATGAACTTGCACATATCCATCAAAATTAACAACTCCGATTTCCTTGAAGCACTTGCAGAAGTTGGCATAGGAGTTGTAGATTTAGGTTCAACATTTAGCTTAACTGGTTCTTCTTCTGGCTTAACCCTTGGCTCAGGGTTTGCAGATCATTCAATTGGGTTAGGACTATTTGGTTCCTTATCAAATTCTTCCTCTTCAGTGTCTGTAACTGAATTAGCTTTAGTTTCTGTTTTATTTGTTGACTCCTCGGTGTCTGGTTCAGCTGGCTCTTCTTTCTCTCCTTGATTCAGCTCATGCACCTTCTCTACTAACCTTTCAAGATCATGATTTGTAATGTACCCTTGAACATATCACCCCTTCAGATTTGCTTGTGTTTTAACATGGGCCCTTAAGCAAAGTGAAGTGATTAATGATAGGAAATAAGAACTTCTTGTCTTCTTTTTAGTACAATCATGAATCTCTTTGAGAATAATTTTCCCAACATTAATGGACTTTTCTGTCAAAATTGCATATAACAAGAGCATCCGTTCCATCGAGATGGTGGAACTATGTGAGATAGGCATAAAACTGTCGCGAACGAAATAAACCCATACCTTTGCTATTGGTTTTAGGTATTCCCTTTGGCAAGAATGGCTCTCATACTTTCTTATAATCCATTGGGATCCCGGATTTGTCACAACATTAAACACTTGTTGAAGAAAATCCCAATTGATATTGTTCATCATAGGGTAGTACTCATCTTCTTCAACATTAGGTAAGTTAAACAAACCATTAATGGATTTAGAAGTAAGAGGTATCTTTTTCTTTCGAATGATGACCTTAGTAGCATCTTGCATAGTCAAACTAGCATAGAATTCTTGAACTAATTCATCACCGGGAAGTGAATGGGCATCACAAAATCGTTCCCACTTGAGAGCATTGATTTTCTTTCTAATTAGTATAGGAACAACCATCAAATCATGTCTCTTCAAGTTAAAACCTTTTTCTGGCATCATAGGTTGATGCTTGAAGATTGAATCAAATCTCTCTTTCACTTCTTCATCTATCAAAATCGAGTTTTCAGGAGTAGTCTTTGAAGATCTGGTTCTTTTGCGAGACATGGTATCTTTTCTCAAAAATTCAGCAAAGTTTCTAAACAAGGGAGAAAAGAGAAATCGGCAAGGTGAGTAAGGACTTGCTACGACGAAAATCTTGTGACGGCAAGGATGGTGCGACTGTGATGACGATGTGTGATAGCAACGGCAATGTGTGGCGGTGATAATGGCGATGTGCGGCAACAACGACGGTGCTTCGGTAATCTTCTTGCGGCAACAATAGATGGTTTTGGCAAAAAAGGAAGAGAACCAGGGTTTCTTTCGGGATTTAAGGTTGACGGCACAAAATGGAGATTTAGGGATTTTTTAGGGTTTAAGCAAATTGATTTGAGGGATATGAAAATTAGTAGAATGGAGAGGGGTTTATATAGGGAAGAATTAGGGTAACATGTAGCGAAAATTTAGCTACATTAGGGTTACTTGGGTGGCAAGTAATGAGAGTGGCGGCAAAGTGTGGATTTTTTCCCTCCTTTTTGCTATATTGGGCCTCAAACTCAGACTGTATTTATAAACTTACTCAAGAAAAAAAACTGATTAGTACTCGGGCCAAATTTGACCCCCTTTATTAACATAAAAATTTGAAATTTAACAGAACAAATAAAACTTAAAAATTTTAAATTTTAATTAGAAAATTTCTTTTTAACAAATTACATTAAATTAATTCCCAAGAAAGGTTGGAGAGGTCACAGCGGTCCCGCTTAAGTTCCAATCTCCTTAGACAGAATTAATTAAATGTAATAAGTTAAGAAAATAAGTTCAAATTATTTATTTATTTACAAAACAAGTTCATGAAAAATCAAGGGTCTGTTAATTTGAATGAGGATTCAACTCACTCAACTTCACCATCCCAGTAGGGTTTGAGACGTTGACTATTAACTTTAAGCGTACCTCTGTAATTGTTGTATAATTCAATAGCTCCATAAGGATAAACTTGGTAGATGGTATAGGGTCCTTTCCATCGGGATTTAAGCTTCCCAAGAAATAACTTCAACCTTGAATTAAACAACAAAACCTTCTAACCTTCTTTAAACTCGCGAGGTTGTATATGACTATCATGCCATCTCTTTGATCTTTCTTTACACATTTTGGCATTCTCATAGGAAAAAAACCTCAGCTCTTCCAACTCATCAAGTTGTAACATCCTTCTTTCACCGCCTTGCTTAAGATCAAAGTTCAACTATTTCAAAGCCCAGTGAGCTTTATTCTCCAACTCTAATGGCAAATGACATGCCTTTCCAAAGACTAATCGATAAGGAATCATTCCTAATGGTGTCTTGGTGTCTTAAATGTTATTCGATAGGCCCATAATGCATCATTGAGCCTTCGAGACCAATCTTTTCTACTAGGGCGTACTATCTTTTCAAGGATACCTTTGATTTCACGGTTCACTCTTTCAACTTGCCCATTAGACTGGGGGTGATAGGCAGTAGCAATCTTGTGCTTCACATCATATTCAAGTAACCATTTAAGCCATTTATTCACAAAGTGAGAACCTTCGTCACTAATAATAGCTCTTGGTGTCCCAAATCGTGTAAACACATGCTTATGTAGGAATCGCATGACTACCTTAGCATCATTTGTAGGGTGTAACATCCTGAATTAATGGGCCTATGCGTTTAGTGTGTGAATATGTTTAATGTGTTAATTTAACTGTTAGGGGTCCAAATTGGGCTCAGGATGTGGTCAAGACCTTAGTGAAATTTTTGTTTGGGCACTATAGGGTTTAAAAGGTGGTATCTGTGTTTAAAATATCAAAACGGGCTTGCGGCCCAGTGGTCAGTGGCGCCACTTAGAGAGCAAGGAGGTGGCGCCACACAAGGGAGTAAGGGGCCCAAATTTAAGTTTCATGGAGCCCAATTCTTTTAATTTAAGTTAGCTAATTTTTGGCATTAGGGTTAGGTGGAGTGGATGGCAACAAGGCTCAAAAATAGGGGGATTTATGTGAATGGGATAATGTAGATATTATAGTTGATAATATGGAAGATAAAGGAGAAAAGATAGGAATTATCTGCAAGGCTAAGTGGTGGCCGAATTTCAAAATCTGAGGGGGAGGAGAAATCGGTTTCTGATATGGCTAAGGAGTGCCGAAACTTTAAATAGTCAGGTGAGGGTTCTCTTCTTTATTTTTCGGCATTTAGGGTTTCCATCTTTTCTTTCTCTTCTTCTTTGAGTAAAAGCCAAAATTCCTAGCCCTATTCCCTCATCTTCACTTTGATTCAAAAGCCGAAACTCCATTGTTCTTTTCTCTTTTTTTCTTCAAAAGCCGAAACCTCCCAATCTTCTCAACATCTTTTCTTTCAAAAGCCAAAACCCTAAACTCTCCTCTCATCTCCATAGCTGAATACTCCCTATTCTTTTTGCCGATTCCTTCAACTAAAAGCCGAAACTACTTAGATTTCTTCTTATTATCTTCTCTTCTTGATCTTCTCAAAAGCCGAAAACTCCTAGGAGTTGCCGAATCTTCCCTAGTAAGGTAAGTGTCGACTCTTGTTATTCCTTAAGATCTCTTTTGGTTTTTAGGAGACAAGGCCGAATGGCTACTTGGTTTGTTTGAGGCTAATATTTACTCTCTTTCTGTGTTTTGCGCGGCATTCTGGGATTTGAAGGAAACCTGTTCGTTTAGATCTAAAAGCCGAAAATCGCTCGTCTCTAATTTCGGGATTTCAAGGTAAGGATTTCAATTCCCCTTAAGATGATCAACCGTTTTCTTTTCGTTAGTTGTGCCTTAACCTAAAGTTTCATTACCGGCTTCTGAACAACACCTTAGGCAGATAGCGGTGGTGTTGGCTACGGATAGCGTCGACTTAGAGGGTCTCGTTCTAACGGTAATCAGGTGTGTAGATCTCTAACACACTCTTTAACTGTAATTTATGTGTTATAGCTAAAAAGCCGGAAAGTGGCTGTGTAGACAGTCGAATAAAACCCTGAAAGGGTTAGGCAATGGATGCTAGGTACGTAATCATAGAAATCTCTATATGTATCGATGTATGCGATAAACTGAAATCTCTTAGGTAATACATTCTTTGATTTTTCATGTATGTATGCATGGGATGGGATTGATATGATAAAGGGGAAGAAGGTCGCATAGCGATCGGTGGCTTTGCCACATAGGTCACATAGTGATCGGTCTTTATGACAGGCAGCTCAGCTGTCGAAATGCTACGATGTATTATTAAGGTCGCATGGCGATCGGTGGCTTTGCCCCATAGGTCACACAGTGATCGGTCTTTAAGACAGGCAGCACAGCTGTCGATATGGTGTGTAGCGGTTGGCGGGTTGATTGTAGAAATCCCCAAGGTGTGATGGTTGGTACGGGTTGGTGTGTAGAGGACGGATTTCTAGGTTGGGATGGGCCATGATGCATATATAGTTACCCTTGTATACGGGCCAAGGCCATAATGTGTTTGTGGGCCAAGCCTTTGATGTGTTTTCGGGATTTGCACACTGAGTCTTGGTGACTCACCCTATTATTTTTTTTCTACTCTTTCAGATGAGTAGTAGATCGTGGACATGGGAGCCGAGACGGACTCGAGAGGCCATCAAGTTTTATTGCTATAGATTATTTTCGGTTTTCTTTAAGTTTCTTTTATTTATTATTTTGGGAATATTTATGTAATAAGGCCCCATAGTTTATATTCATCTAAGTAGTTTTTATCATTTGCAACTCCTGAAATTATGTCAAAGGTTTAATTATACGGAATAATAATAATACAAGGTTTTGTTTTCAAATGTCACTTATTTATTCAAATATTATCTAATTAACTTATGATTTCCAAAAACCAACAAAGCAAAAGTTTTCAATGTACAACCCGTAGCATACCAGATCTGGTCGAAACTTATGGGCCGAGTTTGGGGTGTTACATAGGGTATGTTTCAGCTTCAACCCACTTGGATACATAGTCCACAGCAACTTAGATGTATTTGTTCCCATACGAAGAAGGAAACAAGCCTAAGAAGTCAATGCCCCATACGTCGAACAATTCAATCTCCAAAATGTTTGTCAAGGGCATCTCATTCCTTCTTGATATATTTCCAGTCCTTTGGCATTTATTACAGTTCTTCACATAAGCATAAGCATCTTTAAAATAGTGTAGGCCAAAAGAAACCTGCTTGCAAAATCTTTGCTGTAGTACGTGAACCACCAAAGTGTCCCCACTTGGAGATGAATGGCAATGATACAAGATCTTAGCAATCTCACTTTCAGCTACACACTTTCAGATTATATTATCTGCACACTGTTTAAACAAAAATGGATCCTTCCAAAAATAATATCATCTATCGTGAAGGAATTTTTTCCTTTATTGGCATGTCATTTCTCGAGGAATTATTCCACATGCAAAATAATTGGCAAAATCAGCAAACCAAGGTGTTTCATGAATTCGACTTACCTCAAATAAGTGTTCATATGAAAAATTCTTGTTGATGGGCACACATGATTGAGTTACCTTATCTTGCTCCAACCTCGACAGATGATCAGCTATTTTATTTTTGACACATTTTCTATCTTGGATCTCAAGGTCAAATTCTTGGAGTAAAAGTATCCAACGAATTAGCCTCGGTTTCGCATCTTTCTTTGTGAGCAAGTATTTAATGGTCGCTTGGTCAGTAAATATTGTAACTTTGGTACCTATAAGATATGAGCGGAATTTGTCAAAAGCAAAAACTATAGTAAAGAGTTCCTTTTTCAGTTATCGTATAATTGAGTTGGGCTCCCGTCAAAGTTCTACTTACATAGTAAATAGGGTGAAACACTTTTGTTTTTGACCTATCATAGCTCCAACGACATAGTCACTTGCATCGCACATCAACTCAAAAGGTGAGGTCCAATCAGGTGTAACGATTATTGGGGCTGATATTAACCATTTTTTTAGATCTTCAAAAGCTTCCAAACATGCTTTGTTGAAATCAAACACTGTATCTTTCTCTAACAACAAACACAACAGTTTAGAAATTTTCGAGAAATCTTTGATAAACCTCTGGTAAAAACTGGCATGGCCTAAGAAACTTCTAACTCCTTGCACATTAATTGGGGCCGGTAATCTTTCAATTACATCCACCTTTTCTTTATCGACTTCAATTCCTCTCTTTGAGATTTTATGCCCTAAGACAATCCCTTCCTTAACCATAAAATGACATTTTTCCCAGTTAAGGACAAGATTTGTCTCTTCGCATCTCTTCAGTACCTTAGCTAAGTGTTACCAAAAACAGAAAAATCATCTATGAAAACCTCAACAAAATTTTCAACCATATCAGTGAATATTGCCATCATGCATCGTTGAAATGTTGCAGGTGCATTGCATAAACCAAAAGGCATTCGCCTAAAAGCAAACGTACCGTATGGACAAGTAAATATTGTTTTATGTTGGTCCTCCGGAGCTACAACTATTTGGTTATATCCCGAATAGCCATCTAAAAAACAATAGAATTCATTACCTACTAGTCGATCTAACATCTGGTCCATAAAAGGCAATGGAAAATGGTCCTTCTGAGTGGCTTTGTTCAACTTTCTGTAATCAATACAAATTCTCCAACCAGTAACAATTCTCGTTGGAATCAACTCGTTACGCTCATTTTCAATAATTGTGATTCCACCTTTCTTCAGCACACATTGCACCGGACTTACCCACGAACTATATGAAATATGATAGGTGATTCCTGCATCTAACCATTTGATCACTTCCTTTCTCACAACTTCTTTCATAATAGGATTGAGCCTCCTTTGCCCATCAATTCGAGCTCTTTCACCTTCTTCTAAAATAATTTTATGCATGCAAAAAGAAGGGCTTATACCTTGAATATCAGCTATGGTCCAACCAATTGCTTTCGTAAATTTCTTTAGAACATCAATTAGTTGCTCTTCTTGATCTTTCGTCAGTTCTGCTGAAATAATCACAGGCAAAGTGGAACAGTCACCTAAATAAATGTATTTCAAATGGGAAGGAAGTACCTTTAGTTTGAGTTTAGGTGGTTTTTCAATTGACAACTTGGGTTGCACAAATTCTCTGACTTCTAACTCCAATGGTTCAAACCGTGTGGATTGAATAAAATTTCTTGGATTGGCTTCCATCAAAGCCATATTTTCTTCACCTTCTTCATCCTCTAAAGGGTCAAGATCTAAGGCTTTCTCCAATGGATCTTCTTCAAAATTGCTTTCCATAGAAACCAAGGTTTCTATCTCTTCCATTATTGAACACTCTTCTGTTGGATCGGGAAATTACATTGCTTTAAGAATGTTAAAGTTTACCTGATCATCTTGAACTCGCATGGTGAGTTCACCTTTCTGTTCATCAATTAACGTTCTTCCCGTGGCTAAGAAAGGTCTCCCAAGGATAATTGACACTTCCTTATCTGCTTCAAAATCTAAGACAATGAAATCAGCAGGAAAAATAAATTTATCGACTCTTACCAAAACATCCTCGATCTTTCCCTCGGGATATGCTAAAGATCAATCAGCTAGCGGAAGCGTCACAATTGTAGGTCTTACTTCACCTATCCTTAACATCTTGAAAATAGACTTAGGCATCAAGTTGATACTTGCTCCTAAATTACACAAAGCTTTAGCATAGATTCACCAATGTTACAGGGTATAGTAAAGCTTCCTGGGTCCTTCAATTTCGGTGGCAGTTTGTTTTGCAAGAACGCACTGCACTCCTTTGTCAAGGCAACAGTCTCATACTCACTCAGTCATTTCTTCTTAAACAGTATATCCTTCATAAATTTCAAATAATTCAACATTTGTTCTAAAGCCTCCACCAACGGAATATTGATGTGTAACTACTTTAGAACATCCAAAAACTTCTTGAATTGCATCTCCTGTTTCTACTTGTGTTGCTGCAATCTTTGTGGATATGGAGGTGATGGAACTTTCGGTTGAATCGGACAACTCTCCTGAGTAGGTAAATCTACATCTAAAGAAGATGTTAAAGTATCTAAATTCATTAAGTTAAGATTTACTTGTCAGTCTTTGTAGATTCTGATTCCTTTGGTGTAGGAATTTCAACAGTTGGTTGATTCTTCTCAACGAGCTTATCTTCGACATCAATCAATTGGGGTTCCAAAATTTTACCACTTTGCAATGCCAGTACCTTGATATGATCTTTACCCAAATTTCTTGGATTCTTAGTATCGCTCGGCAAGGTTCCTTGCGGTCTATTACGAAGCTCCATAGCTAACTGACCTATTTGGTTTTCCAAATTTTTCAGTGTTGCTGCTTGGCTTTGGATCAAAGCGTCATTCTTTTCCATGTACTCTTTCAACAAGTTTTCCAAACCTTTTGATGCCTTAGCTTGAGGTGGTCTTGGAGCTTGCTGATTAAACCCTGGAGATTGGTTGGGTCTATGCTGCAATAAGTTGTTGTTCGGTCCATTTCCTTGGTTGCTCCAAGAAAAATTAGGATGATAACGCCATGAAGGATTGTAGAAGTTGGACTGGGGTCCTTGTCCACTCCTATTTTGATGTTGGTTCCCCATATAGTACACTGACTCGAGATTTGATGGACAATTCTCAAAAGAATGACCTTTCCCACAGTACATGTAACACCCCTAACCCGTAACCATTACTGGTCTAGGGTTAAAGGCATTACCGGACAAATCGATTCTTTTACAAACAATTCACATCATAATTTAACAATTCAAATCAAATTGTCCCTTAAATAGGTCTATGAGACCTTAAACATGCATTTGAAAGGGTTCGGGACTAAATCGAATACATACGAATTTTTCAGAAATTTAAACATTTTTCAAAGCTACAGAGGTCACACACCCGTGTGTCTAAGCCGGGGCAAAATAGGGCATACATACTGACTAGACCACACGGTCAAGGACATGCCCGTGTGCCCCACCCATGGTCCACACTGACTTGTAACACAAGGCCAGTCACACGCCCGTGTGTCCAGCCCGTGGTCGAAACTGACTTGTTTTGAAATGCAACCACGAGAGACACAATCGAGCCACACGCCCGTGTGCTTAATCGTGTGGGCAAATATAGGCCAATTTGCCACCCATTTTGGGTCAATCCTATAAGCAAAAACAAACACATTTCATACCTTCAAAATGCAACCAAATCGTACCAATAATATCCATCTTTTCTAACCATTCAAAAAACTTATCAAACATACCAACTTATGTACCATCTATCTCATTCTATTCACAAGCATTTCTAAGTATAATCCATCCAAAATCTTTCCCATTCATTACAACCATTCATCAATAAAATACCAACTTATCATCACAAAAATAAACTAAAATATACCATATTCACATCCCATTTACAAGCCATATCACATAGCTTATATATACAACTCATAACATCATCTAATTCAACTAGACTATACATGCCATACTTAAATATGTACACATTCCAAAAGGTGCCAAAATAGAGTTAGATAGTGTGGTGATGATCCTCGATGATCCCCGAGCCTTCCGTAGCTTTAACGATCTATAAAACAATGCAAACACACACAAAGTAAGCTTTCAAAAGCTTAGTAAGCCATATAAAAATAAACTTATCATATACAACAATTATAACCATTTTATTTACAAGATCTTTAACATATCTCAATAGCATATTCACATATATCTTCTTTAGCTCAATTGTATCTAATCATTTGCTTATCAACAAATCACATCTCCATGTATCTCATTAGATCATAGCACATTCATACTTATATCACATTTTGTCTCAATATTGTCTATGTACATATCTCACTTTTGCAAATTCACATATACTTACCTTTCATACTCAAACATAGTATACATATCAAACATACCTGATTCGGTTACACATTTCACATAGTCTTTCAAATCTCGGAATTGCCCGTTGAACCATTCCGAATCAAATAGGATACTCAAATAACGCGGAATACTCGTACAATGCCAACGTCCCGGACGTGGTCTTACATGTAATCAAATATCGATGCCACTGTCCCAGACAGGGTCTTACACAAAATCATATACGATGCAATGTCCCAGACATGGTCTTACACGTAATTCTCAAATCGACGCCAACGTCCCAGACGTAGTCTTACATGATATCACATATCGGAACCCTATGTCATGACATATGAATCCTATCTATTCTTAAGGTTCGTACGGGACTTTACGGACATTGATACATTGTTGATACTTTCCCGGATTTCACATGTATATCTTCCAAAGCCATTCATCACAATTCAATATTATATGAACATGAATAAATCAACTTAATTACATTTATTTGTATATAGACTTACCTCATACTGATATAAACAGACGGATTCGACTACTCGATCACTTTCGACTTTCCTCAATCTAAATCCGTTTTCTTTGGTTCTTGATCTATACATATTCAAATTTAACTCTTTTATTCACCAAATCATTCAATTAATCCAAAAACACACATTTAGGGCAATTTACAAATTAGCCTTCACATTTTCACATTTTGACATTTAAGTCCCTATTTCAAAAAATCACAAAATACACATAATCTCTTTGTACCCATGCTTAGCCGAATTTTCACATGCTTCATATAAACCCATATATTTAATTTATTTCACATTTTAGTCCCTCAAAATTTTATTTTCTCAATTTAGTCCAAATTACTCAAATTCACCAAAAATCCAAAGACAAAACATGTTAATCTAATGCATATATTTCATATTTGATCAACCAACATCACAAAGCTTAAACATTCATCAATGGCACATCTCATAATCTTCTTCAAATTCTAAAATTAAGGCATGGGTTTTGTAGTACTCGAAGCAACGATTACAAAAACGTAGAAATTATCAAAAACCGAATCAAAACATACCTCAATCAAAGCACTTCAATGGCCGAATATCATGGAAGCTTAAAACACTTTTTCTTTTCTTATTTTCGGCTAGAATGGATGAGCATTCCACTAACATTTTCATTTGTTTTATTTATTTCATAATAATCGATTATTTACTAAATTAACCTTTGAATTTTAATAAGAAAACCATATAAATTAAGCCCATAAGCGTCCATCCCATGTACAATGGCCTATTTTCCTTTTAAGGCCTTCATATTAAAAGAACATAGCATTAAAACACTTTAACAAATAGAAAGCCACTTTTACCTTTTATGCGATTTAGTCATTTTCTCTAATTAAGCACACAAACAATAAAATTAATTCACGAAACTTTCACACATGCTTAATCACATGTTGCAAACACTGAAAATAATATTAAAATAATTTTACGACTTCAGATTTGTGGTCCCAAAACCACTATTCTGACTAGGGTCTAAACTGGACTGTTACAATTCTCCTCCCTTAGCGATTTTCGTCCCCAAAAATCTTACTGTTAAACAGATTTGGATGTTGTTGTCTCATAGCATCTTCAGGCTCCAATGTAGCTTCTTCCACTTCGTGTCGATGCCATAATACTTTTACTAACAGAATTTTCTTATTTCGCAATTCTTTAACTTCGCGAGCTAAGATACGAATCGATTCTTCTTCGTATGTCATATCAGACTTCATTTCTATCTTAGATGGAGAAATTACATGCGAAGGATCAGATCTGTATCGTCTAAGCATTGACACATGAAATACATTGTGAATCTTTTCTAATTCTGGTGGCAACAACAATTTGTATACAACAGGTCCAATACGCTCGATAATTTCATACGGTCCGATAACCCTCGGACTTAATTTGCCTTTTCTACCAAAACGAAGTATTTTCTTCCACGGAGACACTTTCAAGAACACTTTATCACCGATCTCAAACTCGATATCTTTTCGTTTCAAGTCTGCATACGATTTCTGATGATCTGATGTGACTTTCAGATTATCACGAATCACCTTCACTTTCTGTTCAGTTTCTTTGATCAAACCAACCCCGTGTATCTTATTCTCACTTAACTCAGTCCAATACAAAAATGTTCGACATTTGCGTCCGTACAAAGCTTCAGAAGGTGCCATTTTGATACTTGACTGAAAACTATTATTATACACAAACTCAATCAATGGTAAATATTGTTCCCACGTACCATCAAACTCAAGAATGCAACATCTCAACATATCCTCGAGTATTTTAATGATCCATTCGAATTGACCATCCGTCTGTGGGTGAAAAGATATACTGAAATGCAATTTCGTACCCAAAGCTTCTTGCAATTTCTTCCAAAATCGTGAAGTAAATCTCGGATCTCTGTCGGACACAATAGATAATAGCACTCCGTGCAATCTCACAATATAAAAAATATAAAGCTTAGCTAACTTATCAAGTGAATAATCAGATCGTACCGGGATATAGTGAGCTGATTTCATCAATCTGTCAACTACGACCCAAATTGCATCTTTCTTCCTCGGAGTCAAATGCAATCCTGAAACAAAATCCATTGTCACTCTATCCCATTTCCACTCAGGAATAAAAATCGGTTGTAACAAACCAGATGGCACTTAATGTTCAGCTTTAACTTGCTGACAGACTAAACATTTCGAGACAAACTCTGAAATATCCCGTTTCATACCAGACCACCAATAAAGTCGTTTCAGATCATTGTGCATTTTTGTACTTCACGGATGGATAGATAAGCAATTACTATGAGCTTCTTTCAATATCGACTGAATCAACTCTGAATTCCTGGGAACACAAATCCGATCTCGAAACATCAAACAATCATCCACATCAACTCGAAATTCATAATCAGAGTTCAAATCACACTGAACCCGTTTTGTTAATATTTCATTATCAACTTCCTGAGTTGTAACACCCCTAACCCGTGTCCATCGCCGGATTAGGGTTAAAGACGTTACCAAACAGATCAGAAACTTTTATAGACATTTCATACAATCATTCACCAAACACAATCAAAGTGTCCCTTATATTGGTCAATCGAGACCTAAATCATGCTTTAGAGTAGGACCGGGACTAGGCCAAATACATATAGAAATTCTCAGAAATTTAAAACTTTTCTAAGTTATGCAAGCCACACGCCTGTGGGCAGGCTGTGTGTCTACCACGGACACCAGACACCCCCATGTGTCTTGGCCGTGCCAAATCAAGACATGTATACTGACTTTTCCACACGGCCACTAGACACGCCGGTGTACAATGGCCGTATGTGTAACACACCAAACCCGGCCTAGACGTTACGACCGGATCTGGCATGTGACATGAAAGGGTTGTTTAAAAACTGCACTTTCGTTAAAAACTTCGTATTCTTTTTGAAACTCTGAGCTTTGTTGTTTGTGAAAATCAAGATTTGCTTTTAGGGTTCTCTTGAAAAAAAAAACGTTGTTATTGCTATTATTATTATAATTATTATTATCTCCAAAAACTTGTTTAAAACAAATCAGATTCAATGAATTGCAGAAATATGATATTTTGAAAATAATTATTGTCGTTTTAAGAAAATCCAGAGTTTAATCGCTTAAAGTTTGAACATAATGGAAATGAAAGCTTAAAAGAAAATTAAAGTCCAATGGCCTTATTACAAAATTTTATACCCAAAATAAAATAAATCTCAAAATAAGGTAAAGCGGAAATTTACTAAGGTTCCGATGTATGGCCACCACAGAGTCCTCCGCAGCTCCAAATCCTCAATGCTGGGGATCACCTACAAGATTAAAGCAGAGGGGTGAGTTACGAGAACTCAGTGTGTAATCCCCTAATCGGTCACTAACTGGGCCTGAGCCCATACAGAAACAGACTGGGCCTTAGCCCTATATACATAATAATGCAACCAGAGCATGTAGCCCAACCCAATAATCCATCCGCTGCACACCACCCGTACCAGCCCAACACACCTGTGGGGATTCCTAAATCGACCCACCCATCCGCTACACACAATATGGCAGACAAGCTGCTAATCACAGAATTTGTGGCGAAGCCACCAGAATAACATAATATACGTGGCATAGCCACAATACAGATTGTGGCAGAGCCACCAGAGTATGTGGCAGAGCCACCAGATTACACTTCATTCGATCATCAATATCCTAATCCCATGCAAAATGTCATGTATGCAAAGCATATATCAAAAATAATGTATGAAATAAATTACCATCATAACCAGCTAAATAGAATACATGCAATCATACTAATCAACCCTTAAGGGTATAACAGTAATTTACCCACCGAGGGTATTTCAGCAATTTACCCACCAAGGGTACTTTGGTAATTTTACCCTCTAGTGGTATTTCAGTAATTTTACCCTCTAGGGGTATTTTGGTAATTTTACCCTCTAGGGGTATTTCGGCAATTTCACAATCAATGGCCTTTTCGAAGGCCTATTGTCGCCTCGAGCGACACAAGACCCTTTTTAGGTCACTACAGAATTATTGGGCCTAAAATTCATCTTAGGCCCAATCGGGCCCACACGCTCGTGTGGCCCATTTCGCATGATTTCGGTCTCAGATTTGCAGATTTCGCATTCGGACTTATCATTTGACAGTTTTTCTAAACAGTTTTACCCAAGTGGGCCGGATGGCCCATTGGGCCCATTTGGCATGTTTCGACTCGATCAGGCCCGTTACAGCCTAAGTTTCGCGAGAGTGCTCATGACACTCTTAACGACTTACCACCATTATTTGCATTTCGATTTACCACTACGAGCGTTCGCACGCTCGAGTGGTCACAAATACCGGTTTCCAGCTTTTCGGCTTTCGGCCGAATCACAAAACATTGCACATATGCATTCGGAAGGGTGTGAGATTATACACCTGATTCAGAATACATAACACGATACTCTCCGAGGCACCTAAAGATACAATCGGTTAACAGTTAATCTAAAACCTTAATACAACCTCTTCCAAGTATTGAGATTGATTAACAATCTACATCACTTACCAACAATCCAAGAAATCCACTACAAGGGATAGGTGTTCAGTTGGCCCTCTGATTAAGCACGTCGAGACCCAAAGTGCCACAGATTCAGCAATAGCACAAGCAAGGGTTTCAGCTTCCACACAGGAATAAAAAGATTCGGGGTGAAGAGGAGTATTCAGATTCGGCCTAATTAAAAAGAGTTAAAAGATGAGTGTTAAAAGAGATAAGGGACAGAGAGAATATTACCTTCGGCTTAACCAAAAACTGAATGGGGAGGCAAGGTTCGGCAGTAAAGAGTAATAACCGTGAACTACTGATAGAATGATTCGACACCTAGCAGCAACACCAACGATTAGATTCGGCCTTAGAGAAGAAGAGGTAGAGTGAGGGATTCGGCTTTATCAGAGAGAAAAGAAAAGAGAAACAGAAAAGAAGGGAAAAGAACCAGAGGGAAAAGAAGCATTACCTTGATCATAGAAGAGCCAAATAACAAGGTAGATTTGGCAGGCAAAAGAATACCCAGCTTCAGACTAGCCAAAGTTCGACTATTAGCACAAGAGAAGGGAACAGATTCATATGGAAGAAGAAAGGAGATTCGGGTAGTGGGGAAGAGACTAGAGAAGAAAAAGGAGTAGGGGTTTCGGTTATGGTGTAGAAGAAAATGCAAATGGGAGGAGATGGAAGGGAGAGGTTCGGCCACAAGGTGTTTAGATACTAGCAAAGAACGATGAACAAAACAAAGTAGAAAGGTGGGAGAAAAGAGGTGAATAGCAATTCGGCACAAAACAAAATGAAGGAAAAGACCCGAAATCACAAGCTCAAAAACGCAAAACTACTCTCCAAAAATGAGTTTGAGCAAAACCGCACCTTACACACACGACCGAATATGCACTAGAGTGACCCATCTCTCATCTTTTTTTTTTCTTTTGACCGAAATTCCCCCATGTACTTCTCATTTACGACCAAACTCCTCTACTCCACCATATCCCATGATTTACTCCACGATTCTCTCCTCAAATTCCTCTCCTCCCCTCATTCAAACAGTTTGACAAAGTCCTCTCTCTCTCCTGCAGAGTTCTAGCTGAACTTTACTTCTTCCACCTGCTTAGCACAAAATAAAAACTCCCCACATGCTGCTTGTGGGATTCGAACACCACTCCCCTTGCTTCCATGCTGACGCCACCACCACTCCACCACAGGTTCTCTTGTGTTAGCAAAACACCAACAATTTCTCTTAAGCCTTGCTTCCCATAGTCCTTTCCCCTAAAGTGCCAAAAAACCAAAATTTTCCCAGGGCTTGGGCTCGAACCCGAGCGTCCCTAGGACCCCTAAACACACCTAAATAACAAGCTACACAAGCTCAACACATGCAATAGTGCAAAAATGCCAGACCCCTAATTTTAGGATGTTACAGTTCTACCCCTTAAAGAAATTTCGGCTCGAAATTTACCTGATCAAAAGAGGTGAGGGTATTGCTGTTGCATTGCCTCCTTCGCTCCCACGTAGCTTCCTCTGAACCGTGATTACGCCACAACACTTTGACCAACGGAATAGATTTCCTCCTGCACACTTTCACATCCTGATCTAAAATCTTCTTCTAAGGTGAGACCTTCAAGAGGACATAATCCCCCACCAAATACTCTATCTCCTTATGCTTAGATCTGCATATGACTTCTGTCTATCAGAAGCTTCTTTTAACCGATCCCAAATCAACTTCACCCTCTCATCAGTTTCCGAAATCAATTCTGGACCCAACAACTGTCGCTCACTTAATTCTGTCCAACAAGTAGGGGTACGACACCTACAACCATATAACGCCTCGTAGGGTGCCATCTGAATGCTGGATTGGTAGCTGTTGTTATACGCAAATTCTGCTAACGGTAAATAATCTTCCCAACTATCCCTGAACTCAATCACACAACCCCTTAACATGTCATCTAGAATCTAGATTACCCTTTCTGACTGGCCATCAGTCTGTGGATGAAACGCTGTGCTGAAATCTAGCCTTGTACCCAAAGCTTCATATAACACTTTCCAGAACCGAGATGTAAATCTAGGGTCCCTGTTCGATATGATAGACACTGGTACCCCATGTAGCCTCACAATTTCTGCTACATACAGTTTGGCCAACTTCTGTAGTGAATAGTCAGTGCGAACCGGTATGAAGTGAGCAGACTTAGTCAACTGGTCAATGATTACCCACACTGAATCTTTCTTAGTAGGCGTCAAGGGTAGCCCACTAACAAAATCCATTGTGATCCTCTCCCACTTCCAGAGTGGAATCTTCACCGGTTGCAGAAGTCCCGAAGGTAGCTGATGTTCCGCTTTCACTTGCTGATATGTCAAACACTTGCTTACGAAGTTAGTAACTTCACGTTTCAGTCCTGGCCACCAGTACAGTTCTCGTAGATCTCGGTACATCTTATTTCTACCGGGATGCATAGCGTATGGGCTACTATGTACCTCCCGTAGAATCATCTGTCTTAACTCAGAGTCCCTCGGCATACAAACTCTTCCACAGAAACATAATATCCCTTCATTGTTCAGCCCAAAATCCACTGTCTCATCCAAAAATTGTTTCTCCTTAATCTGACTAACCCATGTTGGTTTCACCTGAAGTTCTGCTAATAAACTACCATCCTCATAAAGGCTGATACGAGCAAACATTGCTCTCAAATCAAATACCACCTTCCGACTTAGTGCATCCGCCACCACGTTGGCTTTACCCTGGTGATACTCAATCGAGCAGTCGTAGTCTTTTAGCATCTCTATCCATCTCTGTTGCCTTAAATTCAGCTCCTTCTGGGTAAGGAGATACTTTAGACTCTTATAGTCGGTGTAGATGATCGACTTTTCTCCATACAGGTAATGTCTTCATATCTTCAGGGCGAACACTACTGCAGCTAACTCTAGGTCATGAGTGGGGTAGTTGATCTCATGTGGCCTTAGTTAACGAGATGCATATGCCACTACCTTCCCTTCTTGCATCAGCACACAATCCAAACCTGTGTGCGACGCATCACAATAGACAACGAATTCTTTCCCAGCCTCTAGCTGAATCAAAACCGGTGCTTCAGTCAGAATCTTCTTTAGTTTCTCAAAACTCCCTTGCTGCTTATCCGTCCACACAAACAGTACCCCCTTGCGCAATAACTTAGTTAAGGGTGTAGCAATCAAAGAAAGCCCCTCAACGAACTGCCTGTAGTACCCAGCCAAAGCCAGAAAACTTCGGATTTCTAACACTGACTTCGGTGGCTTCCAATCCAACACAGCTTCAACCTTTCGAGGATCAACGCTAATCCCCTCGGCAGACACAACATGCCCCAAAAATGTCACTTCCTTCAGCCAAAACTTGCACTTACTGAATTTGGCGTAAATTTGCTTCTCTCTCAATATCTGCAGAACAACCCGAAGATGTGCGTCACGCTCCTCCTCAGTTCTTGAATACACCAAAATGTCATTTATGAATACCACCATGAACCGGTCTAGACAGGGTTGGAAGACCCGGTTCATCATATCCATGAAAGCAGCTAGTGCATTCGTTAATCCAAACGGCATGACCAGAAACTCATAATGCCCATAACGAGTTCGGAATGCAGTCTTGTGAATATCTGCCTCATTGACCCTTAGCTGATGGTACCCCGATCTTAAATCTATTTTCGAGAAGACCGAAGCTCCCCGTAGCTGATCGAATAGGTCGTCAATCTTTGGTAGCGGGTATTTGTTCTTAACAGTTAGCTTGTTCAATTGGTGATAGTCAATGCACATACGTATTGACCCATCCTTCTTCTTCACGAACAATACCGGCACGCTCCACAGCGATACACTTGGTCTGATGAATCCTCGATCCAACAACTCTTAGATCTGAGCATTTAGTTCTACCACTCCTTCGGTGCAATCCTATAAGGGGCGATGGACACCGGAGCCATTCCCGGTAACAGCTCAATGCCAAATTTGACCTCACAATTTGGAGGCAACCTCGGAAGCTCTTTGGGAAAAACGTTCGGAAACTCCTTCATGGTCTTGACATCCCCAACAGACAATTCCCTAGCATCAGATGTGCTGACAAAAGCTAGAAACGCCTAACACCCTTTGCGCACCATCTTCTCGGCCTTTAATGCTGAAATCACATTGGAGAGATAATCCCTTCTTTCTCCTATCACAATCACTTTCTTGTCCTCTGTGGTCCTTAATACCAAACGTTTAGCAGCGCAATCCAAATTTGCACGGTGTTTAACTAGCCAGTCCATGCCTAGTATAAGATCAAAATCACCAAACGACAGTTCCATCAAATCTGCCGGAAATACCACTTCTTGAACTTCTAGAGGCACATTTCTAAACAATTTGTTCACTACCACAGATTGTCCTAAGGGACTAATTACCGACACTTCTCTATCAGCAAACTCAAATGGCATACCCAGAGTCCCAATCATAGTACAGGCAACATATGAATGGGTAGATCCAATATCAATTAAGCGATAAATGGCACATCAAATATGAAAAATGTACCGATTATGACGTTCGGTGCGTCACGATCCTCCAGTCGTCGAGCCGTATAAACCAATCCCGACTGTCTTGCGTCTGTATTACCAGCACCTCTGCCCGGTGCTCCACGACCTCGTCCAAACCCATTTCGCCCTCTGGGTGGACCACGACCTCTCAGTGGCTACTGACCACCTCTCCCTGGCTACTCAAACCTCTGACCTACTATCTGCGCCCTAACAGGCTCCCGAGGATAGTCCTTTATCTGATGATCCTTAGACCCACATCTGAAACACCCACCAGATCTTCTCCAGCACTCCTCCGGATATGTTTTCCCACACTTCACACAGGGTTACAATCAACCCACAGCAACTGGCATCCCAACACGAGCTGGCCCATCCAACCTAGGCCTCTTTTGGAAACCCCCGAAGAACCTGCTGACCCAAAACCTCTCTTATTCTTGCCCCTATCCTTATCTCAATTTTGCCTCTCAGAACGTTTCACCTCTTCGTAAATCTTTGTTTTCTCGATCAAAGTGGCAAAATCTCTTTCCCGCTGCGGAGCTATCAGTACTCGCAGCTCATTCCATAGACCATCCTCAAACCGTACACAGCGCTCATAGTCGGTCGCAACTATACCCCGAGCGTAACGGCTTAAGCGCAGAAACTCCGCCTCATATTCCCCTACTGATTTGATTCCCTGGACCAGATTCAAGAATTCTTTTCTCCGAGCGTCCACATAGCTAGCCCCGACATACTTTCCCTGGAAAGCTGCTTTAAAGAAATCCCAGGTGATACGATCTGCTTGTGTACCTTCCCTCACAGTGAGCCACCACTGGTATGCCTCATCTCTCAGTAGGGATACCGCCCCTTTCAGTTTCTGTTCAGCTGTGCAATCCAAATCATCCATAATTTGTTCCACAGCCTCAAGCCAATATTCCGCCACATTCGGGGCTACACCAGAGATGCCCCTAAAAACTTCAGCCCCGTTTGACCAGAGTCATTCAGAAATAGACCCATGGGCTGCCGACCCAGTACTTGCTCCAGCAACCCGTTCCAAAACTCGTAGGATTGCCTGGGATAGAGCGTTGTCCCCTCTAGTTCGGTCATAAGACCCTGTTTCGATCACTGGTGATGCAGGTGTTTCCATTTCAGGCCTATGCCCTGATGCTGCGGATCCAGCCCTAGCATCTCGGCCTCTACCACAGTCCCGTGTACCACGTCCATGTCCTCTGGTACTCATACTGCTGAATCGAGTTAATCTGATTAAAATTTTATGAATCAGTCTATAATTCCAATGTTTATTAACATGTGTTTTATGGAAAACAGATATAATAGTTGTTCCCACAGATTGAATTTCCTAATGTCTCAGTCTCTATAGTCTTAGCTCCTAAAGCTAACAGTTTTAGTGTACTACCACTAACTCTAGTAGTTTTCTCTCCTATAGACATTTCATTATATAATCAAACAGAAAGTAAGAGGACATACGGATTTGGTGCCGGAGACTCGGGGTGCCATACATCCAATAAAGATATATTTTTTTAAACCATATTTCAAACAAATTTTGAAAAACATTTTCGAACCCATTCTACAGCCGAGTTTTGCAACCTGGCTCTAATACCATAAAATGTAACACCCCAAACCTGACCTAGACGTTACGACTGGATCTGGCATGTCACATGAAAGGGTTATTTAAAAACTGCGCTTTCGTTAAAAACTTCGTATTCTTTTTGAAACTCCGAGCTTTGTTGTTTGTGAAAATCCAGATTTATTTTTAGGGTTCTCTTGAAAAAAAAAAACGTTGTTATTGCTATTATTATTATAATTATTATTATCTCCAAAAACTTGTTTAAGACAAATCAGATTCAATGAATTGCAGAAATATGATATTTTGAAAACAATTATTGTCGTTTTAAGAAAATCCAGAGTTTAACCACTTAAAGTTTGAACATAATGGAAATGAAAGCTTAAAAGAAAATTAAAGTCTAATGGCCTTATTACAAAATTTTATACCCTAAATAAAATAAATCTCAAAATAAGGTAAAGCAAAAATTTACTAAGGTTCCGATGTATGGCCACCATAGAGTCCTCCGTAGCTCCAAATCCTCAATGCTGGGGATCACCTACAAGATTAAAGCAGAGGGGTGAGTTACGAGAACTGAGTGTGTAATCCCCTAATCGATCACTAACTGGGCCCGAGCCCATATAGAAGCAGACTGGGCCTTAGCCCTATATACATAATAATGCAACTAGAGCATGTAGCCCAACCCAATAATCCATCCGCTACACACCACCCGTACCAGCCAAACACACCTGTGGGGATTCCTAGATCGACCCACCCATCCGCTACACACCAATATGGCAGACAAGCTGCTAATCACAGAATTTGTGGTGAAGCCACCAGAATAACATAATATACGTGGCATAGCCACTATACAGATTGTGGCAGAGCCACCAGAGTATGTGGCAGAGCCACCAGATTACACTTCCTTCGATCATCAATATCCTAATCCCATGCAGAATGTCATGTATGCAAAGCATATATCAAAAATAATGTATGAAATAAATTACCATCATAACCAGCTAAACAGAATACATGCAATCATACTAATCAACCCTTAAGGGTATAACAGTAATTTACCCACCGAGGGTATTTCAGCAATTTACCCACCAAGGGTACTTTGGTAATTTTACCCTCTAGGGGTATTTCAGTAATTTTACCCTCCAGGGGTATTTCGGTAATTTTACCCTCCAGGGGTATTTCGATAATTTTGCATTCAATGGCCTTTCTGAAGGCCTACTGTCGCCTCGAGCGACACAGGACCCATTTTAAGTCACTACGAAATTATTGGGCCTAAAATTCATCTTAGGCCCAATTAGCCCACACGTTCGTGTGGCCCATTTCGCATGATTTCGGTCTCAGATTTGCAGATTTCGCATTCGGATTTATCATTTGACAGTTTTTCTAACAGTTTTGCCCAAGTGGGCCGGATGGCCCATTGGGCCCATTTGGCCCGTTTCGGCTCGATCAGGCCCGTTACAGACTCAGTTTCGCGAGAGTGCTCGTGACACTCTCAACGAAGTACCGCCATTATTCACATTTCAATTTACCACTATGAGCGTTCACACACTCGAGTGGTCACAAATGCCTGTTTCCGGCTTTCCGGCTTTCGGCCGAATCACAAAACATTGCACATATGCATTCGGAAGAGTGTGAGATTACACACCTGATTCAGAATACGTAACACGATAATCTCCGAGGCACCTAAAGATACAGTCGGTTAATAGTTAATCTAAAACATTAATACAACCTCTTCCAAGTATTGAGATTGATTAACAATCTACATCACTTACCAACAATCCAAGAAATCCACTACAAGGGATAGGTGTTCAGTTGGCCCTCTGATTAAGCACGTCGAGACCCAAAGTGCCACAGATTCAGTAATAGCACAAGCAAGGGTTTCGGCTTCCACACAGGAACAACAAGATTCGGGGTGAAGAGGAGTATTCAGATTCGGCCTAATTAAAAAGAGTTAAAAGATGAGTGTTTCGGCTTTCACTGCGATGAGAGAAAAGAAAAAAGATAAGGGACAGAGAGAATATTACCTTCGGCTTAACCAAAAACCGAATGGGGAGGCAAGGTTTGGCAGTAAAGAGTAATAACTATGAACTACTGATGGAATGATTCGACACCTAGCAGCAACACCAACGATCAGATTCGGCCTTAGACAAAAAGAGGTAGAGTGAGGGATTCGGCTTTACCAGAGAGAAAAGAAAAGAGAAACAGAAAAGAAGGGAAAAGAACCAGAGGGAAAAAAAGCATTACCTTGATCACAGAAGAGCCGAATAATAAGGTTGATTCGGCAGGCAAAAGAATACCCAGCTTCAGACTAGCCAAAGTTCGGCTATTAGCACAAGAGAGGAGAACAGATTTAGATGGAAGAAGAAAGGAGGTTCGGCTAGTGGGGAAGAGACTAGAGAAGAAAAATGAGTAGGGGTTTCGGCTATGGTGTAGAAGAAAACGCAAATGGGAGGAGATGGAAGGAAGAGGTTCGGCCAAAAGGTGTTGAGATACTAGCAAAGAAAGATGCACAAAACAAAGCAGAAATGAGAGAGAAAAGAGGTGAATAGCAATTCGGCACAAAACAAAATGAAGGAAAAGACCCGAAATCACAAGCTCAAAAACGTAAAACTACTCTCCAAAAATGAATTTGAGCAAAACCGCACCTTACACACACATGACCAAATATGTACTAGAGTGACCTATCTCTCATCTTTTTCTTTCTTTTGACAGAAATTCCCCCATGCACTTCCCATTTTCGGCCAAACTCCTCCACTTCACCATATCCCATGATTCACTCCACGATTCTCTCCTCAAATTCCTCTCCTCCCCTCATTCAAACAGTTTGACAAAGTCCTCTCTCTCTTGCACAGTTCTAGCTGAACTCTACTTCTTCCACCTGCTTAGCACAAAATAAAAACTCCCCACATGCTGCTTGTGGGATTCGAACACCACTCCCCTTGCTTCTATGCTGACGCCACCACCACTCCACCACAGGCTCTCTTGTGTTAGCAAAACACCAACAATTTCTCTTAAGGCTTGCTTCCCACAGTCCTCTCCCCTAAAGTGCCAAAAAACCAAAATTTTCCCAGGGCTTGGGCTCGAACCCGAGCGTCCTTAGGACCCCTAAACACACCTAAATAACAAGCTACACAAGCTCAACACATGCAATAGTGCAAAAATGCCAGACCCCTAATTTTAGGATGTTAAAGTGTGCTCTTAAGCTATATACTGACTTAATCACAAGGTTACCAGGCACGTCCGTGTGCCAAGGCCGTGCACATTTAGTTAGATACTGTCATTTTCCCATGGCACGCCCGTGTGTCATAACTGTGTAGGTAAAGGCCATTGTCAAGGCCATAATGCCACCCACAATAGGGTCATACCTACAAGCAATATACCAATTCATATCATACTCAATTGACGAACGAATACATGCCAAATACTCAACAAAGCTTTGCATCCAATCTCATTTGCAAACATACTAAATTGTAACAACTAAAGCACATGTGCATTCAAGCATGATTCATCTACATTTACCTTTCATATAATCATTTCTTTTCTCAACCATACATATTCATAATGCATTCATAATCTTACCATAACTTTGACCATTTCATTAGCTATCTAACCATACCAAAACATATACCATATTTCATACTTACTTATGCATATCATCAACATTCATGTAGCCACATCTCATGGCTAATTATACACTTTTCAACCATAAACCAAAACAACTAGCATATACATGCCATATTTAGCTATATACACATTTCCAAAAGTACCAAAATGAGTTTGAGTAGTGTGATGATGATCCTCGACGGTTCCCGAGCCTTCAGTAGCTTTGACGATCTATAAAATAGAGAAAACACACTCAAAGTAAGCTTTCAAAAGCTTAGTAAGCCATATACAAATAAACTTAACATATAGGCAATCAAGACATATAATCAATATGAGTTCACTATTAACTCAATTTCATAATCATTGTTCTCATTAGCACATTTACTTAGCCATTCATCTTTCAATCTTGCATATCACCACATACTTTATGTGCTCATAGCTTTTCCATTTATATAACACACTTACATTCTCATATTCAGATACATAATTCAACTGGGTAAATTTAATAAAATACTTACCTTCATATACACACAATGTGTACTTATCAAACGTACCTGAAAATAGATGTACAAATCACATATTCATTCATTTCTCGGACTTGTCCGTTGAACCGTTCGGAATTTAATAGAATATGCAGAGTGCTCAGAATAATCATACAATGCCAACGTCCCTGACATGGTCTTACATGTAGTTAGATGTCGATGCCACTGTCCCAAACAGGGTCTTATACGAATCAATACGATGCCAATGTCCCAGACATGGTCTTACACGTAAGTCTCATATCGATGACAACGTCCCGGACGTGGTCTTACACGAAAGCTCGAATCAATGCCAACGTCCCAGACGTGGTCTTACATGATATCACATAACAGACACCTATGTCATGACATAGCTAATCCTATCTATTCCTAGGTTCGTACGGGACTTCTCGGATGTTAACGCTAAGTCAATCTTATCTCGGAATTCATGTATACCATTTCTCATATGCATTCATCATTATCAATAGTCATATGAACATAAATAATTCAATAAAAATACATTTATTTGTATATCGACTTACCTCGGATCCAGATATTCGCTCAGACTCGGTTATTCAACTACCTTCACTTTCCCGCGATCTAAGTCCGTTTTCTTCGGTTCTTGATCTATACATATTTAAATTTAACTCTTTTATTAACCAACATATTCATTTCAATCCAAAAACACACATTTAGGGCTATTTGCAACTTAGCCCTCACATTTATACATTTTATCAATTTAGTCCATTTTTCACAAAACATCAAATATACAAGATCACTATATATCCATTCTTAGCCGAATGCTCATGTATCTCATACAAGTCCAAACATTTCATAAAATTCACAATTTAAGCCCTCAAAATACTATTTTCACAATTTAGCCCTAATTAACTGAATTCATCAAAAATTCAAGAACAAAACATGTTCATTTAACACATATCTTTCATTTAACACCTAAACTCATCACAAAGCTCACCATTTCATCAATGTCACATCTCATAAACATCATCAATTCTTCAAATTACAACATGGGTTTTATAGCATACGAAGCAACGATTACGAAAACGTAGAAATTATCGAAAACCAAAGCAAAACATACCTTAAAATTGGATCAAACCTAGCCGAAACCTTGAAGGTTCTTATTCTTTCTTTCCTTTTGTATATTCGGTCAAATGAAGAAATAAAAGATGATCACTTTCATCTTTTTGTTTTATTATTCTAACATTAACATCTATTTTACTAATTTGCCCCTTTTAATATAACATATAAACATATGTACATAAGGTTATAAATGTCTTTTAATCATCCACTATCTAAATATTGGTATAATTGCTTCATAAGGCCACAAACATTCAAAAACCACAACACATAGGTGCTTTAACAAATAGCATGCAAATATTGCATTTAATGCAATTAAATCCTTTTCTCAATAAAAGCACACAGACAAACAAATTTTCACACAGAAACTTCACACATACTAACTCACATATCATAAACACAGAAAATAATATTAAAATATTATTCTAACTCGAATTTGTGGTCTCAAAACCACTGTTCCGACTGGGTCTAAACAGAACTGTTACAATTCTCTCCTCTTAGGGATTTTTGTCCCCGAAAATCTTATCGTAAAAAAGGTTCGGATATTGCTGTCTCAATGAATCTTCAGGCTCCCACGTTGCCTCTTCTATTCCGTGTCGATGCCATAACACCTTTACTAACGGAATTCTTTTGTTTCTCAACTCTTTTACTTCACGAGCTAAGATACGGATCCGTTTCTCTTCATAAGTCATATCAGATCAGATTTCAATTTCAAACGGAGTAATTACATGTGATGGATTAGATCTATATCGACGAAGCATCGAAACATGAAATACATTGTGTATCTTCTCTAGCTCGTAGGGCAACCTCAATCTGTATGCAACAGGTCCAACTCGCTCAATGATCTCATACGGTTCGATGAACCTCGGACTTAACTTGCCTTTACATCTGAATCGGAGTACTTTCTTCCATGGAGATACTTTCAGAAACACTTTATCGCCGATCTCAAATTCAATGTCTTTTCTTTTCAAGTCCGCATCAGACTTCTGACGATCAGACGCTGCTCTTAGACTATCTCTGATTATTTTCACTTTTTGTTCTATATCTTTTATCAAATCGACCCCGTGTATCTTGTTTTCACTGAGCTCAATCCAACACAGAGGTGTTCGACATTTACATCCGTACAAAGCTTCATAAGGTGCCATTTTGATGCTCGACTGAAAACTATTATTATATGCAAATTCGATCAAAGGTAAGTACTGTTCCCACGTACCGTTAAACTCAAGTATACAGTATCTTAACATATCTTCAAGAATCTAAATGGTCCGCTCGGATTGACCATCTGTTTGCGGATGAAAAGCTGTACTAAAATGCAATTTCGTGCCTAAGGCTTCTTGCAGTTTCTTCCAAAATCGTGATGTGAATCTCGGATCTCAATCAGACAAAATGGATAGTGGCACCCCGTGCAATCTCACAATCTCAGAAATATAAAGCTCAGCTAACTTATCAAGTGAGTAGTCAGATCTTATCGGAATAAAATGAGCAGATTTCATCAATCGATCTACTACAACCCAAATCACATCTTTCTTTCTCGGAGTCAGAGGCAATCCAGAATAGCAGAAATCATGCTCGGATCAACTCGTATACCAGTGGTCGATACAATATGTCTCAGAAAACTGACTTCACGTAACTAGAATTCACATTTACTGAATTTCGCATACAATTGCTTTTCTCGCAGAGTTTGCAACACAATTCTCAGATGTTCAGCATGTTCAATTTCATCCCGTGAATAAATCAAAATGTCGTCAATGAATACAACAACAAATTGATCTAGGTACAGTTTGAAAATTCTGTTCATCAGATCCATAAAAACAGTAGGTGCATTCGTTAGTCCGAAAGGCATCACTAAGAACTCATAATGTCCGTACCTCGTTCTGAAAGCAGTTTTCAAAATGTCTGAATCTTTTACTCACAACTGGTAATATCCCGATCTTAGATCTATCTTTGAAAACACGGTGGCTCCTTTTAGTTGATCAAACAAATCGTCAATCCTAGGCAACGAATATTTGTTCTTTATTGTTACTTTATTCAACTGACGATAATCAATGCACATTCTCATTGTGCCATCTTTCTTTTTCACGAACAGAACGGGAGCACCCCAAGGTAAGAAACTCGGTCTTGCAAACCCTCTATCAGTTAACTCTTGCAACTGAGACTTTAACTCTTTCAATTCTGTTGGTGCCATTCTATACAGAGCTATCGTAATAGGTGTCGTACCAGGCAACAGATCTATACCAAATTCAACTGCACGTATCGGAGGCAATCCCGAAAATTCTTCAGGGAATACATCAGAAAACTCACAAACAACTAGCACTGATTCAACTTTCTTTTCAGACACTTTCGAATCAATTACATACGCAAAATAAGCTTTGTAACCTTTTTTCATATAATTCTAAGCTTTCAATACAGATATCACAGCAGGCAATTCGTTCAATTCATTAGATTCAACCCTAACTATTTCATCATCAGGACATCTCAAATCAATAGTCTTTCTTTTACAGTTCATAACAGCATCATGCAACGTCAACCAATCCATACCCAGAATGATATCAAACTCATCAAATGGAAAAAGCATCAAATCAGCAGGGAAACAGGTATCTCGAAACATTAACGGAAAATTCTTGTATACTTTGTCAACCAGGATACTTTTACCTAAGGGGTTCGATACTTTTATAACAAACTCAGTAGATTCTATAGGCAAAGTCTTACTGGTTACTAAGTTCATACATATATACGAATGAGTAGAACTAGGGTCTATTAATGCAATCATAGAAGTATCATAAAGTTTAAAAGTACCCGTTATAACATTTGGAGATGAAGCTTCCTCACGAGCTCGAATAGCATACGCTCTAGCAGACGCTCTAACTTCAGATCTCGCAACCGTATCTCTTGTAGTTCTCTGACTACCACTAACATTTCTTACATTTTGGGAGGGTCTACCTCTCATTGGAGCATTATCAGATCTCGGATTATGGGCAGTCTCTGGTTCGATAGACTCTGGGCAATTTTGAATGAAATGGTCTAATGATCCACATCTAAAACAAGCTCCATCATTCAATCTACAGCTTCCCGGATGTCTTTTACCATAATACTTACATTCAAGTTTCTCGGATCGAACATTTCCAACACCATTGAAGTCACCGGAGCTTTAGAACTCAACTGTGATCTAGCTCGATCTCTACTCGAATATCCCATATTAGCCTTTGAACGACTATGTTCATCTCTGAATTTCTTTGTAGTAGAGTGAAATGTTTTACCCGAAAATCTCTTTCTCACATCTTTAGCTTCAGACTCAGCTTTTCTTTTATCTTTCCCGAGTGCCTCAGCTTTGCAGGCTCGGTCAACAAGCACAACAAACTCTTTAATCTCGAGAATCCAAACTAGCAAACAGATATCTTCATTAAGGCCGTCTTCGAACCTTTTGCACATTATTGCTTCAGATGATACACATTCACGAGCATATTGACTTAGTCTCACGAACTCTCGTTCATATTTCGTAACAGTCATACGTCCCTGTTTTACTTCCAAAAATTCCTTTAGTTTTTGATCAATAAATCTCTCACTAATATATTTCTTTCAGAATTAAGACTGAAAGAAATCCCAAGTGACCTGTTCTTTTGGAACCATAGAAATCAAAGTCTTCCACCACTGGTAAGCTGCATCTCGAAGTAGTGAAACTACACATTTAATACTTTCTCCCAGAGTCAAGGACATCTCATCAAATACCCGGATAGTGTTTTCTAGCCAAAACTCGGCTTTTTCGGTATCATTATCACTAGTGGCCCTGAACTCTTCAGCCCCATACTTACAGATTTTGTTAACCGAAGGCTTGTTCAACAGATTCAGATACATAACCGGAGGTACAACTGAAGTTTGAGGGGGATTAACCGGGGGCGAAGGTTGTGAAACAGCCGGATTATTTCTAACAAATTGAGTGAACCATTCACTCATCATCTAGAAGAAAGCTTGTTTAGCTTCTCCCTTTTGACCACTTGTAGCCGGTCTCGAATCAGAAGGCGCTGTCTCTTGCGCGGAAGTAGGCGCATTGCTTTCTACATCGCCGGCTACGGCTCTTTCGGGATCCATTACTATACGAAAATCACATTTTTCATGTCAGGATTCATCACACTATCACAGTTCAAATATATGGCATGTATAGCTAGACTCTGACACGTTACGTTAGTCCGAGAATCGACTAAACCATAGCTCTAATACCAATCAAATGTAACACCCCTAACCCGTGTCCGTCGCCGAATTAGGGTTAAAGGCGTTACCGGACAGATCAAAAACTTTTATAGACATTTCATACAATCATTCACCAAACACAATCAAAGTGTCCCTTATATTGGTCCCGTAATCACTGTTCTAACTAGGGTCTAAACCAGACTGTTACATGAGTATCACATATTTGCTGTAAGAACAATGGTTTCGCTTTCAATTCAGCTAAAACTGAATCATCATTAGATAGGTCTAAATGAGCATTCATCACACGTAATGCAAACAGTGATTTCTGACTCAAGGCATCAGCAACAACATTTACTTTACATGGATGATAATCTATCACAAGTTCGTAGTCTTTTAACAATTCTAACCATCTTCTTTGTCATAGATTTAGGTCTTTCTGAGTTATCAAATATTTTATAATTTTATGATCTGAAAACACATGGCATTTTTCACCGAAGAGATAGTGGCGCCAAATCTTTAAAGCAAACACAATCACAGCTAGCTCAAGATTGTGTGTCGGATAATTCTTTTCATGCCGTTTCAATTGTCTCGAGGCATAAGCTATAACTTTTCCTTCCTGCATTAAAACACATCACAGACTGATCAATGAAGCATCACTATAAATCACAAATTCTTTACCCGATTCTGGCTGTACAAAAATTGGAGCTTTAGTCAAAAGGGTTTTCAACTGATCAAAGCTATTCTGACATTTATCGGACCATTCAAATTTCACATCTTTCTGAAGCAATCTAGTCAACAGAGTCGCAATCATTGAAAAACCTTTTATGAACTGTCGATAATAACCAGCAAGTCCCAGAAAACTACGAACTTCAGACACATTTTTCGGAGGCTTCTACTCCAGAATAGCTGAGATCTTGCTCGGATCAACTCGTATACCAGATGCTGACACAATATGTCCCAGAAAACCAACTTCACGCAACCAGAATTCACATTTACTAAAATTTTCATACAATTGCTTATCTCGCAGAGTTCGTAGCACAATTCTCAGATGTTCAGCATGCTCAATTTCATCACGCGAATAAATCAAAATGTCGTCAATGAACAAAACAACAAATCGATCTGAATACGGTCTGAAAATTCTGTTCATCAAATCCATAATATAGCAGGAGCATTTGTTAGTCCGAAAGGCATAACTAAAAACTCATAATGTCCATACCTCATTCTAAAAGCAGTTTTCGAAATGTCCGAATCTTTTACTCACAATTGATAATATCCCCGATCTCAGGTCTATCTCTGAAAACACGGTGGCTCCTCTCAGTTGATCAAACAAATCATCAATTCTGGGCAGAGGATATTTGTTCTTAATAGTTACTTTGTTCAACTGACAATAATCAATGCACATTCTCATCGTGCCATCTTTCTTTTTCACAAATAGAACGGGAGCACCCCAAGGTGAGAAACTCAATCATGCAAATCCTCTATCTATCAACTCTTGCAACTGTGACTTCAACTCTTTCAATTCTGCTAGTACCATTCTATATGGAGCTATCGAGATAGGAGTCGTTCCCGGCATTAAATCAATACTAAACTCAACTTCTCGTATCGGAGGTAATCCCGATAATTCTTCAGGAAATACATCAGAAAATTCATAAACCACATGTATTGAGTCAACTTTCTTTTCAGTCACTCTCGAATCAATCACATAAGCAAAATAAGCTTCATAATCCTTTTTCACATAACTCTGAGCTTTCATCACTGATATCACAGCCGGTAATCCATTCAAATCATTAGAATCAATCCGAACTATTTCATCATTCTGACATCTCCAATCAATAGTCCTTCGTTTGCAGTTCACAACAGCATTATGCAATGTTAACCAATCCATACCCAAAATTATATCAAACTCATCAAATGGTAATAGCCTTAGATCAGTCAGAAAACAAATATCCCGAAACATCAACGGACAATTCTTGCATACTTTGTCAACCAAAACACTTTTACCTAAGGGGTTCGATACTTTAATAACAAATTCAGTAGACTCTACAGGCAAAGTCTTACTGGATACTAAGTTCATGCATACATACGAATGAGTAGACCCTGGATCTATCAATGCAATCACGAAAGTATCATAAAGAGTAAATGTACCCGTAATAACATCTGGAGACAAAGCTTCCTCACGAGCTCGAATGGTGTAAGCTCTAGTAGGTACTCTAGCTTCAGATCTCACAACTGTATCTTTCGTAGCTCTTTGACTACCATTGACATTTCTAGTATTTCTAGAAGGTTTCCCTCTAGCTAAAACATTATCTAGCTTCAGATTCTGTATAATCTCTTGTTCAACTAATTCTGGGCAATCCCGGATAAAATGATCTAATGATCCCCATGTAAAATAGGCTTGGTCATTTAATCTATAGTTTCCCAGATGTCTTTTACCGTAGTGTCTACATTTAGGTTGCTCAGATCGGACAATTCCCACACTAGCTATTGAAGTTGCTGGAGCTTTGAAGTTCGACTGTGATCTAGCACGATCTCTGTTCGAATGTCCCACATTAGTTTTTGAACAGCTATGCTCATCTTTGAATTTCTTTGATGCAGACTGAAATGATTTTCTCGAAAATCTCTTTCTCACATCTCTGACTTCAGACTCAGCTTTTCTTTTATCTTTCCCGAGTGCTTTAGCTTTACACGCTCGATCAACAAGCACAACAAACTCTTTAATTTCCAGAATTCCAACTAGCAAATGAGTATATTCATTTATGCTGTCTTCAAACCGTTTACACATTATTGCTTCAGTCGAAACACATTCCCGAGCATATTGTCTTAATCTCACGAATTCTCGTTCATATTCAGTGACAGTCATACGACCCTATTTCAATTTCAAAAACTCTTTTCATTTTTTATCTATAAATCTCTGACTAATATATTTCTTCCGGAATTTAGACTGAAAGAAATCCCATGTAACTCGTTCTTTTGGAACAACAGAAATCAAAGTCTTCCACCACTGATAAGATGCATCTCGTAATAAAGAAACGACACATTTTAAGCATTCATCAGGAGTCAATGACATTTCATCAAACACTCAGATTGTACTCTCGAGCCAAAACTCAGCTCTCTCAGCATCATCATCACTAGTGGCCTTGAACTCTTCAGCCCCATATTTACGAATTTTATCGACCGGAGGCTTATTCAATAGATTCAGATTCATAACCGGAGGTACAACAGGAGTCTGAGGAGGATTGGGCAGGGGCGGAGGTTGCGAAACAACCGAATTTGTTCCAATGTATTGAGTGAACCACTCATTCATCATTTGGAAGAAGGCTCGTTTAGCCTCTCCTTCTTGACCACTAATAGCCGGTCTCGAATCAGATGGCGCTGTCCCTTGAGTGGGAGCAGGCGCATTACTTTCAACATCATCAGCTATGGCTCTTTCGGAATCCATTTACAATATAAAAAACACATTTTATACGTCAGGATTCATCACACTATCACAGTTCATATATATGGCATGTATAGCTAGACTCTCTCACGCTATGTTAGTCCTAGAATCGACCAAACTGTAGCTCTGATACCAATAAAATATAACACCCCTAACCCATAACCATCACCGGTATAGGGTTAAAGGCAGTACCGGACAAATCGAATCTTTTACGAACAATTCACATCATAATTTAACAATTCAAATCAAACTATCCCTTAAATAGGTCTATGAAACCATAAACATGCATTAGAAAGGGGTCGAGACTAAACCGAATACATACGAAATTTTTTGAAAATTAAACATTTTTCAAAGCTACAGAGGTCACATGCCTGTGTGGGTAGGTCGTGTGCCTCACACGGCTTTAGACACGCCCGTGTGTCTAAACCGTGGCAAAACAGGGCATACATACTGACTAGACCACATGGTCAAGGACACGCTCGTGTGCCCCACCCGTGGTAGACACTGACTTGTAACACACAGCCAGTCACACGCCCGTGTGTCCAGCTCGTGGTCAAAACTGACTTGTTTTGAAATGCAACCACGAGAGACACGATCGAGCCACACGCCCGTGTGCTGAATCGTGTGGGCAAATATAGGCCATTTGCAAGGCTAATTTGCCACCCATTTTGGGTCAATTCTACAAGCAAAAACAAACACATTTCATACCTTCAAAATGCAACCAAATCGTACCAATAATATCCATCTTTTCTAACCATTCAAAAAACTTATCAAACATACCAACTTATGTACCATTATCTCATTCTATTCACAAGCATTTCTAAGTATAATCCATCCAAAATCTTTCCCATTCATTATGACAACCATTCATCAATAAAATACCAACTTATCATCACAAAACATAAACTAAAATATACCATATTCACATCCCATTTACAAGCCATATCACATAGCTTATATATACAACTCATAACATCATCTAATTCAACTAGACTATACATGCCATACTTAAATATGTACACATTCCAAAAGGTACCAAAATAGAGTTTGATAGTGTGGTGATGATCCTCGACGATCCCCGTGCCTTCCGTAGTTTTAACGATCTATAAAACAATGCAAACACATACAAAGTAAGCTTTCAAAAGCTTAGTAAGCCATATACATATATACTTATCATATACAACATTTATAACCATTTTATTTACAAGATCTTTAACATATCTCAATAGCATATTCACATATATCTTCCTTAGCTCATTTATATCTAATCATTTGCTTATCAACAAATCACATCTCCATATATCTCATTAGATTATAGCACATTCATACTTATATCACATTTTGTCTCAATATTGTCTATGCACATATCTCACTTTTGCAAATTCACATATACTTACCTTTCATACTCAAACATAGTATACATATCAAACATACCTGAATCGGTTACACATTTCACATAGTCTTTCAATTCTTGGAATTGCCCATTGAACCATTAGAAATCAAATATGATACTCAGATAACTCAGAATACTCGTACAATGCCAACGACCCAGACGTGGTCTTACATGTAATCAAATATCGATGCCACTGTCCCAGATAGGGTCTTACACGAAATCATATACAATGCCAATATCCCAGACATGGTCTTACACATAATTCTCAAATCGACGCCAACGTCCCAGATGTGGTCTTACATGATGTCACATATCGGAACCCTATGTCATGACATATGAATCCTATCTATTCTTAAGGTTCGTACGAGACTTTTCGGACATTGATACATTATCGATACTTTCTCAGATTTCACATGCATATCTTCCAAAGCCATTCATCACAATTCAATATTATATGAACATGGATAAATCAACTTAATTACATTTATTTGTATATAGACTTACCTCGTACTAATAAAAACGGACGGATTCGACTACTCGATCACTTTCGACTTTCATCGATCTAAATCTGTTTTCTTTGGTTCTTGATCTATACATATTCAAATTTAACTCTTTTATTCACCAAATCATTCAATTCAATCCAAAAACACACATTTAGGACAATTTAAAAATTAGCCCTCACATTTGCACATTTTGACATTTAAGTCCCTATTTCACAAAATCACAAAATACACATAATCTCTTTGTACCCATGCTTAGTTGAATTTTCATATGCTTCATATAAACCCATATATTTCATTTATTTCACATTTTAGTCCCTCAAAATATTATTTTCACAATTTATCCCAAATTACTCAAATTCACCAAAAATCTAAAGACAAAACATGTTAATCTAACACATATATTTCATATTTCATCAACTAACATCACAAAGCTTAAACATTCATCAATGGCACATCTCATAATCTTCATCAAATTCTAAAATTAAGGCATGGGTTTTGTAGTACTCGAAGCAACGATTACAAAAACATAGGAATTATCAAAAATCGAATCAAAACATACCTCAATCAAAGCACTTTAATGGTCGAATATCATGGAAGCTTAAAACCCTTTTTTTTCTTCTTTTCGGCTAGAATGGATGAACATTCCACTAAAAATTTCATTTGTTTTATTTATTTCATAATAATAGATTATTTACTAAATTAACCTTTGAATTTTAATAAGAAAACCATATAAATTAAGCCCATAATCGTCCATCCCATGATACAATGGCCTATTTTCCTTTTAAGGCCTTCATATTAAAAGAACATAGCATTAAAGCACTTTAACAAATAAAAAGCCACTTTTACCTTTTATGTGATTTAGTCCTTTTCTCTAATTAAGCACACAAACAATAAAATTAATTCACGAAACTTTCACACGTGCTTAATCACATGCTGCAAACACTAAAAATAATATTAAAATAATTTTATGACTTCAGATTTGTGGTCCGGAAACCACTATTTCGACTAGGGTCTAAACTGGACTGTTACAGTACACACAGGAAACTAGTTCAAACAGACTTGGTGGCTGAGCTGCAAAATTATTAGCACTATTAGCGGTAAACTGTTTTAACATAGAGGAAATATACGATACCTGAGTTGATAACGAAGTGAGGGCATCAACTTCATGAACTCCGGCTACACGTATTCCTGAAGCTGTTCGATTTGTTGGCCATTGATAGTTATTACTCACGATCCTCTTGATGATCTCATAAGCCTCATTATAAGACTTAGACAAAATTGTACCATTCGCAGAAGCATCTACCAACAATCTTGTATGTGCATTGAGACCATTATAGAATGTTTCCAACTAGATACAATGAGGAACCCATGATGAGGACACTTACGAAGTAACTCCTTGAATCGCTCCCAAGCCTCATACAAAGACTCGTCATCCAATTGTTGGAAAGTTGTAATCTCGTTCCTCAACTTAGCATTTTTGCTAGGCGGGAAATACTTAAGCAAAAATCTCTCTGTTAATTCTTGCCATGTAGATATGGAACTTGGTGGCAATGAATTGAGCCATGCTTGTGCTCGATCTAGCAACGAGTACGGAAACAACTTCAACCTCTGTGCATCTTCAATCATATCGACTATCTTGAATGAATCACTCACCTCTATAAACAATCGAAGGTGGAAATGTGGATCTTCCGTGGGCATAACACTGAATTGGCCCACTGTTTGGAACATTTGAATCATCACTGGTTTTAATTCAAATTGGGTTGCCACAATATCTGGCCTTCTAATTCATGGATTTAACTCACTGAAAAGTGGCACAGCATATTGTCGGATGCATCGATCCCTATCTTCGGCAATGAGGATGGGATTTCGTACACGATCGGCTTCCTTACCTTGGTCTTGATTTTGATTTCCATGGTCCATCTCGACTTGTCTTTGAGCTATTCGTTCACGTCTTCTTTGTCTAAAAGTTCGCTCAATTTCAGGGTCTATAGGGAGTAAATCGATAATTCGATGTATTCTCATAAACACCTCAAAAGAAAATTAAAAAAATTAAGAAGAAAGAATAAGTTAGTAATGTTAGAAATAAACCAAATTGGAAGTAAATAATTTCACAGAAAAAATGATTATGGCAACAGTTAACAATCCCCGGCAACGACACCAAATGACATTAAGGGGTTAAGTGAGATGCACTATTGGGCTACTTGGGAGTAAAGGTGGAGCAAGGTAAGGGCTATAGGTTTGTGCAAAAAAGGATTGAATATTTCCCTTCTTAGTAGTGTCTTAAGCCTAATGGCAGCTCCTTTTTGGATCCTAAGCTCCTGTACTGAAAATAAACTAAAAAAATTAAAGAAATTAGTGTTTGGGTTAAAAGTTGACCCTTTTATTAACAAAACAAATGCTTAAATTCTTTGGGCTACTTAGAAAAATATTTTTTTGAAAAATTACATTAAATTAAACTCCTAGGAAAGACCGGAGGGGTCACGGATGGTCCCGCTTAAGTCCCAATCTCCTAGACAGAGTTTTAATTAATGTAATGAACCAAAGAAATTTTATCTAAGTCTTACCATTTTATTCAAATGAGAAAAAAAAACTAAAAACATAAAATAACGATAGAGAAAGTGAAGAGAACTCCCTCCATTTTATTCAGGGTCGTCATTGACCATGGTGGTGTCAAATGGCCATTTTTCATACCAACCATAACCATATAAGAAGTAATCATATTCTTTCCCATCAAATCTGCCCAACCTCTTATTAGGGAAAGAAAACCCGTAATGATCTTTCCTGGTGGCCTTGTTTAACTTCCTGTAATTCCTACAAATCCTCGAAGCTGTGAATGGAATATCTACAATAATCTATCCGACACCCTTCTTGTGCTTTTCCAAAACAACAAATGACTTTTCTTCTTGATTCTTGGTGAACTCAACTGAAATCATGATAGGTAAAAATAGAGATAAATCCAAACAATTATATTTCAAATAATGAGGCAAAGTTTTCAGTTCCAATTCGACTGGCTCTTCAATCAACACTTTTGGTTATGTGTACTCTCGAAATAATAACTCTAATAATTCCAGTGGAACTCCCTGAGTGAATCCCTTCGTTTTAGCTTCTAACTAAGCCAAACATTCATCGTCTTCGTCATTACTTGGCGAATCTGCTAGCAGAATACATTCTCACGGATCATCTACAGAATTGAGCTCTAGCTCTGTAGAAGCCAGCGATTCCATCTTGGAAATAGCAGAACAATCTTCAACTACATTCGGGGATTTAACAACATCGAAGTCATTAAAAGTCACCTTGTCTCAAAAATTTCTTTCAACTGAGTATCTCGTTGCTGCTTCTGGAATCGTTGAGGATATGGCAATGGTGGAATCTTAGCTTTAGCCAGACAACTCTTCTGTGGAAATTTTTCTGTATTTGACAAGGGTGTTAGATAATTAGAACTAACTGGTTTAGAGTTTACCTCATCAAGAATCACTGAATCTGACTTCTATGATGCAAGAGTTTCAGCACTTGGTCGAACTTCCTCTTTGGGCTCTAATGTCTTTCCACTTGGCTCATCTCGAACCTCAACCACCTTGGGCTCCAATGTCTTTCCACTTGGCAAAGAGACTGCTTTGCAATGTTCTTTGCCCAAAATTTTTGGATTTTCTGTGTTGCTTGGCCAAATACCTTGGGGTTTATTTCAAAGTTCATTGGTTAGCTGACCCATTTGATTCTCTAGATTTCTTAAAGTGGCATCATTCTTCGCTATGTATGCCTTCAGCAGATTCTTAAAATCACTTGAAGATTCAATTGGTGGGGGTTGTTGCACTTGTTGAGAATATTCTGACGGATAATTTGGTCGAAATAGCATAACAGAGTCGCTATGGTCTGCCCATTGATTACTCCATACGGAAATTGGATGATTCTGCCATGAAGAGCTGTAAAAATTTGATTGCGGACCATTCCAATTCTGATTTCCCATGTAATAATTTGACTCTTCAAATAAATGGCCATCTCCACAGTATTCACAAGAAATATTCTCGAACTGGTTCGGTTGTTGACCTGACATATTACCATTGAAACCATTAACAATTATGTTCTTAAGCGTAGAAGACATAGAGGATACCTGGGCTGCCAAAAAAGTAAGTGTGTCTGCTTCATATACTCCTGCTGCTCGTCTTTCTGAGGTTGCTGTGTTGGTTGGCCATTGATAGTTATTGCTAGCAATTCTTTCAATAATCTTGTAAGCATTGTTATAAGACTTAGAAAGAAGGGCTCAATTTGCCGAAGCATCCACCATCATTCTAGTATGAATACTGAGACCAATATAGAAAGTCTCCATTTGAACGCAGTAAGGAATGCCGTGATGAGGTCACTTTCATAATAACTCCTTAAACCGCTCCAATGCCTCATATAAAGATTCTTCATCAAGTTGTTGAAATGAAGTGATTTCATTTTAGATCTTGACGATTAAAGATTGAGGGAAATATTTCATTAAGAAACATTCAACCAACTCTTGCCATGTACTTATGGAACCGGACGGTAAGGAGTTCAACCACGCTCGTGCTCTATCTCTCAAAGAGTATGGAAATAATCTCAGTCTCAAGGCGTCCTCAGTCACTCCAACTAGTTTAAATGAGTCACTCACTTCCATGAATAGCTGAAGATGAAGATGTGGATCTTCAGTAGGAATCCCACTAAATTGACCCATATTTTGCAACATTTGGAACATGACCGACTTCAGCTTGAACTTTTGTGCCTCGATTTTGAGTCTCCTAATACTCGGATTGAGCTCGTTGAATTGAGGAATGGCATATTGTTGAATGGCACAATTTCTATCATCGGCAACAATAATCGGATTGTGAGAATTATAAGCGAATGTTCCTCCAGGATTTGGGTTTTGATTTTCGAAATTCGTATCTTCGATCCTTCTTTGGTTCACTTGTCTTCTCCTTTGTTAGAAATTCCTTTCAATTTCAGGGTTTACGAGAAGTAAGTCAATAATTTGATCAATACTCATAAACACCTGAAACAAACACAAAAAAATGGAATTAAAATTTAACGAAAAAAATAGACCAAAATGCAAAATTAACAATTTCACAAATAATTTAAAACAGTCGTCGAAGACGACGCCAAAAACTTGGAATGACGGAAATGTGGAAGTGTACACAATCGTAACAAGTAATAAAGTGACAAGTAAATGTCGACTTATCGTACCCACAGGGACTGTGAAAAGAATTATTTATGAATGCTATTTAAAACACTTTGGTGAAGAAAAATATTTTGTTTGAAGAAGATGATTAAAAACTAAGATTTTAAACTAAGTAAACTAAATAAATAAATCTCAAATGCACAATTTCAAAATATGATTTTAATCAAGATGACATAATTATGTTAGGTTAATTACATTTCTTAACTTAGAATTATTAACTCATATTTATATAGTTACGAATAAATTCACGGCAACTTGGTAATTTGCTAACTTAAGAACATACTCACCTACCAAAATCCATTCATCTCTTGACTATATCCCTATGTCAATTCAACCGATTAAACAAATCTTAATAGGCAAATATGTTATTGCACATACATATTTATTAAATCGAAATAATCTCTTATACATATCCCTATGTCAATTCAAACGATTAATTAAATCTAATAAGCACATAAAAGACTACGTGAGGTAACAAAGTATCCCTACCTTGAAACAGTTTAATCACAATAATCTTGCAAGTTATGCAAGGCAAATGTTTCGTCAGATACCGTTGCTAATTTAACCCTCAGCTACCTTAGATGATTAAACATGCACTGATTAAGTACTATGTCCATTAATTACAATTTCAATCCATTTAAATAATTAATTCATTAGCTACCTCACAATTGTAATGTGAGAATAACTTAGTCATGATTTTACTTAACCAAGCATCTTACTAAGGCCTATAACAACATAAACACAATTTTAACAATTTTAGCAAACGAAATGCAATCAACCTAACACGAATTAAATTCAAGCTAAATTGATTAAATTAACCATTCCAACAACATAAATATTCATTGATATTTTCATCATAACAACAACAAAAAATAAAAAGATGGGGAACAAGAATCAAATCCGGAGTTTTTCCGTGGCTTAACTAGTTTGCTCCATTCTTCCTTCTTCGTTGTCCTCGCCAACCAAGGCTGTTATGAGCTCTTAATTGCTGCTCCAAATGGCTGATGAATGCCCCTTTCCTAAGAGGAGAAATCAACAAGAGAGCAAGGGAATTTGGAATGGAAAAGAAGAGAGAAAGTGGAGAGAAGAGAGAAAAGTTGTGAATGCTTGAGATGTGTTTCAAATGACCAGCCTAAGGGGGGTTTTATAGTTGAAGAGGGCTGATAAAAATAGCTAAAATTATCAGCCAAAGAGCCCTCCCTTGGCCGGCCACACATGTGGCAAGGTTGATAGTTTCAACTTTGCTAATTTGGGCTTGGGGCAAATCTATAAAGCCACCAATTGTGGACGGATTTGTTTGCAACTTGAAAAAGTCTTCAAAGACCTCTTTGCAAGCTAAATAATCAGCCAATAAGCTGATTTGGGTCAGCATATTGACGGTTTTGGGCTGTCCACTTCTTGGTCGGTTCGGTTCACTCGGTTCGGCTCAACTAGATCACTTTTTCATAATTAATTAATAATAATTTATTTAATCCAAATTAAATTGGGTATAAATTAAAATTAATTATATCATGAATTGATACACATAATTGGACCGACTTAGGCTGAAAATTAATTCACCTTGATACTTCAAATTGCTTATCGGTTTTGAACTTCTAGCAGTTTCTACCGAGTCGTTTTTTTGCCATTTGTGCAAATCTGTCAAAAAATGATCAAAATTAATCAAAATTAATTATAAATGTAATTAAAATTCAACATGTTCATAATTTAAGTGCAATTTAATTATTTTATAAAAATTAATTATTTTTCGATAAGAATTTTATCAAAACTACAGGAATTTAAGTTAAAAAGGGCATAAAAAAGTGTGTATATTTTTGTGTTTCCACACCCCCAAACTTAATTCATTGCTAGTCCCGAGTAATGCAATAATTTGAAAAGAATTTCTCGGAAACACCTTTGAAAAACTCCTTCAGAACAACATTCTTCCCAGAATTATGAATTTAATATACTTATGCTTAAAAATAAGAATTTTGATAGTTATGCTACTTAAGTATACATATCGTTCAAATTAATCTCAACAACTATTATGATAGAAAAATTAGACTAAATGCTTCCTTAACAAAGACATGTTAAACATAGCAATTTCTCTCCACTGATGTAGGTAGCATAGAAAACTTGAATCAATAGTCTTTAAAAAGGTTGTAAAGTGGCTAGGCTAGGGGTAGATAAAAGATAGCTAAATTTAGGCTTAAAACCTTAGACTCAGTTTCAATCGGACCTTTGGAATAATTTCCCTCAATACACCAACTTACTTTGCTTTCACATGCTCTTTTGTACATCTATTTTCTTTCAAGTACATGTGTTATCTTTTTTTTTCAACACAAGCATTTTACTGCATGTACTACAATTTTAGAGCATTTGATACTTCTTTCAACTCCCCCAAACTTATTTTCAAAGGATACTCTGCATAGTACTGAGTCTAGTGTTTGGGACAATTTAAAGATAATTAAGAGAAAAGTGATGGCTAAATATTACAAAGGTTCAAATAAAATTAAGCCATATAGTCTCAAAGTTGGGTTTCAAGGGATAAAATTTCATCATGGTTGGCTTGAAAGGCTCAAACGGTCCCAACAAAAGTTGCCTAAATCATTTTCAACATTCCATGCTTCCTAGGATTTCGCCTCAAGAAACTACTAAGTCAATTCTAAAGACTTAAACTTTCATGCACGTTTAACTTTCCTAAGGAACTAAAAATTTTATGGTACGATTTGTATGCTTTATTAAAAACACATTTATATCATTATTAAGATAACATAACAATTTATTGAAATAATAGAACTTTATTTATACTGAAGTTTAGCATACTTAACAAAATTTCAATTTATTAAACAAAATATATCCTAATCTTAATTAAAAGAACTATTTATTCTGAGTGGAAATAATTTCAATTTTTCGGTCCCCTTACCTAAAATGAACAATGTCGTCATTGTTTAAAGTGAATAGATACTATACACCAGGTAGGATTCTAGAAAAAAAGAGGTGAGTCAATTTGACTGCTTAAGTTCCAAGCTCTTTCTAAATCCAATCCTAGACATGTATATATCTATTGCCACACTTTATACTTCGCGACTTGTTCAATTTTATTAATGATTTTCATCTCTTGTTTTATTATGCGAGAATAAAAATTCCTAATTAAATTAATCCTAAAATAACCTAAGAACATAAATAAAATAATGTCGAGATCCCCCATTTATTTATTTGCAGATCCTTCCGAATTCGACTCATCTTTTGCTCCATCATTATTGTCTTTGCATGAACCGCTTCGCTCATTCTTCGATAATGGGCTCCATGGTTCAAATATGTAATCTGGAAACTCAGGCGTAAAAACAAATGGGTCATTGTAAATTTTTGTAAGAGCACTTCTCATCAAGTCATCCCTTATTTTTGAGTATCTCCAGTAAGCTTGTTGCTGCCACTGCATATGTTGCATTATATCCCTCAACTTTGACAGCTCATGTCAAATATCTGGGCGAGGCGGCTCTAAACATTGAAGTCTCGACATCAAGTTCAGCTTTTGGTTCCATTGGTTCCACCTTATCAAGGACTTCATTTGATTGCACTGGCTCGATCTCTGTGGGATCTTCTTCTTCTTCTTCTTCAGGATCATCACTTTCTTCAACTCGTTGATATGGAACAGAGTCTCCAGCTATTCGATAAAGGTCCCAATCTGTGATTGTGCCGTGGCTATATCATATCTTCTTTACGTTTGCAAGAATTTTAGCTTTCAAGCACATAATTGATATTGTAAAAGGAAAGTAAGATGAGCAGAACATCTAACGGCACAATTCCACATTTCTCTCAGGATGATATTTCCCACATCAATGGTCTTTCCAATTAAAATCGAGTATAATAAAACCATTCACTCTAATGAGATTGTAGTCCCATGCGAACTAGGCATAAGACTGAAACGGATAAAATAGAACCATACCTTTGCAAGTGGTGTCAAATATTCTCTTCTACAAGTGTAGATTCCTTGCTTTGACACAGTCCACTTAGAACCTAGAACTGTAAGTTCCTTGAGTATTTCTTGCAAATTTTCAGGCTCGATATTGCTCCTTAAGGAAGAATGTTCATCGTTTTCAAAATCAGGTAATTCAAAGAACTCACTAATAGCATTTGAAGTTATTGGTACCTTGATTTCGCGAACTAGAACTTCCGTCAACTCACTTAAGGTTGAATTCGCATATAATTCATGCACTAACTCTTCATCCACACTAGGTCTCTTCTCACAAAACAACTCCCAATTGAGAGTTTCAGCAACCTAACGAATACGCGCCATAAAATAAATATAGTTGCTTTCTTTCAATGTGAAGCCTTTCTCTGGATGCATCTATTGATTCTTGAAGATACTTTTGTATCTCGCTTTGGCTTCTTCACATTGGAACTTGTTTTGTGATTCGTTAATTTGGGCGGAGGCACGAGTTCTCTTGCGAGGCATGATTAACCTGAACATAAGTTGGGAAAATTTATTTTCTAAAAAATTTAATTAATAAAAATATTAATAATTCAATAAATTGAAAAATTAAATAATTGAATAAAATTAAAATTTAGAAGAAAAATTGGTCTTACCACCTTTTTTTTGTAAAAATTAGGAACTCCTAAGAAAATAATTATGAATCAAAAGATGGCAAATTAAAAGATGTTGGAGGGTTTTCGACTAAAGGGGTTGGTTTGGTGCAAGGTTGGTGTGCTGCCCGGGTGTGCGAGGCAGCAGCGCGCAGCAGGGGTTGGATGCAAGTAGCAACGCTTGCGGGCTAGGCTGGATATGCAAGCAGCATGCGGATCCTCATCGAGCAGGCCTGGTGTGAGCACGCGCGGAAGCTGGGCACAGGTGCGGGATGAAGGCCTGGCAGTTGGAGCTGTAGCAGCACAAGGCGCGCAATGGGGTAGGCATGCGCGTGGTGGGCGTGCGATGTGCGATGGAGCTAGGCTGCTTGCCGAATGGCTGCTAGGTAGCTAGGCAGAGTTGGCTAGGAGGTTGCGGCACTTAGGGATTTTGGTGTATGGAAGGAATAATGTATGAATGAAAAAAAAAAAGCATAGATGGGTGGATTTTATAGTGAGAGGAGTAGGAATTAGAGTAGAATTCTTAGAATAATTTAACAATTAAAAAAATTCTAATTCTATTTCTACTCAAAGTTAACAACAATTAATAAATAATTAAAATACATATTAAATTATTAATTGCTATTAATTTATTAAAATAAAAGCTTATTAAATAAAATTGATACTAATCCTAATTTTATACAAAGTTGATAATAATTAACATATTATAATAGATATAATTATATTAAAGATTATCATATATATATATATATATATTAAAAAAATTCATTCTAGATGTCTTTTGAAAATATTTACAAAAAGAGGCACCTAATTTTTATTATGTACAAAAAGAGCAACCAAATTTTAAAAAAGAGGTCAATTAAGTCCCTAGACTTAATGAAAATTTGAAATTGAGTTGCAATTTTAAAACTTGGATCAAAATCGACCCTTTTATTTGAAAATTTAAAAATTTATTTTGCCATTTAGGGAATAATTTCTCAGAAAATTATGTCAAAATGAATTCCCAGGAAAGATTGGAGGGGTCACAAGCGGTCTCGCTTAAGTTCCAATCTCCTAGACAGAATTTATTTAAACATACTAATCTCGAAAATACATCATAAATCATTTATTTAAAAATAAAACAAGAAAATTTAATCATTTGATAAAATGAACGAGATTTGATCCCGTTCAATTTTATCTCCCCAATAATGTTTCAAGCGTTGAGCATTAACTCGAAAATTACCTCCCTTACCTTGAAGTTCAACAACTCTGTATGGATAGACTCGATGAATCATAAATGGACCGGACCAAAGTAATTTTAACTTACTTAGAAAGAACCTTATTCTAGAATTGAATAACAAGACTTGCTGACCTGCTTCAACTTCTCGAACTCGAATGTGCTTGTCATGCCATTTCTTGATTCTCTCCTTAAGTAATTTGGCATTCTCGTATGAAGGCATTCAGAATTCTTCTAACTCGTTAAGTTGAAGCATCTGTTTCTCTTTAGAAATTTTAAGATCCAAGTTGAGTCGTTGGAGAGCCCAGTAAGCTTTGTGCTCTAACTCCAAAGGCAGATGACAGGCTTTCCCAAAGACCAACCTATAGGGTGACATCCCTAAAGGTGCCTTGTATGTTGTCCTGTAAGCCCATAAAGCATCATCCAGTCTTTTGGACCAATCTCGTCAATTTGGGCAAACAACCTTCTCAAGTATGCCTTTGATCTCTTTGTTTGCCAGTTTAGCTTGCCCATTCATTTGCGGATGGTAAGCTTTGGAAACCTTGTGCTTCACTCCATGTTTGTCAAGTATTATTGCAGATTTGTTAATAGTTAACAATAATAACATAAAATCGAATAGGCCACAACACCATGATTAGCATTTAATCAATTATCGAAAGGAACAACTATCAGGTTATGCTTAAACGATTTAAACAATCGAAAATACAACAAAATCAAAACATGAATCTCATACAATTGCATCACCCAAGTATTTAAACCCGAGTTCGTATCACACAAGTGGCTCTGATACCACTGTTGGAACGCCGGTGCCCCATGGCGCAGCAAAGTAAAATTAGATCCGATGATCCAAACCATGAATCCATGTGTGAGGAACGAATCGAGGTGAAATAAAGGTTTCAAAATTACCAAAACTTCAATCTGAGTAGACAGCGACGCCTTGGCAACAAGAGTTTTGATCTACTGTCGAATCAAGTCACAACCTTTTCCGATGTCGGCCTCTACGTAATCCACCCGATTTGACTATGAACGAAAGAAATCTCCAAAACTGTTTTGGAGGTTTATTTTCTTGACAGCTGCTAGACCTAACAAGCAATCACTTAGGGTTTTCTACTTTTGCTTTGTCTCCTTTTAATACCTTTTATAATGGGTGTCTTTTTCATTGGGCCTTTTATAATTGGTATCTCTTGAATGTATTATAAGATTAAATAAATACAATAAAGTATTTAACCAAAAATTATAATTACATTAATCATATCCGAAAATTATAATTACATTAATTATAATAAGGATTTCGGTAAACTATATTTATTTAAATTTATATATGAATCAAATTCATATATTAATAAAATTATGTTATCATTATGTGTACAACATCCTTGTACATATAATATGTTCAATATTTGATTGCCCAATTAAATTAATTCTTTAATTAATTTAATTCATGTGGCAACCAAACACAATACCAACTATATTTTATTCCGTTCATTTCAACCATAGGGTGTGACCCTGTAGGTTCTTGCAACGTTAGCAGTAATACTAGAACGATTCTATTGTCACAAACAATGAGTGGCATCTAGCAATGCATCATTGCTACCTAAGTTACAAGAAGTCATGATTTGACATAACCTTTTGTGATTAACCTTTCATGCATTAATCCTTAAGTCCTTTATCTCTGGAACGGATACAAGTCATGGGATAGTCACACTTGCATAGTCCATCCCATGTTTCTTGATATCTTGAGTAGACTATGATATACAAATTAGTATGACATCTCATATCAACTTATTTGAGCATGGCCATGCATTTCTAGTCTCACTCAATCAAGTGGCCTAAGATATTACTCCTATTATGTAGGAGGGACTTATCCTTTATTGATCAACCATATCCCTCTACATAGATTGTGGTATATCCAACATCAGCCTTTATAGAACAACCTGTTACGGTGTACGTTTGACTGTATCAAAATATACAACTCACGATGCTGGGATAATAATGATCTCAAGTCTGAGGATCATATACATATTAATCACTATGAGTAATGTTGTGACAATTACGTAATAATCCAAGAAACATACTCATAGCGGGTCAATCCAATATGTTGTTCTCTAACACACATATTCATGCATTGATTTTGACACTCCGTATCAATGACAACTCTTTATCATCAATCAACTACATGTTAGTCTTAATGCATTATTGTTGTCCTAGTCAACAATAATACTCGACTAAGGATATTTTAAGAATAATCATATTATTCTCAGGATATTATTATAAAACAGTTTATTTATACACATAGAAAGAAAAACTGAAATAATAATGACAACGCTTTATATTAATAAACATGGTAAATTAAGTATGTTATTACAACCATCTCATGATTGATCTTTGGGCATACTCTTACAATCTCCCACTAGCACTAAGACCAATCACTCATATATCTAATACCAAGTGACTTAGTGTGACAATCATGCTTCTGCTGTGTCAGAGGCTTGGTCAGGGGATCAGCAATGTTATCATCTGAAGGTACTCTACATATCTCTACATCCCCTCGATCGATAATCTCTCGAATAAGATGGTAGCGTCTAAGTATATGTTTGGATCGCTGGTGAGATCTGGGTTCTTTAGCTTGTGCAATAGCTCTATTGTTATCACATTGGAGTTCTATAGCATCTGATATGCTAGGCATAACCCCTAGTCCAGTAATGAACTTCTTGATCCAAACCGCTTCCTTTGCTGCCTCACTGGCTGCAATATACTCAGCCTCTGTTGTAGAATCGGCTACTGTACTTTGCTTTGAACTCTTCCAGCTCACAGTACCACCATTAAGGCAAAACACAAAACCTGATTGAGATCGAGAATCGTCCTTGTCGGTTTGGAAGCTGGCATCAGTGTAACCTTTTACACTTAACTCTTCCTCACCTCCATATAATAGGAACGTATCCTTAGTTCTTCTTAAGTACTTAAGGATACTCTTGACTGTGGTCCAGTGACCGTCACCGGGATCTACTTGATACCTGCTCGTCATACTTAAGGCATACGAGACATCTGGACGGGTAAATAACATAGCATACATGATAGATCCAATAGCGGAAGCATATGGAATTTTATCATACGTTCTCTCTCTTGTGGAGTTAAAGGACACATTTCCTTCGAGAGTGAAATACCATGTCTCATAGGTAGGAATCCTCTTTTAGATTCTTCCATACTGAACCTTTTCAGTACTTTATCTATGCATGTACTTTGGCTTAGACCTAGTAGTCGTCTTGATCTATCTCTATAGATCTTGACTCCTAAGATATAAGTGGCTTCGCCTAAGCCCTTCATAGAAAAACAACTTCTTAACCAAGTCTTAATAGACTGCAAGGTAGGTATGTCATTTCCCATGATAAGTATGTTATCCACATACAGTACCAAGAATGTGATAGTGCTCCCACTAACTTTCATGTAAACACATGGTTCATCTTCATTTTTGATAAAACCAAACTCTTTGATTGCATCGTTAAAACGAAGATTTCAACTTTGAGAAGCTTGCTTTAATCCATAAATGGATCTTTGTAGCTTACATATCTTTCTAGCATCCTTTGGATTTATAAAACCTTCAGGTTGTGTCATATACACATCCTCTTCAAGTTTCCCGTTAAGGAAAGCTGTTTTGACGTCCATCTGCCAGATTTCATAATCATGAAATGCAGCTATGGTGAGCAAGATCCTGATGGATTTAAACATAGCTACAGGAGAAAAGGTTTCATCATAGTCAACACCATGAATTTGGCGAAAACCTTTAGCGACTAATCGCCCTTTGTATGTTTGTACATTACCATCCATGTCAGTTTTCTTTTTGAAAACCCATTTGCACCCTATAGGTTTAACCCCTTTGGGTGGGTCAATCAAAGTCCATACTTGGTTTTCATACATGGAATCCATCTCAGATCTCATGGCCTCAAGCCATTTCTCAGAGTCTGGGCTCGTCACCCCTTCTTGATAAGTCCTAGGCTCATCTTGATCTATAAGAAGAACGTCACCATGCGTTGTAATGAGAAATCCATATCCCTCAGGTGCACGACGTTCTCTTAAAGATCTGTGCGGTGGTTGTGTTTCTACAACAGTTGTTTGTTCCTCAATTTCTTGTGGAATTCGCTTTTGTTCAATCTCTGGTTCAGTGGTATCTTGTGATTCTCGAACTTCTTCAAGTTCAATCTTTCTCCCACTTCCTTTTCTAGAAGTATATTCTCTCTCTAGGAAGACACCAATCCGAGCAACAAACGTTTTGTTTTCAGTGGGATTAAAGAAATAATATCCTTTGGTTTCTTTTGGATACCCCACAAAAATACACCTTTCAGATTTGGGTTCAAGCTTAGTAGATGTCTGACGTTTAACATAAGCTTCACAACCCCAAATTTTCATAAAAGACATACTAGGACGTTTCCCAGTCCACATATCATATGGTGTCTTTTGAACCGATTTAGATGGAACACGATTTAGTGTGAAAGCAGCTGTCTCAAGTGCATGTCCCCAAAAGGAAGTCGGTAGATCAGCATGACTAATCATGGATCGAACCATGTCTAACAAAGTTAGATTTCTTCTCTCAGATACTCCATTCCATTGAGGAGTACCAGGAGGAGTAAGTTATGAGACAATCCCACATTCTTTCAAAAGATCATTAAACTCTAGGCTCAAATACTCTCCACCTCGATCAGATCGAAGTGACTTGATAGTTTTGCCTAGTTGATTTTGTACTTCATTTTTGAATTCCTTGAACTTTTCAAGGGACTCAGATTTATGGCTATGAGATAAACATATCCATATCTACTGACATCATCAGTGAAAGTAATGAAGTAGTGAAATCTACCTCTAGACTGTGTATTTATTGGTCCACATACATCAGAATGTATTAGGCCCAATAAATCACCAGCTCGTTCACTTTTTCCAGTAAAAGGAGATTTAGTCATTTTTCCCAATAAGCAAGATTCACATACTTCAAATTGTTCAAAAACAAATGAATTCAAAAGACCATCTTTATGGAGTTTGGATATGCGTTTCTCACTTATATGGCCCAAACGACAATACCAAAGATAAGTTTGATTTGAGTCATTTATTTTAGATCTTTTAGTATTTATGTTGTAAATGGGATTCATTTGATCTAAAATATAGAGGCCATTAATCAATTGCGCCGAACCATAGAAAACATTATTGAGATAAAATGAACAACAATTATTCTTAATAATTATCTCAAAACCAATTTTGTCTAAACAAGAAATTGAAATAATGTTTTTAGTCAAACTGGGCACAAAATAACAATCCTCTAAACATAAATCAAGTCCACTAGGCAAAGATTAAGTATATGTTCCCACAGCTAATGTAGCAACTTTTGCTCCATTTCCAACTCGTAGGTCCATATCTCCTCTAGCCAGAGTCCTACTCCTTTGTAGTCCCTGTACAGAAGTACAAATATGAGAACCACACCCAGTATCTAATACCCAATAAGTAGTAGTTGATAAATTAATATCAAAAACATAAATACCTGAAGCAGACATTCCGCTTGCTTTAGCCTTCTTGACTTCCTCAAGATATACAGGGCAGTTCCGTTTCCAATGTCTAGTCACACCACAATGAAAGCAGTTTCCTTCCTTAGACACCCCACCTTTAGGTTTCAGTGTAGCCTTTCCTTTTCCAAGTTTGGGCTTACCTTTGCCCTTGCGTTTTGTTTGAACTTTGGCCTTTCCCTTGCCCTTGTTATTACGGACCATCAGTATGGGCTTGGGTCCAACCTTTTTCAAGTTGCCTTCAGCAGTTCGTAACATACTGAGCAATTATGGTAGAGTCTTGTCAGTTTCATTCATATTGAAATTAAGGACAAACTGGCTGTAGCTATCCGGCAACGATTGTAAAATAACATCAGTGGCTAACTCTTGGCTCAATGGAAACCCAAGCTAGACAGGCTTTCAATATAGCCAATCATCTTAAGGACATGAGGTCCTACTGGGCTTCCTTCAGCCAACTTACATTGGAATAGAGCCTTAGAGATATCAAACCTCTCTTGTCGTGCTTGCCCCTGATAAAGTTCTTTCAGGTGCTCGATCATATCATAAGCAACCATGTCCTCATGTTGCTTCTGAAGTTCAGGATTCATAGTGGCAAGCATAAGACATCCAACATCTATCATGTCATCGAGATACTTCTTGTAAGCATCTCTATCAGTCCTCGAAGCATTAGCGGATGGTTCATTAGGAAGTGGTTGTTCAATGACATATAATTTTCGTTCTTGTTTAAGGACAATCCTCAAGTTACGGAACCAATCAAGAAAATTCAAACCATTCAATTTGTCCTTCTCAAGGACCGATCGCAATGAGAGTGTGCTAGTGTTTGTAGCCATAATATATCTACAACAATTAAATATGCATGTGAGTAAATTTACCAATTTTATATCAATCATTAAAAAGACTTTATTAAATGATATTCCCACTATTTTATTTCAAAATTAATAACCCTCGTATATTAATTTCAAAAAAACTTTCTCAAAAGTATTTCTAGTAGGTTAAGGATCCATATTTCACCACTTCTTAAGTCAGCTTTGGCTTTACTCTTAAGATTATGGTTATTTAGGTAAGCAACATTTGCTAATTACATCATATGTAACTCCTAATATTTGGTGAACAACTCTTGTTCTAATCATCTTATGATTTATCCAATTTACTTGCCTCTAGGTTTCTAATCCTATTAGAGTAACCTAGTTAAGTCATTAACCAATTTTTTTTTAACCAGCGAATATCACTTGTTTATTCTTCGCCTTTAACCAAGATAAATACTAGTACTTCGCTTTGGCAGAACCTACATAGTATTGATCGAGGCCTTAACGAGGGAAAAATTGGAAGGCCATGTTGACTTAATATTTTAATAGAGGGATTTTATTAAGGTTGTTGCATCTCACCAATTATGGTCTACTTTAGCCCATTTAGTCTTCTAATTGATCTCATCAATTAATAGGGTTTATTATCATCAAGTTTCAATTATATATATATATATAATTGGCATGCTTTAGACATCCATAGCATCTCATACATGAATAAATAAAGCAATAAATAAATGCAATAGTTATAGCCCATTAACTAAGGTGGTTCAACCCAAGCCAATGGGAAAACCAAAAAGAAACCTAAAGGTGTAAGCCATTTCACAAGCTATCAATCCACAATAATTGTCCCACCTTGCTTCTCATTTGGCCCACAGCAACTCTTGCAAATTACAATATGCAGAAACTCGTTTTACATACGAGGGAATAATATGAGAAGAGAAATACAAGAGAATAGTAGTAAGGCACGACACGCAGGCCGTATTTATAAAAAAAAATACAACCTTTTATCGAATGGGTCATTGGGCTATAACTATGCATTTCAAACACCGTGCATGTCAAAAATAGCATACATAATTCAATGTTTTTTGCTAAGGTGAATTATAAAATATCCTTTCAACCTTTTGTGGCCCATCAAGTTTATAAATTTCTTTTATTAACAAAACTTACCATAATAAGAAGATAGGGTCTGAGGCGGTCGGAGGAAGTGGGCCGAAGGCCCTCGGCCGGAGCCGTCCTCAGATCCCCATCCCCAAGGGTGCGGGGGCGGAGCCCCCGCGATACGAATCGCATACCCCAGTCAAATGAAACCTTACAATTTGATAACTTTTATCAACAGAATCGTGTCTTTAGGATTTTAATCCTTAAGGTTTCATATCGGAACAACCCTTGTTCCGATAGCCAGTTAACTCTTACTGGAAACTGTAAATACCAGCATCGTATTATTGCAGATTTGTTAATAGTTAACAATAATAAATAAAATCGAATAGGCCACAACACCATGATTAACATTTAATCAATTATCGAAAGGAACAACTATCAGGTTATGCTTAAACGATTTAAACAATCGAAAATACAACAAAATCAAAACATGGATCTCATACAATTGCATCACCCAAGTATTTAAACCCGAGTTCGTATCACACAAGTGGCTCTGATACCACTGTTGGAACGCCGGTGCCCCATGGCGCAGCAAAGTAAAATTAGATCCGGCGATCCAAACCATGAATCCATGTGTGAGGAACGAATCAAGGTGAAATAAAGGTTTCGAAATTACCAAAACTTCAATCTGAGTAGATAGCGACGCCTTGGCAACAAGAGTTTTGATCTACTGTCGAATCAAGCCACAACCTTTTCCGATGTCGGCCTCTACGTAATCCACCCGGTTTGACTATGAACGGAAGAAATCTCCAAAACTGTTTTGGAGGTTTATTTGCTTGACGGCTGCTAGACCTAACAAGCAATCACTTAGGGTTTTCTACTTTTGCTTTGTCTCCTTTTAATACCTTTTATAATGGGTGTCTTTTTCATTGGGCCTTTTATAATTGGTATCCTTTTAATTGGGCCTTTTATAATTAGTATCTCTTGAATGTATTATAAGATTAAATAAATACAATAAAGTTTTTAACCAAAAATTATAATTACATTAATTATATCCGAAAATTATAATTACATTAATTATAATAAGGATTTCGGTAAACTATATTTATTTAAATTTATATATGAATCAAATTCATATATTAATAAAATTATGTTATCATTATGTGTACAACATCCTTGTACATATAATATGTTCAATATTTGATTGCCCAATTAAATCAATTCTTTAATTAATTTAATTCATGTGACAACCAAACACAATACCAACTATATTTTATTCAGTTCATTTCAACCATAGGGTGTGACCCTGTAGGTTCTTGCAACGTTAGCAGTAATACTAGAACGATTCTATTGTCACAAACAATGAGTGGCATCTAGCAATGCATCATTGTTACCTAAGTTACAAGAAGTCATGATTTGACATAACTTTTTGTGATTAACCTTTCATGCATTAATCCTTAAGTCCTTTATCTCTGGAACGGATACAAGTCATGGGATAGTCACACTTGCATAGTCCATCCCATGTTTCTTGATATCTTGAGTAGACTATGATATACAAATTAGTATGACATCTCATATCAACTTATTTGAGCATGGCCATGCATTTCTAGTCTCACTCAATCAAGTGGCCTAAGATATTACTCCTATTATGTAGAAGGGACTTATCCTTTATTGATCAACCATATCCCTCTACATAGATTGTGGTATATCCAACATCAGCCTTTATAGAACAACCTGTTACGGTGTACGTTTGACTGTATCAAAATATACAACTCACGATGCTGGGATAATAATGATCTCAAGTCTGAGGATCATATACATATTAATCACTATGAGTAATATTGTGACAATTACATAATAATCCAAGAAACATACTCATAGCGGGTCAATCCAATATGTTGTTCTCTAACACACATATTCATGCATTGATTTTGACACTCCATATCAATGACAACTCTTTATCATCAATCAACTACATGTTAGTCTTAATGCATTATTGTTGTCCTATTCAACAATAATACTCGACTAAGGATCTTTTAAGAATAATCATATTATTCTCAGGATATTATTATAAAACAGTTTATTTATACACATAGAAAGAAAAACTGAAATAATAATGACAACGCTTTATATTAATAAACATGGTAAATTAAGTATGTTATTACAACCATCTCATGATTGATCTTTGGGCATACTCTTACAGATTTCTCCTTCAATTCCTTCAGGGAGTTTTAGGGATTTCTTATGTTTTGTTTTATCTTTTCCCTTGAGATGTTTTCTTTATTTGTTATGAACTAAACCCTTCAGATACTTGAAGGGCATGAAACCAAGATGAATCTTGTTATTGATTTCTGAATTATATGATAAATACTTAGTTTGTTCTTAATTATGTGAGCTTAATCCAAATTTGATGTGCTTAGGTGGAGGAATAGACCCTACTTTAGAGTAGATCTAGCATAATTAAGCGGAGTTGATCGCAGGCCTAGAGATAGGGCGACGAGATTTCGCCGGATTAGGGTGAAACCTAATATGGGAGTCCATAGATCGATTTACTGCTATTCTAGGGGGTTATTATTCGAGAAAGAGATTTCCGTTAATTAACCTAGGGTTAGACGTTATTTGCCTCGAGAGAGGGTTTAATATACGTTAGGGAGTCCTACGGATCAAATTAAGTGAATAAATCGTATGGTTCAGTGTTAGATAACAAGTGAAGTCTAGGTGGATTCTTTCTGAGGGTATCGTGGTGATCAACTGAGTTTTTCTTCAAGTTATTTCCCAATTCGTTCTTTTTGTCTTCGCGTCTTTAGCTTAGTAGTCGTTAATTTAGATTAAAGAAACTTCACTTTATTTTAGGCTAAATAATAAAAAGAAAGTTAGTATTAGTACTTTTAGTTCCTTTGGGTTTGACAATCCGGTCTTTGCCTAAGCTATACTACTGTTTGATAGGTACACTTGACTTTAATTGTTGTCAGAGTTAGTTTCCAGGTTCGATCTCATTCATTATAAATTTTAAAACTCGACACAGCGATCAGTTACCTAAATAAACATATTTAAATGTGAAGGAAGTACCTTGAGTTCTGATTTAGGTGGCTCCTCGATTAATGCTTTTGGTTGGGCATAATCCCTATTCTCTAACTCCAAAGATTCAAAATGGGATTGCGAATTAAATCACCCTTGATTAGCTTCTAGCAAAGTTAAGTATTCATCCTCCTCTTCATTATTTTGAGGGTTAGATGTCAAAATTTGTTCTAATGGATCCTTAACATAGTTGAGTTCCTTCTCCACGATTAAATCCTCTAAATCGGACATTGCAGAACAATCATCAATTGTGTTTGGGAATCGCATAGACTTAAAAATGTTAAGTGTTACCTGATCATCCTGAACACGCATAGTAAGCTCGCCCTTCTTCACATCAATAAGGGTCCTTCTGGTTGCTAAGAACGGACTTCCTAGGATGATTGGCACCTCTTTGTCTGCTTCAAAGTCTAGAATCATAAAGTCAGCAGGAAAGATAAGTTTGTCTACACGTACCAATACGTCCTCGATTTTTCCTCCTGGATGTGCTAAGGATCGATCTGCTAATTGAAGTGTAACCGCAGTCGGTCTAACTTCACCTATCCCTAACTTCCTAAATATTGACATAGGCATCAAGTTGATACTCACACCCAAGTCACATAGTGCCTTACCACAATATGTTGCTCCAATGTTGCAAGGTATGGTAAAACATCCAAGATCCTTCAACTTTGGGGGTAGTTTGTTTTGAAGATATGCACTGTATTCCTTTGTCAAAGCTACCATCTCAAATTCTCCAAGTATTCATTTTTTAGACAGGATATCCTTCATGAATTTGACGTAGTTCAGCATTTTTTCAAGTTCTTCAACCAACAGGATGTTGATATGAAGTTGCTTGAGTACGTCTAGGAACTTCTTGAATTGAATTTCTTGCTTCTGCTTCTGAAGTCTTTGAGGGTAGGGTGGTGGAGGTTTCTTTACTAGAACTGGTTGATCTGTCTTCTGTGGTAATTCTGCATCTAACGGAGTTGTTAGTTGATCACAATTAGCTGGTTCTGAATTTACCTTGTCCGATTTTGCAGATTCTGGTTATTGTGAAACTTACCTTGTCAGATTTTACAGATTCTAGTTATTGTGAAACTAGAATTTCAACACTCAGTTGAACTTGTAACACCCCAAACCCGGCCTGTACATTATGGCCAGATCAGGTGATGTCACATGGTAGGGTGTTTGAAAATCGTAACTTTGCTTAAAATAATTCCCATTTAGAAACTTTTTATTATTACTTATTAATTTTAAAATCATGTTATTTAATCAATCGAAAGTTTTCAAAATGTTTATTCAATGCGAAAGCTTCCAGAACAGTTTGCGTATTTGTGAGTATTTTGTTAAAACATTTGTTTCTTTTAAAAACCCGAGATATCCTAATACTAGCATTTATAAACCATAACCAATAAAAATCCCAAACTAAAATAAAAATCCACAGAGGCCATATTTACAATAAAATACCCAAATAAAATTTAAAATCAGAAGTAAGTATGAAACAATGTCAAAGAGGTCGTGTGGCCACCGCTGAGTCCGCCGCCGCATCGATCCACCTAAGTCTAGGGGTTACCTGTACAAATTAGATAGAAGGGGTGAGTTTACGTAAACTCAGTGTGTAATCCCCATAAGGATAAACGAACAGTATGCAATTAATCACAGTCTAGGTCTAAGCCCTTTTTTAGTAACAGTATCAGTTTGGGCCTTAGTCCATTTCAGTATAGAAGAAGTCAAGTAGTAGGGCATTAGCCCCCATAATAACAGTAATAGTCAGATATGCAATCACAGAATCTTATCCAGCCAGCCTCCATACACCATCTCCGTCCAACCCTACACTCCATGTGGGGATATAATCAACCCACCCATCCCTGCACTCCAAATACTACTGTAAGCGGCACTAGACAGTAGTTTGCAGCTGACCTGCCAGAAAGTTAGGCTCGAAGCCTTTCAGTACACTTCCTACGATTAAAATCAACCCCCAACCCAATGCAATGCAATATACAGTTATGACATGCTATCTCATGGTAAAAGTACATACAATATTAGATCAGTAGAATCTCATCATGCTCAATAACATGCATATATATATATATATATATTAATTTATATATCAGTCATACAGTCATTTCAGTCAATTAGGGGTCTAGGTAAGCTTACCGACCCTGCAGTAGGTTCACAGTCGACTCGGGCGACCCGTGCAACCTTAGCAACAAAGCAGTGAAAATGGGCTCACATGCCCATGCTGTCTACTCGTGTGGGCCCACACGCCCGTGTGGGCATTCCACTGAATTGGCCCACAATTTGAAGCATTTGGAACATAACTGGCTTCAACTCGAATTGTTGTGCCTCAATTTTGAGTCTCCTAATACCCGGATTAAGATCATGAAACACTGGCACGGCATAATGTATTAAAGCTCTATCCCTATCATCAATAATAAGGATAGGATTTTGAGCAGGGTCTGCTCTGTTTCCTTGATTCAAATTTTCAAGGTTCATCTCTTCGATCCTTCTCTGATTCACTTGTCTTCTCCTTTGTCAAAAAGTCCTTTCAATTTCAGGGTTTACGGGAAGTAAGTCAATAATTTGATCAATACTCATAAACACCTAAAACAAACACACAAAAAATGGAATTAAAATTTAACAAAAAAAAGACCAAAATGCAAAATTAATAATTTCACAAATAATGTCTTTTAAAACAGTCCCCGGCAACGGCGCCAAATACTTGGAACGATGGAAATGTTCAAGTGTACACAATCGCAACAAGTAATAAAGTGACAAGTAAATGTCGAGTTATCGTACCCACAGGGACTGTGAAAAGAATTATTTATGAATGCAATTTAAAACACTTTGGTGAAGAAAAATATTTTGAATTGAGAAATGATTAAAAACTAGAAAACAAAGTAAAATAAATAAAATAAAATAAAGTTCTAATGCACGATTTCAAAAGCTAATTTTAATCAAGATGACATAATTGTGTTAGATTAATTACATTTCTTAACTTAGAATTATTAAACTCATGTCTATGTTGTTACGAATAAATTCACGGCAACTCGGTAATTTGCTAACTTATGAACATACTTACCTGCCAAAATCCATTTATCTCTTGACTATATCTCTATGTCAATTCAACCGATTAAAGAAATTTTAGTAGACAAATATATTAATGCACATACATACTTATGAAATCAAAATAATCTCTTGTACATATCCCTATGTCAATTCAAACTGTAACACCCCAAACCCGGCGTAGACGTTACGACCGGATCTGGCATGTCACATGGAAGGAATGTCTAAAAAAAACTGTGCGTTCGTTAAAAAGTTCGTATTCTTTTTGCAACTCCGCGTTCTGTGGTTTGTTTATAAAAGCCGATTCATTTCAATGCCCATTTTACAAAGTTGTTATTAATTTGAATAAAATTGTATTTGTTGTGAAAATCGAGCTTAAGTAATTTTGAATAAAAACGGTTTATTATCATTTTAGGAAAATCCCATATTGAACATTTAATAATAAACAGTAACCAAATTGAAAGCTAAAACCAAATAAAATACCAAAGGCCTTATTACATAACAAAATCCCAAAATTAATAGTAAGTTTAAATAAAAGAAACGAGTTTACGGAAAACATTGCAGGGCCACCACAAGTCTGCCTCGGCTCCCCAAATCTGCGATCTAATGATTACCTGAAACATTTAAAAAGAGGGGGTGAGTTTACGAAAACTCCGTGTGTACACCCTCATCAGTAAGAACATGCATCAAAGCAATCTGGGCCGAAGCCCATTACAAATCACTTTGGGCGAAGCCCGTACAGAACAGACTAGGCTTTAGCCCTTTTAGCAGAGTATAGCAGATAATCAGATAATCAATGCGATATGATGCAGAACCCGAACCTACCTAGAGATCCAACCTCTACACACCACCCGTACCTGCCAATCACACCAGTGGGGATTACTAAATCGACCCTCCATCCGCTACACACCCTCGAAGGCAGTCGCTACAGTCAACTGCTCATCGCCCTTAATACGTGGCATAGCCACCGGATAATGTGACAACGTCACCGAATCATAATATTATGACATGAGTCACCGAATAATGTGGTAAAACCACCGGAACACTTCTCCTTTACATTTTAACCCTTGTGCCCATGCAATATATAAAGTTATGATAAAATGACAATGTAATCATTATGAACACATCAGACAACGTATGAAACGAATTACCATCATAAACAAAATAATAATATACAACATAATCAAGCTAACCAACCTCTAAGGGTATAACAGTAATTTTGCCTACCAAGGGTATTTTCGTAATTTACCCACCAAGGGTATTTTCGTAAATTCGCACCTGCAATGGCCTTTCCATAGGCCCAATGTCGCCACGAGCGACTCAACTACTATTTCCTATCGTTACCGGACTATTGGGCCTAAGACCCGATTTCGACCTATTCGGGCCCACACGCTCGTGTGGCCCACCTAGCACAAATCTAGCCACGTATATAAGTTCCACCTAGTCTAGTTCAACATATACTAAACAATCATACAATTTACTCATTTGGGCCCACGGGCCAATTGGGCCCACTTCGGTCCATCGTGGCCCAAGCAGCCCAACCTACAAGAATACTACTGATGGCCTCAACTATCGCGTCGAAGCCCCACGCATGCGCTCGCACGCTCGTGTGGCTACTATTTCCGTGACCGGCACTTCGGCATTTGCCGCTCTACAACTAGAGTAGAGAGAGTTACACACCTGATAGGACTCTGGTGTTAATCCGCGCTCTGACCACTCCTGTGCCCAAACGCCCTCCAAGATGTGTTTACTCTCCTCCTAGGATGCTCTTTATATAGCTAGCTCTTCACCTTCATTCTTTGTGTCTTTCCGATGTGGGATCCCTTCGCCAGTAGAGTTTAAATTCAACTGAAACTCTTGCCGTCCAATCCGCAAAATAAATACTCCCTTGCTTCTCATGAGATTCGAACCCAGGCTCCCTTGTAGCATAATCCACGCCGCTAACCACTTGGCCACAAGCTCCTCTTATGTCTTAAACCATGCGCAACTAAATATAAACTATGGCCCAAATTCTAAGATCCAAGTAAAAAGAAACCAAAATGCAAAAGCCAAGACTTGAACCTTGGACCTCTTTCCTTCCTTGTGGCGTCAATCCCTTGTCTCTTATGGGGCGTCACTTTGCCACTACACCACACACTCCACTTGTGTCATTATCCTCCACTTTTTATTCTTAAGGCCTACCTGCCAACTTCCAGGTTTTTTTCTGCCTAAAACCAAAATTTTCCTAAAGCCTAAATTTGATCCCGGGACTTCCTAGAAGCCCTCTAACCTTCCAAAACCACTTACCTTATAAGTCTAACTTGCATTAATACCATTCTCTAAAATTTTAAACGCTACTACGCCTAAGGCCCATTGGGCTTAATCTTACTAGGCCCAATTTCAGGATGTTACAAATCTACACTCCTTAAAGAAATTTCCTCCTCGAAATTTCCAACTAACTAACAGTCGTACATCCTAACTTACAACACTACGCCCACGCTGCGCACTCTGATTCTAATAACACTAATACCCTTTCTAACTAAATCTTGGAACCCCTTCACATAACCAACTATCTAACACCGGAGCAAATAGATATTTTTCCCACATACATACAACTCCTATATTCAAGCATCACATCCACACATCGCAGAATAAATACAATCATTCAGCATATAATAGAATATAGTAAAAAGGAAACTTACGGATTTGGTGCCGGAGACTCGGGTGCCATACTTCCAGAAAACAGATATATATTTTTCTAAACCATTTCCCAAACCATCCTTTGAAAACATTTTTGAACCCAAACCCACAGCCAAGTTTTTGAAACCTAAGCTCTGATACCATAATTGTAACACCCCAAACCCGGCCTAGACGTTACGACCGGATCTGGCATGTCACATGAAAGGAATGTCTAAAAAAACTGTGCGTTCGTTAAAAAGTTCGTATTCTTTTTGCAACTCCGTGTTCTGTGGTTTGTTTATAAAAGCTGATTCATTTCAATGCCCATTTTACAAAGTTGTTATTAATTTGAATAAAATTGTATTTGTTGTGAAAATCGAGCTTAAGTAATTTTGAATAAAAACGGTATATTATCATTTTAGGAAAATCCCATATTGAACATTTAATAATAAACAGTAACCAAATTGAAAGCTAAAACCAAATAAAATACCAAAGGCCTTATTACATAACAAAATCCCAAAATGAATAGTAAGTTTAAATAAAAGAAACGAGTTTACGGAAAACATTGCAGGGCTACCACAAGTCTGCCTCGGCTCCCCAAATCTGCGATCTAATGATTACCTGAAACATTTAAAAAGAGGGGGTGAGTTTACGAAAATTCCGTGTGTACACCCTCATTAGTAAGAACATGCATCAAAGCAATCTGGGCCGAAGCCCATTACAAATCACTTTGGGCGAAGCCCGTACAGAACAGACTGGGCTTTAGCCCTTTTAGCAGAGTATAGCAGATAATCAGATAATCAATGCGATATGATGCAGAACCCGAACCCACCTAGAGATCCAACCTCTACACACCACCCGTACCTGCCAATCACACCAGTGGGGATTACTAAATCGACCCTCCATCCGCTACACACCCTCGAAGGCAGTCGCTGCAGTCAACTGCTCATCGCCCTTAATAAGTGGCATAGCCACCGGATAATGTGACAACGTCATCGAATCATAATATTGTGACATGAGTCACCGAATAATATGGTAAAACCACCGGAACACTTCCCCTTTACATTTTAACCCTTGTGCCCATGCAATATATAAAGTTATGATGAAATGACAATGTAATCATTATGAACATATCAGACAACGTATGAAACGAATTACCATCATAAACAGAATAATAATATACAACATAATCAAGCTAACCAACCTCTAAGGGTATAACAGTAATTTTACCTACCAAGGGTATTTTCGTAATTTACCCACCAAGGGTATATTCGTAAATTTGCACCTGCAATGGCCTTTCCATAGGCCCAATGTCGCCACGAGCGACTCAACTGCCATTTCCTGTCGTTACCGGACTATTGGGCCTAAGACCCGATTTCGACCTATTCGGGCCCACACGCTCTTGTGGCCCACCTAGCACAAATCTAGCCACGTATATAAGTTCCACCTAGTCTAGTTCAACATATACTAAACAATCATACAATTTACTCATTTGGGCCCACGGGCCAATTGGGCCCACTTTGGCCCATCGTGGCCCAAGCAGCCCAACTCACAAGAATACTACTGATGGCCTCAACTATCGCGTCGAAGCCCCACGCATGCGCTCGCACGCTCGTGTGGCTACTATTTCCGTGACCGGCACTTCGGCATTTGCCGCTCTACAACTAGAGTAGAGAGAGTTACACACCTGATAGGACTCTGGTGTTAATCCGCGCTCTGACCACTCCTGTGCCCAAACGCCCTCCAAGATGTGTTTACTCTCCTCCTAGGATGCTCTTTATATAGCTAGCTCTTCACCTTCATTCTTTGTGTCTTTCCGATGTGGGATCCCTTCGCCAGTAGAGTTTAAATTCAACTGAAACTCTTGCCGTCCAATCCGCAAAATAAATACTCCCTTGCTTCTCATGAGATTCGAACCCAGGCTCCCTTATAGCATAATCCACGCCGCTAACCACTTGGCCACAAGCTCCTCTTATGTCTTAAACCATGCGCAACTAAATATAAACTATGGCCCAAATTCTAAGATCCAAGTAAAAAGAAACCAAAATGCAAAAGCCAAGACTTGAACCTTGGACCTCCTTCCTTCCTTGTGGCGTCAATCCCTTGTCTCTTATGGGGCGTCACTTTGCCACTACACCACACACTGCACTTGTGTCATTTTCCTCCACTTTTTATTCCATGTTAACATGTTTTGGTAAATGTTGTTTTGTTATAATTGTGGTGCCTTTGAATGGCATATTGGATAGTTGAATTAGAGTCTTGAAATGACACCTTTATGCATGTTTGCATGATGATTAGATCCCTTGAAAGTGTGCACAAATGGATTGAATGTCTATGCATGGTTTGGTTATGAAGTGGCTCGCTTTTAGGTGAATTATAGGTTCACATGGTCTGAGACATGGGCTGTCACACACTCGTGTGAGGCACACAGCCGTGTGTCATCTGAGGATTTTCTTAGGGTTCAAGTCAGTGAGTTACATGGCCTAACACACAGCTTGGCACACGAGTGTGTGGGGCAACTCAAAGAGTTACACAGGACATGTGATACGGCTGTGTGACCCTACTCAATGAGTTACACGAGTGAGGACATGTGTTGGGACACGACCGTGTGTTCCTTTTCGAAAGTTACACAGCCTGGCCACACAGCCGTGTGACCCCTATTTCTAATTTTTGCAACTTTTTCCTAAACTTTTCATTTTGTTTCAAATTAGTCTAGAATTGCTCCTAAGCTATTTTTAGGGTCTCGAGGGCTCGATTTAGGGACAGTATGCATGTGAATGAATGGTTTATGATATTATTAACATGTTGAATGATATGATGTTTAAATGTTTCTGATTGCACGGTAAAGCTCTGCAACCCTAATCTGGCAATGGAGACGGGTTAGGGTGTTACAGGCTTCGCACCTAACACTGCTTTTCCTTTGCCCGCAGCTGTCTTGGTAGCCATCCTACCCGGATATTGGGTTGGGTTTTGTTGGCTCCGGCTGCGGAATGTGATTCTTTTCGTTAAGGGACGTTCTAGTTGTCTTGGTGCAAATAAATTGCATCCAACTTCCTCACATCTTTATCCAATACGTGGGTGGCGCATCCCCAAATCTTTAAATGGTTTAGACTTAACTTCTTGCCATGCCACAATTTGTATGGAGTTTTCAATGTTTCCTTAGTTGGCACATCATTCAGTTAATAGCAAGCTGTTTGTGCTGTAAATCCCTAAAAAGATAATGGCAATTTCAAATAACTTAACATCGAACGTACCATGTCTAAAAATGTTTGATTCCTTCTCTTTACCACGCCATTCTATTGTGGAGTGCACAACACGGATAATTGGGATAGAATCCCATTCTCTATGAAGTACCCTAAGAAATCATTAGATAGATATCTCCCACTTTGACCATATGTATTTTTATGGGTAAACCTAATTGTTTCTCCATTTCCACACGAAACTCTTTGAATTTAACAAAGGTTTCATTGTTATGGTGCATAAGGTACACATACCCATATCTGAAATAGTTATCAATGAAGATTACGTAAAATTCGTAACCACCTCTTGCTTTAATGCTCATGGGACCACATATGTCAGTGTGCACAGGTTCTAGGGTTTTTATGACCTTTGTTCATTTTGCATTAAAAAATTGTTTGGTCATCTTACCTTTCAAGAAAGATTCACATTGTGGAGGATCAATTTCTTTAAGTGACTTTAAGATGTCATCTTTCATAAGTCTAGTGATTTTTTCTTGGTTAATATGACTATGTAACACCCTTTACCCGTGTTTGATGCCGGAACCAGGGTACGAGGCGATACATAACTAAAACACATACTCACATACATTTCCAGGACATAAAAGTGCGTTCAAATTAAAACTTTTCAATCTTCATCTGAAAGTCTTTAATATGAGCCCACAATGCTCAAATCACACTTAAAAACGGTTCAAGACCAAACCGAGTTCTTTAGAAAACTTTGGAAAATGTCACTAAAAACAGGGGCACACACTTGTGTGTACGGGCAACACACCCGTGTAACCTAATAACATGACCATGTTGAAGGATCGTGTAACACACATGGCCTAAACATATAGGGACACACCCATGTCCCATGCCCGTGTGGATTTATTTTTCAATTCGACCTTACAAGAGTTTTCACACAGCCTAGCACACGCCCGTGTCCATGACCTGTGTCCCTCACACAGTCGTGACAGACACGTGTGTAAAAACCTTGACATTCTGTTTCTGACGTCAGCTACCTTACCTAGTCACACGGCCAAGGCACACGCCCGTGTCCTTAGCCCGTGTGGTGAATTAAATTCCTAAATTCAAGTGCAGACTTCACACGGCCTGGGTACATGCCCATGTCCTATGGCCGTGTTCTCCATACGGTCGAGACACACGGCCGTGTCTCAATCCGTGTGGTTACTAATGGGCATTTTTTTTTGCTAACTTAAGGTGCAGGGGGACACACGACCTAACTACCCGCCCATGGGGCAAACCGTGTGTCACACACGGCCTAGACACATGCCCATGTGTCTATCCGTGTGGACAGTAACAAGGCTATTTACCAAGCCCTTTCTGCCACCCTTACTTGCACCAACATAAACCACATCAAATAACCTATTCATTCATGCATCAATATACCAAATACTCAACCTTTTAAGTTTACACTTTCATGAAAAACATCATCATTTTCATATATAAATAACACGTAATAGCCATCATCCATGGCCTTATACAAAATGAATTCATCTTCAACACATTTGGCCAAAACAATATGACACATGATAAAAGACTAAGTCCCTATACATGCCATACTTAAAATGATAAATCTAACTATACCAAGTGTTCAGATTGATAGTGTGATCGAGCCACCGACGTTCTTTGATCCCCGAGCTAACTTGGTGGCACTATAAGAAAATGGAAAAGCAAGGGAGTAAGCATAAAGCTTGGTAAGTCGCATGTAAATAATTAACAACAATTACCTTGCAATATCATACTCATAATATATTATAAACTTGCATATAATTCTCATATAATCAAAGGCATAACTTACTCATTTCCATCCTTACTAATCATACAACATAATTCGAGCTCATTTCAAATCTCACCACATCCCAAATACATATGATAAACATTGTTCACATTTACATGCACTTATACCCTGCACTTGTCATCACTTAAACAAATGTAATTTCACTTAGTCAAAGTTTCTCGATGAACACTTCGAAATAATATCGGATACACGGTGGTTTCGCACACAGTCCACAAATAAGAAATAATACGGTGGTATCGCACCTAACCCACCAAATAATCACATATCCACGGTGGTATCGCACACAGCCCACCAATAATAATAAATACGGTGGTATCACACACAGCCCACCAAATAATCACTTATTCACGGTGTTTATCCTTATCATATTCCTATTCCGAAAGTTCATCCGAGAATTTCCTCACTTTCCATCATTTTAATAGATGTCAACAATATTCATAGCAATAATGAAACATATTATGCAATATCAATGGTTAGAGCATAATAGCAATAGAGTTGTATTATTCACATACAACTTACCTCGATATACAAAATTTGGGTGACTATTTCGATTTAGTCCACTATCTTGGTTTTTCCCTGGTCTAAGTCCGGACTCCATTTTTCTTGATCTATAATAAAAAAATTCACTTATTTCATCACCACATTATTCAAAACATTTCAAAGTTTCTATTTTGGCAAAATTACCGTTTTGCCCTTAGACTTTCACAAAATTATGATTTTGCCCCTAGGCTCATAAATCATTTTTCATCAAATTTCCTCATTTAACAAGCCTAGCTGAATATTTATTGCTCTTATAGCAACTCACAAAACCAATTATTTCACACATTTACTACCTATTTTACAACCTTTACAAAAAGGTCCTTTTTGGGTGTTTTCATGGAAATTCCTTTCACAAAAGTTGTTTATTTAACAACCAATATTCATTTTCTTCCATAAAATTTCAGAAATCAACATGAATGCTCTCATGGAAAAACCCTAAACTTTCAACTATTTTGCAAAATAGTCCCCTCATTAGCTAGCTTAAGCTACAAGGGTTCCAAAAGTTCAAAAATTATCAAAAATGACTATAAAAAACACTTACTTGCAAGGAGTGTAAGTTGCTGAAAATCTCAAGCTTTCAATCCCCTATTCTTGAGTGAAAAATCGGTGGAAGGAGAAGATGATAGGAAGAAGATGATAGGTTTCTTTACTTTATGATTATTTATTAATTAAGCTACCAAATATCTCACCTACCCTTTGAATTTGTCATTTCTTTGTCCCTATGGCCAGCCAACACATTCCTAAGGGTCTATTTGCACATTAGGGACATCCAATTTAATATTCTATAGCTATTTGACACCTCTAGCTTGTAGAACTAAACTTTCGCACTTTATGCGATTTAGTCTTTTTTCAAAATTAAGCATGCAATCGCAAAAATTAATGCTCCAAAATTTTCATGTACTCATATAACCATGCTATAACACATAAACTAATATTAAAACTAATTTCTCCAACCTTAGATTAGTGGTTTTGAAACCGCTATTCTGACTAGCCCCTAAGTCAGGTTGTTAAAATTCTCCCCCTTAGGGATTTTCGTCCCCGAAAATCTTACCAGTGAAAAGGTTTGGATATTGGTTTCTCATAGCCTCCTCGGGCTCCCATGTAGCCTCTTCTACCCCATTTTTTTGCCACAATACTTTCACAAGGGCGATACTTTTGTTTCTTAACTGTTTGACTTCCCATGCCAAAATCTTAACCGGTTGTTCACCATAAGTCATGTCCGGTTGAATTTCAACCTCTGTCGGCACAAGAACATGCGAAGGGTCTGATCGATAAGGATGCAACATAGATACATGGAATACATCATGAATATTTTCAAACTCAAATGGCAAAGCCAAACGATAGGCTACCAGCCCTATCCTCTCGGTAATCTCATACGGTCCGATAAAACGTGGACTTAACTTGCCTTTCCTATCGAATCTGAAGACTTTCTTTCACGAGGATACTTTCAAAAACACCTTATCACCGACTTGAAATTCAATCTATTTCCGTTTCAAGTCCGCGTAGGATTTCTGTCTATCCGAAGCGGCCTTCAAGCAACCACGAATCACCTTTACTTTTTCTTCAATCTCCTTGACTAAATCAACCCCGTATATCTGATTTTCTTTGAGTTCAAACCAATACAAAGGTGTTCGGCACTTACGCCCATACAAAGCCTCATAAGGTGCCATTTTCAAACTCGACTGATAACTATTGTTGTAGGCAAACTCCACCAGCGGCAAATACTTTTCCCAACTACCTTGGAACTCAAGAACACAACACCGCAACATATCTTCAAGAATCTGAATTACTCTTTCCGACTGACCGTCGGTTTGCGGATGGAAAGCAGTACTAAAATTCAATTTCATCCCCAGCGCTTCTTGTAACTTTTTCCAAAACCTTGATGTCAACCTCGGATCTCTATTTGAAATGATCGATAAAGGTATCACGTGAAGTCTCACAAATTCAGAAACATACAGATCGGCCAGTTTCTCAAATGGATAATCGGTACGTACCGGTATAAAATGAGCCAATTTAGTTAGGCTATCAACCACGACCCACACAGCATCTTTCTTCTTTGGCGTCCATGGTAATCCAGACATAAAATCCATGGTAATACGATCCCATTTCCACTCGGGAACCATCACAAGCTGAAGTAAACCCGAAGGTACTTGGTGTTCAGCTTTCACATGCTGACAAATTAGACATTTAGAGACAAACTCTGAGATGTCTCTTTTCATTCCTAACCACCAATACATTTTCTTCAAGTCATTATACATTTTCACACTACCCGGATGGATAGACATACAACTGCTATGTGCCTCGTGCAAAATTTTTCGAATAAGCTCATCTTCTTTGGGTACACAAATTCTGTCTCAAAACATTAAGCAGCCATTTGAACCAATCTAAAAGTCTGATTCTATACTCGTCGCACACTGATTTGTCTTAGATTGCAATTCTTTATCACCTTTTTGAGCTTTGCAAATCTCTTGTAAAAACATTGGTTTCGCTCTCAACTCGGCTAAAATTGAACCATCGTCAGTCACAAACAACTGACTATTCATAGCTCTCAAGGCAAACAATGACTTTCTACTCAAAGCATCAGCGACCACATTCGCCTTTCCATGGTGGTAGGCAATTATCAACTCATAATCCTTTATCAACTCTAACCATCTTCACTACCGTAGGTTTAACTCCTTTTGAGTCATCAAATACTTTAGGCTTTTATGGTCGATGAATACCTAGCATCTCTCGCCATACAAATGGTGTTTCCAAATTTTTAGTGCAAACACTATGGCTGCCAGCTCTAAATCATGAGTCGGATAGTTTTTCTCATGTGGCTTCAGCTGTCTCAAAGCATAAGCTATCACATTGCCTTCTTGCATAAGCACACACCCCAATCCATTTAAGGATGCATCGCTATACACCACAAGTTCTTTTTCCGGTTCCAGTTGCACTAAAACGGGGGTTTCAGTCAATAATGCTTTTAGTTTCTCAAAACTCTGTTGGCTTCTCTGTCCATTCGAACTTAACATCTTTCTGAAGCAACCTCGTCATCGGTGTAGCAATCATGGAGAATCCTTTAACGAATCATCTGTAGTAACCCGCTAAGCCTAAAAAGCTTCTAATCTCTGATACATTCCTTGGCAGTTTCCACTCAACAATAGCCGAGATCTTACTCGGGTTAACTCTAATTCCATCACCCGACACTATGTGTCCTAAGAATCCGACCTCTCAAAGCCAAAACTCACTTTTGCTAAACTTGGCATACAACTGCTTATCTCTTAAAGTTTGCAAAACAGTTCTCAAATGCTCTGCGTGCTCACTCTCATCCCAAGAATAAATTAATATGTCATCAATAAAAACAACTACAAACTTATCCAAGTACGGTCGGAAAATATGGTTCATTAAATCCATAAATACGGCAGGAGCATTTGTTAACCCAAAGGGCATAATAAGGAACTCATAGTGGCCATACCTCGTCTGAAATGCTATTTTCGGTACATAATGTTCCTTAACTCTCAACTGGTAATAACTGGACCTCAGGTCCGTCTTAGAAAACACTGTGGCTCCCTTCAATTGGTCAAACAAGTCGTCGATCCTTGGCAAAGGATACTTGTTCTTAACCGTCACCTTGTTGAGCTATCGGTAGTCTATACATAACTTCATCGAACCATCTTTCTTTTTCACAAAAAGTATGGGAGCACCCCACAGAGAATAGCTCGGTCTTGCAAAACCCTTATCTGTTAACTCTTGTAACTGAGCCTTCAACTCTTTTAATTCTAACGGTGCCATTCCATACGGGGCAATCGAAATAGGTGTCGTACCAGGGACCAACTCAATACCAAACTCGACTTCTCTAATTGGAGGCAATCTAGGTAACTCCTCCAGAAACACGTCTAAGTACTCACATACCACAGGCACTAACTCAATCTTTACTTCCGACTCTTGGGTATTCAACACAAATGCAAGATAGGATCCATACCCTTTTCTCATGTATTTCTCAGCAGTCATAGAAGAAATCAGTACAGGTAAGCAATTCGATTCACCTGATTCAATCCGAATAATATCCCCATTTTCACATCTCAGTTCAATAAACTTACTACAACAGTTTACTAACACGTTATGAATAGTCAACCAATCCATGCCAAGAATTAGGTCAAATTCATCAAACGGTAGTAGCATAAGGTTAGCCGGGAAACAATGACCTCTAATCATCAAGGGACAGTTTTTACACACTTTGTCAACTATCACATGCTTGCTTAACGGGTTTGACACTTTTATCACAAATTCTGTAGACTCCACAAGCATATTCATGCTAGACACCAATTTTACACAAATATAAGAATGAGTAGACCTCGGATCAATCAAAGCAACAACAGAGATATCATGAAGAGAAAAAGTACCCGTTATCACATCTAGAGATGATGCCTCTTCGCGAGTGCGAATGGAATATGTCCTTGCAGAAACTCTACCCTTTGATCTCACAGTGGAATCTCTAGGTGCACCTCTACTGCTAGTCCCACTTCCAGGATTCTTCTGTGATCTACCACTCGAAGGAGCATTACTTGCTCGCACATCTTGTTTTCTGTCTTTCTCATCCATCTTAGGACAGTCTTTGATAAAATGTTCTCGAGAACCACACTTATAGCAAGCTCGGTTGTTTCCCCAACACTCTCCAATATGTTGTCTACCACATCTCTGACATTTGGGTTTATTAGACTTCACATTACCCACACTTGCCATCGAGGTGGCTCAAACTCTAGAGTCCGAATATATTTTACTACAATCTTGGTGTGAATACTCAGACGAAACAGTCATCTGAGGATTCGTTTCCTTGGACATCTTTGATTGGGATTGGAACGACTTACTCATCAGCCTCTTCCTTGCATCTCTGGCCTCAATCATAGCCTTTCTTTTCTCTTTGGCCAATTCCTCGGCCTTGCAAGCTCTCTCTACTAGCACAACAAATTCTTTCAATTCTAGAATACCAACAAACAAACGGATAACCTCATTTAATCCGTCCTCAAACCTTTTGCACATGATGGTTTCGATGGATACGCACTCTTGAGCGTATTTACTGAGCCTTACGAACTTACGTTCATATTCAGTCATCGTCATTCAACCTTGTTTTAGCTCAAGGAATTCCTTTCTTTTCTGATCGATAAACCTTTGGCTAATATACTTCTTTCAAAACTCCTCTTGGAAAAATTCCCAATTAACTTTCTCCCTTGGTACAACCGACACAAGGGTATTCCACCACTGGTAAGCCGAGTCTCTCAAGAGAGATACAACACATTTCATGCACTATTCAGGTGTCCAAGACAGTTCATCGAATACCCTAATGGTATTTTCTAGCTAGAACTCTGCCCTCTCAAGGTCATCATCTTTATTCGCCCTAAATTCCTCAGCCCCTTGCTTTCTAATTCTGTCTACCAGAGGTTTTTCTCTTCTAATTGTTTCCACTACTTGGAGAGTTGTAGGGGCAGCCTGTGGAATTAGAGGGGGTGGAGGAGGTGGAGTGTTCGGATTTGCACGAACAAACTCTGAATACAAAACATTCATTATGTGAAAGAAGGCTTCTCTAGCCTCTCCACCCTAACTCAGTGTCACGGACCCACTCTCAACTGGCGGAGTCTCTTTAGCGGGAGCCGGTGCATTACTTTCTACATCATCCGCTACTGCTCCATCGGGATCCATTTACTATATAAAAATACACTTTAACCTATAAGGAGTCGTCACACTATCACAATTCATATATGGCATGTATAGCTAGACTCGTAAACACGCTAGGTTAGTCCGAGAATCGACTAAACCATAGCTCTGATATCACTAAATGTAACATCCTTTACCCGTGTTTGATGCCGGAACCAGGGTACGAGGCGATACCTAACTTAAACACATACTCGCATACATTTCCAAAACCCAAAAGTGCGTTCAAATTTAAAACTTTTCAATCTTCATCTGAAAGTCTTTAATATGAGCCCACAAGTGTAACGCCCCGAATTTGGGCCTAGTAGAATTGGGCCCATTGGGCTTTAGGCACGGGAGCGTTTAAAATATTTTTGAGAACAAGAGAATGGCACTAAGGCAAGTTGGACCTATTAGGTGAGTTATTTTGGAAGGTTAGGGGGCTTCTATGAAGTCCCGGGATCAAACTTGGGCTTTAGGAAAATTTTGGTTTTAGGTGAATAAAACCCTGGAATAAAATTTTGGTTTTAGTAGGTAGGCTTTAAGAATAAAATATGGAGAAAAATGACACAAAAAGAGCCTGTGGTGTAGTGGCAAAGTGGCGCCACATAGGAGACAAGGGAATGACGCCACACAAGGAAGCAAGGGGTCCAAGGTTCAAGCCTTGGCACTGACATTTCATTTTGATTTATTTTTAAGTGAACTTAGACTTTGGCCCATAGGTTTATATTTAGTTGCGCATGATTTTAAACAGAAGAGGAGCTTATGGCTTAGTGGCAAGTGGCGTGCATTGGATGATAGGAGAGCTTGGGTTCGAATCTCATGGCCAGCAAGGGAGTATTTATTTTGCGGATTAGACGGCCAGAGTTGTGTTGGATTTAAACTCTACTAAAGGAGGGATCCCACATCGGAAAGCTAGCAAGAGGGAAGGTGAGAAGCTGGCTATAAATGGAGCTGTCTGTGAGGAGAGGAAGCATACCTGGTTGGCGTTGGGCATAGGAGCATTCAGAGCGCGGATTAGCTTCAGACTCCTATCAGGTGTGTATTTCGCCCTACTCTAGCTGTAGAACGGCAAGTGCCGAAATGCCGGTCACATGGCAATGGTAGCCACACGAGCGTGCGAGCGCACGTGTGGGAGCTTCGACGCGATAGTTGAGGCCACCATGAGTATTCTTGTGGGTTGATGTTGTTTGGGCCACGATGGGCCGAAAGGGGCTAAGTGGGCCCAATGGGCCTATAGGCCCATATGATTAGGTTGTACGATTGTGTAGTGGATGTTGGATTAGACTATGTGAACCTCATATTTGTGGCTAGATTGGGGCTAAATGGGTCACACAAGTGTGTGGGCCCATTTGGGCCGAGAATGGGCCCTAGGCCCATTCGCATTGTTATCTTTGTTTAGAATACCCTTGGTTTATAAAATTACTGAAATACCCTCAGTTTGTGAAATTACCGAAATATCCGTAATTTGTGGAATTACCAAAATACCCCTGATTTGTGAAATTACAAAATACCCCCAATTTGCAAAATTACCAAAATACCCCCGGTTTGTGAAATTACCGAAATACCCCCGATTTGCAAAATCACCGAAATACCCTCAGTTTGGAAAATTATTGAAATACCCCCGATTTGTGAAATTAACAAAATACCCAAGTTTGCAAAATTACTGAAACACCCTCGATGGGTAAATTACCAAAATACCCTCAAGGGGTGAAATTACCGTTTTACCCCTAAACGACAAAATGACCGTTGTACCCTCGTGGTAGTACTAGCGTTGTATGTGTTAATTGTAGGATTGATTATGTTTGAGATGTGTTGCATACATGGATTGGTTATGAGTAGAATTACTGAACTACCCTTGTAGGGTAGAATTACCGAAATACCCTTATAGGGTAAAATGATTGATTTGCCCTTGTAGGTAAATGATCGACTTGTGCAATGAGTGGACTAATTTAAATGTGGTTGTATGACTGATATGCTTTTATTACATGTTTAAATAATTGTTACTGAGCATGGCCATTCTGCATGCACGTGTAATGATTGAGCATGACATATACGACATATTGCATGGGGTTGGGATTATTAATACGGAGGAAGTGCTAATAGGATCGCATGGTCGCTTGACGACTGTGGATCCGCCGAAGGCTTTATAGCCACCGAGCAGCCATGCTGCACCGATAATGTTACTAAGGGCTGTGTGCCATTAATATGGCTTCGTGCCGTAATTATGGGCTTTGTGCCAATACCGAAGGCTTTGTGCCGATATTATGGCTTTGTGCCAATCGTATTTACCGTGGCTATGTGCCTAACTTATATATCAATGACTCTGTGTCGGTCATATTTACCCAAGGCTGTGTGTCGATTTATGTTACCGTCGCTGATGGCTATGTGCCAAACATAATACAGTCACTGATGGCTTTGTGCCAATTGTAATACTGCTACTGAAGGCTTTTTAGCCACCGAGCAGCCGTGCTGCACCGATAAGTTAGTGTCGCAACCAGTGCTACATACGGAGTGTAGGGATGGGTGGGTCGATTAAATCCCCACAGAAGTGTATGGTTGGACAGGAGACGGAGTGCAGGGTTGGTATGGGCAGTAATGCATTGCATATTTGGATTATGTTATTGAGATGGGTTTAGGCCCAGATTAATATGATATGTGACATTTGATATGGGTTAAGGCCCAACTGAGGCTTTTATGGGCTAAGGCCCAATTGCCACCGTTACTGAAATGGGCTTCGGCCCGGATTGTTGTGATTCATGTTCTTACTGATGAGGGTTGTACACACTGAGTTTTCTTAAACTCACCCCCCTCTTTTTAATATTTTTTTCAGGTAATCCTCAGTAGGCGGTTCGACGTACTGGAGGACTCAGAGGTGGCCACATTATGAGCAGTTCCAGATTTTTGTATTCTACTTATTTTTATTTTAATTTGGGTTATTATTGTAACAAGGCCTCTCTTAAATTTTGGTTTTTAGTTTGGGATTTTTAGTTTATTATGTTTTAAATCTACTCAACATTTGATCGCGGTTTTCCAAAATAATATTGATTTTCAAAACACTTCGCTTTCGTAACTAAGTTGTAAATATCACGTTTTCATAAGTCAATTATTTTAAATTAAGCTTCCGCATCGAACAAGGTTTTAAAGGTAATGACTTCTTAATAAATGTCGATTATTAATAACAATCGCAAACTGGGACTTTAGTTTTTAAATATCAAGAAGGGTTTTCAATAAAAACGCAGTTTTCGAAAAACACCTCAATGTGACACGCCATATTCGGGTCTAACTTTTAGGCTGGGTTTGGGGTGTTACAACAAGGCTCAAATCACACTTTAGAAACGGTTTAAGACCAAACTGGGTTCTTTAGAAAACTTTGGAAAATGTCACTGAAAATAGAGGCACACGCCCGTGTGTAAGGGCAACACACCCGTGTGACCTGATAACATGACCATGTTGAAGGACCGTGTAACACACAAGGCCTAAACATATAGGAACACTCACATGTCTCATGCCCCTGTGGATTTATTTCTAAATTCGAACCTACAGGAGTTTTCACACGGCTTGGCACACACCCGTGTCCATAACCCGTGTCCCTCACACGGCCGTGACACGCCCGTGTCTCTGCCCTTGTGTAAAAACCCTGACATTCTATTTCTGATGTCAGTAACCTTACCTGGTCACACTGCCAAGGCACACGCCTGTGTCCTTAGCCTGTGTGGTGAATTAAATTCCTAAATTCAAGTGCAAACTTCACACGGCTTGGGCACATGCCTATGTCCTATGGCCGTGTCCTCCACACGGTCGAGACACCGGCCGTGTCTCAGTCCGTGTGGTTACTAATAGGCATTTTTTTTGCCAACTTAAGGTGCAGGGGGACACACGGCCTAACTACCCGCCCATGGGGCAGACCATGTGTCACACACGGCCTAGACACACGCCCGTGTGTCTATCCGTGTGGACGGTAACAAGGCTATTTACCAAGCCCTTTCTGCCACCCTTACTTGCACCAACATAAACCACATCAAATAACCTATTCATTCATGCATCAATATACCAAATACTCAACCTTTTAAGTTTACACTTTTATGAAAAACATCATCATTTTCATATATAAATAACACGCAATAGCCATCATCCATGGCCTTATACAAAATGAATTCATCTTCAAAACAAACCAACACATTTGGCCAAAACAATATGACACATGATAAAAGACTAAGTCCCTATACATGCCATACTTAAAATGATAAATCTAACTATACCAAGTGTTCAGATTGATAGTGTGATCGAGCCACCGACGTTCTTTGATCCCTGAGCTAACTTGGTGGCACTATAAGAAAATGGAAAAGAAAGGGAGTAAGCATAAAGCTTGGTAAGTCGCATGTAAATAATTAACAACAATTACCTTGCAATATCATACTCATAACATATTATAAACTTGCATATAATTCTCATATAATCAAAGGCCTAACTTACTCATTTCCATCCTTACTAATCATACAATATAATTCGAGCTCATTTCAAATCTCACCACATCCCAAATACATATCATAAACATTGTTCACATTTACATGCACTTATACCCTGCACTTGTCATCACTCAAACACATGTAATTTCACTTAGTCAAAGTTTCTCGATGAATACTTCAGAATAATACCGAATGTAGGGTGGTTTCGCACACAGCCCACCAATAATAAATAATACGGTGGTATCGCACCCAACCCACCAAATAATCACATATCCACGTTGGTATCGCACACAACCCACCAATAATAATAAATACGGTGGTATTGCACACAGCCCACCAAATAATCACTTATTCATGGTGTTTATCCTTATCATATTCCTATTCCGAAGGTTCATCCGAGAATTTCCTCACTTTCCATCATTTTAATAGATGTCAACAATATTCATAGCAATAATCAAACATATTATGCAATATCAATGGTTAGAGCATAATAGCAATAGAGTTGTATTATTCACATACAACTTACCTCGATATACAAAATTTGGGTGACTATTTCGATTTAGTCCACTATCTTGGTTTTCCCCTAGTCTAAGTCCGGACTCCGTTTTTCTTGATCTATAATAACAAATTCACTTAGTTAATCACCACATTATTCAAAACATTTCAAAGTTTCCATTTTGGTAAAATTACCGTTTTGCCCTTAGACTTTCACAAAATTATGATTTTGCCCCTAAGCTCGTAAATTGTTTTTCATCAAATTTCCTCATCTAACAAGCCTAGCTAAACATTTATTACTCTTATAGAAACTCACAAAACCAATTATTTCACACATTTACTACCTATTTTACAACATTTACAAAAAGGTCATTTTTGGGTGTTTTCATGGAAACTCCTTTCACAAATGTTGTTTATTTAACAACCAAGATTCATTTTCTTCCATAAAATATCAGAAATAAACATGAATGCTCTCATGGAAAAACCCTAAACTTTCAACTATTTTGCAAAATAGTCCCCTCATTAGCTAGCTTAAGCTACAAGGGTTCCAAAAGTACAAAAATTATCAAAAATGACTATAAAAAACACTTACATGCAAGGAGTGCAAGTTGCTGAAAATTTCAAGCTTTCAAACCCCTATTCTTGAGTGAAAAATCGGTGGAAGGAGAAGATGATAGGAAAAAGATGATAGGTTTCTTTACTTTATGATTATTTATCAATTAAGCTACCAAATATCTCACCTACCCTTTGAATTTGTCATTTCTTTGTCCCTATGGCCGGCCAACACATCCCTAAGGGCCTAATTTCACATTAGGGACCTCCAATTCAATATCCTATAGCTATTTGACACCTCTAGGTTGTAGAACTAAACTTTTACACTTTATGCGATTTAGTCCATTTCAAAATTAAGCATGCAATCGAAAAAATTAATGCACCAAAATTTTCATGTACTCATATAACCATGCTATAACACATAAACTAATATTAAAACTAATTTCTCCAACCTTGGATTAGTAGTTTCGAAACCACTATTTCGACTAGCCCCTATGTCGGGCTGTTACAGACTAAGTCTCAAATGCCAAAGGTACATGATCACCTATAAACGAGTTATCGGTTATGGTTAAAATATAACACAAAAAATATAAGAAACAAGAACGGCGATGTCTGCAAGTGCACAGGTTAAATTGTAATGTAGTTGAACAACAAAATACCAGACAATATCCCGAGGATTGTACCCAAGGGAGGATGGAATAAATAATGAGAACATTTTTACAACAATAAGTCTATGTAGTACTAATTAATTCCTATATTATGATAAACCATAAAATAGATTAATGAGATAAAAATAATTAAATAAAAATAAACAAATGAAATAAATCAATAAACCAATAAACCAATTAGGAAGATTTACTCGCTTTAGGGTTTTTAACTAACTTCAGATTAGGGTTTTAGGGAGAATTAGATACTGATTAACCAATTATTACCTCTTGGCCTCTAATTAACTAATGGATTGTTTGATACTCGTTTATCTCCCAACCTCACTTTCTCAACCAGGATAAATTACGATTTACTCAGTTCGACTTATCTCCCAACCTCGTCTAGCCTATGATATCTTCCTAGGGTTGTCAATCCTAGTAGTTTAAGCACACGTAATTCATACCAATTAATCCCTCTTGGGAAACCCTAAATCTTCCGTTAATCATATCCCCATCCACTCTTCAATCTCCCCTAAGGGATTTAGCCACTCATGTTATTCACAATCCCTTTCTGAATTGCATAAATAATGTAAAGAACAGGATAGATTCGGAAGAGAAAAGAGATTTGAATAATTATAGATGTAATATCGAATGGGGAATGGAGTAGTAAATCTGTTGATTGGAATAAAGAAATAAATCAAATGCAAAAAAAAAACTAAAATTCTTTAATTAAATAGATAAGCTCTTAAAGCAAAACTGATTTCAAAAGGAAAAACAAAAGAGTATTGAAAAACTGAAAGAAAATAATCTACTCCTACTCTTAAACTACTAAAGTTTTTTAAGGTGACTAGGACGACTTAATTATATCAAACCCCTAACGTCTTATTTATAGAGGTTTTGGCAGTCCAAATTAGGTCTTCAACACAGCCTAGGTCTTCGTATAAGTTTGATTGCACAGAAAAAATAACCTCAAATTACTTGGGCAGGACATTGACATATGTTTCGCCACACCCCTTGCGTGGCGCAACATGACACCCGCTTCCAAACTTGTGTCATTCGTTTTGTGCTTTGACGTCCTGGGAAGCTTGTGCATTACTCATCCCTTACTTCCACGTCAATTGAGCATTTATATCTTCATCCTACACATTCAATTAAATAGATTAGCCCAACCTAAGGCCCGTGTCAGCCTATTGGGTCACAACACTCACAAAATGTGTTAAAAACACTTGTTTTTATTAACTTTTAATCCTAAGGCCTAATTATCAAAAACTTAAATTAAAATACTAAATTACTTAGAAAACAAACTCTTTCAGTGTAGAATTGACCTGAATTGACTACTACATTTAAGGGCAGGTCAAATACCCCCACAGTTAAGTCTTTGCTTGTCCTCAAGCAAACTATCCAAAACAAAATAAAAACTGAAAATAAACTAAAATTGGAAACAAGAAATAAACATGCAAAGAAAAGAAAATGTACTTGAGTTAGCTTGATACATGAGATTGGGTCGAAGAATCGACACTAGGAAGACTTACCTGAATATATAACTCTAGTTAGAAATTTAAACAATTCGAAATTATTTACACCTAAAAAAAATTAGTTCAATAAATGAAAAAGTAAACAAGTTAAAGAAAATTAAATATAGATTTCCATCAAAATGTATATACGAATATAGTATTTATTTTTGTAAGGTATAGTTAGTTCAAATATTTTTTTCCTACTTGGTTTATTTTTATTCATGTTTTGAACTCTAATGCAATAATATTTCCGCGATAATCCCTTATGATTTTTTTTTATTTGTGCCATTGCTATCGAGATATTTCTCAGGCACTTTTTATAATGGTTATAGTAGTCATACTACACCGTTTCAGTAACCATGGATTTTACTGAGTAGTTTCTTTTTAATTCAAACCTCCTATACTTTTACAAATATAATTACCTATTTGTATCTACCTTTATCACTTGGTATATTTAATCTCTTTTACATATTTACATTTTAATAAACTGAACTAATTAGTCTAAATATAAACAACCTAAATTATTTAATTTCAGGCTAAATTTACAATTTAAACAAAAAACCTAAGTATATGTTCCTAACCAAAAGCATAGATATGCAATTAAAAACTAAAATTACTAAAAACAAAGAAAATAAAATAACTAAAAATATATATTTTTAAAATTTTTCCTAAGTCACCCCACACTTTATTTGACACATTGTCCCCAATGTACGACTCAAAATATAAAGGAAAGAGGTTACCCGATTGGTGTGATACGTGCAAACTCAATTAGTGGGACTACTCATTCTTTCAATTTTGGCTGATAATGTTAGTGTCATCAAAATTTGTTTATAATTGTTTATAATTAGTAGGAATCAGGATCTGACTCCTTCACTAGCTTCCAAAGTTTCCTCTTCTTTTGCTTGAAGTTATCAACTTTATTGTTTTCGTTCGTGGTCAATACGCGATTATTTTGCTTCTTTGTTGCCTCCTCCCTCAAGTTCTTATCTCTAGTAGCGTTGCCTGACATTGTAGTATGACTAACGCTCTATGTTGATCTCTCAACTGCTCTCCTCATTTGGTTTCCACATTCCCGTTCACTGTTGTGTTGTTGAATGGTTGCGGGTATGGTGTCTGTAACACCCTATAACTGACCCGATTTATCGAATTCGAATATAGGATGCCACCAGACTTAAACATTTAAAAAAATTAAAATGGGAGAAGACTTTATTGAACATACTTCTTACCTATTTATTTTTATTCTAAGTTAAAAAATTTCTGAAGATAAGCATTTGTTCAATTGCAACTGATTCTCAATGATAGCATAAGACAATGCCACTTAAAATTTTATTAAACCAAACACAATCGTGGCGTATAATACTATTGGACATTTGAAAACATATTCTCAAAAGTGCTCTTATGTATGCATAATATCGCTCTACAATCATTTACTTTGGCGCACTCCTGGCTTGGTCCCCTCTGGAGAGCTGGTTCAAACCCAATAACATGCATTGCAAATATACACCCATAAGTTCAATGAAAGCTAATGAGTCTCAACCAGTATTACTTTTAATGTTTTTGTTGAAATACTTGACTTTAAGATTCTAGACTTCCTTTCAGACCCTGACGAATACAATTCTGATTCCTAGTTGGCGGATAACCATACGCCAGTCTCTACACTTAACCATGTTTTACACATTTCACCCAATTGGTGAATCACAGACTTCACCCCATATTTCAGATCCCATTACACAATTTCTTTACAGATAGTAGTTGAATACACTTATAAGAATGATACCCAATGGGTTATACTCTTGACGAATTCCTTTATAAGGTCTAGCAATTATCAGAACACCATTTACGTCATATTTTCAAATCATTTCAAGCAACCAGACTTGCTTAAAAGAATATAATGTTTTAATTTAAGCAATAGAATCCCAAATGACTTCAATACAGAACTTAAGAAATTTCAAGTTTGGATAAACACTTGCACCACCAATATTCCAAATACACAAAGTTCCCTCACATGGTGGATCATTATGGCAGAATCATTAAATGGGTACATTACTGAGAAATCTTTTAGATAATGACTCATAGACATGCCCAGGTCTTGCCAGAAGGGTGGAATATGAACTCTTCGTTTAGACATTGCGGAATTTATAAAAACCTTCTAGAAAACGTGCCACAAGTATTCTCTAGATTACTCCGCCACTAAGGCTTTTTGAATAATACGCCAAGAAGATTTCATAGAGAGTTCACCACAAAGGCTTTATAGAAAGTTCTCCATAAAGGCTTCACATAGAGTTTGCCAGAAAGGCTTTATAGAAAGTTCACTATAAAGGCTTTACAAAGAGTTCGCCATAAAGGCTGCACAGTGAGTTCGCCACAAAGTCTTCAGAGATAGTTCGCCATTAAGGCTTCACAGAATATGCAACGGCCATGGTCTTTTCACAATGATTGCCACACTGGCTTTTGCTCGTGTTTACTGTCCCTACGGACGTCGTCAAAGCACCACTACAGGGTTAGTTATTGTATCACATATTTTCTCGACACTCCATTCGAACCCCTTTAACACCAACAGACGTTGTCATACACCATTAAAATAACATAATGGACACATCTACATAGATTTCACTCATAATCTTAATAGAGTCATACTTCCTAGTATATAACTTCCCATGCATGCTTACCACACATTTTCATATTCATGCAATGCATCATACATGTCAGAGCATACATACAAATACTTCACAGAGAACATATAACCATACATACAAACAACAACTTCTCAAAAAGATATGTGCATCGACCATACAAGGAATCATTATAATATAGTGTACAAAATTTAGGTTTAGAGGCTCATCGAAGACTCACCTTTACTTCGTCTTAAAGTTTCTATTTTGATTATCTTTCTCAATCCAATAGCAACAACTGCTTAAAATATCATAAGATTTCCATTGGGATCCCCATTACAGACATTTTACCAACATTTCTGTAACACCCCTTACCTGGCCCAATCGCCAGACCCAAGTAATAAGATGCTACGACAATATCCAATAAAATACTTTACTAAACAAGATTTCAATTATTTATCATTAAATCACGTATAATGAAACATATTAAAAAAAATTGAATTCTACAAGGACTTACTTGTGAAATTCAGGCATGTAATAGGATTTAATTGTAAAATTTTAAAGTTTAAAAATCAATATTGAAAATTCATATTTGATATTGATACCGAGTCGATACCTTACTAAAAATCAATACCAAAATTCAATTATGTTTTTTTTGCAAAATAAGGGTATCGATATTTATTTCATGGTATCGATATTCTATGAAAAAGTATCGATACTTAAATAGAAACAGAGACCATTTATGCATTCTATTTCTTTTAAAACTATTCATTTGGTTAAGTATCGATACTAGATGTAAAAATATCGATACTTGAGTTCAGAAATGGTGAAAACTACTTTTTAAAAGATGCACTCATGCTCAAAACTTGTCTAAACTCAAATAAGACACCTAAACATAAATAAAGGCATGCAAATCATCATCTAAACATCTTATCCATGTACAACTTAATTCAATATATCAAAATCTAAGACAAATATATATATTCTTAAGGTCAACCAACATAAATAATTCGCCATTAAGTCATTAAGGTACCTCAACTTGAACAACTAAGCATTCAATTTCATTTATAAAGCATACACCAAAGCATTATCATATATTGAGATCAAACCATATATTAACTATCATTCTCACAACTATGCATTAGCCAAAAACACATTCAACCTAACAACAACTCAACTGTCTAATCATCATGCATATCACCAAATTACTCTAGCAAGACATCTTCAAAATGATTATCCCTATCAACCGCACATACATACACAATACTTACAAACTAAGAACTCAAATACCATCAAGACACAAAATGAACATTACATATATCTAGAATATCACAGGTACATGCCAAGATCAAAGAACATTTCACCAACAGTTGAGTTCGGAATGGTCGTTGGATGCTGAGTAGACTATCAAACTGATAAGTACCTAACAAGTGCACAAAAAACAAAACCATACGCTGAGTATAACTCAGCGGTATTTCTATAATCCGAACATAAACGTAAAATAAAATACAATTATATGTTCAAATTATAAAAAAATGCTATGCAATATTATCTCAATCATAGTTCCATTCATTTCATACTTAATTAAACACCATTCCTTAAATACATATCCATTCACTACTATAGTTTCCAATTCACATTTCATTCTATATTTCACTCTATTCTATCGCATTTGATATTTATTAACATTGCCATTTTCAAATCATTACCATCTCAAGTCGTTATTGTAACACCTCAGATTTCTAGGGTTAGAAGTTTTAAGGTTTGTAGTGAGGGTCAGCGAGTGGGTCGAACAATTGGGTTCACTTTTGCATTTTAATGTCAAAATGAGCCTGCTAGTTTGGTAGTTTGATGTGTGTTAATTTAGCTCTGGGTTCTGGGTTTGAATCCTCATGTGAGTTTGTGGGAGTAATTTATTTTAGATTTGTTTTTTTAAGTTGCTAAATTTATTTATTTTTTAGCTTTGTTTTTGTTTTGAAAATAGAAAATCCCACAAAGTTGCACGTTTTATTTTTCTTCATCCCATGTTTTATGCTTTTATTCTTCTTCTTCTATATTTTTACATTAGGTTCCGTTTCCATTTCTCCATTTTTGGAATTGAAAATTTGCTTCTGAGAATCTGTTCCCTTGACACCAATTTCGTGTTACTCTCGCTGTTTGATTTATATTCCTTGCTCAGTTTTTGGTTACGCCTTCATCGACAAAAGTATCAGGTAAATTCTAGTTTGGGTTTGTTGTCTTTTCAGAGTTTTAGGTTGATTCCAAGTGGATTTGTCTGTATCGATTTGGATTAGTTATAAATTAGCATGTTGGTTTTATAGCTTTCAGTATTTGTGGAATTCAAGTGTTTCAGTCGATCGTGGGTGCGTCAAGGAATGTCCTTCAGGTGTGTTTCCAAACCCTCAGTAATTAGGGATTGTATTGTGGTTGCCAATTCACAAATTTTAGGTTGTTTTAGGGTGATTTTGTGACCACACAGGTAGCCACACGGGCGTGTGCCGCACACAGGTGGTCCACACGGCCGTGTGAATTTGAGAATTAGGGTTTTTGGTCAATTTTTGGTGCCACACTTGGGGATTTTAGTCGATATTCACACGGGCGTGTGTTCTGGGCACACGGACATGTGAGACTTCCACACAACTGTGTCTGCCCTACACCTTATTTTAGCAATTTTGGACAAAGAGTTACACGGACTGCTCACATGGCCATGTAACTAGGTCACACGGGCGTTTGTCCCCTCCACACGGGCATGTACAACTTGCACACGGGTGTGTAGACCACCACACAGGCGTGTGGCCCTCCACACAGCCTAGGCATTTTCCACATGGCTGGGGCACATGCCCGTGTGGCCCTGTTTGACAGATTTTCATTTTGTGACATTAATTGACCCATTCCAATTCTTGTGTCACTTAACGCCTGTTGGGGCCTCTGTATAATTGTTACGGACTCTGTTACGGCTTAGAGTCGTGTGATTATTCGTATATATAGCGTTAATTTTATGATTTTTTCAAGCGTGTTTGTAATGTGATTTATGAATTGAAAGACTGTCTAATGATAGGATCTGAGTTAATCTGATACTGAGCCTGTGTAATTGAGTAAGAGTATTTCTGATTCTGCCATCTGTTTTTTATGTTTGTCTGCAAATAGTGTGCATTTTGCATTTGCATAAAAATTCTGGGATTTTGGTTATGAAGAGAAGGGATTCTATTTGAGCAGTTTAACTACAATATTTCTGTACAGCAGTACGTCCGTAAGAAACATATGTCAGCTTAGCTGCATATTGTTATCAGAGTGACTTAGTTCCACCATTTGTGGTGTGTAGGGTGGATGGACCTAACATGGTCCTACTGGGTGTGTAGGGTGGATGGGCTTGATATAGCTCATAAGTGGTGTGCAGGGTGGTTGAATTGGTGTTTGGATGATTTGGGTGGGTTTTGTATTCATTACATTTACTGTATCATTAAAATTCGATTAACAAAAATTTGTTGGAACATCATGCTTATTTCTGATTGTGAAAGCCTCAAATTGTTGCGTTATAATAATCTGATGTGTTTAGTACTTCGATGTGTATGGAGTAGAGTGTTTGTCTCTGTGAATGACTTATGGAAATGGTTCGTGTGTCTGACTTCCAGTGTAAGATTTTCATACATTGCCCGTGCATTTTTAACTGAAATATAGGTGTTTATGAAACTTCGTCATTTGTCTTTTGTTTATGTTTCGAACTCACACTGAGCTCGTGTAACTCACCCCTTAGTTTTTCTTTTTCAGGTACTCTCATGTTCTGGAGCTGGAGTAGGTGACCGGAGGTCTCGGACGGATAATTTTGATTTTATAAAATAAAATGTTTCGTTTCAGTTTTTTTTTAGTTTTCGAACTGTTTTGGACTGTACATGTTAAGAGGGACTGTGATTCAAGTTTTATTTCTGGATTTTCGTAAATTTTTATTTTGGACTGAATTTTAGAAACTATGGAATTATATTTTCGAACATTTTTAACGTAACTTAACTTTCTATTTTGAATCCTAAATGGTTAAGCGGTTTAATTCAAATTTAGCAAACTGTGTTCGAAACGAGATGCTAACAATTTTTTTTTTTGTAAAATTGCTTTTAGATCACTTCAGTGGTCAATGTAACCTCTGGGATTCGGTCTAAACTTCTAAGCCGAGTTTTGGGGTGTTACAGTTATCTCGAGTTTACCATCTCCTTCCTCTATTAACGTGACTCGGACTCGGACATGTGGATCCAACCATCTCATTTTCATATCAAATCCACATCTCATGAAATTATTTCAAAGGAATAACTCTCCTTGTATATATATACTTACCAAATAATGCAATGTATAAAAGCAACGTTTTAAAATAGTTTAGATTATAGAAACACAAACCGTAACCTCTGAGCTATTCGTCAACGACCTTAACTTTTTCCTTCTTTTTTGAGGAATTTGAGTCCACGTTAGATACAGAAATAATAAACCATACATATCATTAATACACAAATAATTTCACATTTAATTGCTAATTTATACAACTTTTACACTTTATTCAATTTAGCCCCTAAAGCCGAGACTAACTTAACTTCCACATTTAACCTCAAATTTTAATATAAAATTCACTCTAAGTCAAATTTAATTCCATAATTCTCATTTCTACCCCTAAATTTTGAAATTTTCACAATTTGGTCCCTATTGCTCAAAGTCAAAAATTAACTTCACAATTTAGTCATCTTTCATTTCTAACCTAAAAATCTATCAAATAAATCCCTAAAGCTTTAGCTACTCAATAATAGTAACATCTAAAAGCTTTAACAGTACTGAAAAATTCAACATGGGTCTGCTAGCTAATGGTGTTGGGATTCCGAAAACATAAAAATTACGAGAAAATGGCTAAATTACACTAACCAATTTGAAGTTGAAAATTTTAAGCCATATTGACGTTCTTACCTTTTCTGTTCTTCTCCTTTTCAGTTTTGCATGAAAGAACATATGAAAATGTCTATCATTTATTCCACTAGTTTATTTTATTAATTAAAATATGTTTCATTTCATTTCATTTATTATTATTTTTATTATTATCACTTATAACACAATTCATCATTTTAAACAGCCACATTGTCGTCCACTATTAATCAATTGGTATAATTACCTTTTAAGTCCCCTTTAATAAGTTCTAATTCAAATTCTTTAATAAATCACACGTTTATCGCTTACGCGATTTAGTCCCTATACTTAAATTAAACACTAATTCGACGAAATTACCTAACCGAAATTCAATTCGCCTCTAATATAACTTCGTAAATATTTACTAGTTCATTTTACAGAAATGAGGTCCCGATACCTCAATTTCCAAAACCATTGACTTTAGAACCAATACACTTGTACCTTGTCTAACTTTCCAAATAATTAAAATTATTAGACTAAACCTCAATATAATACTGTAATACCCTCATAAATATTAATAAATAATATTCACAAATCCTATCATCAAAAAATAACATTCTGAAACCATAATTTCCAACTCCACTAACTTTTGGGTCCTTACAATTTCAACTACATGTGACCCCCAAGTAGGGCCTTCCTGTAATACCCTTCCATTCTATAATCGTAACGTGCAAAGTTGTAAGACTTACTAGAAGGTTGAATCATCTACTCATTAAATGAGATCTTAGTTCGATCTTAACGAAGAAGAAAAAGATAATGTTAAGATTAGAAAGAAGAACATGAACATTAAGTAGATAGGAAAACCATCCGAAATATCCCCTTCCCATAAATATACTCTCGGTCCCCCTAATTTCCCTACGAAATCCAGAGGTAAAAGAAAATCCAGAAAAGGTTTAACTTACTGTTGACTAGTCATGGGGAGGGTCAAATCAATCCAATTGACTCCTGTTAAGAAGTGACCAACCATGTTGCTACGATGATTTTTTTAGTTGGCTTGTTTTAGTGTACAAGCAATCTTTCATATATCTTACTATTATGCTCTTTACTCCGATCTTTGTTTCTATTGTTGTAGAATCCTAACAACTCCCAACTAAACCCGATAAAAGATCCACTATGTTTTGGCAATGTTTCACATTCGGCGTGGTCTTTAAAACAATTAAGTCTCCTACAACTTCCTCATACACTTGACAAGCTCTTAGTTCTCAAACAAAACTCTAGGGTATACTCTTCTTAAATGTGCACTTTCTTGGGTATAATCTTTCTTCACTTGAAAACATCCAAGTCTCATTCCTGCGAGTAAAATTTAGGATTAAAGGCAATGTGTTCCCATTCCTACCAACTATCGATACTTGTGGCAAAATATCAATACCAACTAGCGAAACTGATTTCCTGCACTTCAAAAATTGCAGAGGTATCGTTTTTAAAACCCGAATCTCAATACATCAATTCCAGACCCTGGAAACATAACATATATCATCACATAGATCATTCCAAACTAGTTCAAAACATCATGCATCAATTGTCTCATAAAATAAACATCTAAATGTCTCAAATAACAGTCTCATAACATCATATTTAAAGTCCACAAAGTTCCTAAGCACAATAGGCATGCAAACAACCAAAAATCATAGCAAAGACAACGTAACATCTACCACATTGCCTTTTTATGCCCAAAACAAAAATAATCAAATAACACTTACTAATAGCAACTAAAATTTCTGGCTTGGATCACCTTTTGAGACCACACTGCTTATACCAACAATACTTATATTTTATGGTTAAAAATGAGTGGGTGAGCTTAACAAGCTTAGTGAATGCTCAGAACAACCACTATGCAAATAATTCATTATGCATCGACTAAGAAAACATGTCACATATTCATAACATATTTAACTCTAATATCATATTTCACATGCTTAATCATCTTTTATATATACTATTACACATTTATCACATTAACCACATGATTATTAAAGTATATATCACAACACATATAAATCACATATAATCACATTCAGTTACATTTTATGATAGTTTTGCTCTTGAAGTTATGAAACATAATGTGGACTCTATCACCACACATTAGATACACGAATTTCCAACACACCAAAATGACTCATAGATTCGATCATGTCTCATAAGTGAAGCATATAGCTAACACTCTCCAACACACCAAACACACATATATCAGTGAATGGAGCTTAATTCACATTCACTTATCTCTCCAAAAATTGTCTATGGGCCTCAACGCCCCAAAATCACATTACAAAGGTGAGTACTCACAATCATATGGCATGCCAACTATATCCAACGATCTCATAAAATCACAAGGCCAAAATATCCATATTATCATTACATATTTACTTACCAATTTTTCGTACATATTCACTGCATATTCACATTGTTAGCACATTTTAATCATTGTCATATGGTATGAAAGCATACCCACATTTTTACTATCACATGGCATGAATAACATACCCATATATTCTCTTTCACAATAGTCATCACAAGCTTATGGCACATGTCATAGCATCTTATATATGTTCATATTTTCACAATTGCACAAGCACACATATATCACATTTAATCATAGGTGTGAGAACACTTACACTTGGAATTTAGAGTAGAGGTACACTTGGAATTTAGAGTAGAGGTTTAGGCTACTTCTAAATTCCCAATTACACAATGAATCATCTATGAGCAGCGATTCCAAAACACTCACCAGAAAAATGCTTTCATCAAAAAACTGAAAGCTCAAGCAAGCTTTTGTTTGCCTTTGTCTCTACACGTCAATAAGACACTTCAACAAGACAAACCACACAAATATAAAATTAACAACCAGTCATTGACTCACCTTAAATAGTAAAAAACAAGACACTTCATCAAGAATGGAACTCAGATTGACATTAAAGTTGTTTGCAAGATCAAATTTGTCTCCAAGGAGTTCATTAATAGTAAAGAGGCTTTAGGAGATAACAACAAAGGTTTTCATTCTTGTTTTCTAGCAGAGGTAACTTGGAGCAAACATGAGGAAAATTGGTTTAAAATTATTTTTGATGTAGCTTGGGACCAGAAGGAAAGAATGGTTGGTGTTGGTATGTCGTGAAGAATGAGCAAGGTTTGTGGGATGGGGAGAAGATTCTATACCGATTCTCCTTAAGTGGCTGGAGCAATGGCTTTTCTTATGGAAGAAGCTGGATATTGAAAAAAAAGTATCAATAAGGTATCCCGGAAACTGATTGACAAATAGTTGTTAAGGAAGCACTGCAAAAAGACAGAAGGAAAATATGGAAATTGAACCATCTTCTTTATAAATTGGATATTGTTCTGAAAGAAATGCCATAGGTTCGAATACAGGCTGTGAAAAAATTTGCCAATATGGCTGCAGACTAGGTTGCTACTCGGTATAAAAATGGGATGATCAACTTGAATTGGATGAAAGTTTTGCCATCTTTTCTAGTCCACATTTTGGATAAGGATGGACTTCCTACTCCTTGTTGAACTTTGTTCCTAAGTTGTTTAGGAGATGAAGCCTTTTGTCTCAATGTTCATACTTAGGTTCTTTTATGAGGTTTCTTTGTTCTCATATTTGTAAGGTTTTTTTAATCGAATATATTACCTTTTGATGGAAAAAAATCCAAAATGTACCTCCAAACATAATTGAAGCACTCAATATGACATCACTTCAATTAAAATTATAAATCAAATTGTATGTCAATCAATAGAATACAATTAAATATTCTGTCACTTAATAGAAGTTTACAATAAATTATTTTTGGCAGCTCATAAAGGCATAAGACAAAAGCTTATTTGTATAAAGGTAAATTGTAACACCTGCTTTAACATGTAATAACAGGCTATAAAATTCCGTTCCAACTAAAAACTTTTTCTTCTTAGTCATAACATACATCTCATAGGCCTACGAGGCCTTAAACATACATCCGAAAGGTTTCGGGATTCAACCGGAAACTTTTACACTCTTTGAAAATTTTTACCTAAACAGGGGTCACACGCCTGTGTGACTTAGGACACGCCCGTCTAGGCAGACCATGTGATCTCACACGTCCATGTCCCTAGTCCGTGTAAAATTTATTTTTATTTCAAACCTACAGGGATTTTTACACGGCCGGCCACACGCCCGTGTCGATGGCTCGTGTCCTTCACACGGTCTAGATACGCCCGTGTTCTCACCCGTGTGAAAAACTAGGGTATCCTATTAATGACGTCAGCAACCCCTTAAGAAGCACACGACCTAAGCACACGCCCGTGCGCTGGCCCGTGTGACGAATCAAATTCTTGGAACTAGATGCAGGTGACACACGGCCTATCAACACACCTATGGGGTTGACCGTGTGTCACGCACAGCTTAGACACACTCCTGTATGGACACTTAGAGGCTATTTTCCAAGCTAATTGCCACCCTGAAACATAAACTCAATTATGCCAACTCAGGCAATACATAATATGGCCTTAATGCACTATAAATTACCCATAATGTAACGGCACGATTTAGGGGCTAGTCAGAACAGTGATCTCGAGATCACTAATCTGAGATTTGAGAAATTTATTTTCATGTGATTTTATGAATTAGTATATAGTTGTATAAGTACATGCGAATTTAGGAATTTAAATTCTAGTGATTGCATGTTTAATCGCGAAAAAGGACTAAATTGCATAAAGTGCGAAAGTTCTATTTCAATTGCTAAAGGTATCAAATAGCCTTAGATTGTTAAATTGAGGTCTTTAAAGGGCAATTTAGCCCCTTGAAATTGCTTGGCCGGCCATAGACTATGTGGGAGACAAAGATGGACAAAATTTAGTCAAAGTTAGTAAGAGTTGGTAGCTAATTTGACTAGTTTAATATTAGAATAAAGAAAGAGAAAAATATCATCTTTCTTGTTCATCTCTCCCACCAAAATTGCAAGCAAAAATAGGGGTTTTGAAGGCTTAAATTTTCAGCAAGCTCTCCTCCATTTTAGTAAGTGATTTTGATGATTTTTCTTAGTAATAGTTGTACTTTTGAGACCCCTAAAGCTTAAGCTTTCAAATGAGGGGACTATTGTGTAATATGGTGAAAATTTTAGAGTTTTTCCATGATAGCAATCATTGTTAATTGCTGCATTTTATGGAAGAAATTGAGTCTTAGTTGTTAGATGAACAACTTTTGTGAAAGGTGGTGTCTAGAAAACATCTAATTGGACCTTAATGAAAGGTTATAAATTTTTAGTAAGTATGTGAAATAGTGAGTTTTGATGATAGCTATAAGATTATTAAATGTTCACCTAGGTTTGTTGAAGGTAGAAATGTGATTGGAATTAATTTTCAAGCCTAGGGGCAAAATGGTTATTTTGCCAAAGTCTAGGTGCAAAATTGTAATTTAGCTAAAATATGAACTATAAGTCGATTTAGTCAATGTGTGAATTTAGCAAGTTAAATTATTATTATAAATCAAGAATTACGAAGCCCGGATCGAAACCGAGGCAAGAACAAAGTCGAGGACTAAATTGCATATCTACATACATTTTGAATACCAAGTTAAGTTTGTATGAATTAAATTTTTACGTGTATTCTCATTCAATTACTTGTTATGTTGTATAATGTTTATTATTTCTATAAGGTAAAATTATTGATATTATGATGAGAAAGTAAATGAGAATATGTATGAGAGAGTCCCGGTTGAAGTCTCAGAATAATGAGGATATTATTATCACAACATGCGGTAAGGAAAGTCCGTGTAAGACCATGTCAAGACATGGCATTGGCATAAGGCAAGGATATCATGTAAGTTCATGACAAGTCATGGCATTGAAAGGTTATATGAGGCAAAGGCCCCATGTAAGTCCAAGCCAAGGCTTGGCATTGGTGAATTCATAAGGCAAAGATGTCATGTAAGTCCATGTCAAGACATGGCATTGATAAGATCCACAAGGCAAGGATACCACGTAAGCCCATGTCAAGACATGGTAATGGTAAGTTTCCAAAGGAAACACATAAGGAAGGTCGAGTGTAAGACCATGTCTGGGACATGGCATTGGCATCTAGATACATGTTTGATGAGATTGAGTAACCTCAATTATTCCGGGAAATACAACGGGTAAAAGAGCTAAATAAGAAAGAGACAACAAGAAAGTCAAGTAAGTGAATTTGAACTAAGATGAGTTATACGAGGTTAATATAAAGCAATTTTTCATGTTAAGAAAGATGATAGTTGAGTCTACTTTTGCACAAGCAAAATGTACTAATCCATGTGATCAAGTGACACAGGAACCTTGATTATAAGGCAAGTATGAAATTATTATTATGTATCACGTGAGGAGTAAGTAAGCCATGCATTTGAGTTTTATGTTGTTTTTAATTCAAAATGAATGAGTTATAATAAGTTAATATGTTGTTATATGAGTTTCATGCAAACTTACTAAGTCATATGCTTACCTCTCTCCCTTCTTCTTTCCTTATAGCCCCGCCAAGCTAACTCGTGGATCATTGACGTCGGAGCTTGGAGCACACTATCAATCATTATTTTGGTATATCCAAGTTGTTTTTATTAAGTATGGCATGTATAGGCATTATTCCATCTTGATGTAAGTCCTAAGAGGGGCCAAAGTGTTGGCTATTAAGGTTATTATTCTTTTTGTATATGGCTAAAGAGATTGGCCAATATTTACTAAGTTTATACATCAAATGATGATGAGTTATGCATTGTTATTCATGTTTTTGGTGAAGTATTTGAGTGGTTGGATTGAGTATATGAATGATTTTAGTTTCAGGGTGGTAATTGGCTTGGAAAATAGCCTTTAAGTGTCCACTCGGGTAAACACACGAGCGCGTGTCTAGGCCGTGTGTGACACATGGTAAGTCCATGGACGTGTGCCCAAGCCATGTGAAGTCTGTACCTTGAATTTGGAATTTGAATCGCCACACGGTTGAAGCACACGGGCGTGCCCAGGCCGTATGGATTAATCAGAGGTGACTACGGGCCAGCATATGGGCGTATGTCCAGGCCGTGTGATTCAAGTCAGTGTCGACCACGGGCGTCGAACACGGGCGTGTCAGATGATACACGGGCATGTCATCTACCCCATGGGCGTGTGGCCCCTGTTTAGGTAAAAATTTTCTTAAGTGCGTAAAATTTCCAAATTATCTCTGAAACCTTTTAAAAGTATGTTTGTGGCCTCGTAGGCCCATGAGATGAATGTTATGACCGCGAAAAGAAAGTTTTAAATCGGAACAAAATTTTATAGCCCGTTTATACATGTTTAAGTAAGGTTAAGGATTGTAATGCCTCGTATTCAGTCTCGGCATCGGACGTGGGTAAGAGGTGTTACATTTAGTGGTATCAAAGCTACGGTTTAGTCGATTTTAGGAACTAACGTAACGTAAGTATGAGTTTAGGTATACATTCCATACGTAAGAGTATTTTCATAATGATAGTGCGACGACTCCTGACGACTTAAATTGTGTTTTCATATAGTAAATGGATCCTGAAAGAGCTGTGGCAGATGATGTAGAAAGTAACGCGCCAGCTCCCGCTGAGGGGATAGTGCTGAATGAGATAAGAATAGACCCACTACGGTGAGTCAGAGAGGAGGAGGAGAGGCCAGAGAAGCCTTCCTCCACATGATGAATACATGGTACACGGAGTTCGTTCGTGTGAACCCGAATACACAACCCCCTCCACCCCCGCTTATTCCTCAGCCTACCTCTGTAGCCCCTCAAGTGGTAGAAGTAGTAAGAAGAGAAAAACCTCCGGTTGATAGGATCCAGAAACAAGGAGCATAGGAATTCCGAGCTAGTAAAGATGATGATCCTGAAAAGGCAGAGTTTTGGATTGAAAATACCATTAGGGTATTCGATGAATTATCATGCACACATGAAGAGTGCATGAAATGCGTAGTTTCCCTTCTGAGAGATTCCGCTTACTAATGGTGGAATACCCTTGTGTCGGTTGTACCAAGGGAAAGGATTACATGGGAATTCTTCCAAGTAGAATTCAAAAAGAAGTACATCAGCCAAAGATTTATCGATCAGAAAAGAAAGGAGTTCCTAGAGTTGAAGCAAGGCAAGATGTCAGTAACTGAGTATGAGTGTGAGTTTGTAAGACTCAATAAATACGCTCGAGAGTGTGTATCCACTGAAGCCATCATGTGCAAGAGATTTGAGGATAGGCTAAACGAAGACATTAAGTTGTTTGTTGCTGTCCTAGAGTTGAAAGAGTTTGTTGTGTTAGTGGATCGGGCTTGTAAAGTTGAAGAATTAGTAAAAGAGAAAAGAAGGGTTGAGATGGAGTCTCGTGACTCGAGAAAGAGACAGTGGAGTAAGTCATTCCAGTCCTCGTCCAAGAAGTCAAGAGATTTCTCCACCCGATCGGCTACTTCAGCCGGGTTTTCAAGTAGATGCAAAAGTAAACAGTACTCGGGGAATAAGGCTCAAACTACTTTAATTGCGAGTGTTGGAAACATTTGATCTAATAGATCGGAATGCCCATAATGCAGTAAACGCCACCCCGGTGAATGTAGAGCACATGAAAATGCTTGCTTCAGGTGTGGTTCCCAAGATCATTTCATAAGAGAATGTCCTGAGATGATGAAAGAAGAGAAAGCTCAGAGTGCGAGGTCCGGGAGCGTTGTTAGAGGAAGACCATAGAGGAACCCTGGAAGTGGAGCGAGCAGTAAAGGTAACCCCAGAGAGCAGGCTTCGAGACCTGAGGGTAGGGCGCCTACAAGGACTTATGCTATTCGTGCTCGCGAAGAGGCATCTTCTCCTGATGTTACTACCGGTACCTTTTCTCTTCATGATACTAAAGTCATTGCTTTAATAGACCCTGGATCTACCCACTCATACATTTGCATGAAATTAGTATCTATTATGAATATGCCCATAGAGTCCACAGAGTTTGTGATTAAGGTGTCTAATCCATTAGGCAAAAGCGTGTTAGTTGCTAAAGTGTGTAAAGGTTGTCCATTGATGATTAGAGGTCATTACTTTAAGGCCAACCTCATGCTATTACCATTTGACGAGTTTGATATTATTCTTGGTATGGACTGGTTAACCACTCATGATGTGATAGTAAACTCTGGAAAGAAATATATTGAGTTGAGATGTGAAAATGGGGATACCCTTCATGTTAATCCAGATGATCAAGATAGGTCGCCGGTGATGATCTCTCATGTGACGGCTCAAAAATATCTAAGAAAAAGATATGAGGCGTATCTTGCCTTTGTGATGAATGCCAAAGAAACTGGGTTAAAGATTGAGTCAGTACTGATAGTATGTGAGTACTTGGATGTTTTTCCCGAGGAACTGCCAGGATTACCTCTGGTAAGAGAGGTTGAGTTTGGCATCGAGCTAGCTCCCGGTACTGTACCGATATCGATCGCTCCTTATAGGATGGCTCCAACTGAGTTGAAAGAATTGAAGGCACAGTTTCAAGAGTTGACAGACAAAGGTTTTGCTAGACCGAGTTGTTCTCCATGGGGTGCTCCAGTGCTATTTGTGAAAAAGAAAGATGGCTCTATGAGATTGTGCATAGATTACCGGCAGATTAACCAAGTAACAGTGAAGAACAAGTATCCATTGCCAAGAATCGATGATTTGTTTGATCAATTGAAGGGAGCCACTGTGTTCTCCAAGATAGACTTGAGGTCGGGATACTATCAGTTGAGGGTAAAAGAATCAGATGTGCCTAAGACGGTTTTTCAAACGAAGTATGGACACTATGAATTTTTAGTCATGCCATTCGATTTGGCAAATGCTCCTGTGGTATTCATGGATTTAATGAACCGCATTTTTCGGTCGTATCTAGACAAGTTTGTGGTAGTTTTCATTGATGATATACTGGTATATTCCTGTGATGAGAGTGAGCATGCCGAGCACCTGAGGACGGTTCTACAGAATTTGCGAGATAATCAACTATATGCCAAGTTTAATAAAAGTGAGTTTTGGCTCAAGGAAGTTGGATTCTTGAGATACATTGTCTCGGGAGATGGGGTCCGAGTTGATCCAAGTAAAATTTCAGCTATTGTTGAATGGAAACTACCGAAAAATGTAACTAAAGTTAGGAGTTTTCTGGGCTTCGCTGGCTACTATAGGCGATTCGTCAAGGGATTTTCCATTATAGCGACTCCAATGACAAAACTGTTATAGAAGAATGTAAAGTTTGAATGGACAGAAAAATGCCAACAGAGTTTTGAGAAATTGAAGACAATGTTGACAGAGGCTCCAATCCTAGTACAACCTAAGTCGGGAAAAGAATTTGTGATCTACAGCGATGCATCCTTGAATGGATTGAGCTGTGTGCTTATGCAAGAAGGCAAGGTGATAGCCTATGCCTCTAGATAGTTAAAGCCACATGAGAAGAATTACCCGACGCATGATTTAGAGCTGGCTGCCATTGTTTTTGCATTAAAGATTTGGAGACACCCTTTGTATGGTGAGAATTGTTGGATTTTCACCGATCACAAAAGTTTAAAGTATTTGATGACTCAAAAGGATCTAAATTTACGGCAACGAAGATGGCTAGAGTTGATAAAGGATTATGATTTGGTCATCGATTACCATCCAGGAAAGGCGAACGTAGCCGCCAATGCTTTGAGAAGAAAGTCTCTATTTTCTTTAAGAGCATTGAACACGCAGATGACCTTGTCAGTCGATGGTTCTATTCTAGTCGAACTGAGGGCTAGACCGATGTTCCTTCAAGAGATTTATGAGGCTCAGAGAAGTGACAGTGACTTACAAGACAAGAGAGCTCAGTGCGAGTCATGCGTTGAGTCTGATTTTCGGGTTAATTTCGATGGATGTCTGATGTACAAAGACAGAGTTTGTGTACCGAGGAATGATTAGCTTATTCAGAGGATTTTACATGAGCTGCATAACGGATGTTTATCTGTGCACCCGGGTAGCACCAAGATGTACAATGACTTGAAGCAACGGTATTGGTGGCCAAGTATGAAGAAAGATATTTCAGAGTTTATGTCAAAATGCTTAATTTGCCAACAAGTGAAAGCGGAACACCAAGTGCCATCATGATTGCTTCAGCCTATTAAGTGGAAGTGGGACCGTATTACTATGGACTTTGTGACGGGCTTACCGTTAACACCGACTAAGAAAGATGTTGTATGGGTTGTAGTTGATAGAATCACAAAGTCAGCCCATTTTATACCGGTGCGAGTCGATTATTCGCTTGATAAATTAGCAGACTTGTACATGTCAGAGATAATAAGACTTCATGGTGTACCATTGTCAATCATTTCGGATAGAGATCCGAGATTCATGTCACGGTTTTGGAAAAAGTTGCAAGAGGCCATGGGCACGAAATTGAGTTTCAGTACAGCCTTCCACCCACAGACCGACGGGCAGTCGGAAAGAGTAATTCAGGTACTCGAAGACATGCTTTGATGTTGTGATTTAGAGTTCCAAGGTAATTGGGAAAAATATTTACCATTGGTGGAATTCGCCTACAACAACAGTTTTTAGGCAAGTTTGAAGATGGCACCTTATGAGGCATTGTATGGGCGTAAGTGCCAAACGCCCTTGTATTGGATAGAACTTAGAGAGAAACAGATACATGGGGTCGATTTGGTTAAAGAAACTGAAGAGAAAGTGAAGATGATATGTGATCGTCTGAAAGCCGCCTTGTAACACCCCTAACCCAAAACCGTCGCCGGATTAGGGTTAAGAGGCATTACCGGACAATAGGATCATTTCACAACTCATTTACGACACAAAGTCAAAAATCATCATCATAATACATCAAACATAAACAATTAGTCCCTTATTAAGGCGTATAAGACCTTAAACACATGCTAGAGAGAGGTCGGGGCTAGACCGAAGCACATACAGAAACTTCATGGAAATTTAAAACTTTTCTAAGTTTCAGGGGATACACGCCCGTGGGGGTAGGCCGTGTGCCTCCCACGGCTGCTAGACACACCCGTGTGTCCTCCCCGTGGTCGAAACTGACCTTTGCTCCACGGCCACCAAGCACGCCCGTGTACTTTGGCCGTGGTCGATCCTGTCAAAGCCACACGGCTACCAGGCACGTCCGTGTGCCGTGGTCGTGTGCTTTTAGGCCATATACTGACTTACAACTACGGTCACTAGGCACGCCCGTGTGCCACAACCGTGTGACAAAAATAGGCCATTTGCAAGGCCAAAATGCCACCCACATGGGTCAATCCTACAATCCTACAAGCACATTTGAGTATATTTATACACACAATTTGGCAACCAATTTCATGTCCAATAATCATCATATCATCACATATAATCTCATTTCTAAGCATGCCATTTTATACAACCAAAATAACATGTAAATCTAGGTATAAAACATCCATAACTTCACTAAATCACAAAGGCATTAATTCATCATTGAACTCACCATTTATAAGCTAATTCATTACCATCATGCTATATCAAAATATGCACCAAATACCATTTTCACTCATGCACATTACCAACATTTAGTTAGCCATATCACATGGCTATTTACACATCTCAAATATGAGTCAAAACAACTAGCCTATACATGCCATATTCCAACTATGAACATCTTTCCAAAAATACCAAAATAGAATGTCGATAGTGTGATTGAGATGTTGACGATTCCCAAATCCGAACTAGCTTTACTGACACTGCCAAGCAGAGAAACAAATCACACAATAAGCTTTATAAAGCTTAGTAAGTTCGTAACATAAAACATTATACTAAACCAACCATCACATAAAATATTTCATGAACACAATGTACCATACCATACAAGCTAATATATTCAATTAACATTCCATGATCTCAATCATAATTTCATCAACCACATAGGTTCGATCACATACTACTAATCACTCACTGACTTCATTTCTTTCAACTTTCCTCACTTCTTCGGTTCGTTCGCACACTCAGTGCCCAAATCATTAGACGAAGCTTCGTAACATCGCACACTTAGTGCATTTTACATCACACCGATCATATATTGGTATCGCACACACAGTGCCCATCACAAGGCTAAAACTTACATTATTTTGCACACACAGTGCTAATTATCTAGGTCCCATCTCCAAATATGCACACTTAGTGCCATGTAACATCGAGCTCTTACATAGCATTCCTAATGTATTAATTCCATACCATTCATTCCAAACATTAAACATGGCTAAATATAATACACGTATTATGCCCGAACTTACCTCGGACGTTGAACTATCGATACGGTCGATTAATCAAGCACTTTATCTTTGCCTCGATCTCGATCCGAACTTCTTCTTTCTTGGTCTATACACATTCAAATTAAATCCATTCAATCACCAAATCATTCATTTTAGTCCAAACACACATATTTAGGGCATTTTACACAATAGCCCTCACATTTTTACATTTCGACACTTTAGTCCTTATTTCACAAAATCATCAAATACACAAAATTTCAAAACACATATGCTAGCCGAATTCTTTCCATGCTAATTCAACCTCATACATTTCATTTATTTCACAATTTAGTCCCTCAAATTACACTTTTCTCAATTTAGATCAATTTACTCAATTTCACCAAAAACTCAAATACAAAATGCGTTAATCCAACACTAAGCTTTCATATTATACCAACTATCAACACAAAGCTCACAAGTTCATTAATAGCACATCTCAAAATCTTCACCAATTCACAAAATTGAAGCATGGGTTTTAAAGAGCACAAAGCAACGATTGCAAAAACATAGAAATTATCAATAACCGAAGCAAAACATACCTTGAATTATGTATCACAAACTAGCCGAAATTTTAAGGTTCTTCATTCTTTTTATTTTATTTTTTTCAGCACTAAGAATGAATGAACAACCCCACTTTCCATTTCAATTAATTATAATATAACTTTATAATATAATATCACGCTTTTATCTTTTATAAAAAATAAATAAAAGCCTTATATTATACAACATGCCGTCCACCACTCTCACATTTGGCTAAATTAAAATATAAATCCTCCCAATTATAAAGACAACAACAATTTAGCACTTATCAATAAGCACACAGCATTTTACACTTTACGTGATTAAGTCTTTTTTTTCATAAATCAGCACACAGTCGATAAAATTATCACACAGAATTTTCATACAGGCTATATCACATACTATTCACATAGAAAATATCATTAAAATATTTTTACGACCTCGGATTTGTGGTCTCAAAACCACTATTCCAACCAGGGTCTAAACCGGGCTGTTACAACTCTCCCCCTTAGCGATTTTCGTCCCCAAAAATCTTACCAGTGAATAATTGTGGATGTTGCTTTCTCATAACATTCTCAAGCTCCCATGTAGCCTCTTCCCGTGTTTGTGCCATAATACTTTCACTAAAGAAATTTTCTTATTTCTCAACTCTTTGGTCTCTCGTGTCAAAATTTGGATCGGTTCTTCACTATACGACAAATCTGACTTAATTTCAACCTCAGTAGGAGCAATCACATGAGACGGTTCTGATCTGTACCGTCGAAGCATTGACACATGAAACACATTATGAATCTTTTCTAACTCAGATGACAATCTCAATCTATAAGCAACCGGCCCAACTCGTTCAATAATCTCATACGGTCCGATGAACCTCGGGCTCAGTTTGCCCTTTCGGCCAAATCGAAGTATTTTCTTCCACGAAGACACTTTCAGAAACACTTTATCACCAATTTTGAATTCAATATCCTTTCGTTTCAAATCTGCATAAGACTTCTGACGATCTGAAGCTGGTTTCAAATTGTCACGAATGACTTCTACTTTCTGTTCAGTCTCTTTTATCAGATCAACCCCGTGAATCTTATTCTCACCCAACTCAGTCCAATACAATGGAGTTCGACACTTTTGGCCATAAAGAGCCTCATAAGGTGCCATTTTAATGCTAGATTGAAAACTATTGTTATACACAAACTCAATCAATGATAAATGCTTTTCCCACGTACTTTCAAATTCAAGTATGCAACATCGCAGCATGTCTTCGAGAATTTGAATGATTCGTTCGGATTGACCATCCGTTTGTGGATGAAAAGCAGTACTGAAATGCAATTTCGTGCCTAAAGTATCTTGCAATTTCTTCTAAATCGTGAGGTAAATCTCGGATCTCTGTCAGATACTATAGATAATGGCACTCCGTGCAATCTCACAATCTCATCAATATACAGTTTAGCTAACTTATCTAAAGAATAATCGGTTCTCACCGGAATGAAATGAGCTGATTTCATTAATCTATCCACCATCACCCAGATTGCATCTTTTTTACTCGGAGATAAGGGCAAACCGACACAAAGTCCATTGTAATTTTTTCCCATTTCCACTCAGGAATCATAATCGGTTGTAACAAACCAGACGGAACTTGATGTTCAGCTTTGACTTGCTGACAAACTAAACATTTCGACACAAAGTCAAAAATGTCTCTTTTCATGCCATGCCGCCAATAGAACTGTTTCAGATCATTATACATTTTTGTACTCCCTGGATGTACAGTCAAATGACTATTGTGAGCTTCATTCAAAATCATCGAAATCAACTTTGAATTTTTCGAAACACAAATCTGATCTCTAAATCTCAAACAATCATTACTACCAACTCGAAATTCTGATTCAGCATTCAATTCAATTGAGTTCGTTTAGCCGTCATTTTAACATCATTTTTCTGAGCATCACAAATCTACTGTACAAACATCGGCTTTATGTTCAATTCAGCTACCACTGCACTAACGTCACATAGATCTATCTGATTACTCATAGCTCACAAAGCATATAACGATTTTCGACTCAAGGCATCAGCTACAACATTAGCTTTACCCGGGTGGTAATCTATCACAAGTTTGTAGTCTTTCAATAATTCTAACCATCTTCTCTGTCGCAAATTCAAGTCTTTCTGAGTCATCAAGTACTTTAAACTCTTATAATCAATATAGATCTGACATTTTTCCCCAAACAGATAGTGACACCAAATCTTCAATGCGAACACTATCGCAACCAATTCAAGATCATGCGTTGGGTAGTTCTTTTCATGCGGTTTTAACTGTCTCGAAGCATAAGCAATGACTTTCCCCTCTTGCATCAGCACACAGCCCAAACCATTCAACGATGCATCACTGTAAACTATAAACTCTTTGCCTGATTCGGGTTGAATCAACATTGGTGCTTCCGTTAACAACATTTTCAACTGTTTAAAACTCTGTTGGCATTTTTCTGACCACTCGAATCTAACGTCCTTCTGTAACAATTTTGTCATTGGGGTCGCAATCATCGAGAAGCCTTTCACAAATCGTCTATAATATCCCGCTAGTCCCAGAAAACTATGAATTTCAGACACATTTCTCGGAGGCTTTCATTCCAAAATAGCAGAGATTTTACTCGGATCAACTCGTATTCCAGCAGCTGATACAATATGTCCCAGAAACCCAACCTCACGCAACCAAAATTCACATTTGCTAAACTTTGCATATAACTGTTTCTCATGTAGAGTTTGTAGCACGGTTCTCAAATGCTCAGCACGCTGCACCTCATCACACGAATAGATCAAAATATCATCAATGAACACCACCACAAAACGATCTAAATACGGTCTGAATATCCGATTCATTAGATCCATAAACACTGCGGGAGCATTTGTTAGTCCGAAAGGCATCACTAAAAATTCGTAATGTCCGTACCTTGTTCTGAAAGTAGTTTTTAGCACATCGGTTTCTTTAACTCTCAACTGATAGTAGCCTGATCTCAAATCTATCTTAGAAAACACTGTAGCTCCCTTCAACTGATCAAACAAATCATCAATACGAGGCAACGGATATTTGTTCTTTATCGTCACTTTGTTCAACTGTCGATAATCAATACACATTCTCATAGTTCCATCTTTCTTTTTCACAAATAACACAGGAGCTCCCCAGGGTGAGAAACTCGGTCGTGCAAATCCTCTATCAGTTAATTCTTGCAACTGCGATTTTAACTCTTTCAATTCTGTTGGTGCCATTCTATACGGAGCTATAGAAATGGGAGTGGTCCCCAGCACTAATTCAATACCAAATTCCACTTCCCGAATTGGAGGTAATCCCGGCAGCTGTTCAGGAAACACATCTGGAAACTCACATACCACAGGCACAGATTCAACTTTCTTTTCCGACACTGTTGTATCAATCACATACGCCAAATAAGCTTCACAACCTTTTCTCACATAATTTATAGCTTTCATCACAGATACAACAGCTGGTAATCCTTTCATATCATTGGATTCAATTCAAACTATCTCACCATTCTGACTCCTCAACTCAATACTCTTTCTTTTACAATTCACGATGGCATTATGCAGAGTAAGCCAATCCATACCTAGAATTATGTCAAACTCATTAAATGGTAGTAACATCAAATTGGCCAGAAAACATATATCACGAAACATCAATGGGCAATTCTTGTATATTTTATCCACCAGGACACACTTGCCTAAGGGATTCGACACTCTAACCACAAATTCAGTAGACTCAACAAGTAGATTCTTATTCAATACTAAGTTCATACACACATAGGAATGAGTTGATCCTGGATCTATCAATGCAATGACATCAGTATCAAATAAAGTGAAAGTACCGGTGATGACGTATGGAGATGATGCTTCCTTTTGTGCACGTATAGCATAGGCTCGGGCAGGTGCTCTCGCTTCTGACCTCACAGCTGTGTCAATTGTCCCCCTCTGATTTTCATTCACATTTCTGATGTTTCTGGGTGGTCTACCTCTAGCCGCCACATTACTTGGTCTTTCATTATGAACATTTTCCTCTTCCACCATCTTCGGGCAATCTCGAATAAAATTATCTCGGGATCTGTAACAGACCAATTTTGACCCTAATCGAAACGGTGGTCTCGGGACCACGAATCCGAGCCCGAGAAATATTAAAATATTATATTTTGTGTTTATTATATGTGATTTAGTGAGTGTGAAAGTTTCGTAGAAAGATTTAGTCGTTTAAGTGCTTAATTTGATAAAAAGGATTTAATCGAGAAAAGCGTAAAAGTTACATGTTGAAGTGAAAGGTACCAATTTGATTGTGGCTTTTTAAGTGGAGGTCCTAAAAGGGCAATTAGCCCATAATCTATAGTAAGGAACGGCAATGGGCCACGCCAACTACTAATGTATGTTAGTTTAATTTTTATTATAATGTTATGTTAGTATATTATAATAATGTTAGTGTATATATTAAACAAAGCATAAAATAAAGCCATCATCATCTTCATTCTCTCATAGCCGAATGTGAGATGAGAAAACTCCATTTTTGGAGCTTAAGGTTTCGGCAACTTGGAGCTTAATCTAGGGTATGTATTTTGCTTAGTTTTTAATAATTTTTACATTTTTGGAATGGTTGCTTCGAATGCTATACAACCCATGTGGTAATTTTTGAAAATATTATGTATATAGAATTCGGCCATTAACATGCTTGGATGGTTTTGATATTTGATGGTTTTAAATTAAATGTATGTTAAAGAGTTATAAGTTTTGTATTGAAGTTTTTGGTGATTTTGAGTAAATAGGGTTAAATTGAAAAAAATAAAATTGTGAAGGGTTAAAATGGTAAATAAATGAAATGCATGGACACATATGGCTAGGGGGAAAATTCGGCCAAGCTATGGTGTTGGAAAATTTTGCATATTTTGTGTTTTGTGTAAATAGGACCAATTTGTAAAATGGGAAACATTAGGGGCAAAATGGTAAATTGCCCATTTGTGTGTTTTAGGACTAAATTGAGATGAAATGCAATTAAATGAGCTAAATTTTAAAATGTTTTAGATCAAGAGCAAAGAAAAACGGAGTTAGACCGGGGAAAGACGAAGGTTCTCGAATAGCCGATTCGCACGGACTATCGACAACCGAGGTAAGTCCTTTAGCTAGAATATGTTAAAGAATTATTTATGATTATTTTAAATAGTAAAAATTGATGAATTTTAGTACCCATCTATATCATGGCCGAATGTATATAAGTATACTAGGTTGATGATTAAAGTTGGTTATGTGATGTGAATTGTTAGATTGTATAATGATATAATGGTTTTGTTGATTTAATGTGAGTGAGCCAAATTGAATTGGACATGTGTATATAATAGTTATGAAGTGTGTTGGGAATGTTTAATTGCATTGATATGACTCGGGCTATTACGCCTAGCAGGCTTTGTGCCGGTGTTACCTATCGGGCTTTTTCGCCTAGCAGGCTTTGTGCCGGTGTTACTTATCAGGCTTTTACGCCTAGCAGGCCTTGTGCTGGTGTCACTTATCGGGCTATTACGCCCAGCAGGCTTGATGCCGGTGATGTGTTTTATAAAAGAGAAATCAAATTTTTGTTCAAGGCGAATTAAAGCTAATTTATTGAGTTAATGGCTCAGGTAAGCATGTAGGGTAGGAATTAACTTCTTACATATTTAAATTAAGGTAAGCAAGTAATTCAGTTATTTATTACAAATTGTATGTGTTACAAATGAAATATATATATATGTATATATATATATGGTTATAATATGTATTCTCGGTTTTACTAATGAATGATATGAATATTGTGGCTTTGGTCTTCTAATATGTGGATACAAGACTAGGCATATTCGGCCACATGGATGATTGTGTATTTGATGCTATATTATAATAATTAAACTTTAAGTATATGAATGTTTAAACATACGGTTACATGATGACATTTTGGTCTTGGAAGGTGGGATTATGAGTAAATATTTTGATCATAAGCATTCGGTTAAAGAGAAATTGTTTTATAAATTTATACGTTATATAGCTATGAAATTGAAAGCTTGAAGGTAAATGTGAGTACAAACGTACAAGTTGGGTTATTGTAATTTTAAATGTTTAATATTCGAATGTTATATTATCATGAAGTTAGGACTTACTAAGCTAGTAAGCTTATTTGTCCGAAATGTTTCCTCTGTTTTATAGATTAGGTACAAGCTACAAGCTCGTCGGGATCGTTCAGAAAGTCGGCCACACTATCAAACTATTTTGGTACTCTTTCATTTTGGTTTTTGAATGAAGGCATGTATAGGAAAGACTTTATCTTTGTTTTGATGAAAACTTTTGGTTCATGTATATAATAGCCATGCGAATATGGCTAAATTTCTAGTTAAGTATGCTTTTTGTGCTTTTGATACAAATGTCGGTTTATGTTGGTAATGTTTGTGCATTTTTAATCGAAGTTTAATCGTTTTTTATAAGGAAATGTATGTTTACGAAATGAACTTTTGAATTAGGATATTATGCGAATGTTTTAGGTATAAGTTAATTTGCATAAATGATTAAAATGCATGGACAGTACGAGTTGTATGTGGGTATGTTCGATTATAAACTAGTTAATCATATTTTACAATGAAATAGTTTTTAGTTAGCAGCAGTGATGTGATTTTGAAAAATCACCAAAAATAGGATAAATTGAATTAGAAAGTGAATAAGATATATAATTAAAGCTTATTGTGTCTATTTTTATATGAAAGAAACAGAGTAGGCAAAAGAATTATATATTATGAGATATTTAAGTTTTAGTGAGACTTGTCCTGAATGAATTCGTGAGTCCCTGTTCTGTCTTGGAAAAATTGTTAAAAATTGTACAGAAATAATTATGGAGCATAGTTTATATGTTTAGAATCCTTAATGAGTCTATTTTTGATTGGAATAAACAAGAACATTATTGAAATTTTGTACAAAGAAATAACTGAGTTTTTGTAAAGATAGGTCAGAATTATCAAATAGTGAAATAGGGGTAACTTTGATGAATAAACTGTAATAATTGGCCACATGAAAAATTCTGGAAAAATTACAGTAAAAAGTTATATGAGTCTAGTTTCAAGGAAAATTTATAGATCTAAATTTCGAGTTTTGTAACTCGAGTTATGGTCAATTTAGTCAGCATGACGCAGTTGGACAGCTTTAAATTTTTATGCCCCAAATTAGTAGTCAAGTCTAGTAATGCCACATACTCGACTCCGGCAAAGGTTTCGGGTAAGGGGTGTTACATTTGATTGGTATCAGAGCTTACAGTTTAGTCGATTCTAGGACTACCGTAGCGCGTGTGAGTCTAGCTATACATGCCTTTATCATATGTTGATAGTGTGGTGACTTCTGACAGCCTGAACTTTGTTTTATATAGTAAATGGATACTGATCCTGAAAGAGCCGTAGCGGATGATGTAGAGAGTGTAGCGCCTGACCGTGCACATGAATCAGTGCCAGTAGACTCTCGACCTGTTTCGAGTAGTCATGAGGGAGAGACTAAGCAAGCCTTCTATCAAATGATGAACGAGTGGTTTACCCAGTTTATTCAGACTAACCCGGCTGTACACCAACCTCCACCCCCGAATAATCCGACTCTGATTCCTTCAGCACCCCCGATGATAGATCCGGTGAGATCTAGTAGGCCCCCAGTTGATAAAATCCGAAAATTTGGGGCCGAAGAATTCAAAGCCAATGATGATGATGACGCAGAGCGAGCTGAAATGTGGCTTGATAACACTATTCGGGTACTTGATAAGCTATCATGTACTCCAGATGAATGCCTGAAGTGTGCTATATCTTTACTGCGGGACACTGCATATCACTGGTGTAATACACTAGTATCAGTAGTTCCGAAAGAAAAAGTGACATGGGATTTCTTCCAGAATGAATTCCGCAAGAAATATATCAGTCAAAGATTCGTTGATCAAAAACGAAAGGAGTTCCTTGAGCTGAAACAGGGGCGAATGACCGTAACGGAATATGAAAGAAAATTTGTCAGGCTCAGCAGATATGCTAGAGAGTGTGTTTCTACTGAAGCTATTATGTGTAAAAGATTTGAAGATGGCTTGAATGAAGATATAAAGATGTTTGTTGGCATTCTTGAAATTCAAGAGTTTGTGACTTTAGTTGAGAGAGCTTGCAAAGCTGAAGAGCTCGGGAAAGAGAAAAGAAAGGCTGAGACAGAAGCTAGATACATTCGTAAAAGACCTTCGGGTAAGGTCTTTCATTCCACAACCAAGAAGTTCAGAGATGACTACAGCCGACATAAAGCTACTACAGATCCATCTAGACGGGATCGACCTCCTATGAGCTCTCGAGCTACCTCGATAGCCAGTGTTGGTAACGTTCCACGGAATAGAGTTGAATGCAAGCACTGTGGAAAATTGCACTCAGGGAGTTGTAGATTTCATGATCGATCTTGCTTTAAATGTGGATCGTCAGATCATTTTATTAGGGAATGTCCGAGGTTGGCTGAGCAGAATACAGTTCAGAACACTAAGCCGAGCAACACGTCAGTGCGAGGTAGACCACCCAGACATTCAGGAAACGTAGGTGGTAGTCAGAAAGGAACGAAGAACACTACAGTTCGATCTGAGGCTAGAGCTCCGGCTAGAGCTTATGCTGCACGAGCCAGAGAGGATGCTTCCTTCCCTGACGTCATTACCAGTACTTTCACTCTTTATGATACTACTGTGATTGCACTAATTGATCCTGGTTCGACTCATTCTTATGTGTGTGAAACTTTAGAATTTGGCAAGACTCTGCTAGTTGAGTCTACCGAATTTGTGATTCGTGTGTCCAACCCTTTGGGTAGATGTGTGCTTGTTAATAAAGCGTGTAGAGGTTGCCCGTTGATGATTCGGGATTATTGCTTCCCAGCTGATTTAATGTTGTTGCCCTTTGACGAATTTGATATAATCTTGGGTATGGACTGGTTAACTTCACATGAGGCAGTAGTGGATTGTAAAAGAAAGCTTATTGATTTGAAATGTCGAAATGGTGAGACCATCAGAATTAAATCCTGTGATGTAAATGGGTTGCCTACAGTAATATCTTCAATGTTAGCCCGGAAGTATGTGAGAAAAGGGTGTGAAGCTTATTTGGCTTATGTACTGGATAATAAAATGTCCGAGAAACAAATTGAATTTGTATCAGTTGTATGTGAATACCCCGATGTGTTTCCTGAAGAACTACCGGGTTTACCCCCAGTACGAGAGATTGAGTTCGGCATTGAGTTAGTGCCAGGTACAACTCCGATTTCGATAGCTCCGTACCGAATGGCACCTACTGAATTAAAAGAATTGAAAGCGCAGTTGCAAGAGTTGACAGATAGGGGCTTCGCACGACCGAGTTTCTCTCCGTGGGGTGCATCGATTTTATTTGTGAAAAAGAAAGATGGGACTATGCGCATGTGTATCGACTACCGGCAACTAAATAAGGTAACTATAAAGAATAAGTACCTGCTACCTCGGATTGATGATTTATTTGATCAGTTGAAGGGGGCTTCAGTGTTTTCGAAGATAGATTTGAGATCGGGTTATTATCAGTTGCGAGTCAGAGATAAAGATGTGCCAAAGACTGCATTCCGAACGAGGTACGGACACTATGAGTTTTTGGTTATGCCTTTTGGACTCACTAATGCACCTGCTGTTTTTATGGATCTAATGAACCGAGTATTCCTACAGTTTTTGGATCGATTTGTAGTAGTGTTTATTGATGATATACTGATCTACTCCAAAAATGAAACGGAACATGCTGAGCATTTGAGATTAGTACTACAAACTTTGAGAGATCAACGATTGTATGCAAAGTTCAGTAAGTGTGAATTCTGGATGAATGAGGTCAGCTTCTTGGGTCATATTGTTTCAGTGTCAGGTGTTCGGGTGGATCCAAACAAAATAGCAGCTATACTCGATTGGAAACCACCAAAGAATGTTTCCGAGATCCGAAGTTTCCTAGGCCTTGCGGGATATTATAGACGATTTGTAAAAGGTTTTTCTGTAATAGCTACACCTTTGACGAAACTACTACAGAAAGATGTCAAGTTTGAGTGGTCAGAAAAGTGTCAGAAAAGTTTCGAGCAGTTGAAAGCCCTTTTGACCGAAGCTCCAGGGTTAACTCAGCCTGAATCGGGTAAAGAATTTATTGTTTTTAGTGATGCTTCCTTGAATGGGTTGGGTTGCGTTTTAATGCAAGAAGGCAAGGTGATAGCCTACGCTTTGAGACAATTGAAGCCGCATGAGAAAATTTATCCAACTCACGATCTGGAGTTAGCAGCCATTGTGTTCGCATTGAAAATTTGGCGTCACTACTTATTCGGCGAAAAATGTCATATTTATTCAGATCATAAAAGTCTAAAATATTTGATGACTCAGAAAGATCTAAATTTGAGACAACGCAGATGGTTAGAATTGCTGAAAGACTATGAATTAGTGATTGACTACCATCCGGGAAAAGCTAATGTTGTTGCGGATGCGTTAAGTCGAAAATCATTATTTGCTCTTCGTGCATTGAACGCACAGATGGCTATGTCTGATGATGGTTCGATCATAGCTAAGTTACAAGCAAGACCGATGTTTATTCAGCAGATTTGTGATGCACAGAAAGTTGACAAAAATTTGATTCCTATTCGGATTCAGTGTGAAAATGGTACAGAATCAGATTTTCAGATTGATGCAAATGATTGTTTGAATTATAAAAGCCGATTGTGTGTTCCAAAGAACTCAGATTTGATACAGATGATCCTGAGTGAGGCCCATTGTGGTCGACTATCGATACACCCGGGTAGCACTAAAATGTATAACGATTTGAAGCAGTTCTATTGGTGGCCTGGCATGAAACGGGACATATCTGAGTTTGTTTCCAAGTGCTTAATCTGTCAACAAGTGAAAGCTGAGCATCAGGTACCGTCCGGATTACTTCAACCAATCATGATACCCGAATGGAAATGGGATAGAATTACAATGGACTTTGTATTCGGTGTTCCTATGACACCGAGTAAGAAAGATGTCGTATGGGTTATTGTTGATAGACTGACTAAATCAGCTCATTTTGTACCGGTACATATCGACTATTCACTTGATAAGCTTGCCGAATTGTATGTGTCGCAGATTGTAAGGTTGCACGGTGTACCGAGTTCCATTGTTTCAGATAGGGACCCGAGATTCACATCGCGGTTCTGGAGGAAATTGCAAGATGCTCTAGGTACTAGACTTCATTTTAGTACAGCCTTCCATCCACAAACAGACGGTTAGTCTGAGCGAACTATTTTGATACTTGAGGACATGTTGAGGTGTTGCGTTCTCGAATTTGAAGGTACGTGGGAACGATACCTACCTTTGGTTGAATTTGCTTATAATAATAGCTTCCAAGCTAGTATAAAATGGCGCCTTATGAAGCCTTATACGGTCGAAAATGTCGCACACCGTTGTATTGGACTGAGCTCAGTGAAAATAAGATACACGGGGTTGATTGGATTAAAGAAACAGAACAGAAGGTGGTTGTTATTAGGAGTAATTTGAAAGCTGCTTCAGATCGTCAAAAGTCTTATGCCGATTTGAAACGTAAGGACATTGAATTTCAGGTCGGAGATCGGGTGTTCTTAAAAGTTTCTCCGTGGAAGAAAATACTCCGATTTGGTCGAAAAGGCAAGTTGAGTCCGAGATTTATCGGACCGTATGAAATCATCGAGCGTATAGGGCCTGTTGCTTATAGATTGAAATTGCCCCTTGACTTAGAAAAGATACACAATGTATTTCACGTTTCGATGCTTCGCAAATACAGATCGGATCCATCCCATGTGAGTACACCGCCAGAGATTGAAATTCGATCTGATTTGACATATGATGAGGAACCGATCCATATCTTAGCTCAGGAAATAAAAGAGTTGAGAAATAAAAGAATTCCATTAGTAAAGGTTCTATGGAATCGTCACGGAGTTGAAGAGGCTACGTGGGAGCCTGAGGAGTTAATGAGGCAACAATATCTGACCTTGTTTAACGGTAAAATTTTTGAGGACGAAAATTCTTAAGGGGGGAAAGTTGTAACAGACCAATTTTGACCCTAATCGGAACGGTGGTTTCGGGACCACGAATTCGAGCCCGAGAAATATTAAAATATTATATTTTGTGTTTATTATATGTGATTTAGTGAGTGTGAAAGTTTCGTAGAAAGATTTAGTCGTTTAAGTGCTTAATTTGATAAAAAGGATTTAATCGAGAAAAGCGTAAAAGTTACATGCTGAAGTGAAAGGTACCAATTTGATTGTGGCTTTTTAAGTGGAGGTCCTAAAAGGGAATTAGCCCATAATCTATAGTAAGGAACGGCAATGGGCCACGCCAACTACTAATGTATGTTAGTTTAATTTTTATTATAATGTTATGTTAGTATATTATAATAATGTTAGTGTATATATTAAACAAAGCATAAAATAAAGCCATCATCATCTTCATTCTCTCATAGCCGAATGTGAGATGAGAAAACTCCATTTTTGGAGCTTAAGGTTTCGGCAACTTGGAGCTTAATCTAGGGTATGTATTTTGCTTAGTTTTTAATAATTTTTACATTTTTGGAATGGTTGCTTCGAATGCTATACAACCCATGTGGTAATTTTTGAAAATATTATGTATATAGAATTCGGCCATTAACATGCTTGGATGGTTTTGATATTTGATGGTTTTAAATTAAATGTATGTTAAAGAGTTATAAGTTTTGTATTGAAGTTTTTGGTGATTTTGAGTAAATAGGGTTAAATTGAAAAAAATAAAATTGTGAAGGGTTAAAATGGTAAATAAATGAAATGCATGGACACATATGGCTAGGGGGAAAATTCGGCCAAGCTATGGTGTTGGAAAATTTTGCATATTTTGTGTTTTGTGTAAATAGGACCAATTTGTAAAAATGGGAAACATTAGGGGCAAAATGGTAAATTGCCCATTTGTGTGTTTTAGGACTAAATTGAGATGAAATGCAATTAAATGAGCTAAATTTTAAAATGTTTTAGATCAAGAGCAAAGAAAAACGGAGTTAGACCGGGGAAAGACGAAGGTTCTCGAATAGCCGATTCGCACGGACTATCGACAACCGAGGTAAGTCCTTTAGCTAGAATATGTTAAAGAATTATTTATGATTATTTTAAATAGTAAAAATTGATGAATTTTAGTACCCATCTATATCATGGCCGAATGTATATAAGTATACTAGGTTGATGATTAAAGTTGGTTATGTGATGTGAATTGTTAGATTGTATAATGATATAATGGTTTTGTTGATTTAATGTGAGTGAGCCAAATTGAATTGGACATGTGTATATAATAGTTATGAAGTGTGTTGGGAATGTTTAATTGCATTGATATGACTCGGGCTATTACGCCTAGCAGGCTTTGTGCCGGTGTTACCTATCGGGCTTTTTCGCCTAGCAGGCTTTGTGCCGGTGTTACTTATCAGGCTTTTACGCCTAGCAGGCCTTGTGCTGGTGTCACTTATCGGGCTATTACGCCCAGCAGGCTTGATGCCGGTGATGTGTTTTATAAAAGAGAAATCGAATTTTTGTTCAAGGCGAATTAAAGCTAATTTATTGAGTTAATGGCTCAGGTAAGCATGTAGGGTAGGAATTAACTTCTTACATATTTAAATTAAGGTAAGCAAGTAATTCAGTTATTTATTACAAATTGTATGTGTTACAAATGAATATATATATGTATATATATATATGGTTATAATATGTATTCTCGGTTTTACTAATGAATGATATGAATATTGTGGCTTTGGTCTTCTAATATGTGGATACAAGACTAGGCATATTCGGCCACATGGATGATTGTGTATTTGATGCTATATTATAATAATTAAACTTTAAGTATATGAATGTTTAAACATACGGTTACATGATGACATTTTGGTCTTGGAAGGTGGGATTATGAGTAAATATTTTGATCATAAGCATTCGGTTAAAGAGAAATTGTTTTATAAATTTATACGTTATATAGCTATGAAATTGAAAGCTTGAAGGTAAATGTGAGTACAAACGTACAAGTTGGGTTATTGTAATTTTAAATGTTTAATATTCGAATGTTATATTATCATGAATTTAGGACTTACTAAGCTAGTAAGCTTATTTGTGCGAAATGTTTCCTCTGTTTTATAGATTAGGTACAAGCTACAAGCTCGTCGAGATCGTTCAGAAAGTCGGCCACACTATCAAACTATTTTGGTACTCTTTCATTTTGGTTTTTGAATGAAGGCATGTATAGGAAAGACTTTATCTTTGTTTTGATGAAAACTTTTGGTTCATGTATATAATAGCCATGCGAATATGGCTAAATTTCTAGTTAAGTATGCTTTTTGTGCTTTTGATACAAATGTCGGTTTATGTTGGTAATGTTTGTGCATTTTTAATCGAAGTTTAATCGTTTTTTATAAGGAAATGTATGTTTATGAAATGAACTTTTGAATTAGGATATTATGCGAATGTTTTAGGTATAATTTAATTTGCATAAATGATTAAAATGCATGGACAGTACGAGTTGTATGTGGGTATGTTCGATTATAAACTAGTTAATCATATTTTACAATAAAATAGTTTTTAGTTAGCAGCAGTGATGTGATTTTGAAAAATCACCAAAAATAGGATAAATTGAATTAGAAAGTGAATAAGATATAGAATTAAATCTTATTGTGTCTATTTTTATATGAAAGAAACAGAGTAGGCAAAGGAATTATATATTATGAGATATTTAAGTTTTAGTGAGACTTGTCCTGAATGAATTCGTGAGTCCCTGTTCTGTCTTGAAAAAATTGTTAAAAATTGTACAGAAATAATTATGGAGCATAGTTTATATGTTTAGAATCCTTAATGAGTCTATTTTTGATTGGAATAAACAAGAACATTATTGAAATTTTGTACAAATAAATAACTTAGTTTTTATAAAGATAGGTCAGAATTATCAAACAGTGAAATAGGGGTAACTTTGATGAATAAACTGTACTAATTGGCCACATGAAAAATTCTGGAAAAATTATGGTAAAAAGTTATATGAGTCTAGTTTCAAGGAAAATTTGCAGATCTAAATTTCGAGTTTTGTAACTCGAGTTATGGTCAATTTAGTCAGCATGATCAGTTGGACAGCTTTAAATTTTTATGCCCCAAATTAGTAGTCAAGTCTAGTAATGCCACATACTAGACTCCGGCAAAGGTTTCGGGTAAGGGGTGTTACAGGATCCACATTTATAACAAACTCTATTGTTGTAGTTGCCCCAGCACTCTCCCACATGTCGTCTTCCACACTGTCTGCACTCAGGTTTGTTACTCTTAACGCTACCAACACTCGATTCATTCGGAGCTTGAATTCGTGAACCAGTGCTTTGCCTCGAACGATCTCTACTTGGATGTCCAAACGAAACATTTAAACGATTGCTTGCATCTCTATGTCTTTTCACTGAAGGTTGAGAGAACTTATTTATCAATCTCTTTCTTTCATCACGACCTCAGAATCGGCTTTCTTCTTTTCTTTACTGAGCTCCTCAGCTTTGCATGCTCTTTCGACTAACACAACAAATTCAATTATATCAAGTATCCCAACCAACAATTTAATATCTTCATTCAATCCCTCTATGAAACGTTTGCACATAGTAGCTTCGATCGAAACACATTCTCTCGCGTATTGACTCAATCTTACAAATTCCCGCTCGTACTCAATAACAGACAAACGACCCTGTTTCAATTTTAGAAACTCTTTACGTTTCTGATCAATGAAGCGTTGACTGATATACTTCTTTCTGAACTCGGCTTGAAAGAAGTCCCAGATGATTCTCTCTCTCGGAACCACAGATACCAATGTTTTCCACCAGTTATAAGCTGTGTCTCTCAACAAGGAAACTGCACACTTAATTGACTCATCAGGATTTAACGACATCTCATCGAATACTCTGATTGTATTCTCAAGCCAAAACTCGACTCGCTCAGCATCGTCATCAGATGTGGCCCTAAACTCCTCGGCCCCGTATTTTCGAATCTTGTCTACAGGTGGTTTATTCAATCTGATCGGATCTACAACTTGTGGCACAACAAGTACTTGTGGGGGTGGAGGTTGTGGAGTAGTCAGATTCGTTCGAACGAACTCCATAAACCACTCGCTCATCATTCGGAAGAAGGCTTCCTTAGACTCTCCTCCCTCACCACTTTCATTCGGCCTAGATGTGGCCGACACTGTCCCTTGAGCGGGAGCAGGCGCATTACTATCTACATCGTCAACAACTGCTCGATCGGGATCCATTACTATATGAAGACACATTTTCAACTGTCAGAATTCATCACACTATCGCAATTTTATAATATGGCATGTATAGCTAGACTCACACACGCTACGTTAGTCCAAGAATTGACTAAACCGTAGCTCAGATACCAATAAAAATGTAACACCCCTAACCCGAAATCATCGTCGGACTAAGGTTAAGAGGCATTACCAGACAATAGGATCATTTCACAACTCATTTACGACACAAAGTCAAAAATCATCATCATAATACATCAAACATAAACAATTAGTCCCTTATTAAGGCGTATAAGACCTTAAACACATGCTAGACAGAGGTCAGGGCAAAAATGAAGCACATACAGAAACTTCATGGAAATTTAAAACTTTCCTAAGTTTCAGGGGATACACGCCCGTGGAGGTAGGCCGTATGCCTCCCACAGCTGCTAGACACACCCGTGTGTCCTCCCCGTGGTCGAAACTGACCTTTGCTCCACGGCCACCAAGCACGCCCGTGGACTCTAGCCGTGGCCAATCCTGTCAAAGCCACACGGCTACCAGACACGTCTATGTGCCATGGCCATGTGCTTTTAGGCCATATACTGACTTACGCCCACGGTCACTAGGCACGCCCTTGTACAACAACCGTGTGACAAAAATAGGCCATTTGCAAGGCCAAAATGCCAACCACATGGGTCAATCCTACAAGCATATTTAAGTATCTTTATACACACAATTTGGCAACCAATTTCATGTCCAATAATCATCATATCATCACATATAATCTCATTTCTAAGCATGCCATTTTATACAACCAAAATTACATGTAAATCTAGGTATAAAATATCCATAACTTCACTAAATCACAAAGGCATTAATTCATCATTGAACTCACCATTTATAAGCTAATTCATTACCATCATGCTATATCAAAATATGCACCAAATACCATTTTCACTCATGCACGTTACCAACATTTAGTTAGCCATATCACATGGCTATTTACACATCTCAAATATGAGTCAAAACAACTAGCCTATACATGCCATATTCCAACTATGATCATCTTCCCAAAAATACCAAAATAGAATGCCGATAGTGTGATTGAGATGCTGACGATTCCCGAATCCGAGCTAGCTTTACTGACACTGCCAAGCAGAGAAACAAATCACACAGTAAGCTTTATAAAGCTTAGTAAGTTCGTAACATAAAACGTTATACTAAACCAACCATCACATAAAAAATTTCATGAATACAATGTACCATACCATACAAGCTAATATATTCAATTAACATTCCATGATCTCAATCATAATTTCATCAACCACATAGGTTCGATCACATACTACTAATCACTCACTGACTTCATTTCTTTCAACTTTCCTCACTTCTTCGGTTCGTTCGCACACTCAGTGCCCAAATCATTAGACGAAGCTTCGTAACATCGCACACTTAGTGCATTTTACATCACACCGATCATATATTGGTATCGCACACACAGTGCCCATCACAAGGCTAAAACTTACATTATTTCGCACACACAGTGCTAATTATCTCGGTCCCATCTCCAAATATGCACACTTAGTGCCATGTAACATCGAGCTCTTTCATAGCATTCCTAATGTATTAATTCCATACCATTCATTCCAAACATTAAACATGGCTAAATATAATACTCGTATTATGCCCGAACTTACCTCGGACGTTAAACTATCGATACAGTCTATTAATCGAGCACTTTATCTTTGCCTCGATCTTGATCCGAACTTCTTCTTTCTTGGTCTATACACATTCAAATTAAATCCATTCAATCACCAAATCATTCATTTTAGTCCAAACACACATATTTAGGGCATTTTACACAATAGCCCTAACATTTTTACATTTCGACACTTTAGTCCTTATTTCACAAAATCATCAAATACACAAAATTTCAAAACACATATGCTAGCCGAATTCTTTCCATGCTAATTCAACCTCATACATTTCATTTATTTCACAATTTAGTCCCTCAAATTACACTTTTCTCAATTTAGCTTAATTTACTCAATTTCACCAAAAACTCAAATACAAAATGCGTTAATCCAACACTAAGCTTTCATATTATACCAACTATCAACACAAAGTTCACATGTTCATTAATAGCACATCTTAAAATCTTCACCAATTCACAAAATTGAAGCATGGGTTTTAAAGAGCACAAAGCAACAATTGCAAAAACATAGAAATTATCAATAACCGAAGCAAAACATACCTTGAATTATGAATCACAAACTAGCCGAAATTTTAGGGTTCTTCCTTCTTTTTATTTTATTTGTTTTTCGGCACTAAGAATGAATGAACAACCCCACTTTCCATTTCATTTAATTATAATATAACTTTATAATATAATATCACGCTTTTATCTTTTATAAAAAATAAATAAAAGCCTTATATTATACAACATGCCGTCCACCACTCTCACATTTGGCTAAATTAAAATATAAATCCTCCCAATTATAAAGACAACAACAATTTAGCACTTATCAATCAGCATACAGCATTTTACACTTTACGCGATTAAGTCCTTTTTTTCATAAATCAGCACACAGTCGATAAAATTATCACACAGAATTTTCACACAGGCTATATCACATACTATTCACACAAGAAATATCATTAAAATATTTTTACGAACTCGAACTTGTGGTCTCAAAACTACTGTTCCAACCAGGGTCTAAACTAGGCTGTTACAACTCTCCCCCCTTAGCGATTTTCGTCCCCGGAAATCTTACCAGTGAATAATTGTGGATGTTGCTTTCTCATAACGTTCTCAGGCTCCCATGTAGCCTCTTCACTTCCGTGTTTGTGCCATAATACTTTCACTAAAGAAATTTTCTTATTTCTCAACTCTTTGGTCTCTCGTGTCAAAATCGCCTCGGATAGGCAAAAATCCTATTCAGATTTGAAAAGGAAAGAGATTGAATTCAATGTAGTTGATAAAGTGTTTTTGAAAGTATCACCTTGGAGTAAAGTCATCAGATTTGGCCGGAAGGGCAAATTAGTCCGTGCTTTATCAGACCTTATGAAGTTACCGAAAGGATAGGATCGGTCGCTTATCGGTTAGCCTTGCCACCTAAGCTAGAAAAGATTCATGACGTCTTTCATGTATCCATGTTGCGCTGATATCGCTCAGAGCCTACACATGTCATTGTACCGACAGAGGTAGAGATACAACCGGACTTGACTTATGGGGAAGAGCCGGTTAGAATTTTAGTACGAGAGGTCAAGCAGTTAAGAAACAGAAGTATAGCCCTAGTGAAAGTTCTATGGAAAAGGCACGGAATAGAAGAGGCTACTTGGGAGCCCGAAGAAATGATGAGAGATCAATACCCCAACCTTTTCACCGGTAAGATTTTCGGGGACGAAAATCCCTAAGGGAGAGAACTGTAACTGCCCGATTTAGGGGCTAGTCGGAACAGTGATCTCGGGATCACTAATCCGAGATTTGAGAAATTTATTTTCATGTGATTTTATGAATTAGTATATGGTTGTATAAGTACATGAGAATTTAAGAATTCAAATTCTAGTGATTTCATGTTTAATCGCGAAAAATGACTAAATCGCATAAAGTGCGAAAGTTCCATTTAAATTGCTAAAGGTATCAAATAGCCTTAGATTGTTAAATTGAGGTCTTTAAAGGGCAATTTAGCCCCTTGTAATTGCTTGGTCGGCCATAGACTATGTGGGAGACAAAGATGGACAAAATTTAGTCAAAGTTAGTAAGAGTTGGTAGTTAATTTGACTAGTTTAATATTAGAATAAAGAAAGAGAAAAATATCATCTTTCTTGTTCATCTCTCCCACCGAAATTGCAAGCAAAAATAAGGGTTTTGAAGGCTTAAATTTTCAGCAAGCTCTCATCCATTTTAGTAAGTGATTTTGATGATTTTTCTTAGTAATAGTTGTACTTTTAAGACCCCTAAAGCTTAAGCTTTCAAATGAGGGGACTATTGTGTAATATGGTGAAAAGTTTAGAGTTTTTCCATGAGAGCTATCATTTTTAATTTCTACATTTTATGGAAGAAATTGAGTCTTAGTTGTTAGATGAACAACTTTTGTGAAAGGTGGTGTCTAGAAAACACTTAATTGGACCTTAATGAAAAGGTTATAAATTTTTAGTAAGTATGTGAAATAGTGAGTTTTGATGATAGCTATAAGAGTATTAAATGTTCACCTAGGCTTGTTGAAGGTAGAAATGTGATTGGAATTAATTTTCGAGCCTAGGGGCAAAATGGTCATTTTGCCAAAGTCTAGGGGCAAAATTGTAATTTAGCCAAAATATGAACTATAAGTCGATTTAGTCAATGTGTGAATTTAACAAGTTAAATTGTTATTATAGATCAAGAATTACGAAGCCCGGATCGAAACCGAGGCAAGAACAAAGTCGAGGACTAAATTGCATATCTACATACATTTTGAATACCAAGTTAAGTTTGTATGAATTAAAGTTTTACATGTATTCTCATTCAATTACTTGTTATGTTGTATAATGTTTATTATTTCTATGAAGTAAAATTATTGATATTATGATGAGACAGTAAATGAGAATATGTATGAGAGAGTCCCGGTTGAAGTCTCAGAATAATGAGGATACTATTATCACAACATGCGATAAGGAAAGTCCGTGTAAGACCATGTCAAGACATGGCATTGGCATAAGGCAAGGATATCATGTAAGTCCATGACAAGTCATTGCATTGAAAGGTTATATGAGGCAAAGGCCCCATGTAAGTTCAAGCCAAGGCTTGGCATTGGTGAATTCATAAGGCAAAGATGTCATGTAAGTCCATGTCAAGACATGGCATTGATAAGATCCACAAGGCAAGGATACCACGTAAGCCCATGTCAAAACATGGCAATGGTAAGTTTCCAAAGGAAACACATAAGGAAGGTCATGTGTAAGACCATGTTTGGGACATGGCATCGACACCAAGCTAAGGGATCCCATGTAAGACTATATCTGGGATATGGCATTGGCATCATGAGGCAATCCCATGTAAGACCATGTCTGGGACATGGCATTGGCATCGAGATACATTTTTTATGAGATTGAGTAACCTCAATTATTCTGGGAAATTCAATGGGTAAAAGAGATAAATAAGAAAGAGACAACAAGAAATTCAAGTAAGTAAAGTTGAACTAAGATGAGTTATACGAGGTTAATATAAAGCAATTTTTCATGTTAAGAAAGATGATAGTTTAGTTTACTTTTGCACAATCAGAATGTACTAATCCATGTGATCAAGTGACACAGGAACCATGATTATAAGGCAAGTATGAAATTATTATTATGTATCACGTGAGGAGTAAGTAAGCCATGCATTTGAGTTTTATGTTGTTTTTAATTCAAAATGAATGAGTTATAATAAGTTAATATGTTGCTATATGAGTTTCATGCAAACTTACTAAGCTATATGCTTACCTCTCTCCCTTCTTCTTTCCTTGTAGCCCTGCCAAGCTAACTCGTGGATCATTCACCTCGGAGCTCGGAGCACACTATCAATCATTATTTTGGTATTGCCAAGTTGTTTTTATTAAGTATGGCATGTATAGGCATTATTCCATCTTGATGTAAGTCCTAAGAGGGGCCAAAGTGTTGGCTATTAAGGTTATTATTCTTTTTGTATATGGCTAAAGAGATTGGCCAATATTTACTAAGTTTATACATCAAATGATGATGAGTTATGCATTGTTATTCATGTTTTTGATGAAGTATTTGAGTGGTTGGATTGAGTATATGAATGATTTTAGTTTCAGGGTGGTAATTGGCTTGGAAAATAGCCTTTAAGTGTCCACAGGGGTAAACACACGGGCGTGTGTCTAGGCCGTGTGAAGCCTGTACCTTGAATTTAGAATTTGAATCACTACATGTTTGAAGTACACGGGCGTGCCCATGCCGTGTGGATTAATCAGAGGTGACCACGGGCCTGCCATATGGGCATGTGCCCAAGCCGTGTGATTCAAGTCAGTGTCGACCACGGGCGCCGAACACGAGCGTGTGAGATGATACACGGGCGTGTCATCCACCCCACGGGCGTGTGGCCCCTGTTTAGGTAAAAAATTTCTTAAGTGCATAAAAGTTTCCAAATTATCTCTGAAACCTTTTGGAAGTATGTTTGTGGCCTCGTAGGCCCATGAGATGAATGTTATGACCGCGAAAAGAAATATTTAAATTGGAACGAAATTTTATAGCCCATTTATACATTTTTAAGTAAGGTTAAGGATTGTAATGCCTCGTATCCGGTCTCGGCATCGGATGTGTGTATGGGGTGTTACACATAAAACCTCACTTGTAGAACTCATATAACTCATCATCAGTAATATATACAGATTAATAACATTTGGCCAATCTCTTTGGCCATATACAAAAGAGTAAGAACCTTAATAGCCAACACTTTGGCTCCCAATATGCTATAGCTCAAAATGACATAATTCCTATACATGCCATACTTAAAGTAAAACAACTTGGCAATACCCAAAATAATGATTGATAGTGTGATCCGAGCTCTGACGTCAAAGATCCCCGAACTAGCTTAGCAAAACTACAAGGAAGAAGGAAAGGAAAGAAGTAAGCATATAGCTTAGTAAGTTTGCATGAAATTCATATAGCAATTATATTTGCTTAATATAACTCATCCATCAAGAGACAAATACAACATGAGTCTCAAGTGCTTGGGCTTACTTACTCATATTATTCTTACTCCTCACATGATACATAATAATTTCATACTTGTAATATACTCATGGTACCTGTATCACTTAATCACATAAATTAGTACATTTTGCTAATACAAACATAAACTCAATCTTCATCTTCCTTAACTTGAATAAAACTCTTGGCTCTTTTGTTACCTCTTTCATACTTGGCTCTTTTGCCCAATGAATTACCCAGAATAACTGAGGTTACTCAATTTCATCACACAAGATTCTCGATGCCAATGCCATGTCCCAGATATGGTCTTACATGGAATCGCCTCATGATGCCAATGCCATATCCCAGATATGGTCTTACATGGGATCCCTTAACTTGATGTCGATGCCATGTCCCAGACATGGTTTTACACGAGATCTTCCTTTGGTGCCGAAGCCATGTCCCTGACATGGTCTTACACGAAACCTTCCTTGTATGGTGTCGATGCTATGTCCCAGACATGGTCTTACACGAGACCTTCCTTATTAGATGCTGATGCCATGTCCCAGACATGGTCTTACACAGGATCTACGTTCGGTGCCGACGCCATGCCTCAGACATGGTCTTATACGGGACCTACATTCCTTGGGTGCCGATGCCATGTCCCAGACATGGTCTTACACGGGATTTCCTTGTCTCACGTTGTGACATAGGTATCCTCGTTATTCCGAATCTTCAACCAGGATTTTTACTTACATGTTCTCATTGATTTCCTTATTAGACATTGATAATCAACTTCATAGAAATAATGTACATTATACATCATAATAAGTAATTTTAAACATAAAAACATATGTAGCCTTAAATTCATACAAACTTACCTCGGTATTCAAAATGTATGTAGATATGCAATTTAGTTCTCGACTTTGTTCTTGCCTCGATTTCGATCCGGGCTTCGCTTTTCTTAATCTATAATAATAATTTAACTTGTTTAACACTCACATTGACTAAATTGACTCATAACTCATACTATGGCAAAATTACTATTTTGCCCCTAATCTTTCTCATAATTACACTTTTGCACCTAGGCTCGAAAAATGATTTTCATTCAACTTTCTTACGTTTCAAGCCTAGCTGAATCATATTCTCAACTATAGCAATATTCAATTCTCACTATTTCACTCATGTATGACCAATTTCATAACTTTTACAATTTAGTCCTTGCATGCATTTTTGATGAAATTCTCTTAGAAAAAGATGTTCATACTACATCAAGCTTTCATAATCCTCCATAAAACATCAAAATACTTGCATGTCATACATGGGTAAATTTTTGAACATGAATCCTAGTTCAAAATATAGCTAGAAATAGCTAATTCAAGTTACAAGGATTTCAAAAATACGAAGAATATTAAAAACGGGACTAGGATGCACTTACTTTGAGCTTGAAAATGAGAAAAACCCTAGCTATGGCTTCTCTCCAAATTTTGGCACTTAGGGAAGAAGATGGACATGATTTTTGACTTCTTTTTCCCTTTTTAATCATTTATTAACTAAATGACCAAAATGCCCTTAAGGCCCCTTCCTTAGGATTTTTTTCCTTCCCGTGTCCATTTTTGTCCATCTTAACATTTAATGGTCTAATTTCTAATTAAGGACTTCTAATAATTTTTATGATTCTATTTCATACTCAAATATTCTAGAAATTCATATTTTCTCATCTTTGCAATTTAGTCCTAATGGACAATTTATTCACTAATTAATAAAATTTCTTCATGAAATTTTCACTCAATTATGCAACCACCTCATAAGCCTCATAAAAAAAATCATAAGACACATATTTCTACTTCGGTTTTGTGGTCTCGCACCACTATTCCGACTAGGCCCTAAATCGGGTTGTTACACAAATGTTGTAACCTTAAGTTGTCAATTGTTCAAATATACATGTTTGATTGCAGTGATTATTACAACATAACTCTGCAAAAATTTTGTAAATAAAATAACAAATAATATTAAGGTTTGTTTTCGCAATTTAATTTTCACATAGTTTAATTTTTTTAGTTTAGTGAGTAATTTCATTATCTTTATACCTAAATACTAGAAGACTCACATCCAAATCATCCACCTAAAAATTTAGATAGTAAACACTAAAAGTTTACACTTCCGTTACACTCGCACAATCAATTCCACAATGAACAAATAAAATTCTCTCAATATGTTCTCTTGCATAAACTGTACAAGCCTTGAAAATATATATCAATATGGACTTACTAACATATTAGTGATTGAATACAATCCAATCCTTTAAAACCAACCATTATAAGATAGCAAAAATAGAATAGTAATAGAGTCCGATAAAACGTAATCTGATGGAAATTCAATATTCAATGTAAACAACAACTCGATCTCGAACAATTCTCCATATTACAAAGGTTATAAATTTTTAATCCAATCCAATTTTCACATAGCAACAATTTGGTTTTCACTTTCATTTATTCAAAATATCATCAAAGTTAAAGAGCTCAAAGATTTTGTTTCACAAAATTAGAGAAATTTTACTTTATTTTCGCTGTGATGGATAGTAATGGGCACTACCAAGTACCACTCACACTGTATTTTCACAGTGTACCTCAACAATAAAGAAAAGTAATTGACTTTTAGGAGTGATGATTTATGTAATGAGAGGGTTTACAATGATTTGTACCTTTTTTCACTGCATGAACAACCCCTAAAGAAAGAACATGATGAGTTAGAAAAGACAGATACTTGCATTAAAGCAAGCAACAATGGAGATAAAAAGCAATGAGGAATAGTTAAATTATATCCACTTGAATGACATTCCGAAAGGTTCTATAGGTTTACTGGGCATCTAGTAACAAATAGGTAAAGCTTGTGTTGGTAGATTGAACTTTTTCTTTGCGAGATTGATTAAAGACAAAAACAAAAATGTGTAATAATGAAAAGCAATAATGCTTCATTTAAAAGGTTTCATAACTATGGAACTCACAAACATAAAGAGCTCCATAACTATTGGTAGTATCCATAAGAGCACTTGCTTTTGTCCAAGTTAAATGTACCCTTCCCATTAGATTCCTAGACTGTCAGGACATATGAGCATGAAGCAGAAGAAGAACCAAACCCGAGTAGAAAGAAGCAAAAGTTCAATAAGAATAAAGGATAAAAAAACTCATAATACATAGAATAGAAAGGAAAAAAGAAGAATAAACAGTAGAGTGAACCCATAATACCCACATGAAGAGCAATTCTCTATTACTATTTTCAACCAAACATATCAAATAGAAAATAAATCATGAAATCCTAAAAGATGGCAAAAAGACGTGTGTCCTCTACACTAAAGCAAATGAGTTGCATGATAGTCGTGTTTTACCTCTTTTTATTTCACATTTGTTTCAGAAATATGCGTTTTTCTCAACTCCAAAATATGTCTTTTTGCATTTTCCTCTTTCCTTCAACGCCTCTTTTCCTTATAAATATTTTTGTTTTTGTTTTTAATATATTAAACATTATACTATTGAATAGTTTTTTAATGAAAAAGAATTAATAAAATTAAAATGGTATTCTTAATGTATTATTAAAAAAATTTATATTAATATTTTAATAATAAATATATATTTAAAATTTATAAATATTTAATAATAAATGTTTTATAGTATAAAATATGAAGATTTTAATTATAAATATGAGTATCTATTTAAATCATGCTTACCTTTATTTATCTCTTCCAACTCTAATGTGCCATTATCCATACTCATATATGTAATACATACCATTTTAAATTAAGTTTTAATTAAACATTATTTATTATTAAGTTTATATATGTTAACCAAAAGAATGTATATATGATTTTAATTATGATGAAATATTATTTTACTATCAAATAAATTTTAATTATTAAAAGGAGATGCTATTATAATATTTTGTAACACATATATTTATATTACATTTGTTTTACTAAAAATAAAGTTTTAAAAAATTTCTCAAACAATAAAAGATATTTATCGAAAGCTTTTTCAAAAAATCAAGTTGATTTCATTGAATCAAACCCAAACTTAATTTTTCTAATTTCTTTTTTTAACTTTTCTCAAGTTTTTCAATACATCAAAAAACCCAAAAGAAACACTCATAAAAGAACCGACGATGAAAAGATACCAAACTCAATTAAATAGTAAACAACTCATCGGCTCATCTCATATATTTCTATCCAGGTGTCAATCCCTCATCCATTTAGGGACAGTTTTAATATATAAGGTATAGATTATAAATTAAGTATTATTTATTTTCTCCATATTGTTAAAAAATTTAGAATTTATATTTATACTATTATTTAAATTTTTTATAAAATTAATATCACTATTAATCGAATTTAGTCCAACTGTTAAATTTAAAAAATTCATAAATACAAATTTGAAAACATTATTTTATCCTTTTATATAAAAACTAAAATAATATTTAAATTTAAATATGATGATTTTTACTATCTCAATTTTATCCTTATAATTCTTTTATAAGAATGTTAACGGAGCATCATAAATGTGTTATATTCTTGTAATAAAAAAAATAATAATGTACTAAATTTGATTGGTGTTTATGAATAATGGGTCCTACCAAGTAACCGCACGTGGTTAGCAGCCCAAAAACACACATGAGACATTAACCGAAGCAATTTACAGGTTAGACAGTTGAAAACACCGTTAACTTACCCCCAAACTCCACAGTAAAAAAAAAGCCCTTCAGCTTCCAAATCTCCTTATTATTTATTTTACCCCGACATAAAGACGATAATTACCGTTCGACGTCCCTTTCAAAGACTTATTTATCTATTTTCTAATTAGGGTTCTCAAAATTAAAAAGAAATTATTAAAAAAGAAAAACAGATTCGATCATATCGGAAAAACCCTACGATCTTTAAACCTATGTTCTATACATTCAAGTAATTTTCTTTTCTTTTTTATTTTCCAATTCCATTTTTAGGGATTCGACATTTAACTGAATTTGTCATACCAAATTCAAAGGTTTTTTTTTTGTCTCCATTGTTTTGGTGACTTGCAAATTCGTTTGTTTTGGTGAGTGTCAAATTCGCTTCTTCTTTTTTTCAAAATACAAAATCTTTTAAAGTTAGGTTTTGCATGTACTAAAAAGCCAAGGTTTTGATCTTATGATAGTTTTTTTTTTTTAATAGGTTTTTCTGCAGTGGTTAAAGGAAAACAAAAGTTTCAAAAACACTGATTGCTAGGAACTTTTTTTTATAGAATTATATATACAGCTGTCAAATGTTTGCTTCGGATATGAATTCAGTCCGGGAGGCCAGCAGAGTAACCACTGCCGGTATGATGCTGTTTCCAATTCAATTTACATGGCCATATGGTGGAAGAAGTGTCTTCATTTCTGGTTCTTTCAATAGGTGAGACTTTTTTTTTTTAATGTTATTGGTATTGATATGAAAACTATAATGTTTAGGTTTATGATTAGTATTTAGATTAATGATTAATGGTTTGAAAATTAAGGTGGGCCGAGTTGGTGCCAATGTCTCAGGTTGAAGGTGCCCCCAATGTCTTTCAAGCCGTTTGTGCCGTATCACATGGTTGCCATGAGGTTAGTTAGTTTGCTCTATAGGAACTGGAAATTCTAAAATTTTTAGAAATATTATATGGGTAATTTCTATTTCGCTCAGTGGTAAGTTTTATCAGTTCAGCATGTCAAGTACTATTGTTGATAAGATTTAGTTTAGGATGGCTTTGTTGTCAAGCTATTATGGAACGTGTCAATCCTAGTATTTTAGGTTTGTGTTGGTTCTCCCTTGCAGTACAAGTTTCTTGTTGATGGTGAATGGCGACATGATGAACGGCAACCTCACAAGAATGGTGAATATGGAATAGTTAATACTTTCGAAGCTTTACCTGTACCTGTAGAGGTTGTTCAGGTGCAACCTCGTTTGGATGTTCTGAATAGCATGGAAGTGGATACCGGTCTCACAGTAAGCGCTAGTTATATTCCATATTTGTGTACATGACTTACTGAAAATACTTTTAGTTTTAAGGCCTAGTTTAGGTTTGTGATTGAGTTTAAAAATTGGTATAAAATGAAAACTCATCATACTGGCAAAAGTAGATTGCAAAAGCAGGTAGGAAGTTGCTTTTTGTGATTGCTAACAGCTCATTGCAATTGAGGTTCTTTTTTTACTGAAAATGTGACCTTGTTTGACTTTGACATTGCATTTGCAGACAAATGCAGTTCCAATAGAAATACCAAATGGAGTCTAATGATTTGGACTTTTTTTATATTAGTTTAAGTTGTCACAAATCCAGTTGCCTGTGCAAACTCTGTAGTCTGCATATGATTGGTGCTTGCTGCATTTTTGTTCTTAATGCATGCTCATCATGCACCTTGTATACTTTTTCATTCACTAATGCCTCTTTGTTACCTTGTATATTTTTCATTCACTAATGCCTTTTTATTACCTTGTATATTTTTCATTCACTAATGCCTTTTTATTTCCTTTTACTTTCTCGTGCAAGTGGATTTTGATACCTTTCTGCAATGCAGCATCGAATCTCTGCAGTTACATTGAATCAAGCAATGCCAAGGATTTCAGAAGAGGATGTACAGGCCTGCCGTCATCGCATCTCTGTATTCTTGGCAGCACATACTGCTTATGAGCTACTCCCCGAGTCAGGCAAGGTTTGGATGCATTCCTATTAACCCTCCTTCACAATTTACACATCCCTGCATGTTTGATTCTGATCAGTGCATGTTAATCCACTTTGCTAATTTAGACAGATTTGCCTTACAGGTTGTTGCCTTGGATGTTAATTTGCCTGTAAAGCAAGCATTTCATATTCTGTCTGAGCAGGTATCAGTTATGGGATGTCTGAGGAATGAATATGGTTATTTTCATTTAATGCTTCCTGAATTTATTTCTGGATGAGATACATGTTCTGCATAGCCTTATACTCAGCCACCGTAGAAAAACAAATAAAGAAAGAAAGAAGCGGAAACCTCTGTAATTTTCTTTTGCTAATGCTTCTTAGAGCCTTTTCTAGCCGTAGATGTGTTTACTCTCGATTTTGACATCATGTACGTTTTTGGTAACATTCACGCATATTTGCTTGTTGCTTATTAATAGTTTGGATACGTAGTATTTCTGAGTCTAGCTGTTATTAGGGTATTGCTTTGGCTCCGCTTTGGGACAATTGCAAGGGGAAGTTTGTTGGAGTTCTGAGTGCTTCAGATTTTATATTGATTCTGAGAGAGGTATGTTTCCAATGCAGAAATAAATGTTTTGGTACTATCAAGTTTTCAAAAATTTAGCAAGAATTTTCCTGTTTCTCTAATTCCAAATAACTGGAAAGTTTCAGGATATTAATATTAGATAGTCTGGTAGATGGATCTTCTGTCCTGTATATTTCTCTTAATGCTAAAAATTTTCATTATGCAGCTTGGAAATCATGGATCAAATCTGACAGAGGAAGAGCTTGAAACACACACTATTTCTGCTTGGAAAGAGGGAAAGGCATACACGAACCGGCAAGTTGATGGGCATGGGAGACCAATTCCAAAACATCTCATCTATGTTAGTGTTTAATATGGTGATTTGCCTTGGATGATAAACATCTCATCATGCACATGCATTTTCTGTTTGTACAAATGAGCGGAGCTGTTTCTCCATTCATGTTTGTATGTTTATGTTTTAGTATAGACATGCATACATCATCTAGGTGTAGTGTGAGGTATGGATGGTGACCGGCCTAACTAGATGTTTATTCTGCTATTATGTCTTCCAGATTCTTGTTTTGGCTCAACTACCAATGTGGTTATACTGCATTTTAAGAATTATATTAAGTGAGAAAACAAGTTTACAGTCATATTCTGGGAATAGAAATTATATAGCTGCAAGAATTCTAGTGACAAGGAAAGCACATTTCATTACAAGTTAACAAAGCTGGCCAAAACATAAGTGCTCCTTGGAACATTATCTAGCAATCATGTCAAGAAAGAAAATTTCAGCCTGTAAGTATATGATGAGACTGTTGAAAGAATTAGGGCCAAGGTTGGAGTAATTCCATGCAGCTATGCTCCTCCCGAGGCAACCTTGTTCTATGTAATGATAACAATGAATCAATAACCATTTGAGTAATGATTATTCTATGTAATAATGACAATGGAAAAGAATCAATGATCATGCTCCTCATATGACAACTGTGTGCAAGTAAAATGGTCTTCATTAGGAAAAAGAACACCGTATCATTTCCTTTCATTTTTTCCCATCTTTGGTTGCCAATGCCTATTTATTACATGCTATGCTCCCTTTTGGTTGGTGTTTTGAGAAGGCTGCCTCTTTGGGTTCCCTTCTGTTATATGTTCCAATTTCATGGCTTTCTGCTTCATCTCTTGTTTCCCTTGTTCTGTGCCATTTGAGAAAAAGCATATTTTTTAATAGTTGTGTTTACAAGGGCCCTTGTTGATCATACAGGCTGGGCCATGTGATAATTTGAAGGATGTAGCTTTGAAAATTTTGCAAAGTGGAGTAGCTATAGTTCCTGTTATCCATTCATCCTCAGAAGATGGTTCATTTCCCCAATTATTACATCTTGCTTCTCTTTCTGGAATACTAAAATGTGAGCCTTTTATTATTTTTCGATTAATAATATACATGTTTTTTTACTTATTTGTTGGGAAGTAAATGATTTTCCTAACCAATGGAGTTTGATTTTCTAGGCTTATGCAGGTATTTTAAACATTGTTCTGGTTCTTTGCCCGTACTGCAATTACCTATTTATGCAATCCCTCTGGGTACATGGGTTCCAAGAATCGGCGAATCCAGCAGTCGGCCATTTGCAATGCTGAGACCTACTGCTTCTCTTAGTTCAGCATTAAATATGCTAGTTCAAGGTATGAAAGAGAAGATATTTGTGGTTTTGTTTGAAGTTATGGACAAGGTTAAGCTTAATACCTTGAGATTCAACCTAAAAAGATAAGAGATAATAATGTGCTTATGTTTTATATATAGTATGATAAGGTTTTTCCCTTTGTCTTCACAGCTCGAGTAAGTTCAATACCTATAGTTGATGACAATGACTCGTTACTGGACATATATAGTCGGAGGTAAGGTGTCATTCTCGATTGATTTTCTTTCTCGCAAGCAGAACTTACTGTGATCTTGGATTGAGGGTGGTAATTGTTCTCAGTTTTGTTGTCTTATTTTCAGTGACATAACGGCTCTGGCAAAAGGCAGAGCTTATACGCATAATCTAAACGAAATGACCGTTTATCAGGTAAGGTTCTGTCTTCTTCCTGGTATCTGTTTTATGCATTCGGCTAGCAAAACAAGGTTGGATGTGTCAAGGATGCTTTGAAGCTGATAATCCTTACAGAGGTGGAAATTTTAAGACTTCTTACCCTAATTTTTATCGGTAGTCTTGGACTAAAATCTTGCAGTGTAATTGCTTATAAAAATGTATTGTTGGGCTGGGCCAAATTCGAGCCTTAGGCTTAGAAAGTTTTTTTGGAGCTGAGCTGCTGCACAGCCTGACCCATGGACAAGTCTATTTTATGACAATAAATAATGATAATACAATTTCAAGTTACAAATTAAATAATAAAAATGTAAAACAAATTAATAATTTAGGTTGTAAGTATTGCGTTTAATCAATTATTTTTTTAAAAGAATTATACTTAATTTAAGTTTGATCTTTTGGATTACTTGTTTGGGTCATTTTGAGTTCGCTTAGTGTGAGAGAATAGTTAGAGGAAAGAAAATAAAGAAGATGACCGTTTTTCTCTCTTTTTCGGAAAGCAATTTATTTGAAAGTGGAAACATATCAGGAGAGAAAATGGTAGAGGAGTGAGTCAAGTTTTTGCATATTTACAAGATTGTCCATCATGTTTAAATTTACCTTTTCTGTGCTTAAAATCATGCAAGTTTTTGTTTTCTTTCTTTTCAATTTTCAACCTGCCAAGCAATAGATGGAAAGTAAATATTTACTTTTTCATCTTGCACTCCTATGGAAATATGTATATTCTATCTTTTCAATTTTCTCTTCCAACATTGTTTTATCTTTATGTTTTTGGCTAGCCACCCTACCAAGTGAAGATTAAGTTTTTCTCTGATTATATGAATCCATTTCACTTTCTTACAAAAATGAAAAGTAAGAATATTTGTCATTTCTTAAGTAACATACATTAGATCTACTCAAATTCAGATGATCCTAATTTGGTTCAAAACCATTATCTTCTGATTTTGCAGAAAACTTGTTTCCTAACTTTTCTTCTCTATGTACTCATTAGGCATTGCAATTGGGACAAGATTCTAACACTCCTTATGAGATGAGAAGTCAAAGATGTCAGATGTGTTTGCGCACTGATACATTGTTTAAAGTGATGGAACAATTGGCAAACCCTGGTGACTTTCTCTCATTTTTTTTATTTTAAACTCCATTTAAAAAAGAAGGATAATGATTTTATGGATGGGTCTTTTTTTAAATGTAGCACTGAAATATATATGGACACGTATTGGCCTTCAAGTCCGATAAATCATGTACTATAATTTCGAATATATATCACTGTATGACATTATAATATTTTCCCCATCCTGATTTCAGGTGTTCGACGGCTTGTCATTGTGGAAGCTGGCAGTAACCGTGTAGAAGGCGTCGTGTCGCTTACGGACGTTTTCAGGTTCTTGCTTGGTTAGTTAGAAGTAATTGCAGATAACTTTTATCTAGAAGCAGTTTTTTTGCATTGGACTCCCATTTCTTGTGGGCACCATACCCTGCTCCTAATGTTCCAAAGAGACTGCAATATTTAAAAAACAATGACCATCGAATCTCATTCAACAATTCGATTAGCCTCTTGCTTTGTTGCCTGCTTTTTAGAATTTTAGGCCAAAGAAAGAGGATGTAATTTACGAAGATTCTGTTTGTTTCTGAAATTGGTTCATCTCCTCCTTGCCCACTTTATTCTCAGTATTAAACCCATTTGTCAATCAATGTAGATGCCATTATCTGCAGGGAGCATGAAACCTATAGTAGTTTATAGTTATCTTCAAAATTATATGTAAAGAGATGGGGAGGTAAAACTCTGCACCATGCTTACTTCCTTAAGCTGCCTTTCTTTTTTTGCCTCAGTTTTTGCTTCTCTGAATCTTGGTATGCCTACAAGGATAATGCTCCTGGCCTTTTTTTCCTAGGCAATAGCCAAGCCAGCTGCTTGAATTTCTTGACATTAATATTAAAACACGGAGCTTAGCTCATTTGGTTAATGCACTTACCTTTAATAGGTGATTGTCAGTTAGTTTGAGATTCGAATCATAACTCCAACCTTTCTCCTATCCTTGGATTGTCCGGAAAACGAAAAACACGAGTAAAACAGTAATGGTCTAGCCGAAATGTGTATTATCTGATTCTATTTCTATATTTGATCTCCAATGCTTTGGACTGAAAATGCAGATTGATAAAAAGCAAATTGAGAATTATGGCAACAGATGGTATTTGATACCAGTTTTAATGAGTTACGATTGCATGAAATCATTGGATTATGTCTGTATTTAGTTCATAGGCTAATGTTTGTCTATGGTCAATGTTTTATCCTAATAAGTATATACATGTTATATTTCTATATATATATATATATATATATATATTTATGTCAACTATATAAGTACAAAAATATGGTGCAAATTAGGGTAAAATTCACTAACCCCCTTAAGGTAAGGTTTCATTAAAAACATTTACATTTATAGTTTGAGAAATACCCATTTGCCCCAAAGGTTGACGAAACCTAAATCATATTCTTTTTACATTTATTTATTAAGGTAGCGTTTGGTATTTTCCCATGTAGAATATGATTGTTTGGAATGTGATTGTTGAGAAATTTACATTACAACATTTGGTATATATTGGAAGCTATGGATTAAAATCCCAAGAAAGTTACATTATTACATTTAATTAACTAAATACTTTCCTAAGGGTGTAATGATAATTTATGAGTTTACCCTTATTGAATAAAAGATAATATTTATGTATTTAATTTTTATAATAAACTTTATTCTTAAAAATATTTGGATTAAATATTTAATAATAAATTTTAATTGATCATTTTCTAAATTACTTTTTAATTTATAAATTTAATTGAAAGCAAAATTGTTTCAAAATTGTTTTGCATATATTAAAAAAATACTTGGAATCATGTTTTGTTTTAATTAAAGTCTAACTAATAAGAATATAAAAAAAAATAGTTGATTTCAGATATTACTGTGAGTAAAACTACAAATAATTAAATCGTAAGAATGTAAAATCATAGGTGGCTTGCACAACCTAAATAGAACAATTATACCCATATTTTTTATATATAAAAAAGGTATTTCATACAAATACAAGTAGTAAATCAATTTTGTAGGTGAGAAGAGTTGGTTAGCCTCTTTTGGATTTTTATTGTTCTTTGTTCAAAATTGAAGGTGGTTAAATTTAAAAAAGAATGAAGATGTTTCAAAGAAGTCTCAATTTTGTAATGATTAAACCCATGATTTAATTCTCATAAAAGAATTGTTGTTTTTGTTCGAGTAGATATTAAAAAGTGATTTTTTTTTCAAAAAGAAAAGGTCAAGAGAATATAATGAACTTATAATGTTATAAATAAAAATTTATTTATGCTGATTTTTTTTTTAATTTTAATAGATTAGTATCCTAAATTAATATAAAATAGGGTTAAAGTTGTCTAAATTTTTTTTTTAGCTTTTCGATCTATATGGAAAAGTAAATTTTTCATATTTTATTATGGGAATCACATTATCATATTCAAGGGAAAGTAACTCCTAATAAAAAGTTAGATTTCAAGCGAAGTAAGTAAAACTTAACTTATTAAACATTAGAATCACTTTCTAACTAATTGAATTTCTAGGAAAGTGACTATTTTCTATCATACTAAACACCACCTAAGGGTATATTTGATAAACTGAAAATTTAAGTGTTGAAAAATTAAGTACTGATTTTTTATTGCTAAATTTTATAAGTATTGAATTTATATTAGAATTTTGTTTGGTGAATTAGTAAATATAAGTACTGAATATAATTATGTTGTTCGATTTAAGTAAATATTGATTTCTAATATTTGGAAAGTTTTGGATGAAAGATAATATAATAATTTAAATATATAATTTTTTAAAAAGGGTAATTTATTTTAATTTTTAATAAAATAAAATCAATCTAATCTAATATTTTTTACATTAAGTGATAAATAGTGACCTACCTATTTATTTTAACACCTTTTTGTTGAAAATTTTCAATGGTTTATCAAACACACCCTAAATAATTTTTTAATAAAAAGACATTTGTACCTTCGTTTTTTATTAATCATGCAATTCATATTTATTCATTTTCTTTATTTTAATTAAAAATAATATTTCATCGAAGTATTATAAAGTAAAATTCGAATTAAATTGTGTTTTACGTTAAATTTAAAATTTATTTTATGATATATTAACCTGGAGGTGAATCCATTAAACTATTTTTATTAAAATAATTATTAGTATGTAGTTTTTTTTTATTTCTCAAAATATATACTGAAACGAGTCTAATAACTAATCTTTTATATTCTATAGGTCCATTATGGAAGTAGGTGCTGGTCACGAGTTTTAAAACTATTACATACCCAAATTGAGGATTGAACCCTCGACCACTGGTTAAGGTAGAAGAGATCCTTGCCTTCTCACTTAATTCCCGTGATTAGTATGTAAAAGAAATTAATGATGATAAATAAAATAAACTAGAAAAAATAAAAAAATGAAATTACAATTATAACCAATAAAATCTTTAATAATCAAACTAATAATTATTCAAATTTATTTTAATTATAGACATTATTTAATTATTTTCCTCTTTACATTAAAATTTTAAAGATATTTAACTATTTTTTTAAATTAAAAATTTTAATGAATAATTGAACTAAATTAAGCTTAAAAATATAAAATGTATTTATAGAAAAATTGAATAAAAAAAGAAAAAATAAAGAACAAAATAAAATAAAATTAATTATCATTAAAAATCTATTAAAAATAAACTTCTATATATTAACTTGAAAACACATCATATTTAACCTATGTTTATATTAGAATATAATTTGATCATAATACAATTTAATAATTTTAAAAACTAATTAGATTTTTATTATTTAAAATATAATGTTTTGTAAGTGCATTTTTTTATCAAAACACCTTTTCTTAAAAAAATACAAAAAACCAAAAGTAAATTGAATAACAGAAATTATAAATGGTAAATTTTGTCTTTTTATTTAAATGTTACCTTTTCAAAGATAATTTTTTGGTTAAAATTGCTATAGGTCCCCATACTCTTCACAAATTTAAAATTTAGTCAATTTATTTTTTAAATTTCAAAATTTAGATCAAATTGTTAACATTGTTAAATTTTGTTGTTAAATTTGTTGGTGTGACATTTTAAAATAAAAAAATTATTTTTTAGCAATGTAACTAAAAGAATGATATTGTAATAAATCTGAATTTAATAAAATAATTTTAACAGATGAACTTGGATTTTGAAATCTAAAAAGTAGAGCAACTAAATTCTTAAAAATAAAAATATAAGAACTAAATTCTAAATTTATGAAGAGTACAAGGACTTATAATATATTTTTACCTAATATTTTTTGGAGACTTCTTTTTAATAATTTAATTATAGGCTTTGATTATATTTGCCTTTTTTGACACAATATTTAAAACTAGATTCAAACTCACGTACTCCTACATTAGTAACAATATCCATGTTAATGGAACTAAACTCAACTGGTTTCTGAGAGAACTTTTTAAAATCAATGATGGTTGTATTTAACACACGTGATTGTGTTGGGAAAGAATTGAAGTTGCCATTACTTTGACACCATATGTTCCAACTTATAATTCGGAATACAACACCCCCACACCACTCCTCCAACCTTTAAACTATTTTTATTGTTCGGCGGTAAAGATGAAGGCAGGCATTATATGTATTGTTGTTTCCCACATTGATAACAGCTGCTATATATCATCTGTGCCGTGCACTGGCCATTAGGATAAATAAAGAGGTGTACTTTTTTATATTAAAATTTTATTAATATACATATTTGCCTAACCCCGTGGAATAAAAGTTTAATATTTTTGAATCTATTTAGGTATTTGTATTGCACATTGAGATTTAAAATTTTCGTTCATAAGACTCTGTTGGTATGATGGTTAAGATGTTCACTATCTCAAGTACAGTTTAAATTCGAATTACGTTAATCGTGTTATTAAAATTTGATTGATATAACATTAAAAACAACTAGTTATATATATTTTAAAAATACAATAATTCCAAACTCAACTTTACGTAATAAAAAACAAAAAAAACAAAACCACCTCAAATGCAAACCTATTCCCCAATTTGAGAGAACCCTTGAATTCAAAATTTTCCAAAAATTATTGCAGTATGAGGAAAGAAATACTAAATTATTAACTTATATCGTAATCTTAAAAACAACTTCTTGCGCGAGAATCATTGAAAAAACTGTTCATCGGGTAACTGATTGGAATCTTGCCCATGCTATTGCCACCGAAAAACACATCTTGGTTCGAAAAATCGAGCTCCCCTTTATCCATTGCAACTAGAAATCCCCAGAAAATAATATCAAAGGAAAACACGCTTAATGCATAATTTGGTAAATTAATTTCATACTTTTTTTTTTAATGTGACACGTATGTTGTTTTTTATTTTGAATGTGGTATCTGTTTATTCATAAAATTTATACATTTTAACTCTTGATGACAGCAATATTAATTTTTTAACGTTTAATTTGAGTTTTAGAGTTGATTTAAGGAAAGTTTATAATTAACAATTTTAAAATTCGAATAAAATTACATTTATCACATTGTATTTGATAAATTAAAAGCAAAATTAAACAAATTCACAAATAACACTCAATTTGTTTTATTAATAAAATCATAAAAAAATTAAATATAATAATTCAAAAAAAAACTCTAAAACCCGAATTAAACACTAAAAAATTAATATTACTACATTTGGATACCAAAATAGGTAACTTTTATCAAATATGTATATTAAATTGGACAAAAAATAACACAAATATCACATTAAAAATGTCAAACTCATGTAACCAATAATATATTAAGCCATTTATTAAAGGAGAAATATATTTAGGATTATAAACCTGAGCCAAATAATAAATCGCATCCAATTAACGAGTAACAACACGATGAAAAAAAAAAAAAAATTTGTATTGTTGATATTTATTTAAAAAATTTTGTGTAAATAAGCAAATTCGTTAATATAGTGGAATTTATTTTAATTGATATGCCACTACTTTTATAAATTAAAAATAAATTCACCATTATACTTTAATTTTATATTGAATTTTGTTATTCAACTTTAATTTAAAATAATTTGAAGATAAATTTTAATAAAAATAATTTCTATACTTTACTTTAATATTAAACAACAATAATTTAATTAATACATTATTAAAATTAAATAAAAACAATTATTTTATAAAAATAAACTTATTCTTTTATGATATATGTATTTTTTATTTTTGAAGTTTATATTTCATTAAATAGAAATTTTAATTTTAATTATTAATATTTATATTTATAAGTTAAATTATTGTTAACTATTAAAATAAATTATTAGAAAGAAAGCTTCTTATTAAATTATGGGGTTTTTTACAGAAATAATACAGAAAAAAAAATAAATAACCAAAATGGGTTGGCCTATGGATTATGTACCGAAATGGTACATCCAGGGTGGTCACGCCACTCTCATAGGCGGCACCACCCTGATGTTCTGCAACAAATTTAAAAAAAAAAACATAAAACAGTTAAAAACAGTTAGAAACAGTTAGAACAGTGCAAAACAGTGACAGACTGAACAATGGACATGCAGAGGCGGCACCAGCACTGAACAATGGGCATGCAGAGGCGGCATCAACACCGAAGAATGGCCTGCGATAGGCGGCACCAGTTTCTTTTTCTTTTTTCTTCCCTCTGATCTTTCTTTCTTCCTTCTTCTTTCTTTCTTCTTTCTCCGGCACCACACCACCTTCTTCTTCTTCTTCTTTTTTTGCTTCTTTTTCTGCTTCTGCTTCTGCTTCTATCTTCTTCTTCTTTTTCTGCTTCTGCTTCTACCTTCACATTTTGGGGGGGATAATGGCCATGCAGGTGCCGCCTCTGGCAGGCCATTGTCCAGGCCTGGCGCCGCCTCTGCCATGGCATTGTTCAGCTTGTGTACTGTGCCTTTGTCGTTTACTGCTGCATGCCTCTGTCTTTTTCTGTTTCACTTAACTGTTTGCTGTAGATAAGGCTGATACCAGGGTGGTGCCGCCTATGGAGTGGCGTGACCACCCTGGTTATACCATTTCAGTAAATAACGAGAAACGCAGCCCATTTTGGTTCTTTTTTTTTTTTTGGTACCATTTCAGTAAAAAAACCTAAATTATGTTTTCAAATCATCAAAATTAATATTGAATGGTGAAATTCAATTAAAACTAAAAGTTGGTGGCAAATTTTAATAAAATTTAAAGCTTAATAGTAAAATTCAATCATATAAGAATCAAATGCTAAATTTACTCATATTTTTCACAATATAATAACAAATATAGTATGAAGAAAAATTTACACTTTAACCCTTTTTTTTTAAAAAATACAACTTTGAGAAGGATTTTGGTTACCTTAGAATTTTTTTTTATATTTTTATTTAGGTCAAAGAATTATGTGCTTTAAGCAAGGGATTATACTTTAATCAGTCAACTTTGAATTTATTTTAGGCTTAACATACAAGTTGGTACATGAATTTGGTGATTTTTTCTAATTTGGTACCTATGGTTTTTTAGACCAATGTGGTACTATAATTACGCAAAAGTTACATATATTAGTCCAATAAATTTAGTCTCGATACTATGCCCATGGTTCTGACATCAGATCTTCAGTGTCGATACATCAAAGCATTCCATCACCATGAGGACATGAATTTCAACAACAAAAAACTGAAAGTGAGTTGGTGATGGAGTCGTGACATTGAAGGGTTTGAGTCCCGACATTACTCTATCGTTGTGATATTGGGCTTCTAAGGTCATGACATCGAGGGCAATCACCAAGGTTGAGAAATTTCAGCCATCCAAGGGGTTAGAGTTGCGACACCATGAACTAGAGTCACGACATCAAGGCCACCAAACAGCTCTGGGAGTAAGTTGTTGGGGGTGTCGCAACACCAAGGTCTTGGTGCCACGACATTGAAGTTTGATGGGACAAATTCTACAAGAGCATTTCTTAGTCAAAACAGGCCAAGTCAACTCTTAAATAAGGGCATTTTTTTTCATCTTAGGTTAAACCTATATAAGTTTTTTTTAAAAAAAAAGTTGAAGAGCTTTATCATTAGGTTAATTTAGGTTAATTTAGGTTAATTTAGGTTTAGTGGTTGTTGCTTTTATAATCTTTTTCCTTGCAATTTTGTCTTTTCCAACTCAAAGGTACAAGGATCGTGTTGTATCTTTGAGTTCTTACATAAAACTTTAATAGATTTTTAGTTGGTTTCTTAATCCAATCTTGCAATTGCATGATTGGAGTCATGGATTATTTTTTATGCACCATTTCAACAAATAAATAAAGAACTTTATCGCAAATTCTGATCATTTCTAAACTCTATCAATTTGTGTGATTTAATTATTTTAATGAATATAAAAACGATTGGGTGTTGTTTGTTAAGTATGGGCATGAATTAAATTCATATAGTAGTTGATTAATTGAAATGTTAATTAATTAATTTAAAGGTTAGGGATTGAATTGGAATAATTTAGACTAAATTGAATAAACATAGAAACTTGGAATTGACAACTCTAGGTGAATAAATAGATAAGTGACAAATAGTTCAGGACCTTTTAAATTCGGGACCTTAAAGAAATTCAGGTGTGATAAATAATTTGCATGTCTAGTGATCTACCATAATTTGATATGGCAAATTAGACTTTCCCGGTATACTTAAGGAGCTTATTCTCAAGCAAAGTAATGTGTTTTTCGTATTTTCTCATTATTTTTAAATTTTAAGTTAATAAGTGTAGATTTCTCATTTTTACTCATATTGTGACCCAAATTGGTCAATAGTGCCATTGGGGGGCCTAACATGTGGTTGAGTGGTATAGGGCCATGTTGGAGGTTGAAACAAGCTAAAAGAACACCAAAAGAAAAGGTATTGCGATATATATACCTTGGAATCGCGATACCTCTAACAGGCTTGAAGATTGGAGACCACCCTTCAGTGGTCTCGCGATATCCACTTTTGGTATCGCAATATCCACCCTCAAAGAAGATCCCCAAGTTCGAAATTGATTGGGGTATTGTAATATCCTCTTTCCAGTATTGTGACACTGATATCATGAGGGGGACAAACTTGGACAAAAAGGGTAGTCTTTGTCCACCTGATGCACTAATCACACAAGGCCCGTGTAAAGGCAATTTTGGCAACGAAATTTCATCAGTATTTAGCCTAGAACATTACTATAAATAATGGATTCCTTTTTGGATTTAAACTGAATCAGTATAGGAGCTTCTGTCAATAAAGTTTTCAACTGATCAAAACTCTGCTAGCACTTAACTGATCAAACAAATTCAACATGTCCCTATAAAAGCTTCATCATCAGTAATATAATTATCGAGAAATTTTTAATAATTCATTTGTCGAAAAGTGGTTGAAAAACCTGATTCATCCAATCCATTAATGTCATTGGAGCATTATTCAACCCAAAAGACATATCTATAAACTCTTAGTATCTGCAACAAGTTCTAAACACTATTTTCGATGTATCAATATCTTTAACTTGCGACTAATAGTAACCAAATCTGATATCAAACTCTATAAACATTGTAGTATCTTATAGTTGATTGAATAAATCATCAATACGAGGCAACAAATATTTGTTCATTACTTTAATTTTATTCAACTATTGATAATCTATGCACAATTTCATCGCCGTTTTTCTTTTTCAAAAATAGTATTGGTGCTCCTTAAGGTGAAACACTCGATCGAATAAAACCTCTGTCAATTATTTCTTGCAACTGAACTTTTGATTCCTTTAACTCTGTTGGAGTCATTCTGTACAGAACAATCAAAATCGGAGCAGTCTGTGAGACAAATTCTATAACAAACTCAAATTCTCACTTTGGTTGTAAACCTAACAATTCCGCAAGAAAACATATGTAAACTCGCAAACTATCGGTAACTGGTCAACTTTCATTTCAGGTTCTCCAGAATTCAGGATATAAGTTAAAATATATCACAGTATTCTCATATAAATTTTTGTGCAGATATCACTAAAATCATATTTGAAACAATCATACATAACATATTCAATGAAAATTAATTCACCATTCTAGCATTTCAAATTAATTTGTTTCTAACAACAATTCACTATATCATTATGGACAATCAACCAACTCATTCCCAGAATAACGTCAAATTCATAAAATGGCAGTAACATCAATTAACAGAAAAGTCATAACCCTAAATTTTCAATGGACACTGTTTTCAAATCAAGTTGTTTATCCAATGATTCAACCTGTAAACTTTTTATGCTACTAACATAGTGCATATATATATAAATGTCTCAACCCAGAATCAATTAATGCATATACTGTAATATCAAAGATAGAAAAGATACCAGCAATATTATTAGGAGCTCCTCATCGTATGTATGGATCGTATAAGTTCTATCAAGAGCTTGAGCTTCAAATCGAACTGCTATGTCTCGGTCTCACTTCTACTGACTCCTGCCGTACCACTATTTCCTGGTCGTCTACTTCTAGAAAAAATTAACAGCAGGTTTTTGCATTCTGATCACTATTTAACTCAGTTCGATTCGAGCAATCTTTTTTAAAATGATAGGGGAATCCACAAGTAATACAGAATTCGTCTTTCAAACTACACACTCCCGAGTGATTTCAGCCACAATGGCTGCATTCAAGTCTATTTACATTTCGAACAGTACCGCACTAACTACTGATGGCATCGGTGATCTCATACTATTCTGTTAAATTCTATCTTTGACGTAAAACCCTGATGGCATTGAAAATGGCTATTCAATTCTTTCATTTTCTTTGGCGAGGAAGTAAAAACGTTCTGGATACATTTCGTTTATTGAAGTCTCGAACTTTGTCTCACTCTGTTTCTTATAATAACTAATTTTTTCCATGTTCTGAGCTCGTTCAAATAAAATTACGAACTCTCAAAATTTCATTACACTCCCAAACATTTTAATCTCATTATTTGATCCATCTTTGAAACAAGTACATAATTCCTCTTCAATCGGTACTATCTTAAAAACATATTTTTTTAGCTGAACAAACTCTCACCCATATTCCGCAACTGATCTGATTCCTCGCTTTAACTCAAGAAATTCTTTTTTTCTTCTTGTCTAAATATCATTTGTTAACATAATTCTTTCATAAATCAATTCAGAAGAAATCCCAGTTAATTTGTTCTTTCGATACCATAGTAGTTAAAGTTGATTACTAGCGAATAGCCTCCTCTTTTAACAGTAACACAACACACTTTAGAAAATCTTCGAAAATACATCATATTTCATGTTAAATTCTTTATGTTTGCTAACCAGTACTCGGCTATGACTAAATCATCACTCACTTTACCTTTAAACTCTTCGGCCTCGCATTTTCGAATTTTATCAATAAAAAGATTGCGAACATTCTGTCATATGAAGCTTTGAGGACGAGGTGATAGAGGTCGTTGAGCTACGAGATTAACTCTCAAATTCGTGTTAAACATATCATTCATTATTAAGAAAAATACTATGAACCTCTTCTTTGGACTTTTAAATTTCAGCACATAATAAACAGTCCCTTGACCGGAGGCTTGAGCATTGCTCTTAGCTTCATTGGAATTAGCTCAGTTGGAAGACATATTTTATCTATGTGAAAAACAAAATCCACATAATTCAGGAGACATCACACTATCACAAGTTATAAAATGACATGTATTTCTAGACTCCATACATGCTACGTTCAGCCTGAGAATTGACTAAACCGTAGCTTTGATACCACTAAATGTAACACCCCCTAACCTGTCTCTATCGTTAAATTACGGTTACAGAGTATTACAGTACAAATCGAAACATCTATCTTACAATAGAAACAATCATGCAATTTATTTAATAACATTCAATAACACAATTTAATTATAGTAAACATACACTCACAGACCTTAAATCGAGCTGACGGGGTCCTAAGAATAGTTTGCAAACATTCTGGGGCCATTTTGAAACAAAATTGAAAATTTTAGAAAAACTTTAAAATAGGGGTCACACGACCATGTGACATAGACCAGAGCGTGGGACATTCGAAGTCTGGACACACGACCGTGTCCCAGCCTGTGTGTCAGCTCGTGGGTGTTCAAAATAGGGGCACACAACCATGTTCCAGACCATGTCGTATATGACTTGAAACACACAGTCGTGTGGGGTGACCGTGTGTGGCACACGATCGTGCGACAGCCCGTGTCCCAGACCTTGTGCAACATAAGTTGCCCCTAAAACAAGCCAAAACATTAACCTTTCTTGCAGAACAAACCATACCATTTCCAAGCATTTCACATGACCAAAACACTTTAGAACATAGAAAAAATATACCAAAATCAACCAACTTAGGTGCCTAACAATTATACCTTCAAATGACACCACAATTTAACACATCAACTTGACTCAATTCAACATTTCAAGTTCATTCATTAATCATAAATCATATATACCAAATAACCATTTCAAAGCATACCATTCAACCATATTTTACCTACTTTCATATGAGCATACATAAATGTCACATACTGTATATTTTCACTTTCATTTACAGTTCATCAACTAAGGACATTAAGACACATATAAGCTTGGCACAAACTCAAAACAAACCAAGTTATCAAATCAACATTCAAGCCCTATTACATGCCAAAACACACATATATCATTTAATCTAAATGTCTATCCAATGTACCCTCATTGGTACCACAACTTAATATCCAAATCAACTCAAACTCAATGCCATAAACTCATACTTTAAACTTACATCACGCATCTACCATTTAACGACTTCATTCACACTTCAATGAACCAAAAGCCATCTAAATCACAAGGCATTCACAAGTGACCAAAACCCATACTTACATATGTACATTTATAAGCCAACATCAAGGCATATAGGCAAATAAACTTAAACCACACCACATTGGCAAATAGCATAAAATAAACTCCTATTATATGCCATTTATAATCATTAACCAAAACAACCAAAACTACCAATATGACGAATGGATAGTGTGATGGTGATCCGACGAGATTCCAACCGGTCGAACTTTCCAATGATCTATAGGAAAAGAAAACAACTACGTAAGCAATAATGCTTAGTAAGCTTGTATAAACCTTAAACGCAAACCTACCGAATATGCTCAATTAATGTATTTCATAAGTAGTTTCTTTGACATGCTTAAAAGATTATTCATTTCCTATTACAACACCAATCTCGCAAGTTAGGGAGTTCAATAATGAAACATCAAACATCTATCCATATCAAGGAACATATACTAGAAGTAAATCCATATACATAATGGCTCAAACCAAAGCAATTTATACTTTCATATATATACAAACATTTCAATAACATAAATCCAACTCAAAGAGTAATTTTACCTTAAACATATAATTTCATGGCCTATTGAACTATAGCAACTTGACTCGGATACTTGTGTTTCCCCAAAACACACCAGAAAGCATTGAAATGCAAACAGAAGCACCGAAGTGCAAACAGAGGCACTAAAGTGGAAACAGAGGCATCAAAGTGCAGTCCCGTACAAGCGCGCGTACTAACCCTATTGGCATGCCAATCATATCCTAATTGTTTACTACATTCAACTGGGCAATTTAATCGAATTCACAGCATTAATCATTCAAAGGCACTTCAATATTTTTGTACACATGCTGCAAATCCATTACATACATTTTAATATCACATTAACACAAAATTCCCCACTATAGAACATTCGTTTCTCATTTGTAGTTAATCGCAACATTTAATGTATAAGTAAATAACGGAATTCCACATTGAATACAATTATATCAGCATACATTAATACAACTATAAAAATGTACAATTATATAATTTTACACTATGAACTTACCTCGACAAATACAGTTGTAAAAACGAAGCCGACGACTAATCCGAAACATTAGCTTTTCCTCAGTTTAGATTCGTTTGGTTCATTTCGTGATCTAAATGATGATTTTCATTCAATTAAACCATTCAAATAACTTAATATAATTAATTCAACTTATAACCCTTATTAATAGGGAAATTTATAAAATTACCCCCAATATTTTACCTATTATACAAGTTAGTCCTTAAACTCGAAACTTGCAATTTAACCACTTTTAATTAAAATTCATGCTAGTTGATTTTCCCTTAGTCTTATAACAACCCATATTTTCCCTCATTTCACACAATTTACATTGAATTTTACTATTTCAATAATGTAATCCCTAAACATTTAAATCATCCAAAATCACTTAACAAAATACTTAACAAAAAACATTTCAACTGCAGGGGTCATACGCCCGTGTGGCCAGGCTGTGTGACTCACACGGCTGAGACACACACCCGTGTCTCAGGCCGTGTAACTTTTGAAATAGGGACACACGACCGTGTCCTAGCCTGTGCTCGTGCACATGTGCTAACTGACTTGTTCCCTAAGCACTCAACAGACAACACACAGCCGTGTGAGACGCCTGTGTGGACCTAAAATGTACCTTAAAAAACAAGTTTACAATTTCCTACTTACTTGAGCATTAAGCAACTCAAAAACCATTCGTTTAACCTATTCAAAACACAACCAAATATACTCAAAACATGCTAAAACAATCATCCTAGGTGCCTAACTAATGTACCCTCATTGGTACCACAAGTTATATCATCAAAACATATCATCCATGCATTATTCAAATCAAAGTTTTAAACATGCCAAAATCAATCAATTTGGCCTAGCTTATATCTACCTAAAACATCAAACTTAAATTCACAAACACCTAACAAGTCTTAGTTCAAATCAACATGCCAAATTATGGCTCCAAACACAAATATATACTATATATACTCTAACCAACATTATAACTCCATTACAATCCATTCACAAAATAACTATTAACTAAGACCTCCTAGGTACATGCCATCACACCACATTTCAGATCGAGATCGTTGTTGGATGCTGAGTCGGCGATCAAAAGAGAAGTACCTAACGTGCGCACAGAAAACAAAACTGTACGCTGAGTAAACTCAATGATATTTCTATAATCTGAACAATTAAAGACATAATGATACAAGAATGCATAATTTGAATTATACAAACATACTATTGTCTAAGCTCACAACTATCATATACCATCATTCAAATTCAAGCATATTAGCATATCATTTCATACCATACTCAATTTTCACATGCTATCATATTTGATTTGTTTAACAAATATCTCAATTCACATCACTTGCTATATAAATAGCTTTTCACATATCATTCCACATTTGTTCATACAATGGCATTATCCATTCCATATTCAATTCATGAGTACATAACTCATGTATTTCATTTAATCACAACATATCTCATTTTTCATGTTTCAATTCACTATCTCATTTCCATTTCACATACCATGCCATTCAATTTCGATCATAGAAATTCATTATTTAATTACCCCTATTAACACGACTCGGACTCGAACGAATATACGGATCCAACCAACACACCAGTTTGGCACCTAGTGCCTTATCGGATAAATCTGAAGTAATAACTCTACCCAGCACTATATAAATTGACACCCAGTGTCTCATCGGTTAAACTGAAGCAAATTGGCACCTAGTGCCTCATCGACTCGAAGTCGAAGAAACCCCTGAACTCTTCCTATCCTATGGCATGCCATCTATATCCAACTCAGCCCTATACAGTTAATAGGGTTTCATTTCACTTTTCAACTACAACCAATATCCAATTCTCATATTTGCACATGATCACATTTACACATATGTTCATTTCAATTCAAATAATCAATACATTCATAATGTATATACCAATTCAATCCATTTCAATCAATTGTAATTTCAATTCACTATCAAAGTGCCAAAATACTCACCTCAATCACTTGCCATATGCATTAAATCAAAATACAACAATTAACAACTACGTTCAGATTATAGAAATACAAACCGTGGATTCCGAGCTATTCGACGTCGATTTTATCCTTCCCCTTTTTAGTCGAGGATTCTGATACGACGTTAGCTACGGAATTAAAACAATTAAAATACATCAATACAACACAATTCAATTTCACATTGAATATTTCAATTTTTACTCAGTATTTGCTTAAATTCCAATTTAGTCCCTAAACCGAGACTAATTTTATTCTTCACATTTAATCCTATATTTTTATACTAATTTCACTTTAAGCTAAATTTAGCTTCCTATTTTCAATTAAACCTCTAAATTTAAAAATTTTCAAAATTTTCAAAATTTAGTCCCTATTACCCAAAATTTACAATTTGTTCTACAATTTAATCCTTTTCCATTTCTAACTTAAAAATTTATCAATTTAATCCCTAATACTAAAACTATTCAACATTAACAACATTTAAAATCTTAATGAATGTTAAAATTTCAACATGGGTCGAGTAGTACTTAACACCGAGATTCCAGTAATATAAAAATTACAAGAAAATGGACTAAATTAACTAACCAATTGAACTTGAAAAGTTTTGAACCCTTTGTGGCCTTGCATTCTCCTTCCTTCCTTTCCTTATTTTTTTTCTTTCTTTTCTTTCTTCTTTTTCTCTTAATTTGCATGCTTCCACTTACTATTCTATTATTATAACTATTATTATTATCTTATAACTTATACATATAAATTTTATTTCATTTAATTAAAACATATAACATGTATATATATAATAATAAGTTAACATATAATATATATAATCATCATTAATGCCGTTTACTTAAAGAAACAAAGATATAATTACTTCTTTAATCCCTTTAATTATTTTTAAATCATAACTCAACTTCTACCTTATACGCGATTTAGTCCTTATACTTATTAACTTTTAATTCATGCAAACTCATTTAGCCAAGATCTAATTAACTACACAACTAACTTCGTAAATATTTATTAAAATATTTACGAGTCCAATTTACGAGAACAGAGTCTCGGGAATGCACTTTCCGACATCCTTGACTATAGGGTCATTACATATCTAGTTACTAACTTTAATAGTTCACCAACTAAATTCAAAAACACGTTAAAATCATTCATGGCAAGTCCGTAAAATTTTAACAACTTTACAAATTAACCCCTGAACTAGCTAGGTTAAGCTAATACGAGCTCAAAAACATAAAAATTACTAAAAACGAGGCAAATACCATACCATGCAATGAGTTTAAGCTTGGACGAAACTTGCTTCTCCCTTACCAGTCGCTATTCGGTTTTGCTCCAAAAATAAAAGGAAAAATATTATGATATTATTTTATCATCTTTTATTTTAATTTTTTTATTTACCTATTTACAATTTTAAACGTTTTAAAAACACCAAAATTACACAAAAAAACCAATCCATAAGCATTCACTAACTTAAGATATGATATTATTACCCATTAAGTCCATTAATTTGAGATTTCATAGCCATTTGATCCTTTTTACTAATAGAATAAACTTTTGCACATTTTTCAAATTAGTCTTTTTTACCTAATTAACTATTTAAACGTTAACATTTCTTAACCAAAATTTTATTACACCTATATAACCACTCCGTAAATATTTAATAAAAATATTTACGGTCTCGGTTTATAGAAATAAAATCCCGATCCCTCTTTTTCTAAAATCACTTGACTTAAGGGACTAACCACTTGAACTTAGCTATTCATTCAAATAACATAAATTATCAAATCAAAATTTATTAAAATACTTTATTTGACTCATAAATATTAAATAATAATATTTACGAACTCACTCGTCGAATTTGTGGCCCCGAAACCACTATTTTCAACACCACTAAAAAACGGGTTGTTACAAGCACTATTGCTTTCTCCTTTGCTACTTTTGTAATCTCATTTTCACTCGAGACAATTTGTAACATCCTGCACATGTTCTTTCAATTTGTTTATTCAATCATAGCTCCAAGATTTTTTTTTTTTAAAAAGCCTTGTTATTTGTCTATTCATTTCTTCTTATTGCCGCCCATAAGCACCCATGGCTTCCATTACATTCCTCCTTCAATTGTTTATTTAAGTAAAAACCAAAAGCATTCCACCTTGTACCATGCTTACTTTCAATTTCCCATTGTTTATTCACAAAGCCAAATTCCATTACTTCCAATCACATGCTTGCCGTCCATACCATAGATATTCCTTCTTTAATTCACCCATAATGCCATGTTTATTTAATTCAAATTCACAGATTCCCCTCAATCAACACCTGTTTTTGGCTTCCATTTGTTTATTCATCCATTACCTTATATTCCTTATAATCCCCCAAATTATGCCGTCCATGCTCTCTATATTTTACTTCAATTTTGTGCAATCCTATATATTATAATATAAAATCCAATTGCCATCATTTGGTGTGGCCGAATATCTCCCATCAATCCATCTTTCACCTTTGTTTTTTTTTAAAATAAAAAAAACATACAACTCATGCCCATCCATTTTTGTCGTCCCACAAACTTTTTTGTTCTCTTTTAAGTGCTATCCATAGCCTTATTATATTAAGGCCCCACCAAACATTAAGAAAGAAATCATTAAATAATAATAATATGGGGGACATATTGGCACAAAAAGGGGAGGGTATGGTTGGCAAATTTTGACCATTTGGGTCTTGTATGGGGATGGTTTTGAGTGTTAGGGGAGGGTAGCTGAACTTTGCTTGGTGTTTTAGTAAAGTTTTAGTGTTTGTTTTGGTCAAATTCCTTTATGCAACTTTGTAACAATTTCTCTTCTCTCTTCAAATTTCCTTCTTGCCGAATCCTCAAATTTGAGTGTGCAGATTCTCTTCTTTTCTTTCCTTCTTGTTGCCGAATGTACACCAACCATTGAGATCAAAATTTGTTCTTTCATCTTTCTTGAAAATCAAGCTAGTCAAACATCATTCTTCTTATTTCTTTTCTTTTTCACGAAATCCTTCAAGCATCTCTTTCGTCTTAATTCTTTTCACCATAGACGAATATCAACATACAATTTTCTCTATAACCGAACCTTCATCTCTTCTCTAATTCTTCTTCTCATCCATATTAACATCCATTTCTTGATCAATCGGTAAGTGTTCTTTTTCAACTTTTATTTTCTTTCTTTTATGGCCGAATTTATGTTTGGTTTGTGATGGTCATTTTGACCGAGACCATTACCTTACTTTTCTCTCATTCGAGATCATTTTCTTCTTCGTAGTGATATAGTGGAAGTTAGAAACTTTGATTTTTCCGAAGTCATCTTTTAATCGCTAGAAAATGATTCTAAAATCTTAGAGGTAAGAGTTCTTCACGGATTTTATAATCATTTTTTTATTTGATTAAGATGGTGATGATGAATCGATATTATTATTATAGGGAATCTATCGCTCGATCTTTCATCTTGAGATCATACGGACTTTTTGTGGTAAGATGACCCTATTCCTTAAATCAATCGTTCATAACAAGGTAATATTAGTTTGGACTAATATTTGTTCGCAATTGTGAGACATCAGTGATTCTGGACTTTCCATCGGGTTGTGAATCGTTAACCGGGAAAAACCGACAAATTGTAGTTGTTCACGATTCCGAGGGTAAATTTTAGATCGTTTGTTTTAAAATAGATTTATTAAATCGCGTGTGTCGACTAATCAAGCGTTATAAAATTTTAGGTGTCGACGATCGAGAGAGCATAGTGCTTACCGTGATCAGGTGTGTAATTTCACACTTACCTCATGGGTTAGATGTCATACCGTAATTAAACATTAGACTAAAAACCGCAACATTGATGAAATCAGAAAATATGGTATAATAACACTTTAGAGTTAAGTGCATGAAATCAGTATTAAATCGCAAAAATTACGAAATTGCCCTTAATGGGCTATTATGTTAAAAAGTGGTATTTTGGGCCTCATGTGATAAATGGGCCATACGGATTATTTGATAAAATTGGCCAAGTGTGAAAATTTTGAAAAGGGCCTCATGTGATTAATGGGCCAAATTGCTAGATTACTTAATGGGCCAAATTGCTAGATTGCTTAATGGGCCAAATTGCTAGATTGCTTAATGGGTCGAATTGCTAGATTATCATATGGGCCAAAATGAGAAATGGGTCAACTTGTGGTATGGGCCTTATGTTGAAATTATCATATGAATATTGTGATGCTTGATATATGTATACATTATTGCATGGGTTGGGATAAAATTGAAGAGAAGTTCTGGTGGCTCTGCCACAGTCTAGTTCGGGTGGCTCAGCCACAAACTTTTTAAATGGCTTTATGCCTGCGATTGGTGTGTTGGCGGGGTGGGTTGACTTGATCCCCACAGGTGTGGGATGGAAATCTAGGCTTGGTTGGGAATTTCATTTCACATGCATTTTTTTTACTATGTTGTTAAATTCGTTAATGGGCTCAAGCCCAAATAAAAATGCTTTGATGATTTGGCCTAGTGGACTTGGTAAGTGGGTTACACACTGAGTTCAAAGTAACTCACCCTATTTTCTTACCCTTCTCAGGTAATGATAATTGATGGAGGCTTGGGCCGAGGATGACTTCGCGGGGGCCATACTTCAAATGATGGTTTTTTTTTTTTATGAACTTTGAACTACTCTTTAGTATTTTACTTAATTAATTTTTCAGTTGTGATGTAATAAGGCCTCTATTATTATTATTTTTATGGATTTTTAATTGTGGATGAATTTTAATATGTTTTAGATACTAAAAGGGGCCTATTTTAAATTTTATAATGTTTTCTTTAATTTACTTATAAAAAGAGGTTTTTCTTAAATATCTCAATCTCGTAAAAATTTTGTGAAACTCTTATGAATTTTGTTTTCAAAATCTTTTTGAATTCATTTTAAACTTCTTTAAAAAAAATAATAACCAATTATTTCTTCGAGATCAAATTATAAACACTTATACTCTAAAATCATTGATTTCAAATTAACATCGGTTTCTGATAAACTCCATCACCAAAATAGTTTTTGAAGATTTGTTTTCTTTAAATCATTTAATGATTAGATGTATGTTCGATTTGTGTGGCATGCCAAGTCTGGTCTTAACGCATAGGCTGGGTTTGGGGTGTTACATTTTATGGTATCAGAGCCAGTTTTAAAACTCGGTTGTGGTTTGGGTTTAACAACAATTTTGTTTAAAACTGTTTAAATTTCTAGACTTTATGTTTTAAAGGTAGTATGGCACCACGAGCATCTGTTACCAAGTCAAGTAAGTATTTGCATATTGGATGTTTATTATTGTGATATGATCATATGAACACTCTAGAACTTTTAGTTTTAGGTGTTGAAAACGGTAGAGATCGAGATTATAGGATGTGATTGCGAAAATAACTCTATCTCTTATATCTCATAAAATATCGTTAATAAACACTGAAATAGTATTTTGATTTATAAAACTGTAATCAGATTAAACCGAAATAGTCGGTATGAGCACTAGAGGACGTGGACGTAGACGCGGTAGACGTGGCCGTGGTAGAGGACAAGGTGCTAGGGTTGCGTCTGAAACGCCAGGTCATATACCGGAAATGGACGCACCTGCGTCACCCGGGAGTGAGACTGGATCACATGACCATACGAGAGAGGACAATGCTTTGACTCAAGCAATGTTGCGAGTCCTAAAAAGGGTAGCTGGGACTAGAACTGGGCCAGCAGCTCGTGGATCGATATCAGAACGACTTAAATCAATTGGTGCCGAAGTTTTTAGAGGTGTCTCTGATGTAGCTTCGAATGTTGCGGAATATTAGCTCGAGGCAGTGGAACGAATCATGGACGATTTGGAGTGCACCACTGAGCAAAAGCTAAGAGGAGCCGTGTCCTTGTTAAGGGACGAGGCGTATCAATGGTGGCTTACTGTTCGAGAAGGCACTGAGGTTGTATTGGTTACTTGGGATTTCTTCAAAGCTGCTTTCCAAGGGAAGTATATCGGGACAAGTTATGTGGATGCCCGGAGGAAGGAATTCCTGAATCTGGTTCAAGGAAATAAGACGGTGGCAGCTTACGAGGCAGAATTTCTACGATTGAGTCGTTATGCTTGGACTATAGTGCCAACGGATCATGAGCGTTGTGTACGCTTTGAAGATGGGCTGAATGATGAGTTGCGGGTACTAATAGCCCCACAACAAGTAAGGACTTTTGCCACGCTTGTGGAGAAAGCTAAGATAGCCGAAGAGGCTAAGAACTCAGAACGCCAGAACCGGGAAAGAGTCAGAGGCAAGAGGGACTTTAAGTACTCGGGTTCTTCTAAAAGGTTCCAAAAGAGGCCTCGAAATGATGAGTCAGCTCAAACTAGAACACCTGTGACTACCAATCAAAGTCGAGACTGTGTCGACTGTGGGAAACGACACCCCGGGGAATGCTGGAAGAAAACTGATGGTTGTTATAAATGTGGTTCCAAGGATCATCAATATAGGAATTGCCCTCGACGGACTGCTCCGAATCAAGAAGCTCGTAACTTTGATGCACAGCCAGCCAGAGGCGCTCAACAGCCATCGAGAGGTCGTGGTGGTAATGGTGCTGGTCGTGGTCAAGGTGCACCGGGTCGAGGAAATGGCTTTAGAGGTAACACGGAGGCAAGACAGCGGGGTTGGTCTATGCGGTCAGGCGTCGTGAAGATGATGATGCACCTGATGTGATAACTGGTACGTTCTTCATTTTTGATGTACCTGTTACTGCTTTGATAGATATCGGGTCTACCCACTCGTATGTTGCTAGTGCCATATCTGGAAACCTGAATATTAGATCTGAGATTACCGATAGAGAGATGACGGTAATTAGTCCTTTAGGACAGTCTGTAATCGTGAATAATTTGTATAGAGACGTGCCTTTAGAAATTCAAAGAGAAATATTTTTGGCGGATTTGATGGAACTGCCTTTCGGCGAGTTCGATCTTATTTTGGGTATGGACTGGTTGGTGAAACACCATGCGAACTTGGATTGTGCTGCAAAGCGGATGACGCTAAGAACTCCGGAAGATAAGGAAGTGGTGATGATAGGTGAAAGGAGAAACTATCTATCGAATGTGGTGTCTGCTTTAAAGGAAGAAAAGTTGTACGAAAAGGGTGTGGAGCATTCCTAGCCTTCATTAGCGCGTTGGATGCCAAGGAAGTGTCAGTAGAAGGAGTTAAAACGGTAAAGGAGTTTTCAAACGTCTTTCCCGAAGAACCGGGAGGTAGAGTTTGACATTGAGCTACTACCAAGAACGGCTCCGATGTCCATTGCTCCTTATAGAATGGCGCCGAAGGAGTTAACAGAGCTTAAAGCTCAAATTCAGGAGTTGTTGGATCGGGGATTCATTCGACTGAGTGTGTCACCATGGGGAGCACCGGTCTTGTTCGTCAAAAAGAAAGATGGGTCGATGCGTATGTGCATCGATTATAGGCAGTTGAATAAGTTGACGATCAAGAATAGGTATCCGTTGCCAAGAATCGATGATCTGTTCGACCAACTGGGAGGAGCTTCAGTTTTCTCGAAGATAGATTTGAGATCTGGTTATCACCAACTTAAGGTCAAGGAGGCAGACATTCATAAGACTGCATTTTGAACTCGTTATGGGCATTATGAGTTCTTGGTGATGCCATTCGGGTTGACTAACGCACCAGCTGCATTTATGGACCTGATGAACCGGATCTTCCAACCCTATTTAGACCAGTTTGTAGTGGTGTTCATAGATGACATCTTGGTGTACTCGAAGAATGAGGAAGAGCACGATTCACATCTGCGGGTAGTATTGCAAATATTGCGGGAAAAGAAACTTTATGCCAAATTCAGTAAGTGCGAATTTTGGCTGAAAGAAGTGACCTTCTTGGGGCATGTTGTGTCGGCCGAAGGAATTAGAGTTGATCCCCAGAAAGTAGAGGCTGTGTTGGATTGGAAACCACCGAAGACAGTAGCCGGAATTCAGAGTTTCCTAGGGTTGGCTGGTTATTACCTGTGTTTTGTTGAGGGGTTTTCGTTGATTGCTGCACCCCTAACTAAATTATTGCGCAAAGGAGTACCTTTTGTGTGGTCAGATCCGTAGCAAGAAAGTTTCGAGAAATTGAAGAAGATTCTGACGGAAGCACCAGTACTGATTCAACCTGAAGCTGGAAAAGAGTTTGTTGTTTACTGTGATGTGTCACACATGGGCTTAGGATGTGTACTGATGCAAGGTGGAAAAGTGGTGACTTATGCATCTCATTAGTTAAGGCCGCATGAAGTAAATTACCCTACTCACGATTTGGAGTTGGCGGCAGTGGTGTTTGCTTTGAAGATTTGGAGGCACTACCTATACGGTGAGAAGTCGATCATTTATACGGATCATAAGAGTCTAAAGTACCTCCTTACCCAAAAGGAGTTGAACTTAAGACAGCGGAGATGGATAGAGCTGTTGAAGGATTATGACTTCTCAATCCAGTATCATCCCGGAAAGGCTAACGTGGTGGCAGACGCGTTGAGTCGTAAGGTGATATCAGATTTGAGAGCGATGTTCGCTCACCTTAGTTTGTATGAAGATGGTAGTCTGCTAGCCGAACTTCAGGTGAAGCCTGTGTGGTTAGATCAGATTAAGGAAAAACAATTATCAGATGAAAAGTTGAGTTCCCTATTTCAGCAAGTGGAAAGCGGTGAGAAAGGGGATTTTGAAATGAATAATGATGGAGTATTGTGTTTCTGCAGAAGAATTTGTATTCCCAAAGACTTAGAATTGAGGCAAATGATTTTGCGAGAGGCGCATAGTAGCCCATATGCTATGCACCACGGGGGAAATAAAATGTATCGAGACCTCCGAGAGCAATATTGGTGGCCAGGGTTGAAACAGGAGGTTACTGATTTTGTGAGTAGGTGCTTAACATGTCAGCAAGTGAAGGCGGAACATCAATTACCGTCGGGATTGCTACAATCGGTGAAGATTCCATTATGGAAATGGGAAAGAATAACGATGGATTTTGTTAGTGGGTTACCCTTAACGCCTACTAAGAAAAATTCCATTTGGGTAATAGTGGATCGGTTGACGAAGACTGCCCATTTCCTACCTGTTTGTATGGATTACTTATTGCAAAAGTTGGCCAAGTTATACGTAGCTGAGATCGTGAGGTTACATGGGGTACCAGTGTCTATTATTTCGGATAGGGACCCTAGGTTTACATTACGATTTTGGAAAGCCTTACATGAAGCTTTGGGAACCAAGTTGAATTTCAGTACGGCTTTTCATCCTCAGTCAGATGGACAATTAGAGAGAGTAATTCAGATTTTGGAAGACATGTTAAGGGGCTGTGTGATTGACTTCAGGGGTAGTTGGGAGGATTTCCTACCGTTGGCAGAATTTGCTTATAACAATAGCTATCAATCCAGCATCCAGATGGCACCCTACGAGGCATTGTACGGTCGTAGGTGTCGTACTCCTACTTGTTGGACTGAATTGGGGGAGCGACAGTTATTGGGTCCTGAACTGATATCGGAGACGGAGGAAAAAGTAAAGGTAATTCGGGCACGGTTAAAAATAGCTTCGGATAGACAAAAATCTTATGCGGATCTGAAGCGTAAGGATATTGAGTTTGCGGTGGGAGATCAGGTATTTCTAAAGGTCTCACCTTGGAAGAAGATCTTCAGATTTGGAAGGAAAGGAAAATTGAGCCCTAGGTTTATCGGACCGTACCGTGTGTTGAAGCGTATTGGGCCAGTAGCTTATCAGCTTGAGTTACCTCCGGAGTTGAGCCAGATACATAGTGTATTTCATGTCTCAATGTTAAGGCGTTATCGATTGGATCCGTCTCATATTGTACCGATAGCAGAAATTGAGATAAGACCTGATTTGTCGTTCGAGGAGGAACCGGTACAAATTCTAGATCGAGACGTTAAGGTACTGAGAAGGAAGACTGTGCCTTAGTTAAAGTTCTATGGTGTAATCACGATCGGAGGAAGCTACATGGGAGCCTGAGGAAACGATTCGGCAACAATATCCCCATCTCTTTTAATCAGGTAAATTTCGAGGACGAAATTTTCTTTAAGGGGGTAGAATTGTAACATCCTGCACATGTTCTTTCAAATTGTTTATTCAATCATAGCTCCATGATTTTTTTTTTTTTAAAAAGCCTTGTTATTTTGTCTATTCATTTCTTCTTATTGCCGCCTATAAGCACCCATGGCTTCCATTACATTCCTCCTTCAATTGTTTATTTAAGTAAAAACCAAAAGCATTCCACCTTGTACCATGCTTACTTTCAATTTCCCATTGTTTATTCACAAAGCCAAATTCCATTACTTCCAATCACATGCTTGCCGTCCATACCATAGATATTCCTTCTTTAATTCACCCATAATGCCATGTTTATTTAATTCAAATTCAAAGATTCCTCTCAATCAACACCTGTGTTTGGCTTCCATTTGTTTATTCATCCATTACCTTATATTCCTTATAATCCCCCAAATTATGCCGTCCATGCTCTTTATATTTTACTTCAATTTTGTGCCATCCTATATATTATAATATAAAATCCAATTGCCATCATTTGGTGTGGCCGAATATCTCCCACCAATCCATCTTTCACCTTTGTTTTTTTTTTAAAATAAAAAAAACATACAACTCATGCCCATCCATTTTTGTCGTCCCACAAACTTTTTTGTTCTCTTTTAAGTGCTATCCATAGCCTTATTATATTAAGGCCCCACCAAACATTAAGAAAGAAAACATTAAATAATAATAATATGGGGGACATATTGGCACAAAAAGGGGAGGGTATGGTTGGCAAATTTTGACCATTTGGGTCTTGTATGGGGATGGTTTTGAGTGTTAGGGGAGGGTAGCTGAACTTTGCTTGGTGTTTTAGTAAAGTTTTAGTGTTTGTTTTGGTCAAATTCCTTTATGCAACTTTTGTAACAAGTTCTCTTCTCTCTTCAAATTTCCTTCTTGCCGAATCCTCAAATTTGAGTGTGCAGGTTCTCTTCTTTTCTTTCCTTCTTGTTGCCGAATGTACACCAACCATTGAGATCAAAATTTGTTCTTTCATCTTTCTTGAAAATCAAGCTAGTCAAACATCCTTCTTCTTATTTCTTTTCTTTTTCACGAAATCCTTCAAGCATCTCTTTCGTCTTAATTCTTTTCACCATAGACGAATATCAACATACAATTTTCTCTATAACCGAACCTTCATCTCTTCTTTAATTCTTCTTCTCATCCATATTAACATCCATTTCTTGATCAATCGGTAAGTGTTCTTTTTCAACTTTTTATTTTCTTTCTTTTATGGCCGAATTTATGTTTGGTTTGTGATGGTCATTTTGACCGAGACCATTACCTTACTTTTCTCTCATTCGAGATCATTTTCTTCTTCGTAGTGATATAGTGGAAGTTCAAAACTTTGATTTTTCCTAAGTCATCTTTTAATCGCTCAAAAACGATTCTAAAATCTTAGAGGTAAGAGTTCTTCACGGATTTTATAATCACTTTTTTATTTGATTAAGATGGTGATGATTAATCGATATTATTATTATAGGGACTCTATCGCTCGATCTTTCATCTTGAGATCATACGGACTTTTTGTGGTAAGACGACCCTATTCCTTAAATTAATCGTTCATAACAAGGTAATATTAGTTTGGACTAATATTTGTTCGCAATTGTGAGACATCAGTGATTCTGGACTTTCCATCGGGTTGTGAATCGTTAACCGGGAAAAACCGACAAATCGTAGTTGTTCACGATTCCGAGGGTAAATTTTAGATCGTTTGTTTTAAAATAGATTTATTAAATCGCGTGTGTCGACTAATCAAGCGTTATAAAATTTTAGGTGTCGACGATCGAGAGAGCGTAGTGCTTACCGTGATCAGGTGTGTAATTTCACACTTACCTCATGGGTTAGATGTCATACCGTAATTAAACATTAGACTAAAAACCGCAACGTTGATGAAATCGGAAAATATGGTATAATAACACTTTAGTGTTAAGTGCATGAAATCAGTATTAAATCGCGAAAATTACAGAATTGCCCTTAATGGGCTATTATGTTAAAAAGTGGTATTTTGGGCCTCATGTGATAAATGGGCCATACAGATTATTTGATAAAATTGGCCAAGTGTGAAAATTTTGAAAAGGGCCTCATGTGATTAATGGGCCAAATTGCTAGATTGCTTAATGGGCCGAATTGCTAGATTGCCATATGGGCCAAAATGAGAAATGGGTCAACTTGTGGTATGGGCCTTATGTTGAAATTATCATATGAATATTGTGATGCTTGATATATGTATACATTATTGCATGGGTTGGGATAAAATTGAAGAGAAGTTCTGGTGGCTCTGCTACAAACTTTTTAAATGGCTTTATGCCTGCGATTGGTGTGTTGGCGGGGTGGGTTGACTTGATCCCCACAGGTGTGCTGGTTGGTACGGGTGGTGTGTAGCGGATGGAAATCTAGGCTTGGTTGGGAATTTCATTTCACATACATTTTTTTTACTATGTTGTTAAATTCGTTAATGGGCTCAAGCCCAAGTAAAAATGCTTTGATGATTTGGCCTAGTGGACTTGGTAAGTGGGTTACACACTGAGTTCAAAGTAACTCACCCTGTTTTCTTACCCTTCTCAGGTAATGATAATTGATGGAGGCTTGGGCCGAGGATGACTTTGCGGGGGCCATACTTCAAATGATGGTTTTTTTTTATGAACTTTGAACTACTCTTTAGTATTTTACTTAATTAATTTTTCAGTTGTGATGTAATAAGGCCTCTATTATTATTTTTTTTATGGATTTTTAATTGTGGATGAATTTTAATATGTTTTAGATACTAAAAGGGGACTATTTTAAATTTTATAATGTTTTCTTTAATTTACTTATAAAAAGAGGTTTTTCTTAAATATCTCAATCTCGTAAAAATTTTGTGAAACTCTTATGAATTTTGTTTTCAAAATCTTTTTGAATTCATTTTAAACTTCTTTAAAAAAAATAATAACCAATTATTTCTTCGAGATCAAATTATAAACACTTATACTCTAAAATCATTGATTTCAAATTAACCCCGGTTTTTGATAAACTCCATCACCAAAATAGTTTTTGAAGATTTGTTTTCTTTAAATCATTTGATGATTAGATGTATGTTCGATTTGTGTGGCATGCCAAGTCTGGTCTTAACGCATAGGCCGGGTTTGAGGTGTTACACAATTAACATAGGAAGAAAGCCAATCCTTAGGCTCTTCACATAATCCAAGAAGAATCTCCGCTATTATGTTGTTATTCCCATGGGGCCAAGCTTCAATACACGACTTCACTTCAAAACTGATTTTCATTAAGAATATTGAAGTTCACATAATTGAAATTGTTGGGACTTTTTTCCATCAAACAAAATTACAACACATTCCTTTGGTTGTGCACTTGCTCATATCTTATAGGTGAACTTGTTTACAACCTTTTCAATTGAGCCTCCTCTACTTAGTTCAATGAACAGGGATCCCAAGTGCTTCTCTCATTGGAAGGTTTCATCCAAGCCAAAGGGAAGGGAGCTCACCACTAGAACTTTGTTTGATCTTGATGTATTTATCCCGCATCAAACGCGGGTTACTGGTGGTATTATTAACGATGGCCTTCTGTCCCCTTCGAGTTGTAAACATCGTGAACCCCTCTTGATTAACTTCACTGGCAGGAGTTACAATGTATATCCTCCTAAATACATTCACAATAGCTTCTTCTCCATGTAAGTGGCAACCTAAAAAATACGCCATTAAAATCCACCAGTAATAATCCATTCCACTCTATAGGAATTCAAAATTTTGAAAAAAAGGGATGTAGAGGCAAATGAAGCCCTGCTTAAAATACATACAAGGGTAGTAAAAACCAACTATTCTTTTTTTTTTTTTGTGTGTGTGGTTTTCTATTTCACTCAAATGGTGTCTGTAACACTCTAGCCCATATCCATCATCGGAATAGGGTTACAAAGTATTTCCAGAGTTTACATATCACATACTATTAATTCATGTCATTTACTATTCATATCTAAAACCAATCATATCATCCCTTAAATGGACCCTCGAGGCCCAATCTATGTATTAGAAATAAATTGGGACTATATCAGAAACTCAAAGAATTTTTTACGAAATTCCAAAATTTTTCTTAAATACATGGGTCACACGCCCGTGCGGATGTGACACACCCGTGTTCCAGGTCGTGTGGGCATTCGATGTGAGGCATACAACCGTGTCCTAGCTGTTGGAACGCCAGATACCCCATGGCCCAGCAGAATAAAATTAGATCCAGCGATCCAAATCATGAATCCATGTGTGAGGAACGAATCGGGGTGAAATAAAGGTTTCGAAATTACCAAAACTTCAATCTGAGTAGACAGCGACGCCTTGTCAACAAGAGTTTTGATCTACTGTCGAATCAAGCCACAACCTTTTCCGATGTCGGCCTCTACGTAATCCACCCGGTTTGACTATGAACGGAAGAAATCTCCAAAACTGTTTTGGAGGTTTATTTGCTTGACGGCTGCTAGACCTAACAAGCAATCTCTTAGGGTTTTCCCATAAGCTTTGTCTCTTTTAAATACCTTTTATATTGGGTATCCTTTAAATTGGGCCTTTTATAATGGGTATCTTTTTCATTGGGCCCATTTAATTGGTATCCTTTTAATACCCTTTTATAATTGGTATCTCTTGAATGTATCATAAGATTAAATAAATACAATAAAGTTTTTAACCGAAAATTATAATTACATTAATTATATTCGAAAATTATAATTACATTAATTATAATAAGGATTTCGGTAAACTATATTTATTTAAATTTATATATGAATCAAATTCATATATTAATAGAATTATGTTGTCATTATGTGTACAACATCCTTGTACATATAATATGTTCAATATTTGATTGCCCAATTAAATTAATTCTTTAATTAATTTAATTCATGTGACAACCAAAAACAATACCAATTATATTTTATTCCGTTCATTTAAACCATAGGGTGTGACCCTGTAGGTTCTTGCAACGTTAGCAGTAATAATAGAACGATTCTAATGTCACAAACAATGAGTGGCATCTAGCAATGCATCATTGCTACCTAAGTTACAAGAAGTCATGATTCCACATAACCTTTTGTGATTAACCTTTCATTCATTAATCCTTAAGTCCTTTATCTCTAGAATGGACACAAGTCATGGAATAGTCACACTTGTATAGTCCATCCCATGTTTCTTGATATCTTGAGTAGACTATGATATACAAATTAGTATGACATCTCATGTCAACTTATTTGAGCATGGCCATGCATTTCTAGTCTCACTCAATCAAGTGGCCTAAGATATTACTCCCATTATGTAGGAGGGACTTATCCTATATTGATCAACCATATCCCTTTACATAGATTGTGGTATATCCAACATCAGCCTTTATAGAACAACCAGTTACGGTGTACGTTTGACTGTATCAAAATATACAACTCACGATGTTGAGATAATAATTATCTCAAGTCTGAGGATCATATACATATTAATCACTATGAGTAATGTTGTGACAATTACATAATAATCCAATAAACATACTCATAACGGGTCAATCCAATATGTTGTTCTCTAACACACATATTCATGCATTGATTTTGACAATCCACATCAATGACAACTCTTTATCATCAATCAACTACATGTTAGTCTTAATGCATTATTGTTGTCCTAGTCAACAATAATACTCGACTAAGGATCTTTTAAGAATAATCATATTATTCTCAGGACATTATTATAAAACAGTTTATTTGTATACACAGATAGAAAAAACTGAAATAATAATGACAACGCTTTATATTAATAAATATGGTAAATAAAGTATGTTATTACAACCATCTCATGATTGATCTTTGGGCATACTCTTACAATCTCCCACTAGCACTAAGACCAATCACTCATATATCTAATACCAAGTGACTTAGTGTGACGATCATGCTTCTGCTGTGTTAGAGGCTTGGTCAGGGGATCAGCAATGTTATCATCTGAAGGTACTCTGCATATCTCTACATCCCCTCGATCGATAATCTCTCGAATAAGATGGTAGCGTCTAAGTATATGTTTGGATCGCTGGTGAGATCTGGGTTCTTTAGCTTGTGCAATAGCTCCATTGTTATCACATCGGAGTTCTATAGCATCTGATATGCTAGGCACAACCCCTAGTCCAGTAATGAACTTCTTGATCCCAACCGTTTCCTTTGCTGCCTCACTGGCTGTAATATACTCAGCCTCTGTTGTAGAATCGGCTACTGTACTTTGCTTTGAACTCTTCCAGCTCACAGCACCACCATTAAGGCAAAACACAAAACCTGATTGCGATCGAGAATCGTCCTTGTCAGTTTGGAAGCTGGCATCAGTGTAACCTTTTACACTTAACTCTTCCTCACCTCCATATAATAGGAACGTATCCTTAGTTCTTCTTAAGTACTTAAGGATACTCTTGACTGTGGTCCAGTGACCTTCACCGGGATCTACTTGATACCTGCTCGTCATACTTAAGGCATACGAGACATCTGGACGGGTACATAACATAGCATACATGATAGATCCAATAGCGGAAGCATATGGAATTTTACTCATGCGTTCTCTCTCTTGTGGAGTTGAAGGACACATTTCCTTCAAGAGTGAAATACCATGTCTCATAGGTAGGAATCCTCTTTTAGATTCTTCCATACTGAACCTTTTCAGTACTTTATCTATGTATGTACTTTGGCTTAGACCTAGTAGTCGTCTTGATCTATCTCTATAGATCTTGACTCCTAAGATATAAGTGGCTTCGCCCAAGTCCTTCATAGAAAAACAACTTCTTAACCAAGTCTTAATAGACTGCAAGGTAGGTATGTCATTTCCCATGATAAGTATGTCATCCACATATAGTACCAAGAATGTGATAGTGCTCCCACTAACTTTCTTGTAAACACATGGTTCATCTTCATTTTTGATAAAACCAAACTCTTTGATTGCATCATTAAAACGAATATTCCAACTTCGAGAAGCTTGCTTTAATCCATAAATGGATCTTTGTAGCTTACATATCTTTCTAGCATCCTTTGGATTTACAAAACCTTCAGGTTGTGTCATATACACATCCTCTTCAAGTTTCCCGTTAAGGAAAGCTATTTTGACGTCCATCTGCCAGATTTCATAATCATGAAATGCAGCTATGGCGAGCAAGATCCCGATGGATTTAAACATAGCTACAGGAGAAAAGGTTTCATCATAGTCAACACCATGAATTTGGCGAAAACCTTTAGCGACTAATCGCCCTTTGTATGTTTGTACATTACCATCCATGTCTATTTTCTTTTTGAAAACCCATTTGCACCCTATAGGTTTAACCCCTTCGGGTGGGTCAATCAAAGTCCATACTTGGTTTTCATACATGGAATCCATCTCAGATCTCATGGCCTCAAGCCATTTCTCAGAGTCTGGGCTCGTCACCGCTTCTTGATAAGTCCTAGGCTCATCTTGATCTATAAGAAGAACGTCACCATGCGTTGTAATGAGAAATCCATATCTCTCAGGTGCACGGCGTTCTCTTAAAGATCTGCGCGGTGGTTGTGTTTCTACAGCAGTTGTTTGTTCCTCAATTTCTTGTGGAATTTGCTTTTGTTCAATCTCTGGTTCAGTGGCATCTTGTGATTCTTGAATTTCTTCAAGTTCAATCTTTCTCCCACTTCCTTTTCTAGAAGTAAATTCTCTCTCTAGGAAGACACCAGTCCGAGCAACAAAAATTTTGTTCTCAGTGGGATTAAAAAAATAATATCCTTTGGTTTCTTTTGGATACCCCACAAAAATACACCTTTCAGATTTGGGTTCAAGCTTAGTAGACGTCTGACATTTAACATAAGCTTCACAACCCCAAATTTTCATAAAAGACATACTAGGACGTTTCCCAGTCCACATCTCATATGGCGTCTTTTGAACCGATTTAGATGGAACACGATTTAGTGTGAAAGCAGCAGTCTCAAGTGCATGTCCCCAAAAGGAAGTCGGTAGATCAGCATGACTCATCATGGATCGAACCATGTCTAACAAAGTTCGATTTCTTCTCTCAGATACTCCATTCCATTGAGGAGTACCAGGAGGAGTAAGTTGTGAGACAATCCCACATTCTTTCAAAAGATCATCAAACTCTAGGCTCAAATACTCTCCACCTCGATCAGATCGAAGTGACTTGATAGTTTTGCCTAGTTGATTTTGTACTTCATTTTTGAATTCCTTGAACTTTTCAAGGGACTCAGACTTATGGTGCATGAGATAAACATACCCATATCTACTGAAATCATCAGTGAAAGTAATGAAGTAGTGAAATCCACCTCTGGCCTGTGTATTTATTGGTCCACATACATCAGAATGTATTAGGCCCAATAAATCACTAGCTCGTTCACCTTTTCCAGAAAAAGGAGATTTAGTCATTTTTCCCAATAAGCAAGATTCACATACTTCAAATTGTTCAAAAACAAATGAATTCAGGAGACCATCTTTATGGAGTTTGGATATGCGTTTCTCACTTATGTGGCCCAAACGACAATGCCAAAGATAAGTTTGATTTGAGTCATTTATTTTAGATCTTTTAGTATTTATGTTGTAAATGGGATTCGTTTGATCTAAAATATAGAGGCCATTTATTAATTGTGCCGAACCATAAAAACATTATTGAGATAAAAGGAACAACAATTATTCTTAATAATTATCTCAAAACCAATTTTGTCTAAACAAGAAATTGAAATAATGTTTTTAGTCAAACTGGGCACAAGATAACAATCCTCTAAACATAAATCAAGTCCACTAGGCAAAGATAAAGTATATGTTCCCACAGCTAATGCAGCAACTTTTGCTCCATTTCCAACTCGTAGGTCCACATCTCCTCTAGCCAAGTCCTACTCCTTTGTAGTCCCTGTACAGAAGTACAAATATGAGAACCACAACCAGTATCTAATACCCAAGAAGTAGTAGTTGATAAATTAATATCAATAACATAAATACCTGAAGCAGACATTCCGCTTGCTTTAGCCTTCTTGACTTCCTCAAGATAGACAGGGCAGTTCCGTTTCCAATGTCCAGTCACACCATAATGAAAACAGTTTCCTTCCTTAGACACCCCACCTTTAGGTTTCAGTGCAGCCTTTCCTTTTCCAAATTTGGGCTTACCTTTGCCCTTGGGCTTTGTTTGAACTTTGGCCTTTCCCTTGCCCTTGTTATTACGGACCATCAGTATGGGCTTGGGTCCAACCTTTTTCAAGTTGCCTTCAGCAGTTCGTAACATACTGAGCAATTGTGGTAGAGTCTTGTCAATTTCATTCATATTGAAATTGAGGACAAACTGGCTGTAGCTATCCGGCAACGATTGTAAAATAACATCAGTGGCCAACTCTTGGCTCAATGGAAACCCAAGCTTAGACAGGCTTTCAATATAGCCAATCATCTTAAGGACATGAGGTCCTACTGGGCTTCCTTCAGCCAACTTACATTGGAATAGGGCCTTAGAGATATCAAACCTCTCTTGCCGTGCTTGTCCCTGATAAAGTTCTTTCAGGTGCTCGATCATATCATAAGCAACCATGTCCTCATGTTGCTTCTGAAGTTCAGGATTCATAGTGGCAAGCATAAGACATCCAACATCTATCATGTCATCGAGATACTTCTTGTAAGCATCTCTATCAGTCCTCGAGGCATTAGCGGGTGGTTCATTAGGAAGTGGTTGTTCAATGACATATAATTTCCGTTCTTGTTTAAGGACAATCCTCAAGTTACGGAACCAATCAAGAAAATTCAAACCATTCAATTTGTCCTTCTCAAGGACCGATCGCAATGAGAGTGTACTAGAGTTTGCAGCCATAATATATCTACAACAATTAAATATGCATGTGAGTAAATTTACCAATTTTATATCAATCATTAAAAAGACTTTATTAAATGATATTCCCACTATTTTATTTCAAAATTAATAACCCTCGTATATTAATCTCGGAAAAACTTTCTCAAAAGTATTTCTAGTAGGTTAAGGATCCATATTTCACCACCTCTTAAGTCAGCTTTGGCTTTACTCTTAAGATTATGGTTATTTAGGTAAGCAACATTTGCTAATTACATCATATGTAACTCCTAATATTTGGTGAACAACTCTTGTTCTAATCATCTTATGATTTATCCAATTTACTTGCCTCTAGGTTTCTAATCCTATTAGAGTAACCTAGTTAAGTCATTAACCAATTTTTTTTTAACCAGCGAATATCACTTGTTTATTCTTCGCGTTTAACCAAGATAAATACTAGTACTTCGCTTTGGCAGAACCTACATAGTATTGATCGAGGCCTTAACGAGGGCAAAATTGGAAGGCCATATTGACTTAATATTTTAATAGAGGGATTTTATTAAGGTTGTTGCATCTCACCAATTATGGTATACTTTAGCCCATTTAGTCTTCTAATCGATCTCATCAATTAATAGGGTTTATTATCATCAAGTTTTAATATATATAATTGGCATGCTTTAGACATCCATAGCATCTCATACATGAATAAATAAAGCAATAAATAAATGCAATAGTTATAGCCCATAAACTAAAGTGGTTCAACCCAAGCCAATGGGAAAACCAAAAAGAAACTTAAAGGTGTAAGCCATTTCACAAGCTATCATTCACAATCATTCTCCCACCTTCCTTCTCGTTTGGCCCACAGCAACTCTTGCAAATTACAATATGTAGAAACTCGTTTTACATACGAGGGAATAAGATGAGAAGAGAAATATAAGAGAATAGTAGTAAGGCACGACACGCAGGCCGTATTTAAAAAAAAATACAACCTTTTATCGAATGGGTCATTGGGCTATAACTATGCATTTCAAACACCGTGCATGTCAAAAATAGCATAAATAATTCAATGGTTTTTGTTTTTGCTAAGGTGAATTATAAAATATCCTTTCAACCTTTTGTGGCCCATCAAGTTTATAAATTTCTTTTATTAACAAAACTTTTTGCGGGGGTCTGAGGAGGTCGTAGGAAGGGGTACGGGGCAGAGCCTCCGCGGTACGAATCGCATACCCCAGTCAAATGAAACCTCACGATTTGATAACTTTTTATCAACAGAAACGTGTTTTTAGGATTTTAATCCTTGAGGTTTCATATCGGAACAACCCTTGTTCCAGTAGCCAGTTAACACTTACTGGAAACTATAAATATCACCGCCGCATTATTACAGATTTGTTAATAGTTAACAGTATAACATAAAATCGAATATGCCACAACACCATGATTAACATTTAATCAATTACCGAAAGGAACAGTTATCAGGTTATGCTTAAACGATTTAAACAATCGAAAATACAATAAGATCAAAACATGCATCTCATACAATTGCATCACCCAAGTATTTAAACCCGAGTTCGTATCACACAAGTGGCTCTGATACCACTGTTGGAACGCCAGATACCCCATGGCGCAGCAGAATAAAATTAGATCCGGCAATCCAAATCATGAATCCATGTGTGAGGAACGAATTGGGGTGAAATAAAGGTTTCGAAATTACCAAAACTTCAATCTGAGTAGACAGCGACGCCTTGTCAACAAGAGTTTTGATCTACTGTCGAATCAAGCCACAACCTTTTCCGATGTCGGCCTCTACGTAATCCACCCGGTTTGACTATGAACGAAAGAAATCTCCAAAACTATTTTGGAGGTTTATTTGCTTGACGGCTGCTAGACCTAACAAGCAATCTCTTAGGGTTTTCTCATAAGCTTTGTCTCTTTTAAATACCTTTTATATTGGGTATCCTTTTAATTGGGCCTTTTATAATGGGTATCTTTTTCATTGGGCCCATTTAATTGGTATCCTTTTAATACCCTTTTATAATTGGTATCTCTTGAATGTATCATAAGATTAAATAAATACAATAAAGTTTTTAACCGAAAATTATAATTACATTAATTATAATAAGGATTTCGGTAAACTATATTTATTTAAATTTATATATGAATCAAATTCATATATTAATAGAATTATGTTGTCATTATGTGTACAACATCCTTGTACATATAATATGTTCAATATTTGATTGCCCAATTAAATTAATTCTTTAATTAATTTAATTCATGTGACAACCAAAAACAATACCAATTATATTTTATTCCGTTTATTTAAACCATAGGGTGTGACCCTGTAGGTTCTTGCAACGTTAGCAGTAATAATAGAACGATTCTAATGTCACAAATAATGAGTGGCATCTAGCAATGCATCATTGCTACCTAAGTTACAAGAAGTCATGATTCCACATAACCTTTTGTGATTAACCTTTCATGCATTAATCCTTAAGTTCTTTATCTCTGGAATGGACACAAGTCATGGAATAGTCACACTTGTATAGTCCATCCCATGTTTCTTGATATCTTGAGTAGACTATGATATACAAATTACTATGACATCTCATGTCAACTTATTTGAGCATGGCCATGCATTTCTAGTCTCACTCAATCAAGTGGCCTAAGATATTACTCCCATTATGTAGGAGGGACTTATCCTATATTGATCAACCATATCCCTTTACATAGATTGTGGTATATCCAACATCAGCCTTTATAGAACAACCAGTTACGGTGTACGTTTGACTGTATCAAAATATACAACTCACGATGTTGAGATAATAATTATCTCAAGTCTGAGGATCATATACATATTAATCACTATGAGTAATGTTGTGACAATTTCATAATAATCCAATAAACATACTCATAACGGGTCAATCCAATATGTTGTTCTCTAACACACATATTCATGCATTGATTTTGACAATCCACATCAATGACAACTCTTTATCATCAATCAACTACATGTTAGTCTTAATGCATTATTGTTGTCCTAGTCAACAATAATACTCGACTAAGGATCTTTTAAGAATAATCATATTATTCTCAGGATATTATTATAAAACAGTTTATTTGTATACACAGATAGAAAAACTGAAATAATAATGACAACGCTTTATATTAATAAATATGGTAAATAAAGTATGTTATTACAACCATCTCATGATTGATCTTTGGGCATACTCTTACACTAGCTTGTGTCCATGCCCGTGTAACTCTCTGACTTGGGTCACACGACCAGTCACACGCCAGTATGCTAGGCTGTGTGGACAATTTAATTTTCAAAAATTAAGTGCAGGTCTTACACAGCCGAGACACTCGCCCGTGTGTTGGGCCGTGTGCTTCACACGGTTGAGACACACGCTCATGTCTCTGCCCGAGAGATCAATTATGAGTATTTTGTTTTTCAATTTTTAAGATGCAAGGGACATACGACCAAATTGCACCCCCGTGTGCATGGCCGTGTGTCACACACGGCTGAGACACACGCCCGTGTCTCTACCCGTGTGGACGAAAATAGGTCATTTTCATGGTCACTTTTCTCACCCAATTGGTTTTCCACCTACAACCACATTTAAGCACATTCACCAACCAATCCAAGACTCTTTTCACCCAACTGGTATCCATCAAATTTCATTCATTCAAACGGGACTTAACGTTTCTTAGGCATGTCAAATATATAATTATTTTCATATACATAACAAGTTCATGATTCACATAAACAATATCTAATTCAAACATATAAATATATACAATTTAGTTACACGAACTTACCTCGATACTTGTTCGTATATGAGAATCTACTAATTCGAAACTTTTTCTTTTCATCGATCTAACTTCTTATTTGGTATTTTCGGATCTATATAAATGAATTTAATCATCAATTTATTACATTTCACATTCAAATCAATCCAATTGACATATTAGGCAAAAGTACCATTTTGCCCCTATACTTTTCATTAATTCCAATTTCGTCCCTAGGCTCGGAAAATGAAATTCATGCAATTTAATCCTTATTCCAAGCCTAGTTGAATTTTCATATAACATTTACAGCTCATGTATTTCACAAAAATTAGAAATTTTCCATGAATTTTACATCTTTACAATTTAGTCCTTAAATCACAATTTCATCAAAATTTCCTTTACAAAAGTTGTTTATGTATCAACAACCTTTCATTTTCTACCATTAATTTCAAAATTTTAGCATATTCATCCATGGCAAAACTTTAATACTTTAATAACTTTTCAAATTAATCCCTAAAATAGCTAGAGTAGGTTATTCCGATCTCGAAAATATAAAAATTACTAAAAATGAGACAAGATTACTTACTCAATTAGGCTTGCTTGATTTTCTTTCTCTATCCTAGGGTTTCCATAGAAAATATTTGGGGAAGATGATGAAATAAGATGATATTAAGTTATTATCATCTTTATTTATTTCTATTTCCAATTTAGTCCTTTTCTTTTTCTAAATTTCCATGGATGAATCATCAAAAATATCTACTAACTTCTCTTAATGGTCTAATTTCCATATAAAGACCTCAAGTTTTTCCATAGCTATTTGATACTTATAGCTACTAGAACTCAACTTTTGCATTTTATGCAATTTGGCCCCTTTTTATAATTAAACATGTAATCGGTAAAATTTTCTTATCCAAATTTTCATACATCTTTCCTATCATAATGCAGACAATGCAATATTATTAAAATACATTTTCTTTCTGACTCGGATTTGTGGTCCAGAAACCATTGTTCCGATTTCACTAAAAATGGGCTGTTACAGTGTCTCTCTGTCATAATCTTAAATTTATACTTGAAATTGTTGAAGCAAGTGATTCCTCTACATTATAGTAGTTTCCACATCTCCTCTAGTGATGTAGAACACATAAACTCTTCACTTTCAATCAGAACACTAACCGTTCTCAGAGCCATGTTTTAATAAAGATAAAATAAAGTTAATAATGGTATAGAAAAAGTAAAGACAAATGAGACCTACCAGTAATAATTGCACTAGGAAAATACTCGAGCAAATAGATGATAAAAAATAAGCAATAGCAAATGCAAATTGCAGAAATTAGAAAAGTAGGAAAAAGATTATGCTAAAATTCCACATTTTTATCCATATTTATAAGTTAAAACGAAACTCTTCAATTACTTTGAAACCTTATCAAGTAAGTTATCACCTGCCCACACGCATTATTTTCTATACCTAGAAAGCCACCCCAATTGAAACATGACACATGTATTAGAATACAAAAATTAATGACGATTACATTGGGAACCCAATAAATGCACTGCAAGATATCGCACATTTCGTAAATTTTATCATTAAATTTAAATGAACTTGCATAAAAGAATAATTTATTTTACTGTAATTTAATCAATTTAAAAATTTTGATTATTTAAAATTCAAAATTCAAAATTAAAAATACTTACATGCAAAATAAGAACACTAATACAAAATGTCATACTTCACTACAAACCTCAAGTTAACTACCTAGACCCTCATTATTTACACCCGTACTACGAACTTCCCAACAAGTTTGCGAAGATCACTTTATAACCTTTACTCGCTTGGGGGTAATTGTTATACCCTATGTAGCGAACCTCATAGACCTTATATTCTAACTTGCGAACCTCACAGAATATCCATAAAGAGCTTAACATGTGTCTTCTAATGAAACCAATGACACCGCAAACCTATATAGTTAGCTTGCAAAATTTAGCCTAACAACCTATAAAAACCATGCACCATTTCTAAGGTTATATGCAGGCCCATCCCTGTGGTTGTCTGGAGGTGCGACCGCCTAAGACCCAAAGCTGAAAGGGATCCAAAATATTATTTTCCAGTTTTTAAGGGGTCCTAAAAAATTTTTACGAACTATTAAGAGACTTAAAAAAATATTTCTCCAACTTTTAGGGAACCTAAAACCCTGTTTTATTATTTTGCCTAGGACCCAAAAACATCAAAAACGAGCCTAATTATATGAAGACCACAAGGAGGCATATAGTAATTGATCGTTAGTCACCTTCATACGTCTCATCTTAGTATGTCATATCACCATCACTATCAAAAGTATCAATTCTCATTTTTTAGGTCGGTTAAACAACTCATAAAACCTAGACACCATACTAGAAGAACTCCAAAAAGAAACTTTCCCAAGAAATAGAAAACTCTCCCCATCCTTACCTCATTCTCCACCACCCAACCTTCATTTTTCCCCTTTGTTCACCTCATTGGGTAACATAACTGCTGTGGATTTGAAAGAACGAAATCGAAGAGTAAGTAAGAAAAAGAAAAAAAGAAACAGATGGAAATTTTGATTTGAAATGATTCTGGATGGAACCATATTTAGTGCAAACTAAAAACTTAGAATAGAAAATTGAAACCCGTCAATTAATCTCGCTGGAATCATATTAAATTTCAGTACTTCAAGTTAAAATTTTAGAGTATTCTCAAGAACTCATAAAAACCTTCCTAAAATACCCACCCATCGTACAAAGCTTCAATTTACTTTTCAACAACAAAAAAGAAAAAAAAAAAAGCTGAGAAAGCTCCTCCATGAAAACCCACCAATTATTTCAGCGAAGATTTAATTTATTCTTCAACTACCAAAGGAGCCGATTTAGCCATTGACCCCCCCCCCCAATTGGGAGATTCAACTTGACATTGTGAAGAAGATTCAATCTCTCAGATCCCATTGTTCCGTCTCACGGTAGAATACATAATTGATATCCCAATCTTTAAACCACCGAAAACACAACGCGACCGAGGATTCACAATGTTCTTGAGAAATTGGGTTTTTGTAAGTACTTAAAATTGAAAGAAGTGATAGAAAGGAAGAAGTGGAGTTTTAATCCTTTTGGCTAAAATTTTCTTTTTCATTCTGTTTTTGGAATGGAAAGAAATGCGGGAAACTTTTTAGATTTTTTCATTGGTGGGATTTTGAAAATTTTAGATTTTTCAATCTGAGTTTTAATTTCAAAAATTAAATTTATTAAATTATTAAGAATTAAAACTAATTTTAAAATTTATAAGTCACGAGGACTAAATATGTTTGTGAACCAATAATTCCATAGTTTCATAGTTTCTATTAACTATTAAAGAGACGGTTACCATCGTAAAATCAAATGATAATAGGCTATTTTATCCAAAAACGCCCATTTCCAAAATTATTTATGGAAATGGGTTAACTTTTTGATTATTTACCGGAAAGGGCCGAATTCTCCGAAAACGTGTCCACGTCAGTGTGATAGCAGGTGTTGTGTCAGCAAAACGCATCCCTGGGAGAGCGTTTTGCTTTTTTTTAACCCCCAACGGCTATTTTTTTACCGTTTGGGCTCCAACGGTAAAAAAAAAAAAAACTATAAAATGCCTCCATTTCATTTTTTCACACAAAAGTCCTCTCAAATTTCTCTCAAATTTTCTCAAAGCTCTATTTAATTTTTACAAAAAAAGCTCTGTTTAAATTTTTTTTGAATTAATTTTTTTTAAAATTAAAAATATTCGATCATGTTAGCAATGGCCGGAGAATTAATTCGTCTCGATAATAAATACATATCTGTCGATCAAATGACAATGGTAAGTGATAATTTTAAATTTTCAATAATATTTAATATTTTTTTATTTATGCAATTTTAATTAATTTTTATTTTATAATTTTTTATAACAGTCTGCATATCGGGTGTTGCAATGCTATATTCGTAATATGTCTGGTCCTCCATCGCCGTTGATAGAGAATTACCTGTGGGAAGCGGGTTTTTGGCACGTGGCCACGATAAGCCGAGGGTGCAAGTTGGACCCAAAACTAATCGGGGCGTTGATAGAGAGGTGGAGACCCAAGACGCACACTTTTCATCTTCCATGCGAAGAGTGTACTATCACTATGGAAGACGTGCAGTTGCAATTAGGATTACCAGTGGATGGGTACGCAGTCACCGGGTCCGCTCAATCTGCTGATTGGGGTGCCGTATGCTACGTGCTTTTGGGTGCTATTCCGGATAATATTAATGGAGGTCGAATCGCGATGGGTTGGTTACGAGACACATTCTCAAAGCCGAATAATGATTCGACTGAACTAGAAAGAATACGATATGCTCGGATATACATTCTTGAGATGATTGGAGGTTATCTGATGCCGGACTTGTCACGAAACCTCGTACATCTGAGATGGCTGCTGAAACTCGTTGATTTTAGAGCAGCTGGTGAATTTAGTTGGGGTCTGCCGTGTTAGCAACATTGTACCGGGAGATGTGCGGGGCGACGCGACCAAATATAGCCAAAATCGGAGGTTGTCTACCACTACTACAATCATTGGCACGGTTTCACTTTCCATTTTTACGTCCTCGAGTCGACCACCCATATACATTCCCACTTATAACGAGGTAAATTTTATATTATATTTTACAATTATTACGTAGATTTAAAATATAATTGTATGCTAAAAATTTATTTAATTAGGTGGAACTATTTGGCGAGTTATGTTGGAATACCTACCTTTCTTGAAGATATACGGCTTCTATTAGACCAACGGTCGGAAGCACAAGTAAGTATTAAATAAAATATATATACATAATAAAATAGTCGTTTCATATTTAGTATTTAATATTTAGTATTTAGTATTTAGTATTATGTATATAACTAATATTTTTATCATGTTCATATAGTTTCAATGGACACCATACGAGGATTCGGCAATTCGGGCAGTAATTTAGGATGAATTCTTTCAAAATTTGAACATTTGGCATGTGAAGGTCCCATTGATCAACTATGCCACCGTGGAGATGCACCAGTCAGATAGAGTATTGCGACAATTTGGATTCCGACAATCGATTCTCGTGGCATCTGAGGTGCTAGATGATGAGCACAAAGTCGACTTACGGCAATTGCATACGGATTGGCCGAGATTCTGGTCAGCATATATCGAAATGTGAGAAAATCGGTATGAATATATGCCTACTCGAGAACCGATCATCGTTCCTGAGTTAGCATGCATGCTGGAATACATGCCATGGTTTAGGATCCATGGCAAGCCATATTTACTGTCAGAAGAGGAGAGGCGACGACAAATTCGTGTCCAAAGGGAATGACGGGCCCCTTTAAATCCAAGAAGAATGGATGACAACACGAGCCCATCAACAGTGCCCACACAATCATCGGGCCCATCAACAGCGCTTACACAGTAACCGGGCCCAATACTTCAACCGATGACACCTATATCACAACCTTTTCAGATTATGCCAGGTGCGTATCCTAACCCTTATATGTATCCTAACCATTATATGTTTCCTTTTCCCAGTTCTATGGTAGGTTGGAATACATGGCCGGTTCATCTCCATTATCGATTACTCCGAGTTAACCGCCGATCTATAGGCCCCCGTTGCATGAGGGATCACACGAGTCGCCGTTGGGGAGCTCTTCTTTTTACCAATCCCCATCGCCTTATGAGATTCAAACACCTCCGCAGTCATTATTCTAGCAAGGTGGGTCATCCTCCCAACACCCACAACCAGATCCCCTGACGGAGGAACCACAATCCCCGCCAGAGCAACCACAACCCCCGCCGAAAGCTAAACCAAGGAGGAATCCGGTGTGTAATCGTCAACGACCCCCATGTGGCACTGATTCCGACCAGCACCAACATTTATTTTTGTTAATATATTTGTACAAACTTTTTTACATTGTTTCATTTAATAAAATAAAAGTTGTTTTTAATATCTTAATTGTAATTTACTTTTTATATTTTTAATAAAATAAAAGTTCTTTTGAATAAGGTAATATTTTTAATATTTTTATATTTTTAATAAAATATAAATAATACAACAGAATTTTATTACAACAGCTATCAACTATTTCGATTTGGACATGATCGAGTTGTTCCTACATCATCCGTACAACTTCTATTGGTTGGTTGTTTCTCGGATATCTATATTGTTATATATTCTAGTCGAGCAAGGTCGACCCTTTGGTTTGCGACACAATTCTCTATCCGATAACAGCTTAAACGGAGCAAGCAATACAGACGACCACTTACGTTCATCTGGGACTGGTGGGAATACATGTCTCTACACGTTGTACATGTATTCTATTTTATACACTTCGTGGACATAGCTCGTGGGATCTAGACGGAGATTCTGACAAGCTGCAATTACATGAGCGCATAAATAACGAAGTACGTCAAACATCCCACAGTCGCAGGTCCTATTTCTCAAGTGTACACGATATTGCCCGTCAATAATACCTTGGTTCAATCTGTCAAACTTCGTCACACGAAACCATAGGATGTTGCGATCGTGACACATTGTGTGCATGGTGTTGGCCCGTGCCTTCGCCTTGTTAATTTCTTGCAATACCTTCACGCACCATACATGGCCACTCGCTGCTCGCTTTGGAAATAGTGCCACTAAACGAAAATATGTCTCTCGCACAACCGATGTTATCAAAAAATGACGCGTTCCTTTTAGAACAGAATTTATGCATTCAGCTAGGTTTGATGCCATATGGCCATATCGTAGGCCGCCATCGTATGCTTATGTCTATTGTTCGAAAGGTATGTTACAGAGGTAGTCTGCACCTTCTTCATTAACTGAACACAAAACCGTCAACATTTCATGAAAACGATCTTTACTTATCTCATACCCTGCCAATATAAGTTGATAGCGAAAATTACATACCACTCTTCCATTCAGAATAAAATGATTATTACAAACAAAATTATATTAATAGAGATTAAATACCCATGTTGGTCACTTGTTGTCATTCACTTGTACATCGATATTGCCCGTAGTAGTTGGACGCAACATGCCTTAGGCAATACCAATGGTGCGTGCGATGCCATAAGCTTCCCTGTCACTCAATTGCGGCTAGTATTTCAGTGTCCCGATCTGATATAACGTAGATATCAGGTTGGGGGCAGACATGCCACCTTAACCTAGAAAGAAAAAAATCTCAGTCATCAGCTGACTCCCCCGATGTTATTGCAAACGCAATTGGAAGGATTCTCCCACTGTCATCCTATGCCACAGCTAGCAATAGCCGATGGGTATATTTACCATATATAAAGGTACCGTCAATTTGTACCAATGGCTTGCAGTGTAGAAATGCGTCTCGGTATTGCTTAAAGCTCCAGAACAGACGCTTGAACACTTGGCATCCAGGAAGCAATCGGTCGTTGTAGTACGCAGGTGTCGTTTCAAGGTCTGTTATGCAACCTGGGACATATCTCTCCAGCACTTGACACCACTGCCACACTTCATTATATGAAGCGTCCCACCGACCATGCATCTTTTCCAACGCCTTCTGCTTAGCTATACAAGCTTTGCGGTAAGAGGGCGTGTACCTTAATTGGTTACGAATAGTGGCAATTAAGACCGGTACTAAAGTCTTGGGATCCGTCTTTACCGTCGGTAGTATTAAGCTAGCTAACATATCTGAATCCATCTTGGGATGATCTTGTGAAACACCTGTCAACGAAGTACGTTAAATAATGCAACATTACGTAATAGTAGTTTTATTCAAAAACCCTAAACACCTAGTGATACTGTATCGACAACACATGTATATGGACCTTTGTACTTTTTTGTCTCCTACAAGCTCGTCCTTTTCCTTAACGAGGCCATGATTTTCCATGAACATGTACCGTCTTGCACTGCACACTTGGCCTCATACTTATCGGATTTGGATTTAACCACGTTGTAATTAACCCCGTTCATGATGCTATGTTGTTTCAATGCACCAAGAAAACTATCCTTATTGGAAAACTCCTTACCAACTTCCAATTCACCCGAATCCAATGACGAACTTGTACGGTCACGCCTTCTGTGTGGTAGATCTAGAAACTCCAACGCATCCTCTTGAGATAGATCGACATTATGCATGTGGGCTGGAGGCGGCTACACCCTGAATCGCGAATCTTCTTCTTCTTCATCTGAATCCCCTTCAACATCTTCAGGTATGGTTGGAACAGGCTCCGGTTCAGAAAATAATGCAACTTCTGCACCATCGGGGCCGGGCTCTCGAGGTGGATCCATATCGGACTCATCATCCGACCCACCATCATCTGTAACGAACGAGGTCCTCTCGCCGGTGGACGTCGTAGGGTGTACATTATCCCTTCTTGTGGACGTTTCGTAACGTCCCCAATCATATGTGGATTGCTAACCACTAGAAGTTGATGTCGTTCCTCAATACGTATTTCTAGCATCGAACATCGACCCACTGATGTGCATGTCCCATCCACTAACTGAGTGTCGTGTAGGGGTTATGTTTTCCATACTGCCACCAAACACGTGCGCTTTCGTATTCTGCCTCCCACTAACAGAGTGTCGGCTAAGGGTCGTTTATTCCTCTCGAACAGCAGTAGATGTTGAAGTCGCAAATGCATCATTTGGCGACATATAACTCAAGATAGGGTGATCCACTAGCAATATGAGTCTGTACCATTGCCTCCAAACTACGAGGACCTTTGATGTCGAATGAGTCATATCTCACGGGATCAACCGAAACACAAAATTGATACTTAATAGACAAAACTTTCATTGGCGTCGTTCCGAAGATTTTACGCCTAATTCTTTTATGAAGTTATGTCAAATCTATGTTCTGGTTAAAAACCAGTCGCACTGTGTTCTCCGATAAGAAAACAACGTCGTTCTCGGTGTCACGGACCTCACCATCATAGTAAATAACAACACTAATACGTTCACTCATCTTCAGTTTCTATTCTACTTTAGCCTCAATTTCTCTTACTGTAACTTATGCAACCTGAGAATGAAATTTGACTCATTTATAGTCTAAGGCCAAATAAGAACTACTGTAGAAAAAGAGCGTCCACGTGGGAGCTTTTTTCAGTAATCTTGCTGATAGTACATCCTGCTTGAAGCGTTTTGGACACTATTTGTTCAAAAACGTTTTCTCAAAATTATTTTTTCAGATACTACTGTAGAAAAAGAGCGTTCACGTGAGAGCTTTTTTCAGTAGTCTTGCTGACAGTGCATCCTGTTTGAAGCGTTTTGGATACTATTTGTTCAGAAACGTCTTCTCAAAATTATTTTTTTAAATACTACTGTAGAAAAAGAGCGTCCACGTAGGAGCTTTTTTCAGTAATTTTGCTAACAGTGCATTCTACTTGAAGCGTTTCGAACACTATTTGTTTAGAAACGTAGATTCAAAATTATTTTTTCAAATACTACTGTAAAAAAATAAAAATTTTTTATATTGCTAATATTTTTTTTCCAAAACCTTAAATACAAAATTATTTTAAAAAAACTAAAACATAATTTAATTAATTAACCCTAAAACTCTAAATCCTAATTTAATTAATTAACCCTAAATCTTAATTTAATTAATTTTTTCTAAAAAAACCCTAACCCTAACCCTAAAAAAGGGCAAAACACTCTCTTAGGAGCGCGTTTTGCTGACACATCACCTGGCATCGCCTTGGCGTGAACTCGTTTTCGGGGAATTCGACCCTTTTCAATAAATAATAAAAAAATTGGCCCATTTCCGTAAATAATGTTAGAAATGGGTGTTTTTGGGTAAAATGGCCAATGATAATATTAGTAACGAAATTAAAACAAATATTGTAGTTAAAATTTACTAATAATTAAATGATTAATAGTATATTTTATTTTATTATTTAAAATGAGGATTTTATAATTATCCATTAATAAAATAATAAATGATAATTAGTGATTTAGCTACATAAATGTAACTCTGCGATGGAAATGACAGGGAAATTGAAGAGTTGGAAGCTCTGGGTTTCAATGAACCTGAAGGAAAAGCTTCTAGTTTTAGCTTTCAAGTCCAAACTCGTCGCCCATTTGCCTTGAGCTTCTTCAGGGTTCAATCTTCAAATTTAAAAGCTTTTCAGTTTGCAGGGTGAGTAGTTCAATCCATTTCCACTCCTAAAATGTTCAATCCTAGTGTTTTCAGTAGACTTTCACACGATGTTATGAACAATTCCTGGTCGAGGCCATTGATATCCCTCACTGTTAGATTCGTATCAAAATCCTCTTCAGACCCATCCCAATCTTTTGTAGTCGCTTACCTCAAAGACAAACTCGGGTTCTCACCCGAATCAGCAATGGCGGCTGATAAGTATCTCCTTTTCAAAACCCCAGAAAAGCCCGATTCGGTTCTTGAGTTCTTGCGGAAACATGGTTTCTCGAAAACTCAAATCGAAAAAATCATCAAAGTTCGGCCTGGTTTGCTCTACTCCAATGCCGAGAAAACCGTTTTGCCCAAACTCCAATTCTTCCAATCCAGAGGTGTTTCAAGCCCTGAACTTATCAAAATCCTATTTTATAACCCTAAAGTTTTAACTCGTAGCTTAGAGAAAAAAAATTATCCTTTGTTTCAATCAACTTAGTAATCTGCTACAATCTGATTACAATGCTGTTAAAGCTATAAAACGTTACCCATTTCTTACCTCATGCCCACTTGATGTTTATATGTTACCTAATATAAGTTTTTTAAGAGATAATGGAGTGCCTGAGTCAAACATCATTTCAATGTTTATTTGTCACCCTAGGTCATTTGTAGTAAACCCTGATACGTTCAAGGAGATTGTGAAGGAAGTGAAGGAAATGGGGTTCGATCCTTTGTTGCCTAAGTTTCTTTTTTCTGTGGTTGTGTTTAGGAAAATTAGCAAACCTGCAATAGAGAGGAAGTTTGAAGCTTATAAGAAGTGGGATTGGTCTGAAAAGGAGATTTGGGAAGCTTTTAGACGGTATCCGGGTATTTTGGAATCGTCGGAGGAGAAGATTGCGGGGATTATGGATTTTCTTGTGAACGAAATGGGGTTCGAGTCTTCGCTCCTTGCCAATCAACCATTTGTTTTGGCTCGGAGCTTGGAGAAACGGATTGTTCCAAGGGGTTTGTTTGCTCAAGATTTGTTATCCAAAGGTTTGATTAAGAGCTTTGGATTGTCTGCATTGTTCAACACTTCTGAAAAGGTTTTCGTGGAGAGGTTTGTTAACCGATATGAAGACAAAGCTGCGGAGCTGTTATCATTGTACAAAGAAAAAATGAATCTTGCGGTCGGAGGTAAATATAGATCAGGCTATTCATAGATACATTACATGTTTACACGAGCTGACCTTTCTTAATCGAAATGAATTCTTTCATCTCATACTTTTCCAAGTTTGAACTTAAACTCTATGCATTGACTGTTTTTCATGGTTTAATATTTATATTGCTCAAAATGCAACTACGAAATGAGTCTTCATTTGCGGAGCTTACCAGTCTCTTAGTTTATTATGTTTGTGTGATAAGGATTTTAGCTCGAAATGATGTTCAATTTCATGCATCTTCTACTTCTTGTTTGTTGTTTGCTTCAAGTTATGTAGGTCAAAACACCTGTTGTTTTGGTACACACCTTTGTGACTGTAGTTTTGATTGTAGCATAGGGTGATGGTGGAAAGGAAGTAGAGAAAATGAGATTAGATCTTTCAAGGTTTTCGTGGTTTCTATTGTTGTTGTCTGGTTCGATGAAAATCCGCACCGGAGAGGGTGTTAAGTGGTCATGGGAGTAGTTGAGTAAAGGTGCCTAGCTTTTAGAAGGTTTCTTGGAAACAAAATCAAGAAATATATTGTTGAAACTTAGGACAGCATAGGACAATAAGAAGCTTAACTCAATTGAGTCATGTAGTTACCATTAAAATGTGACATCTAACAGGGCTGGTGTTTGAATCCCCTTAATCTTCATTAGCTGCCCGAAACATTCAGGAAATGGGTTTGAATTCTTAGAAAGGTTGCTTTTGTTAAACCTTTCATAGGACTATAAGTTGTATTTGGTTTGTTCCTAGTTAATAAATCCATTGCTAAGTTTGAATTCATGAACACAATGTTGTAACACTCTTTTTGTCTTGTCAGTTATTCAAGCTTGTAAAAGTGAACCTGAAACAGAGATTGATGCCTGGAAAAATTGAAAGAGATTAGATTAAAAATTATCGGATAATCGGGAATGAAAACCAATCTATGTGGTTTCTGCTAAAACCGTAATATGTCAAACGTAAAATTTAATTCATCAAGATTTATATAAATTAGATATACGTCAACATCTTGAATATTGTGGTTTTTATCTTTCCAATTTTGAAGAAGGTATTTCTGTTTTTAAGATGGATGTTAAAAAAGTTGTGTAATTTTAGGGACTAACATTGTTGTTGTGGTTGCTTTTGAAAATTTTAATTTTAAAAAATAAATTGCTTTTGTGGTTGCTTTTGAAAATTTTAATTTTAAAAAATAAATTGCTTTTGGAAAGTATTGTGAAAAAGAGGAATTTGTTAATTTCAGGAGTTAGATATTATTATCAAAATTGTAGTTGAAAGTTAAAATCTTTGAAAATTTAAAAAAAAATTAATTTAGATAATATTTGAATAATTTCATATAATTATACATAAATATACATTTTTAATATTTTTAGTAATTAATAAATTATTTGTAAATTTAATGATACATGAAATATTTTAAAAAATTAAAATAATAATAAATTATATTTAATCTTCAAAAAGTTGATATTTAAATTGTAAGAATCCATTTATGCCCGGGGCCCATTTACCAGTCCATTAAAATAAAACCAAAACAAAAACAACTAGAAATTAAAAAAAAAAAAAAAACCAAATTAATAAAGTCCATTTTTTTAAACAGTTCAATACAAAATATGTACAAAAGGAAACGGAGGCTCAATAAAGTCCACTACAAAATTAAAAACCACTACCCATTCGCTAAGCACAAATACCTAACCCACTTACAACTCAACAGACTAAACTAAAATTTTAAGCCCAATTTGAAGAGCCCGAATAGCCCAAACAATTTCGGCAAACAGAAAATCCTAGGAGAGCTTTCTGGAACCACCAGCGCCGCAGCCGAGCCCCACGCACGCGCGCGCCATGCGCAAGCCTTCAGCGTCACGCGCCTTCGTACGCCACAGCTGGTATTCCGTACCTGCGAAAATGAAAAAACGACAACGAAGCAAAAAACAAAAAAAAGGAAAACAGTTGTATTTTATTTTTTATTTTCATTTTCGGCTTTAAAAGGCCCGAAAACAAACCATTGTAGCCTTCTGGATGATTTTGAGAAAGGAAAAAAATCAATATAAAAAAGAGCATACTTTCAAGCCAATACAGAGGTCTCTTTCGATTTCGAATTCCATTTCTTTTTCGTTTGCTTTTTAGTTTTCTTTTACTATTGCATATGAGGATAAAAAAGAGAAAACGAAACTTTACCTTACGAAACGCTATGGGTTTCCTCTTGCTTCGTTGAAATCGTGGCTGAGAGGGGATCTTAAGGCTGAAAAAGCATTCACCAAGGCTCGAGTTTACAGGCAGATCGGCGTTTGAGGGGATAGGGCTAGTTCGGCCGAGAGGAAAATTAAAATAGGGCTAGGGTATTTTGATTTCAAAAGGAGAGGAGAGGGCCGAATTTCTGGTTGGTTTTTAGGTTTTATTAACCTATTTAAACCAGGCGAAACGACGCCGTATAGGCCTTGTTTAATTTGACCCGACTTGGTACACGTAGGACCTGCGTGTTTCCGTAGTGATGGGCAAATTACGCGTTTAGTCCTTGTTGTTTGTGTTGATTTTGGATTAGACCTGTTATTCATTTTCCTTATTTTCTTAATCTATCTCTGTAATGTGTGCGCCATTCCCATATGGTCCTATCCGTACGCTGCGTTTTGGTTACTGGGATATTCGCCATTTTAATCCCTGGTCACTTAAGCGCATTTTAATTTGGTCCTTAACTCTGTTTAATTTTTTTTTATAAAATAGCTAGCTAATTTTATTCTTATTTCAATTAAGTATTTTTTTAGTTTATAAAATTTATTCATCATTTATTTGTAGAAGCTGTTTTAATAAATTATTTTGAACTCTTTTATTGATTCTACAATGATTTATTTGGTTTTGTCTTCTATTTTTATATATTTTTTTATCTATTATATAAATATTTAATTCTAAAATGTTCTTTTGTATATTTCCTTATTTCAATAATTTGTATAATATCTAAGTTAAATACTCTTATGTAGTGTTTTATACATATAGATATAATTTGTATTAAAACTATCTTATTTTATGTATATATGTTATTAATTTCATATTACTTTATATATGTATTCTCTTTTAAACTTATGTACATACATATTTTATTCTATATATATATATATATAAACATATGATTGTCATTTTAAAAATCTTATTTTAAATTTTATTTATTTCAAATACCCTTATACATTATTACATATATGTAATTGGTATTAAAATCATTTTATCATATATTTTTGATTCATATCTTTGTTTGTTTCAAAGCTTTCATCATATATAAATTACTATATTATTTATACTTACTATTTTGTATGCAATTAATTTTGATTTTCTTTTTACATGTGATTTGTATAATAATGATTTCAAATATTTTGTTTTTATATATTATTTGTTCATTTTATTTGTCTTAAAATTGGTTGCATTTTATTTGTGTAAAGTTACTTGATATTTCTTTCTAAATTGTCTTTTAATTCATTAGTTTTGAATATTAATATTTGTATTTGTATAGTGTATGATATGTTGCCATCGCATGGGCTCTAATTTGCTCGTTTGTGTTTTCATTATTACCGTGTATTGTCATTTCATGCTTGCAACTATACTTTGTTTTTATTGCATTGTGATTAAGATTTCCAATTTATTAAAAAATTGTTCATTTTTCATCTAAACAAACCAAACAAATACATTTTGAGTCGATTTTTAAAATCGTTCATTTGAATTTTTTTCAAAATAAGGCAATATTTGTGTGTTTGGAAATTCGAGGAATCGTGCCCTATCGTGCTGGGTTTCGGTTTTCCGATTGACCAAATAACTAAATATCCTTTTAAAATTTTGTTCATGTTTCCAAAATAAGGCAATATTTGTGTGTTTGGAAATTCGAGGAATCGTGCCTTATCGTGCTGGGTTTCGGTTTTCCGTTTTGACTAAATAACCAAATAACCTTTTAAAATTTTGTCTACATTTTCAAAATAAGGCAATGTTTGTGTATTTGGAAATTCGAGGAATCGTGCCCTATCGTGTTGGGTTTCGGTTTTCCGTTTGACCAAATAACCAAATACCTTTTCAAAATTTTGTCTATATTTTCAAAATAAGGCAATATTTCGTGTTTGGAAACTCGAGGAATCGTGTCGTATCGTGCTGGATTTCGATTTTTCGCTTGTCCAAATAATTGAATATTCTTATAAAAATCTCAATGCATGAACTTTGGAAATCATGAGAGGATCTCGGCATCGAAGGTTTGAAACGTCATATTCTATCGTGCTGGATGTGATATTTTATTCCTTCGGAACAAGAGAATCTCAATATCCAATTCGAGTTATTTAAAGTTTTTTAAAACGGAATTTTAAAATCGTTTCAAACTTTTCGACATTAGGACATCAATTAATCAATTTGGTACCAATTTTGGGCGTTGCGAGGGTGCTAATCCTTCCTCGTACGTAACCGACTCCCGAACTCGTTTTCTTCTTAAAATTTGTAGACCAAAATTAATTTCTTTTAAAAATAAAACAAAATGTTTTATAGGTGACCCGATCACATCTAAACAAAAAGGATTGGTGGCGACTCCATATTTTTAAAGTCGATCCTCGTTTTTCAAACCCGAAAAAAATAGTTTTGACAGCTTGGTGACTCCACTGGGGACTGGTTGAGAGTCAGGCCATAAATTGATTAATTTTTTTCCTTTTGATTTCAAATTTGGAAAATTATTTTGAAAAATCATGTTTCTTTTGATGCATTTGTTTGTGCTATAATTACAATAATGTCGAGTCTCATAAAATACTTTGGCATTGTATTGCATGACCATTATGGTCACACCTTTAAGTGGGAGTAAGAATATATGCTTTCGTGAGGTTTTCACCTCCGCATGGGCTAGTGGATTGCTTCCGGGATATATCTGTACCTATGTGCTTCGTGAGATTTTTATCTCCGCATGGCCATAGGGAAATGTATCCCCCTGAACCGAACTCGATCTGTATGAGCCTATAATGGGTGAAGATCGAGGAATCTGATGGTTCGGGCCTCTCTTTAGAACCAAACCACATGTAGCGAACCCTAGGAGCCCACTTTACGTAGAATTATGTCAAACCCTAGTGGTCACCCGGACAGGTGTTCTGTGTTGTTTATTTCTCTTGTACTAACGTGTTTTCTTTTCTTTTGATTGCATTGCTTTGCATCATCATAGAAATGAGATGTTGATTAATATTCGATTGCTAAATAGAGGAGTTTGTCATAAGGAAACGAACTTCTTGATAAAGTGGGTTATAATACGCTTGTCTGGACATGTTCTGAGTAAACACAATGGAAGAAGGTTGATAGTCCGTGGAGGAATACAAAACCTTGCCCGAAAGATTCAAATTGACAAAAACTATGCAAGAGCCGTCATGCCTTAACTTTCTTAAAGAAGCTAATTAACATCGCAAGGGATAAGTGAGCAGCGAACCACGACCCAGATCAAGCCGAGTGGAAATAAGAGAAACATCTTTTGGGAGGATTTGAAGGATTCGACCGCAGCGTCTGGATATGAAGGAGAAGATCGATGTCTTCACTTGGACTATGAGGACGAAGCCGCATATATAATCCATTTTATGTAAAGATATTTGTTTTCTAGAAAAGTTCTTCTAATGGAATTGAATTCAGAATCAACGTCTCTCTTTCTTCTTGCATTCATTTCATGCATTTACATTACATCATTTGCATTGCATTTTGTGCATTAGATTTTCACATAAGGTTCCTAATTAGGTAGAATTATTTCAATTAACTTGAAAAACATGGAACGAAGGTTGGAGAGATTAGTGCAAAGGCAAATATAAATGCAGGAGCAATTGGCTGAAATCCAGCAGGATATGCGAGATCAAATGAATATGATGCGCTAGTTAACCCAATTACTAGTCGGAGGGCTAATGAAAGGCCCAGTGGTCAACCATGAGGATGATAGTTCTCCAAGTTTTACTTCAATAAGTGTCTCGGCCCAACCAGACTTGCCTCCGCAAGGGGCACCTGTCATTATCAAACCCCAATGTCAGACCGACACCTCGGTACTGTTAAACTTCTCGATGAGCTCAGGTTTTAACCCGAAAGATGATCGAGCCAAACTGGTTGTTCTGGCAAGAACAAAGAAAATGGGAGAGTGGACTTCAAAGGTCCCGAAGAAGAAGAAAAGGGAAGTGAATAGTACAAGTAGGTATAGCAAGGGTCACTCAGAGCTGATCACAATAGGCCAGCCAAGGACGGTAACTATCAACCATCAGGTCTCCCCAAGGCAAGAACCCAATTCAAGACCGAACTCAGAGAAATCCCAGTTCACACTTATTCCAACGACGTATAGGGAGTTATACGAGAGCTTATTTGAAATGCATGCTGTAGCTCCTCATTACCTGAAACCAATGCAACCCCCATACCCCAAATAGTATGATTCGAATGCTCAATGTGAGTACCATGCCGGTATTACAGGACATTCAATAGAAAATTACCTTGCTTTCAAAAAGCTGGTTGAAAGATTCATCAAAATAGGAGTTATAAGATTCGATGATCCCTTTGGTGTAGAAAATCCATTACTCAACCATGCTGTTAAAAGGATAATTATTGTGAGTACCATGATGAATGGGGGCATGAGATCAGGAGTACATCAAGATCAGGGCTCTAGTGCAAAACCTGATACTAGCGATTTTGAACATTAATGACGTATTGGAAGAGTGAACCGGGGAATAGACCTCTCCAAGCTTCTGCCTTTACGTACTTGGGATGTTTTGAACAATGGGACTATAGAAGATATCCTTGTATTTTTAGAGCTAATCTAGAGCAATATTTTAAACATGCTTGTTGCTTTAAGCCTAGAAGCAACAATAATCTTTTTATGAAATAGGCTTGTTTCCAGAATTTTTATTTCAATAAGATGCATCTTTTTATTCTTTACGTTTTTAGAATATTCTTTCATTCCTTATTCATGACCATACCATACAAATGATCATCCTTAGAATCATTTATTCTTTGGATCTTTTGTCTTCGCACTTAGGTACCCAGATATCAATGACATGAGCGACGTTGTTACTGACTTCCTTTTAGAATGGGATATGGGTCTAGGGATCTAAGGACTTTGAAGATGACAGAGATTGTAGTCTATCTTTTGATTTGTTGAGGCTGGTAGAATAAGATGATAATAGATTCTACTTTGCAAAGGGTTAGTGGACATTGCAAGCTTAGGAAAGGGGCAAGGATCGAAGCCTAACTCACCACAGAAATAAGGCGAGACATTATTGAACCATTTTCGAGAATTCGAAGATGTTTTCGCACGATCATATTGAGGCACGCTAGGCTACTGAAATGTGGGTATGCTGTTAAGATTGGTGTTTAAAGAACCCATGCTAATGGTTCTACAATAGTCAGGCTGATCATGAGGTTTAGGTACTGCTGGTCCACCAGAAAAGGGAGGTTGCATCAGTTATGCCGTGAATGCCAGATGGATGAATACAGGACTTACGCGCCTCCTCCATTTCTTCACAGATTCCCTATATGTGGGGCAGGGACGTTATCAATCCAATCTTCTCAAAAGCTTTTAGCCAACATCGATTCATATTCATGGTCATTGGTTACTTCACTAAGAGGGTGAAGGTCGCTTCCCAGGCCAATCTTACAAAGTCGACAGTTATCAAATCCTACTCTCAAGGCAAAAAAGGGGCTAAAAATCAGATGCCAACAAAGAATGCCAGAAAAGATCATGTTTAACAATGCATAATTGCACAATGTCAAAGATTTACAATCTGTTCAAAGATCAGACGCCATACCAATGCAGCAAAGGCAGCCAAAAACCATTCAAATTCAAAAAAAAGGAGACTGAGATTTGTAAAGGTTGGCATAGAAAAGTTACCATTTACCCTCCTTGCTTCTTGAACGTTGGCCAGGACCTTCACCGGGGCAACATTTTTCTCATTGGTTTATGAAAGGGAAGCATTTGTTGGAAGTTAAGATTCCTTTTCTCCAAGCTTGGATTAAATTGGATGAAGCAGAATGTCTCCAGTAAGCTGGATTGAAAGCATTCAAAATGGATGATACGGGCTTATAACAAAAGGGTTCACCCAAGAGAATTTCATGATGGGAACCTGGCATTAAGAAAAATTCTTCTCATCCAAAAGGACTTCAGAGGTAATTGCCAAATTTAGAAAAACCTTATGTGGTGAAAAAGGCTTGTTCTGGAAGATCATTAACTTTGACCAAGATGGATAGCAAGGACACGCTTAAGCCGGTGAATTCAGATTTCAGTCTAAAAGGAGAGGCCAAGGTGAAAACCCGCAAAGGGGCACTTTGAAACCTAAAAAAAATGAAAAATTCAATCAAAAGAAGAAAGAAAAAGGAGAGGCCAAGGCAAAAACCCGCAAAGGGCGCTTTGAGACCAAATAGGGATATGAGTTGAAAACCCGAAAAGGGCGGCTCAAATTTGGTTCGAAAGTAGGACATATAGTAGTCTTGCTACACTTGAATTAACAATGAGGAAGTATGTTACGTCTTGGGGCATCGGATAAGTACTCCGGATCCCTTAAACACATATTGAAGTCAGACTGGTCGTTAAGAAGTTTGAACACAGAAGCTCAAGCTGCGATATCTGGGGCACTTAGTTTCCATTTTACCCATTTTAAATTTGTTATTTGTGATTATATTATTCTTTTCAAAATATGTTCACAATAAATTTCCTTCTTGATTGCGATTGCTATCTTTGATTAGCTTATTCGTTTCGAGCTATGCTCCTAATTAATTTCCTTCTTGTCCATTGTTATGATCTCTCTCAAGCATTTTGCATTGAAATAACGATTAGTGGACTAATAATACTTTCATAAAAGGAGTTTCGCATATTACTCTGGAAGTTTCCGAATAATACAAGAACTTGAAACAAGACTATTGTTTAAAACTCACCAAGTTTAAGGAAGAGTCTAAACTGAGACTATCCCTTCAGATTTTGTCAAGAATGGAGATTGACAAAATGACAAGATATTGTGTCAGTAATACAATCTCGACGGAACAATGACAACCCAAACATAGAAGGAATCATTTGCAAGAAAAAAAAATGATATTCTGCATCCATGCAAATATCATGCATACACATGTGGTTAGGTCACCTGGAGAGCGATCAGTTGATTGAACAAGTTACAGTCCTTTACCCCTGAGTTGCAGTGGCATGGATGGAAAATGATACAAGTCCCGTACCCTTGAATAGCAATGGGACAGATGGAAGAAGAAAAAAATCCTACATTTTGGAGTAGTGTGGGATGGATTCAGATATTATACCCCTAAGTCACAATGAGATGAAACTTGAAGTTACAGTGGGGCAAATCTGTTGAGCAAGATATAATCATTTTCTCGGGTTTTCTGTCGAGAATACCAGCCGAACAAGATGGCAGCATAATACATCAGTGGTAAAACCTTAATAAACAATGAGCGAGGATACCCTAAGCTATTAAAAAGGATCATTTTCACGACATTTTGTATATATAATTCATAATACATTCAGTTAGGAGCATTTGATTCATTTCGATCATTGCATCCCGATCTTTATACATTTAACAAAGGATCATTCTCATAACATTCTGCATTCATGCAAATGTCATCCATAATCATCTAGTTAGGAGCATTCGATTTATTCTGATCATTGCATATTAATCATTGTAAAAAGACCATTCTCATGACATTTTCTATTCGTGCAAATGTCGTCCATAATACATTTAGTTAGGAGCATTGGATTCATTCTGATTATTGTATCCTAACCATTTTGCATAAGCATAAGCACATAAAATCGATTTTACAGGATAAGTCCCCCAAGGACGGGGTCGCAACATCGGCGAAGACATCAGATCTTGTCTCCCTGAGTTTACAGTGGAACAAATTAAAGATAGCAGATCTGGCATTCCTGAAGTTGCAGGAGCAAATCAAAGACATCAGATCTTGTCTTCCTAAATTTGCAGTGAAGTAGATCGAAAATACCAGATCTGGTCTTCCTGAGTTTGCAGCGAAGCAGATCAAAGATTGTAGTCTTATCTTCCTAAGATAGAAAGGAAGCAGACTGAAGATTTTAGATTTTGTTTCCTTGAGGTAGCAGTGGAGCAGATCAAGAATGACCAGTCCTTCTCTCTAAGCAGTAGTAGAGTAGGCTGAAGATTGTAGATCTTGTCTCCCTAAACAGTAGTGGAGCAGATCAGTTAAAGATTGCAGATCTTATCTCACTGAGCAGTAGTGAAACAGATCGAACACCTGAATTCTTATATCCTCGAAGTTCCAGTGGAGTAGGTTAAGACTACAAATCCCTCCTCCCTGAGTTTACAATGAGGATCAATCCGTATTTCTTTCAAGTTTCAACAAAGAATATTGAGGTTACGAGTCTCTTCTCTCTGAATTCTTATCTCCTCGAAGTTTCAGTGGAGTAGGTTGAGGCTACAAATCCCTCATCCCTGAGTTTACAATGAGGATCAATCCGTATTTCTTTCAAGTTTTAGCAGAGAAGATTGAGGTTACGAATCTCTTCTCCCTGAATTCTTTTCTCCTCGAAGTTCCAGTGGAGTAGGTTGAGGCTACAAATCCCTCCTCCCTGAGTTTACAATGAGGATCAATCCGCATTTCTTTCAAGTTTCAGTAGAGAAGATGGAAACTATGAATCTCTTCTCCCTGAATTCTTATTTTCTCGAAGTTCCAGCCGAGTAGGTTGAAATTACAAATCCCGTCTCCCTAAGTTTACAACAAGGATCCATCTTTATTTTCTTGAAGTTTCAGCAGAGAAGATTGAGGTTACGAATCTCTTCTCTCTGAATTCTTATCTCCTCGAAGTTCCAGTTGAGTAGGTTGAGGCTACAAATCCCTCCTCCCTGAGTTTACAACGAGGAACAATCCTTATTTCTTTAAAGTTCTAGTGGAGTAGATTGAAACTATGAATCTCTTCCCCCTGAAATTACATCGGAATTGGATTGAAACGCTAGTTCCTATGCCCTTGAAGATGCAGTGGGATGGAATGAAGCTACTCGAAGAAGAAAAGCACCGAAAGAAGTCAAAGATTTGAAGACCGGGCAAAAATGGTCCTTTTTGAAGTCTTTGCTCCATTCTCGTTACACGACAACGAGCAAAGAAGGGCAGCTGTAAGAACCCATTTATGCTCGGGGCCCATTTACCAGTCCATTAAAATAAAACCAAAACAAAAACAACCAGAAATTAAAAAAAACCAAATTAATAAAGTCCATTTTTTAAACAGTCCAATACAAAATATGTACAAAAGGAAACGGAGGCACAATAAAGCCCCCTACAAAATTAAAAACCACTACCCAATCGCTAAGCCCAAATACCTAACCCACTTACAACCCAACAGACTAAACCAAAATTTTAAGCCCAATCTGAAGAGCCCGAATAGCCCAAACAATTTCGGCAAACAGAAAACCCTAGGGGAGCTTTCTGGAACCACCAGCACCGCAACCGAGCCCCATGCACGCGCGCGCCATGCGCAAGCCTCCAGCGTCACGCGCCTTCGTACGCCACAGCTGGCATTCCGTATCCGCGAAAATGAAAAAACGACAACGAAGCAAAAAATAAAAAAAAGGAAAACAGTTGTATTTTGTTTTTGATTTTCATTTTCGGCTTTAAAAGGCCCGAAAACAAACCATTGTAGCCTTCTGGACGATTTTGAGAAAGGAAAAAAATCAATATAAAAAAGAGCATACTTTCAAGCCAATACAGAGGTTGCTTTCAATTTCGGATTCCATTTCTTTTTTGTTTGCTTTTTAGTTTTCTTTTTACTATTGCATGTGAGGATAAACAAGAGAAAACGAAACTTTACCTTACGAATACGCCATGGATTTCCTCTTGCTTCGTTGAAATCGTGGCTGAGAGGGGATCTTAAGGCTGAAAAAGCATTCACCAAGGCTCGAGTTTACGGGTAGATCGGCGTTTGAGGGGATAGGGCTGGTTCGGCTGAGAGGAAAATGAAAATATGGCTAGGGTATTTTGATTTCAAAAGGAGAGGAGGGGGCCGAATATCTGGTTGGTTTTTAGGTTTTATTAACCTATTTAAACCAGGCGAAATGACGCCGTATAGGCCTTGTTTAATTTGACCCGACCCGGTACACCTAGGACCCGTGTGTTTCCGTAGTGATGGGCAAATTGCGCGTTTAGTCCTTGTTGTTTGTGCTGATTTTAGATTAGACCTGTTATTCATTTTCCTTATTTTCTTAATCTATCTCTGTAAAGTGTGCGCCATTCCCATATGGTCCTATCTGTACGCTGCGTTTTGGTTACTGGGATATTCGCCATTTTAATCCCTGGTCACTTAAGCACATTTTAGTTTGGTTCTTAACTCTGTTTAATTTTTTTTTATAAAATAGCTTGCTAATTTTGTTCTTATTTCAATTAAGTATTTTTTTAGTTTATAAAATTTATTCATCATTTATTTGTAGAAGCTGTTTTAATAAATTATTTTGAACTCTTTTATTGATTCTACAATGATTTATTTGGTTTTGTCTTTTATTTTTATATGTTTTTTTATCTATTATATAAATATTTAATTCTAAAATGTTATTTTGTATATTTCCTTATTTCAATAATTTGTATAATATCTAAGTTAAATACTCTTATGTAGTATTTTATACATATAGATATAATTTGTATTAAAACTATCTTATTTTATGTATATATGTTATTAATTTCATATTACTTTATATATGTATTCTCTTTTAAACTTATGTACATACATATTTTATTCTCTCTGTATATATATAAACATATGATTGTCATTTTAAAAATCTTATTTTAAATTTTATTTATTTCAAATACCCTTATACATTATTACATATATGTAATTGGTATTAAAATCATTTTATCATATATTTTTGATTCATATCTTTGTTTGTTTCAAAGCTTTCATCATATATAAATTACTATATTATTTATACTTACTATTTTGTATGCAATTAATTTTGATTTTCTTTTTACATGTGATTTCCGAACTTATGTACATATAATTTGTTGTTTGTATAATAATGATTTCAAATATTTTGTTTTTATATATTATTTGTTCATTTTATTTGTCTTAAAATTGATTGCATTTTATCTGTGTTAAGTTACTTGATATTTCTTTCTAAATTGTCTTTTAATTCATTAGTTTTGAATATTAATATTTGTATTTGTATAGTGTATGATATGTTGCCATCACATGGGCTCTAATTTGCTCGTTTGTGTTTTCATTATTACCATTTATTGTCATTTCATGCTTGCAACTATACTTTGTTTTTCTTGCATTGTGATTAAGATTTCTAATTTACTAAAAAATTGTTCATTTTTCATCTAAACAAACCAAACAAATACATTTTGAGTTTATTTTTAAAATCGTTCATTTGAATTTTTTTTTCAAAATAAGACAATATTTGTGTGTTTGGAAATTCGATGAATCGTGCCCTATCGTGTTGGGTTTCGGTTTTCCGTTTGACCAAATAACCAAATATCCTTTTAAAATTTTGTCCACGTTTCTAAAATAAGGCAATATTTGTGTGTTTGGAAATTCGAGGAATTGTGCCCTATCGTGCTGGGTTTCGGTTTTCTGTTTTAACCAAATAACCAAATAACCTTTTAAAATTTTGTCTACATTTTCAAAATAAGGCAATGTTTGTGTAGTTGGAAATTTGAGGAATCGTGCCCTATCGTGCTGAATTTCGGTTTTCCGTTTGACCAAATAACCAAATACCTTTTCAAAATTTTGTCTATATTTTCAAAATAAGGCAATATTTCATGTTTGGAAACTCGAGGAATCGTGTCGTATCGTGCTGGATTTCGATTTTTTGTTTGTCCAAATAATTGATTATCCTTATAAAAATCTCAATGCATGAACTTTGGAAATCATGAGAGGATCTCGGCATCGAAGGTTTGAAACGTCATATTCTATCGTGCTGGATGTGATATTTTATTCCTTCGGAACAAGAGAATCTCAATATCCAATTCGAGTTGTTTAAAGTTTTTTAAAACGGAATTTTAAAATTGTTTCAAACTTTTCGACATTAGGACATCAATTAATCAATTTGGTACCAATTTTGGGCGTTGCGAGGGTGCTAATCCTTCCTCGTACGTAACCGACTCCCGAACTCGTTTTCTTCTTAAAATTCGTAGACCAAAATTAATTTCTTTTAAAAATAAAACAAAATGTTTTATAGGTGACCCGATCACATCTAAACAAAAAGGATTGGTGGCGACTCCATATTTTTAAAGTCGATCCCCGTTTTTCAAACCCGAAAAAAATGGTTTCGACATAAACAATTTAATATAAAGATAAAATATAAATAAATCTAAAATTTAAATATATTTTAAATAGTTAATATGTTAATCTAAATTTTAAAATATATTTTAAATAGTTAATATATAAATATTTTGATAATTTGAGATTCCAATCTCAAAAGTCAAAAGTCAAAAGTGCTTAAACTCCGTAGTATTACATTTGCTCTTTGTAGATGATTGTATCCTCTTTGGAGTAGCTATGAGGGTCCCCAATCTGTCCGAGATGTTCGAGCGATTATAAAAACAGGGGCGGCGATTGCTGCATAATCCAGATTCATTATTGGCTCATTCGTTGAAAGCTAAATATTATCCGGATTGTGATTTCTAAAGTTCAAGTTTAGGTGCTTACCCATCTTATACCTGAAAAAACATATGGGCAACGAAAGGTTTATTTCAGGCGGGTCTTTGTTGGCGGGTAGGGAACAGTGTTAGAATTGATATTTGGGCTGATGCGTGGGTGCCTGGATTAAGGAACGGTAGGATATAATCAATCAATAGAGAACAAAGTTTGAATACTGTGTCAGAGTTAATTGATCATCAAGCTAGAAGGTGGAAGTCTCAACTGATTACCAAAATTTTTAATTTAGAATAAGCTCAACAAATTCAGTATATTCCCTTAGCTTCAAACTTGCTGGAAGATATGATCGCTTGGCAGGGAGAGGCGACCGATGAGTACTCGGTTAAAAGTGGGTATAGGATGTTATTACAGCAGGAATCCCTAGAAAGTCTACTGAATATCAAAGCTCTTACAGTCATTTTTACAAGAAATTATGGAGGCTAAATCTGCCAGAAAAGATTAAAAGTACAAATTGGCGAATATTTCGTAAATTTATCCCTATTCTATAATTTGTATAACAGATTCTTGATGGGGTCCCCAATCTGTCCGAGATGTTCGAGCGATTCAGAAATGATAGAGCACTTGTTCTGGGAATGCCCTATAGCAGAAGAAATATGGCGGAAGTTAAATGTCTAGTGGCCGCAAGAAGTATGAGATTATAATTTCCAAGACTGGATAACAAATTTGTTTTCAGAATCCTCTAATCAAATCTGTAGGGTAATAGTGTGTTCTATGTGGTTTTTGTGGGCGTCAGGGAATAGATTGATCCATGCAGTGGCGAAGCCAGGGGGGCTGGCATGGGCCCCGGCCCCCTTAAAAGGTAAATTTCTAGTTAGGCCCTTAAAATTTTTTAAAAATTTTAAATTAGTAAAGGTAAAATTGCATTTTGGCCCCCCTAAAATTATAAAAATTTGATTTAATCCTTTACAAATTAGAAAGATATAAACTATAAAAAATTAAAATTTCATCTGGCCCCCTAAAAAGTTGTCCTGGCTTCGCCCCTGGATCCATGACGGAATTGCACAAACATCACAAGAGGTAGTTGATAAAGTAGGTGCTTACATTGGTAAGCTCGACGCTCTAAGGAACAGGTCGTCTGCAAACATAACTGGAGTAAAAGTGAGATGGGACACGGATCCTTTAATATTAACTATGATGCATCATTTCAAAAGCACTTTATGTGTTCATGCACTGGGATTATTATCATGAATCAAGTAGGAGATACCCTGGTATCCTCAAAAATACAGAATAAAGTACATACCTACTGAGTTTGTGGCAGAAGCCCTTGCATGCCTTCAAGCAGTTCGGATGGGGCTAGATCTGAAGCTCCAAGAGGTTATAATTGAAGGGGATGCGCTCAGTGGTTAAAAGAATTCTGGATACAAAATAAGAGATGGATCAGTTATTAGTGCATACAATGAAGAGACAAAATCCCTAAGTCAGATTTTCATGAAACGTATGTTTAAGTATATTTCAAGAACGGGGAATGAAACGACACATTGGCAACAGAAGGTCTGAAAAGGGGAAAGGGATACTTATCTTATTAGAGGTGTACCAGACTTTATCGCCGAAATCTGTACTGAGAGACGGTGTTGAGGCTGTTTTCTGAATGCTTAAAGGTGGCGGTCATGGCTGAAACGAGAGTATGCTTACAGACTTAGGGCCAGTTTGGCAATGCTTTTTAGAAGTGCTTTTGAGAAGTGCTGTGGAAAAGTGCTTTTGAGAAGTGCTTTTGAAAAATTGAAGTGTTTGGTATTGCTGTCAAAAAGTGCTTTTGAGTAAAATGTCCATTTTAGACATGATATTATAAAAAAACAAATATGTATTTAAATAATGTTCAAATTAGTTAATATTATGATATTTTAGCAAAAATATAAAAATAATTTATTATAACTTATTGTTAATATTTTAATATATAATATTAATTTTAAATATTTCTAAGTAATTAATATTAATTATTTATTAAATTTAATTAGAATGTATAAACTATATTTAAATATTTAAATATAATAATTAAACATTTGTAATTAGATATTGACACAATTGTATTATTTTAAAAATTATTTTTTATTTTTAATGCTTTTAACACATTTGTAAAACTCATATTAGATATTAACATAACATAGAAAACATAAACCTAACAAATTAAAATATTACATATATTTGGATTAAAGTTTCAAAAAGGGATAATATTTATATACCAAATATAAATACTAAAAATTTTACAATAGCATTTACAATTTAAAGTGAATTCATTAAACTAGAAGCTATAACATCTCTTGTTAATTCCATTTCAAAACCACTTGAATTGCTTGATTCACCGTCATTATCACCATCATCATCGTCGTCGTCATCATCATTACTTTCTCGACCATGCACATTTTCTGAATCAATAGTATTCTCATATGCCCAGTTAATATCTTCGTATTCCATAAAATCTGCATCATTTCGATCGACATGTTTTTGGATAAAATTGTGTATCGTCATTGTAGCAACAACGATCATCGTTTGCTTTTCAAAACTATAACTTGGCATAGTACACTGTTAAGATAACCATCCAAACAAAGCAATGTGAATTAACTACTATTACTTGGCAAGCAATGGGAATTAACTACTATAACTCATTCGGTATTTGCTTAGCATAGTACACTGTCAAGATAACCATCCAAACAAAGCAGCCATGCCCCAGAATATATATGTATATAATATTTATAATGAGCAGAATTTCAATGTGTATTTAAAAAGCCATCCAATAATTGATGGCATCTACAAGATGTAAATTTGTAGAATTTATTAGTATGATACTAGTGTTACCTTTTCATCATGATCCAATGCCAAAGCCTCATTATCATAACTTTTTGATCAGTGAACACACAAAAACTTCATTTCAATCAAAAACACTTCAATGTATTACTATTATTTTGGATTATGCAAATACTTAAAAATACATGTCATTTCATATTGTACCAAAGTTTTGAGTACCTGAGAATCTTCCCAGTTTGTTCATATATCAGACTATGACCCCCTTTTTTATAAAAAAAATAAAATTAATTCAGATAGATAATTGACAAAGCAGAGAAAGTCTAACATGAGGGACAAGAACCTGTTAGAAGCAATCAGCATCTAGATACACCCTATGTACTGAATGCAATGCGATGGATGATACTTTGTGGGGGTTTTCATTGGCTTCTTCTTTAAATTGGTTTTGTCAAAAATTGATATGAAATACGCCATTGATTGAGCTCGTTTTTGGCTCTAGCAACTTTGATGAACTTATTAGTGACCCAATTATGTTATATAATCTTTTACTTGCAACTATTGAGAAGACTTAGGATTGATTAGAGTTAACTTTACATATTCATTCTGTCAATTAGTGTTTTTAAACCTACGGAACTTTGGGGGCTGAACCATAGCAACCGAATCAATATTTACTAGCAAACAAAGATGGCAGCCATACATAGAAAGCAACCACAAATAAGCTCCACTGAAATCTCTCGTTAAGAAAATCAATTTTCTTTTTAGTTATATTGATTTAGTTTATATCTTTTCATCAAACACATGGTAAACTAAAAAAAAAACGTCAATTAACCACTATCAGCTCAAAAAAAGTTTCAATCTAAAAGATTGAAACCCGGTGATGGCAAAACTACTAGTAGTAAATAAGTTTTCCTGAAGCCTCTCGTTGAGAAAACCAATGCTTTTTAAAGTTTATATTGAACACATGGTAAACTATAAAAAAATCGTCTATTTCACAAATCAAGACTATTCCAATGCTGTCAGATACCTATCCTCAGTCATCAGACTATTCCAATGCTGTCAGATTACATTTTTCCTAAGTCTTTTGCCTCACAATTAAAGAGGAGAAGAAGAGAAGAAAAAGATAAACTCACCGGTGGAGAAGAGGAACAAAGAACCAGAGGTAAGTCCCTGAAATTGTAGAAGAAAGATCAGTGAATATGGAAATAGAAAATGAAGTTTAAAAAACTCACCGGTGGAATTGTAGAAGAAATTGTAGAAGAAAGATCAGTGAACAATTAAAGAGGAGAATAAGAGAAGGAAAAGATAAACTTACCGGTGGAGAAGAGGAACAAAGAACCAGAGGAAAAAGAGGAAAGCCCAGACAAGAGAAAAAGGGAAAAAAAAAGTCCTCCTAACGTCTATTTGTGGAAGAAGAAAGTTCTGCTGAAAAAAAAAAATTAACGTGGGAAAAATGTTAAACAAGTAAAATACCGACCCAAAAGCACTTCTTGACTGAAAAAGCTAAAAAATTTACTTTTTCATCTCTACAAAAGCACTTAAAATAAGTTAAAAATTTTCCTCCACTGGTGTGTGTTCTTTATTGCTTTTGACAAAAATCACTTTTCAGCCTAAAAGCTCATCTTAAAAGCAATGGAGAACACAACCTTAATCTTTGCGGAGGAGTTGGGTTTTCGAAATATCTCGTTTATTATATGACATCCATATTATTCAAAAACTTCTCGTTTGGACCTCACACATATATAGTTATCATCGTATAATTACATGTTATAATATAACTTTATGAGTTGAAAAAATTATCATCATAACTAAAAGTATTCCGAATCATCTTATTTATCAATTATGTTAACATAAAACCAAATTAACTTTTGTTAAATCCATCTCCAATTGTGTATATTAACATAAGTACATGACATGAATCTAGTATGGATTTGTAGCATGAAAATTACATGCAATGTGATTTAAGCATGAATATTTTCATTTGATCCTCTTTAAAACTTTGTGAGTTTACATGAATTAGAATGTGAATAAACCAAAATAAATTTTATTTTTATAGAAAATAAACGTAAAATATATATTAATTGAAATAATTGAAAATGTGTCTACTATAAACAAGCATTTAAAATTATAAACTCCCACTAAAATTAAATATTTTTAAATGACATGACACCTATATAATCAATGCAATGTTTTTAAAATCAAGCTGGTTCTCAAATTGATTAGATCATTAATTTTCAATTTAATCGGTTCAATGACGGCCCAACTGATTTTATTTATTACTCTAAAAATTCTGGGCTTTTTGTTTTTTTTCTACTTTTAGTAGTTGCCCATATCAATAAACCATTTTCACTTTCCATAATCCCGCTAATTTATCCACTTGAGCCCAATAACAAAGATTTGAGGCATTTACTTCTTTTATTTCTCACTTCCAGGGTGCTATATTATTTTTTTTCCTTAACGCCGTTTTCATTCTTCTTATCTCAGTCTCTTCACTTTACTTCCGGATCTTTTGGATTGACATTTACTTTTTGTGCAATGTGTTTAGTTCTCTTTTTATCTCACGCTATAGTATTGTTAAAATATTTAATCTACTGCCATCGTTATTTTTACACTGACTGTAGATTAATGCACCACCTATCTAAAATGACCCTTCATCCATCTATCTATCTATTTTTTTCTTTCTTTCTTTCTTTCGTTCATTCCAACACCACTTTGTTCATCACTATTGATATTTAAAATTTTTTAAAATCTAAGCATTTATTATATATAGCAATAAACATTGTAAATTAAATCTATGTTCTCGACTAATCAGCCTTAGTTGTTTCTCAACTTTCAACCAACATTATTTTTTTTACTATTCTCGAACTATTGGTTTACTTAGAGAGTAGGCTCTAATTACACAAATCGATTCACACAATGAATATTTTTAAATTTTTAGTGAGAAAAAATAATTTTATGGGTTAAAAACTTAACTTGAGTAATCATGAAAAATATAATTTAATTAAAAATTAAATTTCACTATAATTTGACAATATCAACGCTCAAGGTGATATATATTGATTTAGCCAATAATTTCTATTTGTAAGAAAAAATCATAAGAGTTCTACTTGAGAAAAATGTTACGAAATAATAACATTTAAATAAAAAACTTATATAGGGTGGACGACACACCCTTTCTAGGATACTAGGGTTGTCGCCTATCACACATAGATGAGCTCTACTGAGCCTCTCATGTATTAGATATAATTATATGTGTTATCTAAATTTTAAATCCACTCATAATTTATTCAACCCAATAATAGATTTTCTATTACCAAAATATTATTTATTTAATTAATTCTCTCAATTAAATTATGCTCTCAATCCAATTCTAATTTTTTTAACGTCATATCAACTTTACCGTACTAGAATTTATGCGTAAATAATTTAATTGTCTCGTTCCTTAAAATTGTGATGATTAATCAATTTAGTTTTCACCTTTGAACTTCAATTATTTAATTACAATCAATTAAATAATAATTCAAAGAAATTAAATTAATCACTAAGTCATCTCTTGCTCTTAGCGAGACAATGCATTCACTGCGGATAGTTTCTCTATTCGTCGTTTTCATTTAATCGACATATCGATTTCCATAAAGGTTTATGTTGATCTAGCAGAAAGGCTAATTGAAAATATATAATTAGGGCTCAAATAATTTATAATTAAGTTCATACTCTTCATTTATTAATTACAACATTATCTAGTCATGAAATCAACCCATTAAAAGTATCAAAACTCCCCTTTATTATATGTCATTACGAAAGCAACTTAACATATGCTTGTCCAATAACCTTGTCATATGTGTGTTACCTTTAGAAGATATTCTTAATTTTTGGGGTTAAATCTATTCGTCCAATATGAAATCATTTTATCTCATAATAACCATTACATCTTATTTCATGAAAATTTAATTACTATTACATAGTAATTAAATCATTCATCTTAGACAAATGACTCGTGGCTACATTACTTTTCCATCAACCATGTAATGCCAATGAAAGGATACCATTTACTCTTAACCGGATTATGAATTTTACTGGTGTAAGTAAAGCTATGTTATACATAAGTTATATACCCAACATACCAACTTTTGGCTTCATTACCAATTGAACTCAAACTTTCAATATATCAAAAGTATATGAGTTACATACATATAGCCAATTACTTACTCAGGATTGAGTACATCACGCTATGAAAATCACAAGCGAATAACCTAAAAAACGAATTTAGGATAAATTCAACTTGGGAATTGTCTGATGTATTGGCAATACAAACAATTGCACTTATGTCTCTATCTTTTAGGAGTCATCCACTTCGATACCCAAGATAAGGTATCTCCCCAATCGGACTTGATAAACAACATAATGACCGCCGCTAGACCTGCGGACATCTGGGCTGGAAATACTGCAACAAAAATATAGAAAATAGAATAGCGATGTCTGCAAGTATACATGTCAAATTGTAATATAGTTTTGTTTACAACGAAACACTTCGAGAAGTATTCCGAGGATCGTACCCAATGGATTGCTGATTGAAGAAAATCACTATTAAATTAATTACAAAAATAGGTACTAATCTATTTGAGTCACAAATTAGTAGTGTAGCTCCAAAACAATAATTATTAACTAATTAAATTAAGCTAAAATAAAAACAATAAAATTAATTAACTAATTTAACCTAAACTAAAACTAACCCTACGTTAACTATCGGTTTCTTCTATTTCTCATTTTGACTACGCGAGCCCCCTTAGCCTAGAATAAATTGTAACCCTAATTATTAATTAAGTCAACAATTACCCTTAATTAAGTTTTTACCACCCTTTGCTACGAATACCCTTTTGGTTTTATCTTCACTAAGGATTACCACCTAAGATACCCTTTGGGCCTCACCTAGGCATAGAAATACCCTCTCAGTCTCACTGCTTGGCACAAGTTTTACTCAACAGGATACCCTCTAGCTTCCACATGTCTAGATTTTTTACTAGGAGCATCACTTCCTAATATACTAAGTCCCTTGAATAAACCCTTAATTTTAGGTTTTTATTTACTCAATCAATGAATTAACCAAACAACCAAATCATGTGGAATAAATATTAAGCACAAAATATATTCAAATATTCATACAAACATTCAATTAAATGAAATATAAATAGAAGAATGGGATAAGAGAATGCTCATGAACTGATTGATGAAATAGCGCGATTTCGAAACATCCTCTGCTTGCGATTATCTAAATTTGGAATAGGATCTCCCTATTAGGCAACATAAAAACAAACTAAACTAAAAACTAAACAAAACTATGTAAAGAAATTTGTCTGTCTAAGTCGACTCCCCTTCTAATGATGTTATAATGTCACTTATATAGGCTACGTTCAAGTTATTAGGTGCCTAAAATACCCTTGAAGCAAGTAGGGTTTAACTAGGGAACAAAACCCTAATCAGCTGTCAAAATATGACCACACTTATCTAGTTTTCCTCGTGTTGTCATGACGTCCAAGCACCCCTCGTTGCGACGTCGCCTCTATTTCATACTTGGTTGCTTTGATATTTGGTGTTGCGACATTACATGCTAGTGTCACGACACTGAAATTGTCCCTTGTGTTCCTTGGCCTGAAACGACGTCCTGCACACTTAAGTAGCCCGTTAGTCATACCTTATGCCTAAACTGGCCTAAAGGGTCATCGAAACACCTAAATATGCGTAAAAACACTTATTTTATTAAATTTAAACATTAAAGACTAAAATGTAAAACTAATCAAAATGACATTAAATTATGCCAAAAACAAGCTTATTAAGTGCCGAAAAGACTCTAATTTTCCACAAAGAATTGTGGCAGATCAAACTTCCCCACACTTAATTGGTTGCTTGTCCTTAAGCAAGCAGAACAAGAAATGCAAAGAATAACAAAACAAAAAACTTAAAAGAAAATGTACTTTAGCATGCTTCATACATGAAATTAGTTCGAAACACCTGAGATAGGAAAATTTGTCTAAACAAGACATTCTAACTAGATATACAAACGATTTGCAATTTTTAATTTCAAACATGTTAGTTCAATAAGTTACAAGGCAAATAGGTCTAGGGATAGTTAAGCATATGCTTCCATCAAAACACATACATGAGTACCACATCTATGTTTGATGAATATAGGCAATTAGAACTCTACCAACTCAGTTTCTTTGATCCATGTTTTAAACTCTAATATAGTACCGACAAGTATAAGAAACTTCAACAAGTATTTGTGCAATTTTTTTTAGAAACAAGGGCCGCCTAGGTGGAGCTTTGAGTTGCAACACTGCTTATTTCCAGAACGAAAGTTAGATACGCAAAAATAAAATTAAAGCATTTTTTTTGGACGATCCTCTATTCCACTAAAATGAAATCTCTACGAAGTCCTAGAAACTTTGACTCTTCCTTGCTCATCATCGAGTTGATCGGAGCCTCATTCAACAAATGCACAAATCGATCCTGCCTTGACTTAGGCCATTCCAAAATGTTCCTTTCGAGCCATTTCTCATCAAAATCCAATCCACTCCATTGCAGTTTCTGAGGGACCATGAATGATGGAATTACAAACTCAACTTCTTCTGAGTTCTCTATCTTCATTTGAATGTTTCTTTCATGGGGCACATATTTAGTTGGCTTGTGGTGTGGAATATCTTCTATGAGGCTCAAAAAACATGGAGGCTCCCCCACACTTACCTCATTACAATCTGGGGTCTTCTCGATATCGTCCAATACTTTACTTAGTGCTTTGATCTCCATCTCTTGTTGAAGATCAAACTTCAAGCCCCGTGGTTCAATATCCTTACCGGAGGCCTCCCCCTCAACTTCAGTAGTGGTTGACTCGACACATTTGTACATCGAAACACTCTCCCCAACTCGGAGTCGGACAACTACTAACATGAGGTCCAGTTGATTCTATATGGCTTTCATGTTTTCCTTGCATTCAGAAATGTTGTCCTCAAATGAGCTTCCCCAAGTGGGTTGGTAATGGTCCTTCTTAGGTTCTTTCCAATATGGACTCTCATCCTCGTACGAATGTGAAAGATAAAGGTCATATGGGTCATATGTCGAGCAACAGCCTACCCATCCTTTATTTTCACTTTCTATGAGACATGCACAACTATACAAATCATAACAAGGATCGTATCATTGTCTCCCTAAAGGGCCATAATCATCCCAGCTAAGAATGGAAGAGCCATCAGCATCAAACAGTAATGGTCCTTCGGGCCACTTATAATTAGCATTAAACATGACCCTTAGTCAACAATCAAAAAGAAAAAGTCAAGAAGCTCATGAAAACAAAAATACAACGTCATATCTATAAACTCTACTTTTGCTACTTATCTCTACATAGAAGCACAAAACTAGAACTTACTCAATTTTGGACTGTTCCCCTGGCAACGACGCCAACAACTTTGACCGTGTGCGCATGTGTGCATAAAACAAATGATTTTATAAAACAAATTTAAAGCATGATTTTACTGTAAGCGTACAGGTTAGTTGTCATATTTGTAGTGTTACAACGGAACGCTAAAGTATTCCAAGGATTGAACCTAAAGGAGGTGGTGATTGAGTGATAAATAGCGTACACTATAGAGTCTAAGTAGCTATTGATATGATTTTATAGCACGACAGATCATAACAAGAAAGTTTTTTCAGAAAATTAAATATGCTAATCTAAAGACCAAATTGTAAAGAGTACAAAACTAATAGATCAACCAATAAATGACTAACGGTGGTTGGTTGATTTCGATGTGGTTCATCGGTCCTCAAATGAGGGACTTAAATCACTTAAATTACTAAGTGCTTCCATTTTATCTCTCGATCTCAATTTTACTAACTTAGACAAATTAATTCAATTTATCTTTCGATCTCACCTGTTAATCTGGGATTAATGAATTGGTGCACAACATGATTACCTCTCGATCTCACTTGTCTAGATATTCCCTTAAGGGTGTCAATTCTTAAGTTTTTAGATCTTTTCGATTTAGTCCAATATATTACGATTTAGTCCCTTGTCCAAAAAATCAACTTACCTACATGTAACACCCCTAACCTATATCCGTTGCCAAAATAGGGTTTCGAAATATTACTGAATATACATAATCTAAATAACTCATTTCAAAACATTTCAATAATCATAATATAATTCATCATCAAACATGCATAACATCCCTTATTCAAGCCTTCGAGGCCTAAAAATCACTTTAGAAATGATTTGGGACTAAATCAGGAACATTTGAAAAATTTAGGAAAAAGATAGAAAAAATTTAACTGTAGGAGTCACGCGGCCGTGTGACTTACATGGCTGAGACACACGCTCGTGTCTCAGGCCGTGTGGACATTCAAAGCAGGGGCATGCGGCCGTGTCCCAGCCCATGTCTGTGCCCGTGTAACTCTCTGACTTGTGTCACACGGCCAAGCCACACGCCCGTGTGCCAGGCCATGTAACCTCTTGAAATGACCTCGCACGCCCGTGTGCTAGCCGTGTGTCTCACACGGCCAAGTTACACGCCCGTGTGTCTGGCCGTGTGGACCTAAAATGTGCCTTAAACCACAAGTTTACCATTTCCTACTTGCTTGGGCATTAAACAACTCAAAAACCATTAGTTTAACCTATTCAAAACACGATTAAACACACTCAAAACATGCCAAAACAATCATTCTAGGTGCTTAACCAATGTACCCTCATTGGTACCACATTTATATCATCAAAACATATAATCAATACATCATTCAAATAAAAGTTCCAAACATACCAAAATCACTCCATTTAGCCTAGTTAATAACCACCTAAACATCATTAGTAAATTCACAAACACTTAACAATCTTAGGTTCAAAATAACATACCCAAATTATGGCATCAAACATAACATATGTTTAAACTCAACCATATAACATATACAAAATTCATTAAAAACCCAAATACATCCTAGGAACATGCCATTATAAAAGATAAACATCACCACATTTGAGATCGGGATCGTTGCTGGATGCTGAATTGGAGATCAAAAGAGAAGTACGTAACCTGCGCACGGAAAACAAAATCGTACGCTGAGTAAAACTCACTAATATATGAATACTAAAACTAAATTATTCAATCATTATTATAACTAAGCATACCATTACAAGATGTCATCCTTTCAAATTCAATTTTTTACATGATTTCATACTTGATTTGGCTTTAACAATTATTTCAATTCCCATTACTTGCTATATAAATAGCATCCATATATTAATCAACCTTGCATTTATACAATGGCACAACTCATCCCATATTCAATTGATGAGTACATAACTCATATTTTTCTTTTGTTCAGAACAATTTCACATTTCATTTTTCAATCTCATTTAAGAACAATCTCATTTCCATTCCACATATTATGTTATTTTAATATCAAATATATAACTTTATTATTTATTTACCCCTATTAACACGATTCAGACTCGGACGGATCAACGGATCCAACCAACACACCAGCTGGCACCTAGTGCCTCATCGGATACATCCGAAGTAATAATTGTGCCCAGTGCTATATAACTTGACACCTAGTGTCATCGATTAAACCGAAGCAAATTGGCACCCAGTGCCTCATCGACTCAAAGTCGAAAAAATCCTTGAACGCTTCCTATCTTATTGCATGCCATCTATATCCGACTCAGTCTAATACAGTTAATAGGGTTTCATTTCACTTTCTAATTACAACTAATATTCAATTCTCATATTTGCACATTATCACAATTACACATATATTCATTTCAAATTTCCAATTACTCAATACATTCATAACATATGCCAAATCAATCAAATTCAATCAACTATGAACTCAATTTAATTGTAAAGCACATTAATTCTAACCTCCAATGCTTACCATATGCAATAATTTCAAATGCAATAATTTATAACTTAGTTCGGATTATAGAAACACAAACCGTAGATTCCGAGCTATTCGACGTCGACTTTATCCTTCCCCTTTTTAGTTGAGGATTCCGGTACGATGTTAGCTACGGAATTAAAAATATTAAAATACATTAATACAACACAATTCAATTTCACATTGATTATTTCAATTTTTACTCAATATTTGCTTAAATTTCAATTTAGTCCCTAAACCGAGACTAATTTTTATTCTTCACATTTAATCCTATATTTTTATACTAATTTCACTTTAAGCTAAATTTAGCTCCCTATTTTCAATTAAACCCCTAAATTTCAAAATTTTCACAATTTAGTCCCTATTTCACAAAATTTAAATTTTGTTTTGCAATTTAATCCTTTTCCATTTATAGCTTAAAAATCTATCAATTTAATCCCTAATACTAGAACTATTCAACATTAACAACATTTAAAATCTTAATAATTGCTAAAATTTCAACATGGGTCGGGTAGTACTAAACACCGGGATTCCAAAAATATAAAAATTACAAGAAAATGGACTAAATTGACTAACCAATTGATGTTTAAAACTTAAAAGCCCTTAGGCCGTTTGTCTTTCTCCTTCTCTTTTTCTTTCTTTTCTTTTTAATTTGCATGTTCTCTTTCTTTTATTTCCTATTTTGTTTTATTATACTTATTATTATTAAATAATACATATATACATATCAATTTCATTTAATTAATTATAATATATAACATATATATTAAACTATTATATATATTTTACAACATTAATGCCGTCTACCACATTAAAAATTTGGATAATTACTACTTTAGTCCCTCTATTAATTTTAATCTATAATTCAACTTTCACCTTATACACGATTTAGTTCTTATACTTTAATAACTCTTAATTCAAGTAAATTCGCTTAACCAGAACCTAATTAACTACACAACTAGCTTCGTAAATATTTATTAAAAATATTTACGAGTTCGATTTACAGGAACAGAGTCCTGGGAATGCACTTTTCGACACCCCTGACTACAATTCTCCCCTAATTAAATTTCATCCCCAAAATTTACCTGAAAAGAGTTGGGGTATTGAGATCTCATCGTCTCTTCCGGTTCCCAATTCGCTTCCTTAACACTATGACTACACTATAGTACTTTCACTAACGGAACTTGCTTGTTACATAACTCTTTTACCTCGCGAGCCAAAATCTCAACTGGTTCTTTTTCATACGACAAATCGGGTTGAATCTCAATGTCTCCCGTCGAAATAACGTGAGACAGATCTGATCGATTTCTTTCTAAGCATTGAAACGTGAAAATCGTCATGAATTTTCTGCAATTCCGCAGGCAAAGGTAAATGATACGCAACTGGTCCCAACTCTTTTTGTGATCTCATACGGTCTAATAAAATGAGAACTCAACTTCCCTTTTCGACCAAATCTCAAAATTTTCTGCCAAGGCGAAACTTTAAGAAATACTTTGTCGCCAACAGAATATTCAATATCTTGACGTTTTAAATCTGCATATGGTTTCTGTCTATCGAAAGCTGTCTTCAATTTATCTCAAGTTTTCTTAATAATATATTCTGTTTCTTGAATTAATTCCAGCTCGATCATTCTTCTTGCACCCAATTCCAACTTGCATACAGGTGTTCGACACCTATGACCGTATAAGGCTTCATACGGAGCCATCTGAATACTCGATTGAAAGCTATTGTTGTATACGAATTTGACCAAAGGTAAGCAATGCTCCCAACCCGATTCAAAATCAATAACATAAGTACGAAACATGTCTTCCAAAATCTAAATAACACACTCAGATTGCCCGTCTGTCTGTGGGTGAAAAGCTATACTAAATTTAAGTCGCGTACTAAGATATCCGTGTAACTGTTTCAAAAATCTCGAAGTGAAACGCAGGTCTCAATAAGAGATTATAGACATAGGTACACCGTGCAATCTCACAATTTCTTGAATATAAACTTCAGCAAGCTTTTGAAGTGACCAATCAGTTCTGACCGCAATAAAATGATTGATTTCATGAGTCGATCAACAATCACCCACACAACATTTTTCTTACTTGATGATAAAGGTAACCCTGTTACAAAATCCATCGTGATATCGTTCCATTTCCACTCAGGAATAGAAATAGGCTGAAGTAATTCGGTGGAAACTTGATGTTCTGCCTTAACTCGCTGACAAGTTAGGCATTTAGCCACATATTTGACCACGCCTCTTTTCATTCTTGGCCACCAATAGGATTCTTGAAGATCACGATACATTTTCGTCCCTCCAGGATGTAAAGCAAAATGACTATCATGAGCTTCGCGAAGTATCAACTCTTTTAATTCTGAAACATCCGGAACACAAATTCAATTATGAAACCTTAAGTAATCACAATCATCAATGTTGAAATTTTCTAATATGCCATTCTGAACCATTTCTCTTTTCTTCACCAACTTGTCATCATCTAACTACGCTGACTTGATCCGATCAAACATCACTGGTTTAATCTTTAGTTCAGCCAACAAGCTTCCATCGCCATTGATACTGAGCTGAGCAAACATTTCTTGCAATTCAACTACTGCTTTTCTACTCAATGTGTCAGCTATGACATTAGCTTTACCAGGGTGGTAATCAATAACGCAATTGAAATCTTTCAGAAGTTTGACCCAACGACGTTGTCTCAAATTCAACTCCTTTTGAGATAAAAGATATTTGAGACTCTTATGATTGGTATATATATGACACTTTTCACCGTACAGGTAGTGTCTTTAGATCTTTAGAGCAAAAACCACAGTAGCTAGCTCTAAATCGTGCGTCGAATAATTATGTTCATGCATCTTTAGTTGACGAGACATATAAGCAATCACTTTCTCGTCTTGCATCAAAACACAACCAAGACCGCTCAAAGAAGCATTACTATAGAGCAAAAAATCCTTTCCCGATTTTGGTAAACTCAAAACTTGTGCTTCAGTCAACATCTGCTTCAATTTCTCAAAACTTTCTTGACATTGATCATCCCATGCAAATTAAACATTCTTATGCAACAACTTTGTCATTGACAAAGCTATCTTCGAAAATCCATTTACAAATCTTCGATAATAACCAGCTAGTAGAAGAAAACTACAAACCTTTGATACATTTCTCAGTGCTTTCCACTAAACGATTGCCTCAATCTTTTTCGAATCAACTCTAATTCCATCTGTCGAGATAACATGACCCAAAAATACCACCTCTGATAACCAGAATTCACACTTGCTAAGCTTTCCATATAATCGTTTCTCTCGTAACACTTTCAAAATCGTAACACTTGCAAAACAACTCTGAGATATTGCTCATGCTCTGATTCAAATTTCGAATAGATCAAAATATCGTCAATAAATACTACCACAAATTGATCTAAATACGGTTGGAAAATACGGTTCATAAGATCCATAAATGCTGCCGGAGCGTTCGTCAACCTAAAAGGCATCACTAAGATTTCATAATGGCCATAACGCTTATGAAATGCCGTCTTTGGTGCGTCACTATCTTTCACTTTCAACTGATAATAACCCGATCTCAAATTGATCTTTGAAAAGACATAAGCTCCTTTTAGTTGATCGAATAAGTTATCAATACAAGGTAGAGGGTATTGATTCTTATTCGTCAACGTATTCAATTACCGATAGTCAATACAAAGCCGCATTAAGCCATCTTTCTTTTTGAAAAAAAGCACTGGAGCTCCCCAAGGCGATATACTAGGGCGTATAAAGCCGCGTTCCAGCAAATCTTGCAATTGCACTTTTAGTTCTTTCAACTCTGTGGGTGCCATACGATAAGGGGACATTGACACCAGAGTCGTACCATGAAACACTTTAATTGCGAACTCAACCTCCCGATTGGGTGGTAATCCTGATAATTCCTCGGCAAACGCATCAGGAAATTCACAAACAGTTCGAATTTTACTGCACTGACTATCACCAGAATTCGAATTGATAACATAGGTTAGAAAAGCTTCACAGCCTTGATCGAGAAGTTTATTAGCTTGAATTGCTGAAATGATACGAGTTGAACCACTCATCCGAACACCATTCACCTCAATCATACCACCGCCTTTACTCTGGACAACAAACTTCTTTTTACGGCAATCTAGAATCATCCCGTGCTCTGTAAGCCAATCCATGCACAAAATCATATCAAAATCGCCAGATGGCATTATTAACAATTCAAAAGGGAGGGTTATATTCTGTATCACTAACAGACATCTCCTACACACCTGATCTACTAACAAAGATTGTCCCAACGGACTAGACACCACTATCGATACTCGAGACGTATCATCTTTTAAACTTTTTGACTTAACCAATTCAATATTAACATACGAATGTGAAGATCTCAGATCTATCAAAGCGTAAACAGGTTCTGAATGTAATAAAAAAGATACCTGTCACAATGTCATTAGCATTGCCATCCTCACGTTTCTGCACAACATAAGCTCGGGCTGGCGCTCTAGCTTCCGACTGATGAGTAACAGCATCATTCACTTTTTCTAGCACCACCTCTCAAAAATGAACCACCTCTACTCGACCCACGACCCCTAGGTGCAGTCACAGATCTCTAAGAAGTAACAGGGGTAGCATTCTCACTTTTTGGACACTCTCTAGCAAAATGTTCTGTGGATGCACAATGAAAACAACCTCTAGTTAACTTCTAGCATTTACCACAGTTGTTTTTCTCGCAATGCACACAAATCGAAATATCAATATCTCTGATTGGACCTCGCATACTACCAGTGGACACAGTCTGTTGTCGATCACGATTTTTATCAGCTCTATCTGACTTAAAATTTGACCTCCAGCTACCACGAAATTCTTTTGATCTCTTCGGTTGTGGATTTGAACTAGTAACTCCAACACGTTTTCCAACAGTACGAGTAATCTCAGTCTTTTTATCAAAACCCAGAACTTGTTTTACCATTCTCGCCCATTCATCTAAATCTGTAAACTCAGTAATTCTGTGTGATACTAACTGTACCCATAACTCCCGTTTATAATCAACCATAGATATTCCACCTTGTTTCAACATCAAAAAATCTTGTCTTCTATCTTCGATATACAGTTCGCCCACATATTTCTTTTGGAATTCCTTTTGGAAGAATTCCCAATTAGCCTGATTTGCGGATATGTGGCGTGTCACTGATTGCCACCAGGTATATGCTTCTCATTGCAGTAGAGAAACAAGACATATAATACTTTCACGCGGGTTGCACTCAATTTGTTGCAGGATGTGCTTAGTAGATTCAATCCAAACTTTAGCCGCAGAAAGGTCAACTCCTTTAAAACCTAAGAATTCGGTCGCATCGTATCTATGCAACTCTTTAATCAGAGCCCGACAAATAGTAGGTGCAGATGCCATAACAGATGTAGTTCCCACAACACGCTGAAGAGCATCAAGGATAGCTCGAAGTAACTGCGAGTCACCTCCTTCCTTAACATTACATCGCTCAACATTAGGTTGTTGAATACTAACTAGATTAACACTTAGTGTTACTAAATCAGTTCTATCTAACTCATTAGAGACATCGTCTCCGGTATACATCTCTTGATCAACATCATTATTATAATCATCCAAAATTTTCAACTATAAAACAAAAACAAATACATCGGCATCCAAATCCCATCTCAATTCGACTCAACTATAGCATGTACTTGTAGATTCAATTTTGAGCTCGATTTAGCCCAAGAATCGATTAAACCTACAAGCTCTAATACCATTAAATGTAACACCCTTAACCCGTACACGTTGCCAGAATAAGGTTTCAGAGTATTACTGAATGTACATAATCTAAATCATTCATTTCAAAACATTTCAATAATCATAATATAATTCATCATCAAACATGCATAACGTCCCTTATTCAAGCCTTCGAGGCCTAAAAATAACTTTAGAAATGATTTGGGATTAAATCGTGAACATTTGAAAATTTTAAGAAAAAGTCAGAAAAATTTTAATTGTAGGGGTCACACGGCTGTGTGGCCAGGCCGTATGGACATTTGAAGTAGGGACACACGGTTGTGTCCCAACCCGTGTAACTCTCTGACTTGGGTCACATGGCTAAGCCACACGTTCGTGTGGCAGACTGTGTAACCTCTAGAAATGGCCTCGTACGTCCGTGTGCTAGCCGTGCGTCTCACACGGCCAAGTCACACGCCTGTATGTCTGGTCGTGTGGACCTAAAATGTGCCTTAAACAATAAGTTTACCATTTTCTACTTGCTTGGGCATTAAACAACTCAAAAACTATTTGTTTAATCTATTCAAAACATGCCAAAACAATCATTCTATGTGCCTAACCAATGTACCCTCATTGGTACCTCATTTATATCATCAATACATCATTCAAATCAAAGTTCCAAACATACCAAAATCACTCCATTTAGCCTAGTTCATAACCACCTAAACATCATTAGTAAATTCACAAACACTTAGCAATCTTAAGCTCAAAATAACATACCCAAATTATGGCATTAAATATAACAAATGTTCATATACATACCAAACCAACATTATACTCAAACTCAACTACATAACATATACAAAATTCATTAAAAAACCAAATACATCCTAGGTACATGCTATTACAAAAGATACACATCATCACATTTGAGATCGAGATTGCTGCTGGATGCTGAATCGGCGATCAAAAGAAAAGTACCTAACCTGCGCACGGAAAACAAAACCGTACGTTGAGTAAAACTCAGTAATATTTCTATAACCCAAAAAATTAAAGACATAACAATATATGAATGCTAAAACCAAATTATTCAATCATTATTATAACTAAGCATACCATTACAAGATATCATCCTTTCAAATTCATACATATTAACGCATCATTCTATATCCTATTCAATTTTTCACATGATTTCATACTTGGTTTGGCTTTAACAATTATTTCAATTCCCATCACTTGCTATATAAATGGCTTGCATATATCAATCAATATTGCATTTATACAATGGTAGAACTCATTCTATATTCAATCCATGAGTAACTTATATTTTTCTTTTGTTCACAACAATTTCACATTTCATTTTTCAATCTATTATCTCATTTCCATTCCGCATATTATGTCATTTTAATATCAAATATAGAAATTTATTATTTATTTACCCCTATTAACATGACTCGGACTCGGACGTATAGACGGATCCAACTAACACACCAGCTGACACCTAGTGCCTCATTGGATAAATTCGAAGTAATAATTGCGCCCAGCGCTATATAAATTGACACCCAGTGTCTCAATGGTTAAACCGAAGCAAATTGGCACGCAGTTCCTCATCGACTCGAAGTCGAAGAAACCCTTGAGCTCTTCCTATCTTATGGCATGCCATCTATATCCGACTTAGTCCAATACAATTAATAGGGTTTCATTTCACTTTTCAAATACAACCAATATTCAATTCTCATATTTGCATATTATTACAATTACAAATATATTCATTTCAAATTTCCAATTACTCAATACATTCATAACATATGTCAAATCAATCCAATTCAATCAACTATGAATTCAATTTAATTGTAAAGCACATTAATTCTCACCTCTAATGCTTACCACATGCAATAATTTCAAGTGCAATAATTTACACCTTAGTTCGGATAATAGAAACACAAATCGTAGATTCCGATCTATTCGACGTCGATTTTATCCTTCCCGTTTTAGTCGAAGATTCTGGTACGACGTTAGCTATGGAATTAAAACAATTAAAATACATTGATACAACACAATTCAATTTCACATTGACTATTTCAATTTTCACTCAATATTTGCTTAAATTTCAATTTAGTCCCTAAACCGAGTCTAATTTTTATTATTCACATTTAATCCTCTATTTTTATACTAATTTAACTTTAAGCTAAATTTAGCTCCCTATTTTCAATTAAACCCCTAAATTTCAAAATTTTCACAATTTAGTTTGTACTACACAAAATTTACAATTTTTTCTACAATTTAATCCTTTTCCATTTCTAGCTTAAAAATCTATCAATTTAATCCCTAATACTAAAACTATTGAACATTAACAACATTTAAAATATTAATAATTTCTAAAATTTCAACACGGGTTTGGTAGTACTAAACACCGGGATTCCAAAAATATAAAAATTATAAGAAAAGAGACTGAATTGACTAACCAATTGAAGTTTGAAACTTAAAAGCCCTTAGGCCGTGCGTCTTTCTCCTCTCTTCTTTCTCTTTTTCTTTTTTTCTTTTTAATTTGCATGTTCTCTTTCTTTTATTTCCTATTTTGTTTTATTATACTAACTATTATTATTAAATAATACATATATACATATCAATTTCATTTAATTAATTATAATATATAATATATATATTAAACTATTATATATAATACAACATTAATGTCATCTACCACAATAAAAATTTGAACAATTACTACTTTAGTCCCTCTATTAATTTTTAATCTATAATTCAACTTTTACCCTATACGCGATTTAGTCCGTATACTATAATAACTCTTAATTCAAGTAAATTCACTTAACCGGAACCTAATTAACTACACAACTAGCTTCGCAAATATTTATTAAAAATATTTACGAGCCTAATTTATAGGAACGAAGTCTTGAGAATGCACGTTCTGACACCTCTGACTATAGGGTCGTTACACTAAATCTCCATCAACCAACCCCCTTTGAGGTTTAGCTACTCATGCTGAAAATAAAAATAATGGACATGGAAATGAAAAGCAAAGAAACCATTAAACTAAAGCTTAAGGAAAATATAAAAGTTTGGATTTTTATGCAAGAAAACTTAAAGAACATTAAACTAAAGGCATTCAACAAGAAAATCTAAAGCAATAAACATAAAAGGAACAAAATATAGCTGATTTAAAGTAAATGAAATTGGAATACATTAAACTGAAACTAGAAATGTCTTGCAACCAAGGTACAGGGACTGAAAGTGCAAATAAACCTAAGCTATAGCGATAACTAACTTAACTAACACTAAGAACAAGAAGTAAGCGCAGAAAAATATACTTTAAAACTAAGAAGAAAGAAGAGAAAATAAAAACCTTAGAAAAGTTATATAAAAACTAAGAGAAAACCTAGAAAAAATAAAGTTAAAAACTAAACTAATGTGTGTCTGTTTTCTCCTTAGCGAAAACTGGTTGTTTTAGGTTTAATGCTAATGAAATTTCATATCCAAAATTACCCCTACATGAGCATTGTGTGATTGGTGCATTGGGTGAAAAAGACAACCTTCTTTGTCCAATTTTGTCTCCTTCACGATATCGGTGTCGCGATACCCAAAAGAGGATATCATGATACCCCAATCAGTTTTGAACTTGAGGGGTCTTCTTTGAGGGTGGATATCACGATACCCAAAGTAGATATTGTGATACCATTGAAGGGTGGTCTCCAATCTTCAATCATGTTAGAGGTATCGTGATTCTAAGGTATGGATATCACAATACCCTTTCGTTTGGTGTCATTTTCGCTTGTTTTCAACCTCCAACATGTCCCTACACCACTTAACCACACGTTAGTCCCTCCAATGGCACTATTGGCCAAATTTGGTCAAAAAATGAGTAAAAACGAGACATTTAAACTTATTAACTTAAAATCTAAAAACTACGAAAATCCCGCTACTTTGCTTGAGAATAAAGCTTCTTAAGCATACTGGGAAAGCCTAATTTGCCATATCAAATTATAACATATCAATAAGCTTGAGATCTTGTCATCATGACAAGACCAAGAAAATGAGTCACGTTGTGACGAGGAGTTCCTTCACATCACATCCTTTTTTTTGGACTTGTGTACAACAAACGAGGTTTGAGAAGCTTAAGTCTGTTCTGACTCAGGCTCTTGTTCTGATATAGCCTGAATCTGGTAGGGAGTTCGTGGTGTATAGTGATGCCTCGCACGTCGGCTTGGGATGTATTCTGATGCAAGATGGTAAGGTGGTGGCTTATGCGTCCCGATAGCTTAAGTCACATGAAGGAAATTATCCGATGCATGATCTTGAGTTAGCCACTGTGGTGTTTGCGTTAAAGATATTGAGGCACTATCTGTATGGTGAGAGGTGTATTATCTACACCGATCACAACAACCTTAAGTACTTCCTTATTCAGAAGGAGTTGAATATTAGGCAACGTCGATGGATTGAGCTGCTCAAAGATTATGACTGTACGATAGAGATCATCCCGGTAAGGCCAATGTGGTGGCTGACACTCTCAGTCGTAGAGCGATATCTAATTTGAAGGAGATGTTTACTCATGTTAGCTTGTATAATGATGGGGGTTTGTTAGTCGAGTTGCAAGGTAAGCAAACTTGGATTGATCAGATTCGAGAAAAGTAGTTGGGGGATGATTCTCTGGTTTTGCGGTTCCATTAGGTTAAGAGCGGAAGTGCATCTAATTTTTGGTTGATTAAATATGAGGTTTTGTGTTTTCAAGGACATGTTTGTGTACCGAATGATTTTGATTTGAGAAAGTCGATTCTGAGGAAAGCGCATAGTAGTCCTTGTGCTATGCACCCTGGTGGGAATAATATGTACGGGATCTCTGTGAACTATACTGGTGGTCGGGTTTGAATGTGAGGTAACTGACCACATTTCTCATTTTGTGACATGCTAGCAAGTTAAGGCTGAGCACCAGTTGCCTTCGAGTTTGCTCCTACCCGTTAAAATTCCTCTATGGAAATGAGAGTGTGTGACGATGGACTTCGTTAGTGGGTTGCCTTTAACACCCACTAAGAAGGATTTTGTATGGGTCATCGTGGATCGATTGACCAAGTCTACCCATTTTATTCTAGTTCAGACAGACTACTCTCTGCAAAAGTTAGTGAAGCTCTACATCTCTGAGATTGTAAAATATCATGGGATACCGATTTTGATAACCTATGATAGGGATCCTCACTTCACTTCTCGGTTCTAGAAGAAATTGCATGAAGCTCTAGGTTCAAGATTGGACTTCAGTACTGTGTTCCATCATCAGACTGATGGTTAATCTGAGAAGGTGATTCAAATACTGGAGGATATGCTTCGGAGCTGTGTGATTGATTTCTGAGGTAGTTGGGAGGATTTTATACTGTTAGCTGAGTTCGCCTACAACAATAGTTTCTAATCCAGCATCCAAATGACACTTTACAAGGCTCTGTATGGTCGTAAGTGTCGCACTCCGCTATGTTGGGCTGAATTGGGTGAGCGACGGGTTTTGGGTCCTGAGTCAGTTTTCAAGATTGAGGATAAGGTTAGTGATAAACCATAATTTATACATATTTTGACCCCATGCTTGGCTTATTTTTGGATGAATTTTCATTAGATTTGATAAATTCGATGCTCCTAATCCTTTAATTTCACGTTTTACACTCAGAAGAGCTTAGGGAGTCGAAAAGAACGAGAAATGGGCCAAAAAGGGACAAAATGGGCCTACCTCAGAAATCAACACGGCCTGGACTATCGCACACGGGCAAACCACACGGTCATGTGTGACGAGCAGAATTGAACACGGCCTAAGCTATCGCACACGGGCATGTCACACGGGCGTGTCCCTACCGAACCCAAGTCTAATTCTATTCAGAAAAGACTACTTGTTGGCCAATGAAGGTGCTCCAAAGCCTATATAAACACCCTAGGGGGGAACCTAAAGGGGGACGGAGAGTAGATTGCAGAGATTACTCGAAAGAAGCAGTCAGAATCATCTCGAAAATGGATTCACTCCAAGATTGAAGATCTCCATAAAGTTCTTTAGAAGTTTTTGGGTTCTTTATGTCTTGTTGTTTTCTTAATTCTGAGATGTTTTCCTTTTACGTTATGAACTAAACTCCCTAAATACCTAAGGAGGATGAAACTTAGATGAATCTTATTATTTAATAAATTTGAATTACGTGATAAATACTTGTTCTTGTTCTTAATTATGTGTTCTTAATCCTTGTTTTAATGTTTTCAGGAATATTAATTCAAGATTAATGTGCTTATTCAGTGGAGCAAAAGTCCCTGTTTAAGGGTAGATCCATCATAATTAAGTGGAGTTGATTGTAACCCTAGAAATAGGGAGATATAAATCTGCCAGATTAGAGTCAAATCTAATAAGGGAATCTATAGATCGAGTTAATCTGACAATAGGGGTTTTAATTAGAAAGAGATTTCAATTAATCAACTTAGAGTCAGTTGTTTTTAGTCTTGAAAGAGATATTAACATAATTTAGGGGTTTCTACGGATCAAGTCAAGTGAATAAATCATTTAATTCAGAGTCAGAATAATAAGTGGAGTCTAGGTGGATTCTTCCTTGGGTATTGTCCTTATCATTGGTTTATTCGATTACTTCTTTCACTCTCATAGTCACTTAGTTAGTCAATTAGTTAGTTAAATTTTAGATTAAAACAAAAATCCCTTAATTATTAGGCTAGATAATAAAAAGATAGTTATTACTAGTAATTTTTGTCCTTGAGGATACGATATTCCGGACTCACCACACTATACTACTGTTCGATAGGTGTGCTTACCTTTGACGAAATATTGGTTAGTTTCGAGCCCATCAGTTAGATTGATTTGGGATCGTCTGAAGGTGGCTTCTGATAGACATAAGTCTGATGCAGATCAAAAAGTGAGGGATATTGATTACTCTATGGGTGATTTCGTATTCCTTAAGGTATCATCGTGGAAGAAAGTTCCGAGGTTCGATCGTAAGGTCAAGTTGAGCCTTGGTTCATTGGGCCGTATCAGATTCTGAAGCGTATGGTACCAGTTGCTTATTAGTTAGAGCTACCTTCAGAGTTATACGGTATCCATGATGTGTTTCACGTCTCGATGTTGAGGCGGTATCGGTCTGGTCCATCTTACATTGTCTCTGTTGAGTAGATCGAGGTTAGACTGGACTTGACGTTTAAGGAAGAGCCAGTTTTGATTTTGGATTAAGATATTAAGGTTCTGAGGAGGAAGTCTATGCCGCTGGTAAAGGTTCTGTGGCGAAATCATGGCACTGAGGAAGCCATGTTGGAACCTGAGGACTTAATGCGTCAGCAATATCCTTATCTATTCGGATCAGGTAAGTTTCGAGGTCGAAATTTCTTTTAGGAGGAGAGTTGTAACGCCCTAAATAATTTAATTTTGTTTCTGTGAAACTTGATAAATACGTATCTACTTCAATGGCTAAGTGTTCTAGATGTGTGTATGGGGTCTTGGGTTCAAGTCCCACTTTTGACAAATTCTGTTATTTTTTATCCAAGCCTTATCCATGTTGGGTAGACTTTTGTAATATTGTTTGTAAACTCATATCAAAATGAGCTTGCTGGTTTTAGTGGTAAGGAGTTAGTTTGCGGGAGGTCCTGTGCTCGAATCCTTGCATGAGCATGGATGTTTATTTTTACTCCGGTTGTCTGTTAGAGGTTCTGTGGAATTGGGAGTCTGAAGTAGTTGGATAGTGGAGTAGTGGGAAGTTAGAGAGATAATAGGATAATTTTTACCAAAATAGTCAATTTATTATTTTAATTATTATTTTCTCTTTTTTTTTCTTTTCCTCTTTACTTTTGACATTTTCTTCTCTACTCCACTATCAACCTTTTTCTTTTCTTTCCAATTCCAGTTTTGTTCCTTTTCTTCAAATTTTTGGTTCCTTTGCGTGGTTCGTAGGTAAGATTTCGCTGTGGGTTAAGGGTGGTGTTGTTTAATGCTTTAGTTTCTGTGGGTGTTTTTGAGCTGATTTCTTTTGTCATTTCGGTAGGTGTTGCTCAAGAAATCAGAGACCCTTCGGTTGCGTAGTGAAGCTTTGAGACTGCCATTGTTGAGGGTAAGCTTCTAAATCGTTTTAGTGCAGTTTTCTATTATGATTTTGCATTGTGCTCGAAAAGTATCTCGTTTGGAATTGTGAATTAAGGTTAATTTGGGGCGTTTTGATTGACAATTCTAGGTACTGTTCACTCTAAGGTGCAATTGATTCGAAAATGAATTAGGTGTGTACCCCTAACGCGAGAAAATGAGGTTCAACGAAAGCCTAAAATTGGGTCTGTCGATGCTACACAGGCCTGTGGCCGATTGTGTGGCTGGCTGTGTTCGAGACACGGCCGTGTGACTGACGAAGGTCTGGCCATGCACTTGACACGACCGCGTGATAGTGTGAGTGTGGCTGTATGGGCCACACGGGTGAGCCACACGAGCGTGTGGGTTTTGGGCTAGGCGTGTAGGCCCATACGGGCATAAGGGCCCAAAATTCTAAAAATTGCCCTGGGGTCACACGGGTCTTTCCGATCAACTGTGGGCCTACCGTATGGTCGGTAAGGGCTAACCAATCCCAATTTGATGTGATCTGATACTCTGGTAGTCTGATCTGAGTAGGAAACTGATATGTATGTCTGACTATACTGTTAAGTATGTATTTATCTGTATACGAGCATGTTAAGCATGTTTATGCTATTATTTTTGTAATTGTATTCTGTATCTGTGTTTGAGGTGAGATTTGTATATGTAGAGGAAGTAATCTGTACGGTGACCTTTCGCCTATATATCTGACAGCTTGACTGCATATTATTTGTTATGTGTCATATTGACATTTTATGGTGTGTAGGGATGGGTGGATGCTTTTAACCCCACATGGTGTGATAGGATGGAAGGAGATGGTGTGTAAAGGATGGGGGTAGGATTTTGTACATCTGATCTATTATCTGATTCTGATATCTGTTTCTGTTATGGACTGAGGTCCGAATCTGTATCTGACTGTATTTGAAATTTTGTGTATGTTGCATGATTGTCTCTGTTGGGTTACACACTGAGTTTATGAAAACTCACATCTGACATCTGTTCTGTTCAGGTAATCCACAAATATAGGCGGGTCGGTGTGATGGAGGCTCAGTGGTGACCACTTGGCGAAAACTATTATTATTATTATTTAACAGTGTTACTGAAATTTCCTGTTTTCATGAGAGTTTTGTAATTTTTGGACTTTCCAGACTTTTTGGACTTTGGGTTGATGGTGTTATGATTTCTAAATTGCGATGATTCGACAAAATACCGATTTTACGTGAATAAATGTTATTTTTGAAAACACGAGCGTGGATTTGTTTTAGAGGATTTTCAAACTTCTGCTGCGAAATAATTGGCTAACTCTAAAGAACATGTAACGATTTCAGTAATATATATAAATGAATATGTTTTATAAAACTTGGATGTTTTATCAAATAACTAAACATTATTTTATTGAAGTATCACCAGTTTCATAACCCTTCTTCGTAACACTCCCGGATTCGACCATACCATTTAGGTCAGGTTTAAGGTGCTACATTTAGTGGTATCAGGGTCATGTTAGAAAACTCGGGCTATGAATTTTGGGTTCTGAACTTGTGTTTTGAAGTAGGACTAGTTTCCAAATAATTTGGGTCATTTTGAGTAAATATATGGTACACCGAGTCTTCAGCGCCGATCCTATAAGTATCTTTGAATTTAGAAAACACTGTTGTTAGAACTTTCTGAAAACACTATAGTTGGTACTTTCTGAAATTGTATTGAGTTAGTTAGAGATTAAAACCTCTGAAATACTTCTGAACTTTTGATAATTTAAGCATAAAATATTTGCTAATAAATATTGGAACTGATGCTTAAAATTTTAAAAGGTAGATAAAATTCGGATTACGATGAGCGCACGTGGAACATGTGGTCGAGGTATTCGTGGGTGCGGTAGGAGTCGTAGAGGGACTGGAGCTGAGTCTTCCTCTCTGGGCGGTATGCCAAATTTAAACATGAGTGAGACACTAATGTCACTTGCTACTGAGATTGGGTTTCAAAGTCGCTTGGCTAGGGACGACGCACTGTCTCAAGCCATGTTTTGAGTGTTGGAGAGGGTTACTGGACCCTATTTTGGATCTGGGGGTCGTGGGTCGATAATTGAATGACTCCAGTCTAATGGAGCTGAAGTGTTTAGAGGCATCATTAGAGTCGCCCCTATTGTGGCCGAGTATTGGTTGGAGGCCATAAGAGGATTATGAACGACATTGACTGTACTCCTGATTAGAAACTGAAGGGTGTAGTCTCTTTGCTTCACAACGAAGCTTATCAGTGGTGGTTGTCGGTTGAGAAGGGTACTCAACCGGATCGTCTGAACTGAGATTACTTTAAGACTACCTTCCAGGGGAAGTATGTGGGTGTGAGCTATGTGGATGCTCGTAGGCGTAAGTTCATGAATCTCACGCAAGGTGATAAATCTATGGCCGAGTATAAGGCCAAGTTTCTAAGACTGAGCTGCTATGCTCGAGGCATGGTGGCATTCGAGTATGAGAAATGTGTCCATTTTAAGGATGGTTTGAGGGATAGTCTGAGGGTTCTGATTGCTCCGCAGAGGGAGCGTGAGTTTGTTGTTCTGGTGGATAAGACGAAGATCACCGAAGAGGTTAAGATCGTGGAACACCAGAATAGAGAGCGTGAGAGAGGTAAGAATAAGAGAGATTCAGAGCCCTCTAATTCTGTTCAGAGGCCTAAGAAATGGGTCAAACCTAATGGGCCTGTTAGAGTGGGAGTTCCTATTGCTTTTACTGGGATTCAGCCTTATGGTGACTGTGATAGGCTCTATCTAAGCGAGTGTTGAAGGAGATTAGGGGCTTGTCTGCAATGTGGGCCTTTGGAGCACCAGATTAGAGAGTTTCCACATCATGCAGATCAGATGCAAGCTTTGGGATCGGTTTTTGTTCAGCCTCAGAGGGTAGTACATTAGCCACCTAGGGGCCGTGGACCGCAAACGGGTGGTAATGGTATGGACCGAGAGCAGAGTGCACCGGGTAGAGGTGTTAATCAAACTGAGGCGAGGCAGCCTGCACTGGTTTATACTGCTCAATATCGAGAGGACAGAGATGCCCCTAATATGATCACAGGTACATTCTTTATTTTTGATACCCCGTATATTACTTTGATAGACATAGGTTCTACACACTCCTATGTGGCTAGTACTATTTCCGAAAACTTAGGGATTATTGTTGAGTGTACTTCTGGTGATATTACTGTGCTGAATCCGTTGGGACAATCTGTTCGGGTAAGTAGACTATATAGGGATATTCTGTAACACCCTAAAATTTGTATAATTGTTTCCGTGTATTTATAACACACAATGTCTATATGCTTCAGTGGTTATGTGTTCTGGGTGTGTGTGTGAGGTCCCAAGTTCAAGTCAGGACTTGGGCAAATTTTGGTATTTTTGGATGGTCAAGCCCTATCTCTGGTCAGTAGGCTTTTAGTAAAAAGTTTGCAAGTAATTAACAGAATGGTCTACTGGTCTGGTGGTTAAGTGGAGTGTTAATTTGTTAAGGTCCTGTGTTCGAATCCCTAAGTGGGCAAAGGGATAAATTTTTGCTATCGATTTCGGCAGGAGTTTTAGTTAATGTGGATTCTGAGTAGTTGTGTGTAGTGGGGAGTCAGGTGGAGAGATTTTAGGAGTGAATTATGGAATGTTGGGGATCATCCAAAAATCTGATTTTATTTCTTTTTGTATTTCCAAATCCCCAAAAATTTTCCCTCTTTCTTCTAACGTTAATTTCACTACTCCCCTACTGAAATTCTCTCCCATCTCTTCCCTTTTTCGTTTCCTTTTCCATTAACTCGTTTGGTTTTGTACGACGATGGCGTGTTCGGTAAGTTTTTGTCTATGTTTTATCCTGAATGTGTTCGTGGATAAGTGAATTAAAGGAAGTGTTCATTTGATTGTTAGGAGTTAATCAAGGGGATGGAGATTAGCCATTAAAGGTGTGAGGGTGTAAAGTCCTTGCTGTTTGTTCGGAGGTAAGGTTTTTGGTTGTTGAAGGATGTTTATCGTGTTACAATTTCGGTTAATTTTTGCTAAGATAGCTAAACGTGGGTTTTGGATTATCGAATATAGGTTATGGAATGCTCGGGAATCGTTTTAGCTTCAATCGAAACCAGGTGTATACCCGAAAACACAAAAAATGAGAATCGATGAAAGATGAAAAATGATACTGTCGACGCCACACGGCCGTGTGGTAGGCCGTGTGGTAGGCAGTGTGCAGGGCTGTGAGCCACAACACGGCTGTGTGATTGACGAAGCCAGGATGTGCCTGAAGGACACGGCCATGTGTTGGCTGGATGAGCCCATGTACGAGACACGAGCTTGACAATTGGTCCGTGTGGGCCCACACGGGCATGTTGGCCCACATGGGTGAACCACACGGGTGTGTGAGCCTATTTTTTTGAACTGATCTGTAAGGTTGCATGGGTCGCCCAAGTCGACTATGGGCCTACTGTCCGATTATGTGATATATGTATTAAGCATGTTATACTTAGCATGTATACCGATTTGATTGTATTATCTATTAATTGCATTATAGCATGTCATCGATTGTATGCTGCATTACTTGGGGTAGGTTGATGATATTGGAGGAAGTATCTGAAAGGCTATTAAGCCTGTTATCTAGCAACTCAGCTGCAATTATCTGATTATGTGCTGCATCTCTGTACAGCATGGTGTGTAGGGATGGGTGGGTTGATTTTATCCACACATGGTGTGTAGGGTTGGTCGGAGATGGTGTGTAGAGGCTGGTGGGTAGGATTCTGATATTCTGTTCTGTTCTGCATGTTATATCTGATGGGCTGAGGCCCTAAATTGTATCTTATTCTGTATCTGAGTGGGCTAAGGTTCACACCGATTCCGTAATGGGTTCAGATCCAAACTGTATATTTATGACTGTTTTTTTGATATTATGCTGCATGCATGTTTTCTGTGGGGATTACACACTGAGTTTGTGAAAACTCATACTTTTTCTGGTTAATCTGTTCAGGTAATCCCCAGTATTAGACGGATCAATGCAGTGGAGGACTCGATGGTGACCACTGTTTCTGCTTCACGATAGACTCATGGTTTTTATACTTATTTATGGTTTTGATTATATCTGGTAAAAGTTTATGTAATTATGGCCATTACGGATTTTTGTTTAAATTTAGTATTTGAAATGTTTTATGGTTTTTATTGCTAGAAGTGGGAAAGCGAGGGTTTCAAAAGAAACAAATGTTTTACCAGAACACCACGATTACACAAACTGTTTTAAATGCTTCTGTAAAGTATTAATGTTTCAGAAAATGGACTGAGTTTTGAAAACGAATGACAGTAATTAGAATTAACATAAAATAATGGAACACTTTTAAAAAGGAGAAATGGTTTAAGCATCGCTACGGTTTCAAAAGCACTATCATGTGACATCGCCAGATTCGACCATAACGTCTAGGTCGGGTTTGGGGTGTTACATATTCCGTTAGAGGTAAAAGGTTCTATGTTTTCGGTGAATCTGATGAGCTACCGTTTGGGGAGTTTGACTTAATTCTGGTAATGAACTGGTTAGTAGAGCACCAAGTTAGTCTGGACTACGCGACTAAGAAGGTCGCTTTGAGAATTGAAGACGATATGGAAATAGTTGTGATCGGCAAGCGTCGAGATTATTTATCTAATGTGATCTCCGTTCTTGTGGACAAGAAACTGGTTCAGAAAGGGTGTGAGGCGTATTTGGCCTATGTTAGTGTTTCAGTTTCTAGGGACTCTTCTATAGGGGATATTAGAACAGTGAGAGAATTTTCAGATGATTTTCTTGAGGAGTTACTGGGTTTACCTCCGAATCAGGAAGTTAAGTTCGGCATTGAGCTTCTACCGGGTACAGCTCCATTGTCCATTGCTCCATATAGTATGACACCGAAAGAGCTTACAAAGCTTAAGGCTCAATTTCAAGAGCTTCTGGATTGTGGTTTCATTCGTCTTAGTGTGTCTCCATGGGGGGCACCGGTTCTATTTGTAAAGAAAAAGGATGGTACCATGAGGATATGTATTGACTACCAACAGTTGAATAAACTAACTGTAAAGAATAAGTACCCACTTCCGAGGATCGACGACTTGTTTGATCAGTTTCATGGGGCTTCGGTATTTTTGAAAATAAATCTTTGATCTGGGTAATATCAGCTTAGGGTTAAGGAAGCTGATATTCATCAAACGACATTTAGGACTCGTTATGGGCATTACGAGATCCTAGTTATGCCCTTTAGTTTGACGAATGCTCCGGCTGTATCTATGGATCTGATGAACCGAGTTTTCAGCCGTATCTGGATCAGTTTATCGTAGTCTTCATTGATGATATTTTGGTGTACTCTAAGATTGAGGATGACCATGATAAGCATATTAGAATAGTACTTCAGATACTCCAAGAGAAGCAGCTCTATGCTAAGTTGATCAAATGTGAGTTCTGGTTGTGAGAGGTAACATTTCTGGGGCATGTGGTTTCTGCTGAGGGGATCCGAGTTAATCTTAGGAATAATGAGGCTGTGCTTGATTGGAAACAACCTAAGAACGTTTCTAAGATCCACAGCTTTCTAGGTCTGGTGGGTTATGATCGGCGATTTGTTGAGGGGTTCTCACTGATTGTACCTCCTCTGACTAAGCTTCTGCGCGAGAATGTTCCTTTTGTCTGGACTGATGCACAACAATCAAGCTTCGAGAAGCTCAAGTTTGTTCTTGCTCAGGCTCTTATTCTGATACAGCCTAAATCTAGTAGGGAGTTCGTAGTGTATAGGGATGTGCACATGTCGGTTTAGGATGTGTTCTGATGCAAGATGGTAAGGTGGGGGCTTATGCGTCCCGAAAGCTTAAGTCACACAAGGGAAGTTATCTGACGCACGAACTTGAGTTAGCCGCTGTGGTGTTTGCGTTAAAGTTCTTGAGGCACTACTGTCTGGTGAGAGGTGTATCATCTACACCGATCACAAGAGCCTCAAGTACCTCCTTTCTCAAAAGGAGTTGAATCTTAGGCAGTGTCGATGGATTGAGCTACTCAAAGATTATGACTGTACGAAATAATCGACAACGGTACTCCGTGAAGTCTTACTATTTCTGACACATACAAATCCGCCAACTTATCAAGCGAAAAATCAACTCGTACTGGTATGAAATGGGCTGACTTCGTAAGTCTATCAACCACGACCCAAGCTGTATCCTTCTTTTTTGGTGTCAATGATAAACTCGTCACAAGATCCATAGCAATTCGGTCACATTTCCACTCGAAAACCATAATAGGATGAAGTAAACCCAAAGGTACTTGGTGTTCAGCCTTCACTTGCTGGCAAATTAAGCATCTTGATATAAACTCTTAAATGTCCTTCTTCATACTCGGCCACCAATATCATTTCTTTAAGTCAATTCATCTTCGTGCTGCCTAGATGTACAGACAAACATCCACTATGTGCTTCGTGCATAATTTTTCGAATAAGCTCGTCATCTCTGGGTACACAGACCCTATCTCAGAAATCAAACATACATCAGGACTTATCCGAAAGTCCGACTCAACATTTGACTTATATTGAAATCTTTTAGCTTGTAAATCATTGTCGCCTTTCTGAGCTTCACAAATCTCTTGGAGAAACATTGGTCTATAGCCTTTAACTCGGCTAGAATAGAACCATCATCTGACAAAGCTATCTGTGTATTCATGGGTCTCAGCATAAACAAGAATTTCCTGCTCAAGGCATTGGTGACCACGTTTGCCTTTCCCGAATGGTAGTCAAGCACTAGCTCATAGTCCTTTATCAACTCTAACCATCTCCATTGCCTAAGGTTCAACTCCTTTATGATCAGTAAACACCCGGCATTTCTCACCATACAAATGGTATCTCCAAATATTTAGTGCAAATACAACTGCGGCTAACTTTAAATCGTGGGTCAGGTAATTTTTCTCGTGCGACTTTAGCTATCTAGAGGCATATGCTATCACTTTTCCTTCTTGCATGAGTACATACCCCAATTTATTCAAGGATGCATCACTGTAAACCACAAATTCTTTTCCTGGTTCGGGTTGTACTAGAACTAGAGCCTCAGTCAGCAATACCTTGAATCTCTCAAAACTATGTTGGCACTTTTCTATCCACTCAAACTTCACATCTTTTTGCAATAGTCTCGTCATCGGGGTGGCTATCATAGAAAATCCCTTGACAAATCTCCTGTAATAGCCAGCTAGGCCTAGGAAACTCCTAACCTCTGTCACGTTCCTTGGCAGTTTCCATTCAACAATCGCTGAAATCTTACTCAGGTCAACTCAAATACCGTCACCCGAAACATTGTTCCCCAAAAATCCAACTTCCTTAAGCCAAAATTCACTTTTACTAAACTTGACATATACTTGTTTATCTCTCAAAATTTGTAGAACCGTTCTCAAATGCTCAGCATGCTTGTTCTCATCCCAAGAGTAGATCAATATATCATCAATAAATACTAAAACAAATTTATCCAAATATGGCCAAAAGATGCGATTCATCAAATCCATGAAAACTGCAGGGGCATTTGTTAAACCGAAAGGCATGACCAAAAATTCATAGTGACCATACCTTGTCCGAAATGCGGTTTTCAGGACATTCAAGTCCTTGATTCTCAACTGATAATATCCAAATCTCAAGTCTATCCTAAAAAATACTGTGGCTCCCTTCAATTGGTCAAACAAATCATCGATTCTTGGCAACGGGTACTTGTTCTTCACAGTCACCCTATTAAGCTGCCGATAATCTATGCATAACCTCATGGAACCATATTTATTCTTCACAAAAAATACGGGAGTATCGCATGGAGAATAACTCGATCTTACAAAGCCTTTGTTCATCAACTCTTGCAGCTGTGCCTTTAGTTCTTTTAGCTTGGTTGGAGCCATTCTGTATGGAGCAATTGAAATGGGGGCAATACCAGGAGCTAACTCAATCCCAAATTCAATCTCTCTAACCGGAGGAAACCCTGGCAGTTCTTCTGGGAAGACACTTGGATACTCACATACTATGGGCACTGATTCAATTCTTAACTCAGTCTCTTTAGCATTCATCACAAAGGCAAGGTAAGCTTCGTAAACTTTTCTCAGGTATTTCTGAGCCAACATGAAGGATATCACTACAGGCAATCTGTCTTGCTCATCTGATTCAACACGAAGAATATCCCCATTTTCACATTTTAACTCAATGAATTTTCTTCCACAATTCACTATCACATCATGAGTAGTTAACCAATCCATCCCAAGGATGTCATCGAATTCATCAAACGATAATAACATGAGATTAGCAAGAAAATAATGACCTCTAATCATTAAAGGGCAACCTTTGCATACTCTATTGACTAACACACATTTGCCTAGGGGATTTGACACTTTTATCACAAATTTCGTAGACTCTACAAGCATGTTCATACTAAAGACTCATTTCATGGAAACATATGAGTGAGTAGATCCCGGTCAGTTAAAGCAACAACATGAGTTTCATAGAGAGAAAATGTACCCGTGATCACGTCGGGGGAGGATGCCTCTTTGCGAGCGCGAGTAGCGTAAGTCCTCGCAGGCGCTCTACCCTCAGTTCTTGCAGTCTGTTCTCTAGGTGTGTTCTTACTACTCATTTCATTTCCCGGGTTTCTCTGTGACCTTCTTTTAGAAATACTTCCAGGTCTTGCACTCTGAGGTTTCTCTTTCGCACCCACCTCGGGGCAATCTCTGATAAAATGGTCTAGGGATCCATATTTGAAACAAGCTTTCCCATTTGCTCGACACTCCCCGGGATGACGTCTGCCACACTATGAACATTCCGGTCTACTTGGTCGAGCGTTGCCAACTCTAGCAACCGAAGTGGTCTGAGCTTTAGACCCAGAGTACTGTTTACCCTTACTTCTGCTTGAGAACCCAGCTGAAGTGACTGATCTAGTAGTGAAATCTCTTGACTTATTGGATGAGGATTGAAATGATTTGCCCAACTGTCTCTTCCTCGAGTCACAGAACTCGATTTCAGCCTTTCTTTTCTCTTTAACCAGTTCCTCGGCCTTACAGGCTCTATCCACTAACATAACAAATTCTTTTAGTTCTAAGACACCAAAAAATAAACGAACATCCTCATTTAACCCATCCTCGAACCTTTTGCACATAATGACTTCTGTCGATACGCACTCCCGAGCGTATTTACTAAGGGCTAGTTTGGCAATGCTTTTGAAAAGTGCTTTTGAAAAGTATTGTGGAAAAGTACTGTGGATAAGTGCTTTTGAAAAGTTTGCTTTAAAATTTGAGTGTTTAACATTACTGTAAAAAAGTGCTTTTGAGAAATAAAATGTCCATTTTAGACATGTTATTATCAAGTAATAAATATGCATTTAAATAAAATTTAAAGTAGTTAATATAATTATATTTTAGTAAAAATATAAAAAAATTACTATAATTTGTTAATATTTTAATATATGAAATATAAATTTTAAATATTTTTAACTAATAAATATTAATTACTTATAAAATTTAATTAGAATATATAAACTAAATTTTAAATATTTAAATATAATCATTAAATATTTGTAATTAGTATTTTAAATTTTTTTATTTTTAATTAATGATTTTAACACATTTGTAATTAAGCACAAAAAAGGGAAAGTACTATGTTATTGGAGGGGTGAAAAAGTAATTAAGCACTAAAAGTGCTTTTGGGAGAGGAAAAGCTAAAAATTTTAGCTTCTCCTTTTCAAAAGTGCTTTTAAAAAGTACTTCTGACAAGCTAAATATTCCAGCCAAAAGCAACTTGTTCTACACAACTTTTCTTTCAAAAGTGCTTTTGGAGCCAGAAGTGCTTTTGAAAAGCACAGAAGAACTGGCCCTAAGTCTTACGAACTCACGTTCATATTCGGTCACCGTCATTCGACCTTGCTTTAGCTCCAAGAATTTCTTTCTTTTCTGGTCAAGGAACCTTTGACTAATATACTTCTTCCGAAATTCTTCTTGGAAGAATTCCCATTTAACTTTCTCCCTTGGTACAACCAACATAGGGGTGTTCCACCACTGATAGTCCGAATCTCTCAAGAGAGATACCACACACTTCATGCACTCTTCAGGTGTGCATGACAACTTATCGAATACCTTGATGGTATTCTCAAGCCAGAATTCCGCCCTCTCCAGATCATCATCTTTACTAGCTCGAAATTCCTCAGCTCCTTGTTTCCGGATTCTATCAACCGGAGACTTTTCTCTTCTTACTACCTCTACCACTTGGGGAGCTACAGGGGTAGGCTGAGGAATAGGTGGAGCTGGAGGGGGTTGAGCATTAGGATTTGCTCGAACAAATTCAGTGTACCAGTTGCTCATCATATGGAGAAAGGCTTCTCGAGCCTCTTCTCCTAGAACCAATGTCTCAGGTCTACTTTCTATTGGTGTGGTCCCTTGCACGGGAGCCAGCGCATTACTTGTAGCATCATCGGCCGCAGCTCGATCAGAATCCATTTACTATATAGAAACACAATTTAAATTGTCAGGAGTCGTCACACTATCATTATTTAAATACTCATACGTATGACATGTATAGCTAGACTCATACTTACGCTACGTTAGCCCGAGAATCAACTAAACTGTAGCTCTGATACCACTAAATGTAACACCCCTTACCCGTATCCGACGCCAGAACCGGATATGAGGCATTGCCATACTTAACTTGCTCAAACATACAACGTCGTAACATAAAATTTCATTATAAATTAAAAAATTTTCATTTGAGATCATAACGTCCCTCTTATAGGTCTACGAGACCTTAAACACACTTATGGAGTGATTCGGGACTAAACTAGAAGCTCTTGAACATTTAGATTTTTTTTTTACTTAAGACAGGGCCACACGCCCGTGCGGTGAGGGACACGCCCGTGTGGGCAAACCGTGTTGTCACACACGCCCATGTACCTAGTCCATGTGGATTTTATTTTTCTTTTCGAACTTACAGGGGTTTACAAACGACCGGACACACACCCGTGTCCATGGCCTATGTCCCTTACATGGCCATGACACACCCGTGTCCTCAATCGTGTGTGAAAACCTTGACATTCTATTTTTGATGTCATCAACTCAATAAGGTCACACGGCCAAGGCACACACCCGTGTCCTTAGACCGTGTGTCGAATTAAATTCCAAATTTTAGGTACAGACTTCACACGGCCCGAGTACATGCCCGTGTCTTAGGTCGTGTCTCCTACATGGTTGAGACACCTGGCCGTGTCTCAGCCCGTTTGTTTACTACTGGGTATTCTGACTTGCCAACCTAGCATGCATGGGGACACACGGCCTATCAACACGCCCATGGGGCTGACCGTGTGTCACACACGGCCTAGACACACGCCCGTGTGTCTACCCGTGTGGACAATTGTAAGGCTATCTACAAAGCCAGTTGCCACCCTACAAAGCAACCACACTTATACAAATTCAATTCAACACACATCATGACCATAAAGCACCTCTAAGAACCCAAAATCAAGACATCAACACAAGCATGCACTTCATGAATTTCATCATCCTTGAATACATAAACTTGTCAAGTATTGGCCAATTTCCAATGACCATTTACAAAACAAATTTAATAACATTAATAGCCACACATTGGCTAACAAAATGGACATAACACAAAATAACCAAGTTCCTATATATGCCATACTTAAAATTAATCAGACTTTGCTATACCAAAGAAAAGTTGATAGTGTGATTCTGAACTCCGACGTCCTACGATCCCCGAGTTAGCTTGGCAATACTACAAGGAAAAGGGAAATAAGAGGGGTAAGCATAAAGCTTAGTAAGTTTGCATGAAATAAATAGCAACGTAAGGCTCATAATGGTATCTATTCATTACATTGAATAAAGAAGGACACAAAGTCTCAAGCACATTGCCATAACTTACTCATGCTTACTCTTACCAAATACATGTCACATATCGTAAACATTTCTCGTGAATTATTCACGTGTACCTGTATCACTTCATCACATAACTTTAGCACTAATTTCATCTCTATTATAAGCTTAACTATTTATTCCATTGCATCACTTGGAATACTTGAGGATACACAATCATCATCGTACCCATAAACACGACGCCATTGACATATCCCAGATAAGGTCTTACATGGGGTCACATCTCGATGCCAATGCCATATCCCAGATTTGGTCTTATACGGGATCTCATATCAATGTCGACGCCATATCCCAGATATGGTCTTATACGATTTTTTTTATATTCGATGCCGATGCCATATCCTAGATATGGTCTTATACGAGATCTCAATTCAGTGTCGAGGCCATGTCCCAGACATGATCTTATACGGGACCTTACTATTTTCATGTCTCGATGATGATATCCTCCCGCTTCTTAAAGTCCAACCAAGACTTCAACATCATAAATTTTTATCATTTTCTTATTGAACATCATTACTCAATTTCATAGAATTAAAGTTGTAATAGTCCGGTTTATACCCTAGTCGAAACAGTGGTTTCGGGACCAAAAATCTGAGTCTGAATAATATTTTTAATATTATTTTCTGTGCTATTGATGAGTGTTTAAGCATGTGTAAAATTTTCGTAAGTTAATTTGTCTGTTTGTGTGTTTAATTTGACAAAAGGATTGAATTGCATTAAATGTGAAAGTTGCTTGTTATTTGTTAAAGTATTTATGTGATGTGGCTTTTAAAGGTGAAGGCCTTATGAAACAAATAGACCATTATTTAGATAGTGGATGTGTCCTTAATGAATGTTTGTTTTATTTTTTTAATGAAAGGCTAAAATGGTAAATGGATTATTATGTATGTTTTAATTTGATAAAAACATGAAAATGGCCATTTTAGCTCATCTTTTGACTGAATTTTGTAAGAAAAGAAATGGGGTTTAGCTTGGTTATATTCGGCCATTCCAAGCATAAATTCAAGGTATGTTTTTAGTCGGTTTTCGATAATTTCTACGTTTTTGCAATTGTTGCTTAGTCTACTATCAGGCACATGTCTCAATTTTGTGAATTGATGATATTTGTGTGATATGCCATTGATGATATGTTGAGTTTTGTGATGATTTATGTTGTTAAATGAAAGATTTGAGCTAGATGAACATACTTTGTTCTTGAAATTTTGATGAATTTAGCTAATTAGGGCTAAATAGAGAAAATAGTAACTTGAAGGACTAAATTGCAAATTTGATGGAAAATATGGGCTTGTGTGATGTTCATAAGCATTCGGCTAAGTATGTGTATGTGATGATTTTTGTGAATTTGATGTTTTGAGAAAAATGGACTAAATTGATAAATTGTGCAAATATGAGGGTTAAATTGCAAATAGCCCTAAATGTGTGTCCTTGGATTGAATTGAATGAGTTAGTAAATAAAAGAGTTAATTCTGAATATGTATAGATCAAGAACCGAGGAAAACGGACTTAGACCGCGGGAAAGCGAAAGTAACCGAGTAGCCGTTTCTGTTTCTATTAAATCGAATCCGAGGTAAGTCATTATGCAAATAAACGAATTCGTATTGAATTATGTATATTTTTACGAATATTGTTATCGATGAATACTGATGATATAATCTGTTCATGAATTCCGAGATAAGGATTACTTAGTGACAATGTTCGAGAAGTCCCGTACGAACCTAGGAGTAGATAGGATTAGTTATGTCATGACATAGGTATCTGTTCTGTTTATATCATGTAAGACCACGTCTGGGACGTTGGCATTGATTTGAGATCGTGTAAGACTACGTCTGGGACGTTGGCATTGATTTGATCTTTACGTGTAAGACCATGTCTAGGACATCGGCATCGTATTGATTCGTGTAAGACCCTGTCTGGGGCAGTGGCATCGATATTTGAGTGCATGTAAGACCTCGTCTGAGACGTTGGCATTGTACAACTATTCCGAGCTTTCTGAGTATCCTACTAGATTCCTAACGGTTCAACGAGTAAGTCTATGATACGAATGACTATGTAAATAGTGAATCCGTTTCAGGTACGTTGATTTCTACACAAAGTGTGTATATAAGGTAAGTACCTATGTGATCTTACTATGATGATTATGAATATTGGGATAACAATAAGATATGTGAAAGTAAGCATGAAAGAGCTATGTACATATACAACTTTTGAATTGGTGAATGTGGCAAATATGGTCAAGTATATGGACCAAAGCATATATGTGATAGTTTGTTAAGTAATTATGATGTGCCAATGTACCTATGTGCATATATGCCTTCCATGCTAAGTTTGTTTGTATTATGACTTACTAAGCTTTTGGAAAGCTTACTCTCTGTGTGTGTTTTCTCTGTTTTATAGGTCATCAAAGCTACTGAAGGCTCGGGACTATCAAGGATCGTCATCACACTACTAAACTCATTTTGGTACATTTTGGAAATGTATATAGCTAGATATGGCATGTATAGGCTAGTTTTTTTATATAAGTTTGTTTTATGAACTTTGCCATGTGATTTGGCTAGTTATGAGTTGAGAATTTGCTTGAATGAATGTGATATGTGTGAAGTTGTTTTGGCATGGCTAGTTGATTCATGAATTGGTCAAGGTTTTTGGTAAGCATTTGGATGAATTATACTTGATATACATATGTTTTGGTCTTGAAAGTTGACATGGTTGAAATGGATTTTGAATGTATAGATTGAATGGTTGATTTGGTTGTTTAGTATGCATAAAATGTGTTGGTGATTATGGCTTGTAGGTAAGACCCAAGTGGGTGGCATTTTGGCCTTGAAAATGGCTTATAATGTCACACTGTTGTGGCACACGGGCGTGACTAGTGACCTGGGCGTAAGTCAGTATATAGCCTAAGAGCACATGGCCACGACACACGGACGTGCCTGGTAGCTGTGTGGTTTTAACAAGATCGACCACGGCCAAAGTACACGGGCGTGCTTGGTGGCCGTGGAGCAAAGGTTAGTTTCGACCACGGGGAGGACACACGGGTGTGTCTAGCAGCCGTGAGAGGCACATGGCCTACCCCCACGGGCGTGTATCCCCTGAAACTTAGAAAAGTTTTTGAATGTTTGAGAAATTTTGTACGTGTATCGGTTTAGTCCCGACCCAGTTTATAGTCATGTTTTAGGTCTCGTTGACTGCAATAAGGGACATTATGATTGTTTTCAATGTGATACTTGATATATTGTTTGATTAAGTTTCTGATCTATCCGGTAACGCTCTTAAGCCATTCCGGCGACGGATACGGGTTAGGGGTGTTACAAATGTACATCTTCACGAATATCCAACATTTTAAAACTTAATAACATGATGTTGAATTCATTGCACACAAACTTACTTCGATACTAAAATAGGCCAATTTGTCGATCTAGTCCGAAACCTTGCATTTTCCTCGGTCAAGGTTAATTTCTCATTCTTCTTGATCTATAATAACAAATTCACTCATTTAATTACCACATTAATCAACACATTTCAATAATCATACTTTGGCAAAATTACCATTTTGCCCTTAGACTTTGGCAAAATTACGATTTTGCCCCTAGGCTCGTAAAATGAAATGTGTTCAATTTTCACCTATCCAAGCCTAGCTGATTCATTTTCTCTCTTATAGCAACTCAAAATTTCAATTATTTAATGCATTTACTACCCATTTTACAACCTTTACAAAAAGGTCCTTTTAGGTGTTTTCATGGAAACACCTTTCACAAAAGTTGTTTATTTAACAACCAAGACTTATTTTCTTCCATAAAATTTTAGAAATAAACACAAATATTCACATGAAAATCCCTAGACTTTCAATCATTTTGCAAAATAGTCCCCTCTTTAGCTAGCTTAAGCTTTAGGGGTTCCAAAAGTATAGATATTATCAAGAAAGGACACAAAAATCACTTACTTGCAAGGAGAAAAGCTTGGCTGAAATTTTTGAGCTCTCAACCCCTATTTTGCTGCTAATTTTTGGTGGAGAAGATGGAGAGGAAAGATGATATTTTTCTTTTCTTTATTTTATTATATTTCCTCAATCTAATCCACCTAATTTAACAACTTTTACCAAGTTTGATATTGTTTGTCTCTTATGGCCGGCCACTCATTTTCTAGAGGTATAATTGCACATTAGGGGCCTCAAATTAATATTCTATGGCTTTTAGACACCTTTAGCTTGTAAACTAGAACTTTCGCACTTTATGCGATTTAGTCCTTTTTCGCAATTAAGCATACAACCGCTAAAATTAAAGCACCAAAATTTTCATGCACCCATATAATCATGCCATAACTCATAAAATAATATTAAAATAATTTTCTTAAATCTTGGATCACAATTACTTCTTTATCATTATCAATCCTCAGAACGACTCTCTTAGTCGCGCAATCCAAACTGACTCGGTGCTCAACCAACCAGTCCATACCGAGAATTAAGTCAAATTCCCCAAACGGAAGCTCCATCAAATTTGCCAGAAATACAGCCCATTGCACCTCTAACGGAACATCCCTATAAAGTTTACTAACCCGGACAAACTGCCCCAATGGACTCAGTACAGTGATATCATTAGAAGTGCTCTCAACAGAAATCCCCAGGTTTTTAGAAACAGAACTAGCTATATAGGAATGTGTAGAACCTATGTCTATCAAAGCAGTATCAGATACATAAAAATAAAGAACGTACCAGTGATAATATCTAGAGCATCTCTATCCTCTCGGCGTTGAGTAGCATAAACCAACACAGGCTGCCCCGCCTTAGTCTGACTAGCACCTCTGCCCGGTGCTCTCTATCCACGGCCCATACCATTACCACCCCTAGCCGGTCTACGACCCCTAGGTGGCTGCTAAACTGCCCTTTGAAGCTATGCAGAACTCAGTCTCAAAGCTTGCATCTGATCTGCCCGCTGTGGACACTCTTTAATACGGTGCTCCAACGATCCATACCTCAGACATGCCCATATCCTCCTCTAACACTCGCCTGGATGGCGCCTACCACAATCTCCACACAGCTGAATCCCAGTAGGAGCAACAAAAACCCCCACTTTAACTGACCTAACAAGTCTGGCCTTTTTCTTAGGCCTCTAAACAGAACTAGAGGGCTCTGACTCTATCTTTTTCTTGCCTCGCTCACGGTCCCTATTCTGGCGCTCCACGCGCTTAACCTTCTCGGTGGTCTTCGCCTTATCAACCAAAATTATAAACTCTCACTCCCTCAGTGGAGCAATTAGAACCCTCAGACTGTCTCTCAAATCGTCCTCAAAATGGACACACTTCTCATACTCAGATGCCACCATGCCTCGAGCATAGCGGCTTAACCTCAGAAACTCGGCCTCATACTCAGTCACTGATAGCCTTGCGTGAGATTCATGAACTCACACCTACAAGCATCCACATAGCTCGCGCCCACATACTTTCCATGAAAGACACTCTTGAAGAAATCCTAGTTCAAACGATCCAGCTGAGTACCCTTCTCAACCGTTAACCACCACTGATATGCTTCGTCCCAAAGCAAAGAGATTGCACCCTTAAGTTTCTGCTCGGGAGTATAGTCTAAATTATTTATAATCCTCTCGGTGGCCTCCAACCAATACTTGTCCACAATAGGGGCGGCTTCAGTGACACCCTTAAACAACTCAGCACCATTGGATCGGAGTCGTTTAGTTACTGACCCACGGCCCCTAGATCAGAATGGGGTCCAGCGACCCTCTCTAATATTCTCAACATGGCTTGGAATAGTGCGCCGTCCCCATCCGAACAGTTTTGAGACCCAGTCTTAGTAGCAGGGAAATCGGCGTCTCACTCGTATCTAAGTGTGGCATATTGCCCATAGAGGAAGACTCAGCTCGAGCCCCCTTACGGCCTTTACCACATCCACGAATACCACATCCGCAAATTCTACGAGCGCTAATTGTATAATTCAAGTTTTATCTACATTATAAAATTTTATGCATCAGTTCCAATATTTATTAGCAGATATTTTATGCATAATTTATGAGAAGTTCAGAGATGTTTTCAGAAGGTTCAGTCTCTAATTATTTCAGTATAGTTTCAGAAAAGTTCTAACTACAGTGTTTTTAGAAATTTCTATTGAAGTTCAGAAATACTTACAGGACCAGCGTCGGAGACTCGGTGTACCACATACTTTCTCAACATTATTCAAATTATTTGAAAATCAGCCATTTTAAAAACATAATTTTGAAACCCAAAATTTCATAGCCCGAGTTTGGCAACCTGGCTCTGATACCACTAAATGCAACACCCTAAAATCGGCCTAGAAGTTATGGCCGAATCTGATAATGTCACATAGAACGGGTTTTGAAAACAGAGTTGACTTGATAAACCATTCAACTTTTATACCTCGTGTTCGTTCATAATTAATCTGGAAACATTATTTAATTAATTCATTTGCCAAAATATTTATTACAGCAGAAGTTTAATAAATACCGTTACATTTTAGAAACCCAATTTATAGTTTTAGAAAAACCTCTTTTTGCGTGAAAACCGTCGATTTCATTAAATATTTTATCAAAGCATGCAGATTATCAACAAATTAGAAATCAACAATTAAAAGTCATAAAGTCCAGAGAGTCCCAGAAATTACAAACTCGTTATTGAAAACCAAAATCATAAATAAAACCATAAATTGCCAAGATTAAATAGTTTATGGTCGAGTGGTCATCGCTGAGTCTCTGCCGCACCGATCCACCTATGTCTGTGGATTACCTGAACAGAATAGACATACAGATGTGAGTTTTCGTAAGCTCAGTGTGTAACCCAACAGAATTAAGCATGCAAACATACAGAAATCTCACAAACAATCAGATGCAGATTCGGGCTCACGCCCATCTCGGATACAGTAAACAGAATTAGGTATACAGATCAAATATGTAGAATCCTACCCCAATCCTCTATACACCATCTCCGACCATCCCAACACACCATGTGGGGTTAAAAACACTCACCCATCCCTACACACCAAATCGTGGTATTATGACACATGTCAGATAATGTGCAGCTAAGCTGCCAGAGTATAGGCGCTAATCGACGTATAGAATACTTCCTCCTCATATTAGGCGCTAATCGACGTATAGAATACTTCCTCCTCATATACAAATCCCACCCCAAAATCACATATAGAAACAAATATGAAAATAACAAACTAGACATGCTCAACATGCTTATGTACAGATATCAGATATACAGATAGCAGAATAGACAGTCATGCATAGTAGTGTCCTACTCAGAGCATACCATCAGAATATCAAATCATATAATCTAGGGTTTTGTTAGTACTTACCGACTCTACGATAGGCCTACAGTCGATCAGAACGGCCCGTGCGACACTAGGGAAAAATTCAGAATTAAGGGCCCACATGCCATTGTGGGCCCACACGGCCTGGCCCAAAATCTACACGCCTGTGTGACATGCTCATGTGGGCTCGCGCACCCGTGTGGCCTACATACCCAACTTGGTGTAGCCCGTGTGGTCTACACGGCAACACTCAAGCCACCACATGGCCATGTCCTGCGCACGGCCCTACCTTTGTTGACCACACAGCCGTGTCTCGCACACGGCCAACTACACGGCCAGCCACACGCCTGTGTGGCGTCAGCAGCAAGGTTTTTTAGCTTTTGCTAAAGCTCGATTTCCTGCGTTTCGGGTACACACCTAGTTCGATTTTGATGCCACTACAAACACGAACCCTTCAGAACCTAAAAGTTGACATACCAACACTCAGAGTCAAACTTAATACATGATTAAATCGAAACTACGAAACCGAAAACAATTCCATTCAAACAACCAACATTTATCCCAACACTCTGAACGATTTCGATTACGATTCAGCGAGAGGAGAGCCCTGTACTTCACGATTCGCCACCGCCAAAATAGAGAATAAGACTCCAATGGGCAATTTGGAAAACAAAACTACAGAAACATTAGACCTCACTTACCGAACAATCGACAGAAAATAGAATAGCAAACTATCAAGATTCATTGATAGATCAAAACAAAATAGAGGAAGTAACAAAAAGGGTGAGGAATAAAGAACAGAGAAAAGCCAAAGAAAATTTTACGTCAGTTTCTTGGAAAGAGAGGGATTTTTTTGAAAAAAGAAAAGAAAAATAAAAAGTATGATACACATCCCTTATTTTCCTCCCACTAACACCTCAATCTTAACCACTTTAGAATTTAAATTCTACCGAAACTCTATCACGAAACTGAGCAAAAACAATACCTACGCTCGCACAGGGATTCGTACACAGGACCTCCGACACACCAACTTCCTTACCACTCAAACCAGCAGGCTCATTCTGATATGAACTAACACATAATTTTATAAAATCCCACTGAACAAGGGTAAGGCTTGGATAAAAAAAAATAACAAAATTAGCAAAGGTGAGACTTGAACCCAAGACCTCTCAGACATACCCAGAACACTTAACCACTGAAGCAGACAGATGTTTATGTAAGATTTTTATAGAAACATAAATAAATTATTCAGGGCGTTACATTTTTCAAATCGAGTTTTTCTCACGTTTAAACCTAATGGATGGAGCAGTTGAGTGGTTGAAGACAATGATAATCTTCAAAGGGCATATGTTCAAAAAATTGAGAAAGAAAAAGAGAAGTTTGGAATTGATGGTATATTTAAAAGTCAAAATAATATAAATCTTCCCTATTTAAAATCAAAATGTTTTATGCTATTTTGTAAGGGTGACTTGCTAGAAAAGGCCAATTTTTAAAAAAAAAATTACGAAAATGGGCCGATTATACAAAAACACGCCTAGCTGGTGCCATTTTTAGGGGAAAATCAGAAAAGTGCGTCTAGCTCAGCGCTTTTTACCCCCTAACCAGTAAAACGCATCTAGGTTCAGCACGCTAAAGAAAAATGCATCCAGGTCAACACACTAAAAAAAGCGCGTCTAGGTCAACGCATTTTCCCCCGTGTTTTTTTAGGGTTTAAATTGTTTAATTAGGATTTAAGGTTTATTAAATTAGGGTTTTAGTGTTTTATTTAAATTTTAAATGTTTATTAATTAGTTTTTTATGGTTTTAGGAAAAATGATTTTATTATTAAGGTTTAGTGTTTGTTTACGATTTAAGGTTTTATTGTTATGGTTTTTAGTGTTCATAAATTAGGGTTTAGGGGTTATGAAAAAATAATTTTGATGATATGGGTTCTGAAAACTAATTTTGATGAGATGGGTTCTAAAAAAATATCTCGAGAATTCTGGGATATATTAAACGTTTCTGAAAAATGCCCCAAATAGTGGGGCCTGTATCGCTTCTATCGCTTGCTTCATTTAAGTTTTTACCTGATAGAAGATTGCATCGCAAACCAAAAGGTCGACCCACATCAAATTGAATACACGACAACATGAATATTTGGGATAGGTCAAACCATTCAAGGTTATGCAGGTGGTGTAGGAACTCAGGACATACAATGTCATCATGTCCATATTGAAATGACTAAGCAAACTATAAAACATATATCAATTTCATTATTATATGTAAACATGTGGTTTGGTGAAATAATAACAAATATCAGATTTTCATGTTTTGAAATTATAACAAATTACAATGTTAATTAATTGAAATGATAACAAATATCAACTACCATTTTACTTAAATGATGCAACCAAGTCGTGGTTGTTCCTGCTCGTTCAATAACCAAGTCGTATCACTTCAAACTTTTGAAATGATCGAATGGGGTTCTCAATTATTTTCAACAAAAACATGGCATATTTCTTGTCAAATCAAATCTTATTGTTATGGTATGTGAAAAGAATCAAAGTAAATTTCCATTTTGACTAAATATGAATGGTACAAAAATCAAACTGGAAGATTCAAAATAACTTCATTTTTCTTAAATGATACAATATAAAATTAATCAATGCATATGACTGTCAAAATTTGTGCCACATCGAGGTGGTCAACGATTACGCTCAGGATTCCTTCTTAGTTCAGCTTCCGGGTGGGGTTGTTGTAACACCCCAAACCCGGCCCAAACACTACAACCGGATCTGGTATGTCACTAAAGTAATTTTTATAAAACATGTCGCATTTTGGAAAATATTCAAGTTTAAACACTTATACCAAATAAACTTAATAATTTATTAAAGTCATATAAGATATAAAGTTATAAATTACCTTGGTGAATTTTAAATAAAAACCGAAATTTTATACATGTCTTAACTTAAATATAAAATTTAAATGCCCAATAATAAAAGCCCAACATAAAACCAATACATAAGTTATAGTCTAGTGGCCCATGGCCTTATTACATTGAAACTTAAAATCCACTAATAAAAGAAACATTAAAGTAACTAAATAATGAAGAGTCATTTGCTGAATCCAAATAATCTCTCGCATGGCCACCTTGCGCTCCTCTCCAGCCCGGTCCGATGCACTAGGTGCTCCCTGAAATTTTTAAATAGTAGGTTGAGTCGCGAGACTCAGTGTGCAACCCTCTTGCACCATTAGATTTAGGCCTTAACCCCACAGAACATAATAACAGATTAATATATATATATATATATATATATAACAAAAATTATGCAAGCCCAACCCAAATCCTAGGTTTCCATCCGCTACACGCCACCCGTACCAGCCATTCACACCATTGGGGATTTCTACAATCAACCCACACCGCTACACGCCATTGATGGTCGTAGCCACTACAACAGGTCATGGCAAAAGCCACTACAATAGGTCACGGCAAAAATCGCTACAACAGATCACGGCAAAAGCCACTACAACAGGTCACGGTAACAGCTGCTACAACAGAACACTTCCCCTTTCATCAAACCCAACCCCATGCAATCACAGAAAATCGGCATATTCATATCATTTAATCAAAACATTCACTTAGAATGACAGGGATCACTAACCTGATGATTCGCTTTTACCCTCTTTGGGTTTCAATCGTTATGCCAGGATTTCGGCATTAACCAGAATATAACAGATTAATAAACATATTTTAACAGGCAATCTATATGGTGTGGAAGTGTTACACACCTGATATCGCGTAGTTTTACTCCCTTAGTTAAATGCTTACTATCTGGATCTACAATCCTTAGTCTAAAACCTTGCTCAAAAGCCGGAAGAATACGAAGATTTGGGCTCCCCTACATTCGGCCAAGGATTAATAAATACCCGAATTTACACATTAAAACTAATATATCTCCTTACCTTGAAATCCCTAAAGTAACACGATTTGAGTGTTATTGAACTCTGCTTAGAGATCTACGCGATTGACTCCTCTTCAAATCCCGGAATGCCGCAAATAAGAGAAAAACTTAAGATTAGTTTCCTTATAGCCATTCGGCTAGAGTCCCTAAAAAGCCAGAAAGAATTGAAGTCTTATGAATCGATACTTACCTTCAGTTTCCCCCGAGATTTGGCACAAGCAGATACCACAGAAAGATTTCGGCAAAAATAAGAGGTGAGATCTAGGGATTTCGGCAAAATATGGAATAGGGTTCGGCTGTGATGAATACTTCGGGAAAAGAGAATGAATGGAATGATGCTAGGATTTTAGAGAATTCGGCTATGGAGATGAGAAGAGAATTCAGGGTTTCAGCTTTTGAAAGAAAAGATGTTGAGAAGATTGGGAGATTTCGGCTTTTGAAGAAATCAGAAGAAAAGAAATTGCAGAGGAAGACTGAGAATTTCGACACAGAGAAAGAAGAAAAGAGTAGGGTTCAAATGCCGGAATTAATGAGCTAACCCCCCTATTTATAGAAATTGCGGCACTTACCTATCAAAAACCGAAAGTGCCCTTCCTAATAACTAAAAATTCTTCAAATAAAAAGGGAAAATTCGGTACCCATATATACTAAAATAAATAAATAAATAAATAGAATAAACCTACACTCCCTAATTGACTGAAACTTATCACCAATTAAATTCCTTTATTATCACTAAATTTTATCTTCAATCCTCATCCAAAAATTCCATTACTAGCCAAAAATCCAATTTGAATAACATTCAAATTGCTTCCCCCGAACAGCAGCCATCAATTGGTGTTTTGGTCCACTTCAAACACCTTCCCACGCCAGCAGCAAAATTTCAAGTTATTGCGCACAAGGCAACTCGAACCCGAGACCAGCAGGAACCACCACACGCTACCAGCCACTGCACCACAACCATTCTTGTGATATATTCCATTGTCAACTTCTTTTAAAGCCTATTTTCCCAGCGACTGAATCATCCAAAGAAATCTAAAAATATTAACCAACACCCAGCTTCGAACCTCTGACCTCTTCACTATGACACACTCCCTTTGCCACTGCGCCGCCCGTTTCATTTGAGGCACAATTCCTTCCCAATTAATTATCAACCTTTATTCCGTGCTCCAGGTTTACTTAAAAAAAACCCAACATTTCGCGCACAACGCGACTAAAACCTTGCCCCCCCTCCTGCTCCTAACGCCTTTGCCACTAGGCCAGGCGTTTCCTTGTGTCATGAAACAGCCCCAACTAATTATAAGCGTAAACTCTAGCCTTCATACCACTTATGCGCAATAAAAATTTTTTTTTGCCAAGTCCAGAACTTGAACCTCTGACCACCAGCTTATTCCAAACGCCCCAAGCCACCAGACCACCTACTTCTTTGTGATATCTTTTAACCCAACAACATTTAAAAAGCCTTATAACTACCACCAACCACCCTTAGGGGTAAAAAAACAACATTTTTGCTAAAGCCCTAGATCGAGCCTAGGACTTTTCCAACACTACCAACCCTTCCTAAACCACCTAAAAATTAAACTAAACATGAAATAATAATTTTTTTTAATCACACTTAATTCATTATTCCCCTTTTTTTTCCGATCGACAAAAATCCATTTTCTGAACACACGAAACCCATTTATTCTAGGCCCAAATTTAGGATGTTACAGTTGTGGTCTTGCTTGCTCCTATTCTTTGCCTTCGGTTGATTGCGATCCTTAGATTCTCGGTTTCCATCATGCATCCTCCAGTCTATAAATAGGTGGTTGGGAAGATGACCCACCTTGATAGAACAAAGATCCCCGAGGTGTTTGCGTCACAAACAGCGAATGAGCGTAACTATGTTGAGTCCCATAAACCGATGGGATAACGACTAGACTCACCATCGGTGCCTCATGCATAGATGGCCTATATTTTGTTGTAGGCATTGGCGTCATCAGGAAATGAGATGGCCCCAGCGTATAAAACATCGGGGATGGATGACCAACAGTCCAACCTAACATAGGACCAGAAGCAAAAAAATGTGGTGCAACAAATTGAGTTTGTATAAAAATATAGGGTTAGGATACTCACTAAAATAAGACGGTATGTACTGAACGAGGGTAGAGTGGGCATCGGTGCTGAGGCTGTCAGGGTCAGTTCTTGTGTGGGCACTGATGGTGGGCTCACCTCGCCACCCCTTGGATTTAAAAGGCTCTGTCATGGCCTACTCGTATGGGGATGACGATGGCTTGCCATGGATCCTAAACCATGGCATGTACTCTGGATTGAATGCACACTTTGGAACGATAATAAGTTCACGAGTAGATAAAAATTCATATCAATTATTCCACATGTTGATATATTGCAAGTGGAATACCGACCAATTCTCATCCAGTCGCCATAACTTGATATGATGCAGATTATCAAGCTCTTGAGGTGGCACAGGAATCAACTGTCAGAATCCGAACTGCCACAACACTTTATCAGTCTCGTCCATCTCAACGGTAGTGTACATTACCAATGGGGCCTTAGCGTGCTAGGCGTTGGGATTCACAAAGAATTTCTTAGGGATTACTGCTCGAATTGTCGGATCCTCATATGGTGTCCATTCAAACTATATTAACATGATAAAAACATTAGTTATATATACTACTAAATACGAAATCGACTACGTTATTCGTATATAGTTCAAAATTAAATAAATACAGACCTCCGCTTCTGATCGTTGGTCTAATAAAAGCCATATATCTTGAAGCTCGGTAGGTAATCCTCCGTGACTCAGTGCATGGTTCCACCTATTTAAATAACTTATTAGCCCAATAATTTAAATTTAAATCAATTTAATCATGATGATATCTACTGAATTTTACCTTGTTACAAGTGGAAATGTATACGGGTAGTTTGCTCGAGGATGCAAAAATGGAAATTGAAATGGAGCCCATGATTGTAGCACTAAAGGGCGACCACCAATTTTGATTTTCGCTGGTTGCATCGCCCAACACATCTCCTGGTACAATGTAACAACCCAATTTAAGGGCTAGTCAGAACAGTGGTCCGGAACCACTAATCCGAAGTTAGAGAAAATTTATTTTAATGTTATTTCATGAATTAGAGCATGGTTATATAGATGCATGAAAATTTTGTGTTTTAATTTTAGCGATTTTATGCTTAATCGCGAAAAAGGACTAAATCACATAAAGTGCGAAAGTTCTATTTTAATTGCTAGGGGTGCCAAATAGAAATAGAATTTTAATTGGAAGCCTTTAATGTGCAATTAGACCATTCTAAAGGTCATGGCCGGCCAAGGGGACAAGGAAATTAAAAAGTTGACAAGGGTTGGTAACATTAGTTGATTAAATGAATAAAATAAGATAAAATAAACAAAGGCTATCATCTTTCCATTTTCTTTTCTTCCACCCACTGAAAATTCAAGCAAGAATCGAGTTTGAGAGCTTGAAATTTTCAGCAACATATCTTCCTTACAAGTAAGTCATTTTGGTGATTATTTTTTATGCTTTTTGTACTTTTGGAGTCCCCAAAGCTTAAGTTAGCTAAAAAGGGGACTAAATTGCAATATGGTAAAAAGTTTAGAGTTTTTCCATGAGAGCTTGTATGTGATTTGCTGCATTTTTAAGGAAGAAAATGAATCTTAATTGTTAGATGAACAACTTTTGTGAAAGGTGTTGCCATGAAAACACCTAAATGAACCTTTTTGTAAAAGTTGTAAAATTGGTAGTAAATGTGTGAAATATTGGGTTTTGATGATAGCCATAAGAGAAATAAATGTTCACCTAGGCTCATTAAAGGTAGAAATTGTATTTGAATTGATTTTCGAGCCTAGGGGTAAAATGGTCATTTTGTCAAAGTGTAAGGGCAAAATAGTAATTTGGTCAAAGCATGATTATTAAAATGCTTTTATTAATGTGATGATTGAAATGAGATAATTTGCTATTATAGAGCAAGAAGAGCCAAGAGTCAACCTCGATCAGGGCAAGAATAAAGTCTCGGACTAGATTGACGACCTAGCTTATTTTGAAATCGACGTAAGTTTGTATTGATGAATTCAACATTTATGCTCGTATTGTTTGAGAATGTTTGACATTATATTGATGTACGATATTCTAAGGAATTGAAATTTTGAAGTCCTAGTTGGACTATCATGAATATGAGTACGATATTATCGAGACTTGAGATAGATAAGGTCCTGTATAAGACCATGTCGGGGACATGGCCTCGGCATCAAATTAAAATTTCGTATAAGACCATATCCGGGATATGGCCTCAGTATTGAATATGAGAATCGTATAAGACATATCTGGGATATGGCCTCGATGCTTGATGTGAGAATTCCGTATAAGACCATATCTGGGATATGGCATCAGCACTTTGAGGTGACCCCATGTAAGACCACATCTGGGATATGGCATTGGCTTCACGCTTATAATAATAACGATGAGTACGCGTCTTTGAGTATCCCTAGTGATTAATGGGATAAATAGATAAGCTTGGAAAATAGAAATGAGATTAGTACTAAAGCTATGTGATTGAGTAAATACAGGTACCCGTGAGAAATTCACGAGAATGTTACGATATGTGGCATGGTAAGTTATGGATAAACACGGGAACGAGTAAGTTATGGCAAAGTATTTATGATCTTGTGTGGTTATCAAATGTCATGGCTTGATGTCATTATGAACTTATTGTTGCTATTTATTTTCATGCAAACTTACTAAGCGTTGTGCTTACCCCTCTCATTTCCTTTTCCTTGTAGTATTGCTAAAATTATTCGGGAATCGTGGGACGCAGGAGTTTGAAATTCACACTATCAACATCACTTTGGTATAACAATTTAGACTTATTTTGAGCATGGCATGTATAGGACTTGGGTATTTTGTTAGGTCGAAATTGTTTGCCAAAGTGTTGGCTATGTATGTGATTAACGTCATTTTGTAAATGGTCATCGGAAATGGACCAACACTTGACAAGTTTATATATATTCAATGATAATGAAATTATGAAGTTTATGCTTGTATGAATGTTTTGAATTGAGTTCTTGGATGTGCCTTTGGGTCATGAGCTGGGTTGATATGAGTTGAAATAAGTATGTTTGCAATGCAAGGTGGCATTTGGCTTGGAATATAGCCTTTTTAATGCCTACACGGGTAGACACACGGGCATGAGTCTAGGCCGTGTGAGACAGACGGTCAGCCCCATAAGCGTGTTGAGTGGCCATGTGTCCTCATGCATGTTAGGCTTACAAGTCAGTATGTTCAGTAGTAAACACACGGGCAGAGACACGACCGTGTGTCTCAGTCGTGTGGGAGGCACGGCATAGGACATGGGCGGGTGCCCAGGTCGTGTGAAGTCTACACTTTAAATGTGGAATTTAATTTGACACACAGTCTAAGGACACGGGCGCATGCCTTGGCCGTGTGACCATATTGAGATGATGATGTCATAAACAGAATGCTAAGGTTTTGGCAGACGGGCTGAGACACGGCCATGTCTAGGCCGTGTGAGGGACACGGGCGTGTGTCCAGCTGTGTGAAGTAAGCCAGTGTCGGCCACGGGTGAAAGACACGAGCATGTCTTAGGGACACACGGGCGTGTCCTTAAAACAACACGGGCGTGGGGCCCTTGTTTTGATAAAAAAATTTCTAAGTTCGTAAAAGTTTTTGGTTTAATTCCAAAGCTTCTCGGAAGTATGTTTAGGACCTCGTAGGTTGAGAATGAGCAGAATATGAGTTTAAACTAAATTTTATAGCCAAATTTGATATGTTTAAGCAAGCTAAGTTAGGTAACACCTCATATCCAGTTCCAGCTTCGAACACGGGTAAGGGGTGTTACATACAATGTTGCCAACAGGGCGAACCCCCAACCGAGTTCACTCACACCTCTAAAATCGACGAGTTTCAGCAGCCATCTTAGATGGATGAGATTTCATGACTTATCTGACATCAGGATACCCTTGATGATCTGAAGGATGTATGCCCTAGCATATCATTCTCTTTGGACTTCAGTCGAATCCTCAACTAGTTCCGCAAAATTTTTTTGAATCCAAGCCATTCTGATCCAACCTCCGTAAATATTCTACAAAACCGCATCCAAAATATCTAAACATATGGCTCCCCAATTAGTAGACTGAATAGACTTGGTGACTACCAACTCGTCCACGGGTAACCCCAACTGTAAATGCACATCCTCCAGAATGATAGTACACTCGCCGCATGGAAGATGGAATGTGTGCATCTCAGGTCTCCACCTCTCCACCAATGCGCTTATGAGTTTCGGGTCCAACTTGCAGCCCCGACCTACAAGGGCCACATGCTAAAAATCGGCTTCCGTCAAGTATGTTTCGATCAATGGTGATGGAGGACCGAGTAGATTACGAATATGACATTGTGAAATTCGATCTTTTAGCTATTTACATAAAAATTATAAAAAATATTAAGTTAAAATATAACAATGAAATAAAAAAATTAAACAATATTAAAATTTATTCTTACCATTTCTAATTGGTTGACGGAGATATGCTTGTTACCAAGACGGATTAGAGACCCGGTCATTGCTAAATTATATTCAACACGAACAAATTTTGAATAAAAAATATTTATTGAAAATATTAATAAAATAATAATAAATAGAATTTAGGGGAAAAACTTAAGAGAGAATTTGAGAGATTTTTTAGAGCTGATTGAGAAATTTGAGAGATTTAAGAGAGAATTGTGAGAAATGTGAGTGAGAAGAAGGTGTGGGGGGTTATAGTTTTTTTTACCCTTTAGGGGAGGGGGCAACCACTATTTGAAATAGTCGTTGGAAGTGACTATTGGGGGGGGGGGGAACGTGCTGACCTGAATGCGTTTTTCTTTAGCACACTGACCTGGACGTGTTTTACTGGTCAGGGGGAAAAAAGCGCTGAGCTGGATGCGTTTTTCTAGTTTTCCCCTGAAAACGACACCAGTTGGGAGTATTTTTGCATTATCGGCCCATTTCCGTAAATTTCAACAAAAGTGACTCATTTCCGTAAAATTTTTTTAAAAAATGGGTCTTTTCTAGTATATTTGTCATTTTATATAATAAGTCGTTCGAAGAACTAAATTGACGTTATCTTTAAAAGTTTGGGAATGACGATTGAGTCTTAATTCAATTAGCATGGGTATTGTTGCCAAAGTAAGAGGACGTGGGTTCTAGTGCACTGAAGCACATTATCCTCCTATTTATGGGTTGGAGAAAGACTATAAGTAGTTTAGGCATTGTGTCAAAAAGAGCATATATGATTGAAATGTAATTATAAAAAAATTATTCATATTTTTTTATTACAATTTAAATTTTATAATTTTTATATGATAGTTTGAAAAGAATAATCTAAAATGATATGATAGTTAACTATAGACTTCACAACTATAGGCCATGGGAAGGTTCAATGCAATGCAAGCACATTTTTTTTGAATAATTGATAATAAATGGGGATCTTAAAAGATCTGAGAGGGGGCCATCAATCCTTATATTATTCATGCTTAGGCCCATTTTGGCATGTCTTATATCCCTAACTCCACAACATATATTTAGCTTCCTACGAAGGGATTGATTGTCCCTTTCATCCTGAATTTTTTAATAAGTTCAAATTAATTTTTATTTTCTTCGTTTATGTTAGATTTTAGCAGAGCCTCAAAACTCGACTTATTATTCATTTTAATATTAATATAAATATTTACATTCATGTTTACTTATCATAATTAAAATTAAATATTAATAATTTTGTGTTATTAAATAGTTATTCAGGTTGGTCTATTATTTGAGGTTTAGCTCATGCAAATAATCTAAATCAATTCGGTCTAAAACATTAAAAGCGTGTTTAGTTTCAAGAACAGAAAAAGATTATTTTCATTTTTTTAGAAAAAGGAAAATAGTGAAGAAAACATGTTTGATTAAAAATTTTGAAAATAATTTTTAAAAAAATAAAAATATATGAAAATCAATTTTCATTGCTTTTAATAAAAAATGTTTTGAAAATATGGAAAAAAAGTTAAAAATAAGGGATTTTTGAAGCTCCTGTTTGTACATTAAATTTACTGGATCCGAATACTTTTAGAAGCATTTTTTATTTTTTAATCTTTAAAATTTATTTTATTTTATTTCACTTTACTATTGTAATACATTTTTAATAAATTATATTTTAATTTAATTATTTTTTCTATTTTGAAAAATAGATTTCAAACACGATTTCACTATTTTCATTATTAAAAAATAATTTTATTTTCATTTACCAAAATATTTCCCAATTTTCGAAAAGTAGAAAATAATTTTTTTAAATGAAAAAAAATGAAAAAAAAAAGAATGTTCTCGAAACCAAATACTTAGGGTGTGTTTGATAAATCATTGAAAATTTTTAACATTTTAATATCTTAAATGTGTTTGATAATCATTTTATTTTATTTACTTAATTTAAAATTTTAAATAAAAAAATGTTGAATAAGAGAAGTAGGTAGGAAGCTATTCATCAATTAATGTAGAAAATATTAAGGTGATTTTATTTTATTAAAAATTGAAATAAATTATTTTTTTATAAAAATGAGAAATTTTCATCCAAAACTATCTAAAATAATATAAAATATTATATTTTTTTTGAATAATAATCGACTAGAAATTTATTAATAATAAAAGGTGGGAAAACATAACCGGATCCAAAGACTGGGTTTAGGCCTGTTAAAAAATTAACACACTTTCGACCTTACCATTTTAAAAACAGAGCAAAATTCAAAAGATAAACCCTAAGTAAAAAAAGACAACACATTTAATACTAAAGAAAAAAGAAAACCTAATGTAATTATTCTAGTCGATTTCAAACAACTGAACGCCTTATTCTATCGTCTTTTCACATCACTTGTCCCATCTGTTCTGTCGATAGCCTTTCCAATATTTTCCTTTGCTTGCTATCTGGTTCTTTTCTTTCTTCACAAAACGAGCCTCAGTCTGGGTTCTGTCTCCATCATCCCTCCGGATTCGAATGGTAAAGATCTGGAGTCGCTCTTACTAGGTGCGTTTCCTCTCCCTTAAAGTTTCTTCTGCAAGTTTGTGGGCATATACATTTTTTGATCTGTTAATAAACTGGAAACTGATTTCTTGAAAACAAATCGTTTTGCTTTGAATATCTCTGATGATTTCCCCTATGACTGATTTATCTGATTTCATTGTTTGGCATTTCTTGATAACTGTTCGGGAGTCCCCCATTATCGTTACTGAAAGGAGATCCATCGAGAGTCCTAACTTTATAGCCTGTAATCCTACATAAGCTTCTGCTGCAAACGGAGATGGAACGTTTGTGTTCAAGACAGCCTTCGTTGCTAAGAGTTCCCCCGTCCGACCCCAAACCACCAAGCCTGATGCCGATTTGAAATTTCTTTTATCAAAAGCTGCGTCAAACTGAATCGTCGCCCTGGTATTTGCACCTCGTTGACTGTGGCTTTTGTCCGTGTTTAAGGTAATTTTCCTTTCTGCCAAGCCTTCAAGTTCAGCCATGTATCTTTGGATTTTTTGTGATAACTCCCTTGCTGTCTCTAACTTCCTCTCATGAATAAGTTTATTCCTTGAACTCTAGATGAACCACAATCCGCAGCAGAACATTCGTTACTGTTTAGAAGTACTCCTCTTAAAGATCCGGGTAAGCCAGTCCCATAAACTTTGAATCATGCTATTAATAACCTAAGAAAGATCTAACGTTTTCCATACCTCTATTATTGTAGGACATTGCCGAAAAACATGAATGCTATCTTCTTCCCCATTTCCGCAGCGAGGACATAATACATTATTAGTCACTCGTTTACGCTTTAGGTTTACTAGGGTAGGGATATAGTTCCAGGATATTCTCCATATTGTTATTGTAATTTTTAAAGGTAGCTATAGATTCCAGAGCTTTTTGTAGAATTCCTTTATATCGGCCTATATAAAATAATTATTAAGACCCAGGCTAGCATCTTGTAATAGTTTGTAGGCACTATTGATTGAGAATTCGCCAGATGGTTCTCCTTTCCACACTCGAAAATCATCATGAGATGATTCTACTAAAGGGATCTGTAAATTTTTTTGAGTTATATCAGCTTGAAAGGTACTATTAACTAGATCTATCTTCCAAGTTTTATTTGTGGCATCAATTAAATCTGAGACTAACTTAATTCCTCCATTGTCGTTTCTGTTGCTCCATTCGTCTCTATCTTTTCCTGGAATCCATTGATCGTCCCCAACAGATATTCCATTTCCCTTTCCAACCCTCCAGCACAGTTCGCTCTACAATAGACCCTTTGCAGCCCAAACACTCTTCCAGGTAAGTGAAGGTAAGTTTCCTAATTGTACATTAAGAAAATCCGAATGCGGGTAATATTTAGCCTTAAAAACTTTAGCTAATAAGGAATTCGGGTGATTAATGAGATGCCAACCTTGCTTAGCTAATAATGCGATATTAAACTAGCTAATATTTCGAAAACCAAGCCTCCCATTCTCTTTTAAAGTACAAAGGTTTTTCCATGCACACCAGTTTATTCCCCTTTTACCACGTCTCTTCTGCCACCAAAAGTTAGCAATAATACTTTCTAACTTAGCACATATCGATTTAAGTAATAGGAAACAATCCATTGTGTAGGTTGGAATGGATTGGAGAATAGCCTTAATAAATACTTCCTTCTCGCCTTGAGATAGATATCTAGTACTCCAATTATCAATATGCTCCTTAAGTCGATTTTTTAAATTCTAAAATGACTCCCTTTTCTTTCTTCCAACCATGTTAGGCAATCCAAGGTAGCGTTCTGGATCGTTTGAGCTTCGGACCCCCAAAATATTGGCAACCACCTGTCTGTCATCCTCTGATGTGTTTCTACTAAAAAAGACAGTTAATTTATCGAAATTAACACATTGGCCAGAGCAAATTCTATATTCTCTTAGAATTCCCTTCAATAAAGTAGCTCCTCTATTGGTAGCCTCACCAAATAAGATGCAGTCATCTGCAAATAGCAAATGTGATACCTGTGGACCATTCTTGTTGGCTTTTACTCCTTTCAGTAGTTCTTCTTTAGTTGTGAGTCGCATTAAACAAGATAAACCTTCTCCACATATAAGAAATAAAAACAGACTCAGCGGGTCTCCTTATCGAAGTCCCCTTGTTGGTCGAAAGTTTTCTCCTGCATATCCATTTACCACTATTGAATAGGAAATAGTTCCATTATTTATAGCAAAGCCTATTTGTACCATTATTTCCTTGATAAAGTTCCATTCAACTCTATCATATACTTTACTCATATCTAACTTCACTGTTATAAACCCTTTTTTTCCTAACCTCTTCTGTTTAAGTGTATGTAGAATTTCATAAGCCAACAACACATTATCCGAAATCAGTCTGTCTGGTACAAAAGCACTCTGAGCCATATCAATACATTTCTCAATAACTTCTCTAAGCCGATTCACAATAGCTTTTGCCAAAATTTTATAAATCACATTGCATAAACTGATAGGTTGAAAATGCTTCATATTAGAGGGATTGACAATTTTTGGAATGAGTACTTGTAACAGCCCGATTTTGGGTATAGTCGGAACAGTGATTTTAGGACCACAAATTCGACGTAAAAAATTTTATTTTTATTATATTTTTATGGTATACAGTTTTATGGAACGATTTCGTGAAAATTTCGTTCGAAAATTTTGACGTTTGGGCACTCGATTTAGTTAAAGGGACTAAATTGCAAAAAATGCAAAACTTGAATTCTATATGTTAAAGGTGTCCAATTGCTATGACATTTTAAATTGGAGGTCCTTAGATGGTAATTAGACCATTATGCTTGGTTAGTGAAAAATTTCAAAGTTTAGGTGAAGGGCATTTTGGTAATCTAGTAAATAAAGCCAAAATAACTAAATAAAAGATGTCATCTTCCTCAAATTAGTCCCCATGGCCAAAATTCACAAGGAGAAGACATAGCTAGGGTTTGTTCGTCTTTCAAGGTCGATTGTAAGTCTGTTCTAGTCCCGTTTTTAATGATTTTTATGTTTTTGAGATCATTGTAACCTAATCTAGCTATTTTAATGACTAATTTGAAAAGATGTCAAAGTATAAAATTTTACCCATGTTAGATATTTGTGTTTTTTTACGTTTAATGGTAGAAAATGTATGTTTGATGTTAGATAAACAACATTTACCAAGTGATTTTTTGATGAAAATGCCTAAAAGGACCTATTTGTAAAAGTTGTAAAATATGTAGTAGAAGTGTGATTTAATGAAAAATGTGGGTTGTTATGAGTATGAAAATGGTTCGGCTAGGCTTGGATTTTGAAGAAATTGACTATATTTCATTTCACGAGCCTAGGGACTAAAATGTAAAAAGTTGAAAAGTTAGGGGACAAAATATATTTTTTTGCCATAAGGTGTTTTGGGATTAAATTGAATAATTTGATAATTGAATAAGTTAAATTTAATATTATAGATCAAGAAAGATGAGGTTCTGACCTAGACCGGGGAAAGAACAAAGTTGTGGACTAAATCAAACTATTAGTCATTTTGTACCAAGGTAAGTTCGTATGTAAATAATGCATTGTTGCACTTATGTTTTAATCGCTTTAATATTGTATGATTTGTGATTGACTCTTTGGACGTATTCGACAAAGTTTCGACAAACGAGAAGTCCCGATTGAACCTTAGGAATAGAATAGGATACGAGTAACATGTCACTAGGAGCCCATGTGTATATGCGATTATGTAATAAGGGTGCTGGTCTTGTATGTCCTACCACTGGCTGGGCAGACCGGCATGTGTTGCGGATACCTGACAGCTTGTGTACGCAGCACTGTGTAGCTACGTCCTGACGACAGCTTGTGTGAGCAGGCCTGTGAATAGCTCAAAAGTGAGCCTATATGTATTATGAGATATGAGGTAGCTTTAGCTACATATATGGTGCTTATGTGCAAGATTTCCTAGTATCCGTTAATATTTCGAGTGTTCAACGGGAATGTCAAAGTTGTGAAAGGATATGGCTATAATGCGAGTTGGTACAGGTATGTACGTAAAACTCATAAGTAATGAGCTCGATATGTGATGAACCCTTGGTAAGGTAGTGATTAAGTTATGACTATAAGATTCAAATAACATTCATGCTAATTTTTATCATGTTAATTGTATGTTAAATGTGTGCTTACGATGCTTATTATTTGCATAGGAACTTACTAAGCTATATAGCTTACTCCCTTTTCTTTTCCTTGTCTTATAGTGTCACCAAGCTAGCTCGGGGTTTCAGAGATCGTCAGAGATCCATACACACTATCAACAATTATTTTGGTATCAATGAATTCAACATTTTGAGTTATGGCATGTATAGGGGACTTGGTTATTTTGTTATGTGTCATAATGGATTTGGCCAAATGTGTTGGCTTATGTTAGTTAGAAGTTCATTTTGTATAAGGCTATCTGAAATTGGCTAATATTGGTATAAGTATATTCATATGATGATGCCTTTCATGAAAGAGGAAACTTGCATGATTTGAGTTGATAAGTTATGTGATTTTTATGTATGATAGATGTTAGCATGTGAACGATGTGTTGATGTCTTGTTTGTGGATGATTTGGATGTATGTATAAGTTTGAATTGGTGCTATGTTATGTTGTGTAGGTGTGTGCCTTAAAGGGTGGTAAATAGCCTTATTTTGTCCACACGGGCAGACACACGGGCGTGTGTCTAGGCCGTATGTGACACACGGTCTGCCCCACGGGCATGTGTTCCGGCCGTGTGTCCCCTGCACCTTAATTTTGAAAAACAGAATGTCTAGAATATAGCACACGGGCAGAGACATGGGCGTATATCTCAGCCGTGTGTGCTACACGGCCTAGAACACGGGCGTATGTCTTGGCCGTGTGAAACCTGCGCTTAATTCGAATTAAATTAAATAAGTACACGGCCTAGTACACGAGCATGTGGCACGGCCATGTGGCACAAGTTAGAGAGCACCCTAAATTGAACACGGTCTAAAGCGCGAGCGTGTCCCAGGGTCACACGAGCGTGTCCCTTGGACCACACTGGCGTGTGTGCCCTGCAGGTAGTAAAAATTTTCTAAGTTTTGTAAAAATTTCCTGAGTTCTCGGTTTAGTCCCGAACCACTTTCGATGCATGTTTTGGGCGACATAGGCTTGTACTAGGGACTCTATGATCGATTATGAATTGTTTTAATTTGGACGCAAATTTATGACTCAAAATTGTGTGAATGCTTGTGTTATAAGTTAGGTAATGCCTCGAGCCCTGTTCCGACATTGAATATGGGTAAGGTGTGTTACAGTACTATATGAGTAGAGTTGATCTGTTTAACTTCCATACCTCTATTTAGGATTTGTAAGAAAAAATTGGTGACATCATCCCCAATAATGTGCCGGCAATTTTGATAAAATAAAGCCGGAAATAAATCTTCTCCTGGTGCTTTTGTGGGTCCCATCTCAAACACCGCCTCTCTAATCTCCTTCTTTGTGTATAGCATCGTAAGTCTTTGATTGTCCTCCTCAGAGGTGCCTCTATCAATACCCGACAGCAAATGATTATAGTTTCCTCTTGTCTCTAATGTAAATAAATTTTGAAAATAGGATCTCACAATACCTTCCATTTCCTGTCTGATCTCCGTTTCTCTCCCTTCCTCATCTTGCAATTTATGAATAAAATTTCTCCTTCGGCGCTGTGTCGCTTGGCTATGGAAAAATGCAGTGTTCCTGTCCCCAAATTTCAGCCAGTTTATTCGAGCTCTTTGTTCCCAGTAGCGTTAATCCTTTTCAATTTCAAAATTCAATTGAATCCCCGCATCAATCATCTCAGCCAAATTAATATCATCTCTTTCAGCTCCTGTAAGTTCTGATAACCTAGCTGTAAGAAATTCCTTTCTTCTTCTTCTATTTATTCGATCCGTCCAACCCATCTTTTCAAACCTTCCTTTAAATTATCCAATTTTTGTAGCAAATTTCTGGATGATGTCTCCCAAATGTTTTTAACTTCTTCACCAAACGACTCCTCCATTATCCACCTTCAAACTTAAATACTCTATCATCCAACCATTTTTTGACCCTTCTCATATTAACTAAAAGAGGACAGTGATCTGAGAAAGAGTGAATTAGGTGTTGAATTGTTACCTCAGGAAACATGGTCATCCATTCGTCATTTGCAACTCCTCTATCCAGTCATTTGCGAATGTTTGTCTCAGGTAAATTTCCTCTCTCCTATAAAATATTATATTAATAAGTTTAAAATTAAAAAATAAATAACCTTTTAAAATTCACTATTTATTTTTATCAAACAACATAATCATATTTAGTACTTATTTTTTTAATTTATCAAACAAATTTTTAATATAAATTCAACACTTATTGTAGTGGGCCAATTTAGCCCGGGCCTAAATAATAAATACAAAGTCCAAAATTAACAGTCCAAAATTACAAAAAAAATAGGCCCAAAATAACTAAAGCCCAACTAGCCCAACACCTAAACCTAAAATTAGAAAAGGAAAACCCTAGCCGCATGCCTCCACCGCCACTCCTCCCATACGCACGCCACCACGTCGGCACCTCTTCCGTACTCCACCACACGCTCCGTACCTGCCAAAAAAGGACAAACAGACAGCAAACAAAGAACAACAGAGAAAAACATTGTATTTTTCATTTTTTTTATTTCGGCTATAAAAGCCATGAAAGAACAATGTATATTGGAGACATACACACACACAAAATCAAATACAAAGATTAAAAAAAAACCGAAATTATTCGAGGTGATTTTCTTGCGTTTTCGGTTTCTCTTTTATTTTGTTTTATTTTCTTTTTCTTTCGACATAAAAACAAAAAAAAGAAAGGGAAAAGGGCTCACCGGTTTGTTTTTCGGGTGTTTTGAGGCCAGATTTGGGCTCAGAGGGGTCAAGACCTTGAAAAGTCCCCTTTTTTATCTTCGTCAGCCACCGCGCGCGGCAGCGTTGGTGCCGGCGACCGACGGTTGGTGCGGCGGTGGCCCATCGTCGACGACTGGAAATCGGAGGAGAGTGGGGAGTGTTTTGAGAGCATTTTTTATGCTTTCTTTAGAAGTGAGAAAATAAAGTTTTTTTTTAAAAAAAAAATTGATTTTTATAGTAGAAGCAAAACGGCGTCGTTTTGTTTTGGCCATGTAAGTGCCAAAACGGCGCCGTTTAAGGCTGACCCGTTTGACCAGACCCGAATTCGGCCAGGATCCGCGTGTTTTAGTTTTGAGGGGCTATTTTCGCTAATAGTCCTTCCGTCTTTTTTACCCTTTTTAATTCAATTTTTTTATATTTTAATTTGCCCCTGTAATTTTCTTTATGTTTCACTTTAGTCCCGTAGTAAACGGCGCCATTTTGGGAAAGGGGATAATTTCCCCGATGACCCCTCCTTCTTTAGGCGCATTAATTTTTAGTCCTTTTTCGATTTTGTCATTTAATTTATTGCGAGTTTAGCCCCTATAATTTTATTTTGATTTCAATATAGTCCTCTGATTAATTTATTTTATTATTTGTTTATTTATTCTTCTTTTTAGTTAATATTAGTTTTATTTTTATATCCATTATTTAGGTTTTCATATCTAAATTTTAATATTTCTTTTATTAATTTATTTTTAATTTTTTTTTACTTTTAAAATCCTTAAATTTAGTCTTATGTGTGTATGTTTTATTCACTTATTTATTATTATATTTTTATAATAATATTATTAGCATATTATTATTATTTTCATTATTTTTACCTAAATTCTATATTAGTTTTACTAATTAATTTATTTATATTAAATCTAATACTATATATCTGCTTTATTTATTCACTATTATGTTTATTTATCCCTTTGCTTATTTACTGTTATATACATATGTACATATATATTCTAAACAAAATATAACCATCTATAATTTCTTATTTACGCAAAATTTTACTATTATCATCACTATATTATTTTAATTCTTCTTACTCATTTATTTATTTCCTTTTTTAACACTTTCATGTATATTATTTCTTATATATCATGCATATTCAACCTTCTTTTATTATTATTATTTTTATTAATATTGTTTAATTAACATTAGGTTTAATTAGCTAATGCCATTACTTATTTTACTTATATCATCGTGTCATATATCACCATTTTATTATTGCAATCACACCGCGAACGGTTTTAGATTTTCGTTCTATCGCGTACCGAATAAAATTCTCGACATTTCAAATGTTATATTCATTTTCACATGATCGCATGAAAAAGATTTTCTTAAAAGTAAGCATTATTTCGTATTTGGAGATTCGAAAAATCGTTCCCTAACTTACGAGATTTTGATTTTCTCGATAAATCCGAGTAAACGAACGTTTCTAAAACATTTTTAAATAATCTCGGGAATCAAGAAAATATTGTGTTCTAACTTACGGAATATGATTTCTTTCTAAAATCGAGTTAACCGAATATCTTTCAAAATAAATAAAATTTTTCGGCATTTATTCTCGTATCGGGAATTTAAGACATTGGGTCCTAACTTACGGGACGTAATTCTTTTTCCCGATTAAAGTGAAGTATGCCCCATTCCCAAAAAAAAAATTCAAAGGGATCGTATTTTAAAATTTCTTCAAATTTTCAATTTTCGACACTAAAGACATCAATTAATCAACTAGGTACCAATTTTGGGCGTATCGAGGGTGCTAACCCTTCCTCGTGCGTAACCGACTCCCGAACCTATTTTCTAAATAGAGTATCTATGATAGCTTATACAAAACACAGTATAAAACAAAAATAACATAAACATGACATGTTTAAAAATATCGCATCAAAATCTATATAAAACGAATTATTAACAATATACTTATAATATTCTAAACCTACAAAAAAAACACAAATATACACATTATATAAAAATGCATGAACATAGTGGCAGAGTCAAAAAAAAAATTTTTTGGGGTCGAAATTAATTTGTATATTTTTACGATAGTAAAAATATAATTTCACCATCTAATAGATTATATCTTTATAATTTTTAAAAGATTAAATCAAATTTTTATTATTTTTGAAGGGACCAAAGTACAATTTTACTATTACTAATTTAAAATTTTATAAATTATAAAAAACTAAATGAAAAAATTTTAATTTTAAAATTGGGACCCCTCCCTGCCCCTTAGCTCCATCACTGCATAAACATGGCAAAATTGACATTATTACAATAACTCACATTTTTCTATGCCATGTATCTTCGTGTTGTTTTTTATTATTATTTTTTGACAATAATCATAGTCATATTTAATATACTATATTAATTTTTTTACATATTAATACTTTTTACATAGATTTTAAATAAATTTATTCATTCATTATTTTCCATTTCATATTAAACATGTAAATTATTTTATTCATTTTTTTATCTTTTAAGTTCATTACAAATTAATATTTCGAAAATGATAGCATGCCCACAGCAAAATTTTACATTTATGTAGTCTATATTAAATTATGGGTAAAAGACCCCCGCCCCTTAAATTTACTTGGACCAAGCAAATTTAAAATAGAAATACAATTATTTTCTTATAATCCTGTTGTTTGATATCTATGTATTTTCTATTTATTTATTTACGTCTCTATGATGTATCCATTATTAATAATGTCTATTGTTTATCTATTTGATACATTTATACTATAATAAGCATTTAGTTGAGTTAATATAATGAGTTAATCAGACACCAATTCAGATAGAAAATGGTATCAAAATTTGATCTGATCTTATTCTCATAAACTATTAACACATATATAGACATATCATCTTTTTATGTTTATATTTTACATGCACAAACAATTATATTTAGCAATAAAAAATAAATAGAGTTATTTATTTAAACGTGTATAATTGAACCAAAATTAAAATTTTATTTATACATTTGAACCACGATCAAAATTCAGTATGTATAGTTGTATCAAATCAAAATTCATGTAATAAATACACATTAAATTAAAGTTCATGTGTAATATTAAGATTTGTCCCATAATTAATATTATTATAATGATATTTATTTTTTTAATAGTTTATATAAAACCTTTAAAAGAAACTTTTTTAAAATACAAAATCAATATTTTAACTTGATATCTTAAAAATTAATAAGAAAGGCCGACTGAGTCTTAGCTCGATTGGCATAGGCATTGTTGTCGATGCAGGAGGACGTGGTTCGAGTACGTTGAAGCACATTATCCTCCTATTTATGGGTTAGGGAAGGGTTATGGATAATTCTAGGCATTCTCCTAAAAAGAACATATATAAAAAAAATATCAATCAACGTTCATTACTCAAGACACCAAAACCTTGATTAGTTTATATAAATATGCTGATAAAAAATCATTTGAGAAAGTAGGCTGAATTTCTAAAAATTTACCAATCTACGTTGTTATTGGAGAGAGAAAGGAAAATGCATCCTACAAGACGTGTTTTTACTGCCACATCAATAAAAAATACGTCCTAAAGGATGTGTTTTTCTTCCCTCTCCTAAAAACGCGTCCTACATGGCGCATTTTCATCGCTACATCAGTAAAAACGTGCCCTGTAGGATGCATTTTCACTTAGCTTTTTTTTTTTTTTTGCGGTTGGAAATTAGAAGTTTGTATGTCACGCACCAAAATATAGAAGGTTAATCGTAAATAGACAAGAAATAAGACATAAGCTGAATGGTTAAGTCATAGTGCATTCATCTTAGAATCCCTAGGTCCAAACCTCATTCCTCTAATTCCTTTTATTTTCAGTAACCTAGAATAAAAATCACACTAAAATAAATATTGTTAGGGGTAAAAACTAAAAAAGAAATAGGCTTAGGCCTAATGGTTAACATGTCACTCCTCCCCCTTGCATACCCAAGTTCGAGCCCTTTTTTCTCCTCCTCTCCTTTCATATTAATTTCAAATTAAGGAAAAATATTGGAAAATTTGCAAGTGCAGCCCCTACGGATCACAAACCCTAGGAATTTAACCAATTCTTTCATAAATAGAATTTACAAATTGCCCTTCCCAAAATTCTAATAAAATTAGAATTCCACCTTACTTTTATTTTCAAATCCTAAATAGAATTTGCTCTCCATCTTTTTATTTATTCTCTTTTTATTTTCTTTCCCTTTTCTTTACACCGTATTTGCATCCTAATTGTTGCCGATTATTTTCCTCTCCCAAATCAAATCGTTCTCTCCATTCAATCGTTCTTCCTATTGGGTTTACTTTTTGTCATCAATAACATCCCTTTTCTTGCCAAGAATCGGTAAGTACAAATTATTTCTAAGGATTAGATTTCGTATTCTCGTAACATGATTATCCGATGTTAATCTTTCGTTTGATCCAATCAATCTTTTACGGTTCTAGCCAAACTTTTCAATAAATCTTGTTAAATCTTGAAATCAATCATTAATAAATGACGTTGAAAGATCTAATTTAGGTGCATCCGACCAGAATCGAGCGTAAGGAACGTCGATCAGACTCCCAGTGAAAGGTGTGTGTTCTTGTTACAAGCGAATCGAGGTAAACCGTGCCTAGGATTAGGGCCAGACGGTCTATCACACAGGGGTGTGGACCACACAACCGCTCACACGGCCATGTGCCTCTGAAACCTTAGGCTAGTTCGAATCTCACACGACCAAGAACCCTTTACACTGCCTACCACATAGTTGTGTCTCCCCTATAGGTTGATTTTTCAATTTCCACACGGCCACATGTTACACAGCCTGGCCACACGGCCGTGTGTCCTCTATTTTACAATTTTGCCCAAAATTTTATGATTTGTTCAATTTAGTCCGTGAATGGTTCTTGAACTGTTTTTAGTGTTTTATTTTATTCAATTAAGTCCTTGATAATATGAATAATTCTAGAATCCATGATCTGATTGACTAAATTAATTTTATACATATATTTGCATGAATTATGAATAATACATACGCCTACTATATCTGTATTTGAGATTATACGTACAAGATACGCTATGTTACTGTTAAACCAAACACATAATAAGCATGACTTTTGCTACTGAGTTGATTTGTTATTAGTATATTAATGGCTACTGTAATGAACTGTTATAAGCATATTGATTTCTACAGTATTGTTCTATTAAAAGCATATTAAATGCTATCGAATTGTTCTATTTTGAACATGCTATATTGCATTGCATTGGGTGGGATGATATCTACGGAGGAAGTATTGGTAGTTTATCTGCATTATTTTGTTGTGTACCCACAGCTATAGGCAGATTCCATCTGCGGTGATTTGATGTGCATCCACAACCCTTCGACAACTATTACCTGCAAACATGTTGTGCATCCACACAACCAGTGGAAAATTTTATTTGCATTATTTTTATGTGTATCCACAACCATAGGCAGATTCCATCTGCGATGTTTTTTCTGTGTGTCCACAGCCATTGGCATTTTATCTGCAAACCTTTGGTGGTTAATACCACAACCCGATGTGTAGGTGGTTGGAGTTTAGGGGGAATTCCCATTGTGGTGTGTAACGGTGGGGTATGATCTTTCCTATTAAACTGAAATTGAATGGCACTCACAAAGCATGTACATGCAATTATGAGATTTATGAGATGATACTTATACATATACATTGATGAGTTGATCTAATATACCAATATTCTGAAACTGCTATTGTGAATTATTTCTATGTGTTGTGTTTTCCTATGCTTAATAGTTTGTACTAATTTTCTTGTGATGGAACTCACACTGATCTTCATAGCTCACTCATTTTTTTATTTCCATCTTTACAGATAATCTTTCATATTAGAACACGGACTCAACATCTAGAGGGTCTCGGCTCGGTTTTATTTAGTGAAATATTTTAGGTTCCTTATTTGAGATTTTTATTATTTAGAGATTGTATTATTTTAATTTGAACTATGGCATTTGGGTTTTATTTTATAGCTTCCATGACATTTAATTTGATTTTAGGACATCGAATTAAGAATATTAATTAGTTATGCATACACCCCGGTTTTTATTAAAAAAATAAATAGATATCACTTTTTCTTTGCTAAATCATAATTAAAATTTTAAGTAATAAATAAATTGGTAAGTAATTAAGTTTTCTTCTAAAATAAACAAATATTTTAAAATGACAATTTCATAAACTCCGATAGCTTACTAGGCCATCTTGGTGGCTAATGTAATATCCCAAATGTGGGTCTAAAATCTAGGCCGGGTTGGGGAGGTTACATTTGGTGATATCAGAGCCTTGGTTTTCTAAACTTGGGTCGTGGAATTTTTAATAAGTTTGCATGCATGCATTAAAAAGGTATATGTTGGGAAAAATCATGCCACAAGTTTTTGAAATATTTGATGTTCTGTAGGAAATCAAAAGCTAAGTCTCCAATGTCGGTCCTACTATAGTTACTATTACTTATAAAAATTTAGATAAACTGTTATTGTTAGACTGTAAAGACTCAAGAAATAGCTAATGCTTGAACCATTATTTGAAAAAAATGTAGATATAGTTTAGATTTTAAAATTTCTATGGGATCATTATGAACACCCAAGGTAGACGTGGTAGGGATAGGCTGCGTAGGGCTACACCTGTAGAGCCGCCCACTATTCAGGGAGAAAACTTGATCCCTGAGGAGGAGTACGTTGAGTATTCCACCGTCAATGGTGACGGAGGCTATGAGAATGGGGATGACATAGTGACTCAGACAATGCTGAGGTTCTACAAAAGGTTGCTAGAGCCCAAACTGAATCGAAGAGTCGTGGGTCTATTGCGAAAAGGCTCTAGTCGAATAGGTTGAAACTTTTTAAGGCATTGTTGGAACGACTCCTAATGTGGCTTAATATTTGATGGAGTCGAAAAAGGATTCTGGAGGATTTAGACTGTACTCCAGAGCAAAAGCTGAACAGCACTGTGTCCTTGCTTAGGGAAGATACCTATCGTTGGTGGTAGTCTGTAGTAAGGGGTATGCAGGCTAAACGAATAACCTAGGAATACTTTCAGGAAGCTTTTCAAAAATAAATATGTGGGCAATAGGTATGTGGAGGCCCGAAGGCTCGAGCTTATCGAGCTAAAGCAAGGTGAAAAGACGGTATCGAAATATAAGGTTGAATTTCAGAGGCGTAGTCATTATGCCCAAAGAATGGTTGCAACTGAGCAGGATAAATGTGTAAGGTTCGAAAATGGGTTGCGTAATAACTTCAAAATTTAGGTTGCTCCACACCAAGAACGGGTGTTTGAGAACCTAATGGAGAAAACCAAAATTATGAAGAAGATTAAACAAATAGAACGAGAAAAATAAGAGAAGAGTAAGGTCCCGGTTAATACAGGTTCTGGTTCCACTGATTCAAATTCTCGTCCAATAAAATGAGCCAAAGAGGGTAGGTCGCAACAAAGAGTTGTTGTAGCTAATTCTGATGTTAGGATTTACAATTGTATGAATTGTGGTAAGCGCCACCCAGGCGAGTGTTGGAAGAAATTGGGTGTTTATCTAAAGTGTGAGTTAATGGAGCATTTGGTAAAAGATTGCCCTTAATGAAACAAGCTGGCACTTGCTCCGACTCAAAATCAAGCCCAAACTAGAGATCGGGTTAGTTACCTCCAAGGGGTCGAGGTAAAAATAAGGTCGCAAATATCGTAGCAACTGGTGCGAATTGAACTGAGGCTAGATAGTTTGCCTTGTTTATGCCGCTAAAGGTTGTGAGGATAGATATGTGTCCAATGTCATCATAGGTATTTTTCCCTAATAGACATAGTACCCACCCATCCATAAGTTACTTGTGCTATGTTTGTTAAATTTAGATAGCGGAGTAGAGAGAACCACTACCGATATTACTGTATAAAGGCCATAGGAAGTTTAAGAAGAAATATTGTATGGAGTTGCATAGGAATCAGAGTTGCACAACAAAAGCGTGGTGGTTGTTTTGAAAGGAGGAATAATGAAATTTATGGCTAAGTGATTATCATGTCAGTAGGGAAATATCGGGGACGAAATTTTTTAAGGAAGGGAGAATTGTCATGCGCAAAAATATGGGGGGTTAATCATAATGGATAGGCAAGAAATAAGACATAGGCTAAATGGTTAAGTGATAGTGCAGCCATCCTAAAAAACCTAGGTTCGAACCCCATTCCTCCCATTTCTTTTCCTTTTATTTTTAGCAACTTAGGATAAAAACCACACTAAAATAAATACTACTAGGGGTAAAAAATAAACAAGAAATAGCCTTTGACCTAGTGGTTAGTACGCGGCTACTCCTCCTTGCATAACCAAGTTCGAGCCCCTTCCCTTCTTATTTCATAATTTCGCCAATAATGCCACAAAACATGTCTATATTATTAAGCGTAAAAAATAAACAAGAAATGGGCAATAGCCCAATGGTTAAAGCGTTAGTTTTTGGAAGTTCGAGTTTTGGAAACACAGTGGAAAATAAATTCAAGAAAAATGAAAGTTTTAATTTTTTTCCAAAAACTAGAACCTGGTTGTGTTATTTAAAGTAATAAACACTTAATCAAAATTGTACATTTTTTATTCGTCTAGGGTAAACACTCTACCTGATTAGTCTTTTCTGCTATCCTCAAGCTCACATCTTCCGAATCTGGGCTCACTCCAAATCATAAAATTTTCCACAAAACTACCAGTGGGGTAATTTCAAATTTTCTCTAAAATTTTGCACCAAGCTGTAAATAAGAAAAATTTCTCTAAAAATCTTCTGAAATAATTTTTTTAGAAAATTTTCTCTCTACAAATTTCTCTTAAATTCAAATGTGTGAAAAATAATGACTCATGCCTCTCTTTATATAGGGAAAGTTTAGAAAGTTCAACTATGATTAAACTTAATCATTTTAATATTAAATTAATATAATACTTATAAAGATAAATATTAAATTTAATTTAATATTAAGATAATCACTTTAATATTAAATTAATAAAATACTATTAAGATAAGTATTAAATTTAATTTAATATTAAATCTATTAAAATATTTTTTTTGAAATAGTTAATTTGGAATCAAATTATCCAGTAGAGTCCAACTAGGAGTGTGATTCCTCCATTGCTCAACCGCTGAAGGACCACTCGCCGACCACTGGAATTCGCCGTCGCTGTTGGTATTGTCGTGTCCGGTGGCACCATCACAGGTGCGACACCCTCATGGCACCCGAAATCGGTTTGACTGTTGCAAGTTCGGTCCGAGCCAATGACGGCCTGGCTAGTCTGATCTTGCCACTGGTTGGACAGACAACCCACTTCACATACTAGGCCCAGTTCGACCAGTTTTTGTGTCTTATCTCGACTTTAGGTTGTCAGGCCCAATTTTCGATCTCAGGTCTAATTTTCAAGTTCAATTACCCATTGGGCCAATTGTTTGACTTGAAAATTAATTTCCAAAAATATCATACTAATTTCAATTAATTTGATTAATTTAATTTTACTTGACCAAAATTAATTTTCCCAAAACTCACTTATATTTTCCAAATTAATTTTTCTAAGAAGATTCTTTAATCAAATTCTCTAGTTGAACAATTCTCATGACCGCCTAATTTAATTTCACATCGAATAAATAGACTCAATTAAATTATTTCCAAAGTCGTAGAATTTTCTTCTAATTCAAATGCAGTCTGATCGAGCTTTTGTTTAGTTAGCAGAAGGACCAATCGGACATATACAATTAGGCTCGAGTAATTGCAATTATGTCTAGAAACATCGTTTTGATAGTTCGCAATTTACTTAATCATGGAGTCAGTCCATAAGAAGTATCATGATTGAAATCTCTTTATTGTATACTCTTTAAGAAAGAAATCCATCCAATTGCTTTGTCTAATGACCTCCTGTAACACCCCTAACTCGTATCCATCACCAGAGTAGGGTTACGAGGTATTATTGATCAATACACATCATTTAACATACATAACTCATACATTTATGCATTCATACTCAAATACCATTTAACCACAAACACATCGTCCCTTCTAAGGGCCTACGAGGCCTTAAACATGCTTTAAAAGTGGCTCGGGACTAAACCGATAACAAACGAAAATTTTTGGAAACTTAGAAAATTTTTACAATACAGGGGTCGCATACCCGTGTGAATAGGTCGTGTGCCTCACACGGCTCCAGACACGCCCATGTCTCAGGCCGTGTGGAAACAGGGCATACATACTAACTTGGGTCACACGGCCAACCACACGCCCGTGTGCTAGGTCGTGCGCTAGGCCGTGCCAAACCTGTAGGGTATACTAACTTATGCAAACATGACCAAGTCACATGTCCATGTGATTTGTCTTGTAGTCCTGTTGCTTTGTCTTACACTCTGAGATTTATCTTTCTCATCTAATTCAGGACAATCTCAAATGAAGTGTTCGTGCGAACCACATCTAAAATAGGCTTTATCATTCAGTCTACACTCTCCAAAATGTCGTTTTCCACATCGTCCACATTCAAGTTTGTTCGATCTAACATTACCCATACTTGCCATTGACATAGCTAGAGTTTTTGAACCAGTAAATTGCTTCCCACGATCTCTATTAGAGTACTCCACTGGTGCATTTGATCGACTATACAAATCTCGGGATTTCTTTGATGAAGAGTGATAGGGTTTATTCATCAATCTCTTTCTCGAATCTTTAGCTTCTGAATCAGCCTTTCTCTTTTCTTTGCCCAGTTCTTCAGCTTTGTAAGCACGTTTGACTAACACAATGAATTCTTTTAAATCTAATATCCGGACGAGAAGTTTAATGTCTTCGTTCAACCCATCAACAAACTACTTGCACATTATCTCTTCGGTCGAAACATATTCTCGAGCATACTTTCTCAACCGTACAAATTCTCTTTCATCTTCAGTTACGGTCATACGGCCTTGTTTCAATTCTAAAAATTCTTTATGCTTTTGATCAAGGAATCGTTAACTGATGTATTTCTTTCGGAACTCGGTCTGAAAGAATTCTCAGGTCACTTGCTCTCTCGGCACTAACGACACTAAAGTATTCCACCAATGATACGCAGAGTCTATCAGAAGAGAAATAGTGCACTTTAAGCATTCAGCTGGCGTACACGAAAGTTCATCAAACACTCAGATAGTATTTTCAAGCCAGAACTCAGCTCTCTCAGGGTCGTCATCAACATTAGCCCTCAACTCTTCAGCCTCGTGTTTACGAATCTTATCAATTGGAGGCTTATTAAATCTTAAAAGCTCGACTCCTTGAGGAGCTATAGGCACAGTTTGGGGAATAGGAGGGGTGGAGGTTGTTGAATAGCAGGATTTGTCTGAACATATTGAGTGAACCACTCATTAATCATCTGTAAAAAGGCTTCTTTAGCCTCACCCCGTGACTACTCGACACGGGTCTAGATTCGGAAGGCGCTGTCCCTTGAGCGGGAGCTGACACATTACTCTCAACACCGTCCACTATAGCTCGTTCGGGATCCATTACTATATGAAAACATAGTTTTTAATGCCAGGATTCATCACACTATCACAGGTTATATGTGGCATGTATAGCTATACTCTCATACATGCTATGTTAATCCTAGAATCGACTAAACCGTAGCTCTTATACCAATAAATGTAACACCCCTAACCCGTATCCATCGCCGAAGTAGGGTTACGAGGTATTACTGATCAATACACATCATTTAACATACATAACTCATACATTTATGCATTCATACTCAAATACCATTTAATCACAAACACATCATCCCTTCTAAGGGCCTACGAGGCCTTAAACATGCTTTAGAAGTGGTTCGGGACTAAACCGATAACATACGAAAATTTTTGGAAACTTAGAAAATTTTCAACCATACAGGAGTCACACGCCCATGTGAACAGGCCGTGTGCCTCACACGGCTCCAGACACGCCCGTGTCTCAGGCCGTGTGGAAACAGGGCATACATACTGACTTGGGTCACACGGCCAACCACACGCCCGTGTGTCTAGCCCGTGTGCCCTTCGAAGTGGCCACACACGACGGTGTGCCACGCCTTGTGCTAGGTCGTGCCAAACCTGTAGGGTATATCAACTTATGCAACACGGCCAAGTCACACACCCGTATGCTAGGCCATGTGCCATTTAGGGGGTATACTGACTTGTACCACACGGCCAGTCACACGCCCGTGTGTGAGATCGTGTGGAGCATACTGACTTCAATTCAATTTCAACACCAGGGGACACACGGCCATGTAACATAACCATGTGTCACACACGGCTAAGACACACGCCCGTGTTTCTGCTCGTGTGGACAAAAATAGGCCATTTGCAAGGCCAATTTGCCACCCCATTTTTTTGCACATACCTACACAAGTACAAATGGTACCATTTCAAGGCACAAATATGCATTATCAAGCATAAATTCACAAACACATAACTTCCAAATTCTCAACTTCAATCACATAACATAAGTCAATTTCTGAAACACAAAATAGAACCATTTGCACATTTATAAACATCATCGTGTTCATCATCTTATGCCAACCCAAATGGCCTAAATACATATCCACAAAACATACCAAAATGACACAAGCCTATACATGACATATACCACATTTACACAACTCAAAAGTACCAAATAGGTGTCCAATAGTGCGATGAAGTCCCTGACAATCCCCAGATCCGAGCTAGCTTTGACATACTATAAAACATAGGAACAAATAAACAGAGTAAGCTATAAGCTTAGTAACTTCATATGTAAATATGAAATAATCTCATCATTCATTAACATTTCTAAATGGATAACATAAATTGCATTAAAGCATCAATCACTAAATTAACATAAAATTCTCGACTTCCATCAGCTCGTTACTAGAATAGTTTTCCGTACATACATGTACTGATACATTTTCATTCTCACCAATTCACTTATCAAATCACTTTGAGTTTATAAATGCTTACGATATGAGTACGTCGATTTTTCGATGCCATAGTCCAACTATGGTCTTACACATACATTGCCAAGGCCCTACCGTGGTCTTTCATTCACATGCCATAACCCAGTTATGGTCTTATTATTCGATTTTGCCATAGCGCAGCTATGGTCTTATTCAGCAACTCGTTTACTTAAACCGTGCATTTAATTTAATATCTCCACATTTATCTAATAGAATAAATACTACCTCAATTTCATTCGTCAAATAAATAGATACACATTTAAGTTCAGCTATACAAACTTACCTCGTGTACGGATTTGACGAAACGGACCGACTACTTGATAACCTTGTTTTTCCCCCGATCTAAATCCAAATTCTTTCTTTCTTGATCTATATGAATTAAAAATTAACTTATTCAATCACATATTCTTTGAATGTAGTCCCTATCACACTTAAAGCACTTTTACACTTTTGCCCCAAGTATTTCACAACTTTTACAATTTAGTCCTTATTTCACAAAACACAAAATTAACATAATTTCAATAAACCCAAACTTGGTTGAATTATTTATAGGTCCCTAATAGCCCAAAACTTCCATTTATTTCACATTTCAACCACTCAATTTGCACTTTTCACAATTTAATCCCTATTATGCATTTTCATCAAAAATCACTTAACAAAACATGTAAAACTATCATCAAGCTTTCATATTTCAACATTAAACATCAAAGAAAACATAAATTCAACAATAGAAACTCTCAAAATCTTTAACAGTTTCAAAATTAAAGGTACAGGCTAGCTAGATTGAGCTGCAACGATTACAAAAACATAGAAATCATTAAAAACTAAGCAAAAACGGACTTACTATTAAGCAATGAAATGACCGAATGCTTGAACACCCAAAAATGGCTTCCCTTAGCCATAGTTTCGGTTGAAACAAGAAGAAACAAAGATGATACTTTGTGTTTTAATAATTTAACATAACTTATTTTATAATTTACCATTTTAACCTTTGTTATAAACCTTTAAAAACATACAATGGATGGCCATAATTGTCCACTTACACTAATCATGGACTAATAACATTATAAGGACCTTTGATTTATTAAATCATAGCAATTAAAAACCTTTAACAAGTAGAATGAAACTTTTGCATTTTACGCGATTAAGTCCTTTTTTATCAAATTAACCAACCAATCGATAAAATTAGCTCACGAAATTTTCACACATATCAAATAACATGTTGTAAATACCAAAAATAATATTAAAATAGTTTCTTTTCAACATCGGATTGGTGGTTCTGAAACCACTATTCTGATTTAGCTAAAACTGGGTTGTTACAACTCTCCCCCTTAGGGATTTTCGTTCCAGAAAATCTTACCAGTGAATAGGTTTAGGTATTTTTTTCTCATAGCATCTTCGGGTTCCCATGTAGCTTCTTCAACCCCATGTCGATGCCATAATATTTTCACTAACGCTATTTTCTTATTTCTCAGTTCTTTGATCTCACGAGCTAAAATTCGAATTGATTCTTCAACATATGACATATCACACTAAATTTTAACCTCGGCAGGGGAAATGACATGTGAAGGGTCGGATCGGTATTGTCAAAGCATCGACACATGAAACACATTATGTATTCTCTCTAATTAAGACGGTACAAATAGTCGATATGCCACTGGCCCAACTTGCTCAATAATCTCATACGGTCCGATGAATCGCGGACTCAATTTCCCTTTCCGACCAAACCGCAATATCTTTTTCCACGTCGACACTTTCAAAAACACTTTATCCCCAATTTGAAACTCAATATCTTTCCGTTTCAAGTCTGTGTACGATCTATGTCTATCTAAAGCTACTTTCAAACTATTGTGAATTACTTTCACTTTTCTTCAGTCTCTCTGATCAGATCAACCTCGTGAATCTTATTTTCGCTAAGCTCAGTCCAGTACAACGGTGTTCTACATTTACGACCATATAGAGCTTCGTACGGTGCCATCTTTATACTCGATTGGAAGTTATTATTATAAGCAAATTCAATCAGCGGTAGATATTTCTCCAAGCTACCTTCAAACTCAAGAATGCAACAACACAACATATCCTCAAGTATCTGAATAACTCGTTCGAATTGACCATCCATTTGTGGGTGAAATGCAGTGCTAAAATGCAACTTTGAACCCAAAGTTTCTTACAATTTCTTCTAAAATCGCGAAGTAAATCTTGAATCTCTATCCGAAACAATAGATAGGGGAACACCATGTAATCTCACAGTTTCAGAAATATATAACTCAACTAACTTATCAGGCGAGAAATCTGTACGTACCAGAATGAAATGACCTGATTTCGTAAATCTGTCAACAACAACCCAGATCGCATCTTTCTTTTTCGGAGATAAAGGCAAACTCGATACAAAATCCATTATTACTCTATCCAACTTCCACTCAGGAATCATAATAGGCTGTAATAAACCTGACAGCACTTGCTACTCAGCTTTGACTTGCTGACAAATCAAACATTTCGAAACAAATTCTAAGATATCTCGTTTCATGTTGTGCCACCAATAAAGCTGTTTCAAATTGTTATACATTTTCGTGCTTCCCGGATGTACTGATAAACAACTACTGTGTGATTCATTTAGAATCTTCCGAATGAGCTCAGAATTTCTTGGTACACATATTCTATCACGAAACATCAAACAATCATCAGGCCTGATTCGAAACTCTGAATCAGAAGTTGACTCACACTGAGCTCGTTTTGCTTGTAATTCATTATCAAATTTTTTACCCTCACAAATCTGCTATAGAAATAACGGTCTCACTTTCAACTCGGCTACTATCGAACCGTCGTCAGACAAAGATAATTGTGTGTTCAAAGCACGTAAAGCAAATAAGGAATTTCGGCTCAAACCATTAGCAACTACATTCGCTTTCCCCGGATGATAATCAATCTTTAATTCATAGTCTTTTAGCAATTCTAGCCATCTCCGCTGTCGTAAATTCAAATCTTTCTGAGTCATCAAATATTTCAAGCTTTTGTGATCGGTATAAATATGGCATTTCTCACCAAATGAGTAAATGATGCCAAATTTTCAATGCAAACACCATCACAACTAACTCTAGATTGTGCGTCGAATAATTCTTTTCGTGCGGCTTCAAGTGTCTTAAGGCATAAGCTACAACTTTGCCTTCCTACATCAAAACACAACCTAGGCCATTTATCGAAGCATCACTGAAAACTACGAATTCTCTACCCGACTCAGGATGAACTAACAATGGTGCTTCTATCAATAATGTTTTCAACTGCTTGAAGCTCTGCTGACACTTTTCAGACCACTCAAATTTAACATCTTTTTGAAGCAATCGTGTCATCGGAGTCGCAATCATCGAGAAGCCTTTTACAAATTGTCTATAATAGTCGGCTAGTCTCAAAAAACTATGGACTTCGGATACATTTCTCGGAGGCTTCCAATTTATAATCGTAGAAATTTTGCTCGGGCCAACTGGGATACCCTCGGCTGAAACTATATGTCCCAGAAAACCAACCTCTCGTAGTCAAAACTCACATTTGCTTAACTTTGCAAACAACTGTTTATCTCTCAAAGTTTGTAACACGATTCTCAAATGCTCGGCATGCTTAGATTGATCATAAGAGTAAATCAAAATGTCATCAATAAATACAACTACGAATCGGTCTAAGTACGGCCTGAAAATCCGGTTCATCAAGTCCATAAAAATAGCAGGTGCATTTGTTAGATCGAAAGGCATAACAAAATAAATTTGTAGTGTTCGTACCTTGTTCTAAATGCAGTCTTTGGCACATCTGAGTCTTTAACTCGTAACTGGTAATAATCTGATCTCAAATCAATTTTTGAAAACATTGTTGCCCCTTTTAACTGATCAAACAAAGCATCTATTCGAGGCAAAGGGTATTTATTCTTGATCTTCACTTTGTTAAGCTATCGATAGTTTATACACATTCTCATCGTGCCATCTTTCTTTTTCACAAATAACACTGGTGCACCCCAGGGAGAAAAACTCGGTCTAGCAAAACCTTTATCTGTCAACTCTTGCAACTGAGCTTTCAATTCTTTTAACTCTGTCAGAGCCATTCTGTACGAAGCTATCGATATCGGCGTTGTTCCTGGTACTAATTCAATACCAAACTCAACCTCTCTGGTAGGTGGTAAACCCGATAACTCTTCAGGAAATACATCTGGATACTCGTAGACAACTGGTACTGATAACCTCGTGTATGGATTTGACTAAACGGACCGACTACTCGATAACCTTGCTTTTTCCCTGATCTAAATCCAAATTCTTTCTTTCTTGATCTGTATGAATTCAAAATTAACTTATTCAATCACATATTCTTTCAATTTAGTCCATATCACACTGTAAAGCACTTTTACACTTTTGCCTCAAGTATTTCACAACTTTTACAATTTAGTCCTTATTTCACAAAACGCAAAATTAACATAATTTCAATAAACCCAAGCTTGGCCGAATTATTTATAGGTCCCTAGCAGCCCAAAACTTCCATTTATTTCACATTTCAACCAATTAATTTGCTCTTTTCACAATTTAATCCCATTATGCATTTTCATCAAAAATCACTTAACAAAACATGTAAAACTATCATCAAGCTTTCATATTTCAACATTAAACATCAAAGAACCATAGATTCAACAATGGCAACTCTCAAAATCTTTAACAATTTCGAAATTAAAGGTACGGGCTAGCTAGATTGAGCTGCAACGATTACAAAAACATAGAAATCATAAAAAATCGAGCAAAAACGGACTTACTATTAAGCAATGAAATGACTGAATGCTTGAACACCCAAAAATGGCTTCCCTTAGCCGTAGTTTTGGTTGAAACAAGAAGAAACAAAGATGATACTTTGTGTTTTAATAATTTAACATAACTTATTTTATAATTTACCATTTTAACCTTTGCTATAAACCTTTAAAAACATATAATGGATGGCCATAATTGTCCACTTACACTAATCATGGACTAATAACATTACAAGGACCTTTAATTTATTAAATCATAGCAATTAAACACCTTTAACAAGTAGAATGCAACTTTTGCATTTTACTCGATTAAGTCTTTTTTATCATATTAACCAACCAATCGATAAAATTAGCTCACGAAATTTTCACACATATCAAATAACATGCTGTAAATACCAAAAATAATATTAAAATAATTTTTTTAACATCGGTTTTGTGGTTCCAAAACCACTATTCTGATTTAGCTAAAACTGGGCTGTTACACCTCGTCATGTGTGTGTACTCTCATATGATATCCTTAATTCCTTTGAGTTAAACCCGCTCATTCAATACAATCTTATTTTATCTCATTGTCACCATTGTGTCTTATTAATGATTAATATGATCGTTGTCAACAAATGGCAGGGATAAATTTCTCTTTCGAGAACAGGCAACCTGTGGCTACGTTCCATATTTATCAATCCACATAATGCCAATGAGAGGATATCATTAACTCTTTAATCGAGCTATGAATTTCATTTTTGTTGGTAAAGCCATGCCATACACAAGTTATGTACCCAACATACCAACGATGGGCTCAATCATCTTTAAAGTATAAGCCTCCACTTATATCAAAGCACATGAGTTACATGCACATGGTCAATGACTAACTCAAGATTTAAGTAAATCACACAATGAACGTCACAAGTGAATTAATTCACAAATGGATTCAAAATTAATTCAACTTAGCTCTAGTTCAATACATCATACACATGGGTTCGCGTCTCTGCGTCTGCGTTTGAAGTAACGTTTTGTTTAAGTTAAAATTTTTATTAAGTTCATTTTTATTTATTTTTTTGGATTTATTTTAATTAAGTGATTTTTATTCTTTTTCTTTTTGGCTTTTCTCTAAGAATTCCTTCTTTTTGGTTTCTTTTCTTTTTGCTTTCTCTTTGATTTTTCTTTCTTTCTCTTGGGAAAATGGGTTGTTGCGCTTATCTTGAAGAATTTCACTCTTCCGTCATTGAAACAGGTGTGGGTTTCGTATCTTCTTCCATTTTCTTTGTGAAATTTATTTTGACCTTGTGAAAAGTCAACAATGTGTGTGTGAGTGTTCATAACTTGTTAATTTTTTGTTATATCGTTGTGTAATGCGTAGAATTAGCATGATTTGGCGTGTTTTCAAACTATCGAAGGTTGGAGAGTGCTTCGTGACTGAAAGCACATTTTCGGGGCTTTTTTATGGTGGTTTCATGGCCACTAGGGTTTCTACACCGGCGTGTGCCAGTTCACACGACCGTGTGCTTTTTGGAATTAGAGTTTTTGGGTTGGTTTGGGTGCCACACGGCCTAGACACATGACCGTGTGGCCCATTTAGGGAATTTATTGCTTCTCACATGGCCATGCTCTCAAGCACACGGGCGTGTGAGTTTGGGGATTAGGATTTGAGTGATTTGATGCCACACGGTCGTGTGGCTAATGTTGGGATCAGGGATCCCACACGGGCGTGTGTGTTTTGGACACACGGTCGTGTCTGGTAGGCACACGAGTGTGTGATACCCTCACATGACCATGTCAGCCCTGTACTCAAATTTAGTGTAAATGGACAGAGAGTTACACGGTCTGTCCCTATGGCCATGTCCCTAGTCCACACGGGCGTGTGTTCAGTCACACGACCGTGTGCCTCTCTTCACATGGGTGTGTACCTCTGTCACACGGTCGTGTGCCCCTCCCCACACGGGCTTTTGATCTCCTAGACAGCCTAGGCATTACCACACGGCCAGAGCACACGGACGTGTGGCTTTAAGACACTTAAATTGGTTTTGTGTGCATTTCTGATCTGAATATGTGTTTATGTGTGATCAAACCCTTAGCTAAGTTCAGTGAGGGTGTTCAAGACTCGATAACTGTGATGATTGTGTGGGACGTATGATTTTGAATTTGTTTTGTGGAATGTGCTACATAACTGTTCTAACTGACTGACTGTTAGTGTGTCTTTGTTCTGTGAGCTTGAATGCATACATGTATTTGCATAAAGAATTTTGGGTTGGGTTGTGAAGAGAAGGAAGACTGTATCTGTACTGATCTGGCAGTTTAACTGCAAATTTATATGTACAGTGATTTATCACACTGTACCCCTCATACGTCAGCTTTGCTGCGTACTATTATCTGATCTGGCAGTTTAACTGCAACGTGACTGTACAGCGGACTGTTGTATTGCATTGTACTGCATATACATCAGCTCTGATGCGTATTATTATCTGAGTGGCTCAGGCCACATATGTGGTGTGTAGGGTTGGATGGGCCTTTCGAGGTCCTACATGGTGTGTTTCGGTTGGATGAGCTTAAACAGCTCTTATGTGGTGTGATCGGGGGACGGAGAGGTGTGTTGCTTGGATGGGTGGTTTTTCATTGTTTGACTGCTTTTCATACGCATCTTTTTGAGCATTCTGGGTGCTAGACTATCTGACTATAAATACATATGACTGAGTGCCTGTGTTTGAGATGTTACGTTCCTTTAAGACGTTGATTCTGGAATTACCTTCTTCTTCTATATATATATATATATATATATATATATCTGTAGTGGTTCGATACGGAGTTGTGTACTGTATTTCTGCTGTTGGTCTTGATTCGGACTCACACTGAGCTCATGTAGCTTACCTCCTCTTAGTGTTTCCTTTTCAGGTACCTTTTCTGAATTCTAACGTTTGACTCAGTGTGCGGAGGTCTCAGACAGTCTTGTGAAAATAATTTAATATCAATGTGCATTTTCAGTATCTATTTGAACCTTTGGATTTGAACTGTAAGATTTTTTATAAAGTTATGGTACAAATTTCGAGTTAAGTTTTAATCATTTTTATTCTGCTCATATTTATATATACTTTTTTAACAGTAATTTTAAGAACTGGTTTTAAACTATTAAGTATCATGAACCGACATATAAATTGATTTGTAAAAATTTACCTATGATCACTTCGGTGATCAATGTGATATTCGAGATTCGGTCTAAACTTCTAGGCCGGGTTTAGGGTGTTATAGATATGTTAAAATGTATTATAAACTTTGTATTATGTTTTAAATGTTCGATTATAGAAATACCACTGAGTTATAGTCAATGTACAATATTGTTTTTCCGTGCGTAGGTTCGGTACTTAACGATTCGATCATTGACTTATCATCTAGCGGAAATCCCAGACTCAAGTGTGCGTAGGTTAGGTATAGTGGATATTATGTATATAAGTGTATGTATTTAGGTGATGATAATAGTTATGTGGTTGATATCTTGATAGGTTGTTTGGGTTATATGCCTAATGTTCTAATGGTTGAGAAAATATCATGCTCTGTGATGTGTCTTGGTTGATATTTGGAGATGGTATGATGGATGATATACTTAGGTAATGCCTTATAAATTATTTTTCAGTTGGATGTTTATATCTATGCTTTGCTTGAAAGGATTTGGTTGTTCTAGTACCTTAGTTATAAGGCTAACATGAAATCAAATGTGAAATGGTTGAATGGTTGAATGGATACATGTTTGGCTTGACATTTTGAGGTGCCATTGGAAGCATATTGCTATGTTTGAATATGGTCATTTGGCTAGTTTTGAGTTATTTCTTCAGGTTCCAATTTAAGGCATATTGGTTAGGCACATAGGATAGTGATTTTAAATGACGATTTTGGCTTGTTTTGATTTGCTTTGAGGTGATTAATATGGTTTGAAATGGATGACTTGTAGCCTAAGTGAATTATGCTAGAAAACTTGTTTCGAAAGGTAACTACAGGTTCACAAGTGTAACACCCCAAACCCGGCCCATGTGTTACGAGCTGATTTGGTATGTCACACGAGCAAAACATGTTAAACCCCTTTTTATTCGTACTAAAATATTGCTTTGTTTAAATCAAGAAAACAAGTTTGATTTTATAAAATACTACTAACCTCGAAGATTTGATTGATAAATCGATAAATTTGAACTAATGATCTTACAAAACCGTGACTTTTGAAAACGACGTTAAAAATTCGAAAGAGAATCCGAGTCTTTCGAAAATATCGTCAATAGTTCGAGAGAAAATATCCGTGTTAAAAATATTTGTAAAAGTTTATTTTTGAAAATCCATTTGTTAATCGAGTTTGGAAACCATTATTTAAGTTTTTAGAAAATTCCTTTTTTTAAACAATTTAAGAAAAATAATAAAAACATCCCAACCATAAAGCAAAAATAAAATAGTCCAGAGGCCTTATTACAACATTTAACCCAAAATAGTAAAGTAATAAAATATACGAGAAAGAAGTCTAAAGTCCAAATAAACCATTTCTGAAGTATGGCCTCCATCGAGCCATCCATGGCCCAAGTCCACATCACTGAGCATTACCTGAAAGGGATAAGAGAAAAAGGGGGTGAGTTACAAGAACTCAGTGCGTAAACCCCTTACCGCTATCCATTGGGCCGGAACCCATTTAACAATATTTTGGGCCTAAGCCCATTTACATAATAATGTTAAATGAATTGAATGCGATGTGTGTAAATGTATGAAAATGTATAAACCCAACCCATCTAGCCAATCTCTCCCCCGACCAGCCAATCTCTCCTGTGGGTATCAAGTCAACCCACCCCGCCAGTCTCTCCAATTTGCAGTCAAGCTGCCATTTATAATATTTGTGGCTGAGCCACCAGATTCATATACGGTAAAATGATCGACACATAGTCATTAATTCATATGTTAGGCACATAGCCATTATCAGAATTTGTGGCAATGCCACCGGTCTATACTTCTCTTCATTCAAATTTTCCCATCCCATGCAATATGTAAAGATGCATCATACATAATCGCAAAACATCCATATAAAAATAACATCCATTAACCTATTGAATACTTTTTATGAATCAGCCCATTAAAGCAATATGATCATTCGGCCCATAGGGGCATTTCGGTAATTCGGTCCATAAGGACATTTTGGTAAATCTGCCCATTATAACACTTTGCATATCGGCCCATTATAACAATCTATCAAATCGGCCCATTATAACACTTTGCATATCAGCCCATTATAACAATCTATCAAATCAGCCCATAAGGGAATTTCGGTAAATCGGTAATTTTACCCACTAAGGGTAATACGGTAATCTCACAACCCAGGGGTATTTGGGTAATTTACCCACCAAGGGTATTTTGGTAAATTCGCAACCCAAACTTAACTACTAATGTGGGGCATAAACATTGAAACTGTCCATCTGCGTCATATTGACTAAATTGACTATAACTCAAGTTAGGAAACTCGAAATTTAGATCCATAAATTTTCCTTGAAACTAGACTCATATATCTTCTTACTACAATTTTTCCAGAATTTTTGACTTAACTAATTAGTACAGTTTATTCCTTAAAGTTTCCCTTGTTTCACTGACCAATGATTCTGACCTCTCTTACCCAAAATTCAAATATCTCACTGTACAGTTTTCATATGTTGCTTCCACTTGTTTCTATTGAAAATAGACTCACTAAGGAATCTGGACATATAAACTATAACTCATAATTCACTTTGTATAATTTTATACTATTTTTCCAAGACAGATCAGGGAACCACGAAGTCATTCAGAACCAGTCTCACTAAAATTAAGATATCTCAGAAAATAAAATTCCTTTTCCTTCTATGTTTCTTCCTTATCAAAATAGACACAGGAATATTTAATTTGATATCTTATTCACTTTCTAATTTCCTTCCTCCTATTTTTCGTGATTTTTCAAAAACATGTCACTGCTTCTAACCTAAAATGTTTTATTACAAAATACGATTACCACTACGATCATACACACGCCCGAATGATCACGGATGCCGGTTTTCAGTTTTCTTTGATATTTCGACCGAATCACAAAACATATTATACAAAATTTCATAGAGATGTGAGATTACACACCATTTCAAACATGTATTCGGAAGGTACGGGATTACACACCTTATTCGGAATCCGTAATACGATATTCTCCGCGGAACCTAAAGATACAATCGGTCAACAATTAGTCCAAAGCCCAATTTACAACTTCATCCAAGTATTACGATTGATTAACAATCTATGTCACTTACCAATAATTCAAGTCTTTTATTACGAGGGATAGGTGTTCGACTTTACCACTATTTCCAAAAAAATCCACAATTAGAGAGTATCGAGTGATTTCGTGCCTAACAACATAATTGATTAGCCAAACTTTCAATCCAATTAACACCAACCGAGTAGCGATATCGAAGGGACTATGAAAAGACTCCTTACCTTAATCGATGATAATCCCGGTTCCCACCAATTGGCTTATGACTACAAATGAATTGACGAGGATTTGGTATTCGGCCACCCACAAGAACTCCGATTCAACCAAGGAGAGATGTTCAACACACAAAAATGGGGAAGATAAAAGATGATAGAAATTTGGCTATTGAAGAGAAAATAATAAAGAAGATTTGATCATATGGTAATGTCAATTTATGAAAAAGGAAGAAAGGTTGAAGGAATGATAAAAAGAAGAGAAGAGATATGAGAAGAAATGTTAGGTAATTCGGCTAACACAAAGGAAAAAAATTGGAAAAGAGTACCAAAAATGTTCAAAAGAGAAAATAGGCTTTTCAAGCACAAACTTGCAAATAGACTAGGAAAATTCAGCTCCTCCTTTTTCCCCAACAAAACCGTCCATAGCTTGACAATAAGGTCAACATTGGCCAACCAAAACTTTCCATAACACTCTCCTATTTTTGTGCCACATGTTTCCTATATTTTCCCCTTTCTTTTGATTTCTTTCCCTAGCCTCATCCTTTCCTAATTCCCTTAGCCACCTTGCCAAAATTAAAAAGTCCACCTTGCCTAAAATACTACCTTGGCCGACACTTAGGGAAAAACACAAAAAGATTAGTCAAAATTTTGCACTTGATAGGATTTGAACCTCCTCCCTCAAAGTCCTTCACTTGATGCCATAACCTCTTTACTAATTGCTCATTTATGTTAGCTATTTACTCACTTATTTCCATAAGCTTTGATGCCTCTTACTATCTCTCCTTAATAGGCTTAAACACAAATTTCACTAAGGCCCAACTTGAACCCAAAACTTCATAGAACCCCGTAACTTTCTAAAATCACCTTCCTAATAAGTCCAACTTGAAATAATGCCGTTCTCTTGTTCTAAAAAATTTTAAACACTCCTACGCCCAAGGCCCAATGGGCCCAATCCTACTAGGCCCAATCTCGGGTCATTACAACAAGGCTTGGCACACAGTCATGTGCCATATAAGGGTTCATGCCATAGTCGTGTGGTCTGTAAAAATTTAGGTGATTATGGTGCATACGGTAATAGTTAGTTGCACAAGCTAGGGACATGGCCGTGTGGCCTATCTTACACATGGTTTAGTGACACGGTCGTGTGGTTCATCACACACAGGTTTAGCTTTCGCAGACGACTAGGGGACATGGCCTTGTGACTCTTGTTTGCAAATTTTTCTACCTTTTTAATTTAGTTTCAATTTGATCCCTAATAATAGTCTAGTTAATTTTAACCTTTCGTAAGCTCGATATTAAATTGATATTGATTGAAACACATGTTAATTTCATTGTTCATGAATTGTATGATAATTAATTGAGATTTAAGTTATAAATTGTTTTTAAATGGTTTGTATTTGTTTGTGACATTCTATTACTAGGGTTCGTTAACCGGACCGAGTAAAGGATGTTACAATTGATGTATGAAGCTTGTGATAGAGCTATCATTTTATTCCTTCGATCCCTAATGATTCAAATTCTAATAATATAACTACCTTCAACCAAGTCCTTCATGCTAAACTGTTGAGTTAACCTGAGTTTAACCGATGACAATTCTCCTACATCATTTTTTGATAAGTAGAATATCAACGACATAAAAAATAAGGAAGATCACCTTTTTGTCATTTATACGCTTATTAACACAAGATTCATCAGAGTTTTGCTCAAACCCAAAAGTCTTGATCATTTGATCGAATCTTTTATTCCATGAGCAGGACACCTACTTCAGTTCATAAATGGATCATAACAGTTTGCAAAGTTTCTGCTCCTTTCCTTTGACAACATAGTAAATGGGTTGAGCCATGTAAATGATCTCATCAAGATAGCCATTCAGGAATGTTTTCTTCACATCCATTTGCGAGATTTCGTAATTGAGAGCAACTACAATAGATAAGAGTATGTGCATAGACTTGAGCATGCCTACCGGATAGAAGGTCTCATCATAATCGATGCATTTTTTTCTATGTGTAGTATTTCCCTACAAGTCTAGGTTTATGTGTTTTCACTTTCCCTTTCGCATTTCTCTTCTTCTTGTAGGTCCACTTAAACTTTATGGGTTTAATCCCAATCGATAAGTCTACAAGTTCCCACACCATATTGGATTTCATAAAATCCATCTCGACATCCATGGCCTGTTTCCAGAGCTTGGAATCAATGTCCTGCATAGCCTCCTCGTAAGTGAGTGGATCATCATCCTTATGATTGGCTTCTATATTATAAATGCTACCATCATAGATGAAGAATTTTGGTTTCTTAGAAACTCTCCCACTATGACAAATTCCCCTATGTTGTTGATTGTTTGCAGGTCTTTCCACAACTTTCTTGATAATTGAACTTGGTGATTTTTCTACAACTCGCAAAATTTTCTCGAGTACCACTTTAATTTGAGGCTTAAAGTTATCTGTGTAGCTTTCCTCAAGGAAAGTAGCATGAGTAGAAACTTTAATCGTATTATCTTTCAGATTTTAAAATAATCCACCCTTTTATTCCTTTTGGATATCCTACAAACATGCACAATTATGTCCATGCAACCAACTTCTTTGCATTCTTATCCAAAACATGTGTTGGACAACCCTATATTCTAAAACGACTTAGAGCGGGTTTCTTTCCATGCCACGGTTCATAAAGTGTCTTACAAGCAACTTGGTTGGCAAATCATTCATAATATAGTAAGTTGTTTGTATCGCATATCCCCAGAAGGAAGTAGCAAGTTGTGAATAGCTTAACATTGAACAAACCATGTCAAGCAAGGTTTTGATCCTTTTCGACTATGCCATTCTGCTGTGGAGTGCCCAGTGTAGTCAACTAGGATAAAATATCATTCTCTATAAGGTATAATAAGAACTCGTAGGATAATTATTCCCCACCTCAGTTAGACCGAAGGTTTTTTATGGATAAACCTAATTGTTTTTCCACTTTTACACGAAACTCTTGAAATTTATGAAAGGTTTTGCTTTTGCAGTGCATTAGATACACATATCCATATCGAGAATAGTCGTTGATGAAAGTCACGTAATAATCATAACCTTCTCGGGCACTGATGTTTATGAGACCACATACATCAATGTGCACAAGTTCTAAAAGTTGGTTGGCCCTTGTACCTTTTGCATTAAAAGACCTCTTAGTCATTTTATCTTCCAAGCAAGATTTACATTGTAGAAAACTAACTTCCTTAACCATCTTTCATGAGTCTACTGATTCTTTCTTGGTTAATATGACCAAGTCTTAAGTGCCATAGGTACCCCTCATTAGAGTGAGAATTTTTAAGTTTCTTATTTACCAGTTCAGTTTGAAGAATTAAGTAGTTATTTGGTTTGATAAAATGGAGATTGTTTTTCATCTATCGATTACAGACCGAAGAATGATTTTTATGAATAGCAATCCCTTTATTGAATGTCACGGGATAACCGTCATTAAATAAATATGCTACATAAATTAAGTTCCTCTTAAAATGATGTACATAAAACACATCATTTAAAACATTCCTAAAATTATCAAAATGTAAAATAACTTCTCCCATTACTTCGGCTGAAACATAGCTCCCATCTCTGGTTCACAACGAGAGGCTCCAGTCACGCAGACTTATCTTTTTGCTGAACCCCTGTAAAGAAACACACACATGTTTAGTGGCTTTAGAACCAATAACTCAGTTGTTAATTGATTCTTCCACTAAGCAAGCTTCAACCATAAAGAGTTACATACATTTTCCCTTTTCGGCTAGGTAATCTTTATACCCATTGCAATTTGATCTGAAGTGAAATTTCTTGTTGTAGAAGAAACATTTGATCTTTTTAGGATCTTTTGACTACTTAGTCTTCTTCTTATCCGCATGAGGTGGACTCAAAGACTTAGTCAGTTTCTTCTTTCCCTTAGCTTTCTGCTTCCCCTTAGAGGACGAGCTGCCAATATCTAAGTTCACCTCAAGTTTCTCCTAAACTGACTTACCATCATTCCACATCAACTCATAGATTGTAATTCTTTCATAAGCTAAGTCAAGGTAAGCACCTTGTTCCCCAAGTCATAGACGGCCCTAAAGCCATCGAACTCCTTGGTCAAGGATTTGAACACTATTTCAATCTAAGTGTTCACGTATAGTTCAACCCCATTGTCCTCTGCTTTCGCAAAGAATCCCATAAGCTTAAGCATATGTTCTTTAACTGGAGTGTCGGGTTTCTGCTAAGAGTTCATTAAAATTGTAATAGTGGATTGTCAAGCCAATGCGACTTGGCCTCCGATAAAATCCTTCAAATTTTTCATGATCTCTTTAGCAGTATGAAAATTCTTGTGTTGTTTTTGCAACACACTACTCATGCCCGTTAACATATAACATCAAGCAATTGAGTCAGAATCTCTCCAGCAATTTCTCGCTTTGGGCTGAGCTTTAGATGGGTAAGGTTTGTCAAGGATGAATTTGTGTTTCTCACAGGTGAGAACTATCAGCAAGTTTCGTTTCCATTCTCAAAAGTTATCCCCGTTCAATTTATTATCAGTAAGAATGTTAATAAGAGGAGTATGAGACATATTTCAATTGAAAAACAATAAAGATTCACTAATTACTATCTTTGTATTAAGCAAATATTTTCATTTCAACAATATATTAAGAATGCAATATGATGCATGTGTCTTGTATTAAAACTTTGAAAAACATTTTTTTTGTTGCTACGATCATTCTCACACCAATCAATCATGTCGCCCAGGGTCTCATGATTAACTAGCAAGAACATAATCCAATTAGTTCATGAATCTTAATTCTCAAGACTCCACACAAACCAATGATCGTTTAACATTTGGCAATCATCTCGAGCTTAATATCATTTATTGGGAAACTATTTAATAAGAGATGATTTGAGTGTGTAACCATTGAGTCAACACCCATCATGAACATGCTTTCATTTTTGAGTCATCTTGGGACAATCTCACTGAAATTCATGCATGACTATTTGTCCTTAAAAGGAAATCTCATCAATGAACCTACATTATAAAGTTTACCTTGGGGTGCGGCCAGGGTAACAACCGGCTCAAAACTTTGATCATGTTATCACTTAGGGACCATCAATGGAGGTCGTAGGTCTTGTTCAAGGACATTCTCCCACTCAATATTTTAAGAAACATGCAATGATTTTATCCAAGATTTCAAAATTGATTATGCAATAATCCTAGTGGCTTTCTCACCTAATCTATATGACATACTTCCAATACATGACATGCTATGGCAATTTTATAACATTCACATTCATTCATTCACAAGAATCAATCCATAATAAAAATAACTAATTTTGATTCTCCACAATTTTTCTTTTAAGGGAAAAACTGAAGAAATGAATGTGAACCATGCACCAGGTAAGGTCTCAAGAAAGGGAGCTGAATCAAATTTGACTACTTAAAAACAAATACTTTCCTTGCTAGAGTCAATCTTAGACATGCACCTTGCCATTACCACACTTCTTATTTTTTAATCGATCAACTACAGATCATCTCATACGTATATATCAAAATTATAATATAACATAATATAAATATTATAAAATAAATATATAAGGAGATGTGTAACTAAAATAAAATTGGCAACTAGTGTTTCCATAGTTCTATTTCTAGAAAATAAATGAAAAACACAAATTACACAATTTTTCACCATAAGACATTCATTGGGTCTTTAACTGCCATCTCACCATCTTCTCCTCATCACAAGAATTCTATGAATTTTAAAAAATAGTTCTACACAGAGATGATAATCCACGGTCTATTTCCTAAGAACCACAACCTTGGCAAAAAATAACAATTATATAACAAATATATACTATTGCATCTATTCCTATATATAACTCAAAACATGCATATGATCTAAAGAATATCACTTTCTATATAATCAAATCATTCAAGAAGAATAGAAATCTATTTTGATTCTCTTTTTATACTTATAGATAGGGAACAACCTGGCTTTGATACCAATTATGGAAGAATCACGTTTGGAAAACGTAGAGGAAAATAGATTTAAGAAAAAAACATAGTTTTATTTTTTTTTTCCAAAACTAGAACTTGGTTGTGTTTTCTAAAGTAATAAACAACTAATCAAAATTGTATGTTTTCACTTCATCTTGGATTAATGCTTCGACCGAGTAGTGATCTCTGCTATCCTCAAGCTCACGTTTGCCGAGTGTGGGCTCGCTTCGAATCAAAGAGTTTTCCACAAAATTACCAATAGGATAATTTCAATTTTTCTCTAAAATTTTGGGCTAAGTTGTAATTAAGAAAATTTTCTCTAGAAATCTTTTGAAATAATTTCTTTAGAGAATTTTCTCTCTACAACTTTTTCTTGAATTCAAGTGTGTGAAACATAATGACCCATGGTTCACTTTATATAGGGAAACTTTAGAGAGTTCAACTATAATTAAACTTAATTACTTTAATATTAAATTAATATAAAGTCCCAGTAGAAGTGTGATTCTTCCACTGATCAACCGTCGAAGAGCAACCAGCCGGCCACCAGAATATCGCCGTCATCACTTTTGGCACTGTCGTGTCTGGTGGTGTCATTGCAAGTGTGACACCCTCACAACACCTCGAGTTGGTTCAGTTCGGGCCAATGACAGCTCGATCGGTCTGGTCCTACCATCGATTGGATCGTCGGCCCAATTCACATACCAAGCTCGATTCGACCAATTTTTGGGTCTTGGACTCGAATTTTGGTTATCGCTTCCAATTTTCAATCTCAAGTCCAATTTTAAAGTTCAATTACCCATTAGGCCAATTGTCTGACTTGAAAATTCATTTTAAAAACTATCATATTTATTTTAATTAATTTGATTAATTTAATTTTGCTTGATCAAAATTAATTTTCCCAAAAATCACTGAGATTTTTCCAAATAAATTTTACAAGAAAATTATTTAATCAAATTATCTAGTTGAATGATTCTCACTACTGTCCAATTTAATTCCACATCAAACAAATTGACTCTTTCAAATTCATAGAATTTTCTTGTGATTCAAATATAGTTCGGTCGAGTTTTTGTTGAGCTAGCGGAGGGACCAAATGGACATATACAATTAGACTCTAGTAATTGCAATTATGTCTAGAAGCATCGTTCTGATAATTAGCAATTTACTTAAATATGGAGTGAGTCCACAAGAAGTATCATGATTAAAAACTCCTTATTGTATACTCTTTAAGAAATCAATTCATCCAATTGTTTTGCCCAACAACCTTGTTTTGTGTGTATTACCCTCATATGATATTCTTGATTACTCTAAGTGAAATCCGTTCATTCAATACAATCCTATTTTATCTCATTGTCACCATTGTGTCTTCTTAATGATTAATATGATCACTGTCAACAAATGACTATGATAAATTGCTCATTCGAAAATAAGCAACTTGTGGGCATGTTCCATATTTATCAATCCACAAAATGCCAATGAGAGGATATCGTTAACTCTTTAATCGAGCTATGAATTCCATTGTTGCTAGTAAAGCCATGTCATACACAAGTCATGTACCTAACATACCGACTATGGGCTCAATCATCTTTAGAGCATAAGCCTCCACTTATATCAAAGCACATGAGTTACATACACATGGTTAGTGAATAACTCAAAATTTAGGTAAATCACACCATGAACGTCACATGTAATGACCCGATAGTCACGGGTAATCGGAAAGTGTGTTTTCGGGTCTCCGTTTTCGTAAAACAAATTCGTAAATTTTTATTAAAAATATTTACGAAGTTAATTGTGTGGCTAATTAGGTTTTGGCTAGTTGAATTAGCTTGAATTAAGGGTAATTAGGTATAAGGATTAAATTGAATAAATGATGAAAGTTTAATTATAGATTAAAGAAAAAGTAAATGGACTAATTAAGCAATTAAACCAAAAGTGACAAGTGTTTGGTAATATTGGTGACATGTGTAATATTTATATACATATATTAAATTATAATTATATATACTTACTTATTATTTAAGTAAATAATATTATATTATTATTACTATATTATATTAGTATAATAAATTAAATGAATAAAACAAATAAATAAAGAAACAAAAAGAATGAAAAGAATAGAATAGAAAATGAAACAGAGAAGGAAAAAAGGGAAAGAAAAAGAGAAAGAGAAAGAAAGAAAAAGGAAAAATTAGGGTTTCAAGTTCAAAGGTTTAATTGGTAAGTCAATTTAGCCCATTTTTCTTGTAATTTTGATGTTCTTAGAATCCTAGAACAAAATACTACTTGATTTATGTTGAAATTTTAGAAGTTAGTGAATTTTTAGAAGTTGTTCATGCTGAATAAATTGAAGTGTTAGGGGTTAAATTGATAGAATTTCAAGTTAGAAGTGAAAAATGGATTGAATTGTAGAATAAATAATAAGTTTTGAGCAATAAGGACTAAATTGTGAAATTTTGAAATTAGGGTTTTATGGTGAAATTTGAGAGTTGAAATTAGTCTAAAGTGGAAATTGAATAAGATATGGAATTAGTTTTGGAAAAATAAAGTTAGTTTTGGTTAGGGTCTAAATTGGAATTTAGGCAAAAGTTGAATATAAATTGAAATATTCAATGTGAAATTGTGTATTGATGATTTTAAATTGTTTTAATTTCCATAGTTAACTTTGTGCCGGAGACCTCGACTAAGAAAGGAAAAGAGAAAGTCGATGAGGATTGATTCGGAAATTACGGTTTGTATTTCTATAATCCGAATTTAATAATTAATTTTTGTAATTATTACTTAATGAGTATTGTAAGTGGATTGAGGTGAGTATTTGATATTATGATATTGAATTGATTTCATAAATATATGTGATTGTTTGAATTGAAATGATTATTGATTGTATTTAAAAAGTGAATTGAAACCCTATTAACTATTTCGGGCTGAGTCAGATATAGTCGACATGCCATAGGATTGGAAGAGTTAAGGGATACTTTGACTTCGAGTCGATGAGACACTGGGTGTCAAACTATTACTTCGGATAAATTCGATGAGGTACTGGGTACCAATTTACTTCGGTAAGGCCGATGAGACACTGGGTGTCAATTTATTACTTCGAATTATCCGATGAGGCACTGGGTGCCAAACTGGTGTGTTGTGGTTAGATCTGTGTATCCGTCCGAGTTCGAGTCGTGTTAATAGGGGTAAATAAATGAATTAGCAATATGAATGATTTTGAAAATGAAATTGGAATGGGATATAGAATTGAATTATTCAAATGAAAAGCATGAATCATGGATTCATGGAATGAATATTGATATTGAAAATGAATCATGTATCCTATTGAGAAAAGCTATTTGAATAGCAATTATGAGATTGAAATAGTAAGAGATGAGAATTGAAAGTGTTATGAATGATGTGTTTATGAAATTGATTATTTGTTTAACTGATCTTTGTTATGTGTGATTAGATATATAAATATTATAAATTCTTGCTTAAAAAGTATTCGGATTATAGAAATACCACTGAGTTTATACTCAGCGTATGTAACACCCCAAACCCGGTCTAGACGTTACGACCAGATCTGGTATGTCACAGGGAAAGGTTATAAAAAGGGGACTTTGGAATTTAAAGAAAAAAAAATCGTAACTTTGAAATTTGTCGTTTTAGGTGATCTTATAAAAACAGAGATTTGTAGTTTTAAGAAAAATTTCCAAGTTGAGTTAATCGAAAGTTTGTTATCTATGTTGGCATTTGTGAGAAAACGGTTGTTTATGCAACGTATGTTTTGAAAACTCCAATTTAGCTTTCATGTTAACATATATAATAATGTCATAGCATAAATAAATAATAATTTAAACAAAACGGATATTAATTTTAGAAGGCCTTATTACAAAACAATATCCCCAATTAAAATAATTTATATAAAGGAAACGAGTTTACGAAAAGAACATTTTATGGCCTCCACGAGTCCGCCTCGGCTCCCAGATCCACGATCTACTGATTACCTGCAAGTTAAGCAGAGGGGTGAGTCACCAAGACTCAGTGTGTAATTCCCCTTATATCACATAAACGGCTTCAAGCCCACAATCGCACATTGGACCTTAGCCCACTTAATATGACATACACAAAATATGAATGTGATGTGTCCCAGCCCAACCTAATTTTTCCGTCCTCTACACGCCATCCGTACCAGCCCAACACACCGTAGGGATTTCTACAATCAACCCTCCATCCGTTACATGCCATATATGTGGCAACAAGCCACTGGTGATAGAGTCACCAACTATAACACGTGGGGCCAACCCACTTGTGGTACCAAACCACTGGTGACAATCCCTGATAATCGAATATGTGGGGCCAACCACTGTGGTACCAAACCACTGGGACAAGTCACAGAATCAACATATATATACGTTGTGTCAAACCACAGTTGTACCAAACCACTGAGATTTAGTCACTGAATCAGATATGTAGGGCCAACCCACTGTGGTACCAAACCACTGTGACAGTCTTTAATAACACTTCCCCTTTTCATCACATCCCAAGCCCATGCAATATGTCATAATAATTTGTGTATGAGGTATGTCATGTATACAGAACATATATCAGATATAACGCATGAAACGACTTACCATCATAATCAGAATAACCAAAATACAACATAATCAAGCTAATCAACCCCTAAGGGTATAATAGTAATTTTACCTACCGAGGGTATTTTGGTAATTCACCTACCAAGGGCATTTCAGTAATTTCGCACCTGCAATGGCCTTTCTGAAGGCACAATGTCGCCCCGAGCGACTCGGCTACCATTTCCGGTCTTTACCGGACTATTGAGCCTAAAACCCGATTTCGACCCATTCGGGCCCACACGCTCATGAGGCCCATCTAGCACAAATCTAGCTACGTATATGAGATTCACCTAGTCTAGTTCCATATATACTACACAATCATACGATTTACTCATATGGGCCCACGGCTCATTGGCCCATTGGGCCCATCGCGGCCCAAGCAGCCTCAACTATCGCATCGAAGCCCCCACACGTGCGCTCGCACGCTCGTGTGGCTACTATAGCTGTGTGACCGGCATTTTGGCAATTTGCCGCTCCACAACTAGAGTAGAGAAGTACACACCTGATAGGAATTCTGAAGCTGCTAAACCACGCTCCGAGTGCTCCTACGCCCAACGCCCACCAAGGTATGTTTTCTCTCCACATAGAATGCTCTATATATAGCTAGCTTCTCACCTTCCTTCTTTGTATCTTTCTGATGTGGGATCCTCCGCTAGCAGAGTTTAAATGCAACTCAAACTCTGGCCGTCCAATTCGCAAAATAAATACTCCATTGCTTTCCATGAGATTTGAACCCAGGCTCCCCTGTAGCATAATCCACGCCGCTAACCACTTGGCCACAAGCTCCTCTTGTGTCTAAAACCATGCGCAACTAAATATAAATCTATAGCCAAATTCTAAGGTCCATATAAAAAGAAAACCAAAATGCAAGAGCCAAGACTTGAACCTTGGACCTCCTTTCTTCCTTGTGGCGTTACCCCCTTGCTCCCTAAGTGGCGTCACTTTGCCACTACACCACACACCCCACTTGTGTCATTTTTCTCCACGTTTTATTCTTAAAGCCTACCTACTACTCCCAGGATTTTTTCCACCTAAAGCCAAAATTTCCCTAAAGCTAAAGTTTGATCCCAGGACTTCATAGAAGCCCTCTAACCTTCTAAAATCACTCACCTAATAGGTCCAACTAGCATTAGAGCCGTTCTCTTCTTCCCAAAAATTTTAAACGCTACTATTTCCAAGGCCTATTGGGCCTCCTAGGCCCAATTTCAGGATGTTACAGCGTACGGTTTATTTTCCGTGCTCAGGTTAAGTTAAAGTCAAATTGTCGAATCACATCCAAAGCCGATCCTGAACTCAAAACGTGGTGACGTATGTTTCTTTTTGGTAATGGAATGTACCTAGGATGTTTATGTTTGTCATTTTGCGAAGTGTTGAGGTTATAAACATATGTAAACATATGTGCTATGTTGAGGTTATAAAATGATATGTTTAAGCTAATGCATAAATGAGTATAAAATAGGCAAAATTTGAGTTAAATTGGTATGATTTAGAAATTGGTTTGCATGATGACTTGTTGGATTGTTTTGATATTAAGAGTAAGGTATCTAAGAGAGTTCATTGATTAGGCATTTAGGATGTCTATTTTAACAAGTTTTAGAGATATTTAGTCGTGTTTTGAAGTGGTTGAACGATTGGTTATTGAGTTGCTTGTTGTTTAAGTTCACAAGGTTGGTAAACTTGATGTTTAAGGTTCATTTTGAGCCTACACGGGCGTGTGACTGGACTGTGTGAGACACACGGCTAGCATACGGGTATATGCTCCTACCATGTGAAAATTGCACTTAATTTTCTAAAAATAAATTGACCACATGGCCTAGCACACGAGCATGTAAATTGGCTGTGTGAGGTAAGTCAGAAAGTTACACAGGGTAGGACACGGCCTGAAGCACAGGCATGTCATAGGGTCACACGGGCGTGTCCCTTGGCCACATGGGCATGTGTGCCCTGCACCTAGGAAAAATTTTGAAATTTTGCGAAAAATTCTCAGAGAACCCGACTTAGTCTCGATTTGTTTCTAATACATATTTATGGTCTCGAGCGTTTATAAAAGGGACGATATGATTAATTTATGAAGTATATGCTAATTGATTTGTATTATGTTCGTATTTTATCTGAAAAGTTTGGTAATGCTCTGTAACCCTATTTCGACGAAGGATAAGGGTTAGGGAGTTGCATTTAGTGGTATCAGAGCTTTTTAGGTTTAGCCTATCCTCGAACTAAATCGAGCTCGAAATTGAGTCTAGAGGTACATGCCATAATTGAGTCAAATTTGAGTCAGGATTTGGATGCTGATATATTTGTTTGTTTATGTTTTATAGTTAAAGATGTAGGATGAATATATTGATGATATTGGTCAAGAAATGTATACTGGAGAGGATGAATCTTATGAATTAGATGAAACAGAGTTGGCAACATCGAGTATTAACCCAGTAGGTAATCAACCTCCTAATATTGAATGAGGTAATGTTAGAGAAAGGGATGATTCACAATTACTTAGAGCTATAGCTGATGCTCTTCAATGAATAGCAGGAACTGCATCTGCTAGATATTTACCCCTACTATTCGTCGAGCCTCGATTAAGGAATTACGTAAGTACGGTACAACTAAATTTCTGGGTTTAAAAGGAGTTGATCCATCTACAGCTGAAAATTGGATGGAATCTACAAAAGCAGCTTGAATGTACTCCCCTAGAAAGTTTATTGTCTACTGTCTCTTTACTAGAAGGGGAAGCGTATGTTTGGTGGGAATCAGCAACACGACATGTACTGGCAGAACAGGTAAACTGGGATTTCTTTCAAAGAGAATTTCAGAAGAAGTATATGGGTGAGTTGTACATTGATGACAGAAAACAAGAGTTCTTGATGTTAAAACAAGGTGATATGCCTGTAGTTGACTATGAACGGGAATTCTCGCGACTCAGTAGATATGCAGTTGAATTTGTGCCAATCGAAACTGACAGTTGCAAACAATTTTTACAGGGTTTACGTGATGAGTTATGGGTGCAACTGGTATCCCACAGAATCACTGAATTAGTAGATTTGGTTGAGAGGGCAAAGATGGTTGAACAAGTACTGGGTCTTGATAAAAAGCCTGAAAATACTCGTCTGATTGGGAAATGTTCTAGAGCTACTAATTCAAACCCGCAACCTAAAAGATCAAAAGAATCTCGTGGTAGTTGGAGATTGAGTTTTAGATCAGATAGGGGTGATAGAAACCGTGGAAGACAAATGACAGTTTCTACTAGTAGTGGACGAGGTCCATCTCGGGATACTAAAATTCTAGATTGTGAAAACGAGGTGGGACACAGCCTGAAGCACGGGCATGTCATAGGGTCACACGGGCGTGTTTCTTGGCCACATAGGTGTGTGTGCCTTGTACTTAGGAAAAAAAATTGAAATATCACGAAAAATTCTCAAAGAACCCGAATTAGTCCCAATTTGTTTCTAATACATATTTAAGGTCTCGAGCGTCTATAAAAGGGACGATGTGATTAATTTATGAAGTGTATTCTAATTGATTTGTATTATGTTCGTATTTGATATGAAAAGTCCGACAATGCTCCGTAACTCTGTTCCGGCGACGAATAAAGGTTAGGGGGTGTTACATCACAAGTGAATTAATACACAAACGGTTTCAGAATTAATTCAACTTGGGTCTAGCCAATGTATCATTCTTCTAATGAGTACATCTATGTCTCTACCCATGGAGTCAATTATTCTGGTGGCCAAGACTAGCCATCTTTCCAATTGGAATTGTAGACGACATAATAATCCTTCTAAGTATTTAACACTCACTTTGATTCTTTTACAGGATTACGGACTCATTTAGATTACCTACTAATGTAAGTTGTCTTTCTCGCAATATAAACATTATTACAGTGTCACTTATCATCAGTTTGAACTTAAACAATTAATGGGCCAATATTTGCTTGTCACAATTTCGCTATGCATGCAAAACATGAAAGACAGAAACACAAAAGACATAATACTTGAATGTGAAATTAACTTTATTTATTTATTCATCGTTTAAATACATAGAAAACAATTACATGTTTACTACAATATAAGCATATTTTCCAACAGTATAATCACAGTCAACTTAGACCTCGAGTTGCAAAGCGATCCCGACTTCTCAGGTGATGGCGCCATACTCAATACGTCAAGTGAAATTTGTAAGTTACTGAGCTCCATGACATCACATGAATGCAAACACAACTTAAAACTTTGACTATGTCTCCCTCAAAGTGAAAGAGAATATAATCTTTAAACCCAAAAATTTTAACACGTAAAGAAAAAACAATTTAGAGGAGACTGAGATGTAGGTAAGTAGGGGATGGAGTGGGGTATAAAGGGAAAAATATTTTATCTAGGGAATCCTGGGTTACAAGGGCTCAGATGAGGGGGTGTTTTCTCTTTGGCCGTTTCAACTTGATTACATCTAAGCTCTTGCAACCCAAGATATCTGGGATAAACTTGATTGGGGAAAATATAGAAATCGCAAACTCAATAACTTCAGTATATCCACACAACCCAGGAGCATCGAGGAGAAGAGCTAATGACTATAGGGTAACTCATGCAGTGAAAACACTAATTTATTTGTTTATTCATTAATTTTTTCTGTAAAGTGTAAGTTAATATTAATTACTGAAATAAGATCTATTACAATACGCAAGCCAAAGTTTAAGTCTTTTTTCGAACCTTCTGAGCAACTTTTTGCTTTCTGAAAATATTGTACTTAACAAATAAATAAAGAAAAACTTAAATGAAAAAGTAACATAAATAATTGTAAATTTTACACTCACAATATGGTTGCATACAAATCAAACCAATTTAGTAAATTTGTTTCGTATATTGTAAATAAGTGTACATTTGAGATATAAAACAAAGTATATAAAAAATTATAAAATTACAAAATAACATAATCATTAGCGTTTTGAATGTGTGCCACAACCGGGTGGGCATCGGGCACACCTAGGGTTCCATCGCACTATTTGGTTTGGCGACTCCTCATCAACTTCGACTTCATCTTCATGTTCATGTTGGGGTTGATGGCTAACTTCATCTCCTTCCTCAATGGATGATTGCTACCGTGTCCTAGTCGCTTATCGTACATCCCTCCTATTTGAGTCAACGGTTGCGAGGATGACCTACCTCGGTAGCACAACGATGCTGGGGGTATTTGCGACACTATTGGTGGGCCACTATATGATGTCGCATGGCCCGATTACGGATAAAAGGTGGGAACTTTCAGTGATATCGGATGCGTCAGTGTGGTTGGTGGGATTGGCATGTAATATGATAAGGTGGGTGGCGGTTGTGTAAAATTTTTCCCTGGAGAAGGTGTTGATGCAAGGAATGATGGGGTAGGTTGTGGTGCTTGTGTAAAATAAACTAGTGCTAAATATGTTAATGCAAGGAATGATTGTACTTGTTATGGTGGATGTGTAAAATAAACTGGAGCTAAAGGTGATGATGCGGGGAATGAATGTGTGTGTTGTGATGCTTGTGATAAAAAAAATCGGTTAGAAGCAAAAATAAATTAACCATACTGATCGAGGGGTTACAAGACAATTCGAGTCCTCCAATGCAAATGGAGCAAATGTTGATCCTACTGCGACATCCTATCCCTACCTAGGATTGATGGGCCCTCGTCTTTGCCTCCTACGGCGATGTTGTCTACTCCTTTCTAAAGCCAACAGTAGATACGCCTTGCCATTATGCTTGAACCAATTCATGTAATTTGGAAATGTCGACAACTTCTGTGTGAGAAATGGTTCATGTGTTGGCAAGTAATTGTACCCATACTACCACATCTCGATATACTTCTTGTGGAATGTTTGCTAATCTTCCTCGAGTCTCCCCTGCAAGTTGATCTTGTATATGTCGTTGAGCTATTGGGTGGCGGCGGAATACGTTGCGTAAACTTGAACTATCGCATCACTCGGTTAGGTTCGTGCATGTCAACTGTTGCAAAAACAATCAATCGCAATTTAACATGCTAAATGCTGTGGTTGCCCAAAAATTCGATCGGGACACATTCTTGAATCCTCAAATCTGCATATAGCATCCATTCAAACTGCAATACGGATTTATAAATTTTAGCATGTGCCTAATGTTAAATTTCAAATGTTGGAATAAAAAACCGATAACTTTGAAATTCATAAACTAGCCTCATCTTCGGTTTGTTGATCTAAAGCTAGTCAGATATCCTCAAGCTCAGTTGATATACCGCTATGTCTCGCTGGGTTGTTCCACCTATTCAAATAATATGTTAAAAGTTAAATTACAACAATGAAAAATAAAAATAGTAATGATATTATCAAATGAATTTTCCCATATGAGAAGTGGGAATTCGTAAGGGAGTTCCATTTGGGGGCGTAAAAATGATAGTTGATACCATGCCCACGATTGAAGGAGCATGCAACCACTGATTTTAACTTTATCCGGTATCGTCGCTCAACACATTTCTCGATACAATGTTGCCAGTATTACTGATCCCCAACTAAATCATCCTGATTCTTCCAAGTCAACTAGTAGTAGTAGCCACCTTAAATGTACTATATTGCGAGATTTATCTGGCATTTGCAAACCCCCGATCAACTTCAAGATGAATGCGCGCGCGAATTGTTCCTTTTCAACATCACTTGCAGAAACATCAATAGTTTGGAAGTTGTCCTCCAACCATCTCATCTCGATCCAGCTACCCCTAAACTTGTTCAACACCTTCCCTAGTAGTTGCTCGTATGTTGCACTGCAATCAGCACTAATAACTGGCCCTGTAACGATATCCCCATCTACCAGTAGACCGAGTTGTAAACTAACGTCCTCGAGTGTAATTGTACACTCGCTGCAGGAAAGATGGAATGTGTGTGTCTCCGATCTTCATCTTTCGACCAAAGCACTGATAAGTGGGGGATCCAATTTAGTCTCCTCGAACATGTGAGCCACGTATAAAAATTATGCATCTTGCAAGTGTCCATGAATGACATCCGGTGCACCTTCGCTTAAATTGTTAATGTATGTCTCCAAAATCCGATCTTTGGGCTGAGTATATAAACATAAAAAATTAATAACCTAAACAATATAATAATTAAATATTTAAAATTTAATAAACTTTCTTACCATTTGTAATTGAAAATCGGAGATATGCTTGTCATCCAAACGAATAAGTTGATTTGCCATTTAAAAATTATATTTGCCATTTAAAAATTATAACGAATAAAATAAAATCGAAGAGAATAAAATTTAAAACAAGAATTAAAAAAATAATTGAGGATTGAAGATTGGGAGTTGAGAATTTAGGAAGGAAAAATGAGTATTAAGTATTTGGTTGAAAAGAATGAAGTTTGGAAGGGTTTATATAGTAAATTTTATGGTTGTTGGAGCCCTTGTAGTCATTGGAAAAGTTACTGATGTAATAGTTATCGTTGAAAGGAAAACGCATCCTACAGGGTTCGTTTTCACTGATGTGGCAGTGAAAACGTGTCCTGTAGGATGTGTTTTTATTCTCTCTCCTAAAAACGTGCTCTGTAGAACATATTTTCCTCTCTCTTTTCAAAAACAGTATAAATCGATAAATATATTTGAATTCAACCTTCTCTCAAAAAAATTTCAACATATTTAATTAAATTAACCCCAAAACCTTTCTTAGTCAATTTTAGCATCTCAATCAAATTCCCATTTAATTTTTATATTTTTATAAATTCATTAAATTTTTTTTTCAAATTTAAGCTGGCTGATGGAAAAAAAAAATTTAACCTCGCCGACAATTAGTTGATAAGAAACGGTTAGCGAGCAACCGTAACAAATCTTGTAAAGTGTCTACATGTGGCTAAAACTTGTCCAAGTCAAACTATTCTTTTTACTTTTCACCTGCTACCGCTTCCTCCAGTCACTTTCTTCCCCCATTATTCTCTCTATTCCTCCGTCTCCATCCGGTCATTCTTTCCGGTAGTTCCAAGTAATATGCATTGATTCACTATTATCTCATATTTAATACTTAATTAGAATGTTCTCGTATTGGTATAAATTTTAATATATTACTAATTTACAAACTATAAATTTTAAAATAATTAATAGACTTGGTTGCATTAGCGTTTTCAAATTATAGTACAAATTTTAAATTCGTTCATAAATTTCAGAATATTTTAATTTACTTTTTAAAGTATTAATGTTTATATTTAATAGATCTTTTTATTAATTTAGTTATCAATTTAAACATTAAAAATCAGTATGATTTTGATATAGGGTATATTTAAATCATATAGGTATAGATATAAATATGTGTGTTCTTATTATATAGATAATTTAAATTTGACATATTAAAATGTGTCATTAAAATTTAAGAGGGCTAGTTTCTTTTTTCTAAAACACATCAAATCTAAGTTGTCGGTAGGTAGTAAGTATACACATGTTTACAATTTGATTCATATATTTTAAGTATGCTTCACATCAGATATAAACCTAGTATTTTAGTGATCAAATTGATGGCTAGACTAATGGAATGACATGATTAATACGATAGTGATACTTTATAAACTCAATCTTAATGTTATGAAGTTTTTAGCCAATTTAAAATGTGAATCATAGGTTGATGATATATGGTATAGTTAATTTATACTTATATACTTGTATTTTGTTTATTTTAGATCCCATTTAGGTATAGTTATGCTCTAAATGTCTCTATACTGTTCGCATATGTAAAAAATATAGTCATTCTATTTTAAATACTAATAATTTAGCTCCTCTATTTTTTTAGTTTAACAATTGAATCCCATTCGATAACATCATCAAAGTATGTTTGTTAAATTAGATTGTATGGCATTAAAAAAAAAAACAATTATCCATGTGACCTATTTAAAGTCTCATGGAAATCATGTAAAAAATATCAAACTTTCACTCTACTTATTTGAAACAAATTTAAATAACTTTTCAAATTCACATTTAGAACTGAAAACCTTACAACCTTAAATTTAATATTTTTTGTTTATTTGACCTTCTAAGCACATATTAGCCATGTGAATATTTTTTTTATGTTAAGCTACTAGATAATTCAATTTAATGGTAGTCTTTTGATGGGTTTATCATTGAACTTCAATTATTAAATCGAAAGTGTAAAAGGACTAAGTTCTTAGAATTAAAAGTAGAGGAGTTAAATTTCAAATATATAAAGAGTATAGGGACCAAAAGCATAATTAGAGCTCTTATTTAATGTTGCTTGAATTCTTACCTACTACTCATTCACTCATCATCTCCCGGTTCGGTTCTATTCGGACGATGACATGAAAGCGATCATAGCCGTCAATATTTGAGAAGAAAGAAATTTCAGCCGTTGGTTATGTGAGGTTACATTATAGTTTAGAAGCAACAAATTTTTCAATTGAATTGACTTTCCCAGGCAGTTTTAGTAGTTTTCCGATTCTTAACAAATTAGAAAACTAAGCCCACGCGCCTGTATTGGCGATTGTCAACAATCAACACTAATTTTTTTTCTCATTTCTGTTTTTAGTTTTACAAATTACTTTTTATCAAAGCCACCAATATTTTGACTAAAAAAATCCCTTGAAAAGGCTGAGTTTCCTTTCCCTCTACTTTTCTTTCCAGGATAAGAAATTACTAATCAGGGTCAGTTTGATTCATATAAACTAATTTCTGGAAAATATTTTCCAAATTTTCTGATTTTGATCAAGGAAAAGTAGTTAAGTCACCACAAAAAGTATTCTTGGACAATACTAAATATAAAAAATGTTTGAATTTGGGATGGGTTGGAATCGGATATATTATTAATATTTGATTTTGAGTTCGAAGCAAATTTAAATATGTAAATTTTAAAGTTAGGGTCGAGTTAAAGTCAAGACATGACGGTAAATTATTGAGTCGGGTTGGGGCGGGCAAAAACCGTGGGCCCACCCGGTTGCCAATTGCCATCACTACTTTTGCTCACAGGCGATCTCAACAACTTTGCTTCTTCTGAAGATCTGTTATATCTGTGTACAACTCCCTCATCGTTCTTTCATCGAACCGGATCTCTCACTGGCAGCCACTCTCATCTTCACTCTCTAAATCTCCTCCTTGATCCTTTATTGTTCAGGTAATTCTTTTCACTTCATTTAGAATTTGAGCTGAAATCATGGATTTTGATGTTTTGTGGATGATGGAACTGAATCCTAGAGCTAGAATTTAGTTTGATTTTCTTCTCTTCTTTATCTGGATATTTACTTAGTTTCTTCTGCTTCATTTCCTTTACTACTTCTCTGCAAATTTTATGGTAATTGAGTTGGTTAGAAATTGCCCTAAAAAAATCATGCCTTCTAATTGAAGGCTGAAATGGGTTGCTCACTACACTAACTTCACCTCTGGTTTAGACCTTTGGTAATATTGACTGTAACAACAGATGAACATACTTTGCTTCACTTCTACTAGTTTTCTGAGTTTTGTGTTGATTTCTTTGATTTTGTGTCAGTGAAATCATTCATCCAAAATTACTTGTAGATATGTGAAGATAAATTAGAAAAAAACCTAAGTGTGTTGCTCACCAATTAAATCAACCCATCATCATCTTCTTCAACATTATCAATGTGAACTTCACTTTTGTAATACTTTTTCTTCATAACTATAATGTAAAGGATTGAAGTATCAAGTTATTGAATTTGAAACTTGAGAGTCTTAGATCATTTTCAACTAATCATCTCAAATTTATGGACTTGAGTTTGATAGATTTTTTCATTATACACCAATGTGATTAGGTGCCTAGATTTTACCTTCTCTTCGAAATATATATATAAAGACATTACGAATTTTTGTTGTTTACAACAATGTTATTGTCTAACAAGTTTTCAACTCAACCCATGAATCTATTATTAATTAAATTTATAGATTAAAATTATGAAAGAAAGTATTTAGAAGTTATGTTTTTTAATTAACAATTAAATTTGGTATTCTATGTTAATTATGAAAATAATTATTTTTTTAGTTATGAAAATATTTATGTTGCATTTATTTTACTTAAAACAACTTATAGAAAATGAGTTTAGAAAAATCTATCAAACAACGAACAATATTTGCATAAAACCATTTAAACATAAAAAAAATATCATATTTGTTTTAGAAAATCAAACAATTTTTTAGAAATCATTTTTCGAAGCAATTTTCAATGAATCAAACAGACTAAATTGATCAATTCTCTAGTTAAATATAAATTTTAATTTTTATGTTAATTATAAAATAATTTAGTTAATAATTAATAAAAAATATAATTAATAATTTATATTTTAATATATGGTTAAAAATTCGTTAAGAGTCAAACTAGCTCAACTAATAATATGCTTTCACATCAATGGCCCACATGTCATAAGTCACGGAGTCAAGTAAGATTATGCGCAAACTCTTCCGTTTGTCATGATTCCTCCTGTTGATACGAGGTGGTTCTATTCTGTAAACTTGTCGAGGCTTTCAACAAATTTTGGAGACAAAACTTTGACCATAGAACAATACTGACTTGTTTAAGTACCCCTCAACCTATGAACCTGTAAGTCATTTGGTAGAATTGAGGATAGGGGTGTTTATGGGTTGGGTCAAGTTCGAGTGGAGCCTAAAGATGACATTGACATATTTTATATTTGTCTAAGTTCGGCCTAACCCAAAATATGAGTTTAAAATTTTGTGCAATTTTGCCCATATATGTAAATATCTAATCTAAGCACATTTTAGGTCTACCCATATTATTTTTTAAAAATATATATTAAATTTAATTTAATATCTAACTATTTTATATATTTTTTATTTATAAAAAAGTTTTATTTAGTCATCTTAACATTTTTTAATGTTTACATTATACATATTATTTTTTAAAATATTTATATTAATTTTAATTTAATATCTAACTATTTTTATATTTTTATTTATAAAAAAATTATATTTAGTCATCTTAACATTTTTTAATATTTACATTATAGTAGTATATAATACAACTATAAATTTAATTATTAAGTGTTATAAATTATAATATATAAAGGTAATATAATATAAAACATTACAAACTTAAAAAAAAAAAAAAGGAAGTTAGGCCGAGCCTGAGCCTTAAATGTTTAAGCCTAAGATTAGCTCATATTTTAAATAGGTCTAATTTTTTTCTTAAGCCCATTTTTTTGTTTAATATTTTTGTTCAAGCCCTCCTAAATTTTAGACGGATAGCCCAATCCATAAATTGAGGCACATCAACAATATTCAAATTTTATTAATTATAAATAAATATATATTTTCAAAACATTTTGCAACTAAAAAGATAAGAATATATATTTTTTAAAAAATTCTGAAAAAATGTTCATTTAAATAAGAGTGAACATTCAATTGAATCAAGTAAAAAAGTTTTGAATTGATTGACTTGGCAAGTTTTATTTTATCATTTTAACATATTTTATTTTTTCAAATCGAATTGAGTTAAATTGAATAAATTTGTTTGAATTAAAATTTAAAAAAAGAGATTAAAGTATGTAAAACCTTGTTTAACTAAATTCTAATTTAGAGCATATAAAATTGACACCATGTATATTTGAAATCTCTTTAAAAAAAAGACCATGAGGAAAACAAGATACTTTAGCATGAGAAACATAATTTGATATTTTACTTGTTTGAGGTCTCGGATTTAACATTTTGAAGAAATTTTTATTTTTAAAAAAATTAAATTTTTAATAGATTTTTTTAGAAATTTATATAAATTTATATATTTTTATAAAATATTGGATTTTTTTCTTTTTGTTTATTTTTGTAATTTTGTGAGAGAGGCGAGTTAATTAAAAAGTAGAATAACTCAAAGTATAAAAAAATCGAATGAAAATAAATTTTGCTGGCCCTACATTTAGATTCAAGAGGTGAATTCAAGTTAATTTGAGTGAAATATAAAAATAGTAAGAAGTGTTTATATTATTATTATTATTATCTAAGCTTACATAAATTACTCGAACGTAATTTTAGTTAAATATAATTTGGCAAAGTGATAAAAAAAATTGGAACACAGAACATATTTATTTCATAATAGACCAAAAAATCTTAACACTCATAATTAATTCATTTATTTTAGCATTGCATGAAGAAAGCTTTATTAAGCATAATATAACAAAATTCCATCCATTTATGGATTCTTAACTGTTTAAAAGAATATATATATATATATATATATTAGTATTTAAATTTTATTTGTGAAATTAAAACATCTTAATAATATATCAAATATTAATCTATAATATTGTAAAAAAATGCTTTAAAAAATTTAAAATAAAGTTTAATATAATGATAAAACATTATTGACAAGACTTGAAAGTAAGAGTAAGTTAAATTACATTATCAAGTAGAAGATTTGTGTTTAAATTTTGGAGATGATATTTTTTAAAGGGGTCCATGAACTTCCAAAAGATTAGACTCTAATTAGTTCCAAAAAATAGAGGTCATTTTTGCTTTTTATTGGAAAAGAAAATATTAAAGAAAACATGTTTGGTTATAACTTTTAAAAATGATTTTTTTTGAAAAATAAAAATAAAAATATGTAAAAATTAGAAAGAAAAATTTCATCGTTTTCACTAACAATATTTTCTAAAACAAAACAAGGATTTTTATTAATTTTAAATGAATTGGCTTGGTTCAAATTCATAAAAATAAAATTTCTAAATTCATAAAAATAAAATTTCTAACAATTTTCATATATTAGATTTAGTATTCTGGTTTGCTTCTATATAAATATAAAAGAAATATATTTTATTTTTCATGTTTTTATTATGTTTTTATTATAGAAAAAGATAAAATATTTCATAGTTTCTATATTCATTCTAAATTTAGAATTTAGTGTCTATACTTTTATTTTAAGAAATTTAGTTCCTCTACTTTTAAAACTTCAAAATTCGATTTTAATTGTAACTAAAAAATAATATTGTAATGAACTTAAATTTAACAAAATTATTTTAATAATGTTAATAATTGAACTTAAGTTTTGGAAAATGAAAAGTAGAGATATTGAATACCTTGAAATAAAAGTATAAGAATTAAGTTTTAAATTTGAGAAGAGTACAAAATCTTATGGTATAATTCAGCATCAAACATGCTTTTATTATTTCTATTTATTAATGGTATTTTTCAATTTTGAAAAAATAGAAAAGTTTTAATCAGAATTAGGCCCCTGAACTATACCCATATTCCTGCTTTGGTATTTTTTTTTTTTGGTTTATTTGTTATTTTCCTCTCTGGAAAAGAAGACGTGCACACCCATTTGATCGGATTTACAATTTGGGTTATTTTGGAGGTTTTTGTACGTAAGTTAAATGGAGCGGGACCCAGAGTCCGATCCGCAACCGGAATGGGCAGCTCCGGGACCCGAAACGGGGCTTGAAGGTAAAGAAGACTCTTCTGAACTTATTTGTTTTTCTTTGGTTTTTGGATTCTGGATTTTTGTGTAATGTGGTATGTGATACGAGGTTTTCGTTTGAAATGCAGAACCGGTTTGGCGGTTGGGATTAGGGGGTGAGTCGGAATCTTACCCGGAGCGACCCAATAAAGCTAATTGTATTTACTATTTGAGGACTGGGTTTTGTGGATACGGATCCAAGTGTCGGTTCAATCATCCACGTGATCGTACCGGGGTAAATAGTTGATAATTTGATTGAATTGTTCATTGTTTCTTATCCGACTTGAAGTTTCCTTTGAAGGGTTTTTTCTTTTTCTTTTTTTTTTTTTTTTGTATAATTGAGGGAGGGGGAATTACATCAACAGGGTTTGAACCCTGGTCATTGAGGTGTCAACAAGGGTTTGAAGGGTTTTGATTGGTTTTTTTGTTTGATTATGATCTTTGGAGTGATGAAGTATTGAATTGTAAGGTAAAAAATGAAAAGTTTGTTGTTAATGCATTAGGAGCTAGTGTAATTGGCAATCTTAGAAATAATTTATTCTTGTTTGTTGTGATTGTTGAAAGAAATGGCATATGATGATGATGACGGTGATGATTGCCTTAGGTTATGGCAGTTGCAAGAGGTGATGTAGGGGAGTATCCAGAGAGAGTGGGCCAGCCAGTTTGTCAGGTACTATTGAATTAGATTGTGTCTTAAATGTTTGGCAAACTCGAGGTATATGTGTCGAATCGCGATAATTTCAACAAGGTGCATTGCTAAATTCTTTGTAATTAAGTATGCCTTTATGTCCACTTCATTTTATGTTTAGAAGGAGAGAGTTAAGGTCCTGAATTTTCAGTGAATAGGTTGTGATTGGTTTAACAGTTTAGGGAAATGGTGTCTAGTAATTTGCCCTTTTATGTTGATTATGGGTTATTATTATTATTATTATTATTGATTTGCAGTATTATATGAGGAAGGGGACATGCAAATTTGGTTCTTCCTGTAAATACCATCATCCTAAGCAGGGAGGTGATTCTATTAGCCCCGTGCCACTAAACTATTTTGGATATCCATTACGTCCGGTTTGTATTTCTTCACATTAAGATCATTTACATATTTAGTTTTCAAGTTCGCTTAATAATTGGATTGCACTTTAAAACAGGGTGAAAAAGAGTGTTCTTACTTTGTGAAGACGGGGCAGTGTAAGTTTGGTGCAACATGTAAATTCCATCATCCTGTGCCACCAGCTGTAGAGGTCCCCGCACCATCTCCAACTTCTCAGGTTGCACCTCTGCCAACTCCACTTTCTGCACCTACATTATATCCCAGGACGCATTCACCATCTGGTCCTTTGTCTCAACAATATGGAGTTGTAATGGCAAGTTCTCCCCTGATGCCAGGCTCATATGTGCAAGGCCCTTATGGTCAATTGCTTATTTCCCCAGGCATGGTTTCTTTTCCAAGTTGGAATCCCTATCCGGTAGGGGAATTAAAATTTATTCAGTTTCCTTAATCCTGATTAAACATAATTTAGTTGTATTGTTAAGGTTGTTAATGCACATGGTGTAGGCAGCTGTTAGTGTCGGTACTCAACCCGCTGTTGGATCAAGCTCAATGTTTGGGGTGACACCATTATCTCCTTCAGCACCTGCCTATACTCGATCTTATCAACCCACACCTTCTAGTGTTGTGCCTTCGAGTAGTATTCAGGAGCGATCATTTCCCGAGAGACCTGGTCAACCAGAATGTCAGTATTATATGAAAACAAGAAATTGTAAATACGGATCCTCTTGTAAATATCATCATCCGCCAGAAGTGATTGCACCAAAAGTTGATGTCATCCTCAACCCCCTCGGTCTTCCTATTCGTCCAGTAAGCGTTCATAAATTTCTATATAAATGTGATGCTTTTTACAAGATTGGGATATAAAATGTTTTAATACTTTTTGCTTGTAAACATGACTTACAGTTATAGTTGCTCAATTGCTTTTCCAACAATTGATTACTTTTCTGTAATTATTTAGAATCTATTTAAGTTCCTTTTGTGTGTTCCAACTTGCAACTAGGCCTAATCAAACGCAAAAGAGTTTTCCCCATCGTCAGAGTTCTCTTTTTCTTTAGAGAAATTGAAGTTCTATATTAAAGGCAAAAAAGTAAGCTTGAGAAAGTAGGCATATAGGTCATACAAACACTAGTATCTCTATCGGTTATAATCGTCAGAATTAGGAAATTTAAAAAATGAGTTATTCAGTATTCTAAAAATGCAACAAAAGTTACTTTGGTCCGCACAATATGCTGAAAACAATCTTTCCTTAATTTAGACTATCCTTTACAAGCTAGCTTGGTTGCAGGTTTCACTTGGAGAGCTTCATTTTTTGTTACAGTGACTAGCTTAAGAAGCATCCTAGGATTTGAAGAAGATTCTTATTTTGCATGAGCAAAAGCCTTCTTTCTTCTTAGTTGTGATTATTATCTATATATAAATTCTTTTGGCTTATTCCATGATCTCAGTGAAAAATCATTGCTATGAATAGGCATGTCTTTGCACTCTTAAATACAAGGTGAGACTATTATGATTGAAACTATAATTTATATATCCATCAACTGGTAGGTAACTATCATGAAATTATTATGGTTGAATAGTATTATTAATGAAATTGTAATTTATTGCTTGTGGTCGGCTCTTCTGGTCCAAGTGTATTACCTTTCTTTCTTGATGTTATTCTTCCGAATTCTATTAACAACCAGTTAGTCCAATATCTTTGTTACTTGGGCTCGCTTGAGAGTGTTGGATAGCGGCATGTGTCCAACACAAGTATATTCAAATTTTTATAAGATTTCTATGTATTGAGAGACTTTGGGACCTTATCGCCATTATCTTATCCAGATATATGTTGGATATGGGTTTCGGGCATAGTTAGTTCAATAAAAATTAAAGGTCGAAGCAACATAGCTTAATATTCATGCTCGCCAGCATCTTGTTGCATGATTGGCTGATTATATTTTATCTTATGGCTTTTGGTACATTAGCCATGCAACTTATTTATGATAGGACCTATATTGTTATATGCACACTTACATTCTTTAGAAACAATTTTCAAGAGCATGAATGAGCAAATTATGGTGGAATTTTGATTTTATAATTCATGAAATGCAGTCTTTTATGACAGGTGGATAATTTTCACCAGAGGGCCTTGCTACGTCTTTTTTCTCATAATTTGTTGTTCATATATTCATTTGTGTTTTTTTTGTAATGGCATCAGGGTGCACCGCCTTGCATTCATTATTCGCAACATGGAGTGTGCAAGTTCGGAGTTGCTTGCAAATTTGATCATCCTATGGGAACACTGAGTTACAGTCCATCTGCCTCTTCCCTTACCGATATGCCTGTTGCTCCTTATCCTATTGGATCAACAGGTGGTACTCTAGCTCCATCATCCTCATCTTCGGACTTGCGACCAGAACAACTTTCCAGGTCCAACAAGGAATCTGCTCCACCCATAATGTCATCATCAGTGAGCGCATCTAGTGAATCAGTTGGTTCTATTTTTTCTAAAGGTGGACTGGTTCATCATTCAAGTGCACAACAATCAAGTCAGAGTTCTTTCGGCAGTGGCAACAACAGTAGCACTACCAAGGCACAAGCTTCCAGCTAAGTGAAAACAGAAGCAGCTACTTCAATTCCGATTTTTATCAAGATCATGAACTGAAACATTATTTCGTTTTTGGTGCAAGTCTTCGAAAGTGGGAGGCTTCATTTCTTTGTTATCACGGTTCCACAATTCAGGTCTAGTGCATAGCATCTCTAATCATCTGTATTCATATAGTCCATCATAGGGCCATCTATTGTATCTTGAATAAACCCACAGCCTAAGCTTAGAAAGTTTAGTAAAAGCCATACACCTAGATTTTGAATAACCATTGAAGAACCTCTGCAGTTACATTAGGGAAAACTGTGTCAACCCGCCCAATTTTTTGGAGTCGTGTGTTGCATTTGTTCACCATTTGATCTTTTATTGTAACCAAAAAAGTCATTGTGGAGTTGGACTAAAGTATACACAATGACTTTGCATATTGAAAAGTCGTTTTTAATTATATATAGGTTTAATGACAAATTTGGTCACTAATGTTTACATATTTTGTCAAAATTGTCCTAATTGTATTTTTGAGTTTTTTGGCCATCAACCTTTGTTCTTTTTTTTCAAATTGCTTTTTCTAACAAATTTGATGAAAGTACCATTAAAAAAATTAATGGGATGATGTGAAATATTTTTAATGAGATGTAATTTATTACTTAGGTAACTCAATAAGATAATTATATATGAAAAATAATAAAATAAATAGATCATACATGAAGTTAAAAAATAATTCTTTATTTAAAGAAAATAAACATAATTATTTAAAAAAAGTTTCAAAATGAATACATACATTTGTTTACTGAGATGTTTCAAAAAGATAATTTATAAATCAAACCGAAAATACTGAATGTGTGCATTCATTTTGAATTTTTTTAAGATAAATATGTTTAATTTCTTTAAATTAAGAGATTTTTTTTAACTTCATGGATTATTTATTTATTTTATTATTTTCCACATCTAATTATTTTATTGGGTTATTCAAATACCAAATTACATCTCATTAAAAATATTCTACATATGAAATTTCACATTATCCCATTAACTTTTTTAATGGTACTTTCATCAAATTTGTTAAAAAACAAAAACAAAAACAAAGGTTGATGAAAAAAAAAGGCTCAACAATATAATTAGGGCCATTTTGACAAAACATGTAAACGTTAGTGGCCAAATTTGTCATTAAGCTTTATGTATAACACAACGACTATTGTCGTTTTTAATATAATATTTTCTTAGTAACAACTTAATTTATTTGTCTAAAAATGTTTTAGTTACAAAAAAATTGTTACGATATTTTTAACACAATAATAATATTTTAGTTATAAAAACTATTACATGACAATAACATATTGGTTGCAAAATAGAATTCGGAACAATGTAAATTTTGATGTTAAATCTTTTATGTAATAGTAATAATATCGGTTGCCAAATATTATTTTGTAATAATATTTTAATTGGTTGTGTATTACCTTGCACATCGATAACATGCCATTGTCAAAAAACTATCATGAAATGTGGTTACCAAATCATTTATATGACAATAATACCATTGATTGCAAATATTATTTTGCAATGATATTTTAATCAAATGTGTATAACATTTGCAAAACGACTATATGTCATCGTTAAATATTTATTCTAACAATCATAAAATGTGGTTGCCATGCAATAACAATAATATGATTTTTAATATTTTATGTAATAATACTATATAGTTCTGAAATATTAATTTGCAACAACATAATCCTTGGTTACATCTTATGTTATATAACAACATTTAATCATTAACAACTATAATATTTTATTACAAAATTTTATACGTGACAATATTATTATGATTGTTGAATTTTATTTTACATCAAAATATTTTCTGGTTGGTAAAAAAGAAGAAGGTATTATTTGGCTGCAATTAAATTAAAACAAAAATCTAAAAAAAATTAAACAAATATATATATATATATATATATATATATATGAAATAATCTAATAAAAAATTCAAAAAAAAAAGAAATAACCCATAAAAGCTAAAATCTAAGAATTGTAAAATAATATATTGTATCATAACAAACGCCTAATTAAAGTTTAGATATACCGTCACTAAAATCATATTTGAGTAACATGTAATAAAAATGGAAGTCGAGAAAAATAAAGGAAGGTTTTCATCACCTAATCCGTATGCAAATTTGTTTCAATCCAAATTTCTTTCTTGAGTTTTACGAGCATGTCGGAAAAAATCAAATCTTATCAATAGTAAGTTATAAAAAATGTTATTAGCAATTAAGAAAAAAATTACGGCACCAAATTTGTACATTAGTTAGATTTTTTATTTTGAAAAGTAGGAATAAAATTTCATTGAAAAAGGCTTTCACTATTACAATCAAAGAACATATAAGGGTGCAAAAAACAATTCCTCATTACATCAAATACAAACAAGCAAAGCACTAACATCACAACCATAAATAATAACTCAAAATAGAAGAAACATCAACAACAACAAAAGTACAATGAACAGAACAATGAGGCCAACATCACCAATCACGAAGGACAAACAAAACCACTGCATACCAATTGATTAGAATTAATTTAAAAATCAAAACTTAATTTAAATTACCATTCTTTATTCGTCCTCAACAAATGAAACATTACCGGATGTATGCATTTGCTTTACATTAGAAATTTTACAATGATAATTAATCCAAATTTCATTGAATATAAAAACTATTGAAAAATATGAATGACAATTTGGTGTCAGAGAGCCCACTAAATCTGTGTGGAGACAATTTCCATATTTAGATGTTAAAAATTTATTGAACTTTATATTTGGGTTATGCTAATTACATGGTAAATATTTAGCCCATTATCGAAGTTCATTATGCTTGAAAATACAAATATTGGAAATTGATTTGAATCAAAATTTCCCAAGGCAACCCTTTAGATTATAGGCTTTGGATTGGATCATGATTTTGCTGATGAGTTGCCAAGACTCCATATTTACTTCATATCTTATTATTATATTGTATTACTCTTATGGTATTACTGTTTTATTGGGATTGTATTAGATCTTCTATTGTAAGCAAATCTCGAAGAGACTTACCTAAGAAAATGTATTGAATGTTAGGCACTTAATATATTCTTAAGAGAATACTTTTGTACAAGTGCTATTTTTATAGTGAAACTTGTGGTTTTGTTTGCTGTTATCACAAGAGGTGATCATAGTGGTGAGAGTATTGTATCTTCAAAGTCTAAGGGTGAGGGAAACGATCATGGAGTGTGTGGTTGAGTAGGTTCACTTTCTAATTGTTGAAGAAAGTACATATTCTCACTAAGCTAGGCTCCAAGATGTAGGGAAACCGAACTATGTATCGTCTTCTTGTGTCTTGTGTGTTTGTTGTTTTCTTATTTAGCGCCTAGAGAAGTGCTCACCAACTCAGGCACAAATTTGGTTATATTGTTTTGCTCTTAGCAATGTCCTTTTTGCTAACAATTGGTATCAAAGCCTTCCACTTAAAGTAGCTAGTGGAGATACGAATTGTTGGTAAGATCTAGATATGGAAGGTTCTTCCACATCAAGACCTCCTATGCTTGAAGCTGGAAATTATGCCTACTGGAAAGCACGCATGGAGATCTTTATAAAGTCAATTGACGAGAAAGCTTGACATGATGTATTAATTGGATGAGAGGCACCTAAGATGGATAGTGACAATGGGGGAGTTACAAAGCCAGAAATACAGTGGATCATAGAGGAAGAGAAGCTCACAAATGCTAATTCAAAGGCATTATATGCAGTTTTCTATAGAGCGGATATGCATGAATTCAAAAGAATTTCCAAATGCACTATGGAAAAAGATGCTTGGGTGGAAACAACTTATGAGGGAACCTCTACAATCAAGCAGCCAAAGATGCAAATGCTAACTTCAAGATTTAATAGTCTGAGGATGCAAGAATCAGAGACAATTGGTAAATATTATGCAAAATTGAGTGACTTATCAAACCAAGCCTTTGCATCAGGTGAAGAGTATTCAAATGCCAAGATTATAAGAAAGGTGCTGAGATCTCTCCCTGAAAGATTTTCCATCAAGGTCACTATCATTGAGGAGACCAAGAACCTAGAACAACTAACTATAGATGAACTCATTGGTTCTCTACAAACCTTTGAAATGAATCTAAATGAAGCAAAATGTATCATGGCAAAAAAAGATAAAAATATTGTAACAGCCCATTTTCAATGAAATCGAAATAGTGGTTTCGGGACCACAAATCCGACATAGAAATATTTATTTTATTATTATTTTAATTTCTACAGCAAGTTAGTATTACTGTATAAAAATTTCGTTAAGAAATTTTACCATTTGCATGTTTAATTTGATAAAAAGGATTATATCACATAAAGTGCAAGATATGAGTTCTATAAGTAAAGGTATCAAATGACTATGAAATTAATTAGTTAAGGGGTTGATGTGGTAATTATACCATTGTTAAATTGGATGGACAATTATGCACTTTGGTTATGAAAATATAAAGGTTAAAAGTAAGGTTAAATTAGTAATTAAGTTAACAGGTAAAATAAAACAAAAAGAAAATGTGTCATCTTCTTTAATTTTGCGATCTACCACCGAATTGTTGAAGTAAAAAGCAGCCATGGAAGCTCGAACATTTGGCCTTCTCTATTTTGATTGCATGTGAGTATTGTTTGTCCCGTTTTTAATAATTTTTATGTTTTCTAGATCGTTGTAGCTTAATCTAGCTAGCCTGGGGACTAATTTGTAAAATTGTTTAAAGATTAGAGTTTTGCCTGAATGAATATGGGTTGTTTTTTATGTTTGATGGAAGAAAATGGATAGTTGTTGTTAGATAAACAACTTTTGTTAAGTAATTTTGGATGAAATTGTCAAATAAGGATTAAATTAAAAAATTGAAAATATTCATGGTGAAATTATGGAATAAATGAAATATAGGGCTTGCTAAGGACTTATATGAAATTCAGCTATGGTGGGTTTTGGGAAAATTGCATGAATTTTCATTTTATGAGCTAGGGACTAAATTGAAATGAAATCAAAATTATAGGGCAAAAATGTAAATTTTCTAAAATATGAGTTTGGGTTAAATTGAATAAAATAAGTATTGAATTGAGCTGAATTTATTCGTTTAGATCAAGACAAGCCTCGTACGGCTTTAGATCACGGCAAAGATAAAGTTTTGGAATAATTGCCTCCATATCTACGTTTAATCGTCGAGGTAAGTTCGTGTAATTATATTGTATTTATGTGTTTTTAATTGAATTATACATGTATTGTGGACTGCCATATATATATATATATATATATATACCACTAACATATCCAACGATGTTACGTCGACTACCGAGCCTCGTTTGAACTTTAGGAATTCGTAGGATACAAATGACATGTCATTAGGGTTTCAATGATTTAGGTGCTGGTCTTGAATGTCCTATCGATGGTTGAGGCCCGGCATGTGTTGTGAATACTCCATAGCTCATGTAGCAGTATCATGTAGCTGCGTTCCAACCCATAGCTCGTGTGAGCAGGCCCATTTTCACAGCTCTTGTGAGCATTCTGATTCACAGCTCGTGTGAGCATACATGTACAGGAATTGACGGATTACAGTTATATGAGTTACACACTATGTGTGAGCTATCCTGGGTATCCAACAGTATTCTAAATGGTTCAACGGGCATGATTTGAAATAGAATGGTAAGAGTTCGATACGAACTAAGACATGAACATATGTGAATTTCATTGAATTGGTGATACATGGAGTAATGAAAGTTGAGATATATGATATATGCATATAATACATGATTAAATCTTGTGATCATCCATGATTAAATTATTTATGTTATATGCTCATATGGCTAACATGTTTGGTGTAAATGCTTAGGCTTTGGCCAAGTGTGGTTGGATTAGGCCATGTTTAACTTGCTTAATATGTGATGAAATGGTAAGTTGAGTTTTACATTATACGAACTTACTAAGCATTTATGCTTACTTTGTGTTAGTTTTCGTGTTTTATAGTGAATTGGAAGCTCGTTTGGGTTGGAAGCTTGTCGGAGTTATATCACACTATCCATTGGCTAAATCGATAGATTTTGGTGTTTCTAAGTTTTGGTTACAATGGCATGTATAGGTATTTTGTTTGATGATGTAGCTATTTGTTTTGGCTTGTGTTTATGGCTTTTTGGGTGATGAAATGGTATTAATTTTGGCATGTATATATTTGGTCTTAAAATGGTTGATATCTTGGCTCATAATGCTTGAATGATTGAAGATGGAATGGTAGCTAAAAATGCATATTATAAATGGTCTTGTGATATGTTTGAATGTGGTGATTTGGTATACTTGTTATAGATGATGTATATGGTTATTGGTGCTAGATGTTTGAAAAATTTCATCATTTTTTGAAAAATTCTATATATTTCTAATTTAGTCCCAATTTGTTTCTAATGTGTTTTTAGGGCCTCGAGGGATCGGATGAGGGACAATATGTATGTTAATGATCGCTTTTGCTATGGTTGATGTTGTGATATTAAATTTTTAAAGTTTTTGGATAGTTTGAAGTGTAATCTGATGTAGTGCTTCGTAACCCTATTCTGGCGACGGATACGGGTTAGGGGTGTTACAAGTATTACTTTCAAGTAAATGAATCTAAACGAAGAAGATATCATTGCTTACTCAGAAATTTAATAAGGATTTCAAAAACAATCAAGAAGATTTAAGAAATTTGAAGCCAATACCAGTTTTCCCAAAAAGAAATCAAAAGGAGTTGTGATCAAAGAAGAAACTGAGAAGTAGAAAAGAAAGGTCTGAAATTCTATGAATGCCAAGAGTTTGGCCACACATTAAATTTGAGTGTGCTAACACCCTGAAAAAGAAGTAAAAGGCTCTCTATGTGACATGGAGTGATGATGACTCCTGGAACGACGAAAATGTGCAACTGTAAATAATCACAACAAGTAATAAAGTGACAAGTAAATGTCGAGTTATCATACCCACAAGGATTGTGAAAATAATTATTTATGAATGCAATTTTAAAAATACTTTGGTGAAGAAAAATATTTTGATTTGAGGAGGTGATTAGAAACTAGGATGTTAACGAAGTAAAATAAATAAAAATAGAATAAAAGTTCCAATGCACGATTTCAAAAGATGATTTTAATCAAGATGACATAATTATGCTAGATTAATTACATTTCTTAACTTAGAATTATTAAACTCATGTTTATGTTGCTACGAATAAATTCACGGCAACTCGGTAATTTGCTAACTTATGAACATACTTACCTGCCAAAATCCATTTATCTCTTGACTATATCTCTATGTCAATTCAACCGATTAAACAAATTTTAATAAGCAAATGTGTTAATGCACATACATACTTATGAAATTAAAATAATCTCTTGTATATATCTCTATGCCAATTCAAACAAATAATTCAATCTCATAAGCACATAAAAGATTACGTGAGGTAATAATGTATTTCTACCTTGAAACAGTTTAATCACAATAATCTTGCAAGTTATGCAAGGCTAATGTATCGTTAGATACCGTTGCTAATTTAACCCTCAGCTACCTTAGATGATTAAACATGCACTGATTAAGTATCGTGTCAATTAATTATAATTTCAACCTGTTTAAATAATTAATTCATTAGTTGCCTTACAATTGTAATGCAAGAATAACTTAGTCATGGTTTTACTTAATCAAACATCTTACCGAGGCCTATAACAACACAAACACAGTTTTATAACTCAAGTAGACGAAATGCAATCAACCTAAAATGAATTAAATTTAAGCCATATTAATTAAATTAAACATATCAACATCAAAAATATTCATAGACATTTTCATAACAACAACAATAAAATTAAAAGGATAAGGAACAAGGATCACATCCGGTGTTTCTCCGAGGCTTGACTAGTTTGCTTCGCTCCTCCTCCTCCGCTTGTTCTTGATGAACTGAGGCTTCCACTAACACTTGAATGTTGCTCAAATGGTGGTTGAAAGACTCTTTTTCAAGAGGTGAAATCGACAAGGGAATGGGGAAGGAAATGAAGAACAATGAAGAGAGAAAAGTGAGAGAGAAGTGAAGAATGAATGGTTTTGAGATGTGTTTGAAGTGAGCTGTAACAACCCGGTTTTAGCTAAATCGGAATAGTGGTTCTGGAACCACAAATCTGATGCTAGAAAATTACTTTAATATTATTTTTAGTGTTTACAGTATGATATTTGATATGTGTGAAAATTTCGTGAGCTAATTTTATCGTTTAATAGCTCAATTTGAGAAAAATGAGTAAATCGCGTAAAATGCAAAAGTTGCATTCTACTTGTTAAAGGTGTTTAGTTGCTATGATTTATTAAATGAAAGGTCCTTATGATGTTATTAGACCATTGATAGTGGAATTTGACATAGATGGCCTTATATTAGATGATTTAAATGTTTTATTATTAAGGGTTAATATGGTAATTTGGTTATTAAGTAAAATAAATAAACAAACACCATTTTCATCTTTATTTTCTTCACCTATAATCGAAAATCAAAAGAAAAGAAGCCAAAGGTGTTGTTTTAGGGTTCGACCCTTATTGCTCTTGATTAAGGTATGTTCTTTGCTCTGTTTTTGATGATTTCTATGTTTTTGTAATCGTTGCTTCGTATTCTAGCTAGCCCATGCCTTAATTTTTGAATTTGTTCATGATTTTGTGAAGTGAAATTGATGAATATTTGAGATTTTGAATGTTTGATAATGGAAAATGACTATTTATTGATAGATTTAAATGTTTTGTAAAGTGATTTTTGACAAAAATGTCAAAAAGGGATTAATTTGTAAAATGTGAAAATTGTGGTCGAAATGTGAAATAAATGAAAGTTTTGGGCTGTTAGGGACCTATATGAAATTCGACCAAGCATGGGTTTGTGTTTAATTATGTGAATTTTGTGTATTTATGAAATAGGGACTAAATTGAATAAATGTGAAAGTTTAGGGACTAATGTGTAAAAATGCCCAAATATGTGTTTAAGAATTAAGTTGAATGAGTGGTTGATTAAATGAGTTAATTTTGAATACATATATATCAAGAAAGAAAGAATTCAGATTTAGATCGAGGGAAAAGCAATGTTATCGAATAACCGATCCGATTCGTCAATTCCAAATACGAGGTAAGTTCGTATATGGTAATTTCATTACAAATGTATGTTATATGATTTGATATATCATAAATTGCGATTATGAGACTACGGGTAATGTTTGAATTGTGAAAATGACTTTACGGATGTGTTCGACGATGAAATCGACAAGTGAAACTTCTCGGTTGAACCTTAGGAATAGTTTAGGATGCTAGTGATATGTCATTAGGTTATTGTGTTGGCTACGGGCCATGATATCGGAACTTTGGGTGCGAGTGATACCTTGATTTGGCTACGAGCCATGGTATAGGTATTTTGGAGAGGAGTCACCTTGATTTGGCTACGGGCTATGGTATAGGTACTCCGGGATAAGTTACCTTGATTTGGCTACAGGCCATGGTATAGGTACTTATCGGTTGAGATCTTTGAATATCCGACTTCTATTCCGAATGGTTCAATGGGTAAACGAATGGGGTGATTGAGAAAGAGGTTAGTACGAGATGATACAGGTACGTACGAAACCTATTCGAATATTAAATAAAGAAAGTTCAATGAGATGGTATTTGATCATGTTTTGATACATGAGAAAAGTTTGAAGATGATGAGTATTTGATTTTGTCATGTATAATTAGTTGGAAATATATTTATTTGATGAACTGAGTTATTCACTTACGAGCTTACTAAGCTATGAAGCTTACTTTGTGTTATTTTCCTATGTTTTATAGAGAATCAAGGCTGGCTCAGATCCGGGAGTCGTCGGGAACATCATCGCACTATCGGACATCTAAGTTGGTACTTTTGAATTGTACATATGGTATATGGCATGTATAGGCTAGATGAGGTATTTTGGTTGTGATAATAGCCATGAGATTTGGCTTGTAAATTGTATATGTTTTAGTGTGTATATATAGCCATAAGTAATGTCTCATTTTGTTATGTTTGGCAAGAATGTGCTTATGGTTATATTTTGAATTTGGAAATTGATCTATAAGGTGTGATTGAAATTGTTAGTTTGAGTAGTTAAGTGCTTGTGAATTGATGCTTAATGATATAATAGTTGAATAGGTAATTGGTATTGATTTAGTATTGAATTTTATTGAAATGGATATGGTATGATTTGTGCACTTGGTTGATGATTTTGGGATGCCTATTGTATGATGAAATGGTGCCATTTTGGTTGTTTAGGTGAGCATGAGAAAGGGTGGCAAATTGGCCTATTTTTGTCCACACGGGCAGAGACACAGGTGTGTGTGACACACGGTCATGCTACACAGCCGTGTGTCCCCTGGTATTGAAATTGAATTGAAGTTAGTATGCTCCACACGGCCTCGGCCGTGTGGCACAAGTCAGTATACCCCCTAAATGGTGCACGGTCTAGCATATGGGTGTGTGACTTGGCCGTGTTGCATAAGTCAATATACCCTATAGGATTGGCACGGCCTAGCATACGGCCTGGCACACGGGCGTGTATGGCCATTTCGAAGGGTACACGGGCTAGACACACGGGCGTGTGGTCAGCCGTGTGACCCAAGTCAGTATGTATGCCTTGTTTTCACACAGCTTGGGACACGAGCGTGTGACCCTTGTATGTTTGAAAAATTTCTAAGTTTTCCAAAATTTTGTATGTTATCGGTTTAGTCCCGAACCACTTCTATAGCATGTTTAAGGTGTCATAGGTCCTTATAAGGGACATTGTGATTATGATAGAATGGTGTTTGAGAATGGATGCATAAATGTATGAGTTAGGTATATTAAATGTTATGTACTGATCGGTAATACCTCGTAACCCTATTCTGACCGTGAACACGAGTGACGGATGTTACATTTATTGGTATCAGAGCTACGGTTTAGTCGATTCTAAGATTAACCTAGCATGTGTAAGAGTCTAGCTATACATGCCATATATACTCTGCGATAGTGTGATGATTCCTGACAGCTTAAATTGTGTTTTTTGTATAGTAATGGATCCCTAAAGACTGTAGTTGATGATGTAGAAAGTAATGCGCCTGCTCTCGCTCAAGGGACAATGCCTACTGTAACATCCCGAAATAAGGCCTAAACGGAACAGTGGTTTCAGGACCACAAATTCGATGTTGAGAAATTTATTTTATTTATATTTTTATGGTCTACAATTCCACGGAATGATTTCGTGAAAATTTCATTAAAAAATTTTGACGTTTGGGCACTCAATTTAGTCAAAGGGACTAAATTGTAAAAAGTGCAAAAGTTGAGTTCTACATGTTAGAGGTGTCCAATTGTTATGAAATTTTAAATTGAAGTATAGGTCGTTAAATGGTAATTATACCATTAGGCTTTCATGGAAAAAAATGGACAAATATAGGTAGAAAGAACCAAAGTTTTAATGAAGGGTAATTTAGTCATTTGGTAATAAAAAGGAAATTAAAAGAGAAAAAGATGGCAAAATATGCTCATCTTCTTCCTTAGGCCGAATCTTCAGGGGGGGGGACTCCATAGCTAGGGTTTCCAAGCTTCCAAGCTCCATAGTAAGTCAATTCAAGCCCCGTTTTTTATGTTCTTTACGTTTTTGGAATCCCGATAACTCGGTTTAGCTTATTCTAGCAATATTTTAACCTAGGGTTCATATTTGGAAAAATACCCATAGGTGAAATGTGTTTATTTTGATGTTTTATGATAGGGTATGAAGGCTAAAGTTATGTTAAACAACTTTTGCTAAGCGATTTTACGTAAAAACAAGTAAAACGACATAATCGGTAAAAATACCTAATGTTCATAAGTACATGTTAGAGTGAGAATTTGATGTTGCCATAGAAGGGAAAAATGTTCAGCATGTCCTGAAATGTAAGAAAATAGGATGAAGTTTAATATTCGAGCCTAGGGGAAAAATCGTAATTTTGTGAAAGTTAGGGGGCAAAAATGTAATTTTGTCATAGTGTATTTTTGGACTAAATTGAATAATGTGAGTATTAAATGAGTTAAATATGTTATTATAGATCAAGAAAGACGAGGATTTGACCTTGACCGGAGAAAAGAAAAGGTTAAGGACTAAATTGTAAATTTCGCCATATTTTGCACCGAGGTAAGTAGTATGTAAATAATTCATTATTTTTATTGACGTTTTATATTTCAGCATGTTTAATGTATTGTATCTGATTTTTGAATCATAATTAACTATTGAAAGAATGAAATAAAGTGTTAAAAAGTGAGTTATTTCCCGTTTGAACCTTCGGAATCGAAAGATGTAATTGGCATGTAGCTAGGTCACATGAGTGGTACTAAGTGTAGGCCACTATGTGCACAAGAGAGCTACAAGAGATTTTGTATACGTAGCTAGGTCACATGTGTAGTACCGAGAGTACGCCATGTGTACAAGAAAGCTATATATAGCTAGGTCACATGTGTGGTATATGGTGTGAGCCACTATGTGTAGAAGAGAGCTACGAGAAGGCTAGGTCATATGAGTGGTGCTAAGTGAAGGCCACCATATGTACAAGAGAGCCAGAATTATGAGTACAATCGAGCTAGGTCACATGAGTGGTATTGAGTGAAGGCCACTATGTGTACAAGAGAGCTTCGATTTCAAAGGTGGGCTGTGTGCGAAACCACCGCATATTCGTTATTATTCCAAAGCGTTCAACGGGAAAACTGACTAAATGAAATTATGTGAGATGTTGTAGTGATAAGTATATGTATATGTATGTGTAATGCATGAGCAATATGCTCAATATGTGATTGGAAATTGGAATGATTGTTATAGGTAAGTAATGAATACAACTAAAGTGAGAGAAAGCAAAAATTTATAATAAAACTGTTTTGGACAGCAGCAGTGATGTGAATTTGAAAAATCACCAAAAATGGTAGAAATGGAATTATAGGTTGTATGAGATATTTATTTAAATCTTATTGGGTCTATTTTTATATAAAAGAAACAGAGAAAGTAAAGGAATTGTATAGTTTGAGATATTTAAACTTTGTGAGACTGGTTCAGAATGGTTTCTTGATCCCCTGTTCTGTCTTGGAAAAATCATTAAAAATTCTAAAAAACTAATTGTGGGGTATAGGTTATATGATTAAAATCCTTAATGAGTCTATTTTCAAATGAAATAAATTTTATCATCATATGAGTTCTGTATAATGATAAAATTGGTTCGTAGTGAAAAGTGGTCAGAGCAGTTGAACAGCAAAAAAGGGGAATCTTTAATGAATAAATTGTACTAATTGGAAAGATCAAAAATTCTGAAAATTTTATGGTGAGAATATAAATGAGTCTAGTTTCAGGAAAAATTTACGGATCGTAATTTGGAGTTTTTTTATCTTCAGATAAAAATAATTTAGTGATTGTGACTCGAATAAACAGCTTGCTCCAAACTTGAATAAATGATGAAATTGATTTCAGATTTGATTGTGTTGTTTTGTAAACTTAATAAATCCCCTATTAATTATTTACATACTTACTTACTAAGCTTTGTAGCTTACTTCCCTTCCTTTCCCATATCTTATAGGGTTGTATGCTAGCTCGAGTTGGAGATCGCTGGAGATGTAATCACACTATCAAGCTATCATCGTGGGGTAAAAGTGAATACAAACCTCTTAAGTTTATGGCATGTATAGGGGACTTAGTCATTTGTATATGTCATAATTGGTTTGGCCTAAAATGTTGGCCTTTAATATTTAGTAGTTTATTTTGTATAAGGCCATTTATGTTGGCTAGTGTTATTCAAGTTGTATGTTTGTGATGATGCATAATTTGGATGAAATTTTATGACTCGGTTTAATACGTTTACAAGTGTATGTGTTTCGGTAATGCCTCGTACCCTATTCCGGCATCGAATACGGGTAAGGGGTGTTACACCTACTGAATCTAGGCCTATATTGAGTAGCCACAAGGGAGAAGCTAAACAAGCCTTTTTCCATATGATGAGTGAGTGGTTCACGGAGTTCGTTCGAACGAATCCGGCTGCTCAACAACCTCCACCCCCACCCCCACCTGTTCTTCAACAAATCCCTGTTATTCCTCAAGTTATAGATCCGATACGGTTGAACAAGCCGACAATAGATAAGATTTGGAAACATGGGGCTGAAGAGTTTCGAGCTACTGTTGATGATGATGCGAAGAGAGCTGAGTTCTGGCTTGAAAATACAATCCGAGTATTCGATGAATTATCTTGTACTCCTGATGAATGCATCAAATGTGTTGTATCTTTGCTGAGAGGTAATGTGTACGATTGGTGAGAAACATTAATATCTGTGGTTCCTAAAGAACGTGTTACTTGGGAGTTTTTCCAATCTGAATTTTGAAAGAAGTACATCAATCAAAGATTTCTCGATCAGTAGCATAAAGAGTTTCTAGAGTTGAAACAAGGTTAGATGACTGTCACTGAGTATGAAAGAGAATTCGTACATTGAAGCAAGTATGCTCGATAGGATGTGTCTACTGAGGAGATTACGTGTAAACGGTTCGTTGATGGGTTGAATGAGGATATAAAACTATTAGTCAAGATTCTTGAATTGAAAGAATTTGTCGTTCTGGTTGAAAGGGCTTGTAAAGCTGAGGATCTTAGCAAAGAAAAGAGAGAAGCAGATTCAGAAGCTAGAGACTCGAGAAAAAGATCGATGAGTAAGCCATATCAATCTTCATCGAAGAAATCCAGAGATTCGTAGACTTGCCCAAATGTTTCAAATGAATATTCAAACAAAGATTGTAGAAAACAATACTCAAGTTCTAAAGCTCAAGCGACATCAGTAGTGAGTGCTGGCAGTGTTAGAGACAACAAACCCAAATGTCAGAAATGTGGAAGACGACATTTCGGAGAATGTTGGAACAAAAATAATAAAGCTTGTTATAAATGTGGTTCGTTAGATCACTTCATCTGGGATTGCCCTGAGTCAGAAGAGAAAGATAAAGTTTAGAATGTGAAACCGAGTAATACGGCTACTAGAGGGAGACCACCCTGAAACCCTGGAAATATGAGTGGTAACCGAGGTGTTTCAAGAGATTCTACTGTTAGATCTGAGGCACGAGCACCTGCCCGAGCTTATGCTATTCGTGCACGGGAGGAGGCATTATCGCCAGATGTTATCACCTGTACTTTCACTCTCTATGATACTAATGTGATTGCATTGATAGATCCAGGATCAACTCATTCTTACATATGCATGAATTTAGTATTTAGTAAGACTTTGCCTGTAAATTCTACTGAAATTGTGATTAGAGTACCGAACCCCTTAGGAGAATGTGTTTTGGTTGACAAAATCTGTAAGAATTGTCTGTTAATGCATCCGGATTTCTGTTTTCCAGCTAATCTGATGTTGTTGCCATTTGACGAATTTGATGTGATTTTAGGTATGGATTGGCTAACTATGCATAGTGCTATAGTGAATTGTAGACAAAAGACAATTGAACTGAAATGTCAGAATAATGAGACTATTAGAATTGAATTTGATGATCTGAACAGGTTGCCAGTTGTGATCTCGTCTATGTTAGCTCAGAAATTTGTGAGAAATGGGTGTGAAGCCTACCTCGCTTATGTACTTGATACGAAAGTGATAGAAACAAATATTGATTCAGTACCAGTTGTGTACGAGTATCCAGATGTATTTCCCGAAGAGTTATCGGGTTTACCACCTATCAGAGAAGTTGAATTTGGTATTGAATTAGTACCAGGGACAACGCCGATATCGATAGCTCCGTACAAAATGGCCCCAACAGAGTTAAAAGAATTGAAAGCTCAGTTGCAACAGTTGATAGATAAAGGTTTTGTTAGACCGAGTTTCTCTCTCTGGGCTACACCGGTATTGTTTGTGAAAAAGAAAGATGGCACAATGAGAATATGTATTGACTACACACAGCTGAATAAAGTGACTATAAAGAATAAATACCCTCTACCGTGGATTGATGATTTGTTTGATCTATTAAAAGGGGCAACAATATTTTTGAAAATCGATTTGAGATCGTGTTATTACCAGTTGCGAGTTAAAGACTCAGATGTGCCAAAGACTACATTTAGAACAAGGTATGGACATTAGAAATTTCTTGTTATGCCTTTCGGATTAACGAATGCACCTACTATTTGTATGGACCTGATGAACTGGATTTTCAGGTCATATTTAGATCAATTTGTAGTTGTGTTCATTGATGACATTTTGATTTACTCTCGTGATGAATCTCAACATGTTGAGTATTTGAGAATTGTGCTACAAACTTTGAGAGATAAATAGTTGTTTGTAAAGTTTAGAAAATGTGAGTTTTGGCTACGAGAGGTTGGTTTTCTAGGACATATAGTTTCAGCCGCGGGTGTCCGAGTAGACCTGAGCAAAATTTCTGCGATTATAGATTGGAAGCCTTCGAGAAATGTAACCGAAGCCCGTAGTTTTCTGAGACTAGCCGGCTATTATAGACGATTTGTGAAAGGCTTTTCGATGATTGCGACTCTGGTGACGCGATTGATTCAAAAAGATGTTAGATTTGAGTGGTTAGAAAAGTGTCAGCAGAGCTTCGAACAGTTGAAAACATTATTGACAGAGGCCTCAGTGTTAGTTCAGCCTGAGTCGGGTAAAGAATTTGTAGTTTACAGTGACGCATCGTTAAATGGCCTGGGTTGTGTTTTGATGCAGGAAGGAAAAGTTATAGCTTACGCCTCGAGACAGTTGAAGCCACACGAAAAAAATTATCCGACGCACGATCTCGAGTTAGTCGCGATAGTGTTCGTACTGAAAATTGGCGTCATTACTTGTTTGGTGAGAAATGTCATATTTACATCAACCAAAAAAGTTTGAAATATCTGATGACTTAGAAAGAATTGAATTTGCGACAGCGGAGATGGTTAGAATTGCTAAAAGACTATGAATTGGTAATTGACTATCACCCGGGGAAAACAAATGTAGTTGCTGATGCTTTGAGCTGAAAGTCTTTATTCACTTTACGAGCTTTGAACACAATTAGCTTTGTCTGATGACGATTCATTAATAGCTGAGTTGAAAGTGAGACCGTTATTTCTATAGCAGATCTATGAAGCTAAAAAATCTGATAATGAATTGCAAGTAAAACGAGCTCAGTGTGAGTCGACTTCTGATTTCGAGTTTCGAATAGAATCTGATGACTGTTTGATGTTTCGTGATAGAATATGTGTACCAAGAAATTCTGAACTCATTCAGAAGATTCTAAATGAAGCACACAATAGTTGTTTATCAGTACATCTAGGAAGCACGAAAATGTATAACGATTTGAAACAGTTTTATTGGTGGCATGGTATGAAACGTGATATCTCAGAATTTATTTCAAAATGTTTGATTTGTCAACAAGTTAAAGCTGAGCATCAAGTGTCGCCAGGTTTATTGCAGCCTATTATGATTACTGAGTTGAAATGGGATAGAGTAATAATGGATTTTGTATCAAGATTGCCTTTATCTCCGAGGAAGAAAGATGTGATCTGGGTTGTTGTAGACAGGTTGACGAAATCGACTCATCTCATTCTTGTACGTACGGATTACTCACTTGACAAATTGGCGGAGTTGTATATCTTAGAGATTGTTCGATTACACGAAGTACCATTATCTATTGTTTCAGATAGGGATCCAAGATTTACTTCGCGATTTTGGAAGAAATTACAAGAAGAATTAGGTACAAAGCTGCATTTTAGCACTGCGTTTCACCCGCAAACGGATGGACAATCCGAACAAGTTGTTCACATATTTGAGGATATGTTACGTTGTTGCATTCTTGAGTTTGAGGGTAGCTGGGAGAAGTATCTACCATTGATTGAATTTGCTTACAATAATAGCTTTTAATCGAGTATAAAAATGGCACCATACAATGCTCTATACGGTTGTAAATGTCAAACACCGTTGTATTGGAGTGAGCTCAGTGAAAATAAGATTTACAAGGTTGATCTGATCAAAGAGACTGAATTTTGGGCCTTGGCTATAACCTGTCTTTACGTTTGCAAGAATTTTAGTTATTAAGCACAAAATTGTTATAGTAAAGGGAAAGTAAGCTGGGTCAGAACGTTTAGCGGTACAATTCTGCATTTCCCTCAGAATGATTTTTCCCACATCAATGGTCTTTGTCATTAAAATCGAGTAGAACAAGACCATTCGCTCTAATGAAATTGTAGTCCCATGTGAAATAGGCATAAGGTTAAACCGAATTAAATAGAACTATACCTTCACTAGTGGTGTTAAATATTCTCTGTGACAAGTGTGAATTCCTTGCTTTGACACAGTGCATTTAGAACCTGGAACTGTCAGTTCATTGAGAATTTCTTGCAATTTTTTAGCCTCAATATTTCTCATCAAGGAAGAATATTCGTCGTCTTCAAAATCAGGTAATTCAAAGAATTCATTAATAGCAATTGAGTTGATTGGTACCTTGATTCCTCAGACAGAGACTCGCTTGAGATCAAATTTGTGTAAAATTCACGAGCTAACTCCTCATCTGCACTAGGTCCTTTCTCATAAAATAACTCCCAATTGAGAGTTTCAGCAATTTGTTGAATGAGCGCCATGAAATCAATATAGTTGTTTTCTTTCAGCGTAAAGCCTTTTTCTAGGTACATCTGCTGATTTTTGAAAATGCTTTCATATCTCACTTTGGGTTCTTCATAGTGGAATTTGTTTTGTGATTGGTCAATTTGGACAGAGGCACGAGGTATCTTGCGAGGCATGATTAACCTGAACATAAGATGAAAATAAATATTTTCTCAAAAAATTAATTAGTATAAAATATTAACAATTAATTAAATTGAAAAATTAAATTAAAACAAATTAAAATTTAAGAGAGAAATTTTTCTTACCACCTTTGTACAAAAATTAAGAACTCAAAGAAAAAAATAAATATAAATCAAAAGAGGTCAATTTAGGGATGGTTAGAGGGTTATCGGCTAAGTGTGGGGTGTTGGTGCAAGTAGCAAAGCAGCAGCGGTGCGCTAGGCGTGCCTTGGCACGATGGAGGCAGCAACAGTGTGCAGATCCTTTCGGGAGCAGCAGGGCACGTGTGCCTCGGGCGGATGCGGGAGTGTAACACCCCAATACTCGGTCTAGGATTTTAGACCAAATTTTGGAGGTAGCGTTGATCACCTTGTGGTCGTGGGAAATTTTAGTTTAACAAACCAAAAAACATTACTGTATTTAAGTTCCGTAAGAACTCTCAGATATAAAATCCTGGTATTACAAAAACTTCAGTCCAAATAATTCTTACATGTATTTAATACAAAAGTTCATACCATAGTTTTCAAAATAGTACTTAAACCAATTATTTAAAATGCGTAACTCCGAGACCTCCGGTATGTCGAGTCTAGCAACAGAAATCGAGCGTACCTAAAAAAGGGAAACGCTAAGGGGGTGAGCTACATGAGCTCAGTGTGAGCTAAACCGTAGTAAAAACAATGAACTAAAGATCCAAACCATGTACAGTGAGATATATTTAAGATTCATAACCAGACAAACAATATGCACACAAATTCAGATGATATGTGACATGTCAGAAAAGAATCCCACCCATCCAACCAAACACCTCTCTGTCCCCCGTTCACACCCCATAAGAGCTATATGATGCTCAGCCAACCATGCACACTCCATAGGACCTGGAAAAGCCAATCCAACCCTACACACCCAGAATGTGGATTAGGCCACTCAAATATTTATATGTAGCAAAGCTGACATATATGCAGTATTGTACGGTAAATCGCTGTATTGATGTATTGCAGTTGAAACTGCCAGAACATAACAAAATACTGACTCCCTTCTCTTCACAACCAACCCCAAAAGTTAATTTATGCAAATGCATGTATGCAAACAATCTCACAGAAACAACATACAAACAGTTATTCATCATATTGACAGAACTACAAATACACACATACAAATCCAAATGACTACAGAATCCTCACAGAGAGTGGGATGCATAGATATTTAAAACAAGTCAGTTTGTAGCTAAGAATAACAAATTGGAGTAACAGGGCCACACAGCCGTGTGCTCTGGCTGTGTGGAAATGCCTAGGCCGAGTGTAGGTCAAAACCCCCATGCGGAGACGACACAAGCGCGTGTGAAAGGAGGCACACGACCATGTGGCTAAGGCAGACGCTCGTGTGACCCAAGGACATGGTCGTGTGAATAGGCCGTATAACTCTCTGTCCGATTGCTAATCTAGGGTGCAGGGCAGACATGGCCATGTGAAGGCCTCACATGCTCTTGTGCCCGCCAGACACGGCCATGTGTCCTAAAACACACGCTCGTGTGGAATTCCCAATCCCCAAATTAGCCACACGATTATGTGGCCAGGCCGTGTGGCACCAAAACACCCAAACCCTAATTTCCAAATGCACACGCCCGTGTGCCCAAGGGACACGGCCGTGTGGAAATCGACTAATTTCCCCAAATCAGCCACACGACCGTGTGACACCAAATCTTGCCCGAAAACCGTAATTCCTAATTGTACACGGCTGTGTGAATCGCCCATGTGGGGGCACACGCCCATGTGGCCACCCATGTAGTCACGAAACCACACTGAAACGACCGAGAAACCATGATTTTGTAGCCACCAAGAAGTCCCTAATTACTACGGGTTCAGAAACACACCTTTAAACGGATTCCCAAGCACCAGAACCTGACCAATTTTCCTCCTCAACACAATTCTGAAATCTCAATTACACAAAAATACCAATATCATCACCATGCCAATCTAACAGAAATAGATAGCCTAAAATTGCTCTACCAAAAAATGAATAACACCACTTACCTCCACTCGATCCCTTGAACTATCCAAACACCATCAACGAAAATTAAATAGAAGAATTTAATGGCAAAGAAAACGTATAGTTTTTAAATCCAGAAGAAAAGTAAAGAGAAGACAAAGAGAGAAAGAAGAAAAAAATAAAACTAATATGAGAAGGTGGGAGAGAAGCATAGAGAATGTGAAAATGACTTTTGGGAAGTTTTTCCAAAAATAATCTAAAATAAAAATAAATAAAACAAAACAAGTATTTTTGGACTTAAAACAAAAAACTAAAATTAAAATCATCATCCCTAAATCAAACAGGTGAGGACTCAAACCCGGGACCCCAAGCTAAACTAACACGTAACCAACCACCAGACTAGCAGACCTATTCTAACACTAGAACGTGGAAACCATCAGAAGTGCGCATCCTACTTACAGACCCATACTAGAATCTCAAACTTTCAACCCCAAAAATCGGGGTGTTACAACTCACCCCTCCTTAAAGAAATTTCATCCCCGAAATTTCCAACTAACAGAACAGTGGTGTAACATAAGCTACACCACTACGCTCCCGCTGCGCACTCTGATCCTGAAGCACTACCGTACTAGATTTGAAAATCTCACACAGAGATTCAAGAATGGAACTTAAACTCAATACCCCATACACACACCAAGAACACTTAACAACTAAATTAGATACACATTTATAACACCACACACAACCATACCTGTCTCAATACCAACGAGGACACTCTCTAATCTGATGCTCGTGGACCCACATCGAAGACATACTCCCACCTTTTTCTAACAATTGCCAGGATGTCGCTTCTTATAGGGCTCACAAAGCTGGATGCTCACACCACAACCAGCACTCTCCGTAATACAATTACTGTCTATCAATTGCGACTTTACACGCTTCGTAGACTGAGGCTCTAACCTCGGAGGACTACAGTCGCTCTTCTTCCCATAATCTACGCATCTACCTAGAAGCATTTCTCTAGCTTTCTTTAACCTGGCCTCAAACACTTTCTCCAACACCTCCCTCACTACCCGATTCAATGCCTCAGTACCAACCTTCGGATTATCGCTACTCAAAGTTGGCAAAATTGCATTAACTTCAGATTCCTAAACAGTCACACGTCTCGCAGAAGTTAACGAATCCTCGAGAGTCTTGCCAGACTGATCCTCGCGATCTTGCTTACCTTCAGAGTGCATATCGATCTTTAAACTAATTTAAAGTAATCTACATTTCACAAACAATCACATCATAAATGTCTATTAGGACAGTTCTAATTTTACAATTACGAATTTCCACCCGGACCAGCATCGGAGTCTCAGACATTTTATTTTTACAAAAACCTATTCTGAATAAAAGTCATTTCAAAACACTTGTGGTATAGTTTTTTGAAATTTAAAAAAAAATGAGCACTCACGTACGCGGTTACGTAAAAACATATGTCGAGTTTTTGCAAACCTGGCTCTAATACCACTAAATGTAACACCCCAATACCCAGTCTAGGAGTTTAGACCAAATTTTAGAGGTCACATTGATCACCAAAGTGATCGTCGGAAATTTTAGTTTAACGAACCAAAAAACATTACCGTATTTAAGTTCCGTAAAAACTCTTAGATTTAAAATCTCGGTATTACAAAAACCTTAGTCCAAATAGCGCTTACATGTATTTAATACGAAAATTCATACCATAGTTTACAAAATAGTACTTAAACCAATTATTTAAAACGCATAACTCTGACACTTTCGGCGTGCCGAGTCCAGTAATAGAAACCGAGCATACTTGGAAAAAGGAAACACTAACGGGGTGAGCTACACGAGCTCAATGTGAGTCTAAACTGTAGTAAAAATAAGGAACTAAAGATCCAAACCATGTACATCAGATATATATATAAGATTCATAACCAGACAAACAATATGCACACAAATTCAGATGATATGTCACATGTTAGAAAACAATCCCACCCATCCAGCCAAACACCTCACCGTCCCCCATTCACACCCCATAAGAGCTATATGATGCTCAGCCAACCATGCACACCCTATAGGACCTCGAAAAGCCTATCCAACCCTATACACCCAGAATGTGGACTAGGCCACTCAAATATTTATATGCAGCAAAGCAGACATATATGCAGTACTGTGCGGTAAACCGCTATACTAATGTATTGCAGTTGAAACTGCCAGAATAGAACAGAATACAGACTCCCTTCTCTTCACAACCAACCCAAAAAATTAATTTATGCAAAAGCATGTATGCAAACAATCTCGCAGAAACAACATACGAATAGTTATTCATCGAATTGACGAAATTGAAAATACACAGACACACAAATCCAAATGAGTACAAAATCTTCACAAAGAATGGGAAGCACAGATATTTAAAAAATTTTAGTTTGTAGCTCAGAATAACAAATTGGCATAATAGGGCTACATGGCCATATGGAAGTGCCTAGGCTGTGTGTGGGTCAAAACCTCCATGTAGAGATGACATACACCCGTGTGAAAGGAGGCAAATGCCTGTGTGACCCAAGGACATGGTCATGTGAACAAGCCATATAACTATCTGTTTGATTGCTAATCTAGGGTGCAGGGTAGACATGGCCGTGTGAAGGTTTCACACGCCCATGTGCCCACCAGACACGACCGTGTGTCCCAAAACACACGCCCGTGCGGAATCTCTAATCTCCAAATTAGCCACACGACCATGTGGCACCAAAACACCCAAACCCTAATTTCCAAACGCACACGCCTGTGTGCCCAAGGGACACGGCCGTGTGGAAATTGAGTAATTTCTCCAAATTAGTTACACGGCCGTGTGGCACCAAACCTTGCCAGAAAACCCAAATTCCTAATTGTACACGATCGTGTGAATCGCCCGTGTAGGGGCACATACCCATGCGACCACCCGTGTGGTCATGAAACCACACTGAAACGACCAAGAAACCGTGAGTTTGTAGCCACCAAGAAGTCCTTAATTACTACGGCTTCAGAAACACACCTTTAAATGGATTCCCAAGCACCAGAACCTAACCAATTCCCCTCCTCAACATAATTTTGAAATCTCAACTACACAAAAATACCAATATCATCACCATGCCAATCTAACAAAAATGAATAACCTAAAATTGCTCTACCAAAAAACCAAGAACACCAGTTACCTCCACTCGATACCTTGAACTATCCAAACACCATCAATGAAAATTAAAGAGAAGAATTTAATGGTAGAGAACTCGTATAATTTTTAAATCCCAATGAAAAGTAAAGAGAAGAAAAAGAGAGAAAGAAGAAAAAAAATAAAACTGATATGAGAAGGTGGGAGAGAAGCATAGAGATCGTGAAAATGACTTTTGGGAAGTTTTTCAAAAAATAATCTAAAATAAAAATAAATAAAATAATTATTTTTGGACTTAAAACAAAAACTAAATTAAAATCATCATCCCATATCAGACAGATGATGACTGGAACCTGGGACCCTAAACTAAACTAACACGAAACCAACCACCAGACCAATAGGCCTATTCTGATACTAGAACGCGGAATGTAACACCCCAAACCCGGCCCATGCGTTTCGACCGGATCTGGCATGTTATCAACACATAACATTATATCGGATTTTGAAAACACAAGTTAAATTAATTAAATTTGAATAAAGGAGAGACCATTTGAAAATAAACCTCTTTGTATTTTTATTATTAAGTATAAATAAACCTTATCATAAAATTCATAAAGTGCTTAACATTGAAAATGACTTAGTTGCATGAAAACTGGGGGCCTTATTACATAAATATTCTCGAAATAAGATTGAAATAAATTAAACCTAAAGAAATCTCAAAAGAAAATAACTTGTAGAAATACAACTTGATGGCCCCTCGAGTCCGTCTCGGCTCCCATGTCCACGATCTACTGTTCATCTGGAAGAGTAGAAAAAAGGAAAGCGTGAGTCACAAAGACTCAGTGTATAAATCTCAAAACACAAATCGACCTGAGCCCACAAACACATTATGGGCCCTGGCCCATACAGGAAGGCATCAATCATAATCACATAATAAATAATAAAGAATGAATAACCCAACCCATCCTAGGTTTCCATCCTCTACACACCAACCCGTACCAACCATCACACCTTGGGGGATTTCTATAATCAACCCTCCATCCACTACACACCAAAACGACAGCCGTACTGCCTATTCCTATTAAGTAGGAATCATTAAACGTGGCATAGCCACCGATCACAATGTGACCTAGCATTTATATTTGTGGGTTTTCTACCACCGATCACTGCGTGACCTATCAAGCACTTCCCCTTCATCATATCAATATCCCATCCCATGCATACACACATAAAGGAAACATCATGCAGTCATATATATATTTTGATACACATAGGGAGTTCTATGTTTACGTACCTGGCATCCTTGCCTAACCCTTTTTAGGGTTCCATTCGACTGTCTATACAGCCTTATTCCGGCTTTTAGCCCATAACATACATAAATAGATATACATACAGGTTTATTAGTAGTGTGTTAGAGATCTACACACCTGATTAATGTTGATACCCTTGCTAAACCGATCTACAACTTTGCTCAAAAAGCTGGAAGGATGTGAAACTAGGGCCTCTCCTATATTCGGCCATGGTTAGTGTTCTACCCATTTTTATGTATTTGAATAAACAACTCTTCTTGCCTTAAAATCCCGAAATTGAAGACTAATGATTTTCGGCTTTTAGATCTAGTCGACCAAGCTTCCTTCAAATCCCGAAAACCATTAAACTATTAGCTTTCGGCTTTTGCTTTTCAAAAATCGAGAATAGATTATGAGAACTAAACAAAAATCGACTCTTACCTTAGCTTAGGAGATTCGGCTAGCACTAGAGAGAGGATTCGGCAATGCCAATGGAAGATTTAAATGCCGGAAGTATAGAATAATTTCTCAAATAGGATGAATAAAAGAAAAAGGCGATGGATGCTTCGGCTTTTTAGAGAAATCGGCACAAGGGAAAAGAAAGTGGGGAGAAGTTTCGGCTTTTGAAGTAGTTGAAGAAAGAAATTTGGAGAGGGAGAGGCTAAGGAATTTCGGCACTAAGGGAGAGATTTTTAGGGTTTTTCAATGTCAGAAACAAGGAGCTACCCCCCTATTTATAGATTTTTGACACCTACTGCTAAATACCGAAAACGCCCTTAAAATTTAAGCTAGAAGAGAGGAGAATTTCGGCACCCTCTATGCCATGCAGTAGCTGAATTTTACACTCCTCTAGGTGGTGGATTTTCGGCCAACACTTCCTTTGAAGATAAGCTCCTAACTTTTCTCCTTTTTATCTATGATATTATCACTTAAAAATCCGTATATATCTTCCTATTTTTAAGCCTTGTAGTCGTCCACCTCATTAATTCTAAATGCCGAAATTTAACTCATTTAAATTAAAAGATTTGGGCTTCATTAAACTTAAATTTAAATCCCTTAAATCCCTTGTTGTAGTGTCACCCTTGCTCCCATTTAATTGCCGAAAATGGCCCAAAAACATGGGCTCCTTGTGACCCAAAACTTGTTCCCTTTTAATTGTTAATGATGCCACCTTAAAATAATTTAATCTGGGCCTTTGCCTAATTCTAAGCCCAAATTTAGACCCCTTATCACTTAAATTAACAAATTAATTCTATCCCTACACTAAATGCATAGGCCCATAATTTTAGGATGTTACACGGAAATAATCCTAAGTGTGCGTCCTATTCACTGACCCATACTAGAATCTCAAACTTCCAACCCCAACAACTGGGGTGTTACTGGAAGAGTGGACAGCAGGCAGGTGCGTCGAGCAGGCCTAGTGAGTTGCTAGGCGCGCAAGCTGGTGGGGAGATTGCTGGAGCTGGACGTGCGGGTAGGTGCAGCGACAAAGAGTAGACTGCTGAGCTGTTGGCGAGCATGGGCTGGAACTGGAAGAGCAACTGGTATGCGTTGGGGTTGCTAGTGGTGAAGGTGGGTGTTGGTGTGGCTAGGTTGAGGTGATGTGAAAAAGTGGAAAAGGTGAGTGAAATTTATAGTGAAGGGGGTAGGAGTTTAATTAGAATTCTTAGAACAAATGAATAATTAAAATATTCTAAGTTCTAATTTTACACAGAGTTAACAACAATTAATAATTAATATAATGCATATTAAATTATTAATTTCTATTAATTTATTGAAATAAAAGCTATTAATTAAAATATGATCAAATTTAAACTAATCCTAATTCTATGCAAAGTTGATAATAATCAATATACATTATAATAAATATAATTATATACTAGTTATTATTATCTTATTTATTAAATTAAATTAAAAACATTTATTCTAGATGCCTTTGAAAATATTTACAAAAAGAGACATCTAATTTTTAATGTTTACAAAAAGAGAAACCAAAATTTGAAAATAGTTTAATTAAGTACCTAGACTTAAAGAAAATTAGAAATTGAGTTGAAATTTAAAACTTGGATCAAAATTGATCCTTTTTTTTATATGAAAAACTAAAAATTTATTTTGCTATTTAGGGAATAATTTCTCGGAAGATTATGTTAAAGTCAATTCCCATGAAAGATTCGAGGGAATTGAATAACAAGACTTGCTGACCTGCTTCAAATTCTTGAACTCGAATGTGCTTGTCATGCCATATTTTAAGTCTTTTCTTGAATAGTTTGGCATTCTCATATGAGAACATTCGAAACTCTTCTAACTCATTGAGTTGGAGCATCCGTTTCTCTTTAGCAAGCTTAAGATCCAAGTTGAGTTGTTGGATAGCCCAGTAAGCTTTGTGCTCTAACTCCAAGGTCAGATGACAGGCTTTCCCAAAGACCAACCTATAGGGTGACATCCCTAAAGGTGTCTTGTATGCTGTCCTGTAGGCCCATAAAGCATCGTCTAATCTTTTGTACCAATTTTGTCGGATCGGGTCAACTACCTTATCAAGTATGCCTTTGATCTCTTTGTTTGCCAGTTCAGCTTGCCCATTCGTCTGTGGATGGTAAGCTGTGGCAACCTTGTGTTTTACTCCATGTTTGTCGAGTAACCATTTCAACCATTTGTTCATAAAATGGGAACCTTCATCACTGATGATAGCTCTCGGGGTTCCAAACCTTGTGAACACATGCTTCTGCAAAAACTTCATCATAACCTTAGCATCGTTCTTCGGATATGCCTCGGCCTCAACCCACTTAGACATGTAGTCTACTGCTAGTAATATGTACTTGTGACCAAAAGATGAAGGGAAAGGACCGAGAAAGTCACTACCCCAAACATCGAATAATTCTACCTCAATGATGTTTGTTCGGGGCATCTCATTTCTGTTGGTGACGTTTCCAATCCTTTGACATCGATCACAGCTCTTTACATAAACATACGCGTCTTTGAATAATGTTGGCCAAAAGAATCTGGCTTGCAATACCTTGGCCGCAGTACATGTACCTCTGAACTGTCCCCCACTCAGAGCTGAGTGGTAATGATATAGAATCTTACGTACTTCATCTTCTGCCACGCACCTCTTGATCATTTGATCTGTACACTTTTTAAAAAAGAATGGTTTTTCCCAAAAATAGTACTTCATGAAGAAACTTTTTCTTTTGATGATACGTCTTATCAATCGGCATCAAACCACAAGTTAAATAGTTAGCAATATCAGCAAACCAAGGGGTATTATGGACATGATTTACCTTTAGTATGTGTTCATCTGGGAATGTCTCCTGAATGGGAATAAGTGGAGAATTCCCTTCTTGTGGCTCTAATATGGACAAGTGGTCTGCTACTTGGTTTTCTACTCCCTTTCGATCTTGAATTTCTAGATCAAAATCTAGAAATAGAAGTACCCATTGGATCAATATTGGCTAAGTGTCTTTCTTGGCAAGTAATTACTTAATTGCCGAATGGTCCATATAGACAGTCACTTTGGTACCTACAAGATAAGATCGAAACTTGTCAAAAGCAAACACAATAGCAAATAACTCTTTCTCTATTACCGAATAATTCAAATGAGCTCCTGTTAGAGTCCGAATTGCATAGTGAATGGGATGAAATACTTTGTTCCTTCATTGGCCCATCATAACTCCTATCACGAAGTAACTTGCGTCACACATAAATTCAAATGGAAAATCCCAGTCCGGTGTGACGATTATGGGTGCTGAAACTAACTGTCTTTTCAAATCATTGAAGGCTTTTAAACACTCCTCATCGAATTTGAACATCGTTTCCTTCTCCAATAATTTGCATAAAGGTTTAGCAATTTTGGAGAAATCCTTGATAAATCTCCGATAGAAACCGACGTGGCCCAAAAAGCTCCTAAGACTTTTTATAGATGTTGGAGGTTGGTGTTTCTCAATAACATCTACCTTTGTTTTATCTACCTCGATTCCATGTCTCGTTATCTGATGCCCTAGAATAATACCTTCTCGGACCATGAAATGACACTTTTCCCAGTTGAGTACGAGGTTTGTTTCTTCACATTGCGTTAGTACCTTGGCTAGATTGGCTAGGCAATCTCTGAATACTGAAAAATCATCCATAAACACTTCCATATGTTTCTTAACCATGTCAGTAAAAATCGACATCATACATCTTTGAAATGTAGCAGGTGCATTACATAACCCAAATGATATGCGTCTAAATGCAAATGTACCATACGGGTAGGTGAATGTAGTCTTGTGTTGATCCTTTGGTTCTACAGTAATCTGATTATACCCCGAGTATCCATCGAGAAAATAGTAATAGTCTCATCCTGCGAGTCTATCCAGCATCTGGTCCAAGAACAACAAAGGAAAGTGATATTTCCTAGTTGCCTTGTTCAGCTTTTGGTAATCGATGCAAATTCTCCATCTCGTAACCATTTTGGTTGGTATTAGCTCATTGTTTTCATTCTCTATGACTGTAATACCTCATTTCTTTGGCACACACTGGACTAGACTGTAACACCCCTTACCCATATCTGACACCGGGATAGGGTACGAGGCATTACCAGACTTATTCACAAGCAAACATTTAAAATCGAGACATGAATTTCCACTCAAATTTAAAATTTTCAAAAACATTCATATTGATAAACCGTAAAAGTAACATATTTTAAGGCCACATATAGCATGCTTTTGGATGATTTAAGCCTTAAATTATGTAATTTGGTGCTCTTAATCCTTTTTTTTCATGTTTTATACTCAGAAGAGCACCGGATGATGAAAAGAACGGAAAACATGCCCAAAACGAAGTAAATGGTCCATATCACGAAATCCACAAGGCCTGGGCCCAAGACCACACGGCCTGGCCACGATTTACAAGGGCGTGTGCCATGGGCGTGTCCCTGCCGTGACAAAGAGAAATTTCACTCGGATTAGGATACTTAGGGGTGAAGAAACACATTCCGAAGCCTATATAAACACCCTAAGTATAAATTAAAAAGGTGGAATCCAAGGCTTTAGTCAGGGGGCGTCCAACTAGGCTAAAAAGGGCAGATTTGTGGTGATTTACTCGAAGAAAGCCAGTTGATTCATCTCAAGAAGCCGGAATTATACTCAAGACGGAGGATCTCTCATTCAATTCCTTCAAGGGGTTTTAGGGATTTCTTATGTTTTGTTTTATCCTTTTTTCTGAGATGTTTTCTTTTATTGTTATGAACTAAACCCTCAGATACCTGAGGGGGATGAAACCTAAGATGAATCTTGTTATCGTTTGCTGAGCTATATGATAAATATTTGACCTGTTCTTAATTATGTGTTCTTAATTCTTGTGTTGATATTTCTGGGATATTAATTCAAGTGTGATGTGCTTAGGTGGAGGAGCAAAAGTCCTTGCCTAAGAGTAGATCTAGCATAGTTAAGCGGAGTTGCTCGTGCGCCTAGAGATAGGGTGACGAAAATCTGCCGGATTAGGGTCAAACCTAATATGGGAGTCCATAGATCGAGTTAATGCAATTCTAGGGGTTTTAATTAGAAAGAGATTTCAATTAATCAACCTAGGGTTAGACGTTAGTCGCCTCGAGAGAGGGATTAATATACGTTATGGAATCCTACGGATCAAGTCAAATGAATAAATTGTCTGGTTCAGAGTTAGATAACAAGTGAAGTCTAGGTGGATTCTTCCTTCAGTATTGTCTTAATCAATTGGTTTTTCCTAAAGTTATTTTCCCAATTTGTTCTCTTTGACTTTTGCATCTTTAGATTAGTTGATTAGTTAATTCTCTTAATTCCTTTGGGTTCGACAATCTGGTCTTGCCTTAACTATACTATTGTTCGATAGGTGTGCTTGCCTCACATCGTTGTCATAGTTAGTTTTCAGGTTCGATCATTCTTTATATAAATTTTAAGACTTTGACATCGCATAAAACAACGATCAAGTTTTTGGCACTGTTGCTGGGGATCTAAAATATTAAGAAAGCTTAATTTTTATTACTTTAGCCATTTTTATTTTTTGCAATTTATTTATTTTTTATTTTTAACTTTGCTAATTTTCTTTCTTTTGTTCCTTTTAGGTACCTCTAGTTTATGACTAGAAGGAACCCGACAGGACCCCTACTTTACGATAGTGATATTGAAGGTACCGTTCGCAGAAATTGCAGAGAAATAAGGCGAAGCTTAAACTACATAGAAGAAGAGCAAGAAGCCAAAATCAATACCACCGAAGAGATGGCTGAGAATAATCCGCTACCTCCAGAGATGGCCGAAAATCATGTTCCTTGAACTATGTATGATTATGCTAAACCTAGTTTAACAGGAACTGAGTCAAGTATTGTTAGGCATACTATTGCTGAAAATAATTTTGAACTGAAACCTAACACTATACAGATGATACAACAGTTTGTTCAGTTTGATGGTTTGCAGGATGAGGATCCTAACACACACTTAGCGAATTTCCTAGAATTTTGCGACACTTTCAAGATAAATGGCGTTACTGATGATGCCATCCAGCTTCGGTTATTTCCCTTTTTCTTTGAGAAATAAAGCCAAACAGTGGTTGCATTCTCTTCCACGAGGGTCAATCACTACATGGGATCAAATGACCGAAAATTTTTTATTAAAATATTTTCCACCGACCAAAACGGCCAAGTTAAGGAATGATATCTCTTCTTTTGTGCAGGTGGATTTAGAGACACTTTACGATGCATGGGAGAGATACAAAGACTTGTTGAGGAGGTGTCAACACCATGGATTACCTTTGTGGCTACAGGTCCAAACTTTCTACAACGGTGTGAACCCTTGAACAAGGTAATTAATCGATTCAGCAGCCGGTGGGACCCTGAACAACAAAACTCCTGAAGCAGCCTACGAGTTTATAGAGGAGATGTCATTGAATAACTATTAGTGGCAAGTTACAAGGACAAGGCCAACCAAAGCAGCCGGAGTTTTCAACCTCGACGCAGTAACCCTACTATCAAATTAGGTAGAGATGTTACATAAAAAATTTGATGGTTTATATGGTTCTTCGCAGGCACATCCAGTTATGCAGTGCGACACAAGTGGAGGCGTGGCGAACCCTGAGTACCCATCTTACGGATAGGGCATGGAGAGTGAACAAATGAACTATATGGGTAACAATTTCCGATCTAATAATAACCCTTATAGTAATACTTATAATCTAGGTTAGAAGAACCACCCCAATTTCTCATGGGGTAGTCAAGGAAATCAAAGGCAACAACCATCCCAAAACTTCCAACAACAGCCCTACCCACAGGAAAAGAAGCCAAACCATGAAGAGATGCTAACAAAATTTATAACAACCTCAGAAACACGTTTCCAGAATAATGAGGCAACACTTAAAAATCAACAAGCATCGATTCAACGAATCGAGAATCAGTTGCCCTTGCCAAGCAGATCTCTGAAAGACCACAATGAAGCCTACTGAGCAACACCGAGACTAACCCAAAGGAGCAAATTCAGGCCATAATAGCTCAAGATAGTGAATGGTTAGACGAGCCCAATTTAAGGCAAAAGAATGTGGTAGAAGAAGATAAGGTTGAGGTAAAGCCAAAATCGGTAATCAAAGAGTACCAACCTCGCATACCATATCCCGAAGCGATAACGAAAGACGACACAGAGGAACAGTTCGGTAAGTTTCTTAAACTTTTAAAGAAATTACATATTAACTTACCGTTTCTTGAAGCTCTTTCGCAGATGCCAGATTCTAGGAAATTTTTAAAGAAGCTATTGACATACAAGCGGAAGATAGACGAGGAATCACATGTGGAACTAAACGCAGTGTGCTCAGCAATGTTGCAAAATAAACTACCACGGAAATGAAAAGATCCAGGGAGTTTTACAATTCCATGCTTAATTGGTAGTTTAACTATTGATAATGCGTTAGCTGATTTAGGGGCAAGCATAAATGTCATGCCTTATAAAATGTTTAAACAACTAGGTCTAGGGAAGCCCAAACAAGCTAGGATGAGCATTCAATTAACTGATAAAACTGTTAGAATTCCTAGGGGTATAATCGAAGATGTACTCGTAAAGATTGATAAATTCGTATTTCCAGTAGACTGTCATTTTAGACATGGTTGAGGACAACACGATCCCCCTAATTTTAGGAAGACCATTCTTAGCAACTGCCAGGACTAAAATTAATGTCGACGCAGGTGAACTCATACTCTGTGTAGGTGACGAGACAATCACTCTTCAAGGTCTCAATTCAGCTAGGACATCGAATAATCAAGGTGAGAAAGTAAATTCTATTGAAAACCATTTGGTTAACCCTTCTTTTCAGGAAGCTCCATAAAAGAACTCAACTGATTCCGATCCTAGACCCCGTGCCAACACAGAAATAACTCATGAGGAACAAGGGATTCAGATCGATGAACTAGAAGAGTGGAAGACACATCTCAAAGAAAAACTAGGTATAGTCGAAGCAGAATCAAAACCACTTTACGAGACAGACAAGTTCAAAATTGGAGATCAAGTATTGATAGAAAAAGCAGATCCACGAATACCTCCTCCTGATCCTAACACAAACAAAGAAATCCCTTTTAAGGTAATCAACGTTTTCCTATACTGAATAGTCGAGGTAAGTAATCCTATGTTCGGCACTTTGAAAATAAATGCCACTCATCTTAAACTTTATCATGACAATGGAACTGCTAGCATGAGGAAGAACTTTCAACTCCTCAAACCACCATGGATATGCGAATGAGAGGTAAGTCTAGCTTAAGACTATAAACGAGCGCTTCTCGGGAGGCAACCCGAGCACTAACCCCATTAACTTCTACATTTTTTTATTTTTATTTTTATTTTTATTTTATTATTTTATTCTTTCTTTTTATTAACTAACTGTAAATCAACCAAGTGCAGATTTCCCAGTCACACGGCCTTGCACACGATCGTGGCCGTGTGGATGCACCGAATCTTCGTACTGACATGGTAAAGATGGTACGAGTCAGAACGAATCATATCTTCGAGTCACGAACTCCAACTACCGCGCCACGGCCGTGAGATGCGATCGTGGCCGATACTGTTAGATCATACACGGGCGTGGAGACCTGAGCATGGGCGTGAGAGAAGCGAACAAAGCAAAACACGGCCATGCGATACGGCCGTGTGACTTACACGCCCATGGTACACGAGCGTGGGGACGTACCAGACCTGAAAATTCTATTTAACCCCCCATTTTCTTCTTACCTACTCCCCATCTCCTTTCTCCCATCCCATCCTTCAGATATCCCCCTCCCCATACTTTTCTTCTTTAGTTATTACCCAAACCCTTGAGCTACACCATATCTATGTCAAAGAAGTGGAAGGACCCTGGCGCAGTCTTCCTTTGTGAGACCGATTTATATAAGTTCATGTTGGCCGCTTCATCCATTCGACAAGCTGAGGATGTTTGAGTCCATTTAGTTTTTATTTTTATTTTCTCTTCTCCTTTATTTTCCTTTTTTGTAATTTTCTTTTACTTAGTTTAATCTATTTTATTTTATTTTCTTTGATTTAGGTTCTAAAGGCTGCTAGGGTATCACACCGGATCCACGACCACCACCCCATTACAGCCTTAGAATTCACACCCACCTCGCGAACCATCCAACAATAAGGACTTTTCAGTCCATTAATCTTTTCTTTTATTTTTATTTTAATTTTTACATTATGTCTCTTTATCTTTCTTGTCTTTAAATATATATTTAGTATACTTTGAATTATTCTTATTATGTCCTGGCTAATTCTTCACGAGCTTCCCAATTTCTTCATCTAGCGTAGAGCTCGTTGGCAACTACCACACCAAAAGACGACCCCTCCAACGTATTTTTCACATCCTCCAACGTATTTTTCACATCCTCCAAGGATTTCATCCATAATTCAGGAAGTTTCACTTCTCTCCCTATCTTTTGATTATTCTATTACTATTATCTATCTTTGTACATTAAGGGCAATGTACATCTTAAGTGTGGGGGAGGGAGTTAACTATAGTATTATTTGAAAATCCCTGAATTATGCCTTGTTCTAAAGTATTTTTTTTATATTATGATTAGAATGAAATTTCCTTTGATTTATAATTTTTATTAATATGTCTTGGATGAAGTCATTGATAATTGTACATTGATGGTGTAAACTTTAGGAGACTAGAGAATCAAGCATGATGAGTCTATTTTCAAAAATTAAAATTGTGTTAGGTTGTCTACCTGAACCTAATTATTATCTTGAAGTTTGAAATTTATGAGGTTGATATCAAATACCCATAATTTTTTTGTGAGATTTTGAGCCTTATAGAGCATATATTCTTTTTCTTGCTCACTTTTATTATGAGGATGTCAACATTGATTTGTTATTCTAGAACTTGCATCGATTATACATGTCGAGACCACACCTTTGATTTGATATACAGGGATGATAAAGGCACCTAGGTTTTAACCCTGAAACACCCCAAACCCGGCCCACAAGCCCCGACCGGATCTGGCATGCTCCTAGCGTAAAAACTCATTTTGTTATCTAAAAAAAATAGATTGATTTCGAAGAAAAATAGATTTGAAGTGTGTTCTTGTTGAAAACCGTTTTGTGATTTAAATTTGTATTTTATTAAAACATTATCTTTATGATCTTAGAAAATTTTATAAGTCAAAAGAAAACCAAATTTAGAACTTATTATTATTTTGAAACCCGTAGGTGTTTAGATGTCAAAACAGTTTAAGTTATTTATAAAAAAAAATATTTAAGCATCTAATTGAAGTTGATCGAAGTAAAGTAAAAACTTAAAACGTATAAATAAAACAACTGATAGTGGCCTTATTACAATAAACATAACCCAAAATAAATCCCGAAATAAATAGAGAAAAACGAAATAAGTTTAATTTAAAGAAAACCCGAAATACTGAGTTGAGCATAGCCACCACTTAGTTCTCGCTGACCCGGTCCATCACGCTAAGTGTCACCTGTAAAAGATATCCCACGAGGGGTGAGTCAACAGACTCAATGTGTAACTGTACACTAAAAGCCCAATCGATCATAGTTTTAACAATAACATTTTAGCAAAGCCCATTTTAATCACATTTAACCATAAGCCCATAACATAGCAAATCAAATAACAACAGATTAAATCACATATACATATAAAAAGACATGCAATCCCGATTCCACCTAGATATTCATCCGCTACACACCACTCGTACCTGCCAATCACACCGTGGGGATTACTAAATCGACCCTCTATTCGCTACACACCATCGAAGGCAGTCGCTGCAGTCAACTGCACATCGCCCTTATAAATTGTGGCATGGCCACCAGATAATTGTGACAGAGTCACTGGATTCATAATATGTGACCGAAGTCACCGGATACATAATATTGTGACATAAGTCACCGAATAATGTGGTAAAAACCACCGGAAACACTTCCCCTTTATCAAAATCACCCATATGCCCATGAACATACATATTATTTGGATTTTATGCATTATACCCCAAAATCATAACGGAGTCATACACATTTCATATCCATGCTTATAGCATTATTAACGAAGTATTAGGGGTTAACATACCTGAATACCATGTACCACTGAATGGTACCTGCGGCCATTATCATACATATTTCTTATTAACACATACTAACATTAATACTATCAATCTATCGAAAATTTAGTGTAGGGCTACACACCTGATAACAGTGAATACGATACTATCGATACCGACACTCCTTTTTCACAATCGACTCCCCCTAAAAGACCATAGTCAGAATCGACCAACCTTAATAGACAATATGGCCTTTGGCTGAATATTAAGACCCCTTACCTTGATTGTCTAAATCCCGAAATATCACTTGTCCTTGGAGATGTCGAAATTCCTACATGGTATATGTTAGATTCGATTCTAACATTTGATGAACAAAGTAAATGGCCTTCGCCTAAGATCACACTTGCTTTACCTTGAGTATTCAAATCCCGAAAGGTTCTCTTCCAACCGTTGGCTACAACTAAATCCTGAAATCCTCCTTCAAGGTTTCGGCCAAAGAGAATAAAAGGGATTAGATTCCTAGATTCGGCTAATCCAAAAGAAAAGAAAGAAAAATGATTGATGGTTAATCCTTACCCCTAACGTTGAGATCGACTGCACCCTTGCTTGGAACCACAGAGAGATTCGGCTACTATAGAAAAGTGGCTAAATTTGAAGGAGAAAATAGATGAAGAAATCGGCTAGACAGTAATATGTTTCAGTTTTTGGAGTTTGTGAAAAAGAAGAGAAAATGAGGGACTAAAAGATTCGGCTGAGACTCCCAAATGGAGATGGAATGTTCGGCCACCAAAAGAATAGGTATAGAATTGAGTTTGAGAGGAAGAAAAGTAGTATAGGAGAAGGCTAGAAGAATTCGGCAATGGTGTACTTTGAGAGAGAGAGGTTTCGCCTAGAACAAGTTAAAAGAAAAGAGAAGAGAAAGTGATGGGTTTGATCTTATGGAGAGCAAAAAGAAGACGAAAAAGAGGTTGAATGTGACCTTAATGGTCTTCTGAAATTCAGCTTAAGCAAATAGGTTTTGAAAGTATTCTGACTACTATTTTCGGCACAACACTCGGGAAAGAAAAGAAACCCGAAATGCACCTAAACCCCCTTAAGAAATTTCGGCTACAAAAGAAAAGGTGTTTTGGAAGTACAAAAAAAAAATAAATGACCAAATGGGATTACACCCAACCACTCATCCTTACCAAAGTCTACCACAAAAATTCGGCCACCCCCCTAGTCCATAATGCCATCCAAGTTCATGGACAAGTTGGCCATGCCAAACTTTCCAAAACACACCCCAAAAAGAATGCCTTATGTCCCCCTAACTTACCATAAGCTTAGGACTTCATTCCTTAAGTTAACACTTGCCTTTTTCCCTTAGTCTACTTTCCATAAATGAAAAATTCCATCCTTACCATAAGTATTGCTTGACCGACATTTGCCATACAAGTGCAAAAATAAAAGTCATCTAATTGTTATCCAAGGGATTCGAACATCTCCCCTCATGCAATTACTCCTGCGCCAACACCACCTTGCCAATAGTTCAACTTATGCTAATTTTAGACACTTAAATTAACTTAAGTATCAGGGTCACTTGATCCACTTCACTAAATTCTCGATACTAAAAATTATTCTATACCCGAATAATTCTATGCCCTTTTCAAGGCTATAATAAACACGAAAAAGAAGAAAAGAAAATTTTCATTCATAAGCTAAACACCAAAACATACAATATATCGATACTCAGATTTTTAGGGTGTTACAACTCTACCCACTCACTCCACTAAAAGACTACCTTCACAATTAACCCTAGTGAACCCCGTTTAATCCTAACAACCCTTTTTATTGACTCACCTACTAATATTAACTCAAAACTCTTTGTATTTGTTATCACCATTCCTTGATTACCCTTTCTGTCGAGATTTGATTTGATCGGTTGCCTAATTATTTTATCTCAGTAGTTGAATTTATCTTTTATTATGTATTTGACTTGTTCTTTAAAAAAATCGAAGAATATTCACTATTAGTTTAGTGATTAGGCGAGCTTATACGTTAAATTCCAATTATTGAAGAAAAAGCTCATATCAGAATATTATTTATGTAATTATTATCAGTTCAATATCTCTAATTAGGTGATTTGTCAAGTCAATCTCGATTCTAACCTGCTAATTCAGCCTATATCCATACCTTCAACCCAAGCCCCATTACAACCCTGTTAAAGACCTTTGGATTTGTGTATCATCACATATTATAGTGGTGGAGATTTGATTTTCATGCAAGCCTATGGGATTAACTCTTCATGTTTGACTTCTGAGTGCTTAATTCTAAACCTTAAACACTTCGAGTGATTTGAGTGAATCTTTAGTGAGGATGTCAATTCTTGTCGATTTTGAATCAGAGGTAATTATTTAGATGAGGGGAAACACCTATGTTTTTGTGCTACAAATGTATGACTTTGATTGTTTGAATCTTTAGGACCCTTTGAGTTGAATTATTTCCATGTATGAATTATCTTTGAATTATGACGAAACATTGTTAATGAATATTATGAATCGGGGAAGTTTTGTTTTAATGGTGATTTGAGAATTTTGCTTGAGGACAAGAAAAAGCTTAAGTGTTGGGGTATTTGATAAACCGTAAAAGTAACATATTTTAAGCCCACATTTAGCATGCTTTTAGATGATTTAAGCCTTGAATTATGTAATTTGGTGCTCTTAATCCTTTGTTTTCATGTTTTATACTCAGAAGAGCACTGGATGATAAAAAGAACGGAAAACGAGCCCAAAACGGAGTAAATGGGCCATATCACGAAATCCACACGGCCTGGGCCCAAGACCACACGAGCGTGCCTCACTCAACGGTCTCGAACACGGCCTGGCCACGATTTACACGGGTGTGTGCCATGGGCGTGTCCCTGCCGTGACAAAGAGAAATTTCACTCGGATTAGGATACTTAGGGGCAAAGAAACACATTCTGAAGCCTATATAAACACCCTAAGTATAACCTAAAAAGGGGGAACCCAAGGTTTTAGTCAGGGGGTGTCCAACTAGGCCAAAGAGGGCAGATTTGTAGGGATTTACTCGAAGAAAGCCAGTTGATTCATCTCAAGAAGCCGGAATTATACTCAAGACGGAGGATCTCTCCTTCAATTCCTTCAGGGGGTTTTAGGGATTTCTTATGTTTTGTTTTATCTTTTCTTCTGAGATGTTTTCTTTTATTGTTATGAACTAAACCCTTAGATACCTGAGGGGGATGAAACCTAAGATGAATCTTGTTATCGTTTGCTGAACTATATGATAAATATTTGACTTGTTCTTAATTATGTGTTCTTAATTCTTGTGTTTATATTTTCGAGGTATTAATTCAAGTGTAATGTGCTTAGGTGGAGGAGCAAAAGTCCCTGCCTAAGAGTAGATCTAGCATAGTTAAGTGAAGTTGCTCGTGCGCCTAGAGATAGGGTGACGAAAATTTGTCGGATTAGGGTCAAACCTAATATGGGAGTCCATAGATCGAGTTAATGTAATTATAGGGGTTTTAATTAGAAAGAGATTTCAATTAATCAACCTAGGGTTAGACGTTAGTCGCCTCGAGAGAGGGATTAATATACGTTAGGGAATCCTAGGATCAAGCCAAATGAATAAATTTTCTAGTTCAGAGTTAGATAACAAGTGAAGTTTAGGTGGATTCTTCCTTGGGTATCGTCTTAATCAATTGGTTTTTCCTAAAGTTATTTTCCCAATTCATTCTCTTTGTCTTTTGCATCTTTAGATTAGTTGATTAGTTAATTTTAGATCAGATAAACAATTCTCTTAATTCTTAGGCTAGATAATAAAAAGAGAGTTGGTGTTAGTACTTTTAGTTCCTTTGGGTTCGACAATCCGATCTTGCCTTAACTATACTATTGTTCGATAGGTGCGCTTGCGTCACATCGTTGTCATAGTTAGTTTTCAGGTTCGATCATTCTTTATATAAATTTTAAGACTTTGACATCGCATAAAACAACGATCACATATCGACCATATAACAAGCCTACGAGGCCTAAAACATGCATCGAAAGTGGTTCGGGACTAAACCAAGAACTTTGGAAACTTTTGGGAAACTTAGAAAATTTTTCATATAAAAGGGGTCACACGCCTGTGCTTCAGGACGTGTTCAAATTAGGGAGCTTCCTATTTATGACATCATCATCAAATTGAGGTCACACGGTTAACTCACACGCCTGTGTGCTCAGGCCGTATGATCGATTAAATTTTCATAATTTTTCGTAAAATAGGTGTAGACATCACACGGCTAGGGCAGAAGCCCGTGTTCGAGGCCGTGCCGTCCACACGGTTGAGACACACTCCCGTCTCTCTGCCTGTGTGCTCATTAATGAGTATTCTGTTTTGCAACAATTAAGGTGCAGAGGACACATGGCCAGAACACATGCCCATAGGGCAAGCCGTGTGTCACACACGGACTAGACACATGCCCGTGTGCCTACTCGTGTGGAAAAAAAATAAGGCTATTTACCAAGCTCTTTTGCCACCCTTTTATGCACATACCTACACCACAAAACATAACACTAATCCAAGCACATACATACAACCAATCAACCACAACCAGGACATTAACACTTCCATCACATGCCACCATTTATCACATAAAAACATCACATGCTTAACAACTCATACCAAGCAAACTTGTATATCCATGAAAGACATCATCAATTGTATATATATACCTAAACCAATATTAGCCAATTTCAATGGCCTTTTACAAAATGAATTATCAACCATCATAAGTCAACACATTTGGCCAAATCAATTATGACACATAACAAAATGACCAAGTCCCTATACATGCCATAACTCAGAATGTTAAATTAATCGGTACCCAAAATGATATGTTGATAGTGTGAGTGAATCTCCGACAGTCTTCGATCCTCGAGCTAGGTTGGTGAAACTATAAGACAAGGGAAAAGAAAGGGGAGTAAGCTTTAAAGCTTAGTAAGTTCCTATGCAAATAATAAGCATCATAAACACACATTTATCATGCAACTAACATGAAATGAATTAACATAGATGTCATTATAAATCTCCTAGTCCAACTTGACATGGATATTATTAGAAACCATAACATCATATCTTGCACAATCATAACCTTACCGAGATATTCTTCACATATCGAGCTCATTAGGCATAAGTTTTACGTACATACCTGTACCAATTAGCAATATACCATGGTCTTTCGAAACGTTAACATTTCCGTTACATTTCCAGTTGAACTGCTTGGAATACTAAAGGATACTCGGGAAATCTCACACACATAATACCATACCAATGCCATATCCCAGTTATGGTCTTACATGGGATCTCATATCGATGCCAATAGCCTAACTATGGTCTTACACGAAGTCTCATATCGAAGCCATATCCCAGATATGGTCTTCCACGTAATCTTAAATAACCCTAATGTCATGACATTTGTATCCTACCTATTCCTAAGGTTCAACCGAGATTTCTCGTTTGTCTAACTTCTCGATTTTGTTCAAGGGTAAATCATAATACATACAATAATATAGCAATTAAAGCATAAATAATAATGCATTATTTACATACGAACTAACCTCGGTACAAAAATAGCAAAAATGGACCTAATTGTCAATAACCTTGTTTTTCCCCCGATCAAGGTCCGAACCTCATCTTTCTTGATCTATAATAGAAAATTTAACTTACTTAATTATCACATTGCTCAATTCAGTCCGAAAATCAAACTATGGAAAAATTACATTTTTTCCCCTAAACTTTGACATATTTACATTTTTGCCCCTAGGCTCGAAAAATGGAAACTATTCAATTTCTTTGATTCCCAAGCCTAGCCGATTCTCTTTTATACTTATAGTCCACATTTTTCATTTAATCACACTTTTACACACATTTTATAATCTTTTTACAAATAGGTCCTTTTGACATTTTCATCAAAAACCACCTAGGAAAAGTTGTTTATCACACATCAAACATGCATAATCCACCATTAGACATCAAAATAAACAAATATCCAACATGGTTCAAACCCTAGACTTTGATTATTCCTTAAATTAATGGTAGAAATAGATAGATCGAGTGATAACGACTTCAAAAATGTAAAGAGCATTAAAAAGGAGGCTAGGATGTACTTACAATCAAGCTTGAAAAATGAAAAAACCCTAGCTATGGTGTTATCCCAAGTTTTGGCCAAGGTTGAAGAAAGATGAGCAAATTTGGCTTTATTTTCCCTTTTTATTCTTTTATTTACCAAAATGACCAAAATGCCCTTTTTTCAAAACATTAAAATTCTCTTACCTCATGTCTATTTTTGTCCAACTTAAAGTAGAATGGGCTAATTACCACCTAAGGACCTCTAATTTAAAATCTCATAGCAATTGGACACCTTTAACAAGTAGAACTCAACTTTTGCAATTTTTACAATTTAGTCCTTTTGACTAAATTGAGTGCCCAAACATCAAAATTTTCGAACGAAATTTTCACGAAATCATTTAGTGAAATTTTAGACCATAAAAATATAATAAAAATCAACTTTGCTGTGTCGAATTTGTGGTCCCGAAACCACTGTTCCGACTAGCCTCAAAATCGGGCTGTTACAACTCTCCCCCCTTTAGGGATTTTTGTCCCCGAAAATGTTACCAGAAAATAGGTTCGAGTAATATTTTCTCATAGCCTCCTCAGGTTCCCATGTAGCCGCTTCGACCCCATGTCGTTGCCATAAAACTTTCACTAGGGCTATACTTTTATTTCTCAACTGTTTAACTTCTCGAGCTAAGATCTTAATCGGTTCTTCACAATAAGTCATATCAGGTCAAATCTCAACTTCTGTTAGAGAAATCACATGTGAAGGGTCTGATCGATAACGTCACAGCATAGACACATGAAACACATTATGGATCCTTTCTAACTCTGTCGGTAAAGCTAACCGATATGCCACTGGCCCTAATCTTTCAATAACTTCATACGGCCCAATGAAACGTGGACTCAACTTGCCTTTACGGCTAAATCTTAAAATATTCTTCCATGGAGATACTTTTAGAAAGAATTTGTCACTGACCTGAAATTCGATCTCTTTTCTTTTCAAGTTTGCATACGACTTTTATCAATTTGAAGCAGCTTTCAAGCAATCTCGGATTACCTTTACCTTTTTTTTAGTTCCCTAACCAAATCAACCCTGTGAATTTTTTTCTCACTAAGCTCGGTCCAATACAAAGGTGTTCGACACTTGCGGCCATACAATGCCTCATAAGGTGCCATCTTTATACTTGACTGGAAACTGTTGTGTAACGCCCCAATATTTTAATTTTTGATTTCGTGTATGTGTTACGCACAATGTCTAACTGCTTCAGTGGTTATGTGTTCTGGGTGTGTGTGAGAGGTCCCAAGTTCAAGCCTTAATTGGGAAAATTTTGGTATTTTTATAAATAAAGCCTTAATCTTGTGCAAAGGGCTTAAGTTTAATTGTTGATAAGGTTATATCAAAATGGGCCTGCTGGTCTGGTGGTTAAGTGGAGTGCTGGAGTGTTGGAGGTCTTGTGTTCAATTCCCTGTGATGGCATGGAGATAGCATTTTTACTCCAATTTCAGCTAAGAGTTGTGTTGGGGAAAAAATCCGAGTATTTGTGTTTTAGTGGGTTAATAGGGAGTGATTTTAGGAGATAATTGGGGAGAGGTTATCAGAAAATAATTTGATTATCTTTTTGTTGCAAAAAAAAGTAGAGTTTCGGTTTTCTCTCCAATTCCCCAAACTTTTTCTGACGTTTTCTTCTTCTTTTTTTCCTCTCCTCTGCCGATTCTTTCCCCTAATTGCTGCCGAAATTTCCATTATTTTTCCCCTTCCGTTTCTTTCTTTTTTTTCCCAATTGATTCGGCTGTTCATCGTTGGTTGCGCGTGTTCGGTAAGTAACGGTTTTGTCTATTTTTAATCATTCTTGGTTAATCTCTAAAAGGGGGATCCCTTTTTGGTGTTTAGGAGTTAATCAAGGCGCTGGTGGTTTTGAATCGACGCTGTGATTGTCCGAAGTCGTGGTTACTCAAGCAAGGTAAGGGTTTTGCTAGGTTTGTAGTCGAGTTCCTTCCGGAATTGGTTGATTAAAAATGAATTAAGTGATTAATTTGGAGATATGTTGGTCAATTTTTAGGTTCTGAAGGCTTAGGAGTGCTTACGCATCAGAAACGATACCAGGTGTGTACCCAAAATGCAGAAAATGGGATTCGACGAAAAGCCGAAATTGCTTGCTATCGTGAAATAAGAGAAATAAGAGAAAATGATGCGAAAAATTGTAGAGAAAGGAAATAATGGTGTTATAAACTTGGAAATCAACATTTTGCACTAAAATAGTTTTGGACAGCAGCAGTAGTCTAACTTTGAAAAATCATCAAAAATAGTGGAAATTGAGTTAGAGGTTTATTAAATTAAATTTTATTGAGTCTAGTTTTTCATGGAAGAAACAATGTAAGAAATGGAATTGTAAATCATGAGATATAATAAATTTTGTGAGACAAGGTCAGAATGATTTCGGGTTCCCCTGTTCTGACTTAGGAAAATCATCAAAAATTGTAAAAAAATAATTAGGAGTTTAAATTTTTATTTTTAAATCCTTAATGAGTCTATTTTCAAGAGAAACAAATGGAAACATCATCTAAATTCAGTACTAAGAGATAAATAATTTTTAGTAAGGAAATGGTGAATCTATCAAATAGCAGAGTAGGATAACTTTAAAGATTTTACTGTCCTTATTTGGTAAACTATAAATTCTAAAAATTTTATGGTAGAAATATATTTGAGTCTAGTTTCAAAAACATCAAGCGGATCTTAATTTGGAATTCTGTAGCTCAAGATATAAATAATTTAGTGATAATGACTCAAGTAGACAGCTTTGAATGAACATACAAGTAAATAGTGAAAACATATATGAGTATTGAGCTAGCATGGGTTACTTTAAAAATGGATCACACGGCCAAGGCCAGATCACATGGGCGTGTGGGCACATTTTTATCAAAATTTTTTTAAGGTTGCATGGGTCGCCCAAGTCGACTGTGAACCTACTGTAGGGTCGGTAAGCGCTACTTAGACCCCTAAATGTGTGAAATTGACTGAATGATATCTGTACTGGGCATGTTGTAAGAGTATGCCCAAAGATCAATCATGAGATGGTTGTAATAACATACTTAATTTACCATGTTTATTAATATAAAGCGTTGTCATTATTATTTCAGTTTCTCTTTCTGTGTGTATAAATAAACTATTTTATAATAATGTCCTGAGAATAATATGATTATTCTTAAAAGATCCTTAGTCGAGTATTATTGTTGACTAGGACAACAATAATGCATTAAGACTAACATGTAGTTGATTGATGATAAAGAGTTGTCATTGATATGGAGTGTCAAAATCAATGCATGAATATGTGTGTTAGAGAACAACATATTGGATTGACCCGCTATGAGTATGTTTCTTGGATTATTATGTAATTGTCACAACATTACTCATAGTGATTAATATGTATATGATCCTCAGACTTGAGATCATTATTCTCCCAGCATCGTGAGTTGTATATTTTGATACAGTCAAACGTACACCGTAACAGGTTGTTCTATAAAGGCTGATGTTGGATATACCACAATCTATGTAGAGGGATATGGTTGATCAATAAAGGATAAGTCCCTCCTACATAATAGGAGTAATATCTTAAGCCACTTGATTGAGTGAGACTAGAAATGCATGGCCATGCTCAAATAAGTTGATATGAGATGTCATACTAATTTGTATGTTATAGTCTACTCAAGATATCAAGAAACATGGGATGGACTATGCAAGTGTGACCATCCCATGACTTGTATCCGTTCCAGAGATAAAGGACTTAAGGATTAATGCATGAAAGGTTAATCACAAAAGGTTATGTCGAATCATGACTTCTTGTAACTTAGGATGCATTGCTAGATGCCACTCATTGTTTGTGACAATAGAATCGTTCTAGTATTACTGCTAACATTGCAAGAACCTACAGGGTCACACCCTATGGTTGAAATGAACGGAATAAAATATAGTTGGTATTGTGTTTGGTTGTCACATGAATTAAATTAATTAAAGAATTAATTTAATTGGGCAATCAAATATTGAACATATTATATGTACAAGGATGTTGTACACATAATGATAACATAATTTTATTAATATATGAATTTGATTCATATATAAATTTAAATAAATATAGTTTACCGAAATCCTTATTATAATTAATGTAATTATAATTTTTGAATATAATTAATGTAATTATAATTTTCGGTTAAAAACTTTATTGTATTTATTTAATCTTATAATACATTCAAGAGATACCAATTATAAAAGGCCCAATTAAAATGATACAAATTATAAAAGGCCCAATGAAAAAGACACCCATTATAAAAGGTATTAAAAGGAGACAAAGCAAAAGAAGAAAACCCTAAGTGATTGCTTGTTAGGTCTAGTAGCCGTCAAGCAAATAAACCTCCAAAACAATTTTTGAGATTTCTTCCGTTCATAGTCAAACCGAGTGGGTTACGTAGAGGCCGACATCGGAAAAGGTTGTGGCTTGATTCGACAGTAGATCAAAACTCTTGTTGCCAAGGCGTCGCTGTCTACTCAGATTGAAGTTTTGGTAATTTCGAAACCTTTATTTCACCTCGATTCGTTCCTCACACATGGATTCATGGTTTGGATCGCCGGATCTAATTTTATTTTGCTGCGCCATGGGGCACCGGCGTTCCAACACATGTTAATATCTGAACTGAATATATGTACTAAAATTGCGTAATAGCATGTCATCCATTGTATGTTGCATTGCATTGGGTTGGGGGTTGTTATTTGAAGGAACTGTATTGAAAGGTTTTAAGCCTAATTTACTGGCAGCTTAGCTGCAAACTACTGTATCTGGCACAGGGAAATCGATCATTGGCCGAGTATGAGGCCGAGTTTCTGAGATTGAGTCGCTATGCGCGAGGTATGGTGGCATCAGAGTATGAGCGGTGTGTTTGCTTTGGGTATGGCCTCAGGCATAACTTGAGGGTTCTGATAGATTCGCAGAGGGAGCGAGATTTTTCTGCCTTGGTCGAGAAGGCGAAGATCGCCGAAGATCACTGAGCGTCAAAACTGCGATACAGAGAGAGGTAGGAACAAGAGGGATTCGGAGCCCTCGAGTTTTGTACAGAGGCCTTAGAAAAAGGCCAGAGTTGATGGGCCAGTTAGAGCTGGGCCCCCTGTTGCTGCTACTAGACAGAGGCCGTGTGTTGATTGTGGTAGACGCCATCAGGGTGAGTGTTGGAAAATGACTAGAGCGTGTCTGAGGTGTGGATCATTGGATCACCGTATCAGGGAGTGTCCACTGAGGGTTGATCAAATGCAAGCTCAGGGTACTGGTAATGCACAGCCATAGAGGGTAGTACAACTGCCACCGAGAGGCCGTGGGCAGAGAGCACTAGACAGAGGTGCTGGACAGACTGAGGTGAGGCAGTCAGCTCTAGTATATATTGCACGTCACCGAGAGGATGGAGATGCTCCAGACATCATCACGGGTACGTCCCTTATTCATGATGTACCTTATATTGCATTGATAGATATAGGATCCACTCACTCCTATATAGCCTGTACTGTGTCTGAAAACTTGGGGATTTCAGTTGAGAGCACTATGAGTGAGGTTACGGTACTAAGCTTGTTAGGGCAATCTGTTAGAGTTAGCAAACTGTATAGGGAAGTTCCTTTAGAGGTACAAGGGGCAATCTTCCTGACTGATTTAATAGAGCTTTCATTTGGGGAGTTCGACCTAATTCTGAGGATGGACTAGTTGGTCAAGCATCGTGTTAGGTTGGACTGTGCGACTAAGGGGGTCGTACTAAGGATTGAGGAGGATAAGGAGGTAATCATGATTGAAGAACTCCGAAATTACTTATCTAATGTGATCTCTGCACTGGTGGCAGAGAAGATGGTTCGTAAGGGATGTGAGGCATTCTTGGCCTACGTAAGTGTTTCGAATTCTGGGGATTCTACAGTTAAGGATATCAGAACGGTAAAGGATTTTCCAAATGTCTTTCCTGAGGAGCTTTCGGGGTTACCTCCGAATCGCGAGTTGTAATTTGGGATTGAGCTACTTCCAGGTACAACTCCGGTGTCCATCGCTCCTTATCGAATGACACCGAAGGAGCTTGTGAAGCTTAAGGCTCAGATTCAGGAGCTGTGCTATTGATTTTAGAGGCAGTTGAGAGGATTATCTACCGTTAGCAGAGTTCGCCTATAATAATAGTTTCTAGTCTAGCATCCAGATGGCACCTTACGAGGCACTGTATGGTCGTAAGAGTCGCACTCCTTTATGTTGGACTGAGTTGGGCGAGCGACGTGTTCTGGGTCCTGAGTTGGTTTTTGAGACAAAGAATAAGGTTAGAGTGATTCAGGATCGTTTGAAAGCGGCTTCTAACAGGCAGAAATCTTATGCGGATTTGAAGAGGCGTGAGATTGAGTATTCTATGGGGGACTTCGTCTTCCTCAAGGTCTCGCTGTGGAAGAAAGTACTGAGGTTTGGTCGTAAAGGAAAGTTAAGCCTTAGGTTTATAGGACCTTATCATATTTTGAAGCGAGTGGGACCAGTCGCTTATCAGTTGGAGCAATCTCCAGAGTTGGAATGTATCCATGACGTGTTCCACGTCTCGATGTTAAGGCGCTACCGCTCTAATCCTACTCGCATTGTTTCCGTTGAGGAGATTATGGTTAGGCCAGACTTGACCTTTGAGGAGGAGCCGGTTTAGATTTTGGATCGAGATGTAAACATACTGAGGAGGAAATCTATTCCACTAGTTAAGGTTCTTTGGCGTAATCATAGATGCGTCAGCAATATCCTAATCTGTTCTGACCGGGTATATTTCGCGGACGAAATTTTCTTTTAGGGGGTAGAATTATAACGCCCCAAAATTTTAATTTTTGATTTCATGTATGTGTGACACAAAATGTCTATCTGCTTCAGGTTATGTGTTCTGGGTGTGTGTAAGAGGTCCCAAGTTCAAGCCTTACTTGGAAAAATTTTGGTATTTTTATAAATAAAGCCTTAACCTTGTGCAAAGGGCTTAAGTTTAATTTTTGGTAAGTTTATATCAGAATTGGCCTGCTGGTCTAGTGGTTAAGTGGAGTGTTGGAGGTCCTGTGTTCAATTCTCTGTGATGGAGTGGAGACAATATTTTTGCTCCAATTTCGGCTAGTGGGTTGAGTGATTTTAGAAGATAATTGGGGAGAGGTTATCAGAAAATAATCTGACTATCTTTTTGTTGCAAAAAAGGAATAAGTAGAGTTTCGGTTTTCTCTCCAATTCCCCAAACTTTTTCTGACGTTTTCTTCTTCTTTTTCTTTTCCCTCCTCTACCGATTCTTTCCCCTAGTTGCTGTCGAAATTTCCATTATTTTTTGCCCATTTCGTATCTTTCTGTTTTTTTATTCCAATTGATTTGATTGTTTATTGTTGGTTGTATGTGTTCGGTAAGTAACGATTTTGTCTATTGTTAATCTCTAAAAGGGGGATTCCTTTTTGTGTTTAGGAGTTAATCAAGGGGCTGGTGGTTTTGAATCGACCCTGTGATTGTGCGAATTCGTGATTACTCAAGCGAGGTAAGGGGTTTTCTAGGTTTTTAGTCGAGTTCCTTCCGGAATTGGTTGATTAAAAACGAATTAAGTGATTAATCTAAAGATATGTTGGTCAATTTTTAGGTTCTGGAGGCTTAGGAGTGCTTATGCATCAAAAACGATACCAGGTGTGTACTCGAAATGTAGAAAATGGGATTCGGTGAAAAGCTAAAATTGCTTGCTATCGAGAAGTAAGAGAAATAAGAGAAAATGATGCAAAAAATTGTAGAGAAAGGAAATAATGGTGTTATAAACTTGGAAATCAACATTTGCACTAAAATAGTTTTGGACAGCAGCAGTAGTCTAACTTTGAAAAATCATTAAAAATAGTGGAAATTGAGCTAGAGGTTGAATAAAATATTAAATTAAATTTTATTGAGTCTAGGTTTTCATGGAAGAAACAGTGTAAGAAATGGTATTGTAAATCATGAGATATAATAAATTTTGTGAGATAAGGTCAGAATGATTTCGGGTTCCCCTGTTCTAACTTAGGAAAATCATCAAAAATTGTAAAAACAATAATTAGGAGTTTAAATTTTTATTTTTAAATCCTTAATTAGTCTATTTCCAATAGAAAGAAACAGAAACATCATCTAAATTCCGTACTAAGAGATAAATAATTTTTAGTAAGAAAATGATGAAGCTGTCAAATAGCAGAATAAGGATAACTTTAAAGATTTTACTGTAATTATTTGGTAAACTATAAATTCTGAAAATTTTATGGTAGAAAGGTATTTGAGTGTAGTTTCAAAACCATCAAGCAGATCTTAATTTGAAATTCTGTAGCTCAAGATATAAATAATTTAGTTATAATGACTCAAGTAGACAACTTTGAATGAACATATAAGTACATAGTGAAAACATATATGAGTATTGAGCTAGCATGGGTTACTTTAAAAATGGATCACAAGGCCAAGGCCAATTTGGGTCAAGTGGGCCACACGAGCGTGTGGACCCACACGGGCAGATCACATGGGCGTGTGGGCCCATTTTTATCGAAATATTTTTAAGGTTGCACGGGTCGTCCAAGTCTAATGTGAACCTACTGTAGGGTCGGTAAGTGCTACTTAGACCCCTAAATGTGTGAAATTGACTGAATGATATCTGTGCTGGGCATGTTAATATTTGAACTGAATATATGTACAGAAATTGCATAATAGCATGTCATCCATTGTATGTCGCATTGCATTGGGTTTTGGGTTTTTATTCAAAGGAAGTGTACTGAAAGGCTTAAAGCCTAATTTACTGGGAGCTCAGCTGCAAACTACTGTATTGTGCCACATTCGGTACTACTTGGAGTGTAGGGATGGGTGGGTCGATTATGTCCCCACATGGAGTGTAGGGTTGGACGGAGATGGTGTGTAGAGGCTGGTTGGGTAGGATTTTGCTACTGCATAACTGTTACTGCGACTGATACTGTGATGGGCTAAGGCCCTACTGCATTTTGACACTGTACTGAGATGGGCTAAGGCCCAAACTGTCACTGATATTGGAAAGGGCTTAGGCCCAAGGCTGTTCAACTGTGCACTATGAATGCTGATTTTTTGTTTGTTTCTACGGGATTACACACTGAGTTTATGTAAACTCACCCTTTTTTATTAATGTGCACAGGTAATCCTCAAACTTAGACGGATCGGTGCGATGGAGGACTCAGCGGTGACCACAGTAATTTTTGGACTTCATGATTTTCAATTCACGATTTATGATTTGATTATTATTGATTATTTGGGTTGTAATTTAAGGATCCCGTGGGACTTTGGTTTTAAATTTGGGTTTTTATTTATTTATTTTACTTTATGGATTTATACCTGCTGATCCTAGGAAATTCAGTTTTCAAAAAGTGAATGTAATTTCTAAATGCATGATCACCTAGATTGTTTTATTAAAGCTTCCACAACGAGGGATGTTTCAAAACAAATGTTTTAAATGAAAAAAGACGACTTCCTAAGTTCTAACAAAGGTTTACTAAAGATAATAACATGGAATGTTTTCATCGTAAGAACGAGGTTTCAAAAACACTATCGTGTGACATTGCCAAATACGGCCATAACGTCTACGCCGGGTTTGGGGTGTTACATGTTGTTATATGCAAATTCGATCAATGATAGATATTTCTCCCAACTACCTTCGAATTCCAGAACACAACATCGGAGCATATCTTCAAGAATCTAAATCGTTCTTTCAGACTGATCATCGGTTTGCGGATGGAATGCGGTACCAAAATTTAACTGCGTACCCAAAGCCTCTTGTTACTTTTTCCAAAATCTCAAAGTAAACCTCAGATCTCTATCCGAAATAATAGAAATCGGCACCCCGTGCAATCTCACAATCTCATAAATGTACAATTCAACTAACTTATCTAGTGAGTAGTCAGTACGTACCAGTATAAAATGAGTTGATTTCGTCAATCTGTCAACTACAACCCATACGACATCTTTCTTTTTAGAGTCAAAGGAAATCCCGTTACAAAATCCATCGTAATCCTGTCCCATTTCCATTCGGATACCATAACTGGTTGAAGTAAACCCGAAGGCACTTGGTGTTTGGCTTTTACTTGTTGACAAATCAAATATCTCGAAACAAACTCTAAAATATCTCATTTCATACTTGACCACCATTATAATGTCTTCAAGTCGTTATACATTTTCGTACTACCCGGATGCACAGACAAGCAACCATTATGTGCCTCACGGAGAATTTTCAGAATAAGTTCATCATCTTTCGATACACATATTCTACCTCGGAACATCAAACAACCATCGAATCCGGTATGAAAATTTGAATCACTGCCCGATTCACACTGAGCTTTCTTAGCTTGCAAATCACTGCCACATTTTTGAGATTCAAAAATCCGTTAAAGGAACAACGGTCTAGCTCTCAAATCGGCTAGAATCGAACCATTACTGGACAAAGTCAAATTTGTATTCATCGGTCTCAAAGCGAACAAAGATTTCCTACTCAAGGCGTCGGGGACCACATTCGCTTTACCCGGGTGATAGTGAATCACCAACTCATAGTCTTTCAGTAACTCAAGCCATCTTCGTGGCCGTAAGTTCAAATCTTTTTGAGTCATCAGGTACTTCAAGCTCTTATGATCAGTAAAAACATGACATTTCTCATCGTATAGATGATGTCTCCAAATTTTCAAGGTAAACACAATAGCAGCTAGTTCCAAATCATGTGTCGGATAATTATTCTCGTGTGGTTTCAACTGTCTCGAGGCATAAGCTATCACTTTGCCCTCCTGCATCAACACACATCCCAATCCATTCAATGATGTGTCACTATAAATTACGAATTCTTTTCCCGGTTTAGGTTGTACTAAAACCTGTGCCTCAGTCAATAATGCCTTCAATTTATCAAAACTTTGCTGACATTTTTCTGACCATTCAAATTTAACATCTTTTTGCAACAACTTGGTCATTGGAGTAGCAATTATTGAAAATCCTTTGACAAACCGGCAGTAGTAACCGGCTAAGCCCAAAAAGCTTCTAACCTCGGATACACTCTTTGGTGGTTTCCATTCAACTATAGTAGAAATCTTATTCGGGTCAACTCGAATGCCATCACCCGAAACAATGTGCCCTAGAAATCCAACTTCTTTGAGGCAAAACTCACTTTTACTGAACTTAGCATATAATTGTTTTTCTCTTAAAATCTGTAAAATAGTTCTCAAATGCTCAGCGTGCTCAGATTCATTTCAAAAATAAATCAGAATGTCATCAATGAACACAACCACAAACTTATCTATGTATGGTCTGCAAAATCAGGTTCATCAAGTCCATAAAAATTGCAGGAGCATTCGTCAGTCCGAAAGTCATAACAAGGAATTCATAGTGCCCGTACCTTGCTCTGAAAGTGATTTTCGGCACATCTAACTCTTTAACTCTCAACTGGTAGTAGCCAGATCTCAAATCAATCTTCGAGAATACCATTGCTCCTTTCAACTGATCAAACAAGTCATCTATTTTCGGCAACGGATAATTGTTCTTTATAGTCACCTTGTTGAGCTGTCGATAATCGATGCAAAGTCTCATAGATCCGTCTTTCTTCTTTACAAACAATACCGGTGCACCCAAGGGAGAATAACTCAGTCTCGCAAAACTCTTATCTGTCAACACTTGCAACTGAGCTTTCAATTCTTTCAATTCAATCGGATCCATTCTATACGGAGCAATAGATAATGGCGAGGTCCCTGGGACTATATCAATACCAAACTCAATTTCTCTAATTGGAGGTAACCCAGGTAACTCTTCCGGGAACACATCCAGATATTCATAAACTATCGACACTGATTCAATTTTCAATTCAGATTCTTTTGTATTCAACACATAAGCAAGGTAAGCTTCACAGCCTTTTCTTACATATCTTTGGGCAGTCATCGAAGAAATCATAACAGGTAACTCGCCCGACTCATCTGAATTAATCTGAAGAATTTCACCATTTTCACATTTCAGTTCAATAATCTTTCTTTTACAGTTCACTACGGAATCATGCAATGTTAACCAATCCATTCCCAAAATAACATCGAATTAATCAAATGGCAAAACATTAAATCAACCAAAAAACAGTGACCTCGAATCATCAATGGACAATTCTTGCAAACTCTATCAACTAATACATGTTTGCCTAAGAGGGTTGACACTCTAATCACAAACTTAGTAAACTCAACAGGCAAGCTCTTACTAACTTCCAATTTCACACATACATAAGAATGCGTCGATCCAAGATCAACCAATGCAACTACATTAGTACTATATAGAGAAAAAGTACCAGTGCTAACATCGGGAGATGTCGTTTCTTCGCGAGCACGGATGGCATAAGCTCTAGCAAGTGCTCAAGCTTCGGATCTCACAGCTGTATCTTTCGTCACACCTTTACTACTAGCACCATTTTTAATATTTCTCGGTGGCCTCCCTTTATTAGCAGTATTACTCGTCCTCACACTCTGAATTTTTTCCTTCTCAGCCATTTCAGGACAATCTCAGATAAAGTGATCTTGAGAGCCACACTTGAAACAAGCCCGGTCATTCATCCTACACTCACTGGGATGTCTTCTTCCACATTGTTGACATTTGGGTCTGTTAAACTTTACATTGCCCACACTCGACATTGAGGTGGCTTGAGATTTAAAACTCGAATGTTGCTTCTCACGATCTTTGCGTGAATACCCCGCTGAAAAATTCGAATAGGAATACATTTCTTTAGACTTCTTGGACTGAGATGGAAACGACTTACTCATTTGTCTTTTCTTTGAATCTCTAGCTTCGAGATAAGCTTTTCTCTTCTCTTTGTTCAACTCTTCGGCCTTACAAGCTCGTTCAACCAATACTACAAATTCTTTCAGCTCTAAAGTCCCAACGAACACACGAATATCCTCATTCAATCCGTCCTCAAATCTCTTGCACATGATAGCCTTGGTGGAAACACACTCCCGGGCATATTTACTAAGTCTGACGAATTCTCGCTCATACTCGGTCACTTTCATACGACCTTGTTTCAGCTCAAGAAATTCCATACGTTTCTGATTGATGAGCAGTTGACTAATATATTTCTTTCGGAACTCCTCTTGAAAGAATTCCCATGTAATCCTTTCTCTTGGTATCATCGACAACAGTGTATTCCACCAATGGTATTCAGAATCTCTCAGAAGCGAGATAGCACACTTTAAACACTCATCCGGTGTGCAGGACAACTCATCGAATACCCTGATGAAGTTTTCGAGCCAAAACTCAACTCTCTCGGGATCATCATCCACATTAGCTCTAAAATCTTTGGCCCTATGCTTTCGAATCTTATCAATCGGGGGCTAATTTTTTATTACAAAGTCCATACCTTATGGGGCTACGGGAACCGGTCGACGAATGGGTGGGGGTGGAGGAGGTTGGGCATTCGGATTTGTTCGAACAAATTTTGTATACCACTCATTCATCATTTGGAGAAAGGCTTCCCTGCCTCCTTCTCCCCGACTAACCGTAGGAGGTCTACTATTCGACGGCGCTACCCCTTGAGCAGGAACCAACGCATTACTTTCGACTTCATCAGCCTCAGCTCGATTGAGATCCATTACTATATGAAAACACAATTTAAAGTTGTTAGGAGTTATCACACTATCACAGTTCATTTATGGCATGTATAGCTAGACTCTTGCACATGCTACGTTAGTCTAAGAATCGATTAAACTGTAGCTCTGACACCACTAAATGCAACACCCCTTACCCGTATCCGACGCCGAGATAGGGTACGAGGTATTACCGGACTTATTCACAAGAAAACATTCAAAATTGAGACATAAGTTTCCACTCAAATTTAAAACTTTTCAAAAACATTCATATCGTCCCTATAAAAAGCCTACGAGGCCCAAAACATGCATCGAAAGTGGTTCAGGACTAAACCGAGAACTTTGGAAACTTTTGGAAAACTTAGAAAATTTTCATGTAAAAGGGGTCACACGCCCATGTGGGTTCGGGACACGCCCATGTGACCCTAAGACAAGCCCGTGCTTCAGGTCAGGTTCAAATTAGGGAGCTTTCTATTTATCACGTCATCATCAAATTAAGGTCACACGATCAAGTCATACGCCCGTGTGCTTAGGCTGTGTGATCGATTAAATTTTCATAATTTTTCATAAAATAGGTGAATACATGACACGAATAGGGCACACGCCCATGTTCGAGGCTGTGCCGTCCACACGGCTGAGACACACGCCTGTGTCTCTACTCGCGTGCTCATTACTAAGCATTCTGTTTTGCAATAATTAAGGTGTAGGGGACACATGGCCAGAACACACGCCCATGGGGCAGGCCATGTGTCACAGATGGACTAGACACACGCCCGTGTGCCTACCCGTGTGGACAAAAATAAGGCTATTTACCAAGCCCTTTTGCTACCCTTTTATGCACATACCTACACCACAAAACATAACACTAATCCAAGCATATACATAAAACCAGTCAACCACAACCAAGACATTAACACTTCCATCACATGCCACCATTTATCACATACAAATATCAAATGCTTAACAACTCATACCAAGCAAACTTCTATATTCATGAAAGGCATCATCAATTGTATATATATACCTAAACCAATATTAGCCAATTTCAATGGCCTTTTACAAAATGAATTATCAACCATCATAAGCCAACACATTTGGCCAAATCAATTATGACACATAACAAAATGACCAAGTCCCTTTACATGCCATAACTCAAAATGTTAAATTTATCTGTACCCAAAATGATATGTTGATAGTGTGAGTGAATCTCCGACAGTCTCTGATCCCCGAGCTAGGTTGGTGACACTATAAGACAAGGGAAAAGAAAGGGGAGTAAGCTTTAAAGCTTAGTAAGTTCCTATACAAATAATAAGCATCATAAACGCACATTTATTAGGCAACTAACATGAAATGAATTAACATAGATGTCATTATAAATCTCCTAGTCCAACTTGGCATGTATATTATTAGAAACCTTAACATCATATCTTGTACAATCATAACCTTACCGAGAGATTCTTCACATATCGAGCTCATTAGGCATAAGTTTTACGTACATACCTGTACCAATTAGCAACATACCATGGTCTTTCGTAACGTTAACATTTCCGATATGTTTCTCGTTGAACCGCTTAGAATACTAAAGGATACTCGGGAAATCTCACACACATAGTAATATACCAATGCCATATCCTAGATATGGTCTTACATGGGATCTCATATCGATGCTAATAGCCCAACTATAGTCTTACACGAAATCTCATATCAAAGCCATATCCCAAATATGGTCTTACACGTAATCTTAAATAACCCTAATGTCATGACATTTGTATCCTACCTATTCCTAAGGTTCAATCGGGATTTCTCGTTTGTCGAACTTGTCAATTTCGTTCAAGAGTAAATCACAATTCATATAACAATATAGCAATTAAAGATAAATAACAATGCATTTTTTACATACGAACTTACCTCGGTACAAAAATAGCGAAAATGAACCTAATCGTCAATAACCTTATTTTTCCCCAGATCAAGGTTCGAACCCCTTCTTTCTTGATCTATAATAGTAAACTTAACTTATTTAATTATCACATTGCTCAATTCGGTCCAAAAATCACACTATAGAAAAATTACAGTTTTGCCTCTAAACTTTAATTTATTTACATTTTCCCCTTGGCTCGAAAAATAAAATCTATTCAATTTCTTCGATTCCATAACCTAGCTGATCCTCTTTTGTACTTATAGCAGTCCACATTTTTCATTTAATCACACTTTTACACACATTTTATAATTTTTTTACAAATAGGTCCTTTTGACATTTTCATCAAAAACCACCTAGCAAAAGTTGTTTATCACACATCAAACATGCATAATCCACCATTAGACATAAAAATCCACAAATATCTAACATGGCTCAAACCCTAGACCTTGATTATTCCTTAAATTAATGGTAGAAATAGATAGATCGAGTGATAACGACTTCAAAAATGTAAAGAGCATTAAAAACGGGGCTAGGATGCACTTACAATCAAGCTTGAAAGATGACAAAACCCTAGTTATGGTGTTCTCCCAAGTTTCGGTCAAGGTTGAAGAAACATGAGCAAATTTTGGCTTTATTTTCCCTTTTTATTCTTTTCTCAAAACACTAAAATTCTCTTACCTCATGTCTATTTTTTTCCAACTTAAAGTAGAATGGTGTAATTACCATCTAAGGACCTCTAATTTAAAATCTCATAGAAATTGGACACCTTTAACAAGTAGAACTCAACTTTTGCAATTTTTACAATTTAGTCATTTTGACTAAATTGAGTGCCCAAACGTCAAAATTTTCAAACGAAATTTTCACGAAATCATTCTGTGAAACTGTAGACCATAAAAATATAATAAAAATGAGCTTTGCTGCGTCAGATTTGGGGTCCCGAAACCACTGTTTTGACTAGCCCCAAAATCGGGCTATTACATGGACTTACCCACGAACTATCTGAGATGGGGTAAATTATACCCACATCTAACCACTTGATGATTTCTTTCTTTACCACGTCCTTCATGATGGGTTTCAGTCTTCATTGTCCATCAATTGTCCCTTTCTTGCTATCTTCCAAGATGATCTCGTACATGGATACAGAAGGACTAATGCCGCGAATATCGGCTATGGTCCATCTGATAGCCTTATTGAATTGTTTCAATACTAGGATGAGTTTCTCTTCTTGCTCTATGGTCAATTCTACTGAAACAATCACAGGCAAAGTAGAAGCATTACCCAAATAAACATATTTTAAATGTGAGGGAAATACCTTCAGTTCTAATTTAGGTGGCTCATCAATTGACCTTTTTGGTTGGGCATAATCCCTATTCTCTAACTCCAAAGATTCAAAGCGGGATTGTGGATTAAATCCCCTTTGATTAGCTTCTGGCAAAGCTAAGTGTTCATCCTCCTCTTCATCACTTGGAGGGTCTAATGTCAAAATTTTCTCCAACAGGTCCTCAACAAAGTTAAGTTCCCTTTCCATGATTAATCCCTCTAAATCGGACACTGTAGAAAAATCATCAATTGTGTCAGGAAATCATATAGACTTAAAAACATTAAATGTTACTTGATCGTCCTGAACTCGCATAGTAAGCTCACCCTTTTGCACATCGATAAGGGTCTTTCTAGTTGCTGAGAAAGGTCTTCCTAGGCTGATTGACACTTCTTTATCTACTTAAAAGTCTAGAATAACAAAGTCAGTAGGAAAAATAAATTTTTTTACACCTACTAATATGTTCTTGATTTTTCCTTTTGGATGTGCTAAGGATAGATTTGCTAATTGAAGTGTAACCGCAGTAGGTCTAACTTTACATATCCCTAACTTTCTAAATATAGACATGGGCATCAAGTTGATACTCGCACCCAAATCACGTAGTGCCTTTCCAAAATAAGTTGCTCCAATGTTACAAGCTATGGTAAAACATCCAAGATCTTTCAATTTCGGGGATAGTTTGTCTTGAAGATATGCACTGCATTCCTATGTCAGGGCTACCGTCTCAAATTCTCCTAGTCTTTGTTTTTTAGACAGGATATCCTTCATGAATTTGACGTAGTTTGACATTTGTTCAAGTGCTTCAACCAACGGGATGTTGATATGAAGTTGCTTGAGTACATCTAGAAACTTCTTGAATTGGACTTCCTACTTCTGCTTCTGAAGTCTTTGAGGATAGAGTAGTGGAGGCTTCTTTTATAAAACTGGTTGATTCATCTTTTGTGGCAACTCTGTATCTAACGAAGTTGTTAGTTTATCAGAATTTATTGGCTCAATAATTACCTTATTGGGTTTCACAGATTCAAGTTCTGGTGATATTGGAATCTTAACACTCGGTTGAATTTCCACTGAGTCTTAAGCATCAGCTGGTTCCTCTTCAACTTCGATGGTCTTGAGCTCTAATATCTTTCCGCTCATTAATGTCAACGCTTTACAATGCTCCTTCTCGGGATTTCTCGGATTCTCTGTATCACTAGGTAAAGCACATTGTGGTCGATTTTTAAGTTCAGTAGCAAGTTGACCCACTTGATTCTCCAAATTCCATAGAGTGGTGTCATTTTTTGCCATATATGCCTTCAATAGGTTCTCTAGGCTATTGGAAGGTTCAGCTTGGGTTGGTTTTTAAACTTGTTGAGGGAAAATAGGTGGTTGGGTTTATTTGGGTTATGTATATGTGTTACTGGTTCGAGCCCCTTGGTTACTCCAGGAAAAATTCGGGTGGTTTCTCCACGATGGGTTATAGAAATTAGATTGCAGTCCTTGCTTTCCTCGATTTTGGTTCTGGTTACCTATGTAATACATGGATTCTGGGGTGGATAGACATTCTTTGAATAAATGTCCTTCCCCATAATAGACACAAGCTATACTTTCAAATTGATTGGGTGGCTGAGTTGCAAAACTATTAAACCCATTAGTGGTAAAATTTTTAAGCATTGAGGAAATCGAAGATACCTAAGATGCAAGTGAAGTGAGTTGATCCACTTCATGTATTCCAACGACTCGCCTTCCTGACGATACTCGATTGGTTGGCCATTGATAATTGTTGCTGGCAATCCTCTCGATGATTTCATAAGCCTCGCTATAAGACTTAGAAAGGAGAGCATCGTTAGTAGAAGCATTCATTACCATCATCGTGTGAGCATTTAGACCGTTATAAAATGTTTCATTTTGGATGCAATGAGGGATTCTGTAATGAGGGCACTTCCGTAATAATTCTTCGTACCTTTCCCATGCCTCATACAAGGACTCATCATCCATTTGTTGGAAAGAAGTTATTTTGTTCCTCAACTTAGCATTCTTGCTAGGCGAGAAATGCTTCATGAGGAATTTTTTTGCTAACTCTTGCCTTGTGGAAATCGAATTTGGTGGCAATGAGTTCAACCAGGCTTGAGCTCTATCCCTTAGCGAATATGAGAATAACTTCAATTGTAGCGCATCTTCAGGTACTCTGGCTAACTTGAAAGAATAGCGCACCTCCATAAACGGTCTTAAGTGAAGATGAGGATCTTCGGTAGGCATTCCACTGAATTGGCCACTATCTGAAGCATCTGGAACATGACTGGCTTCAGCTCGAACTGTTGTGCCTCAATTTTGGGTCTCCTAATACCCGGATTAAGATCATGAAACACTGGCACGACATACTGTCTTAAAGCTCTATCCCTATCATCAGTAATAAGGATAGGATTTTGAGCAGGGTTTGCTCTATTTCCTTGATTCAGATTTTCGTAGTTCATCTCTTCGGTCCTTCTTTGACTTGCTTGCCTCATTCGTTGTCCAAAAGTTCTTTCAATCCTAAGGTCTACAGGGAGTAAATCGATAATTTGATCAATACTCACAAACACCTGGAACAAACAAAAAAAAAAGTTAATTAAGTTAAAATTGAACAGAAAAACAAATAAACCAAAATGCAAAATTAAAAAATTCACAAATAACGACTTTTGAAAACAGTCCCTGGCAATGCGCCAAGAACTTGGAACGACGGAAATGTGCATGTGTACACAATCACAACAAGTAATAAAGTGACAAGTAAATGTCGAGTTATCGTATCCACAGTGACTGTGAAAATAATTATTTATGAATGCAATTTTAGAAACACTTTGGTGAAGAAAAATATTTTGGTTTGAAGAGGTGATTAAAAACTAGGATGTTAACTAAGTAAAATAAATAAAAATAAAAATAAAATAAAAGTTCCAATGCACGATTTCAAAAGATGATTTTAATCAAGATGACATAATTATGCTAGATTAATTACATTTCTTAACTTAGAATTATTGAACTCATGTTTATGTTGTTACAAATAAATTCACGACAACTCGGTAATTTGCTAACTTAAGAACATACTTACCTACCAAAATCCATTTATTTCTTAACTATATCTCTATGTCAATTCAACCGATTAAACAAAATTTAATAAATAAATGTGTTAATGCACATACATACTTATGAAATTAAAATAATCTCTTGTACATATATCTATGCCAATTCAAACAATTAATTCAATCTCATAAGCACATAAAAGATTACGTGAAGTAACAATGTATTTCTACCTTGAAACAGTTTAATCATAATAATCTTGCAAGTTATGCAAGGTTAATGTATTGTTAGATACCATTGCTAATTTAACCCTCAGCTATCTTAGATGATTAAACATGCACTAGTTAAGTATCGTGTCAATTAATTACAATTTCAATCTGTTTAAATAACTAATTCGTTACCTTACAATTGTAATGCAAGAATAACTTAGTCATGATTTTACTTAATCAAATATCTTACCGAGGCCTATAACAACACAAACACAATTTTAATGACTCAAGTAGACAAAATGCAATTAACCTAAAATGAATTAAATTTAAGCCATATTAATTAAATTAAACATATCAACATCACAAATATTCATAGACATGTTCATAACAACAACAATAAAATTAAAAAGGATAAGGAACAAGAATAAAATCTGGTGTTTCTCTGAGGCTTGACTAGTTTACTCTGCTCCTCCTCTCTGCTTGTTCTTGTTGAACTGAGGCTTCCACAAACACTTGAATGCAGCTCCAAATGGTGGTTGAAGGACTCTTTTTCAAGAGGTGAAATCAGCAAGGGAAATGGGGAAGGAAATGAAAAACAATGAAGAGAGAAAAGTGAGAGAGAAGTGAAGAATGAATGGTTTTGAAATGTGTTTGAAGTGAGCAGCCAAGGGGGCATTTATGGGTTGAGAAGGCTTCTAAAAATATAAAATATTAGCAGCCATAGAGTCCCCCAATGGACTGCCACACATGTGGCAAGTTTGAAGGTTTCAGACTTGCTATTTTAAGGTAGGGGCAAATCTAGAAAGGCATAAATAGTGGAGGGCTTTGAATGCAAATTAAAGGAGTCTTCAAGGGCTATTTTGCAAGCCAAATAATCAGCCAAACAAGCTGATTGGGCCAGCATGTGGGACGGTTTTGGGCTGCCCAATGCTCGGTTGGATCGGTTTTCCCGGTTCAGCTCAATTGAGCCCTTTTTCATAATTAATTAACAATAATTTATTTAACCCAAATTAAATTGGATTAAAATTAAAATTAATTATATTATGAATTAATATTCATAATTTAGATCATCTTTGGCTGAAAAATTTATTCGCCTTGATGCTTCAAAATCGCTTCTCTATTTTGTGCTTCTAGTAGTGTTTGCCGAGCCGTTTTTCGCCCTTTGTGCGAATTTGTCAAAAATGATCAAAATTATCAAAATTTATTATAAAATTAATTAAAATTTGACATGTTAATAATTTAAGTACAATTTAATTATTTTATAATAATTAATATTTTTCGATAAGAATTTTACCGAAATTGCATGAATTTGAGTTTAAAAGGGTATGAAAATTAAAATTTTGAAAATCAACCCAGTTTGTGATATTTATTGCAATAAACCTAGACTAGACTGAATTCGTACTCGTGTTTTTAGATAGGCAAATCCTTCTCGTTCTTGGCTTTCAACTAAACAATCTTCTCTGCTATTCTCAAACCACGAATTGCTTTGAGTATGGGCTCGAACAAATTGAATCAAACACAAAACTAGAAATATTTTTTTTACTTTTATTGGGAAAGTAAATCTCTCTTAGATAGTGACTACCGTCAGACGTGCGGATGTCTCGACTAGAAATACTGAAGCAAATATATATGATTAAACAACAATGTCCACAATTATATGGGTCAAATTGTAATATAGTAAAGAATATTACAATGAAACACTCCGTGAAGCATTCCGAGGATCGTACCCAAGGGAGGTTGAATTAAACTTAAATTAGTTTCCTGCACTAACAGGGCTAAATAGTACTGCTCTAAAAATAATATTATGAATAAGCAAATTCAAATTGATTAACCAAAATAACATAAATTATCTAAAATGAAGACAATCAAATAACAATTGAAATGAATTCCAATTAAATAGATAGAAGATTAACTCACTTCAGTGTTCCTAATGAACTTCAGAACTCATATTTTATCAATTTAGCTATTAATTAACCAATTATTACCTCTCGGCCTCTAACTAATTAACTAATCGATCAATACACGCTTATCTCTCGACCTCACTTTCTTGATCAGGATAAATTATGATTTACTTGGTAAACATATCTCTCGATCTCGTTTACCCTAAATTACTTCCTAGGGTTGTCACTTTCTAGGGTTTAATCACACATAATTTAAACCAACTAACTCGAATTTACACTTTAGTTCATCTGTTAATTAGTAACACATCCGTTCGTTAATCCCCTTAAGGAAACTAGCCACTCATGGATCTAGATGCAAGAATCCCTAAACTCATACTCAACATACAAAATAATAACTTAAATAAAAGAAGGGAATAAGAAATAAATCCGTTTCGATGTCAATTTGTGCCTGAAATTTGGTTTTCTTTAACAGTTGGGAAGAGAATTTTGATTGCGATTGGAAACCAAAGAGAAATAAATAGAAACTATTAAATTTACAGCTTGGATCGAAATCGAATCCAAGTTAGACAAGCATAAAAATTGTTTTTAGGACTAAATTGAAAGAAAATAAAACTTAAATAATAACCTAAAACTAACTAAGTCGCTCACTTGGCCAAGCCTCCTAAAATGAGGTTAAACATGCTTATTTATAGAGTTTATGCTCTGACCTAATTAGGTTAATTAGCAGCCCAAAAATCTGATTACATTACATTGTGTGGAATATAATACCCATAATTAAAATTTTTAATCGTCGCCTAATGTTGCGACACCATAGGACCGGTGTTGCGACACTGCCTTTTGAATGGGAATCATGCGGCTTTGAAGTTTGGTGTTGCGATGCCACTTCTCGGTGTCACGATGCTACACTCATCCTTCATCTTCTAGGCCCGCAAGCAGCGTCTTACACTCTAAACGGAGCTGTTAAATCATCCCTAGGCCCATATTGGCCCATTAGGTCATGACATTACTCAAAATTGCATAAAAATGCTTATTTTGCATAAATTAAACCTAAGATAACAAAAATTGAAAACAAAATAAAAACATAAAACACTAGAAAACAAGCTCGTTAAGTGCCAGGAAGACCTTAATTTGCCACAACGAATTGTGGTAGATTAGATAAAAACTGGTAGAATTGCAATTCTCAGAAAATGTAATTTATTCTTAAAATAAATTTCCACTACTTTTTGTTAGAATAGAAATATTAAAAATTTTAGAGAAACTTCTATTTTTCTCTTTCAGTTGGTGTGATTTGAAACATACCAGTGCCACGTATAAGAAGAGTTAATAGGATCTTGGTTGAAGTGGTAGTGTAACACCCTATACCCGACCGATCGTCGGGTCCAGGTACCATGTGTCACAAGTAACCCAAATTACTTAACAAAATTTCTAACCTGAGTTACTTACGAACTTAGACGATACCAAATTATACACCCACTTTTCTTACTATTCAACTTTATTCAGTTCCCTAGATAGCAGCAAATTTCAAAAGTTTAAACTTTCATTATATTCTATATCATACAAGTACTAAGTTCTTGTAACATCCTGAATAATTGGGTCTGTGCATTTTATGGGTTTGAATGCTTAAAATATTAATTTGAGAATTTGAGGTACAATTGGGGCTCAAATTGGGCTGAGGCCTTGTTTTAAATATTTTGTTTAGACACTCTAAGGGCTTAAATTAAAGTTTTAGTAGTTTAAGTGACATGTTGGGCTTGTGGCCCAGCAACTAGGAGCACAGTAGAAGGGAGCTATAAGTGGCATCACTTCTGTATGATAAAGGCCCAAATTGTGGCAGCTTAAAGCCCAAGTTTTAGGGCAAAATTTCGGCACTTAAAGGGAGCTATAGGGGGGACGACACAAGGCTAGTTTTTAGGGATTTTTAAGGTCTATTTTATGTTTGATTATAAGGATAATTAGGCAGATAATAAAGAGAGGAATTAGGGCTAGTTTTGAGGAGATAACAGATCAAAGATAGGAGCCATCTTTAGGTGATTAATGCTAGCCGAAACTTTGAGGAATTGGAAAGAAAAGGGGCATTCGGTTTTGGCTTAAGGTGTATGTGCCAAATTCTAGCTATTCATTCTTCTCTTTTCTGCCGAAATCTCTGGTAAAGCCCTCATATTCTCTCTGCCGAAATTTCTACCCTATTCTTTCTCTCTTCTCTTTTTCTTCAGTTAGTCGAATCTTTAAGTCTCTCCTTGCTCTCTTTTCTCTTTTCTTTCTAGCCGAAACCATATCAGTTCATCTCTCCGGGATTTTCATAAAAAGCCAAAATCACTAAGATCTCACCTCCTGAAGTTGCCGAATTTCCTTTAGTGGAGACTGCTTGTGCCAAAATATGAAGGAAATAATAGGTAAGTATTGATTTCGGGATTTCAATGTTTTTCGGCTTTTCAAGGTCCCTAGCCGAATGGCTATTTAGAAACTAATCCTTTATTTCACTCTTATTTTCGGTACTCCGGGATTTGAAGAAGGAGTCAATCGCATAGATCTCTAAGTTGTAGAATCGTGTTACTTCCTAGATTTCAAGGAGAGGCCTATTTTCACATCTTTCTGGCTTTTTGAAGCAAAGTGTAGATCGATTTAGCAAGGGTATCTACATTAATCAGGTGTGTAATGCTCCACACCATCTAGATCTGTTTGATTAATATATGATTATAAGTTTTATATGTTTTGATAAATGCCGAAATCCTGGCATAATGATGGAAACCCAAAGAGGGTAAAAGCAAATCACCAAGTTAGTGAATGTTCTGATTAAATGATATAAGAATATTGATTTTATGTGATTGCATGGGTTGGGTTTGATGAAAGGAGGAAGTTATATGTTGTAGCGGTTTTTACTGTGATCTGTGTAGCGGTATTTACCGTGATCTGTTGTAGCAGCTTTTGCCGTGATCTATTGTAGTGGCTACGGCCATGATCTGATGATGAGCAGCACGATTGCCATCAAGGCGTGTAGCGGTGTGGGTTGATTGTAGAAATCCCCAATGGTGTGAATGGCTGGTATGGGGGAGTGTAGCGGATGGACACCTAGGATATGGGTTGGGCTTTGCATATTATTTTTGTTATGTATATTAATTTTGATTATTTTGTTTTATTGGGCTAAAGCCCAAATCTAATGTTGCATGAGGGTTGCACACTGAGTCTCGCGACTCACTCTTTTAATTTAACTATCTCAGGTGACACCTAGTGCATCGGACCGGGCTGGAGAGGAGAGCAGGGTGGCCATGCAAAAGTGCAATTGGGTTCAGTTAAAAGACTTTAGTTCATTATTTTCTATATTTATTTAATGGGTTTTAAATATGGTTGTAATAAGGCCACGGGCCACTAGACTATTATTCTTGTTTTGGGTTTTATGTTGGGCTTTTATTACTGGGCTTTTAAGTTTTATGTTTTCAATTAAGACAAGACTTGTATGAAATTTCAGTTTTCATTTAAAATCCACCAAGATAATTTATGACTTAATATTTTATTCTTTAATGAATTATTAAGCTTTCGAAATAAAGGTGTAAACCTAGTAATTGTTTTCCAAAATGTGACATGTTTTGTAGAATCTCTTAAGTGACATACCAGATCCGGTTGTAATGTTTGGGCCGGGTTTAGGGTGTTACAAATTGGTATCAGAGCCCGGTTCAAAACTCGGCTCTGGGGGTTTTGGGGCTCAAAACGTTTTCTAAAAATGGGCTTTTGAAACATGCATATTTTTAAATGATAACAGGTATGTTAGCTCAGCATGGCACCTGCGTCTCCGGCCCAAGTCCGCCAGGTAAGTACCCTAAACCATTTTGTGATCTATATGTGGGCTTGATGGGCTTATTGGGACATAGATTAATTAGATTAGAACTTGATGGACTCTAGGCCTAGCTTAAACCACTTCTTAAATTTCATAAGACTTAACCTCATTAAACAAACTCGTAAATAAGTCGTAAGGCTTGGGTGTGGCAACAGGCATACGCATGTCTAGGATTGAATCCGGAAGAGCCTGGTATTTAAGCAGTCCTAGTGACTCACCTCCTCTTCACTGGAATCCTACCTGGTGCGGAGTGACTGTTCACCTTAGCCGAGTTAGGGTGTGGTAATAGACATACGCATGTCTAGGAGTGGATTCAGGGAGAGCTTGGTATTTAAGCAGTCCTAGCAACTTACCTCCTCTTCACTAGAATCTTACCTGGTGCGTAGTGACTATTCACCCTAGCTACGAGGATTTGTTGATGGGCTAAACCTTGTAATTAAAACCCGAAAGGGACCAGCCACCCTATTTGAAAAAAATTTTCTCAAGTTTTGTAAAAAAAAAATTTTCAAAATACATTTGACTTATGAAAAATTTCCAATCAACCATGTTTTGAACACTTTACCTGAAAAACCTCATGTTTACAAGAGTAACCTGGACTATGAAACTAGATTTACCAAAAGTACCCCTTCTTTTTTTAAAAAAAAAAAAACACAACAACAGCAACAACAAAATATCCAAGGTTCGTAAAAATTACCAAATTACCCTTGTTTTGCAAAATGACCAAAATATCCCTGGTTTGTAAAAATTACCAAATTACCCCGGATTTCAAAATTTCTGAAGTACCCCAGAATTTCAAAATTTCTGAAATACCCCCGAATTACAAAATTACCGAAATACCCCTAGATTGCAAAATTACCAAAATACCCTTATTTCACAAAATCACCAAGGAACCCTATTTTGGAAAATTTCGAAAATACCCCTGTAGGATAAAATTACAAAAATGCCCCTGGGTAGTGAAACAACAACAACACTTTTCTGTGATGAACGTAAGTTCATGGATGCTCTTTGTATGATGATTGAATGTATGTGTTTACTATAGGATACGAACTTGAGACTAAATGGTGTATGCAAATTCGAAAGAACTACTCTTAAAGCTATTCATAAGATTGTTTGTGATTAAACAGTGGAAGAAAACTAATGATTCATAAAATTCTTAATCAGATAAACGCCAATCGGAAGAATGAGTACAAGGGGTCGAGGACATCCGCCGCGTGGATGCGGTAGGGGTAGGATGACCTTATTTGAGCCAGTAGGGTTTGGCCACGGATCAGGAAACGAAATGCCGGATCCTCCAACTGTGGAGGAGGAATTTCAGGATCAGACTGCTGGAGATGACGTGGTATCACAAGCGATGCTGCGGGTGCTCGAAAGAGTTGCTGGAGTAGGCATGGGCACAGGAGCCCGGAAATCTGTATCGCAACGGCTTAAGGCCAATGGGGCAGAAGTGTTTAGGGGAGTTTCTGGCGTAGCCCCTAACACAGCTGAGTATTGGATGGAAGCGACTGAGCGCATAATGGATGATTTGGACTTCACAGTGGAGGAGAAGTTGAGAGGGGTCGTGTCTCTTCTTCGAGACGAGGCCTACCAGTGGTGGCGCACGGTGGAAGAGGGTACTGCTGCAGATCAGATTGACTGGGACTTCTTTAAGGAGTCATTCCAGGGGAAGTATGTTGGGGCCAGTTATATGGATGCACAAAGGAAAGCATTCTTGAACCTGGTGCAGGGAAGTAAGTCTGTGGTGGAATATGAGGCAGAGTTTCTACGCTTGAGCCGCTACGCTCGGGGAATGGTAGCAACGGAGTATGAACGTTGTGTTCGGTTTGAGGATGGGCTGCGAAATGAGTTAAGGGTTCTGATAGCACTGCAGCGAGAGAGAGTTTTTGCGATAAGGTTAAAATAGCTGAGGATGTGAAACGGGTTGAGAGACAAGAAAGAGATAAGGAACAGGGTAAGAGTAAGAGAAGTTTTGGGCCATAAAGAGCATTTGGGAATTTTCAGAAAAAGCCTAGGACTGATGGGCCAGCTCGTGCTCTGACGGGCCAGAATCGAGCATGTTCTACATGTGGGAGGACGCATTATGGGGAGTGCAGAATGAAAATTGGTGGATGCTTTAGGTGTGGATCCACAGAACATCTAATTAAGGACTGTCCTCAGATGGATCGGGTACAGCCAGCGGGCTGAGGTTCTGATCAGGCTAGGAGAGGTGATCAGCCTGGACCAAGGGGCCGTGGCCCAGGTAGAGGAGGAAATGGGGCTAGACGAGGTCGTGGAGCACCTGGTAGAGGTGCAGGTAATGTAGACACAAGGTAGTCGGGGCTAGTTTATGCAGTTCATCGACAGGAAGATGGTGACGCACCGGATGTCATAACCGGTACGTTTCTTATTGCTGACAACCCTTTTCTTGCTTTGATTGATATTGGGTCAACCCATTCCTACGTTGTATGTTCGGTATCTGAGACCTTAAGTGTAGACTCTGAAACAACCACTAGGAAAATGACCATGGTTAGTCCCCTAGGACAATCTAGGGTAGTGGACAAGCTATTTAAGGATGTACCGTTAGAGACTCAAGGGGTAGTGTTTCTGGCAGACTTAATGGAATTGCCATTTGGAGAGTTTGATCTTATTCTAAGAATGGATTGGTTGACTAAGCATCGTGCTAAGTTGGATTGTGGAACCAAGTGTGTGGTGTTGAGTACCTCGGAAGGCGGGGAGGAGGTTGTGTTAGGAGAAAGAAGGAACTATTAGTCCAACGTAGTATCGGCATTGAAGGCTGTTAAGATGATTCGGTAAGGATGCAGCGCATTCCTAGCTTTTGTTAGTACTTTGGATGCTAAGGACGTGACTGTCAATGAGGTTTGAACAGTCAAGGATTTCACGGATGTCTTTCCGGAGGAGTTGCCAGGATTACCCCCGGATCGCGAAGTGGAGTTTGGAATAGAGCTACTCCCGGATACGGCTCCGGTATCTATCACTCCTTATCGAATGGCGCCGAAGGAGCTGGTGGAGCTTAAAGCTCAGATCTAGAAGCTTTTGGATCGAGGATTTATCCGACAGAGTGTGTCTCCATGGGGAGCGCCGGTCCTATTCGTGAAGAAGAAGGATGGATCCATGCGTATGTGCGTGGATTATCGTCAACTGAATAAGTTGACGATAAAGAATAAGTACCCATTACCAAGAATCGACGACTTGTTCGATCAACTAAAAGGAGCTTTGGTCTTTTCTAAGATCGACCTAAGGTCGGGTTATCATCAGTTAAAGGTGAAGGAAAGGGACATTCATAAGATGGCGTTTCGAACACGCTATGGTCATTTTGAGTTCTTGGTAATGCCGTTCGGTTTGACGAACGCGCCAGCAGCATTTATGGATATGATGAACCTGGTGTTTCAACCTTACCTTGATCGGTTCATGGTAGTGTTCATCGACGATATTTTGGTTTACTCCAAATCCGAGGAGGAGCATGATGCACATCTTCGTGTGGTGTTGCAAATTCTGAGGGTGAAGCAGTTGTATGCGAAGTTCAGCAAGTATAGTTCTGGCTAAAAGAAGTGACTTTTTTAGGGCATGTAGTTTCCGCAGAGGGGATTAGGGTAGACCCTCAGAAGATAGAAGCTGTGTTAGATTGGAAACCGCCGAAGTCTGTGGTAGAAATTCGAAGTTTTTTGGGATTAGCAGGGTATTACAGGAGATTTGTTGAGGGGTTTTCTTCAATAGCGGCACCTTTAACTAAGTTGTTAAGGAACGGGGAATTGTTTGTGTGGTCTGACAAACAGCAGGAGAGCTTTGAAAAGTTGAAGAGAATCCTGACGGAAGTGCCAGTGTTAATTCAGCCAGAGGCAGGAAAGGAATTTACCGTTTATTGTGATGCGTCACACATAGGTTTAGAGTGTGTGCTGATGTAAGATGGAAAAGTTGTTGCATATGCATCTCGACAGTTGAGACCGCATGAGTTGAACTACCCTACGCATGATTTGGGATTGACGACGGTAGTGTTTGCTTTGAAGATTTGGAGGCACTACCTGTACGGGGAGAAGTCGGTAATTTACACCGACCATAAAAGTCGAAGTATCTCCTTACTCAGAAGGAGTTAAATTTAAGACAACGTAGGTGGATCGAGCTTTTGAAGGATTATGATTGCTCGATCGAATACCATCCGGGTAAGGCGAATGTGGTGGCAGATGCGTTAAGTCGTAAGGTAGTATCAGAACTAAGAGCGATGTTCGCCCATCTGAGTTTATTTGGCGACGGGAGTTTGCTAGCTGAGATGCAAGTGAAGTCGACATGGGTGAGTCAGGTTAAGGATAAACAGTTAGTGGATGATGTCTTAAGTACTCGAATCCGACAAGTGCAGGAGGGTGAAGTAGAGGACTACAGTTTGAACAATGATGGAGATTTGTGTTTCCGTGGGAAGGTTTGTATGCCAAAAGATGAGGAGTTAAGGCAGATGATTCTGCGGGAATCGCATAATAGCCCCTATACTATGCATCCTGGAGGAGTTAAGATGTATCGGGATTTGCAGGAACAATTCTAGTGGCCAGGTTTGAAGCGAGAAGTTACGGAATATGTGGGGAAATGTTTGACGTGTCAGCAAGTCAAAGCTGGACATCAAGTGCCTTCGGGATTATTGTAGCCGGTGAAAATTCCCCAATGGAAATGGGAAAGAATCACGATGGATTTTGTTAGTGGGTTACCTCTTACACCCACTAAGAAGGATTCGATTTGGGTAATCGTGGATCGGTTGACGAAGTCTGCCCATTTCATACCGGTTCGTGTGGACTTTTCTCTACAAAAGTTGGCTAAGTTGTACGTAGCTGAGGTCGTAAGATTACATGGTGTACCGGTGTCGATCATATCGAATAGGGACCCTAGGTTCACGTCACGATTTTGGAAGGCTCTTCATCAAGCAATGGGAACCAGGTTAGACTTTAGTACCACTTTTCACCCACATACTGATGGTCAGTCTGGAAGGGTAATTCAGATCTTGGAGGATATGCTAAGGGGTTGCATCATTGATTTTAGGGGTAGTTGGGAGGAGTATTTACCCTTGGCTGAATTCACGTACAATAATAGTTATCAAGCTAGTATTCAGATGGCACCGTATGAAGCATTATATGGAAGGAGATGTCGTACCCCAACTTGTTGGACGGAGTTGGGTGAACGTCAGGTGTTGGGTCCGGAGTTAGTTTTGGAAACAGAAGAGAAAGTTAAGTTAATACGGACTCGGTTGAAGGAAGCGTCTGATCGGCAGAAGTCTTATACGGATCTAAAGCGGAAGGAGGTGGAATTTGCAGTAGGAGATCAAGTCTTTTTGAAGGTATCTCCCTGGAAGAAGGTAATGAGGTTTGGATGGAAGGGTAAGTTAAGTCCCCGGTTTATTGGACCTTATCGGGTATTGGAACGTGTGGGCCCAGTGGCTTATCGATTGGAGTTGCCTTCAGAGTTGGAGCAGATACATGACGTGTTTCATATCTCGATGCTAAGACGTTATTGTTCTGATCCATCGCATGTGGTGACGATGGAAGAGATTGAAGTAAGGCCGGATTTATCCTTTGAGGAGGAACTAGTGCAAATCTTGGATCGAGACGTAAAAGTGCTGAGAAGGAAGTCCGTCCTTTTGGTCAAAGTTTTGTGACGAAATCACGGCGCAGAAGAGGCGACGTGGGAGCCAGAGGATGTTATGCGACAGCAATTTCCCCATCTCTTTTGATTAGGTAAATTTTGAGGACGAAATTTATTTTAAGTAGGGTAGAACTGTAACATCCTGAATAATTGGGTCTGTGCATTTTATTGGTTTGAATGCTTAAAATATTAATTTGAGAATTTGAGGTACAATTGGGGCTCAAATTGGGCTGAGGCCTTGTTTTAAATATTTTTTTTAGACACTCTAAGGGCTTAAATTAAAGTTTTAGTAGTTTAAGTGACATGTTGGGCTTGTGGCCCAGCAACTAGGAGCACAGTAGAAGGGAGCTATAAGTGGCAGCTTAAAGGCCCAAATTTTGGCAGCTTAAAGCCCAAGTTTTAGGGCTAAATTTCGGCACTTAAAGGGAGCTATAGGGGGGACGGCACAAGGCTAGTTTTTAGGGATTTTTAAGGTTTATTTTATGTTTAATTATAAGGATAATTAGACAGATAATAAAGAGAGGAATTAGGGCTAGTTTTGAGGAGATAACAGATCAAAGATAGGAGTCATCTTTAGGTGATTAATGCTAGCCGAAACTTTGAGAAATTTGAAAGAAAAGGGGCATTCGGTTTTGGCTTAAGGTGTATGTGCCAAATTCTAGCTATTCATTCTTCTCTTTTCTACCGAAATCTCTGCTAAAGCCCTCATATTCTCTCTGCCGAAATTTCTACCCTATTCTTTCTCTCTTCTCTTTTTCTTCAGTTAGTCGAATCTTTAAGTCTCTCCTTGCTCTCTTTTTTCTTTTCTTTCTAGCCGAAACCATATCAGTTCATCTCTCCGGGATTTTCATAAAAAGCCAAAATCACTAAGATCTCACCTCCTGAAGTTGCCGAATTTCCTTTAGTGGAGACTGCTTGTGCCGAAATATGAAGGAAACAATAGGTAAGTATTGATTTCAGGATTTCAATGTTTTTCGGCTTTTCAAGGTCCCCAGCCGAATGGCTATTTAGAAACTAATCCTTTATTTCACTCTTATTTTCGGCACTCCGGGATTTGAAGAAGGAGTCAATCGCATAAATCTCTAAGTTGTAGAATCGTGTTACTTCCAGAATTTCAAGGAGAGGCCTATTTTTACATCTTTCCGGCTTTTTGAAGCAAAGTGTAGATCAGTTTAGCAAAGGTATCTACATTAATCAAGTGTGTAATGCTCCACACCATCTAGATCTGTTTGATTAATATATGATTATAAGTTTTATATGTTTTGATAAATGCCGAAATTTCGGCATAATGACGGAAACCCAAAGAGGGTAAAAGCAAATCACCAGGTTAGTGAATGTTCGGATTAAATGATATAAGAATATTGATTTTATGTGATTGCATGGGTTGGGTTTGATGAAAGGAGGAAGTTATATGTTGTAACGATTTTTACTGTGATCTGTGTAGCGGTATTTACCGTGATCTGTTGTAGCGGCTTTTGCCGTGATCTGTTGTAGTGGCTACGGCCATGATATGATGATGAGCAGCACAACTGCCATCAAGGCGTGTAGTGGTGTGGGTTGATTGTAGAAATCCCCAATGGTGTGAATGGCTGGTACGGGGGCGTGTAGCGGATGGACACCTAGGATATGGGTTGGGCTTTGCATATTATTTTTGTTATGTATATTAATTTTGATTATTTTGTTTTATGGGGCTAAAGCCCAAATCTAATGGTGCATGAGGGTTGCACACTGAGTCTCGCGACTGACCCTTTTAATTTAACTATCTCAGGTGACACCTAGTGCATCGGACCGGGCTGGAGAGGAGAGCAAGGTGGCCATGCAAAAGAGCAATTGGGTTCAGTTAAAAGACTTTAGTTCATTATTTCTATATTTATTTAATGGGTTTTAAATATGGTTGTAATAAGGCCACGGGCCACTAGACTATTATTCTTGTTTTGGGTTTTATGTTGGGCTTTTATTACTGGGCTTTTAAGTTTTATGTTTTCAATTAAGACAAGACTTGTATGAAATTTCAGTTTTCATTTAAAATCAACCAAGATAATTTATGACTTAATATTTTATTCTTTAATGAATTATTAAGCTTTCGGAATAAAGGTGTAAACCTAGTAATTGTTTTCCAAAATGCGACATGTTTTGTAGAATCTCTTAAGTGACATACCAGATCCGGTTGTAGCGTTTGGGCCGGGTTTGGGGTGTTACAGTTCTTACAATCACTCTCCCTTATTAAGCGTGAATAATTATTTATAATAACTTGAAACTTAAGACTTTACTACGGATACACTCAATTAATCCCCAGGGCATGGCCTTTAAATTTTCCCATCTATATGCATGATACAACTACCACCATTCACATAGACTTGGCGATGTCTGGCTTGATCCCTCCACATGATCCTTGAGTCATCCATTAACCCTGCATATACGACAGTACATTTGAAAGTTCAGATGAACTTAGTGAGATCCTATACCGCAGTATTCACAAAACTCTTAAATTTTCGGGTAAATAAGAATTTATGCACAGAATTAAAACTCCCTAAGTATCTTAAGAAACTCCGCAGATTTTTTGAGTGTAGCCGATGCCTTGCGTTCTCTGAGCTAACTATTGGCTGACACATCCATTGGTTTAGTCATAAGTGTGCTCTTCCAAGTAACAATTTCTTCTGGGACATGACCCTATCCTTGTAATAGCCCGTTTTTAGTAGTGCCGGGAATAATGATTTCGAGACCACGATTCTAAAAAGTGAGTCACCATTTAAATATTTATTTAATGTTTATGAGTATTTTTTAGGGTCGCATTAAAATTTGGTTAAGAAATTTTATTGCTTAAATAGTTAATTAAGTAAAAAGGGCTAAATTGTAAAAGATGGAAAAGTTTATTTCTATTGGTTAAAAGGGCCAAATAGATTTGAAGAGGTAAATTAAAGGACCTATATGGTAATTATACCATTTGATATCATACTGGACGATTTTGGGTGATTAAATGGATGAACTTTGGTTAATTTTTAAAGGACAAATTGCTAAATTAGTAAGTTAATAACAGAAACTAATAGAAAAAAAACAAGGGGTCATCTTCTTTCTTTAGAATTGAGAACCGAAAAATCCACGACAGGGCTTTGACGGTTCGGTCAAACATATTCTTTGCATGCATGTGTTTTTTAGGTTAGTTTTTAGTGATTTTTATGTTTTTGTTACCATATTAGCTTAATCTAGCTAGCCTAGGGGCCAATTCATAAATTCATTAAAATTTTAGGGGCTTTCCATGAATGAATTGAATGTGTTTTGAACTTAGTTGATTATTAAGGTTGGTTGGTGAATAAGAATATTTTGTATAGTAATTTTAACTAGTTTTGAGAATAATGACTAGTTAGTTTTGAGAATAATTTAACTAGTTATAATTTCGAAAGTGGCATGGTTAGTTGGTAATATTCAAATGTTTAGGAGTTGTAGAAGGGCTATGTAACAGTCCGTTTTTAGTCAAATCGGAAAAGTGGTTTTGGGACCATAAATACGAGGTTAAAATATTTATTTTATTATTATTTTAATGTTAACAGCATGATTGAGTGATTGTGTGAAAATTTCGTTAAGAAATTTTATCGTTTGAATGGTTAATTTGATAAAAAGGACTAAATCGTGTAATGTGTAAAAGTGGAGTTCTATTAGCTAAAAGTATCTAATAGCTATAGAACCTTACAGTAAAGGTCTTTATGTTGTAATTACACCATTATTGGTTTGAGTGGACAAATATGGACAAGTATTAAATGATTTTTAAGTTTTATAACAAACGTTAAAATAGTAATTAATAAATAATGGTTAATAAAATAAAACAAAGCCAAATTTGCTTCATCTTTTTGCCATTACTGAAAATACATGAACAAAAACACAACTTTAGGGGTTTGAAGCATTCGGTCACTTTGGAGCTTAATTATCAAGAAAGGAGAAATACGAACTTAGATCGGGGAAAGAACAAAGTTACAGAATAGTGGACTCGATTTGTCGTTTTAGCAACCGAGGTAAGTTCGTATGTTATAGTTTCATTTCAAATGTATTTTATATGCTTTGATATAGCATAAATTGCGATTATGTGACTACGGACAAGTTTGGAAATGATTCGACGATGATTCGACAGTTGGAATCTCGGTTGAACCTTAGGAATAGTTTAGGATACTAGTGACATGTCATTAGGGGATACAATGTGTTGTCTTTGGGCCAAGATATAGCACTTTGCGTGCGAGATAAACCGATTTGGCATCGGGCCATGCATATCGGCTGATTTGGCTTCGGGCCATGATATTAGTACTTCGAATAAGTTACCTTGATTTGGCTTCAGGCCATGGTATAGGTACTTATCGTGTGAGACCCTTGAGTATCCAATTTCTATTTTGAATGGTTCAACGGGTAATGAAAGATGAGAATGTCTATTAGAATTGTACAAGATATTACAGGTATGTGTATAAACTATTTTAGCATTGAATCGAGAAAATGATGATGAAAGTATACAATTTTGTGAATGATTATTTGAAAGGTTTGTTAGCTAATATAAGCTATATGTTGTTGTATTCAAATTATTCAATTATATTTATGTGATTGCATTAAGTTTATTTCATACGAGCTTACTATGCTTTATAGCTTACTTTGTGCATTTTTCCGTGTTTTATAGTGATATCGAAGCTAGCTCGGATTCAGGGATCGTTGGAGATCGTTTCACAGTACCACCTATCACTTAGTACCTTTGAACTTTGGTATTTTAAGTATATGGCATGTATAAGTATTTTGAGTCATTTTGATTATGGATTGATAATGGTTTTGGTCATTTGTAATAGCTTGTAAATGTATATGTTTTGGTTTGTAAATATAGCCATGAGATTTGGCTTAATTTGGTGGATTTATTTTTGTGCTTATATATGCATATACGGTTGATATTTAGTTCATGGATGGATATGTGAATGACCTATAATATTAGGTTTGTGGAATTGGCACCATGCTTGTGAATTGGTACAAAATGATGTATGTTAGGTAAAGGTTTAACTAGTTGATTAGTATATGTATTTTGGTATGTTTTGGTTAAGTAAAATTTAAGGTATAAGCATGTTGGTTGCAAGTATTGAAAATGGTATGAATTAACCTTGATTGTGGCTAAATTGGATGTTTATTTATACTATGGATTGGTTTCATTTTGTTTTTTTAGGTGAGCATAAGTGTGGGTGGCAAATTGGCTTGGTAAATAGTTTATTATTGTCCACACGGGCAGAGACACGGGCGTGTGTCAGCCGTGTGTGACACACAATCATGTTACATGGTCGTGTGTTCCTTGGTGTTGAAATTAAAACCAAGTCAGTATGTTTCACACGGCCTCACACACGGGCGTGTGACTTGGCCGTGTGGCATAAGTTAGTATACCCTACAGGATTGGCACGACCTAGTACACGAGCATGTATGGCCATTTTTAGGGCACACAGGTGTGTGTCGGCTGTGTGACCCAAGTTAGAGAGTTACACGGGGTCAGATACGGGCTGGGACACGACCATGTGCTCCCATTTCGAATGTCCGCACGGCTTGTGACATGGGCATGTCTGGTGGCTGTGTGAGACACACGGCCTGGCCATACGGGCGTGTTTCCTTTGTTTCGTGAAAGTTTCTTAAGTTAACGGTTTAGTCCCGAACCACTCCCAATGTATGTTTTGGGCCTCGTAGGCTCGCATTAGGGACAAATTTTTTGATATCGAATGATGATTGTATGAAATGGTTAAGTGTATGATAAAAGTATGTACAAATGTGTTATAAGTCCGGTAATACTCTGTAACCCTATTCCGGCGTTCAATACGGGCGAGGGGTTTTACAGGCTATAAGGAAATTCGACAGTAATGTTTTTAGGCTATTGTGGAAATTTTGTAAGTTTTTACATAAGGGTTAAATTGAATAAAAGGTAAAAGTCTAGGGTATAAATGTAAAATTTCATTAAATGGTTAAGTGCATAAATGTAAGTGTTTTAAGATGCTTAATTTGGTTAATTGAATTAATTTATTATATATAGATCAAAAAACTGACAAGTCTGTTGATAAATGGGGGAAAGGAAAATAGTTGAGTAATCGTCATTGCGTATCATTAGCTACCGTGCTCTAGTAAGTTCGCATTACTATTCCTATGTTTATAATGTTTTTTTATTACTACATGCTTACTTATAATTATATTTAATGTTTTTTTATTATCTATTGAATTATTAGAAAATAAATAATAAATGAATATAATAAGTACGAGATGTACTTGATTTTAGTAGGCTTTGAGCCGGTGATTAGTTAGCAGGCTTTGAGCCAGTGTTTATTTAGAAAGCTTTGAGCTGTTGATTATTTAGTAGACCTTGAGCCAGCGATTATTTAGCAGGCTTTTAGCCAATGTTTATTTAGCAAGCTTTGAGCCGGTGATTGTTTAGCAAGCTTTGAGCCGATGTTTATTTAGCAGGCTTTGAGCAGACGGATATTTAGCAGGTGCTAAGTACCGGTGATACAGACCGTAACGATGGCTTGAGATCCTACATGTGTTGTGGATAATCTGAAGCTTGTGTGAGCAGTATCGTGAGTTTGTTAAAGTTCTACAGTTAACTCGAATAAGTGTTATTCTTTTAATTTTTTGAAAAGAGATGTTATTATAATAATGACTTGGTTTATAATCATTTATCATGTGGTATCTTAATGATATAAATTATTCATGTCTAATTGTTTCGGAAAGGTGAAACGATAGTACATTGGCTAGAATTGTTTGTTTCATGCTTTGTGTGTTTTATAATTAAGTAAAAAGGTATGTGATGTTTGTTTTAGGAATTTACTAACCTATATGAAAGCTTACTTTATTTGGTTGTATGTCTTTGTAGGTTGTCAGACTTTTATTGTTGATTGGAAGTCATTATCGGTAGTTATTCTTTAATTTTGGCCTGGTGATAAATGGCATGTATATATGATGTTATGTTAAGGTTGGAAATGTTTTGGCATTTTGGTTGTAAATTCCTTTATGTATAAAGTGGATATATGCATTGTGAATTTGACCCTTTTTGGTAACTTGTAGAAATGGTCATGTTGAAATGGTATTTAGGATTATTCATTATGGTTGAATGGATTTAATGAATGAACTTTGTGAGCTATAAATGATGGCGTTGGTTTAATTTTTGACTTGAGGTGTCAATGGTTTGGCACTTAGGTTCTATGTTTTGCTATGTTTTGAACTTGATTGAATGCATTTGAAGTTATAAAAATGTTTGGTTTTAGGTTTGGTTTGTTACCTAAGTAATATGTGTAAGTTGCCTTGATTTTTAAGCTATTTTTAGGTACACAGGCCTGGGACATGAGCTATCACACGGCCGTGTGTCTCATTATTTTCCATTGTACGTTGGTTCACATATGCATAGTGAGTTACATGGCCAGGGGACACGGTCGTGTGACCTTAAGTAACACGGGACAGTGAGTTACACATTCTAGGGACATGGTCGTGTTACCATATTTCACACGAGCACAGTTAGTTACAAGGTTTGAGGACACGACCATGTTTGGGGCCACACGGGCTGACCTCTTTCACACGGTTTGGCCACACGACTGTGTGTCCCCTGTTTTCACTTTTCACTTAAAATTTCGTAGAAGTTTAAATTTAATCTAGATTTGTTTCCGGTTTGTTCTAAATGTTCCGTAAGCTCGATTTAGGTCCCAATTGGTTTGAAAAACATGGAAATGATTATTGATGAATTATTTTGGTTATGTTTGACTTTAAATTATGAACTATTTTAAAGTATTACAGTAGTAATACCCTATAGTTTAGGACGATGACGATATACGCGATTATACAGATCAATGACTAATATTAGCGGATTAGTAGATGTCTCGCAACAACTGCAAATTCTTACCTTAACCCCTTTATATCCATAATGACTTAATATATACTTATTGTACTACTCCGTTAATTACCTTCTTAGGACTTAGACTATTGCATAGAACCCTCCTTTTTAATTATATCCTCATTTGCAACCTTGAATATGAGATTTGACTTATAAATAAGCACCTCTTTCTTTGCGGACTTGTACATATAAGACAGGCCCATAGAACATTTCTTGTAACGACTTGTTTTTCAGTGGCACCGGAAACGATGTTTTTGAAACTCTGTATTCTGATGATCGAGTTAGTAAATATTTGCTAGTTATTATAGTATTTTATTAAATTTTGATCAGATAATTTTTGTTAATTGGTTCGTTAGTCAAGGTACAAGTGGTGCGTATCGATAGTAAGTGGTTTTGGAAAATGAGGTATCGAGGACCTCGTTTTCATAAATTGAGCTCATAGATATTAGTGTTAAATGTCTACGGAGCTATTATATAAGTTGATTAAAATTTGGTTTAGTAATTTTGACATTTGGATAGTTATTAAGGCAAAAGGACTAAATTGTAAAAGATGTAAAACCCTATCGCTATTGCATTTAATTAATTAAATGGCTTATTTATTAAATATGAGAGGACTTATATAGCAATTAGACCATAAAGGATTGACATGGACGATTAATGCTTTATTTCTACTTAAATTATATGATAATATTATAATAAATTAAAATAAAAAGTTAATAAAACATAAAATATGGAAAAACCCGCCATCATCTTTATTCTCTTTCACTTTCAAACTGAAAACTCCATGGAAGAAAGCTTGGAGCATTCGGCCAATTTGGATGCTTGCATGTAGGTCCTCCGGCTATCCGTTTTTTGTAAATTTTATGTTTTTCAAATCATTGCAATTAGGTCTAATTAACTCGTATCTCCGTTTTCAAAATTTTCAAAGTTTGTTAAAATTTCCATTGATGATTTTCAGATTTTATTGATATTAAATGTAAGATTTTGAAGCTTGGAATTGTTTCAGGGCTATTTTTGTTAAGTGAATTTTTTAATTTTGAGTGTAGGGACTAAAATGTGAATATGTTAAAATTGATATGAAAGTTCTATAATTTTTGAATGTAGATGGATATAAATGAATAAGGCTAATTTCGGCGAACATGTTTTGGCCTAAATTGTGATAAATGTAAAAGTTTCATTTTAGGGACTAAATTGAATAAAAGGTAAAAGTTTAGGGTAATAATGTAAAATATTAGTAAAGGGTCAAATGCATGGATTTAGATATTTGAAGGTATTTGAAATGGTTAATTGACTTTAATTATCATATAGATCAAGAAATGGATCAACCAGTCGATAAATGCGAAAAAAGGAAAAATTGCCTAAAAGTCATTGGTGTCGTATTTGTTGCCGATTTTGATTAGGTAAGTTTTGTATGAGACTTAAATTGTTAATCATTGTTTATTATTGCATTATTTAATTGTTTGATAGTTAATTGTTGTAATATAATAATTGTTGGCATCGAAAGAACTATAGTGCAAAATATGATATACGTGGCTAATACGAATAGTTATATGATATGAATTGGTTATGAAATATTAATTGGTTAAAGTTTCAAATATAAGGTTATTTGATATGTGAATGGAAATGAGTAAATGTATGGTTATTTGACATATGTACGAAAATGTTCAAAAGAATGGAAAGATTAAATACGTGATTCAAGGCCCGTGTGAACTTAGTGAATAGCTAGGATACAAATGACATGTCATTAGGGTCTTTTATATTAGGTACTACGTACCTGTGGTGAATACCTTACCGATGGCTAAGATCCCGCATATATTGTAGATTCTTCACAGCTTGTGTGAGCAGTATCGTGTAATGGTTAATGTCCCGATTTACTGGATACCTTGTCGATGGCTAAGATTTTGCATATGTTGCGGATTCTTCACAATGTCTAATTCTAGCTCATGTGAGCACTTTCATTCACAACTCTTATGAGCATTATTATTTCGTGGATCTGAGGTATATTCGCTATAGTTCTTCATGTGATGAAATTAAATGTGATATAAAATGAAATTGTTTAAATAAAGTGAATAATAAATCTGAAATGGATACATGAGAATGGAATGATTTAAATGTTGTACTTGCTGAACATTTTTTATATAGATTAAATGGTATCATTGGAAATGTTATTTGATTTATGTGTGATAATCTCACCTGTTGTTATTAAATTGTGATAACAGAGAACTGTATAGTAGCTAGTCCATTTAATTAAATGCGAATTGAGGTGAGTTATATTGTTTTAAGTTATAATTGATAAATAAGCAAAAATGAATTGAATTATAATTGGACAAATATGTTTTGGATCGTATTAAAGATAAATGATTATATTATAACAATGTGTAACCTAATGTATTAATCTCTGGCAGTGTTAAGCGATGTAATATACCAAGATGCCAAATGATATCCGTACTTGTTACAATAGGTTTTCATAATTTAATTGTAAAATGATCGAGATAGGTTAAATGAATTTCATACAAGCTTACTAAGCATTTGTTGGATCAACTTGGAGCTCACACTATCAAATCTTTGATTCAGTAATCTTTATTTATTCCATATTCAGTTATGTGGCATGTATATAGGGTTGTATTTGTATTTAAGTTAATTTGGATGTTCATGATGTTATGATGTACATATCCATTACCTTAAGTAATACACATTTAATTTATTTAAACCACCCACTACATGTGCATATCCATTACCTTAAGTAAAACACATTTCAAGAGGCTATTCACTTACCACTTCATTTCTCGTAATGATGTTGATGATGTTGGATGATTTGGTATTATTATGAGAAATGAAGTGGTAAGTGAATAGCCTACTTGAAATGTGTTTTACTCAAGGTAATGGATATGCACATGTAGTAGGTGGTTTAAATTTCATATGTATTTATTCAAGTTTTGATACGTTTTTTGGCTATGTAGATCTGGTTGTGACTTTTGGTTTAGTTGGTGCTTTTGATATATAAATATGTATATACATATATGAATGGTTTTGATCATGTTTTATAGGTTAGCTTTAGTATGTGATAAGATGCAATTACTTAAAGGATTGGTATAAAGTGGTATGTTTCGAAGATGGTATGTTTTGAGACAAGGTGCTATGTAATTGTTTTGGTTAATTTGGTTCATTTTGTATAAGCTTGTGTGGTAATATTAGTTGATTGTATCAATGGCATATGCATATTGAATGGTCTATGAATGGTATTGTATGTTAGCTTGAAATTGTTGAATTGAGGTGCCTTTTTGTGGCATATTGGTTAGTCACTTAGGAAGCTTGAATATATGTTGATTTTTGGCATGTTTTAATGAGTTTTGGTGCAGGTTTGAACATTGGAATCTTGTTGCTTGTGGCTTGAGGGAAATTAGTTTGGCTAATTTGTTGAAAAAGTGACCTTTAGGTGCACACGGGTTGATACACGGCCTGAGACATGACCGTGTTTCATACATAGGTATATAGTACGGTCGTGTGATCTGTGTGTTTTATATTTCAATTTCGCACACAAGACAATACGTTGTTACATGGTTTAGAGACACGATAGTGTGTCTCCTCTACACGGTTTGAGTCCTCGCACACAGTTAGTCAACACGACCATGTCTTATGGCTTCACATGTAACATCCTAGATTAGGGGTTATGCATTTAATGCAAAATTCAAGTGATAGTAGGTTTGGAGTGTGTTTCAGATATATTTTAGGAGCTTTTGAGAACTTTAGGCGAAGGGGAAAAACTTTGGAAAATATTGGAATTTTAAGTGAAAAGGGGAAACTGGGCAAGGAGGCCTTAAAAGAAATTTTGTGGAGTTTAGGACATAAGAAATCAGTTGGCAAAATGGTTTGGGGCGCTAAGGTGCAAGGAGGCTTCAGGAGGGAAGAGGGTCGAGTCTTGAGGGCAGCATGGGAGTGTTTTATTTTTGTATTTTGCATCAAGAAGGGAAGTGGGACTGAAGACGACTTTAAGGAGATATGAAGTGATTTTTTTGACACAAGGAGTGCTTTGGTAAAGTGGCTGCAAGGCGCCACTTAAGGGCCTGGAAATGACGCCTTGAGCAAGGAGGGTTCGAGCTGCCGAATTAGCACCTAGGAGTTTTTATTTTTGTGTTATGTAGGGGGAGTTGGGCTAGGAAGGTCTTAAAAATAAATGGTAAGGATTTTGGACATGAAAGTCGGATTGGTAAAGTGGCTTGGGGCCGCCACTTAGGGCCTGGGTGAATGCCGCTCCAAGCAAGGGGAGGACTCAAGTTCGAGTCACGATGGAAGCAAGGTATGTTTTATTTTTGTTCTGGCGTTAAGACAAGGGGAAGCTTAGGAGGGAGCTCTTAAAAGGAACTGTAGGGAGTTCATATCACAAAAGAACCGGCAGCAGAGTGGCTGGGGCGTTACCTGTAAGCTTGTTCCAGCAGGTCCCATGTTCGAGTAGCGTGGGCAGCAAATGGGTGGTTTAATTTTTGCATGCTGGCGTGAAGGGAGAGAGAGCTAGTGGTTTGCACATGGACTCTCAAATAGATGAGGACAAGCTTGATGATTTTATTTTTAAATTTCGGCTGGGATGAAGGGATAAAGATTTATTTATTTTTTTTTAAATTCTTTTTGAATGGATAAATGCTGGCTTTTATCTTCTTATTTATTTATTTATTTAGTTAAGATAGAAAGGGTGGCCTTATTTTAATTGTTTTTGAAGAGGTGATATAGGGATAAAATAGGAGATTTAATAGGAATTGGATAATGGATTGATAAGGTGGCCGAATATAGGACTTCCTAGGGTGGTATTTTCGGCTTTGAAGGTGTGCTTATTTTGTGTGCCGAATTTGCTTCTTCTTTCTCTCTTTTATTTCTTTTGGGTAGCCGAATATTCAATCTTTTTTTTAAGGGATTGGCCGAACCTTGTAGCATCTTCTTCTCTTCCCTTTGCTTGACACCTTAAAGGAAAACCATAGCCAATATTTTAATTCCATCTTGAAGTCAAAGCCGAATACCCCTTGTCATTAAGAGTTTTAGTCGAAACTCAAGTGTTTATTTTCTCTTCCTTGCCGCAAGCCTTTAAAGCCAAGATAGGAAGCCGAAACTTACTCTCTTTTGGGTCTTCGCAAGTAACGTGGGGTGCCGAAAGAGGGAGGCATTGAGGAAGTCTCTTGGATTCGAATATCTAAGGTAAGTGTTGGGTACTATTCGGCCAAGGGCCATGATTATGGATTTATGCTTAAAACCGATACTAACCAGTGATTAGTAGGGATTTCGTCTGTTAAAGGTGCAAGTGTGTGATTTCGGGATTTGAAAGAAATAGGTAAGTGGGTTTGTGTTATTCGGCCATAGGCTATATTTGGTAACAAGGTTAGCCGATTCTAACTTTGATGATTTAGGACTAAGTCGGCATTGAGGAAGGAGGAAAACCACATTCCAAGATCCGGATAGATTCAAATAGTTCGGTATTTCGCTATATAGTCAGGTGCGTAGTTATCGCACTGTTCTTCTGTTATTTGTGCACGTTGTTTTATATGTATATGTGTGATGTGATGTGAATGGTAGCCAAAATAATGGCTAAGGTGGTGGAAACCATGGTGAGGTAACCGGTTAAACAGGTTAGTATTTTATGATATTAAGCTACATGCGTTGTGTGTATGAATTTGTGGTAAGCATGTGATGTATATTCTTTACAATGTTACCTTGTCACGAAATATATATATATATATATATATATATATGCATGGGAATTTGGCACATGGATAATGAAGGAAGAGGGTGTACATATTTATGTACGTGGTCTAATGTTAGCCTTGTGCTACATTAGCGCTAGATGATAGCTATGTGCTTCATCAAGGGAGGTGTTGGCTAGGTGCCCATCTCGGCGGTTGATAGCTGTGTGCATCACCGTCGACTGATTAATATGTGAGATCACTTTCGTTGATCGGTGGATTAGCCACGGCCTTGGGCAGCAGGTCTGCTAAGGTAGGTGTAACGAATGGACTTTAGGTTGGGTTGGGATGCATTTTTGCATGACTGATTATGTGGACTGTGTGGATATGGGCCAAGCCCATATGTATGGGGACATGTGAAATAACTATCCACTGAGTCTGTTTGACTCACCCAATTTTTATCCAACATCGCAGGTAATACGTGAATCTTGGACCGGGTTGGAGTGGATACAAAGGTGGCCATGCAGAAGCAGATTTCATGCAGAAAGATATTTTAATTGATTACGTATTTATATTTTTTTTTTAGTATTTCTAAGTATTTATTTATTGTAATAAGGGCCTCCTAAAGTATTTAAGGTTTATTATGGTGTTTAAGTTGGATGGAAAATTTAATTACTATTTGGAAACTTTATTTATGATTTTGAAGTTTATATTACTATTGGAAATATTTTTGAGTTAATTTATCTTATATCAACTTATATTAAAGTTTTAAATCCAGAAATTTGTAACAACAAAATTTTTCCTTAGCATTTTAAATAAACAAGGCTTTACAAAAGTCAACAAAATTTCATGTTTTCACTCTTAAATTAAAATATTTTCAAACGTTTTTCCGCAGTGACATACCAGATCCGGTCAGGGATTGTGGGTCGGGTTTGGGGGTGTTACAGTTTGGTATCAGAGCCCGGTTCAAAACTCGGCTTTGAGGGATTTGGGCCCAAAAACATTTTTCAAAATGGGCTTTTCAAAAATATGGACTTTTATGAATGATTTTTCATGTTAATTCTGGCATGGCACCTGTATCTCCGACCCGAAGTCCACCAGGTAAGTACCTCTGACTATTGAAGTGATTTATATGTGAATGTTATGGGCATATTTGGGCTCGTAGATTAGAATATTAGGGCTATTGAACCCTAGGACTAGTACACTCAAACACATGCATAAGACTTAAGGACAATTAAACAAACCTGTGTCTAAGTCGCCGAGTTAAGGTGTGGCAACCATTGTGCGCATGTCTAGGATTGGTATTCGGTGGGAGCTTGGTATTTAAGCAGTCCGCGTGACTCACCTCCTCTCCACTCGAATCCTACCTGGTGCGTAGCTTCGGTTCACCCTAACCAAGAGGACTTAGTCATGGGCTAAACCCCTAACTAAAACCCGAAAGGGACTAGCCGTATTTTTATGGAAACCCTAGTTTTAAAAGTTCTAAATTACCCTTTTTATTTATAAAAGCTATTCCATAAAATTTTTTTTTCTAAAATATTTTTGATTTATGAAATTACAAAAATACCCCTAGTCGTAAAATTACAAAAATGCCCTTGGTTTATGAAATGTCCAATTACCCAACAGTTTTACCAATATTTCATTATTTTAGAAATGTTCAGAAACCCTAATTTGCAAAATATCAAAATACCTTGATTTTTGAAAAATTACAAAATTGCCCCTAACTTACAAAAATTACCAAAATGACCCTGATTTCCAAAATTTTTGCAACATTGTCGTTTTGGAAAAATAAAATTTTCAAAAAGAACCCTCGAAGTTTTGCAAAATTTGGAAATACCCCAGAAATATTAAACTTTACAAATTTACCCTAGTTTATTACCAAAATACCCCCGAGCTCCAAAATTACCGAAATGCCCCCGGATTTCAAAATTTTTGCAAAATGCCCGAAAATTTTAAAAATTCCAAAGTACTTTTTGACAAAATCACCGAGGAACTTTTTCTTCTGAAAAATCACGAAAATACCCCTGTAGGACAAAATTACGAAAATACCCCTGGGTAGTGGGAAAAACAACAACAATGAAAACTACAACATTTCTCTGAATGAACGAAAGTTCATAGTTGATTGATGGATGTATGAATGAAAAGACTGTGTGCATGTATGAATACGAAAGAACCACTCCTAAAGCTCTTTTCATAAAACTTCTTCGCGGGTAATAAGTGAAACAAGGACTAATTCATAAAACTTTTTAGTCAGATCACGACGATAGAAATGAGCTCTAGAGGACGTGGTCGTCGTGGACGTGGTCGAGGCAGGATGGTTGTATCGGAACCCGTTAGATCGGGTCAAGGGTCTGAGAATGAGGTACCACCTCCACCACCAGCTTTTGGTGTTGAGCAACAAGATCAGACGGGGGATGATGCTGTATCGCAGGCGGTGCTGTGAGTTCTTGAGATGGTGGCGGGAGCAGGCGGAAATATGAGAGCTAAGAAGTCCGTACCCGAGTGACTTCGAGCCAACAGAGCTGAGGTGTTCCGTGGTGTATCTGGTGTGGTGCCCAGTACAGCTGAGTATTGGTTGGAGGCGACCGAGCGAATTATGGATGAGCACGATTTAACTCCTGAGGAGAAAGTGAAAGGAATGGTGGCGCTGCTTCGGACGAGGCGTATCAGTGGTGGCTCACCGTTCGGGATAGTGCCGCGGCCGAGGATCTCACTTGGGATTATGTTAAGGCAGCATACCAGAAGAAGTATGTCGGAACTCACTATGTTGATGCTCAGAGAAAAGCATTTCTGGGGCTGGTTCAAGGGAACAAGTCCGTGGCGGAATACGAGGCTGAATTCCTAAGGTTAAGCCGATATGCTCGAGGAGTAGTGGCTACGGAGCATGAGCGATGTGTCTGGTTTGAGGACGGATTAAGGGATGACCTGAGGTTGTTGATAGCGCCACAGCAGGAGCGGGAGTTCGCTGTGTTGGTGGAGAAGGCTAAGGTAGCTGAAGGGATTAAGGACTCGGTGAGACAGAACAGAGATAAGGATAGGAACCGGGATAGGAGGAATTTTGGATCGTCGGAATCGGCTGAGAGTCTTCAGAAAAGATCGAAGGTTGAGAATTCTGTACGTGTTACTAAGCCAGCTACTGGAAATCTGGACCGTCCGTGTGCTCGGTGTGGAAGATATCATGTTGGCGAGTGCTGGAACCGGGAACGGGAATGTTTTAGATGTAAGTCCAAGTCTCATCTGATTAAGGATTGTCCCCAGGATCCGAATAGGGCTCGGACAACAGGCCAAGGTTATGTGCAGCCGGGCAGGAATGGTCAGCAAGTGTGGAGGGGTCGTAGTCCGAACCATGGAGGGAATGGTTCTGGCCATGGTCGTGGAACACCAAATAGAGGTGCTGAAGGTGCAGAGGTGAGGCAACCAAGGCTGGTTTATGCAGCCAGGCGTCACGAGGAGGAAGAGGTGCCAGATGAGACAACGGGTATGTTCCTTATTCTTGAAATACCCTTATTTGTCGTGTTCGTGGTAGGGTTAGCTTTCTTATATTGCTAATGAAATGTATGAAATCTTGAATGTGAAGTGTGAAATCGTATTTAGTTCTTTAAAGCGATCAACGGTAGTAGACAAGCTTGGTAAGTAAGTGCCTTAAGAGGTTCGAGGAATATCAGCTCCTTGCTTAGTTTAGCCAAGTAATTTCGAGGACGAAATTATTTTTAAGGAGGGTAGAACTGTAACATCCTAGATTAGGGGTTATGCATTTAATGCAAAATTCAAGTGATAGTAGGTTTGGAGTGTGTTTCAGATATATTTTAGGAGCTTTTGAGAACTTTAGGCGAAGGGGAAAAACTTTGGAAAATATTGGAATTTTAAGTGAAATGGGGAAACTGGGCAAGGAGGCCTTAAAAGAAATTTTGTGGAGTTTAGGACATAAGAAATCAGTTGGCAAAGTGGTTTGGGGCGCTAAGGTGCAAGGAGGCTTCAGGAGGGAAGAGGGTCGAGTCTTGAGGGCAGCATGAGAGTGTTTTATTTTTGTATTTTGCGTCAAGAAGGGAAGTGGGACTGAAGACGACTTTAAGGAGATATGAAGTGATTTTTTTGACACAAGGAGTGCCTTGGTAAAGTGGCTGCAAGGCGCCACTTAAGGGCCTGGAAATGACGCCTTGAGCAAGGAGGGTTTGAGCTGCCGAATTAGCACCTAGGAGTTTTTATTTTTGTGTTATGTAGGGGGAGTTGGGCTAGGAAGGTCTTAAAAATAAATGGTAAGGATTTCGGACATGAAAGTCGGATTGGTAAAGTGGCTTGGGGCTGCCACTTAGGGCCTGGGTGAATGCCGCTCCAAGCAAGGGGAGGACTCAAGTTCGAGTCACGATGGAAGCAAGGTATGTTTTATTTTTGTTCTGGCGTTAAGACAAGGGGAAGCTTAGGAGGGAGCTCTTAAAAGGAACTGTAAGGAGTTCATATCACAAAAGAACCGGCAGCAGAGTGGCTGGGGCATTACCTGTAAGCTTGTTCCAGCAGGTCCCATGTTCGAGTAGCGTGGGCAGCAAATGGGTGGTTTAATTTTTGCATGCTGGCATGAAGAGAGAGAGAGCTAGTGGTCTGCTGGCGTGAAGAGAGAGAGAGCTAGTGGTCTGCACATGGACTCTCAAATAGATGAGGACAAGCTTGATGATTTTGTTTTTAAATTTCGGCTGGGATGAAGGGATAAAGATTTATTTATTTTTTTTTAAATTCTTTTTGAATGGATAAATGTTGGCTTTTATCTTCTTATTTATTTATTTATTTAGTTAAGATAGAAAGGGTGGCCTTATTTTAATTGTTTTTGAAGAGGTGATATAGGGATAAAATAGGAGATTTAATAGGAATTGGATAATGGATTGATAAGGTGGCCGAATATAGGACTTCCTAGGGTGGTATTTTCGGCTTTGAAGGTGTGCTTATTTTGTGTGCCGAATTTGCTTCTTCTTTCTCTCTTTTATTTCTTTTGGGTAGCCGAATATTCAATCTTTTTTTTAAGGGATTGGCCGAACCTTGTAGCATCTTCTTCTCTTCTCTTTGCTTGACACCTTAAAGGAAAACCATAGCCAATATTTTAATTCCATCTTGAAGTCAAAGCCGAATACCCCTTGTCATTAAGAGTTTTAGTCGAAACTCAAGTGTTTATTTTCTCTTCCTTGCCGCAAGCCTTTAAAGCCAAGATAGGAAGCCGAAACTTACTCTCTTTTGGGTCTTCGCAAGTAACGTGGGGTGCCGAAAGAGGGAGGCATTGAGGAAGTCTCTTGGATTCGAATATCTAAGGTAAGTGTTGGGTACTATTCGTCCAAGGGCCATGATTATGGATTTATGCTTAAAACCGATACTAACCAGTGATTACTAGGGATTTCGACTGTTAAAGGTGCAAGTGTGTGATTTCGGGATTTGGAAGAAATAGGTAAGTGGGTTTGTGTTATTCGGCCATAGGCCATATTTGGTAATAAGGTTAGCTGATTCTAACTTTGATGATTTAGGACCAAGTCGGCATTAAGGAAGGAGGAAAACCACATTCCAAGATCCGGATAGATTCAAATAGTTCGGTATTTCGCTATATAGTCAGGTGCGTAGTTATCGCACTGTTCTTCTGTTATTTGTGCACGTTGTTTTATATGTATATGTGTGATGTGATGTGAATGGTAGCCAAAATAATGGCTAAGGTGGTGGAAACCATGGTGAGGTAACCGGTTAAACAGGTTAGTATTTTATGATATTAAGCTACCTGCGTTGTGTGTATGAATTTGTGGTAAGCATGTGATGTATATTCTTTACAATGTTACCTTGTCACGAAATATATATATATATATATATATATATATATATATATAAATGCATGGGAATTTGGCACATGGATGATGAAGGAAGAGGGTGTACATATTTATGTACGTGGTCTAATGTTAGCCTTGTGCTACATTAGCGCTTGATGATAGCTATGTGCTTCATCAAGGGAGGTGTTGGCTAGGTGCCCATCTCGGCAGTTGATAGCTGTGTGCATCACCGTAGACTGATTAATATGTGGGATCACTTTCATTGATCGGTGGATTAGCCACGGCCTTGGGCAGCAGGTCTGCTAAGGTAGGTGTAACGAATGGACTTTAGGTTGGGTTGGGATGCATTTTTGCATGACTGATTATGTGGACTGTGTGGATATGGGCCAAGACCATATGTATGGGGACATGTGAAATAACTATGCACTGAGTCTGTTTGACTCACCCAATTTTTATCCAACATCGCAGGTAATACGTGAATCTTGGACCGGGTTGGAGTGGATACAAAGGTGGCCATGTAGAAGCAGATTTCATGCAGAAAGATATTTTAATTGATTACGTATTTATATTTTTTTTTTTAGTATTTCTAAGTATTTATTTATTGTAATAAGGGCCTCCTAAAGTATTTAAGGTTTATTATGGTGTTTAAGTTGGATGGAAAATTTAATTACTATTTGGAAACTTTATTTATGATTTTGAAGTTTATATTACTATTGGAAATATTTTTGAGTTAATTTATCTTATATCAACTTATATTAAAGTTTTAAATCCAGAAATTTGTAACAACAAAATTTTTACTTAGCATTTTAAATAAACAAGGCTTTACAAAAGTCAACAAAATTTCATGTTTTCACTCTTAAATTAAAATATTTTCAAACGTTTTTCCGCAGTGACATACCAGATCCGGTCAGGGCTTGTGGGCCGGGTTTGGGGGTGTTACATCACACCGGTCTGGGGCTATCAAACGGCTTGGTCACATGGCCGTGTGTCCCCTGTTTAGCATTGTTTACCTCATTTTTCTAAAACATTTTAATTAAGTCCCTAATTTATTTTAAATTGCTTTACAACTTTAATATGTTTAACTTAACACCGAAAAATTATGAATGACATGGTTTTTAATTGAGTTTAATTTAATTAATCAGTTTATTAAATATTTGATTTGGTATAACAAGTTTTGTTCTATTTTGTTTTGTAACATCTCATAACCCTAATTCGGTGATGGAGACGAGTGTGATATTTAGTGGTATCAGAGCTACGATTTAGTCAATTCTAGGACTAAACATAGCGTGTGTTGAGTCTAGAAATACACGCCACATTAATCTGGGATAGTGTGATACAATATAATCTGATCTGACTCTGTTTTCTTATAGATTTTCTCTGTTAGCTGAGTTTAATCGTGCAATATTAGATGAAGTAAATGGCAATGTTTTCGCTTCCGATCAAGGAGCTAGTCATAGTGTGTCGTTCCAGAAAGGTTAGATTGTGAAAAAAAAAGAGGTTTTTTCTTTTAAAAGATGACTTAATAATTATTAGAGTTATGAGAGTTAATCTTGTAGCTCCACAACCTCCACCCCCAATGGTGCCTTGCATGGCACCCTATTGTCTTCAAAGTCTGGTAAATGTTCATAGACTTCAAATTGATAAGATTCAAAAATGTGGAACTGAATGATTCAGGGGTAAAATTGATAATGATCCGGTCAAAACTAAATATTGTTGGAAAATACTTAGCGAGTTATGGTAAAAGGGTATGTTCAATTGAAAACAGTCTAAAACGCTATGTCACTTTGAAAGATGAAGTTTATCAAAGATGAATAACTTGGACAACAGTTGTCCCTAAAGATCGAGTAAACTGAAATTTCTTCCAACCAGAGTTCAAAGAAAAAAATGCACCATCAAATTGTAACTAGATAAGACGAATAAGGAATTTCTACAGCTGAAATAGAGAATGGAAGAGAATTTATTGGACTCACTAAATATACCAGATATATGGTACTGGAAGAAGCTAAAATGTATGCTCGTTACAAATGGGATTTAAATGAAAACATACAAATCTTAGTGAATGCTTTGAAATTGAAAGAGTTTGTGATTTTATCTGAACGATCATAGAAAATAGAAGACGTATGCAGTGAAAGGGCGCAAACCAATTTGAGACTTTGAGATTCCCGATAAATAGAGTATGATTAGATTCTTTCTGACTCCTCCATTGAAGAAATGAAAAGATGTTTATAGTTATTTCATTTCTTCATCAAGATTTTCGAAAAAGATAAGCCGAAATCGAGTAACTTAAGATCCTCGACTATATCAACAGCCAGTGTTAGCAATGTTCTTAGAATAGATACATCAGTTTGTATTCACAGTGGAAATTTCATCAAAGTGATGTATTTATGTGATTCTTAGGAACACTGGAAACAAGATTTTCTGAACTGGATAAATTGAAACGAGAAACATAGTATGAAATCTGTGTCACTCCTTAGAAAAGTAGACGATTGGGAATATAATGGTAGAGTGGAGGATAGTAAAGTGGAGATTAAAGATACAACTATCAGATCTGAAGCTCAAGTTATTGTCAAGGCTTATGTTATTCGAGTTCTTGAGAGGTTTATGTTCTTGATCTACCGTAATTCGGTGTAGAAGATTAAACTAGTTTCACATTTAAGGAGCTTGAATACACGTATTTTTGTGATGTTTTATTTAGGTTTTCTTAGTTTTATTTATATTCAATAAAATGTGCAAATTGAGTCTTTTATTGATCTTAGGGGTTGAATGAGGCCTAAAGGTGAGCTAATGCACTTTGTGAGTGTGCAGGAAATCATTAGAAGATGTACTAAATGGATACTAGAAATTATGTCACAATACGAATGACTCAATGTTGCAACATAGGGAGCAGAATGGAGAAAGCTCAAGACTGCTTCTTTAACAGCCCGATATTGGGGCTAGTTAGAATGGTGGTTTTGAAACCACTAATTTGAGTTCAGATAAATTAGTTTTAATATTATTTTATGTGTTATTGCATAATTATATGGGTGTATGAAAATTTTGGTGCATTAATTTTGGTGATTGCATGCTAAATTGTGAAAAAGGACTAAATCGCATAAAGTGTGAAAGTTTTATTTTACAAGCTAGAGGTTTCTAATAGCTATAGAATATTAAATTGGAGGTCCTTAAAGTGTAATTAGGCCATTGGGGAAGTGATGGCCGGCCATAGGGGACAAATTAGAGGCATGGTCAATGGTTAGGTGAGTTAGTGACTTAATTGAATAAAATAAAATAAAATAAAATAAAGAAGTTATCGTCTTTTGCTATTTTCATTTCTTCTTCCATCGAAAATTCAAGCAAGAATAGGGTTTTGAAGCTCAAACTCTCAGCCAAGCTATTGTAATATCCCGAAATATGGCCTATGCATTATTGCTTAATTGAATATGAAATAGCATGCTTGAGTATGTTGTGAATGTGTATTTGTGAATGTTGGTGAACTTCAGAATAATAGGAAATGCCTTAGAAATTATTATATTTTAAGTCTAAAATAGGAAGCTAAGGTAAGGTGGTCTTAAGAAAATTTATAGAGGAAATATGACACACAGTTGGGCTTGGAAAAGTGGCTTGGAGGTGCCACTTAGGGCTCTGGAAATGATGCCACATGCTAGGGGGGAGGACTTGTGTTCGAGTCGCATGGGAAGCCAAATTTTAAGGCCTTTATTTTTGCTTGTGACGTCAATAAGAGGGGAGTAGGGGGACGGCATAGATGCTAAGTTTTAGGAGCTTTTATCTTTTTATTTTTAAAGAGATAATTGATGGATTATTTGTAATTTTAAATGAGGTGATAAAGGAGGAAAATGTGGGCTATGATAAGGGAGAAGTGATGGCCAAGTTAGGGACTCTAAGCTTAGTATTTTCGGCTAAGCTAGAAGAAGGGATAGCCGAATATCATTCATACTGTTTGCCTCTCTTTCAAGCACTCTTTTCTCTCCAAGCTATCATCTTCTTCTTCTTTTCTTTTTATCTGTTCTAGCCGAACTTTCCCTTTCCCCTATTTTCACCATTGCCGTTACCCTTAATATTCCATACCCTTTTTTTTGTGACCCTTGTGGAAGCCGAATCCATAACCCTTATTACTCCTTTCAAGAGCCGAATATATAAGGAGCTTCTAGTCGACTTTCCATCAAGTCTCAAAGCCGAATACTTCTGTGGTGATAAGCATAGGTGCTGTCGATTTCTTCAGTGAGGGTAAGATCAAATTCGGTTTCCATTCTTTTTCTGTTAGGCTTGTCGAAATCTGAGATCTAATCTCTATTGTTGCTCTATGGCCGACTACTTGAAGGGAGTTTCGGGATTTAGGTGTGGTCGACTTCAAGAAGGGATATTCCGGGACTTCTAAAATCTAAGGTAAGCAATAAAGTGATATTCGGCCGTAGGCCATTATTATGTGATTTAAAGCTAGATTTAAATCTAACCTATGGCTATAGGTATTTCGACATCTCCTTGGTTAGGTGACTAATCTCGGGATTTCAAAACCACAAGGTAAGCACTATGAACAATCGGCTATAGCCCTATTTTTGATACTTGGATCTATTTCTTGTGGGATTAAAAAGCCGAAACTAACTGATTGGGAATTTTGATGGCTAACCGAATACAAGGGTGAGGATAGCAAAGATTTCGGGAATTGGTTAGCAGTGAAATCGGCACCAAGGTAGGTTTTAAGTGTACTAATCCTATTGGAATTTGGATTTATGGCCGAATGGCTTTTTATTAAATATTCCTAGTGTTGGCCGAATATAGGCATTAAAGATCTAAAGCAGTGAGATAAGATTTTCGGGATTTGAAGTGAATTGCTAAGTTAATCAGGTGTGTACCCCACACTATCTTTTAATACGATTTATGGAAATATTTAACATAAGCATGTTTATAAGAATGTGAATATGGCTAAAGTACCATGCTATGGTACAAAGTACTTAGGTACGTTTTCCTACTCCTACTAGGATTACGATATGATCTGTTATGACACACATATGAACTTATACGAATGTGATTAAAGTATTTGGCATGATAATGCGTGTTTTGTATGACATGGGCATATGGGATATTGTGAAAAGGGGAAGTGGAAGTGGTGACCTAAGACCACGATAAGTGAATGTGGTGACCTAAGACCACGATATCTGAATATGGTGTCTCATGACACAAAATATGTATCTGGTGGCTATGCCACAAATTTTATAAGGGCGATGAGCACGTCGACTGCAGCGACTGCCTTCGATGGTGTGTAGCGGATGGAGGGTTGACTTAGTAGTCCCCACGGTGTGCAGGATGGTATGGGTGATGTGTAGCGGATGGCATATAGGTTTGGGTTCGGGTTGCATCATTATTCCCTATCTGTTATATGCAGCCGGGCTTGGTATATGCAGTTCACCGTAGGGAAGATGGAGACGCACCGGACGTCATAACCGGTACGTTCCTTGTTTTTGGAAAGCCTTATTTTGCTTTGATTGATGTGGGCTCGACCCATTCCTATGTTGCATGTAGAGTAGTTGAAACTCTAGACATAGCCTCTGAACTTTCTGATAGGGAGATGACTGTAGTAAGCCCACTAGGTCAAACTGTAGTGGTGAATAAGATCTTTCGGAAAGTTCCTTTAGAAATTCAAGGAATAGTATTTCCTGCCGACTTGATGGAACTTCTCTTTGGAGGATTCGATTTCATACTTGGTATGGACTGGCTAGTGGAGCATCGGGCTGTGTTGGACTGTGTAGCTAAGCGAATGGAATTAAGGACCCCGGAGGACGAGGTGGTCATTATGATAGGAGAAAGAAGAAACTACTTGTCTAATGTAGTTTCGGTGCTAAAGGCTGAAAAGATGGTTCGTAAAGGGTGCAAGGCGTTCTTGGCCTTTGTTAGTGCGATGGATAAGAAGGAAGAAGGTGTTAGTGGAGTTCGAACGGTAAGGGATTTTGAGGATGTGTTTCCGGAGGAATTACCAGGAATACCCCCAGATAGGGAGGTGGAGTTTGGAATTGATCTGTTACCGGGAACAGCTCCTGTGTCAATCGCCCCATATAGAATGGCACCAAAGGAGTTGGTTGAGCTCAAGGCTCAAATCCAAGAGTTGCTTGATCGTGGGTTTATTCGACCCAGTGTGTCTTCATGGGGAGCACCAGTCTTGTTCGTGAAGAAGAAGGACGGAACTATGCGTATGTGCATAGATTATCGTCAGTTGAATAAGCTGACCATCAAGAACAAGTATCCTTTGCCAAGGATTGATGACTTGTTTGATCAACTTAAAGGAGCAGCGATTTTCTCAAAGATAGATCTGAGGTCTGGATATCATCAGCTGAAGGTGAAGGAAGTGGATATCCATAAGACAGCCTTTCGGACAAGGTATGGGCATTTTGAGTTTGTTGTAATGTCGTTTGGATTGACGAATGCCCCAGCTGCGTTCATGGATATGATGAACCGGGTTTTTCAACCATACTTGGATAGGTTCGTCGTGGTGTTTATCGACGATATCTTGGTGTATTCCAAGTCTGAAGAGGAGCATGATGAGCATCTCCGAGTTGTGCTGCAAGTGTTAAGAGAGAAGAAGCTCTATGCCAAATTTAGCAAGTGTGAATTTTGGCTCAAGGAAGTTGCGTTTTTAGGACATGTGGTGTCTGCAGAAGGAATAAGGGTGGATCCTAGGAAGATCGAGGCAGTGTTAGACTGGAAACCACCTAAGTCTGTGGCTGAATTTCGTAGTTTCTTGGGATTGGCAGGCTACTACAGAAGGTTCGTGGAAGGATTTTCATCGATAGCCGCGCCTTTGACAAAGTTGTTGAGGAAGGAAGTGCCTTTCGTTTGGACGGATAAGCAGCAGGAGAGCTTTGAGAAACTCAAGAGAGTTTTGACTGAAGCTCCGGTCTTGATTCAGCCTGAGGCAGGGAAGGATTTTGTGGTGTACTGTGACGCTTCCCATACAAGATTGGGATGCGTATTGATGCAAGACGGGAAGGTAGTTGCTTATGCATCTCGGCAATTAAAGCCACATGAAGTTAACTACCCGACTCATGACTTGGAACTAGCGGCAGTGGTCTTTGATCTTAAGGTGTGGAGATACTATCTTTATGGAGAAAAGTCAGTAATCTACACAGACCACAAGAGTCTTAAGTATCGTTGACTCAGAAGGAGTTAAACCTGAGACAGCGAAGGTGGGTGGAATTACTAAAGGACTATGATTGCTCGATAGAGTATCATCCGGGCAAGGCGAATGTAGTGGCGGATGCCCTAAGTCGGAAGGTTGTGTCAGATCTGAGGGCGATGTTCGCGCATCTGAGTTTATATGATGATGGAAGTCTACTGGCAGAGCTGCAAGTTAAGCCGACATGGTTGAATGAAGTGAAAGAGGGACAGTTGGTTGATGATGAATTAAGTGTTAAGCTACAGCAGGTATAGAATGGAGAGTTGGAGGAGTATGGTATTAATGATGAGGGGGTATTGTGTTTCAAGGGTAAAGTCTGTATGCCTAAGGATCCGGGGCTTAGACAAAGAATTCTACAGGAATCGCATAGTAGCCCTTATGCTATGCATCCTGGAGGAAGTAAGTTGTATAGGGATTTAAGGGAACAATTTTGGTGGCCTGGACTTAAGAGAGAAGTTACAGAATTTGTCGGTAAATGCTTAACGTGTCAGCAAGTTAAGGCTGAACATCAAGTTCTGTCTGGATTGCTTCAGCCAATTGTGATTCCGCAGTGGAAGTGGGAGAGAATTACCATGGACTTCGTTAGTGGGTTTCCCCTTACGCCTACTAAGAAGGACTCGGTATGGGTAATAGTGGACCGTTTGACCAAGTCCGCGCACTTTATTCCAGTGAGAGTTGACTATTCTTTGCAGAGGTTGGCAAAGTTATATGTGGCGGAGATTGTAAGGTTGCATGGAGTGCCGGTGTCGATTATCTCAGATAGGGACCCAAGGTTTACTTCTCGGTTCTGGAAAGCGTTACATCAGGCTTTAGGCACTAAGTTAGATTTCACTACGGCTTTTCATCCACAGTTAGATGGGCAATCTGAACGAGTAATCCAAGTGTTGGAGGATATGTTAAGGGGCTGTGTGATGGATTTCAGAGGAAGTTGGGAAGAGTATTTGCCATTAGCGGAATTTGCCTACAACAACAGCTATCAGGCCAGTATTCGGATGGCACCGTATGAAGCACTGTATGGACAGAAGTGTCGCACACCTACGTGTTGGACAGAGTTAGGAGAACGTCGAGTTTTGGGTCCAGAGTTAGTGGCAGAATCTGAAGAGAAAGTTGAGACAATTCGGGCACGGTTGAAGGAAGCATCTGATAGGAAAAAGTCGTATGCAGATCTCAAACGAAAGGAGATAGAATTTGATGAGGGAGACCAAGTATTTCTTAAGGTTTCGCCTTGGAAGAAGGTGATGAGATTTGGTCGGAAAGGGAAGTTAAGCCCAAGGTTTATAGGACCTTATCGAGTATTGAAGCGAGTTGGACCAGTGGCATATCAGTTAGAGTTGCCACCGAAGTTGCAGCAGATGCACGACGTATTCCATGTTTCCATGCTACGTCGATATCGATTGGATCCATCTCATGTTGTACCGGTTGAAGAGGTGGAGCTAAGGCCAGATTTATCCTACGAGGAAGAGCCGATTCAGATCTTAGAACGAGATGTGAAAGTGTTACGACGGAAATCAGTGTCTTTAGTCAAAGTGTTATGGAGAAATCATGGATTGGAAGAAGCTTCGTGGGAGCCAGAAGAAGCAATGCGACAGCAATACCCTCACCTATTTCAGCTAGGTAATTTCGAGGACGAAATTATTTTAAGGGGGTAGAACTGAATATCCCGAAATATGGCCTATGCATTATTGCTTAATTGAATATGAAATAGCATGCTTGAGTATGTTGTGAATGTGTATTTATGAATGTTGGTGAACTTCAGAATAATAGGAAATGCCTTAGAAATTATTACATTTTAAGTCTAAAATAGGAAGCTAAGGTAAGGTGGTCTTAAGAAAATTTATAGAGGAAATATGACACACAGTTGGGCTTGGAAAAGTGGCTTGGAGGTGCCACTTAGGGCTCTGGAAATGACGCCACATACTAGGGGGGAGGACTTGTGTTCGAGTCGCATGGGAAGCCAAATTTTAAGGCCTTTATTTTTGCTTGTGACGTCAATAAGAGGGGAGTAGGGGGACGGCACAGATGCTAAATTTTAGGAGCTTTTATCTTTTTATTTTTAAAGAGATAATTGATGGATTATTTGTAATTTTAAATGAGGTGATAAAGGAGGAAAATGTGGGCTATGATAAGGGAGAAGTGATGGCCAAGTTAGGGACTCTAAGCTTAGTATTTTCGGCTAAGCTAGAAGAAGGGATAGCCGAATATCATTCATACTTTTTGCCTCTCTTTCAAGCACTCTTTTCTCTCCAAGCTATCATCTTCTTCTTCTTTTCTTTTTATCTGTTCTAGCCGAACTTTCCCTTTCCCCTATTTTCACCATTGCCGTTACCCTTAATATTCCATACCCTTTTCTTTTGTGACCCTTGTGGAAGCCGAATCCATAACCCTTATTACTCCTTTCAAGAGCCGAATATATAAGGAGCTTCTAGTCGACTTTCCATCAAGTCTCAAAGCCGAATACTTCTGTGGTGATAACATAGGTGCTGTCAATTTCTTCAGTGAGGGTAAGATCAAATTCGGTTTCCATTCTTTTTCTGTTAGGCTTGTCGAAATCTGAGATCTAATCTCTATTGTTGCTCTATGGCCGACTACTTGAAGGGAGTTTTGGGATTTAGGTGTGGTCGACTTCAAGAAGGGATATTCCGGGACTTCTAAAATCTAAGGTAAGCAATAAAGTGATATTCGGCCATAGGCCATTATTATGTGATTTAAAGCTAGATTTAAATCTAACCTATGGCTATAGGTATTTCGACATCTCCTTGGTTAGGTGACTAATCTCGGGATTTCAAAACCACAAGGTAAGCACTATGAACAATCGACTATAGCCCTATTTTTGATACTTGGATCTATTTCTTGTGGGATTAAAAAGCCAAAACTAACTGATTGGGAATTTTGATGGCTAGTCGAATACAAGGGTGAGGATAGCAAAGATTTCGGGAATTGGTTAGCAGTGAAATCGGCACCAAGGTAGGTTTTAAGTGTCCTAATCCTATTAGAATTTGGATTTATGGCCGAATGGCTTTTTATTAAATATTCCTAGTGTTGGCCGAATATAGGCATTAAAGATCTAAAGCAGTGAGATCGGATTTTCGGGATTTGAAGTAAATTGCTAAGTTAATCAGGTGTGTACCCCACACTATCTTTTAATACGATTTATGGCAATATTTAACATAAGCATGTTTATAAGAATGTGAATATGGCTAAAGTACCATGCTATGGTACAAAGTACTCAGGTACGTTTTCCTACTCCTACTAGGATTACGATATGATCTGTTATGACACACATATGAACTTATACGAATGTGATTAAAGTATTTGGCATGATAATGCGTGTTTTGTATGACATGGGCATATGGGATATTGTGAAAAGGGGAAGTGGAAGTGGTGACCTAAGACCACGATAAGTGAATGTGGTGACCTAAGACCACGTTATCTGAATATGGTGTCTCATGACACAAAATATGTATCTGGTGGCTATGCCACGAATTTTATAAGGGCGATGAGCACGTCGACTGCAGCGACTGCCTTCGATGGTGTGTAGCGGATGGAGGGTTGACTTAGTAGTCCCCACGGTGTGCAAGATGGTACGGGTGATGTGTAGCGGATGGCATATAGGTTTGGGTTTGGGTTGCATCATTATTCCCTATCTGTTATATGAATGCGTATGTGATATGATAATGTATGCCTGAATTGTTAAATTTTGGTGTTGGTTACACATTGAGTCTGTTTGGCTCACCCCGTTGGGGAACATTTTTCAGGTGATGATCAGTAATGGACCGGGTCGGCAGGAGCTTAAAGGTGGCCATGCTCAGCAAGGAAATTTTTATGATTTGGACATTTTTATTTTAAGTACTTTAAATTTATTTGGTATGGTTTTGATGTAATAAGGCCATAGTGATAAACTGTTTATGCATGCATTTTATTTATTTCAATATGTTATGAAATTTATCAAATTAAAGATCAAATGTTTTATTTAAAACTAAACCCTAGATGATTTAACACTTAAATTCATATGATTTCTAATTAAAGAAGGAATTTGGCAAATCTTCTCACTTAATGTTTTTGAAACTTGACAATGAGATTTCATAAAACTTATATTTCAAAAATAAATTGGTTTTCCAACTTGAGCCCAACCCGAATCGAGTTTTTCCGAAATCACTTAAAGATTTTCAAAAGAACCCATGAATTTGAACTGGTTTTACTCGAGGAACATACCAGATCTGGTCGAGACTCGTGGGCCAGGTTTGGGGTGTTTCAGCTTGGTATCAGAGCCCAGTTTTAAACTCTTGGCCTTGGGTTTAAGGCCCAAAACGTTTTCAAAATTAAGCCCAAAAGAAATTTTTGAGAAAATTTTGTGAAAAGCAGGTTTTTTTTGGCATGGCACCTAAGTCTCCGACCCGAAGTCCACCAAGTAAGTACCTCTAACCTTTGTGAGAATTATATTGTGATTTATAGACGGGTAGAAATGGAATGGAATGTAGATTAGCATGATAGGTACTTGAACCCTAGGACTAGTTACCCCAACCATTGCATAAGACTTAAATGCCTAAATTAAACAAACCTGTGGCTAAGTCGTTGAGTTAGGGTGTGGTAACCATTGTGCGCATGTCTAGGATTGGTATTCGGTGGGAGCTTGGTACTTAAGCAGTCCGCATGACTCACCTCCTCTCCATTTGAATCCTACCTGGTGCGTAGCTTCGGTTCACCCTAACCAAGAGGACTTATTCATGGGCTAAACCCCTAACTAAAACCCGAAAGGGACTAGCCGTATTTTTATGGAAACCCTAGTTTAAAAAAATTACTAAATTACCCTTTTGATTTATAAAAGCTATTCCATAAAATTTTTCTGAAGTATTCTTGATTTATGAAAATTTCTAAAATACCCCTATTTGCAAAATTACAAAAATGCCCTTGGTTTCCAAAATGACCATATTACCCTCGGTTTCAATAAAATTTTCTTACTTTGTAAAAGTATCCAAAAACCCTATTTTGTGAAAGTCCAAAATACCCCGATTGAAAATTTTACGAAATTACCCCTGGTTTACTAAAATTACCAAAATGACCATGCTTTCTGAAATTTTGCCATACCTTTGATTTGAGAAAATTTTCAAAATACCCTAGAGGTTTGAAATTTCAAAGTGCCCTAATTTATTAAAATTTTCAAACTGACCCCGATTTATTACCAAAATACCCCTGTAGGACAAATGACGAAAATACCCCTGGGATAGGAACGGACAGAAATGTCCGAAGAGTGAATGTGTATGGGAGATACTATGGAATGGATGTGCTTTTCTGTGAATTAGGATAGAAGACTTGAGACTTAGAATGATTTAAAGAATCCCTATTAAGCTCTTTTCATAAAATTCTTCGCGAATAATCAGTGAAACAAGGACTAATTCATAAAACTTTCTTAAATCAGATTAAAACGCGTCGTTAGATATGAGTTCTAGAGGACGCGGTTGACGTGGACGTGGTAGAGGAAGAATGACGGTGTTGGAACCCGTTAGATCGGGTCAAGGATCTGACAATGAGGTACCGCCGCCACCGCCACCACAACCACCAGCTGTTGGTGCTGAATGGCAAGATCAGACGGGGGATGATGCTGTATCGCAGGCTGTGCCGTGAGTTCTTGAATTGGTGGCTGGTGCAGGTGGGAACACGGGAGCTCGGAAATCTGTACCCGAGCGACTCCGAGCCAATAGGGCTGAAATGTTTCGAGGAGTATCTGGTGTGGCACCCAGTACAGCTGAATATTGGTTGGAAGCAACGGAACGGATTATGGATGAGTTAGATCTGACCTCTGAGGAGAAGCTGAAAGGAATGGTGGCGCTGCTACGCGATGAAGCGTATCAGTGGTGGCTCACAGTTCGGGATGGTTTTTATGATTTGGACATTTTTATCAGTGGTGATGATCAATAATGGACCGGGTCGGCAGGAGCTTAAAGGTGGCCATGCTCAGCAAGGAAATTTTTATGATTTGGACATTTTTATTTTAAGTACTTTAAATTTATTTGGGATGGTTTTGATGTAATAAGGCCATAGTGATAAACTGTTTATGCATGCATTTTATTTATTTCAATATGTTATGAAATTTATCAAATTAAAGATCAAATGTTTTATTTAAAACTAAACCCTAGATGATTTAACACTTAAATTCATATGATTTCTAATTAAAGAAGGAATTCGGCAAATCTTCTCACTTAATGTTTTTGAAACTTGACAATGAGATTTCATAAAACTTATATTTCAAAAATAAATTGGTTTTCCAACTTGAGCCCAACCCGAATCGAGTTTTTCCGAAATCACTTAAAGATTTTCAAAAGAACCCATGAATTTGAACTGTTTTTACTCAAGGAACATACTAGATCTGGTCGATACTCGTGGACTGGGTTTGGGGTGTTTCAGCTATTCTCTTGCAAGTAAGTGATTTTAGAGGTCTTTCTTGAAAATTTTTGTACTTTTGGAACCCCTAAAGCTTAAGCTAGCTAATGAGGGGACTATTTTGCAAAATGGTTGAAAGTTTAGGGATTTTCCATGTGAGTGCTTATGTTGTTTGTTGAGTTTTTATGGAAGAAAATGAATTATGGTTGTTAAATAAACAACTTTTGTGAAAGGTGTTTCCATGAAAACACTTAAAAAGACCTTTTTGTAAGGGTTGTAAATTGAGTAGTAAATGCATGAAATGATTGGTATTGTGGGTTGTAATAAGAGTAATAAATGTTCATCTAGGCTTGTCAAATGAGGAAATTTGATGAAAAATGATTTACGAGCCTAGGGGCAAAATCATAATTTTGCCAATGTATAAGGGCAAAACGATCATTTTTTGCCAAAGTAGAAAATTTGAAGTGTTTGGATTTATGTAGTGATTAAATGAGAAAAATTTATTATTATAGATCAAGAAGAACGCGGAATTAACCTTGACAGGGGAAAAGGCAAGGTTTCAGACTAAACCGCAAATTAACATATTTTGCACCGATGTAAGTTTATGTGTAAACGATGCATCCCTATTACGTGTGTTTTTATTATTAATTCATTGTGAGGATGTAATTGAATATTTGAGAAAATTATTGAAATAGTAGAAAATGTGACAATTCTCGGATGAACCTTCGAAAGAGAAATATGGGTACGGATGAATATCTGTAAATATGTAAATTTTGGTGGGCTGTGTGCGATACCACCTTATTGTTTATTAACGATGGGCTAAGTGCAATACCATCGTATATTATATCATTTTGGTGGGCTGTGTGCGATACCACCGTAATTATTATTGTTGGTAGGTTGTGTGCAATACCACCCTATTATTGAATAATGGTGGGCTGTGTGCGAAACCACCGGGAATCTTGTATCATTCCGAAGGGTTCATCGAGGAACTTGACTAAGTGAAATTATATGCGACTTTGTGGTGATAAGTGCAGGGATAAGTACAAGTAAATGTGAGCAATGTATATGATATGTGGTCGGGAAGTGGTAAGAGTTGAGATGAGTAAGCATGATTATGAGAATATGAATTGTTCTTACATAATATGTAATGCTTTTGATTGATTAGCATATGGTATGATGCTTATTGTTTACATATAGACTTATTAAGCTTAAAGCTTACTTTCTTCTCTTTTTCCTTGTTTTATAGTGTCGAAGAGCCAGCTCGGGATACGGAGATAAGCAAAGGATCACCCACACTATCAGCACATCTTGGTATAGTTAGACTTAGCATTTTGAGTATGGCATGTATAGGGACTAGACTTAGTTGGATGTCATATTGTTTTGGCCAAATGTGTTGGCTCATTTAAAGATGAACTCTTTTGTATAAGGCCATAGTTGATGGCTTTTTCTTATTAATCTTTGAAAAGATGAGGTTATTCATGAATGTGCAAGATGCATGATTGGTTTACTTAGTATAATTATGCATGAATGGGTTGAAGGTTTAGTGTGATGTATGTTTGTATAGTTGGGGTGATAGAAAGAGCTTGGCAAATAGCCTTGTTCTTGTCCACACGGGTAGACACATGGGCGTGTGTCTAGGCCATGTGTGACACACGGTCAGCCTCATGGGCGTGTGGTTAGGCCGTGTGTCCCCATGCATGCTAGGTTTGCAAGTCAGTATGCTCAGTAGTAACCACAGGCAGAGACACGGCTGTGTGTCTCAACCATGTGGAAGGCACGGCCATAGACATGGGTGTGTGCCCAGGCAGTGTGAAGTCTGCACCTGAAATTAGGAATTTAATTTGCCACACGGGTGAAAGACGCGGGCATGTGTCTTGGCCGTGTGACATTTATGGGGTGATGACGTCAGAAACAGAATACCAAGGTTTTTGCACACGGGCATGTCGTGGCCGTGTGAGGGACACTGGCCAGGGACACGAGCGTGTGTACGGCTGTGTGAAAACCCTTGTAGGTTCAAATTGAGAAATAATTCCACATGGGTGTGGAACACGGGCATGTGATATGCCATATAGGCATGTCCCTTCCTCCACATAGGCGTGTGGATCATTTAGTGAAGATTTTCTAAGATTTTCTAGAGAGCATTCAAGAAGTTTGATTTGATCCTGAACCATTTCTAATGTGTAAATTGGGCCTGGTAGGCTTGTTTAAGAGATGTCACGAAAAGTTTTAATTTTGAGTCGAAAGTCGTGTCTCGGTATTGCATAATTATTGGTGTATAAGTCTGATAACACCTCGTACCATGTTCCAGCGTTGAATACGGGTAAGGGGTGTTATAGCTTCAATGTCGCGACACAGACTGAGGGTGTCGTGACATACCCCTGAAGATTGTTAAAAAGGAGTATACTGATTGCTATGTTGCAACACATGTCTTGGTGTGTCGTGACATCGACTCTGTGATGGAAATTAAACATGAAGTAGGGGCATTTTGGTCTACACAATCAAAGTTAAAGCTCAGGAACGTTAACTAACCTTGGGTTAAGGATGACGACCACCTGAAGGCTATAAATAGACTAAATTTTCATTTGTTATAGACGTCATTCCTTTAGACCAGATTCTCTATGTAAAATTTAGTTTAGTATTTTCTTTCGTTATTATGTTTTAGATTTATTTCAGTTGTTCTTGTTGATTTCAAGAGATCTGAATTGTGGAAGTATTCAAACTTTGTGGATTCGCGATTAATCTCAATACAATCTGGCTCTTTCATTTACTCTGTCTTTTCGATTTAATTAGCATGCTTTCTCTTTACATCGATTCTATATTTTCTATGAAATCCATGAGAAACTAATCCCCCTATAGGGGATTAGCGAGTGGAGGTATGATCCGTTAACTGTTTTGTAGGGTTACTTAATGGATCAGTCGATTGGAAAAGGAAGAACGTGGAACAAACCCTAGGCTTGACAACCATGGAATGTAACACCCCAAACCCGACCAAGACGTTACGACCGGATCTGGTATGTCACATGGAAAGTTTGTTTGAGAAAAATTTGCAATTGTTTAAAAATTCCAGGTTTTGGTTCACTTAAAGTAAAAACAGACTTGGTTTAATGCTTCTTGCATAACGTTATAATTATTACTAACTTCGGAAGGTTGTTTTATAAAACCTGAGTCAGATTCGATGGTTTTTGAGAAATGTGCAGTTTTGAAATAGCTTTTGAAGTTTAAGGAAAACACAGTTTAATTATCAATAGTTTGTGAACCATTCTTTAATATTTTGGAAAAACGGTTATTTATGTTTTTAGGAAAACCCCGTCTTGATCATTTCATAATAGATAATAATTGCGTTAAAAATAGAAAACCAAATTAAAATCCCAGTGGCCTTATTGCAGAGCAAAATCCCAAATTAAAATAGTTTAAAGGAAAGTAAAATAACGTTTACTAAAAAAACCGTGCATGGCCGCACCAGAGTCTTCCTCGGCCCACATCCGCAGAACTAGGTATTACCTGCAAAAATTAGCAGATAGGTGAGTTACGAGAACTCAGTATGCAATTCCCCTTACATTGATAACTAGGCCTAAGCCACAGAAGCCCATATATCTCGAATCGAGCCACAGCTCTAACATCATGGCATATTAGATAGTGCATGCAATGCAACCCAGCCCAACCTAGTATTCCATCCTCTACACTCCGCTCCATATGTCCAATCTCAACACTCCTGTGGGGATTTCTACAATCAACCCTCCATCCGCTAGACTCCTTTTTGGTAGTCATGCTGATAGTCATGCTGCTCAAAGCCGATATAATGTGACAGAGTCACCGATATACAAATATGTAGCCTAGCCACCGAAATAATATGACTGAGTCACCGATATACACTGCCCCTTTTATCAACATCATATCCTAATCCCATGCAATATGGCATAAAAATTTGTGTATGCAGTATGTTATGTATGTAAAACATCTATCAGATAACGTATGAAATGAATTACCATCATAATCAGGATAACAAAATACAACATAATCAAGCTAATCAATCTCTAAGGGTATAACAGTAATTTTACCTACCAGGGGTATTTCGATAATTTACCTACCAATGGTATTTCGGTAATTTCGCACCTACAATGGCCTTTCCAAAGGCCCAATATTGCCCCGAGCGACTCGGCTACCATTTCCGGTCGTTACCGGACTATTAGGCCTGTAACACCCCAAACCCGGTCAACACACCACGTCCGAATCTGGCATGTCATAGAGGAAAACGTTTTGAAGAAAATCGAGTTATCGATTAAATTTTGTGGAAAACTCTTTGTTGCTCTATGTTTGTAGAAATCAAGTGCATGATTAGTTAAAACTGATAGTTTATTTTGAAATCCAGGGAATAAATCTTTAAAACTTAGTTACCGATCCATAGATTAGAAAACCTTTATGTAATTTTAAAAGAAACCCAAATGATTAATTTGAAAACCGTTTCTATTTGAGTTGTCGAAAATGATTAAGTTGTCATTTATTATCAAGTGATTTGTATTACCCGATGGTAAAGTTTTTGAAAACCTTTGCGTTTTGTAGTTTAGAAAACCTTGCGCTCATATTATTAAATTAATCAAGTAATTTACTTAACCATGTTCGAAGTCTAATCCAAAGCATACGAATAATTCAAAACATAATTTAAAAGGCCTTATTACAAATCCTAATAAATATAAAAAACCGAATTTAAATAAAATAAAGTACCCAAACCAAAGTCCGTGTAAAACCGAATTTCTATTGCATGGGCCACCTCGAGTCCACCCGGCTCCTCATCCGCGATCTACGAATCACCTGAAAAGATAAGGGAGAAGGTGAGTCACCAAGACTCAGTGCATAATCCCTCTCCCGGTTAATGCAACAAGCTTACACAAATCATAACCAAGCAATATATATATATCATGCACCCAAACCTAGCCATCCGTAACTCCGTTTCTACCCCGTGTGGTACCAAACCACTAGTGGTGCCAAACCACTGGTGACCCAAAGTCACGAATAATCCAATTGTGGGGCCAACCCACGTTGTGATACTAAATCACTGGCGACAATCCCGTCATAACAAATGTGGGGCCAACCCACTGTGGTGCTAAGCCACTGGGACGAGTCGCTATGAGGTGCCAAACCTCTGGTGACCCAAAGTCACGAAATATCAATAACAAGGGTAAATCTCTTTTGGGTTCTTCTCTATTCGGTTTTGGAAAAGGGTAAGTGTTCTTGGCCGAAACTCCATTCTTACTTTCTCTTCTCTCTGTCGATTTTCTTGTGAGCAAAAGTCGAATTTTGGGCAATTGTTAGCAAGATTTTAACCATTCATAGGAATCGATTTCTCCTAGGTTCTTCGAGACTTTGGAAGCAGTCGATCTAAGCCTCTATTCTCTGACAATCGATTTTGGTAAGTCAAGTGGTAAGGATCTATGTTGGTTTATCATTCTTTAAGTGGTTGAAAAGCCGAAGGCTTTTGAGACTAAGGTTTGTTGTTGGCCGAATGGCCTATGTTATTGATCTAAGTGTTGGCCGAATGTAGGACAAGGAGATCTAGTGCGGTATATCGGGTCTTCGGGATTTAGAACTTGCGTTAGTAACAGGTGTGTAACTTACACACTTTATAACTAAGTAAATATGTTAATAATTTGAATGTGTTAAAAGTCGGAAACTGTGTAGATCTTGATATGTTACCTATTGGGTATGAGCAAGGAATCGGGTAAGTCCGTTTTGATATGATTTTGCTATATGTTGTTTAATACCATGATCTATGATATACTTGCTGTATGTTCATATTAGAGCATGATGGCATGATTTGCATAATATTTGCATGGTTATGGGTGATATGAGAGGAGGGGGAAGATTTGATATCCGTGTCTTTAGGACACCAGAGGTTTGGCACCTCCAGTGGTTTGGTACCACAGATTATTTCGTGTCTTTGGGACACCAGAGGTTTGGCACCTCATAGCGACTCGTCCCAGTGGCTTAGTACCACAGTGGGTTGGCCCCACAGTTGACATATCGAGATCGTCGCCAGTGATTTGGTATCACATGTGGGTTGGCCCCACACTTGGATTATTGATATTTTGTGACTTTGGGTCACCAAAGGTTTGGCACCTCATAGCGACTCGTCTCAGTGGCTTAGCACCACAGTGGGTTGGCCCCACATTTGTTATGACGGGATTGTCACCAGTGATTTGGTATCACAACGTGGGTTGGCCCCACAATTGGATTATTCGTGACTTTCGGTCACCAGTGGTTTGACACCACACTATTGTTGGATATCGTGACTTTGGGTCACCAGTGGTTTGGCACCACCAGTGGTTTGGTACCACACGGGGTAGAAACGGAGTTACGGATGGCTAGGTTTGGGTGCATGATATATATATATATATTGCTTGGTTATGATTTGTGTAAGCTTGTTGCATTAACCGGGAGAGGGATTATGCACTGAGTCTTGGTGACTCACCTTCTCCCTTATCTTTTCAGGTGATTCGTAGATCGCGGATGAGGAGCCGGGTGGACTCGAGGTGGCCCATGCAATAGAAATTTGGTTTTACACGGACTTTGGTTTGGGTACTTTATTTTATTTAAATTCAATTTTTTATATTTATTAGGATTTGTAATAAGGCCTTTTAAATTATGTTTTGAATTATTCGTATGCTTTGGATTAGACTTCGAACATGGTTAAGTAAATTACTTGATTAATTTAATAATATGAGAGCAAGGTTTTCTAAACTACAAAACGCAAAGGTTTTCAAAAACTTTACCATCGGGTAATACAAATCACCTGATAATAAATGACAACTTAATCGTTTTCGACAACTCAAATAGAAACGGTTTTCAAATTAATCATTTGGGTTTCTTTTAAAATTACATAAAGGTTTTCTACTCTATGGATCGGCAACTAAGTTTTAAAGATTTATTCCCGGGATTTCAAAATAAACTATCAGTTTTAACTAATCATGCACCTAATTTCTACAAACATAGAGCAACAAAGAGTTTTCCACAAAATTTAATCGGTAACTCGATTTTCTTCAAAACGTTTTCCTCTATGACATGCCAGATTCGGTCGTGGTGTGTTGACCGGGTTTGGGGTGTTACAAGGCCTAAAACCCAATTTTGGCCCATTCGGGCCCACACACTCGTGTAGCCCACCTAGCACAAATCTAGCCACGTATATGAGATTCACCTAGTCTAGTCCAATATATACTACAAAATCACACAATTTACTCATAAGGGCCCACGGGCCCATTGGGCCTACTTCGGCCCATCGTGGCCCAAGCAGGCACAACCCACAAGAATACTACTGATGGCCTCAACTATCGCGTTGAAGCCCCCCACACGTGCGCTCGCACGCTCGTGTGGCTACTATCGCCGTGTGACCGGTATTTCAACATTTGCCGCTCTACAGCTAGAGTAGAGAAGTACACACCTGATAGGAATCTGGTGCTAATCCGCGCTCCGACCACTCCTGTGCCCAAACGCCAACCAAGGTGTCCTTCCTCCCATCATAGATAGCCTTTTATATAGCCAACTTCTCACCTTTCCTCTTTGTTTCTTTCCGATGTGGGATCCCTCCGTTAGCAGAGTTTAAATCCAACTCAAACTCTTGCCGTCCAATCCGCAAAATAAATACTCTCTTGCTTTTCATGAGATTCGAACCCTTGCTCCCTTCAATAGCTCAACACGCCACTTGCCACTAAGCCACAAGCTCCTCTTGTGTCTAAAATCATGCGCAACTAAATATAAATCAATGGCCAAATTCTAAAGTCCATTTAAAAAGAAAACCAAAATGCAAGAGCCAAGACTTGAACCTTGAACCTCCTTCCTTCCTTGTGGCGTCACCCCATTGTCTCTTATATGGCGTCACTTTGCCACTACACCACACACTCCACTTGTGTCATTTTTCTCCACATTTTATTCTTAAAGCCTACCTACTATCTCCCAGGTTTTTTTTTTCACCTAAAACCAAAATTTCCCTAAAGCCCAAATTTGATCCCGGGACTTCATAGAAGCCCCCTAACCCTCCAAAATCACTACCTAATAGGTCCAACTTGCACTAAAGCCGTCTTCTTGTTACCAAAAATTTTAAACGCTACTACTCCTAAGGCCCATTGGGCCCAATCCTACTAGGCCCAATTTCAGGATGTTACACGGAAAGTCATCAAGGTGGGAATTAACCCAAAATTGGTATGACCCATCCGTGAACACCTTCACCCCAAGCTAGTCTAGATTGTGAAGTTAGGAGATAAGTAGTTCGTGTTGATTCATTATGTTAATGGAAGATCAGAAAATCCTTCTAGGGTAACGGCTAGTTGATTGACGAGGAACCCGAAACAACTGTTGATGGAGATTACTGAAGCGAGCTAATCACCCATAATCAAGATTTGATTTATTCTCCATTTCTATCTCTTGAAGTCTATTTCTTTTATGTTATTTTGTTTTTATTATTATAAAAACCCTAAAAATCCTTTATTTTATATTTCTGTACTATAACTAATTTAAAAGTACTAGTTAGATCTTTTAGTGTTTATGTTATAATTGATTTGGCATTCGCCTCCCATGGGTACGATCCTATGAGTACTCACCTACTTCATTGTAAAACTATATTACAACTCCACCCGTATACTTATAGAAATCACCTTGTTATTTTATATTTTATTGCAGTTTTCACACTCTAGACGTTAGTACATTTGGAGGCGGTCAGTTCTTGATGTCATTACCGGTGTTTTCCTTAAAATTTGATATTATTCCTGATATAGATTGGCTGACTTGATACGAAATGGTAAAAATTGTAAACAAAAGTGGATATTATTGTGAACAGATGAGTAAATCGAATTATGATCGAGATGACAGATCTAAATATTCTGTAAATATCATGGTAATGTTATCTGCTCAAATACTGATCAGAGAATGTCTTGCATTTTAGATACCAGAATATAGAGAATGAAGATAAAACAAGTTCAATTGGTTAATGGATTCTTTATTGTGTTTTTAGAAGATTTGTCAAAGTTGTCTCGTAAAAGAAAAGTTGAATTTGTTATTGAAATAGCACTGAAAATTACTATAACACCCCAACCATGGGCTAGACGTTATGACTGAATCCGGGAGTGTAACGAAGAAGGGTTTTGAAACCGAAGATACTTCGATAAAACCATGTTTAGTTATTTGACAGAATGTCCAAGTATTATAAAACATATTCATTGATACATATACATTACTGAAGCCGTTATATGATGTTCTTTAAAGTTAACTATTTATTTCACAGCAGAAATTTGAACTTCTTTTAAAACCAAAACCAAGCTCATGTTTCCAAAAACCCATTTGTTAAAACCATTTGTTTTCGTAAAGTGTTTCTAAAAAAAATTACAAATTACAAATTCTAAAAAAAAAAGAGTCCCAAAAATTACAAATTCTAAAAAAAAAAATAGATTTTAAAATTAAACTATTATTACTAAATAAAAATAATTCTCTGTCGAGTGGTCACCGTTGAGCCTCCGTCGCACCGACCCACCTAAGTCTGTGGATTATCTGAACAGAACAGACAAGTAGATGTGAATTTCGTGAACTCAATGTGTAACCCAACAGAAATAGTCATGCAACATACATAGAATTTCATATACAGTCAGATACAGATTTAGACCTAAGTCCATAACAGATACAGATATCAGAATTAGATAAATAAAACATATATACAGAATCTTACCCCCATCCTCTACACACCATCTATGTCCATCCCATCACACCATGTGGGGTTAAAAACACCCACCCATCCCGACACACCATATAGTGTTGATGCGACACATAACAAATAATATGCAGTCAAGCTGCCAGAATATAGGCGAAAGGTCGCCGTACAGATCACTTCCTCCACATATAAAAATCCCACCCCAAACACAGATACAGAACACAGATGCAAAAATAACATAATAAACATGCTTAACATGCTTGTATACAGATAAATACATACTTAACAGTACATTCAGGCATACATATCAGTTTCCTACACAAATCAAACTATCAGAGTATTAGATCACATGAAAAAGGGTTTGGTTAGTCCTTCCCGACCCTACGGTAGGTCCACAGTCGATCAAAATGACCCTTGTGACCCTCAGAAAAATTTTAGAATAATGGTGTGGCTTGCCCGTATGGGCCCACACACCCAGAATGGCCTTGCCTTTTGTGGCTCACATGGCCTAGCCTAAAACCTACACACCCATGTGGCCCACACGCCCAACTTGGGCTAGCTCGTGTGGCCCACACAATCACTCTCACACTGTCATACGACCGTGTCGAGCGCACAACCACCCTTCGTCAGTCACAAGGCAACCATACGCCCGTGTGGCATTGACAGACCCAAATTTTGGGTTTCGCCAAACCTCGATTTTTCGTGTTTAGGGTACATACCTGGTACGGTTTTGATGCGAAAGCAATCCCGATACTTTCAAAACCTAAAAGTAGAATACCGAACACCGATTTAGAAGTTTGATTAATGAATTCGTCAACAAAAATCCAACAACAAAACTGACTTATCGCCGACGACAAACCACTGCTTATATCGTTCAGGTCATCGGAGCGAAACATCCTCCTTCACAACCTTATCCTACACGATATCCGCAAAAATGTCAAATTTCTTAACTACACATCGTTATATCATTTCAACAGAACTTTCACAAACACTTTACAAAAATCAAAGGTTACATACGAAACAACAAAACGCACCACTTACCAAACCGAGAATGAGTAATGAAAATAGAGACACAACGAATTGCGTGAAAAATTTATGACAGAATTGGAGAAGAAGAAAGGAGGAAAAAATTGACAGTGAGCAAAAGAAGAGGAAGAGAATTTCAAAAACACAATTAATTTTTTGGGAAGAGAGAGAAAATTAATAAAATAAAATAAGATATAATTTGATGAAATTATCCCAACTACCAACTAATACCTAAATCCCCCAGAATCTTACCCACTAACCACCTTCACTACCTCAAAATTCTACCTCTACCGAACCTCTATCTCACAATCGCAACAAAAATATCATCCACGCTCAGACAAGGAATCGAACACGGGACCCTAGGGTAAGCTAAACCTTACCACTTGAACCAACAAGTTCATTCTGATATAAGTTTACCAGCAATATAACATAAGCCTACTTAGCAGGAATAAGGCTAGGATAAAAAATAACAGAATTTGCCAAAAGTAAGACTTGAACCCAAGACCTCAAACACACATACCAATCACTTAACCACTAAAATAGATACACATTTATGTTAGGATTTACAGAAATAAAAATAAATTATTCAGGGCGATACAATTACTTCAATATCTATTTCATCGTATAGAATGACACTGGTAGCATTGAAAGAATTGAAGACGTAGTTGCAAGAATCATTATCGAGAGTTTATTCGATTGAGTGTAGAAGATGGATAATTGTTGCCTGCACTGACCACCTCCAGATGTACTAACTTCCAGAGTATGAATACTGCAATAAAATGGAGAATTACGAGGCGGTATCCGCAAGTATACAGGTCGAGTTATAATATAGATTTTACAACGAAGTAAGTCAGTACTCAGAGGATCGTACCTAACAGAGGCGAGTACTAAATCAATCTTAACCTAAAAACTTAAAGATCTAATTAATACTTTTAAATCAGTTATAGTATGATAGTAAAACACGAGATATTTTTTTAGGGTTTTTAAATTAATAAAATAAAATAACATAAAAGAATTAAAATTGCAAGAGATAGGGAGAAGTAAAGTGAATCAAATCTAAAGACGGGTGAATAGCTCGCTTCAGCAATCTCAATCAACTGTCCTCATAGGTTTTTCGTTAATCAACTAGTTGCTACCTTAGTAGTATCTTCCAATCTTCCACTAACGTAACAAGTTAACAAGAAATACTTATCTTCCAACCTCACAGTCCAGATTGGTTTGGGGTCAAGGTATTCACGAATGGGCAATACCAATTTAGGGTTCATTCCCACCTTGATGACTTCCTAAGGTTGTCAGGCCTAGGGTTTGTTTAATGTTCTTCCTTTCTTAAACAATTGATCCATTGAATAACCCTACAAAATAGTTAAAAGATCATGCTTCCACTCCTTAATTTCCCATAGAAGGATTAGTTCTTCATGGCTTTCATAAACAACATAGAGTACATGGAACAATTAATCATAATGAATGAATAATAGAGAGTTTAAGAAAAGCCTGATTGATATTGACAATGAATGCGAATCCACAAGAGTTTATCTCCTTTACAACTTAAATCTCTTGAAAGAAAATAAATAACAAAACAAACAAAACTCTAAAAACCTAAGAAAACTAAATTAAATCTAAAGAGAGAATCTCAGCTAATCGAATCACCCCTATAATGTGTGCCAAATGAGCCTATTTATAGCCTTCAGTTAGCTGTAGTCCTTAACCCTAGGTTAGCTGACATTCGTTAGCTTTAAGTTCAATTGTGTAGACCAAAATGCCCTTGATTTGTGTTTTATTCTCGTCACAGAGTCAATGTTGCAACACACTAGGACCGGTGTCGCGACATAGCAACTAGCCTACTCCTCTGCACCTGTCTTCAAGGGTATGTCACGACACCCTCAGCCTGTGTCTTGACATTGAAGGCAATTTCTTACTTTCTTCATTCTGCTCTCTATGGTACGACATCGGATCTCCTATGTTGCGACATAGCTTTCAGAGTTGGTGCAAATGGTTTTCTAATGGTCTCCTGCACACTCACGAAGTATGTTAGCTCTCCTTTAGGCCTCATTCAGCCCTTAAGGTCAATAAAAGACACGATTTGCACATTTTATTGAATATAAGTAAAACTAAATAAACTCAATTAAAACATAAAAACTAAATAAACTCAATTAAAACATAATGAAAATACTTGTATTCAAGCTCCTTAAATGTGAAAACTGTTTAATCTGCTACACCGAATTACGATAGATCACGCACTAACGACATTCTAAGTTACTCAAAGAATGAATCGAAACATACTCAATATCTGAGAATGGTGTTGTGAACCTTACAAGAAGAGTATGGTATGCAAAAATATTCATCAGGCGTGAAATCTAACTTCCAGAGATAATATTCTTGAAACATGAAATGCCAACTAAAAGTATTAATGTTAATCCAAACCAAAGGTCAACAGATTTGATTTGGAAACCTCCGAAGAATGTACATAAGAGCACAATTCTTGAGAATGGGTAAATGTTACAGATGGGTAATTGAGGCTTCGTGATAGTTGCATTATCGATACTGAAACTATTACAGAAGACTGTTAATTTCATCGGGTTAAGAAATGGTTGATAGAGCTTATTGTGAATATTCGTTTGACTTGAGGTTTTTACGATTGACCGCCTCTGAACATACTAACATCCAGAGTGTGAATACTGTAACTAAATATATAAGATTGAGGCTGTGTTCAGAAGTATACGGGTCAGGTTGTAACATAGTTTTTACAACAGAGTCGGTAAGTACTCCGAGGATTATACCCAAGGGAGGCGAATACTAAACTAATATTAACCTAAGTGTAAATAGATCTAATTAGTACTTTTCATAAATTATAGTACGATAAAGCCTGATAAACCGTAAAAGTAACATATTTTAATCCCACATTTAATATGCTTTTGGATGATTTATTCCTTGTTTTATATAAAAAGGTGCTTGTAATCCTTTCTTTTCATGTTATACCCAGGAAAGCACCCGAGGATGAAAAGAACACGAAACGGGCCCAAAACGGAGTAAATGGGCCTTAGAACGAAATTGACACGGCCTGGCCCAAAGACCACACGGCCGTGCCTCGATGAACACCTAGAGCACGGCCTCAACTCCGTCACACACGGTCGTGCCTCAAGTTAGAAATCCAAACACGGCCAGGTCTCGATCCACACGGGCGTGTGCCATGGCCGTGCCTCTGTCGCTGGAAAGAGCAATTTCAGTCGAAAAAGGATACTTAAGGAGAAAGAATTGCATTCCAAGAGCCTATATATATCCCCCAAGTACCACTTTTAAAGGGGATCGAAAGGCAGGCCAAGGAGCCAAGCCGAGGAGGTCAGAGTTAGGGAATAACGCGAGGATAGCCAGTTGATCATCCTAAGAAGCCCAAATTATACTCAAGATGGTAGAATTCTCCTTCAATTCCTTCAGGGGGTTTTATGGTTTTCTTATGTTTTGTTTTATCTTTTCTCTTACGATGTTTTCTTTATTCATTATGAACTAAACCCCTCAAGTACTTGAAGGGGATGAAACCTAGATGGATTTTGTTATTTGATTTTTAAGTTATATGATAATTACTTAGTTTGTTCTTAATTATGTTGCTTAATCCAAATCCAATGTGCTTAGGTGGAGGAGGAATAGACCATGCCTAAGAGTAGATCTAACATAATTAAGCGGAGTTGATCGAACGCCTATAGATAGGGTTGCGAGATTTTGCCGGATTAGGGTGAAACCTAATATGGGAGTCCATTGATCGATTTACTGCTATCCTAGGGGGTTATTATAAGCGAACGAGAGTTCCACTAACTACCTAGGGTTAGACGTTATTCGCCTCGAGAGAGGGTTTAATATAGGTTAGGGAGTCTCACAGATCAAGCTAAGTAAAGAAATCATATAATATGGGGGTTAGATAATAAGTGAAGTCTAGGTGGATTCTTCTCGAAGGTATTGTCGCAATCAACTGAGTTTTTCTTCAAAGTTATTTTCCAATTCATTCTTCTTGTCTTTGTGTTCTTAGTCTTAGTCTTCGATAATATAGTTTAAAAGCAACCTTCACTTTAATATAGGCTAAATAATAAAAAGAAAGTTAGTATTAACAGTTTTAGTTCCTTTGGGTTCGATAATCTGGTCTTGCCTAAGCTATACTACTGTTTGATAGGTACACTTGCCTTTAATCGTTGTCAGAGTTAGTCTCCAGGTTAGATCATTCTTTTATAAATTTTAAAGCTCTAATTTTGACACGATCAAGTTTTTGGCGCCGTTGCCATGGAACTAAAATATTAAGAAAACTCTATTTTTATTACTTTAGCCCTAATTTTTGTTTTTCGCAATTTATTTGTTGTTTTTGTTTTTATTTTTACTTTTAGATGAAATTTTCTTTCTTTCTTCTTTTTAGCAGGTACCTCTAGTTTATGACTAGAAGGGACCCGAGAGGACCTTTGATATTCGACAACGAAATCGAAGCTACTACACGTAGGAATCGTCGGGAAACCGGACGAGCCCTAGATTACATAGAAAGGGAGGAAGAATGCAGATCCAATCCTACTGGAGGGATGGACAAAAACAACCCACCACCACGTGATGTGGGGGAAAATAATGCTCCACGCACAATGTTTGATTATGCGAAACCGCATTTAACAGGAGCATAATCTAGTATTGTTAGGCCGGCTATATCTGTTAACAAATTTGAATTAGAGCCTAACACAATACAAATGATTCAACAGTTTGTTCAATTTGATGGTTTGCAGGACGAAGATCCAAACACGCATATAGCTAACTTTTTAGAGTTCTGTGATACTTTCAAAATAAATGGCATTTCTGATGATGCCATACGTCTTCAGTTATTCCCTTTTTCATTAAGAAATAAAGCTAAACAATGGTTAAACTTGTTACAACGAGGGTCAATCACTATATAGGATCAGATGACCTAAAAGTTTTTAATGAAATATTTTCCACCGGCCAAAACGGTCAAATTACGGAATGATATCTATTCTTTTGTGCAGATGGATTTAAAGACGTTGTAAGATGCATGGGAGAGATTTAAGGATCTCTTGAGGAGGTGCCCACACCATGGCCTACCCTTGTGGCTACAAGTCCAAACTTTCTATAACGGTGTCAACCCCTCAACAAGGCAACTAATAGATCCAGCCGCCGGTGGAACGCTGAACAACAAACCTCCTGAAGCAGCCTATGAGTTCATTGAGGAGATGTCATTAAACAATTATCAGTGGCAAGCTTCAAGGACCAAACTAACAAAATCGGCAGGAGTTTTCAACGTCGATGCCATGACCATGCTATCAACGCAGCTAGAAATGATGAACAAAAAGCTTGATAATTTGTATTCCTTACAGGCACACCCAGTCATGCAGTGCGATGCAAGTGGAACTGTGGCGAATCCTGAGTACCCACCCTACCAACCGGGAGCAGAAGATGAACAGATGAACTATATAGGTAATAATTTCCGATCCAATAATAATGCTTATAGTAACACTTACAATCCAGGTTGGAGGAACCACCCAAATATTTCGTGTAGAGGACAAGGAAACCAAGGAAATCAAAGGTAACAACCTCCTCAAAACTTTCGAAATCAGCCCTATCCACAAGAAAAGAAACCAACCCTCGAGGAACATCTCCAAGAAACTGATAGAGCAATCAAAAGCAACGAGAGCCAAATCAATGAATTGCTAAGTCAGTCAAGGAAGTGACTAATGCAGTCGAACAACTCACAAAACTAATGTCAGAACGACCGCAAGGACGTCTACCAAGTAACACCGAGGTTAATCCTAAGGAACAAATTCAAGCAATCGCAGCTCAGGACAGTAATGGATTAGCTGAACCTGAGCCAATACCGGAAAACAAGGTAGACGAAGGTAAAATAGAGGTACCACAAGAGAAGCCAAAACCTGTAATTAAAGAGTACCAACCTCGCATACCTTATCCTGAAGCCATAAAAAGAGACGATTCAGAGGAGTAGTTCGGTAAGTTTCTTAAGCTATTAAAGAAATTACATATTAATTTACCCCTTCTTGAAGCTCTTTTTCAGATGCCAGACTCAAGAAAATTTGTAAGACAACTCTTGACCAACAAACGCAAAATAGATGAAGAGCACCACGTGGAACTAAACGCAACATGCTCAGCGATGTTACAAAATAGACTACCATAGAAACTAAAAGATCCAGGGAGTTTTACAATTCCATGTTTAATTGGTAGTCAACATATTGATAATGCGTTAGCTGATCTAGGGGCAAGCATAAATGTCATGCCTTATTCACTGTTTAAATGACTAGGTCTAGGGAAGCCCAAACAAACTAGGATGAGCTTTCAGTTAGCTGATAAAACTGTTAGAATTCCTAGGGGCATTATCGAAGATGTTCTTGTCAAAATCGATAAATTTGTTTTCCCAATAGACTTTGTTGTCTTAGACATGGATGAGGATAATTCAATCCCCTTAATTTTAGGAAGGCCCTTTTTAGCAACTGCCAAAACAAAAATTAATGTTGCTATAGGAGAGCTCATACTTCGTGTAGGAGATGAATCGATCAGTCTTCAAGCTCTCGACTCGGCCAGGACAACAGTCGATGAAGGTAAGAAAGTCACTTCAATCAATAATCAAATTGTTCAATCTTCATCACAAGAAACATCACAAGGCTTGAACCCTAAGCCGACCCATAAACCCCACGTCGACAAGGAAGAATTACACGAGGAACAAAGCTTTTGGGTCGACAATTTAAAGAAGCAGAAGACAGAGATCAAAGAAGAGCTAGATCCACATGAAGTAAAACCCGAGGAACTACTAGAAGAGCTCATGGGGACATCAAATCACTTCAAAATTGGAGATTAGGTACTGTTAGACAAAGCCAATCCGCACATCACTTCAACAGGACCAAGGGCAAAGGGAGAAATAATTCTCAAGGTAAGCAATCCAATATTCGGCAATTTCAAGGTAAACGCTTCTCGACTTCAACTTTGTTATGAAAATAAAGCTGTAGGCATGAGGGAAGATATTCAAACCTTTAAACCTCCCTAAAATTTTCAAAAACGAGGAAAGTCTAGCTTAAGACTATAAACAGGCGCTTCTTGGGAGGCAACCCGAGCACTAACCTTATTCCCTTTCGCAATTATTTTCTTTTCCTTCTCTTTTCCTTTTCTTTTTTAAACTAACCAAAAAAAATGCAGGCTTTTCAAGCCACACGGCCGTGTCCATGGCCGTCTGGACCACCTAAATTGCCACACTGACAAGACAGAGGCCGTGCAAGTCAGTCCAATCACCCCCTCAACGTCACAGATCCAACCACCCTCCCCACGGGCACCGATAGATAGGGCACGGCCGTGCCCTCAACCGTGTGAAGCTATTGACTTCCACACCACGGGTAGAACACGCCCGTGCCTACAAACCATGTGAAGCTACTGACTTGACAAACACGGGCGTGCAGATCTGGCGCACGGGCATGGAGGCAAACACACACCATAACACGGTCGTGCGAGGTGGCCGTGTAAATCGACACACCCTGGGACCACGGCCGTGGGAGAGCACCAAATTTGAACATTTATTTAAACCCCTCACCTTTTCCCTTTCCCTCCATCTGACTTCTTCTTTATTTTCTCTCCTTTTCACTCTTCTCTATCTTAGACTCTCCAAGACTCTAGATCCTTGAGTAAATCAACACTATGCCGAAGAAGCGAAAGAAGCTAAGCATAGACTCCTTAACAAAGAACGATAAACATGAGTTCATGCCGGCAGCTTCGTCTCAACACCAAGCCAAGGGTCTTTGAGACCAAATTATTTTTCTTTTTTGTTTCTCTTCTTCTTTATTTTCCTTATCTAAGCTTCTCAACTGCTCTTTTCACTTACTTTTCTTTTAGTTCCTTAGTGTCAGGTTCGCCAGGCTGCTAAGGAATCACAACAACCACCACAATGACTACACCACTCTCACCACCGCCACCACCTTCACAACCATAGGAGTGACACCCACCTTGCGAACCATCCCCCAATAAGGACTCTCTGGTCCATTCTTCTTTTCTTTTGTTTTCATTTTCCTTCTTAGTCCCCTTTCCTTTTTCTTTTTTTGCTTTTAATCTTATATTTAGTTTAATTTAACTATGTCTTAATAACCCCTGGCTAATCCTTCACGAGTTCCCCAATTTCTTCATCTAGCACAAAGCTTGGGAACCAACACCACCACCATACCGACACCTTCGCCACCATAACCTCCACGACCCCTGCCATCTGCCAGGGAAACCGTCCACGCCTCAGGGAGTATCCTAACCCCTCCTTTTTGATTTTGAACATAACTGTATTATCTAGCTTTGTACATTGAGGATAATGTACATCTTAAGTGTGGGGGGTAAAAGGACCTAACTTTTTGCATTATTCTCAAATTACTGAGGGTAAAAGTGGAAGAAAAGTGCCAAACTTTTTTCATTATTCTCAAATCCCTGATTCAATCTTGGTTTTATGCAAAGTTGTCAGATTACTAATTAGGATGAAATTTTTGATGATTTGTGATGATTATTGACATGTTTTAGAATAAGTCATAGTTAATTGTACATTGATGTTTAATTTAAGGAATACTAGAGAATCAAGCATGATAAGTCTATTTTTCAGGAATTAAAATTTTGCTAGGTTGTTGACCTAAATTTTAATACTACCTTGAAATTTAAAATTCATAAGGATGATGTCAAAACACCCATAATTTTTGTGAGTATTTGAACCTTATAGAGCATACATTCTTTTTCGTGCTCATTTTTTGATTATGAGTGTGTCAACTATGAACTGTTATTCTAGAACTTGCCTAGTTTATACATGTTGAGACCACAGTTATGATTTGATATACAAAGATGATAAAGGCAGCTAAGTTTTAACCCACTAATTCCACTAAATAGTCCACCTTTACAATTAACCCCTAGTGAACCCCGTTGATCCTAACAAACCCTTTTTATTTGACTCACCTACTAATATTAACCCAAAACCTTTGTATTTGTTATCACCCTTTATTTTGACTACCCCTTAATCGAGACTTGATTTGATCAGTTACCGAAGTTTATTATTCTGATAGTTAAGTTTATGTATTACTTAGTTTGTTCTTAAAAAAAATCGAAGTTATTCAATATTTGTAGTATGAAAAGAGAGCCTACACAATCAAAGACTGTTTTCAAAAGAAAAGTTCGTATTAGTAGGATTACCACTTTAAGTTTCGGTAAAGTTTTAGGTAGGTACTTGTCAATTCAATCTCAATTCTAACCCTCTAATTTCAGCCTGTGACCACACCTTTTACCCTAGCCCCGTTACAACCCTAACAAAGACCTTTTGATCTGTTTGTCATCTCATATTACAGTGGTGGAGATTTGATTTTCAGGCAAGCCTATGAGATTAACTTTTCAGGTTCGACTTATGAGCGATCTTTTTCTGAACCTTAAACACTTTAGAGTGATTTGAGTGAATCTTAAGTAAGGATGTCAATCCTTGTCGGTTTTAAATTAAAAAGGTAGTTATTTAAAAGAGGGGAGACACCTATGTTTTTGAGGTACAAAATTATGACTTATCTCGTTTGAATCTTTAGAACGCTTTGAATCAAATTATCCATGTATGAATTCTCTATGAATTAGGATAAGACATTGTGATAAGAATTATAGCTCATGGAAAGTTCGTTTCAATTGTAAGTTGAGAATTTTGCTTGAGGACAAACAAAAGCTTAAGTGTGGGGGTATTTGATAAACCATAAAAGTAACATATTTTAATCCCACATTTAATATGCTTTTGGATGATTTATTCCTTGTTTTATATAAAAAGGTGCTTGTAATCCTTTCTTTTCATGTCTTATACCCAGGAAAGCACCCGAGGATGAAAAGAACACGAAACGGGCCCAAAACGGAGTGAATGGAACTTAGCACGAAATTGACACGGCCTGGCCCAAAGACCACACGGCTATGCCTCGACAAACACCTAGAGCACGGCCTCAACTCCGTCACACACGGCCGTGCCTCAAGTTAGAAATCCGAACACGGTCAGGTCTCGATCCACACGAGCGTGTGCCATGGCCGTGCCTCTGTCGCTGGAAAGAGCAATTTCAGTCGGAAAAGGATACTTAGGGAGAAAGAATCGCATTCCAAGAGCCTATATATATCCCCCAAGTACCACTTTTGAAGCGGATCGAAAGCTAGGCCAAGGAGCCAAGCCGAGGAGGTCAGAGTTAGGGAATAACGCGAGGATAGCCAGTTGATCATCCCAAGAAGCCAGAATTATAGTCAAGATGGCAGAATTCTCCTTCAATTCCTTCAGGGGGTTTTATGGTTTTCTTATGTTTTGTTTTATCTTTTCTCTTGCAATGTTTTCTTTATTCATTATGAACTAAACCCCTCAGGTACTTGAAGGGGATGAAACCTAGATGGATTTTGTTATTTGATTTTTAAGTTATATGATAATTACTTAGTTTGTTCTTAATTATGTTGCTTAATCCAAATCCAATGTGCTTAGGTGGAGGAGGAATAGACCCTGCCTAAGATAGCTCTAACATAATTAAGCGGAGTTGATCGAACGCCTAGAGATAGGGTTGCGAGATTTTGTCGGATTAGGGTGAAACCTAATATGGGAATCTATTGATCAATTTACTGCTATCCTAGAGGGTTATTATAAGCGAACGAGAGTTCCACTAATAACCTAGGGTTAGACGTTATTCGCCTCAAGAGAGGGTTTAATATAGGTTAGGGAGTCGCACGGATCAAGCTAAGTAAAGAAATCATATAATTTGGGGGTTAGATAATAAGTGAAGTCTAGGTGGATTCTTCCCAAAGGTATCGTCGCAATCAACTGAGTTTTTCTTCAAAGTTATTTTCCAATTCATTCTTCTTGTCTTTGTGTTCTTAGTCTTAGTCTTCGACAATATAGTTTAAAAGCAACCTTCACTTTAATATAGGCTAAAGAATAAAAAGAAAGTTAGTATTAATACTTTTAGTTCCTTTGGATTCGATAATCCGGTCTTGCCTAAGCTATACTACTGTTCGATGGGTACACTTGCCTTTAATCGTTGTCAGAGTTAGTCTCCAGGTTTGATCATTCTTTTATAAATTTTAAAGCTCTGATTTTGACACGATCAAAGCCTAAAGTGAAAAATATTTGTTTTATAAGAAACGATTAAAACATGCATAAAAGAGCGGAAACATAAATAAAATAAAAACTCAACCAAATCGAAGCATGGGTTATTATCTTGCTTTGATGGTCATAACTAATTCATATTTCAAGTTTCTACTTAATCAACTAGTTGTTACCCTAGTAGGATCTCATGGTATTCCACTAAACTAACAAGTCACCAAGAACTACTTATCTCTCGACCTCACAGTCCATACCAAATTGGGGTTAGGGGTTCACGATAGGTAATACCAATTTTGGGTTAATTCCCACCTAGATGACTTCTTAGAGTTGTCAAGCCTAGGGTTTAAGTTCTTACTATCTCAAACAGTTGATCCCCTAAGAAAACCCTACATAGAAATTAATTAATCACACGTCCACTTGCTAATCGCCCATAAGAGGATTAGTTCTTCATGGATTTCATAAACAATGTAAACTTGATAAATAAAGTAAACATGAAGAAAAAAATCAAGAATAAAAGTTTAAAAAGAAGTCCTGATTGTATTAAATGATTGAAGCGTAAAAATCCACATAATGTTTGACTGAATCCACAAATCAGATTCTTCGAAGTCATGAATGAAAACAAGTTGAAAATAAATCCTAAGTCTAAAAAGAAGTAAAGTCTTGAAACTAAATTGAAAGGAAAATTCTAAGTTATAGAAGAGGTCCATTCTCCAGTGTTTAATGAGTCTATTTATAATGTTAGGGTTGGTCGTCATCCTTAGCCCTAGGTCAACTGACGTTTTTATGTTAATATTCATTGTGTGGACCAAAATGCCCTCATCTCGTTAATGCTTTCACGTACAAGGCCAATGTCGTGACATCCACTGCCTATGTCGTGACACAGAAGGTAGTTTGCTTGGCTCAGACTCAGCTTCAAGGGTGTGTCGCGGCATCCACTATTTATGTCGCGGCACCAAAGGCAGACTTGGTATTTTGGCACTCTGTTAACTATGTTGCGACATTGAACTTCTCATATTGCAGCATGGCGACCAACCTTGAGTCTTAATACTTTGAATGGTGTCCCGCACACAAACTAAGTATGTTAGTCTTCCCTTCGGCCTCCTTCGGCCCCTAAAGTCTTAAAACGACTCAATTACACTTTTTATTAAATGAAAACTAAGATTAGAAAAAATAAATAAAACATAATAAATTTGCTCATATTCAAGCTCCTTAAGTATGAAAACTAGTTTAATCTACTACAACAAATTGTGCTAGATCGAACTCCCCTACACTTAAGTTATTGCTTGTCCGCAAGCAAATAAATATAAAAAATATGGAAGACAATTCTTGAGCAACTAGGATACAAAGACAAGTTTTGGAACACATAGCTAGGAAAACTCGTATCTACACATATTTTTGGCATAATATATAAACGACTTACCACTCTCAATATCAAACACCTAAGTTTAATATATTATAAACGATATAAACAATAAGGTCTTCAAATATACGGATCCATCGATAAATCATACAAGTAATCTGATTATCCTAACAAAATACAAATAGTTATTATTGTAATTGCTCAATATAATGTTAATTCATGAATAGATTTACTTAGATCACATAGGGCTTTTCGGCTTGTAAGGTTCTGAGGCTTGGGATAGGTATGTAATTCAAGAATAGGAAGTATCAAAATAGTTTCAAGCACAAAAGTAGTTTGGCACATCATATTGTTCCCTATTCACTCCCTTAATAACCATTGCCCGCTTATCGCCTTATTTCCCTTTCTCTCACTTTCCTTATTTCTTCACGTAGGAAGTCATAGCATAATTAAGTAATTATGACCAGCTCACTAGTTTTTGTGCACTAATGAATAAGGTTTCTAATTTATTGAGTTTGTCACATTCAACATTTTCCAATACATCTCACTCACAATGCTTTTGTTTTTCATTGCTCAAGTACTTTTTCTACTCGTTTTGACTTTTTCTGAATTTTTCTCTTATTTTGCACAGTTTAGCTAAACCTATAATCACTATATCACACTGGTTCTTCCTATTTCACTATGATTTTTTCAAAATCTACGATGATGTATCTAGCTATCCCTTAATACGTATGACCAGATCTCTAAACTTGTGTAATTCTAGGGACCAAAGAAAATGGGCAAGTACAAATTGATATTTTGGTCGGGTTTTGTATGAAGGTTCATCAAGAAATCTTTTCTGGCTCAAAATAGGTACTAAGGCTCGATGAATAATGTTAGTTTTTTGGCTTTGGGTTATACCAAACAATGCCTTAGGTCGTCCCTAGGTATATCAATATTCATAAATTTAATCAATCAAATAATCACAAATTTTACTATTTTTCATACATACTAGCATGCTCATTTCCCTGTATGTTCTATGTCATATGGTATATTCAATTACTTAATGATTATTTATAGTGTAATAGAACTTATTATTCTAATAACTGAAAAATTAAAATCATTTACTATCATGCCAAATTTACGAAAAATACAATTAACCTGTATACATGCTCCTAACCAATCACTTGTATTTCTGCAAGCTCAAGCACACTTTGACAAGAAAAATAAAAGAAAAAACATGAAAATAAAATAACAAAATAAGTAAAATTTCCTATGTTACCTTCCCACACTTTAATGCAGCCCCTGAATAAATAAGGAACGAAGTTACCCGATTGATCATAACATTGTTGAAGTCTTCTGGTGGGTGCTTCCTTCCTTGTTCGTTGAAAACTTGTACAAGTCGTGCTTCTTTCATGTGAGGTTCTGACATAGAAATTTTGAAAATAGAAAATATATATATAAATCTATTGTTAATCCTACTCCTAAAATCAATAAAGGTTATCCTAATGAATATATATAGAGATATTTTTTTAAGAAGAACTAACTCGTTCATCCCCCTCTTGTATCCTCGTTTTCTTCTTTCTTCAATTTGCTTTTTATGGAGTATGACAAACTGTTTGTATATCCTATCTCCTAATAATTTATTTGGAGGACTCATCCACTTTTCCATTGGTTCTACAGGTGCTCCTGCATCTTTGCATAATGCCGTTATTAAATGTGGGAAGAACTGTAATAGCCCAAAATGTGGTTTCGGGACCACAAATCTATTGCAGTAAAATTTATTACCTACAATTTTATGGAATGATTTCGTGAAAATTTCGTTCGAAAATTTTGATGTTTGGGCACTCAATTTAGTTAAAAGGACTATATTGCAAAATGAGCAAAATGTGTGTTCTAGAAGCTAGAGGTGTCTAATTGCTATGAAATTTTAAATTAGAGGTTCTTAAATGGTAATTAGACCATTATATTTTAGTATGGACAAAAATGGACATGGTTCGATGAAATTTTCAAGTAAGGCATTAAGGGCATTTTCGTCATTTGGTAAATAAAGACAAAATAAAATGAATAAAAGTGTCCATCTTCTTCAATTTAGTCCCTTGTGCTGAAAATTGCAGAAAAGCCATAGCTAGAGTTTTGGCCAACCTTTCAAGCTCAATTCTAAGTCTATCTTTGTCCCATTTTTAAAGATTTTTACGTTTTTGTGAATGTTGTAACTTGATTTAGCTATTTCTAGGACTAATTTGAAGATATGTCAAAGTCTAGAATTTTACTCGTGTTAGATATTTGTGTATTTTGATATTTAATGGTAGAAAATGTATGTTTGATGTCAGATAAACAACTTTTACTAAGTGATTTTTGATGAAAATGCCTAAAAAGGACTTATTTGTAAAAATTGTAAAATGAGTAGTAGAAGTGTGTTTTAATAAAAAATGTGGGCTGTTATGAGTATGAAAATGGTTCGGCTAGGCTTGGGTTTTGAAGAAATTGACTATATTTCTTTTTACGAGCCTAGGGACTAAAGTGTAAAATGTTGATAAGATAGGGGTGTAATAGCCTGGTTTAGACCCTAGTCGGAATAGTGGTTTCGAGACAACAAATTTGAGTCTAAAAAATATTTTAATATTATTTTTTGAGTCTACAATTTGTGAATTGGTATGTGTGAAATTTCTGTGATTTAATTTGATCATTTGTGTACTTAATCTGCAAAGAGGACTAAATCACAAAAAATGCAAAATTGTCCTTCTATTTGAATAATGGTTGAATTGATGTGTCTTTATAAATGTGAGGTCTTTATTTTGTGAATGGACCATTGGTTTAATACGTGGATATTTATGGACAACCATTAATTAATTTATAAGTTAAATAGGCATGGGTAAAATGGTAAATTATGTATTAATATTAATAAATTAAAATAAAAAAAAAGGTTAGTAGAGTGTTCATCTTTGTTTGGCCAAAATTTGAAGAAGAAAGAAGACAACCATGGCTATTTAGGGTTTGGTCATTTGAAGCTTCAATTGGTATGTGATTTTTGTTCGGGTTTTTTTTATGATTTTTACATTCTTGAGATCGTTGCTTCGTATATTAGCTAGCCCATGCTTAAATTCATGAAATTGATTATGATTTTGAGTTATTCCATTGTTGAAAACGTGAGCTTTGTGAGGTTGGTGATAGAAAATAAGATTTGGATGATAGATAAATGTATTTTGTATTGGGATTTTTGATTAATTTGATTATTATGGGCTAAATTGTGAAAATGAGAAATTGAGGGGCTAAAATGTGAAATAAATGAAATATGTGGGCTTATATGAACTAAAGGAATATTCGGCCAAGTTATGATATTATTAAATTATGTGTATTTTGTGATTTTATGAAATAGGGACTAAAATGTCAAAACGTGAAAATGTGAGGGCTAATTTATAAAATGCCCTAAATATGTGCAAATGGATTTAATTGAATGATTTGTTGAGTAAAAGAGTTAAATTTGAATGTGTATAGATCAAGAACCAAAGAAAACGAAATTAGATCGGGGGAAATCGAAAGTAGTTGAATAGCAATTCACCACTGTTCTTTCCCGTACGAGGTAAGTCTATGTACAAATAAATGTGTTTGAATTGAAATATTATTGCTTATATGTTAATGAAATGTGATGAATGGCTATTAGAGCTGAATATGTGAAATCCGAGAAAATTTCGATAATGTGATGATGTCCGAAAAGCCCTGTACGAACCATAGAAATAGTTAGGATACATATGCCATGACATAGGATTCCGATATGAGTTATCGTGTAAGACCACATCTGGGATGCTGGCATCGATTTGAGATTTACGTGTAAGACCGTGTCTGGGACATCGGCATCGTATATGATTCGTGTAAGACCCTATCTGGGACAAAGGCATCGACATTTAATTACATGTAAGACCACGTCTGGGACGTTGGCATTGTGCAAGCTTTACAAACTATCTGGGTATCCTTATTGATTCTGAACGGTTCAACGGGCATTCCGAGATATGATTGAATATATGAATATGTATCCGTTTCAGGTACATATGAAATGTATATGAAATTTGGAAATGGAAGATAAGTATGAATATGATCATTTGATATGTGAGCTACATGAAAATGTGATTTGTTTATAAGCAAGTGGTTATGAACAATTGAGCTAGATGAGAAGTATGAATTTGCTGTTGTGTTACGCCATAGTTTATAGGAATGAAATAGTTTGTAATTTTTTATGTGATAAGTTTATTTGTATATGGCTTACTAAGCTTTTGAAAGCTTACTTTGTGTGTGTTTGCATTATTTTATAGATTATCGAAGCTACTGGGAGCTCAGGGATCGTCGAGAATCATCACCACACTATCGAACTATATTTTGGTACCTTTTGAAAATGTACATATTAAAGTATGGCATGTATAGGCTAGAGAACTTTGATTATGTTTTGAAATGTCTAAATATAGCCATGTGATATGGCTTGATAATTAATGTGATTATGGAGTGAATTTAGTGCATGCTATGTGATGCAAAATTTTGGTATGTTTTAATGTGCTCATGAATGGCCAAAAGAAATGGTCAATTTTGGTAAGTTTCATGGTTGATTTGGGAAATTGATATGATGAGAAATGGTATGAATTGAAATGGATTAATATGATGTATGAATCACATGTTTTTATGTGAAGTTGGTACTTTGAATTGGTATGTTTGAGTTGGATTTGTATATGGAAATGAATGATGTTATTACGGGTCAATTTCTGCAAGATTTGGTATGTTTTTTGCTGCCTTTGGGACATGAATTGATGCTTGCTTGATGCTTGTAGGTATGACCCAATTTGGGTGGCAAATTGTCCTTGCAAATGGCCTATATTTGAAACACCCCAAACCCGGCCCACAAGCCCGACTGGATCTGGCATGTTCCTTGAGTAAAACTTAGCTAAATCTCGTTTTATCATCTTGATAAATATGGTGGTTTTTAAAAAAAAATCAGATTTGTGGTCTTGTCAAGTTGAAAATCGTGTTGTCGTTCCAGTTTGTAAATAATAAAAAAATGTTTCTTTCATATTTCACGAATTAAAAGATTTGCCGAATTTAAAAGCTCATTAAGTTGGAAAACCGTGAATTGATTAGGTGACAAAGCGTGTGAAGTTGTTAAGGAAAATATTTAGTTATTTGTTTGCCAATTTTCGAATGGAAATAAAACTTAAAACATAAGACTTAAACAATTAAATAGTGGCCTTATTACAAACTTAAAATACCAAATAAATCCCGAAAGAAAAGTATGCTAAAGTAAACGAAAAATTCAATCGTTCAAAAACCCGAAAACGCTGAGCATGGCCACCCCGTAGTCCTCGCTGACCCGATCCATAATACTATGCATCACCTGCAAAACGTTATCCCACGAAGGGTGACTCAACGGACTCAATGTGTAACGGTTACACCAAAACCCAAACGATCATAGCCTTATTCTTATCAATTCGGCAAAGCCCACTTTAGTCATATTCGGCCATAGGCCCATAATATAGCATATCGAATCATAACATATTAAATCACAATTATACATAAAATGAAATGAAATCCCGAGCCCACCTAGATATATAACCTCTACACACCACCCGTACCTGCCAAACACACCGTGGGGATTACTAAATCGACCCTCCATCCGCTACACACCCTCGAAGGCAGTCGCTGCAGTCAACTGTACATCGCCCTTATAATCGTGGCATAGCCACCAGATAATGTGACAGAGTCACCGGATTCATAATATGTGACATGAATCACCGGATAAGGTGGTAAAACCACTGGAACACTTCCCCTTTATCATTATCACCCATATGCCCATGCATCATGCAAAACATGCAGATATCATGCAATATACCTTACCCCATAGTCATAAAAAAAGCACACATATTTCATATCAATGTTTATAACATTATTAACGGAGTGTTAAGGGGTAACGTACCTGAATACACTGTACCATTAAATAATACCCATAGCCATGTTCGTTCACATTTCTTATTATCACATGCTTAATATTAATACTATTAATCTATCGGGAAATTAATGTAGGGTTACACACCTGATAATAGTGAGAACAACACTCTCAATACCGACATTCTCGCTAGCAGGGATAGCAACGATTTGCCTATCCCTTTCCGAAATAGATCTGATCCCGAGACCCCTCCTTTATCTCTGTCGAAAACCCCCTTGCTTGATTAAATCCCGAAAATTGTCACCTGCCCTTGGAAGTTGTCAAAATCCCTTGGATCTCAAATCCCGAAAGATCCCCTCCTATCGACGGCTACAGATGAATCCCGAAAATCCACTGAAACTGATTGCACACCTTTGCTTGGAACACAGGGAGATTCGGCCACTATAGAAGAGTGATCGATTTTGAAGAAGAAATAGACAAGGGAATCGGCTAGATGATGATATGATTCGGCTTAAACAAGGAATAGCAAAAAGATATAGATTCGGCTTTAATATTATGACAATCGACTATGGCCAAAAGGTACTTTCGGCTTTTGAAGAATCGTGAAAAGAAGAAGAGAAGTGTGGGGTTTAAAGAGGTGTTGCGGCAATGGTGAGATTGAGAAGGATGCTTCGGCTTTTAGAGGGTGAACGAAGAAAGAATAAGATGAAGAGAAAATGCACAAATGGTTTCGGCTTTTGGTCAAGAGGGAAAAGGGTGCAAGCTTTCTGCAAAAAGCAGAGATGAAATGAAAACTTTCGAAAGGGAGAAAATAGCACACATTCATCTTATTTCGGCACCTAGAGCCCCTAGCTTAATCACTCCTCCCCTTGGCCGAAAATGCCACACCAAAACCCCTCCATTCGGCCAACTCCTCTTCTCTCTATCCAATCCCTTCTTTTTCTCTTATTTTTCCTCCCCTCCACTCATTCAAATGAGATTGAATAAGTCAACCACTTATCTCCCTTCTTAGCCACAATTTTAAGCTGTTAACCCAATCCATACCTCATCCACTCAGTGTTTGCATGTCGTCCAACTCCCCCTCCTCCTTGACGCAAAAATAAACCCCATAGTGCTTCCTCTGCAGCTCGAACCTCCTTCCTCCTAAAGCCCCTTTTGACGCAACCTCCCCCTTACTCTCTTGCGTCTCCATGCCATTTTACCACATGGTTTCTTGTGTCCTAAACTCCACCATTTATTCCTTAAGGCCTAACTCCCTTAGCTCTCCCCCTAATAATTTAAAACAAATATTTTCCCCAAGGCCTCTACCTACACCCCAGGGTTCCCAAAGCCCCGAAACACATACAACCAGCATACAAAGCTCACTACCACATGAAAATTAAAACGCATAACCCCTACACCCTGGATGTTACAATATTTGCCCATACGGTTAAGCATGATAAACCGTAAATGTAACATATTTTAAGCCTACATTTAGCATGTTTTTGGATGATTTATCCTTTGATTTATGTAAAAAGGTGCTCTTAATCCTTTCTTTTCATGTTTTATACTTAGGAAAGCACCCGAGGATGAAAAGAACGACAAACGGGCTTAAAACAGACCAAATTAGGCCAAAATAGAAATCGACACGGCCTGGGGCCAAGACCACACGACCGTGCCTCATTAAAAGTCTGAACACGGCCTAAAGACGACTCACACGGGCGTGTGCCATGGCCGTGTCCCTGTCATGAAAAAGAGCAATTTCACTCGGAAAAGGAAACTTAGGGGCAAAGAAACCTATCTCAAAAGCCTATATAAACACCCTAAGTATAACCTAGAAAGGGGCGGTTAGCTAGGCTAAGGAGCAGAGCCAGAAAGGTCAGATTTGTGGGAATCACTCGAAGATAGCCAGTTGATCCATCTCAAGAAGCCAGAGTTATACTCAAGTGGAGGATCTCTCCTTCAATTCCTTCAGGGGGTTTTAGGGATTTCTTATGTTTTGTTTTATCTTTTCTTTTGAGATGTTTTCTTTTATTGTTATGAACTAAACCCTCAGATACCTAAGGGGGATGAAACCTAAGATGAATCTTGTTATCGTTTGCTGAACTATATGATAAATATTTGACTTGTTCTTAATTATGTGTTCTTAATTCTTGTGTTGATATTTCCGGGATATTCATTCAAGTATGATGTGCTTAGGTGGAGGAGCAAAAGTCCCTGCCTAAGAGTAGATCTAGCATAATTAAGCGGAGTTGATCGCGCGCCTAGAGATAGGGTGACAAGATTTTTTCGGATTAGGGTGAAACCTAATATGGGAGTCCATAGATCGAGTTAATGAGATTCTGGGGGTTTTAATTAGAAAGAGATTTCAATTAATCAACCTAGGGTTAGACGTTAGTACCCTCGAGAGATGGATTAATAGAACTTAATGAATCTTACGGATCAAGTCAAGTGAATAAATCGTCTAGTTCAGAGTTAGATAACAAGTGAAGTCTAGGTGGATTCTTCCTTGGGTGTCATCTTAATCAATTGGTTTTTCCTCAAGTTATTTTTCCAAACTCTTTCTCTTTGTCTTTGCATATTTAGTTTAGTAGTGAATTAATTTAGATTAGATAAATAAATCCCTTGATTCTTAAGCTAAATAATAAAGAGAGAGTTAGTATTAGTACTTTTGGTTCCTTTGGGTTCGACATTTCGGTCTTGCCTAAACTCTACTACTGTTCGATAGGAGCGCTTGCCTCAAAAATCGTTCTCATAGTTAGTTTCTAGGTTCGATCATTTTTTTTATAAATTTTAAGACTCTGACAAGCGATCAAGTTTTTGGCGCTGTTGCCGGGGAACTAAAATATAAAGAAAGCTTAATTTTTATTACTTTAGCCATTTTTCTTGTTTTATTATTTTTTGCAATTTACCATTATTTTTTAAATTTGCTAATTTTCTTTCTTTTGTTCCTTTCAGTACCTCTAGTTTATGACTAGAAGGAACCCGACAGGACCCCTACTTTATGACAGTGATATTGAAGGTACCGTTCACAGAAATCACAGAAAGATAAGGTGAAGCCTAAACTACATAGAAGAAGAGTAAGAAGCCGAAATTAATATTACAGAAGAGATGGCTGAAAATCATCCACCACCTCCAGAGATGGCTGAAAATCGTGCTCCTCGAACTCTATATGATTATGCTAAACCTAGTTTAACAGGAACTGTGTCAAGTGTTGTTACGCCTACTATTGATGTAAATAATTTTGAACTGAAACCTAACACTATACAGATGATACAACAGTTTGTTCAGTTTGATGGTTTGCAAGATGAGGATCCTAACACACACTTAGCGAATTTTCTAGAATTCTGTGATACCTTCAAGATAAATGGCGTTTCTGATAATGCCATCCGTCTTCAATTATTTCCCTTTTCTCTGAGGAATCAAGCCAAACAGTGGTTGCATTCTCTTCCATGAGGGTCGATCACTACATGGGATCAAATGACCGAGAAATTTTTATTAAAATATTTCCCACCGGCCAAAACGGCCAAATTAAGGAATGTATCTCTTCTTTTGTGCAGATGGATTCAGAGACACTTTACGACGCATAGGAGAGATACAAGGATTTGTTGAGAAGGTGTCCACACCATGGATTACCATTGTGGCTACAGGTCCAAACTTTTTACAATGGTGTGAACCCTTCAACACGACAATTAATCGATTCAGCTACCGGCGGAACCCTGAACAACAAAACTCCTGAAGCAGCCTACGAGTTTATAGAAGAGATGTCACTGAATAACTATTAGTGGGAACTTACAAGGAAAAGGCTAGCCAAAGCAGCCGGAGTTTTCAACATTGATGCATGACCGCGCTATCAAATCAGGTAGAATTGCTACATAAAAAATTGATAGTTTCTATGGTTCTTCGCAGGCACATCCTATAATGCAGTGCGAGACAAGTGAGAGCGTGGCAAATCCTGAGTACCCACCCTACGGACAGGGCATGGAGAGTGAGCAAATGAACTATATGGGTAACAATTCCCGATCTAACAATAACCCGTATAGTAATACTTATAATCCAGGTTGGAAGAACCACCCCAATTTCTCATGGGGCGGTCAAAGAAATCAAATGCAACAACCTTCCCAAAACTTCCAACAACAGCCTTACCCACAAGGAAAGAAGCCGAACCTTGAAGAGGTACTGATAAACTTCATAGCAGCTTCAAAAACACGTTTCCAAAAGATAGAAACAAAACTTGAGGCATTGTCACAAGAGTTCAAGGATCAAATCAGGCAACTTACTAAGTTAATCTCTGAAACACGCTCAGAAAGCTTACCGAGGGAAACAGAGCAGGTAAAGGCAGTGACACTAAGAAGTGGAAGGGAATTAATCGAAATGAAGAAAGAGGCACCACATGAAAGCGAGAAGGTAAAGATAAAACCAACCCTTGAGGAAATCAAACCAACAATTCCATATTCAGCAAAGTTAAAGAAAGACCGCTTAAACGCACAATATGGTAAATTTCTTGAACTTTTTAAACAGTTACATATTAACTTACGTTTTGTTGAAGCTATTTCACAGATGCCAACATATGCAAAATTTTTAAAAGAGCTTCTAACAAATAAAAAGGAAGTTCGAGGAAATTTCAACAGTGGAACTTAATGAAGAATTCTCAGCTATCATCCAAAACAAGCTGCCAACCAAATTGAAAGATCTAGGAAGTTTCACTATTCCTTGTTTAATTGGTAGTTTGAGCATAGAAAAAGCATTTGCTGATTTAGGTGCCAGTATTAACCTAATGCTTTATACAATGTTTAAACAACTTGGTCTCGGGGAACCAACACCCACTAGGATGAGTATTCAGTTAGCTGACAGATCTGTTAAGTATCCTAGGGGAATTATTGAAGATGTTCTGGTAAAAGTAGATGAATTTATATTTCTCGTTGATTTTGTTGTGCTTGACATGAATGAGGACGTAGAGGTACCTTTAATTTTGGGACGACCCTTTCTAGCTACTGCTAGGGCTGTCATTAATGTTGGTGATGGTAAACTTGCACTAAGGGTAGGAGATGAGGAAATTGTTTTCTAAATTTATGATGCCATGCGATATTCTAGAGAACAAGATGATTCTTGTTACTTTGTTGATGCCACTGATCATATTTTTCAAGAATCTTTGCAGGAAATCATGCACAATGACACGATGGGACTGTGTCTTTCATAAGGTGAGGGGAAAGATGACGATACCAATGAAGAGAATCCCAATGCATCATCCTCTAGGTAGACAGAAATAGAGGACATTGAAATCAATGACGAACTAAAACAGAAACCCTCTATCGATGAGCCGCCCAAGTTAGAACTAAAACAATTACCAAAGCATTTAGAATATGCATTCCTGGGGGATAATTCTATGCTACCAGTAATCATCTCTTCAGAACTAGGACCCGAAGAGAAAGAAGATTTACTAAGGGTAATAAGAAAGCACAAAAAGGCCATAGCATGGAAAATGTCAGACATTAAAGGAATAAGCCCATCATTCTGCACCTATAAAATTTTAATGGAAGATGAGTATAAACCTTGTGTGCAATCTCAGAGACGTTTGAACCCCAATATGAAAGAAGTTGTCAAAGCTAAGGTAACTAAACTTCTAGATGCAGGAATAATTTATCCTATTTCTGACAGCACCTGGGTAAATCCTATGCAGGTAGTTCCAAAGAAAGGAGACATGACTGTTGTAGCCAATGAAAAGAATAAATTGATTCCTACAAGAACAGTCATAGGTTGGAGAGTCTGTATTGACTATAGGAAGCTGAACGACGCCACTAGAAAAGATCACTTCCCTTTACCCTTTATTGATCAGATGTTAGAGAGATTGTCTGGGCATATGTACTACTACTTCTTGGACGGACTCTCCGGCTACTTCCAAATCCCAATAGCTCCTGAAGATCAAGAGAAGACAACATTCACATGCTCATACGGTACATTTGCTTATCATAGAATGCCTTTTGGATTATGTAATGCTCCTGCTACGTTTCAGCACTGCATGTTGGCCATCTTTGATGAACTTGTTGAAGACATTACGGAGGTATTTATGGACGACTTCTCGGTATTTGATAACTCTTTCCACCTTTGCCTTAAAAATTTAGAACGAGTTCTAATAAGATGTGAGGAAGCAAATCTTGTCTTGAATTGGGAAAAATGTCACTTTATGGTTAGAGAGGGGATTGTGTTAGGACATAAAATTTCTAGTAAAGGGATTGAGGTAGATAAACCTAAGATTGAAACCATAGAAAAATTACCTCCCCCTAGTTCAGTTAAGGCTATTAGAAACTTTTTAGGACATGTTGGGTTTTATAGAAGATTCATTAAAGATTTCTCCAAAATAGCTAAGCCTTTAACAAGATTACTAGAAAAAGATGTTCCTTTCGATTTTGATCAGGAGTGTTTAGATGCATTTAAAATCCTCAAAGAGAAACTAATAAATGCTCTGATTATAATTGCACCTGATTGGAATCTGCCTTTTGAACTAATGTGTGATGCAAGTGATTTTGCAGTAGGTGCAGTTTTGGGACAGCGAAGAAACAAGCATTTTTACCCAATTTACTATGCTAGCAGAATATTAACACCGGCACAAGAAAATTGCACCACCACAGAGAAAGAATTGTTGTCCGTAGTTTTTGCATTTGACAAATTTAGACAGTATCTGATATTATCTAAAGTTGTCGTTTACAATGATCATTCAGCTCTTCGTTACCTCTTAACTAAACCTGATGCAAAACCTCGACTCATATGATGGATCTTACTCTTACAGGAATTTGATTTGGAAATACAGGATAAGAAGGGAGCTGAAAACCTTGCAGCAGATCACCTCTCCAGGCTTGAGAACCCACATATCGAAGAGCTCGACGAGAGTGAGATAAACGACTCGTTCCTCGAGGAACAACTCTTCTCTATAACTAACACCGAGGTACCATGGTATGCAGATATTGCGAATTATTTAGCTGCTAACATCTTACCAAAAAGACTAACACATCATCAAAAGAAGCGATTCTTTGTTGATGCGAAAAGCTATTTTTGGGAGGATGCTTTCCTTTTTCGCATATGTGCAGATCAAGTAATTCAGCGATGCGTTACAAAGGCGGAATCAAGTAAAATCTTAGAACATTGCCATTCAGGACCTTCAGGACGACATTACAACGGGATTAAGACAGCACAAAACACTCGAATCAAGATTTTATTGGCCAACTCTTTTCAATGATGCCAACAGGTATGTCGCTTCGTGTGATAAATGCCAAAGAACAGGTAATATTTCTAAACGTGATGAAATGCCTCAGACATATATGTTATCATGTGAGATATTTGATGTATGGGGTATTAACTTTATGGGTCCGTTCCCTAGTTAATTCGGAAATAAATACATCTTAGTAGCAGTAGATTACATGTCAAAATGGAAGGAAGCCCAAGCTTTACCTACTAACGATGCTAGAGTTGTAGTAAAGTTTCTTAAGAAACTTTTCTCTCGCTTTGGAACACCCAGAGCAATCATCAGTGATAGGGGCACTCACTTGTGAAATACTCAATTTGAAAAAGTCTTAAGAAAATATGGAGTACACCACAGAACAACTACCCCTTATCATCCTCAAACCAGTGGGCAGGTAGAAGTGGCAAATCGAGAGCTTAAGCGAATCTTAGAGAAAACGGTTGAATCAAATAGGAAAGATTGGGCAGTAAAAGTAGATGATGATTTATGGGCCTACAGAACAGCATTTAAAACCCCTTTAGGGACATTCTCGTACAAACTTGTTTACGGAAAGATTCTCATCTACCATTTGAGTTAGAGTATAAAACCTACTGGGCTATAAAATTCTTGAATTACAATCTTAAAACCGCAGGTGAGAAGAGGATGATGCAGTTAAACGAACTAGATGAATAGAGAGCTGAGGCCTATGATAATTCACGACTATATAAGGAGGCAACCAAACGACGTCATGATACTCATTTAAAATAATCAAAGCAATTTGAAGTAGGAGACTTAGTCCAACTCAAGGAACATTCAAGGTAAATGGCCATCGAATGAAGCTTTATAATGGTGAAGATTTCAAGGAATTGAGAGAGGAGCTTCAGCTCCGTGAACCTTCTTTTAGGAATGAAAATAGGGTGAGTCTAGCTTAAGACTTTAAACAAGCGCAGGTTTCCTTTTAGCACTAACGTCACTAACCCTATTAATTTTTCGCATTTTAATTTTATTTTTCCTTTTAGCACCTAAATCAAACTAACTAATTCAGTAAAGCGCAGGTTTCCTACCACATGGCCTTACACACGGGCGTGCCCGTGGCCGTGTGGTCGCCATGGGAAGGAAAATGGGCGTGGAGGTAGACGTGCGAGAAGAAGAAGACAATTTTTCCCCAACACGGGCTACGATAAAAAGGCCATGGCCGTGCGATACGACCGTGGTCTATACTGAGTAAACCAACACGGGCACGAGCCACGCTCGTGCCTACCAACCGTGTGCGACACTGTCTACTTGTACACAGGCATGGCAGACGTAGCACGGGCGTGGGAGAAGCGAACATAATAGCACACGCCCAGGGAACACGGGTATGGGGAACATATCAAACGCGCCCAAATTTGAAAATTGCGAAAAGCAAGGCCTGAATAAGCAGACACACGGGCGTGGCCGCTGCCCGTGTCAACTTCCCTATTTAAAGAAACATAGCCCCATTTTTTCCCAATTTTCTTCCCCAAACCCCGACCCCAGCCGTTCCAAGGCAACTGCTCTTGTCCTGTCCCTAAGGTACGTACATGTTATTTTGGCTCATACTCTTATAGGTCGACACGAAAGCACTGGCGTCATAAATACTCACGACGTCTACTACCTGTGGTGCATGTCCAATGGCCATGTTTTCAACCTAGCATATTTCATAGCCCGTGCAATTCAGCATCAGACAGAGCCGCATAGGAGGGGGATCATATCCATGGGTCCGTACATCACATGTTTGGCTCAGTACCTCGGCCTCCTCAACACTGAAACACAAATCTCCTCCCTCACACTGATTGGGCAGATGGTACCTTAGGGCATCCAGACTATGCTACATATGAGGATGATCAAATATCGATGTGGAACTGATCCCCCACAATACCGACTAGCGCTTCCCACCGACGAGGAGGACCCCTGAACATTACTAAAGATGTCCAACCACCACAGGAGGCACCACTACCGAACCATCATCCCTCCCAGGCAGCAGCTTCACTATTCGACATTTTTGCACGCCTCACCCAGTTCGTGCATTACTGTACTCAGCAATTCAATGACACCACTCAACGATTTGACGGCATCGAGGCCACACTTCAACAGATCTGTCATCATTTTCACATCTCATCGCCACCACCACCTCAAGACCCAGATGATGTAGAGGACTTCTGAGTCCTTTTCGTTTTATTTCTTTTTGTTTTTATTTTATTTTATTTTTATTTTTATTTTTATTTATGTTGATACTATCTGTTGTTTTAAGACTTAAAAGTTTCATTATTACTTTTTATCTAACTTCATCACTGGCTATCTAACCCTAAGCCTCCATAATGGCACCACTTCATTAAAATTAACTGATGACTTCGCAGAGTAAATAGATTTAATGTATCACTCAAGGAACGAAAACATCGCTTCTACATAGTCATCACATTTGCCATAGAACATCCTACAAGGATCTCATCCATAATTTAGGAAGTTTCACTTCTCTCCCTCTCTTTTGATTATCTACTAAATGTTATTACATATCTTTGTACATTGAGGGCAATGTACACCTTAAGTGTGGGAGGTGAATAGTTATTTCAAGAAATTGCCTAACTTTCTTCATTATTCTCAAATCCCTGAATGATAACTTGTCTCTAAGTAAGTTTCTCATATTATGATTAGAATGAAATTTCCTTTGATTTATGATTTTTATTGATATGTTTTAGAGAAGCCACTGATAATTGTGCATTGATGATTAAATTTGAAGGATACTAGAGAATCAAGCATGATAAGTCTATTTTTCAAAATTTAAAATTTTTAGGTTGTCTACCTGAATCTAAATGATATCAAAAACCCATAATTTTCTGTGAGCTTTTGAACCTTATAAGAGCATATATTCTTTTTCGTTCTCACTTTATTGATTATGAGTGTGTCAACATTGATTTGTTATTCTAGAACTTGCATCGATTATACATGTCGAGACCACACCTTTGATTTGATATACAGAGATGATAAAGGCACCTAGATTTTAACCCACTCACTCCACTAAAAGCCTACCTTCATAATTAACCCCTAGTGAACCCCGTTGAACTTAACAACCCTTTTTATTAACTCACCTACTAATATTAACCCAAAACCCTTTATATTTGTTATCACCATTCTTTTTGACTACCCTTATATCGAGATTTGATTTGATCGATTGCCTAATCATATTATTTCAGTAGTTGAATTCATTATTTGACTTGTTCTTAAAAAAAACAAAGTGTATTCATTATTAGTTTTGTGGTTAGGTGAGCTTATACATTAAATCCCAATTATTGAAGAAGCTCGTATTAAAGTATTATCAATAGTATTATTATTAGTTTCCAATTGATATAAGTGTTTATATTCAGTTCGTTGTTTCTAGTTAGGTAATTTGTCAGGTCAATCAATCTAGATTCTAACCTTCTAATTCAGCCTTTATCCACACCTTTAACCCAAGCCCTATTACAACCCTGTTAAAGACCTTTTGATTTGTGTATCATCTCATATTATAATGGTGGAGATTTAATTTTCACGCAACCCTATGGGATTAACTCTTCATGTTCGACTTTTGAGTGCTTAATTTTGAACCTTAAACACTTCGAGTGGTTTGAGTGAATCTTTAGTGAGGATGTCAACTCTTGTCGATTTCGAATCAGAGGTAATTATTTAGGTAAAGGGAAACACCTATATTTTCATACTATAAAAACTATGACTTTGATTTTTTGAATCTTTAGGACTCTTTGAGTTGAGTTATCCATGCATGAATTATCTATGAATTATGATGAAACATTATTGATGAATATTATGAATCGAGGAAGTCTGTTTTAATTGTGAGTTGATAATTTTGCTTGAGGACAAGCAAAAGCTTAAGTGTAGGGGTATTTGATAAACCGTAAAAGTAACATATTTTAAGCCCACATTTAGCATTTTTTTGATGATTAATCTTTGATTTATGTAAAAAGGTGCTCTTAATCCTTTCTTTTCATGTTTTATACTCAGGAAAGCACCCGAGGATGAAAAGAACGAGAAACGGGCTTAAAACAGACCAAATTGAACCAAAATAGAAATCGACACAGCATAGGCCCAATACCACACGACCATGCCTCATAAAAGTCCGAACACGGCCTAAAACGACTCACACAGGCGTGTGCCATGGTCGTGTCCCTGTCGTGGAAAAGAGCAATTTCACTCGGAAAAGGAAACTTAGGGGCAAAGAAACCTATCTCAAAAGCCTAATAAACACCCTAAGTTTAACCTAGAAGGGGGCAGTTAGGTAGGCTAAGGAGCCGAGCCAGAAAGGTCAGATTTGTGGGAATCACTCGAAGATAGCCAGTTGATCCATCTCAAGAAGCCAGAGTTATACTCAAGATGGAGGATCTCTCCTTCAATTCCTTCAGGGGGTTTTAGGGATTTCTTATATTTTGTTTTATCTTTTCTTTTGAGATGTTTTCTTTTATTGTTATGAACTAAACCCTCAGATACCCCTATGAAACCTAAGATGAATCTTGTTATCGTTTGCTAAACTATATGATAAATATTTGACTTGTTCTTAATTATGTGTTCTTAATTCTTGTGTTGATATTTCTGGGATATTAATTCAAGTATGATGTGCTTAGGTGGAGGAGCAAAAGTCCCTGCATAAGAGTAGATCTAGCATAATTAAGCGAAGTTGATCGCGCGCCTATAGATAGGGTGACGAGATTTTTCCGGATTAGGGTGAAACCTAATATGGGAGTCCATAGATCGAGTTAACGCAATTCTAGGTGTTTTAATTAGAAAGAGATTTCAATTAATCAAACTAGGGTTAGACGTTAGTTGCCTCGAGAGAGGGATTAATATAACTTAAGGAATCTTACGGATCAAGTTAAGTGAATAAATCATCTGGTTTAGAGTTAGATAACAAGTGAAGTCTAGGTGGATTCTTCCTTAGGTGTCGTCTTAATCAATTGGTTTTTCCTTAAGTTATTTTTCCAAACTCTTTCTCTTTGTCTTTGTGTCATTAGTTTAGTAGTTAATTAATTTAGATTAGATAAATAAATCCCTTAATTCTTAGGCTAAATAATAAATAGAGAGTTAGTATTAGTACTTTTGGTTCCTTTGGGTTCGACATTCCGGTCTTGCCTAAACTATACTACTGTTCGATAGGTGCGCTTCCCTCAAAAATCATTGTCATAGTTTGTTTTTAGGTTCGATCATTCTTTTTATAAATTTTAAGACTCTGACAAGCGATTAGAGCACACGGGCGTGTGTCTCAACCTTGTCTCTCAAGGTTGCAATTTGAAGCAAGTCAGGAAGCCACACAGGCTAGACACACGGGCGTGTGACTGGCCGTATGAGCAAGACCGTTGCCTCCCTAATTTTCACACGGCCTGGCACACAGGCGTGTCTTGTGGTCGTGTGGACAAGTCAGTATGCCCTGTTTTTCCACAGCCTGGACACATGGGTGTGTCTAAGCTGTGTGCCCACAGGGCCTACCCACACGGGCGTGTGACCTCTGTAACTTTGAAAAAATGTTTAAGATTTGAAAAATTTTGTATATGCTCGGTTTAGTCCTGACCCCTTCCCAATGCATGTTTAAGGTCTCGTAGACCTTCTAAAGGGACTCTATGTGTATGTCTCACTATGGAATGTTTGTGAATATTTGATGTTAATGAGTCTTTGTGACATGATCTGATATGTCCGGTAATGCCGCTTAACCTTAGTCCGATGATGGATACGAGTTAGGGGTGTTACATTTGGTTGGTATCAAAGCTACGGTTTAGTTGATTCTAGGACTAACGTAGCGTGTGAGAGTCCAGTTATACATGCCATATATACGAACTACGATAGTGTGATGAATCCTGACAGATAAATGTGTTTTTTGTATAGTAAATGGATCCCAAACGAGTCATAGCTAACAATGTTGAAAGTAATGCGCCTGCTCCCGCTCAAGGAATAGCGTCGTCTGATTCTGGACTGGTTACTAGCGGTCAGGAAGGAGAGGCTAAACAAACCTTCTTCCAAACCATGAATGAGTAGTTCACTCAGTATGTTAAAGTAAATCCGGATATTCCTCAACCTTCACCCTCGCAAGTTCCTGTAGCTTCCCAAGTTATAGAACCAATTCATCTGAATAAACCTTCGGTTGATAAGATTAGAAAATATGGGGCTGAAGAATTTCGTGCTACTACTGATGATGATGTTAAGAGAGCCGAGTTCTGGCTTGAGAATTCGATTCGGGTATTTGATGAGTTTTCATGTACCCCTAATGAATGTGTAACATCCCCAAACCCGGCCCATTCACTACGACCGAATCTGGTTATGTTAGTGCGGAAAAGTCGGTGGGAAATCTATTTAACTTAGAAAAATTTAGTAAAACTTGCTAACTTTGGAAAAATCCATGTTTATTTAAACTTATGTTCAAAACTTTGTTATTAAAATATACTCATTCTAAAAGTTTAGTATATACAAGCCAAATTGAATAAGTAGGTTGGAAAAATATAATCATCTTCACAAAGTGTTTCAAATTCTTCAAATCATAATAAATACTAATAAAATAATAACAAAAATAAATAAGAGTCAAAAGGCCTTTATTACATATTCTATTTAAACCCAAATACTTAAAGTAAGCCTAAAACATTTAATCTCTTCTTCTGCATGGGCCACCATGTGTCCACTCCAACCCGGTCCGATCGACGTGTCACCTGCGATGCTTAAAAAGTTGGGTGAGTCATACAGACTCAGTGTGTAACCAAACTATCGAAATCCACCCACATGCTAACCACATAACATCCCAATTATCAAATGCAACATGCAAGTATAATTATTAGACATTACCACAATCTGGGCTTGGCCCACCTTCAAATTATAACAATTACTGGGCTAGGCCCTTTTCACATTAGTCCACTGATCACTGGGTTTGGCCCATGTCCACGTATGTTCCCAAAACATACCTATTCATTGGGCTTGGCCCATTTTCATATTATTTCATAAACGGAATAATGCAATCATGAAACCCACCCAAACCTAGGGTCCATCCGCTACACACCCCCTTATCCAGCCTACCACACACCAGGGGACTATCGAGTCACCCTCTCCTTTTCCCTCCAAAAGGCAACCAATGCCATCCACGATGTAGCGTATAGCTAACATCAAACCACGATGGAGCACATAGCAATCCATCAAGCCACGATATGGCATAAGCCGATATCAATCAAGGTAACCACGCGAACTAAATCGTAAAGATCCACAATTCGACCTCAGTCAGCGCCAATCCACGATGTAGCACAAAGCTGACATCAACCACGTACTCGAAGTACACCCGTACCTTCTTTTCATAACCCGCCCATGCACATGTAACATAAAATGATGATAAGGTGGTGCATGTACATATTAAACACAATCATAGGCATACTCACATAATAAAATCAGTGATCATATTTACAAACTTTGCTACTAACCTGATCATCTTCATACCCCTTAAGGGTACCATTTTCACATTTAACTGCACTTATTAGCATCATACAACATAAGAAGATATACTCAAATCCCGGAAACAATGGTTTAACTACACACCTTATAACCTGGAGCTCTAAACCCTTGATCCCGACGCTATCAACTAGCGAAACTACCGCTATCTGCCTATAGCTATCTCCTGCCGCTGGCCCACACCCCGGTGGCCAATCCCGAACTACTGAAACAGCTCTTTTCTTGAACTTCGGAATAGAGACCTTCCCTTGCCCACTCTGACTGGTTGTGGCCTCCACTTGATCAAACCGACTGCTACAAATGGAGGCTAGGCTAACCACTAAAACCTCAGAGTATCTCAGTCACGGAACCCGAAAAGATCTAAGTTAACATTCGGCCCAAGTGCTATCAAGTTGAGAGAAAGAAATTCGGCAAAGGGGTGATGGATGTAGATTCGGCTATTAAATCAAGGGGTAGAGAACAGTGGTTTCGGCCAAAGAGAGGAGAAAGAAAGGTGTGGGGTGTACTTTCGGTTTTGAAGTGAAAAGGAAGGGAAATAGGGAGAGTGAAGGGTTCGGCCACTTGGAAAAAAAATGTGAGAGAAGAAAAATAACAAGCTTTGGAGAAAAAGGTTTCGGCAACCAAGGAAATGGGGAACAAAATTCGGCAAGGGAGAGAAGGCAAATGGTGAATGAATAATGAGCACCTCCCCCCCTATTTATACTAAAAGGCCAAGCTCCAACCCCCCAAAAATAATCCTCAAAATTCTCCTAAAATACCTCCCTTCCACCCATTCAAAAAGCTTTGAAAAAGTCAAACCTAACTAGCCAAATTCAAAAAAAGATGACCAAGTCTTCTCCACCTTTTAAGCCTTTCAAACCGTCCATCCACCCCACCAAGATGACGCAAAAACAATGCCCATCTGCTGCTTCCGCGAATCGAACATGAGACCCTTCCTCCTGCAAATGGCGTCACCTTCCAAGATCTAAAGTGGCGCCTTCCTACCACTTTGCCAAGCCTATCTTTGTGCCATATTTCCACCAAAAATTCTCTTAAGGCCCCCTCTATCCAAGCTCCCCTTTTTAGCCCCTAAAACTAAAAATTTTCTAAGGCAACCTACCACCACCTAGGGTTCTCAGGACCCCTAAAACTTACCCAAACACACACTGAAGTGTGCCAACACCCGAGCTAAGCACCAGAAATCCAACCCCTAAAACCAGGGTGTTACAGAATGTGTTAAATGTGCCATTTCTTTGTTGAGAGATACAGCTTACCAATGGTGGAAAACTCTAACTTCTGTTGTTCTAAGAGAACGAATTACCTGGGATTTCTTTCAGACTGAATTCCGAAAGAAATATATCAGTGAAATATTTATAGATCAGAAATGCAAAGAGTTTCTTGAATTGAAATAGGGTCGTATGTCTATTACAAAATACAAGCGAGAATTTGTGAGACTGAGCCAGTATGCACGAGAATGTGTCTCGACTGAGGCAATAATGTGTAAAAGGTTTGAAGATGGCCTGAATGAAGATATCAGTTTGTTAGTCGAAATTTTAGAAATAAAAGAATTCGTTAGAAATAATAGCGTGTAAAGCTAAAGAACTCGGGACAGAGAAAAGAAAAGCTAATTCAGAAGCTAGAGAGGTGCGAAAACGAACAACGAGGAAGTCATATCAGTCGCCATCAAAGCAATTTCGAGATGATTATAGCCATTCAAAGGCTAATGTGGGACATTCGAGTAAAGATCGTGCAAGATCACATTTGAGCTTCCGAGCTCCAGCTACTTCGATTTCAAGTGTTGGAAATGTCAGATCTGAGCGACCCAAGTGTAGACATTATGGTAAAAGACATCCGAGTAATTGTTGATTAAATGATCAAGCTTGTTTCAAATGTGGATCTTTAGATCACTTTATCTGAGACCGTCCCGAGTCTATTGAGCAAGAGATTGTACAGAATCCAAAGTCAAATAATGCTTCAGCTAGGGGTAGACCTCCCAGAAACACGAGAAATGTGAGTGGTAGTCAGAGAGCTACGAAAGATACAGTTGCGAGATCTGAGGCGAGAGCACCTGCCAGAGCTTACGCCTTTCGAGCTCGTTAGGAAGCTTCGTCTCCAGATGTTATTACAGGTACATTTACTATTTATGATACTTCTGTGATTGCATTGATAGACGCAGGATCAACTCATTCATATATATGCATGAACTTAGTATTCAATAAGACTTTGCCTATAGAGTCTACTGAATTTGTAATTAGAGTATTGAACCCCTTAGGCGAGTGTGTTCTGGTTGATAAAGCGAGCAAGAATTGTTCGTTGCTGTTTCGAGATATCTATTTCTCAGCTAATCTGATGCTACTACCCTTTGATGAATTTGATATAATTCTGGGTACGGATTGGCTAACATTGCATGATGTTGTTATGAATTGCAAACGGAAGACTATTAATTTGAGATGTCAGAATAATGAAATAATACGGATTGAGTCCAGTGATTTAAATGGGTTACCGGCAGTAATATCTTTGATGAAAGCTCTAAATTATGTGAAAAAGGGATGTGAAGCTTATCTAGCATATGTGATTGATACGAAAGTGACAGAAAAGAAAGTTGAATATGTGCCAGTTGTTTGTGAGTTTCCTGACGTATTTCCTGAAGAATTACCGGGATTACCTCCGATACGATAAGTTGAGTTTGGCATTGAGTTAGTGCCGGGGACAACCCCTATCTCAATAGCTTCGTATAGAATGGCTCCAACAGAATTGAAAGAATTGAAGTCTTAGTTGCAAGATTTGATAGACAGAGGTTTCGCACGATCGAGCTTTTCTCCTTGGGGTGCTCTCGTTCTGTTTGTGAAAAACAAAGATGGCATGATGAGAATGTGCATTGATTACCGTCAGTTAAACAAAGTGACTATTAAGAACAAATATCCTCTGCCCAGAATCGATGATTTATTCGATCAGCTGAAAGGAGCTACTGTGTTTTCAAAGATAGATCTGAGATCGGGATACTATCAGTTGCGAGTAAAAGATTCAAACATTCCGAAAACTACTTTCAGAACGAGGTACGGGCATTATGAATTTTTAGTTATGCCTTTCAGACCAACAAATGCTCTTGCTGTCTTTATGGACTTGATGAACAGAATTTTTATACCGTATTTAGATCGATTTGTTGTTGTATTCATTGACGACATTTTGATTTATTCGCGTGATGAAATTGAGCATACCGAACAGCTGAGAATTGTGATACAAACTCTGTGTGATAAACAATTCTATGCAAAGTTTAGTAAATGCGAGTTCTGGTTGAGTGAAGTTGGCTTTTGGGGGGCATATTGTGTCAGCATCCGATATACGAGTTGATATGAACAAGATTTCAGCTATTTTAGAGTGGAAGCCTCCGAAAAATGTTTCTGAAGTCTGCAGATTTCTGGGACTTCCTAGTTATTGTCGACGATTCGTAAAAGGCTTTTCAATGATTACAACTCCATTGACGAGATTGCTTCAGAAAGATGTGAAACTCAATGGTCCGGAAAGTGTCAGAAAAGCTTTGATCAGTTGAAAACCCTCTTGACTGAAGCTCCAGTGCTAGTACAGCCAGAATCTGGTAAAGAATTTCTGATATATAGTGATGCTTTGTTGAGCGGTCTAGGATGTGGTTTGATGCAGGAAGGCAAAGTTATAGCTTATGCCTCAAGACAATTGAAACCGCATGGAAACAATTATCCGACGCACGACCTTGAGTTAGCTGCGATCGTGTTTGCTCTAACAATTTTGCGCCACTATCTTTTAGGTGACAAATGCCATGTGTTTTTAGATCATAAAAGTCTGAAATATTTGATGACTCAGAAAGACTTGAACCTGAAATAGAGAAGATGGTTAGAACTGTTAAAAGACTAAGAGCTTGTGATTGATTATCATCCTGAAAAAGCAAATGTTGTTGCTGATGCTTTGAGTCGGAAATCATTGTTTGCCTTACTTGCGATGAATGCTCATTTAGTTCTGTCTAATGATGGTTCGGTTTTAGCTGAATTGAAAGCGAGACCGTTGTTCTTTCAGCAGATTTGTGATGCCTAAAAAGTTAATAATGAAATGCTAGCGAAACGAGCTTAGTGTGATTTGAACTCCGATTCAGAATTTCAAGTTGATGGTGATGATTATCTGAGATTCTGAGATCGGATTTGTGTTCCAAGAAATTCAGAGTTGATTCAGTTGATTTTGAAAAAAAGCTCATAGCAGTTCCTTATTGGTTTATCTGGGAAGTACAAAGATGTATAATGATTTAAAACAACTTTACTGGTGGCCTGGAATGAAAAGAGATATCTCTGATTTTATTTCGAAATGTTTGATCTGTCAGCAAGTTAAAGCTCAACATCAGGTGCCATCCGGTTTGTTACAACCGATTATGATTCCTGAGTGGAAATGGGATAGAGTGGCGATGGATTTTGTTTTAGGTTTGCCTTATAACTCTGAAAAAAAAAAGATGCAATTTGGTTTATAGTTGATAGATTGACAAAATCAACTCATTTTATTCCAGTGAGAACGGATTATTTGCTTGATAAGTTAGCTAAGTTATACATTTCTGATATTGTGAGATTGCATAAGGTGCCACTATGTATTGTGTCTGACAGAGATCCGAGGTTTACATCGCGATTTTGGAAGAAACTGCAAGAGGCTTTAGGTACGAAATTGCACTTCAGTACTGCTTTTCACCCGCAGACGGATGGTCAATCTGAGCGGATTATTTAGATACTCGAGGATATGTTGAGATGTTTCATTCTTGAGTTTGAAGGTACGTGGGAACAATATTTGCCATTGATTGAATTCGCGTATAATAATGGTTTTCAATCGAGCATTAAAATGGCACCATACGAAGCCTTGTATGGTAGGAAATGTCGAAACTTAATGAAAATAAAATTCACGGGGTTGATTTGATTAAAGAGACTGGACAGAAAGTAAAAGTGATACAAAATAGTCTGAAAGCCATGTCTGATCGACAGAAATCATATGTAAATTTGAAACAAAAAGATATTGAATTTGAGATCGGTAATAAATTATTTTTGAAAGTGTCTCCGTGGAAGAAAGTACTCTGATTTGGCAAGAAAGGCAAATTGAGTCCGAGGTTCATCGAACCTTATGAGATCATTAAGCGCATTGGGCCGGTTGCGTATAGATTGTCGCTACCACCTGAGGTAGAAAAGATTCACAATGTGTTTCATGTATCGATGCTTCGACGATACAGGTTAGATCCCTCACATGTAATTTCTTCGTCTGAGATAGAGATCCAGTCCGATAAGACTTATAAGGAAGAACTAATCTGTATCTTAGCTCGCGAGGTTAAAGAATTGAGAAATAAGAAAATTCCATTAGTAAAAGTATTATGGCATCGACACGGGGTCGAAGAAGCTACGTGGGAACCCGAAGATGCTATGAGAGAGCAATATCCGAATCTGTTAATTGGTAGGATTTTTGGGGATGAAAATCCAAAAGAGGGGATAGTTGTAACAGCCCAGTTTAGACCCTAGTCAGAATAGTGGTTTCGGGACCACAAATTCGAGTCTGAAAAATATTTTAATTATTTTCCATGTCTATAGCTTGTGAATTGGTATGTGTGAAATTTTCGTGATTTAATTTGATCGTTTGTGTGCTTAATTTACAAAACGGACCAAATCGCAGAAAATGAAAAATTTTCCTTCTATTTGAATAATGGCCGAATTGATGTGTCTTTATAAATGTGAGTGTGAATGGACCATTGGTTTAATGAGTAGAAAATTATGGACAACCATTAATTAATTTATAAGTTAAACAGCCATGGGTAAAATGGTAAATTATGTATTAATGTTAATAAATTAAAATAAAACAGAAGGTTAGTGGAGTGTTCATCTTTGTCTTGCCGAAATTTGAAGAAGAAAGAAGACAACCATGGCTATTTAGGGTTCGGTCATTTGAAGCTTCAATTGGCATGTGATTTTTGTTCGGTTTTTATGATTTTTACGTTTTTGAGATCGTTGCTTCATATATTAGCTAGCCCATGCTTAAATTCAAGAAACTGATTATGATTTTGAGTTATGCCATTGTTGAAAACGTGAGCTTTGTCAGGTTAATGATATAAAATAAGTGTTGGATGATAGATAAATGTATTTTGTATTAGGATTTTTGATGATTATTATGGGCTAAATTGTGAAAATGAGAAATTGAGGGGATAAAATGTGAAATAAATGAAATATGTGGGCTTATATGAGTGATAAACCGTAATAATAACATATTTTAATCCCACATTTAGCATGCTTTTGGATGATTTAAGCCTTGAATTGTGTAATTTGGTGCTCTTAATCCTTTGTTTTCATGTTTCATACTTAGAAGAGCACCGGATAATGAAAAGAATGAGAAACGGGCCCAAAACGGAGTAAATGGGCCATATCACGAAATCAACACAGCCTGGGCCCAAGACCACACGGTTGTGCCTTATTCAATAGTCTCGAACACTGTCTGGCCACAATTCACACGGGCGTGTTCCATAGGCGTGTCCCTGCCGTGACAAAAAGAAATTTCACTCGGATTAGGATACTTAGAGGTGAAGAAACACATTCAGAAGCCTATATAAACACCCTAAGTATAACCTAAAATGGGGGAACCCAGGGCTTTAGTCATGGGGCGCCCAGCTAGGCCAAAGAGGGCAGATTTGTGGGGAGTTACTCGAAGATAGCCAGTTGATTCATCTCAAGAAGCCGAAATCATACTCAAGACGGAGGATCTCTCCTTCAATTCTTTCAGGGGGTTTTAGGGATTTCTTATGTTTTGTTTTATCTTCTCTTCTGAGATGTTTTCTTTTATTATTATGAACTAAACCCTCAGATACCTGAGGGGGATGAAACCTAAGACGAATCTTGTTATCGTTTGCTAAACTATATGATAAATATTTGACTTGTTCTTAATTATTTTTTCTTAATTCTTGTGTTGATATTTCCGGGATATTAATTCAAGTATGATGTGCTTAGGTGGAGGAGCAAAAGTCCCTGTCTAAGAGTAGATCTAGCATAGTTAAGCGGAGTTGCTCACGCGCCTAGAGATAGGGTGATGAAAATCTGCCGGATTAGGGTCAAACCTAATATGGGAGTCCATAGATCGAGTTAATGCAATTCTAGGGGTTTTAATTAGAAAGAGATTTCAATTAATCAACATAGGGTTAGACGTTAGTTGCCTCGAGAGAGGGATTAATATACATTAGGGAATCTTACAGATCAAGTCAAGTGAATAAATCGTCTAGTTCAGAGTTAGATAACAAGTTAAGTCTAGGTGGATTCTTCCTCGGGTATTGTCTTAGTCAATTGGTTTTCTCTCACAAGTATTTTCCCCAATTTCATTCTTCTTTGTCTTAAGCTTAGTAGTTAGTTAATTTAAATTAAATAAAAAATTCCCTTTATTTTAGGCTAGATAATAAAAAGAAAGTTAATATTAGTACTTTTAGTTCCTTTAGGTTCGACAATCCGGTCTTGCCTTAACTATACTACTGTCCGATAGGTGCGCTTGCCTAAAATCGTTGTCATAGTTAGTTTCCAGGTTCGATCATTCTTCATAAAAATTTTAAGACTTTGACATCGCATAAAACAATGATCAAGTTTTTTGCGACGTTGCCGGGGAACTGAAATATTAAGAAAGCTTAATTTTTATTACTTTATCCATTTTTATTTACTTTTATTTTTAACTTTGCTAATTTTCTTTCTTTTGTTCCCCTCAGGTACCTCTAGTTTATGACTAGAAGGAACCCGACAGGACCATTTTTTACGACAGTGATGTTGAAGGTACAGTCCGTAGGAATCGTAGAGAGATAAGGCGAAGCTTAAACTACATACAAGAAGAGCAAGAAATCGAAGCTAATGCCACCGAAGAGATGGCTGAGAATAATCCGCCACCTCCAAAGATGGCCGAACATCATGCTCCTTGAACTGTTTATGATTATGCTAAACCTAATTTAACAGGAACTGAGTCAAGTATTGTTAGGCCTACTATTGCTACAAATAATTTTGAACTGAAACATAACACTATACAGATGATACAACAGTTTGTTCAGTTTGATAGTTTGTAGGATGAGGATCCTAACACACACTTAGCGAATTTTTTAGAATTCTATGATACCTTCAAAATAAATGGCGTTTCTGATGATGCCATCCGTCTTCGGTTATTTCCCTTTTCCTTGAGGAACAAAGCTAAACAGGGTTGCATTCTCTTCCACGAGGGTCAATCACTACTTAAGATCAAATGACCGAAAAATTTCTGTTAAAATATTTTTCGCCAGCCAAAATGGCCAAGTTAAGGAATGATATCTCTTCTTTTGTGCAGATGAATTTAGAGACACTTTATGATGCATGGGAGAGATACAAAGATTTGTTGAGGAGGTGCCTACACCACGGATTACCTTTGTGGCTACAGGTCCAAACTTTCTGCAACGATGTGAACCCTTCAACAAGACAATTAATCGATTCAACCGCAGGTGGAACCCTGAATAGCAAAACTTCTGGAGCAGCCTACGAGTTTATAGAGGAGATGTCATTGAATAACTATTAGTGGCAAGTTACAAGGACAAGGCCAGCAAAAGCAGCCGGAGTTTTCAACCTCGATGCAGTAACCTTACTATCAAATCAGGTAGACATGCTAAATAAAAAGATTGATGGTTTCTGTTCTTCGCAGGTACATCCAGTTATGCAATGTGAGACAAGTGGAGGCTTGGCAAATCCTGAGTACCCACCCTACAGACAGGGCATGGAGAGCGAACAAATGAACTATATGGGTAACAATTTCCAATCTCAAAATAACCCTTATAGTAATACTTATAATCCATGTTGGAAGAACCACCCCAATTTCTCATGGGGTGGTCAAGGAAATCAAAGGCAACAACCATCCCAAAACTTCCAACAACAGCCCTACCGACAAGAAAAGAAGCCGAACCTCGAGGAGATACTGACAAAATTCATAGCAGTCATGGAAACACGTTTCCAAAATATAGAAACAAAACTTGAAAAACAACAAGCATCGACACAGGAGCTCAATGATCAAATTGGGCAACTTACTAAGTTAGTTTCTGAAACACGATCAGAAAGCTTACCTAGGGAAAAAGAATAGGAAAAGGCAGTGACGCTAAGAAGTGGAAAGCAGTTAGTCGAAACAAAGAAAAAGATACCACATGAAACTGATAAGGCAAAGGCAACCCCGACCCGTGAGCAAATTAAACCAACGATCCCATATTCAGCGAAGTTGAAGAAAGACCGCTTAGACGCACAACATGGTAAATTTCTTGAACTTTTCAAATAGTTACATTTTAACTTACCTTTTGTTGAAGCTATTTCGCAGATGCCAACATATGAAAAGTTTTAAAGGAGCTTCTAACAAATAAGAGGAAGTTCGAAGAAATTTCAACAGTGGAACTTGATTGCTGAAATCAGAGCTTTAAAAATTTATAAAAGAATGATCGAACCTGGAGACTAACTCTGACAACGATTAAAGGCAAGTGTACCTATCGAACAGTAGTATAGCTTAGGTAAGACCAGATTATCAAACCCAAAGGAACTAAAAGTACTAATACTAACTTTCTTTTTATTATTTAGCCTTAGAGACGAAGTGAAGTTGCTTTTAAACTAATATTGACAAGAACTAAACTAAGGACACAAGAACAAAAAGGATGATTTGGAAAGTAACTTGAAGAAAACTCAATTGATCACGACGATACACTTAGGAAGAATCCACCTGACTTCACTTGTTATCTAACCCTAAATTATACGATTTATTTACTTAGCTTGATCCATAGGACTCCCTAACCTATATTAAACCCTCTCTCGAGGCGAATAATGTCTAACCCTAGGTTAATTACTGGAACTCTCGTTCGCTTATAATAACCCCCTAGGATAGCAGCAAATCGATCAATGGACTCCCATATTAGGTTTCACCTCAATCCGGCAAAATCTCGTAACCCTATCTCTAGGCATTCGATCAACTCCGCTTAATTATGTTAGATATACTCTTAGGCAGGGCCTATTCCTCCTCCACCTAAGCACATTAGATTTGGATTAAGCAACATAATTAAGAACAAACTAAGTAATTCATCATATAATTTAAAAACCAAATAACAAGATTTGTCTAGGTTTCATCCCCTTCAGGTATCTGAGGGGTTTAGTTCATAATGAATAAAGAAAACATCGCAAGAGAAAAGATAAAACAAAACATAAGAAATCCCTAAAACCCCCTGAAGGAATTGAAGGAGAATTCCGCCGTCTTGAGTAGAACTCCGGCTTCTTGGGATGGATCAACTGGCTATCCTCGCGTTTATTTCCTAACTCTAACCTTCTCGACTTGGCTCCTTGGCCTCGCTTTGATGCCCGTTTCAGCTTCTGCTGAACTCCCTTTCAAGTTGCCCCAATGAGTGTTTATATAGACTTTGTGATGCCTTACTTGGCCCCTAAGTATCTTAATTCAAGTAGAATTCCTAATAGGGTGTTTGAATAGGCTTTGGAATGTGTTTCTTTGCCTCCAAGTATCCATTCCCGAATGAAATATCTTTTTCCAGCGACAGGGACACGGCCATGGCACACGCCCGTGTGGATCGTGGCTAGGCTGTGCTCGGACTTTTAATGAGGCACGACCGTGTTAGTTTCGGGCCAGGCCGTGTCAATTAATTTCTTGGCCCAATTTGGTCCGTTCTAAGCCCTTTTCTCGTTCTTTTCATCCTTGGGTGCTTTCCTGAGTATAAAACATGAAAAGAAAGGATTAAGAGCACCTTTTTACATAAATTGGGGATAAGTCATCCAAAAGCATATTAAATGTGGGTTAAAATATGTTACAATTACGGTTTATCAACGCTGAAATCAGAGCTTTAAAAATTTATAAAAGAATGATTGAACCTGGAGACTAACTCTGACAATGATTAAAGGCAAGTGTACCTATCGAACAGTAGTATAGCTTAGGCAAGACCGGATTATCGAACCCAAAGGAACTAAAAGTACTAATACTAACTTTCTTTTTATTATTTAGCCTTAAAAACGGAGTGAAATTACTTTTAAACTAAATTAACAAGAACTAAACTAAGAACACAAAGACAAAAAGGATGATTTGGAAAATAACTTGAAGAAAACTCAATTGATCACGACGATACCCTCAGGAAGAATCCACCTAGACTTCACTTGTTATCTAACCCTAAATTATACGATTTCTTTACTTAGCTTGATCCGTAGGACTCTTTAACCTATATTAAACCCTCTCTCGAGGCGAATAATGTCTAACGCTAAGTTAATTAGTGGAGCTATCGTTCGCTTATAATAACGCCCTAGGATAGCATTAAATTGATCAATGGACTCCCATATCAGGTTTCACCCTAATCCGGCAAAATCTCGTAACCCTATCTCTAGGCGTTCGATCAACTCCACTTAATTATGTTAGATCTACTCTTAGGCAGGGTCTACTCCTCCTCCACCTAAGCACATTAGATTTGGATTAAGCAACATAATTAAGAACAAACTAAGTAATTCATCATATAACTTAAAAACCAAATAACAAGATTCGTCTAGGTTTCATCCCCTTCAGGTATCTGAGGGGTTTAGTTCATAATGAATAAAGAAAACATCACAAGAGAAAAGATAAAACAAAACATAAGAAATACCTAAAACCCCCTGAAGGAATTGAAGGAGAATTTCGCTGTCTTGAGTATAACTCGGCTTCTTAGGATGGATCAATTGCCTATCCTCGCGTTATTCCCTAACTCTGACCTTCTCGGCTTGGCTACTTGGCCTAGCTTTGATGCCTTTTTAAAGGTGGCACTTAGGGGATATATATAGGCTCTTGGAATGCGATTCTTTCTCCCTAAGTATCCTTTTCCGACTGAAATTACTCTTTCCAGTGACAGAGGCATGGCCATAGCACACGCCCGTGTGGATCAAGTTCGGACCGTGTTCGGATTTCTAACTTGAGGCACGGCCGTGTGAGGCGGAGTTGAGGCCGTGCTCTACGTGATCGTCGAGGCACGGCCGTGTGGGCTTTGGGCCAGGCCGTATCAATTTCGTACTAAGGCCCGTTTACTCCGTTTTGGGCCCAATTTGTGTTCTTTTCAACCTCGGGTGCTTTCCTGGGTATAAGACATGAAAAGAAAGGATTACAAGCACCTTTTTATAAAAATCAAGGAATAAGTCATCGAAAAGCATATTAAATGTGGGTTAAAATATGTTGTAATTACGGTTTATCAAATACCCCCACACTTAAGCTTTTGCTTGTCCTCAAGCAAAATTCTCAACTCACAATTAAAACGAACTTTCCATGATCTACAATTCTTATCAACAATGCCTTATCATAATTCATAGATAATTCATACATGGATAATTCAATTTAAAGAGTCCTAAAGAATTAAACGAGATAAGTCATGAGTTTGTACTTCGAAAACATAGGTGTCTCCCCTTATTTAAATAACTACCTTTTCAATTCAAAACCAACAAGGATTGATGTCCTCACTAAGGATTCACTCAAATCACTCTAAAGTGTTTAAGGTTCAGGAAAAGATCGCTCATAAGTCGAACCTAAAAAGTTAATCCCATAGGCTTGCCTGAAAATCAAATCTCTACCACTGTAATATGAGATGATAAACAGATCAAAAGGTCTTTGTTATGGTTGTAACGGAGCTAGGGTTTAAAGGTGTGGTTACAGGCTGAAATTAGAGGGTTAGAATCGAGATTGAATTGATGTGTACCTACCTAAACATACTAAAATATCATCAACTAAAAAGTAATAAACCTACTAATACGAGCTTCTCTTTTGAGAATAGATTTTGATTATGTAAGCTCACTTTTCATACTACTAAGATTTGAATACTTTGATTTTTTTTAAGAACAAACTAAGTAATACAAGATCATTTTAACTACTAGAATCATAAACTTAGGTAACTTGATCAACTCAATTCTTGATTTAGGGGTAGTCAAAAGGAAGGGTGAATACAAAGAGGCTTTGGGTTAATATTGGTAGGCGAGTCAATAAAAAGGATTGTTAGGATCAACGGGGTTCACTAGGGGTTATTTGTTAATGGTAGGCTTTTTAGTGGTGTAAGTGGGTTAAAACCTAGGTGCCTTTATCATTTTTGTAATATCAACTCAAAAAGTATGGTCTCGACACGCATAAACGAGGCAAGTTCTAGAATAACAGTTCATAGTTGACACACTCATAATCAAAGAATGAGCTCGAAAAAGAATGTATACTTTATAAGGTTCAAAATTTCACAAAAACTATGGGTGTTTTGACATCATCCTTGTAATTTTCAAATTTCGAGGTAGTATTTAAAATTAGGTCAACAACCTAGCAAAATTTTAATTCTTGAAAAAGAGACTTATCATGCTTAATTCACTAGTATTCTTCAAATTCAATCATCAGTGTACAATTAACTATGACTTATTTTAAAACATGTCAATAATAATCACAAACCATCAGAAATTTCATCCTAATTAGTAATATGACAACTTTGCATAAAAACAAGACTGAATTAGGGATTTGAGAATAATGAAAAAAGTTAGGCATTTTTACCCCCCACACTTAAGATGTACATTGTCCTCAATGTACAAAGATAATTAATATCTTTATTTTTATAGAAATCAAAAGTGAGGGTGTGAGGTACTCCCTGAATTCTTGGACGAGATCGGTGGAGGATGTGCTGAATACGGCGAAGGCGTTGGTATGGTGGTGGTGTTGGTTCCCAAGCTCTGCGCTAGATGAAGAAATTGGGGAACTCGTGAAGGATTAGCCAGGGGTTATTAAGACATAATTAAACTAAGCTTAATATAAAATTAAAAACAAGAAAGAAAAAGGAAAGGAGACTAAGAAGGAAAACGAAAATAAAAGAAAAGAATAATGGACCGAAGAGTCCTTATTGAAGGATGGTTCGCAAGGTGGGTGCGACTTCTAGGGCTGTGGAGGTGGTGGCGGTGGTGAGAGTGGTGTGGTTATCGTGGTGGTCGGCGTGATTCCCTAGCAGCCTGGCGAACCTGACACTAAGAAACTAAAAGAAAATTAAATGAAAAGAGTAGTAGAGAAGTTTAGATAAAGAAAATAAAGGAGAAGAAAAACAAAAAGAAAAAATAATTTGGTCTCAAAGACCCTTGGCTTGGTGATTAGTCGAAGCTGTCGGCATGAACTCATGATGATCGTTCTCCATTGAGGGGCCTATGCTTAGCTTCTTCCGCTTCTTTGACATGATTTTGTGTGGCTCAAGGGTGTTAGAGATTTATAAAGTGAAGAATCTGAGAATGAGAAAAGTAAAAAGAAAAGAAAGTAAAGATGAAACCAGATGAGGGGAGGGGGAAGAGCTGTGGGGTTTAAATAGTATTGAAATTCTGGCATGTTCACGCGCCGTGGTGTAAGGCCGTTTAGATTTACATGGCCGCCTCATACGACCGTGTTTGGTAGCCCATTCCCGTGTTCAGCCCACCATGCCCGTGTTTGTGAAGTCAGTAGGTAGGCACCGTTGGACCGCACGGGCGTGCTCTGCCACGGGTGTGCAAGTCAGTAGCTTCCCACGGCTTAAGGGCACAGCCGTGCCTTTATGTCGATGCCCGTGGGAATGGTGGTTGGATCCGTGACGTTGAGGGGGTGGGTGGACTGACTTGCACGGCCCCTGCTCTGTCAGTGTGGAGGTTTCAGTGGTCCACACGACCACGGACACGGCCATGTGTAAGGCCGTGTGGCCTGGGAATCTGCAGTTTTGGTCAGTTAAAAAAAAAAGTAAGAAAGGAAACTAAAAATAAAATTGAAAGAAAAATATGGTTAGTGCTCGGGTTGCCTCCCGAGAAGCGCTCGTTTATAGTCTTAAGCTAGACTTTCCTCGTAAATTTTTTAGGGAGGTTTGAAGGTTTGAATATCTGCCCTCATGCTTAAATTTCTTTTTCCTTGACAAAGTTGGAGTTGAGAAGCGATTACCTTGAAATTGCCAAATATTGGATTGTTTATCTCGACTATTCCGTGTGGTGAGATATCTTGTACCTTAAAAAGAATTTCTCCCTTTGTCCCTAGGTCTGTTGTAGTGATTTGAGGACCGGCTTTTTCTAACAGTACCTGGTCTCCTATTTTGAAGCGGTTGGATGTTCCTATGAGCTCTTCTGGCGGTTCTTCTGGTTTTACTTCCTGTGGTTCTGGCTTTTCCTTGATCTGTGTCTTCTGCTCCTCTAAATTGTCGACACTAAGGCTTTGTTCCTTGTGTGATTCTTCTTTGTTGACTTGGGGTCTATGAGTTAGCTCAGGTTGTAGGTCTTGTGATGTTTCCTGCGATGAAAGTTGAACAATTTGATTATCTATTGAAGTACCTTTCTTACCTTCATCGACTGTTGTCTTGGCCGAGTCAAGGGCTTGAAGATTGATTGATTCATCACCTACACGAAGTATGAGTTCACCTGTTGCAACATCAATTTTAGTCTTGGCAGTTGCTAGAAAAGGTCTTCTTAAAATTAAGGGGATTGAATTATCCTCATCCATGTCTAAGACAACAAAGTCTACTGGGAAAACAAATTTATCGATTTTTACGAGAACATCTTCGATAATGCCCCAAGGAATTCTAACAGTTTTGTCAGCTAGTTGAATACTCATCCTAGTTTAGTTGGGTTTCCCTAGACCTAATCGTTTAAACAGTGAATAAGGCAAGACATTTATGCTTGCCTCTAAATCAGCTAACGCATTATCAATATGTAAACTACCAAGTAAACATGGAATTGTAAAACTCCCTGGATCTTTTAGTTTCTATGGTAGTCTATTTTGTAACATTGCCGAGCATGTTGCGTTTAGTTCCACATGATGCTCTTCATCTATTTTGCGTTTGTTGGTTAAGAGCTGTTTTAAAAATTTCCTAGAGTCTGCCATCTGAAAAAGTGCTTCAAGAAGAGGTAAGTTAATATGTAATTTCTTTAAAAGTTTAAGGAACTTACCGAACTGTTCTTCTGAATCGTCTCTTTTTATGGCTTCGGGGTAAGGTATGCGAGGTTGGTACTCTTTAATTACCGGTTTTGGCTTTTCATGTGTTACCTCTGTTTTACCTTTGTCTATGTAACATCCCAAAATAGGGGTTATTCGTGATTGAATTATTTTGTTTGTGTTTAAATTTCTGTGATATTATTTGTGGTGTTATAAGACTTAATTAGGGGTCTTGAGTAGGCTCGGTTTAGTAGAATAATTTTTAGTTTGGTTTATTTAATGAAGTAGATTATGTGAGCTTAGCACTTAAGTTAAATTAAGTGTCAATAAGTGACACAAGACGAGTGCATGGCAAGTTGGTAATGGTGCATGGATATTAGCTTGAGGGGAGAGGTTCGAATCCCTTAAATAGCATTGGGACAACTTTTATTTTTGCTTTTGTATGGTAGGTGTCGGCCAAGGATAATTAAGGTAAGGGTTGACCTTGTTATTTTTGGTTAGTAGACTATAGGTTTAAGGCAAGTGTTAACATATGGAAGGGAATCAAGTAATTAAGGAAAATATGGAGACATGGGGCTAGTATCAAGGATTATGTTTTGGAAACATAATCATGGTCTATTGACCATGAACTTGGACGGCAATTTGGACTAAAGGGGGAGCCGAAATTTTGTGTTAGTTTGGCAAGGATTGAAGTCTTTTCTTTTTGGTCATTCCTTGCATTTGGTGCAAAAGTTTGCAAAACATTCTCCCTCAAACTCTTTTCTTTTTGGCCGAATTTTATCCTTTGAGAAGCCTAATACTTTTTGACCATTTGGTCATTTTTGCTCAATTTCTATTTTCTCCTTTTCATTCTCTCAAAACCGAAACCTTCATCAACATCTTGTTCTCCTATTTGTTTTGCTTAAACATCAAAAACCTCCTATACACTCTTCTTTGCCGAAACTCTATTTCTTTTCCTATTATTTTCTTTTTGTCCTATAGCCGAATATACCTCTTTGTTGTGCCGAAAATTTTCTTCTCCTATCTTGATCAACTTTGGCCGAATATTGAAGGTAACATAGTTTTCCTCGGGACTACTCTAGCAATCGGTTTTGGTAAGGTGGTAAGGGTTTATTTCAAAGGATTATTCTTTTAAGTATTCGTTTAAATCGAAGGCTAATAACCTTAATGATGATGGTTGATTGTAGGGAAGTGAGGCCGATTCATTTAGGAGTGTGTTGGCTTGTGTTCGAAGGCTTTTGGGTAAGATTTTGGGTTCACAAGGAACCCTTCTCAATTATTTTGGTTTGGCCGAATAGGCCATGGCACTAATGTTCATTTTTGGCCGAATATAGGGGCAAGAATACTTGTGTGGCCGATTTGTTTATTCGGGATTTAGAACTCTTGTTGGTGCCAGGTGTGTGCATACACATCTTATAACTTTTTAATATGCTAAGTGTTATATTATGCCTAATCGATTTGTGTAGATATGGATGTAATACCATCATGGTATTAACAAGGATTCGGGTAAGACTTTGTGACTATGAGATTACTATTTGATGCTTTTGGGAAGCATGACACATTTGGTATGTGTATTATTGGATATATGGCAATGATAAATTTATTAATGTTGTTAAAATAAACCTTTTTGCATGATTCAATAAATATACATAATTGTTTGATATGGGTTGATGAGTGGAGGGGGCAGTGATATTCGTGTCGATGGACACCAGTGTTTTGGTAACACATTGTGACTACAGTCACCAGAGGTTTGGTACCTCCAGAGGTTTGGCACCTCATAGCGACTTGTCCCTGTGGTTGATACCACCGTGGGTTGGCCCCACTTTGAGATATGGGATCGTCTGCCAGTGATTTGGTATCACACGATGGGTTGGCCCCATCATTCGATTTGTGTCTTCGGACACCAGAGATTTGGTATCTCCAGTGATTTGGCATCACATCTGTGACTATATGTCACCAGTGGTTTGGCACCACCAGTGGTTTGGTACCACACGGGGTAGAGAAAGGCGTTTGGATGGTTAGGTTGGGTGCATTTTAAACTTATGCATGTTAATTGGTTATGATTTGTGTATGTTATTGCACTAAATCGGGGAAGGGTTTCACATTGAGTCTTGGTGACTCACCTTCTCCTTTAATTTTTCAGGTGACTCGTAGATCGCGGGTGAGGAGCCGGATGGACTCGAGGTGGCCATGCAGTGGAGATTTTTAATAAATGAATTTTGGATTTTATCTATCTTTCGTTTGGGTTTATGTTGCTTAATTGTAATAAGGCCTCCTAGGATGATTTTATTATTGCTGCATGTTTGAATGTTTGGTTTAAACTACTTGATGATGTTAAAACGGTTGCACATGTTTTCTCAAATTAAACGCAAAATGTTTTTAAAGTACTATCGAGTACATTTGAAATTTTTAAACAACTCGACTCAACAAATATTTTTAAGTGTGGTTTTTAACAAAGAAAATTCAAATTGAAAGGCATTTCGACTAATTTTAAAATCGGTTTTAAAATGGTTTTCAAAATGTTTTCTCTGTAGCAATCCAAATTCGGTCATATTGTTTGGGCCGGGTTTGGGGTGTTACAAAATTGGTATCAGAGCCCAGTTCAAAGCTCGGCTGTGGGGGCCCAAGGCCCAAAAATGTTTTTGGTAGCCTTTTTGAAAATATTTGGTTTTGAATAAGCATGGCACCGAGTCTCCGGCACCGATCCGCCCTGGTAAGTACCTCTAACTTTTTGTATGAATTATTTACTGTAGAAGGGTAGGAAGCATGGGACGTAGATAGTGATAAGTATTTTAAACTTTAGGACTAGTTTATCTCAAACAAAGACATAAGACTTTAACGGACTAACTAAAATCAACCCGTGACCAAGTCGCCGAGTTAGGTTGTGGAAATCTTGGTGCGCATGTCTAGGACTGGATCTGGAAGAGCTTGGTACTTAAGCAGTCCTCGTGACTCACCTCCTCTTCGCGAGATTCCTACCTGGTGCGTAGCTTCGGTTCACCCTAACCAAGAGGACTCGGTCATAGGCAAAACCCTAAATAAAACCCGAAAGGGACTAGCCATGTTTTAAGGAAAACTTCGGTTTTAAAATCACTAAATTATCTCTTTTAGATAGTAGGACAAATTTATCTTCGAAAATTTTCAAATAATCCCGGTTTACCAAAATTACCAAAATGCCCCTAGTAGCAAAATTACGAAAATACCCTTGGTTTCTAAAATTACCATATTACCCCAATTTTGATTAAATTTTTATTTTTACAAAAGTACTCGAAAATTTTGCATTTCAAAATAATATCTTGACTTTGGAAATTTACAAAATTATCCCTGATTGACAAAATTACCAAAATACCCTGGTTTTCAAAATTTTGTCATATCTTCAAATTGAGAATTTCTCAAAAATACCCTCAGTTTTAAAAATCACAAGATGTTTTGATTTATTATAATTTTAAAATTTTCTTCGATTTATTACAAAAATACCCTGTAGGAAAAATGACGAAAATACCCCTGGGTTAGAAACGGACAGAAATGTCTGAAGAGTGATAGGTATGAAAGGTATTAGGGAATGGATGTACTTTTCTGTGTAACTAGGATAGAAGACTTAAAACTTTGTTTGATCGAAAGAATCTCTATTAAACTCTTTTCATAAAATTTCTTCGCGGATAATCAAGTGAAACATGTACTAATCCATAAAAAAATTTCCTAATCAGATTAAAGCGCGATAGTTAGAATGAGCTTTAGAGGACGTGGTCGTCGTGGACGAGAAAGGGGTAGGATGACCGTGTCAGAACCTGCCGAGTCGGGTCAGGGATCTGAGAACGAGATACCACCGCCACCACCACCCCCAATCTTTGGAGCTGAGGAGCAGGAACAGACGGGTGATGACGCTGTGTCACAAGCGATGCTGCGGGTTCTGGAAAGGGTAGATGGAATGGGTGGAGGTGGAGGAGCTCGGAAGTCGCTACCTGAGAGACTTAGAGCTAACGGAGCTGAATTTTTCCGAGGTGTGTCTGGTGTAGCGCCCAATACGGCTAAGTATTGGCTGGAATCGACCGAAAGAATCATGGATGAGATAGACCTAACGAACGAGGAGAAATTGAAAGGAGCGGTGTCGCTTCTCAAGGATGAGTCCTATCGATGGTGGCTCACGGTTCGAGATGGTGCTACGGCAGATGATCTTACTTGGGAGTATTTCAAAATTTCTTATCAGAAGAAATATGTTGGCTCTAGTTACATTGATGCACAGAGGAAAGCTTTTCTGGGGTTAGTACAAGGAAATAAGTCTGTATCGGAATATGAAGCGGAATTCTTGAGGCTGAGCCGCTATGCTCAGGGAATAGTGGCATCGGAGCATGATCGTTGTGTCCGCTTTGAAGATGGACTTAGAGACGAGTTAAGGTTGCTGATTGCTCCGCAGCAAGAGCGTGAGTTTGCTGTCTTGGTGGAGAAGGCCAAGGTAGCCGAAGGAGTCAAGGAGTCCGTGAGACAGAGTTATGATAGGAGCAAGCAGAAAAGAGGCTTTGGATCGTCTGGGTCAGGTGGTAATGTTCAGAAAAGGCTTAGGCAGAGTGGGCCAAATCAGGCAGGAAGGTCCACAGCTGCTAATCAGAGACCGGCCCAGTGTAATCGTTGTGGGAAGTTCCATTGGGGAGAATGTTGGACCGGAGGGAAAGGATGTTTCGAGTGTGGTTCGCTGGATCATCGTGTGAGAGACTGTCCACGTAAGCAAGCTAGGAATCAGTCTGAAGGTCAAGGTCGTGCTCAGTTCAGAAAGGAGGGTCCAGCACCGCAGAGAGGTCGTGGTAATGGTAGAGGTGGCTATGGCTCTACTGGAGGTCGCAGAGCAGCTGGCAGAGGTATTGGCAACACGGAGGCTAGACAGCCTAGTTTGGTGTATGCTGCGAGGCGTCGTGAGGAAGGGGACGCACCGGACGTCATAACCGGTACATTTTTAATCTTTGGTGTTCCATATACTGCTTTGATAGATGTGGGTTCGACGCATTCTTACGTTGCTAGTAGCATAGTTGAGACCGTGAGTTTAGTTTCTGAGACTGCTTCTAGGAGGATGACCGTACTTAGTCCTTTAGGTTACTCTGTAGAAGTAGATAAGTTGTATAGAGATGTACCCCTAGAACTCCAAGGGGTAGTGTTTGTAGCCGATCTGATGGAACTGCCGTTTGGGGAGTTCGATCTGATTCTTGGGATGGATTGGTTGGTCAAGTACCAAGCAAGTTTAATTGCGCTGCTAAGCGCATGGTTTTGAAGACGGTTAAAGGTGAAGAAGTGGTCATGATAGGTAATAGGAGAGATTATCTATCCAACGTGGTATCTACGCTGAAAGCGGTGAAGATGGTCAGGAAGGGCTGTAAGGCGTTCGTAGTTCATGTGTGTGCTTTAGAAGCTAAGGAGTCTTCTGTGGGGAATGTTCAAACTGTAAAGGAATTTGCTGACATATTTCCTGAAGAACTTCCGGGATTGCCTCTGGATCGTGAGGTCGAATTCGGTATAGATCTGTTACCCGGAAAGGCGCCAGTGTCTATAGCTCCGTATAGGATGGCACCGAAGGAATTGATGGAATTGAAGGCTCAGATTCAAGAGTTGTTGGATCGAGGTTTCATTCGACCAAGTGTTTCACCTTGGGGAGCGCCGGTACTTTTTGTCAACAAGAAGGATGGTGCGATGCGGATGTGTATAGACTACCGCCAGTTGAATAAGCTGACGATCAAAAACAAGTATCCTTTGCCGAGGATAGATGACTTGTTTGATCAGCTTAAAGGGGCTGCGGTTTTCTCTAAGATTGATTTAAGGTCTGGATATCATCAGCTGAAGGTGAAAGAGGCTGATATCCATAAGACGGCATTTCGTACTCGGTATGGACACTACGAGTTTTTGGTGATGCCGTTTGGATTGACTAATGCACCGGCAGCATTCATGGACATGATGAATAGGGTATTTCAGTAGTTTTTGGATCAGTTTGTTGTGGTCTTTATAGACGATATTTTGGTATACTCGAAGTCAGAGGAGGAGCATGATGCGCATTTGTGACTGGTGTTGCAGATTTTGAAGGAAAAGCAGCTGTATGCGAAATTTAGTAAGTGCGAATTCTGGCTTAAGGAGGTGACTTTCTTGGGTCACGTTGTTTCAGCCGAGGGGATTAGAGTGGATCCTCGGAAGATTGAGGCAGTATTAGATTGCAAGCCGCCTAAGTCTGTGGTTGAGATTCGGAGTTTTCTAGGTCTGGCGGGGTATTACCGAAGATTTGTGGAAGGATTTTCTTTGATTGCTGCACCGATGACTAAGTTGTTGAGGAAAGGAATTCCATTTGTGTGGACCGAGGAGCAACAAGAAAGTTTCGACAAATTGAAGAGGATTCTGACTGAAGCTTCGGTTTTGATTCAACTTGAGGCAGGCAAGGAATTCACTGTTTATTGCGATGCATCACATATTGGGTTGGGATGTGTGTTGATGCAAGAAGGGAAGGTAGTGGCTTATGCATCTCGGCAGTTGAGACCACATGAGGCTAATTATCCGACTCATGACTTGGAGTTAGCGGCTGTAGTCTTCGCTTTGAAGATATGGAGGCACTACTTGTACGGAGAGAAGTCGATAGTTTACACGGATCACAAGAGTCTTAAGTATCTTTTGACTCAGAAGGATTTGAATTTGAGACAGCGTAGATGGATTGAGCTGTTGAAGGACTACGACTGTTCGATCGAGTATCATCCTGGTAAGGCTAACGTGGTGGCAGACGCGTTTAGCCGTAAGGTTGTATCGGATTTAAGATCAATGTTTGCTCGACTTAGTTTGTTCGACGATGGGAGTCTTTTGGCAGAATTGCAAGTCAAGCCGACTTGGTTAGATTAGATTAAGGAGAAGCAGTTAGAGGATGATGGTTTGAATGATCGGAGGTTGCAAGTTCAGAATGGTGGATTAGAGGATTTTAGTTTGTCCAGTGATGGAGTTTTGTGCTTTAAAGGGAGAGCTTGTATGCCGAAGGATATGGAGTTGAGACAAAGGATTCTTCGGGACGCACATAGTAGCCCATATGCTATGCATCCCGGAGGTAGCAAGATGTATCGAGATTTGAGAGAGCAGTTTTGGTGGCCAGGTCTGAAGCGGGAAGTAACTGAGTTCGTGGGTAAGTGTCTGACGTGTCAACAAGTTAAGGCTGAACATCAGTTGCCATCTGGTTTACTTCAGCTGGTGAAGATTCCTCAGTGGAAGTGGGAGAGGATCACTATGGACTTTGTCAGTGGATTACCTCTTACGCCTAGCAAGAAGAATTCAGTTTGGGTGATTGTGGATCGACTAACTAAGTCAGCGCATTTCATGCCTGTAAGGGTAGATTATTCGCTTCAGAGGTTAGCTAAGTTATATGTAGCCGAGATAGTGAGATTGCATGGTGTGCCAGTATCGATTATCTCGGATAGGGATCCGAGGTTTACATCAAGGTTTTGGAGAGCTTTGCATCAAGCCTTAGGAACGAGATTGGACTTCAGCACAGATTTTCATTCGCAATCCGACGGACAATCGGAGAGAGTGATTCAGATCTTAGAAGATATGCTCAGAGGTTGCGTTCTGGATTTCAGTGGCAGTTGGGAGGAGTATCTACCGTTGGTGGAATTCGCTTATAACAATAGTTATCAAGCGAGTATTCAAATGGCACCATATGAAGCACTGTATGGACGGAAGTGCCGTACTCCTACGTGTTGGACGGAGTTGGGTGAACGTCAAGTTTTGGGTCCAGAATTGGGGACTGAAACTGAGGATAAAGTTAAGGTAATTCGGGCTCGTCTCAAGGAAGCGTCGGATAGGCAGAAGTCTTACGCCGATCTCAAGCGCAAGGAAATGGAATACGAGGTAGGAGATAAAGTCTTTCTGAAGGTGTCGTCTTGGAAAAAGGTGTTTCGTTTTGGGCGAAAAGGGAAGTTAAGCCCAAGGTTCATCGGCCCGTATACTGTGTTGAAGCGAGTAGGACCGGTAGCTTATCAGCTCGAACTGCCAGCAGAGTTGAGCCAGATTCATGATGTCTTTCATGTGTCGATGCTTAGACGGTATCAGTCGGATCCATCGCACGTTGTGCCAGTAGCAGAGATTGAGGTTAACTCCGACTTATCTTTCGAAGAGGAGCCAGTTCAGATTTTAGATCGTGATGTCAAGGTTTTGCGTAAGAAAGCAGTACCTTTAGTGAAAGTGCAATGGCGAAACCATGGTTCGGAGGAAGCGACGTGGGAACCCGAGGATGTGTTGAGGCAGCAATACCCCCATCTTTTCTGATCAGGTAATTTCGAGGACGAAATTATTTTAAGGGGGTAGAACTGTAACATCCCTAAATAAGGGTTATTCATGATTGAATTATTTTGTTTGTGTTTAAATTTCTGTGATATTATTTGTGGTGTTATAAGACTTAATTAGGGGTCTTGAGTAGGCTCGGTTTAGTAGAATAATTTTTAGTTTGGTTTATTTAATGAAGTAGATTATGTGAGCTTAGCACTTAAGTTAAATTAAGTGTCAATAAGTGACACAAGATGAGTGCATGGCAAGTTGGTAATGGGGCATGGATATTAGCTTGAGGGGAGAGTTCGAATCCCTTAAATAGCATTGGGACAACTTTTATTTTTGCTTTTGTATGGTAGGTGTCGGCCAAGGATAATTAAGGTAAGGGTTGACCTTGTTATTTTTGGTTAGTAGACTATAGGTTTAAGGCAAGTGTTAACATATGGAAGGGAATCAAGTAATTAAGGAAAATATGGAGACATGGGGCTAGTATCAAGGATTATGTTTTGGAAACATAATCATAGCCTATTGACCATGAACTTGGACGGCAATTTGGACTAAAGGAGGAGCCGAAATTTTGTGTTAGTTTGGCAAGGATTGAAGTCTTTTCTTTTTGGTCATTCCTTGCATTTGGTGCAAAAGTTTGCAAAACATTCTCCCTCAAACTCTTTTCTTTTTGGCCGAATTTTATCCTTTGATAAGCCTAATACTTTTTGACCATTTGGTCATTTTTGCTCAATTTCTATTTTCTCCTTTTCATTCTCTCAAAACCGAAACCTTCATCAACATCTTGTTCTCCTATTTGTTTTGCTTAAACATCAAAAACCTCCTATACACTCTTCTTTGCCGAAACTCTATTTCTTTTCCTATTATTTTCTTTTTGTCCTATAGCCGAATATACCTCTTTGTTGTGCCAAAAATTTTCTTCTCCTATCTTGATCAACTTTGGTCGAATATTGAAGGTAACATAGTTTTCCTCGGGACTACTCTAGCAATCGGTTTTGGTAAGGTGGTAAGGGTTTATTTCAAAGGATTATTCTTTTAAGTATTCGTTTAAATCGAAGGCTAATAACCTTAATGATGATGGTTGATTGTAGGGAAGTGAGGCCGATACATTTAGGAGTGTGTTGGCTTGTGTTCGAAGGCTTTTGGGTAAGATTTTGGGTTCACAAGGAACCCTTCTCAATTATTTTGGTTTGGCCGAATAGGCCATGGCACTAATGTTCATTTTTGGCCGAATATAGGGGCAAGAATACTTGTGTGGCCGATTTGTTTATTCGGGATTTAGAACTCTTGTTGGTGCCAGGTGTGTGCATACACATCTTATAACTTTTTAATATGCTAAGTGTTATATTATGCCTAATCGATTTGTGTAGATATGGATGTAATACCATCATGGTATTAACAAGGATTCGGGTAAGACTTTGTGACTATGAGATTACTATTTGATGCTTTTGGGAAGCATGACACATTTGGTATGTGTAATATTGGATATATGGCAATGATAAATTTATTAATGTTGTTAAAATAAACCTTTTTGCATGATTCAGTAAATATACATAATTGTTTGATATGGGTTGATGAGTGGAGGGGGCAGTGATATTCGTGTCGACGGACACCAGTGTTTTGGTAACACATTGTGACTACGGTCACCAGAGGTTTGGTACCTCTAGAGGTTTGGCACCTCATAGCGACTTGTCCCTGTGGTTGATACCACCGTGGGTTGGCCCCACTTTGAGATATGGGATCGTCTGCCAGTGATTTGGTATCACACGATGGGTTGGCCCCATCATTCGATTTGTGTCTTTGGACACCAGAGATTTGGTATCTCCAGTGATTTGGCATCACATCTGTGACTATATGTCACCAGTGGTTTGGCACCACCAGTGGTTTGGTACCACACGGGGTAGAGAAAGGCGTTTGGATGGTTAGGTTGGGTGCATTTTAAACTTATGCATGTTAATTGGTTATGATTTGTGTATGTTATTGCACTAAATCGGGGAAGGGTTTCACATTGAGTCTTGGTGACTCACCTTCTCCTTTAATTTTTCAGGTGACTCGTAGATCGCGGGTTTGGAGCCGGATGGACTCGAGGTGGCCATGCAGTGGAGATTTTTAATAAATGAATTTTGGATTTTATCTATCTTTCGTTTGGGTTTATGTTGCTTAATTGTAATAAGGCCTCCTAGGATGATTTTATTATTGCTGCATGTTTGAATGTTTGGTTTAAACTACTTGATGATGTTAAAACGGTTGCACATGTTTTCTCAAATTAAACGCAAAATGTTTTTAAAGTACTATCGAGTACATTTGAAATTTTTAAACAACTCGACTCAACAAATATTTTTAAGTGGTTTTTAACAAAGAAAATTCAAATTGAAAGGCATTTCGACTAATTTTAAAATCGGTTTTAAAATGGTTTTCAAAATGTTTTCTCTGTAGCAATCCAAATTCGGTCATATTGTTTGGGCCGGGTTTGGGGTGTTACAGTCTACCTTCTTTTCTGGCCTTGGATCAGGTTTATCTAAACCCTTATTATCCTGAGCTGTGATGGCTTGAATTTGCTCCTTAGGGTTAATCTCGGTGTTGCTTGGTAGACGTCCTTGCGGTCGTTCTGACATCAGCTTTGCAAGTTGTTCAACTGCATTAGTGACTTCCTTGACTGACTTAGTAATTTCCCCGATTCGGCTCTCATTGCTTTTGATTGTTCTCTCAGTTTCTTGGATACGTTTCTCTGTGTCTACTGAGAATTTTTCCATCATCTCCTCGAGGGTTGGTTTCTTCTCTTGAGGGTAGGGCTGATTTTGGAAATTTTGAGGAGGTTGTTGCCTTTGATTTCCTTGACCTCCCCACGAAAAATTTGGGTGGTTCCTCCAACCTGAATTGTAAGTGTTACTATAAGGATTATTACTAGATCAGAAATTATTACCTATATAGTTCATCTGGTCGCTCTCTGCTTCCGGTTGGTAGGCTGGGTACTCGAGATTAGCCACGGGTCCACTTGCATCGCACTGCATGACTGGATGTGCCTGCGAAGAATACAAACTATCAAGCTTTTTATTCATCATCTCTAGCTGCGTTGATAGCATGGTCACTGCATCGACGTTAAAGTCTCCTGCTGATTTTGTCGATTTGGTTCTTGAAGCCTGCCACTGGTAATTATTTAATGACATCTCCTCAATGAAATCATTGGCTGCTTCTGGTGTTTTGTTGCTCAGGGTTCCACCAGCGGCTGAATCAATCAGTTGCCTCGTTGAGGGGTTTACACCGTTATAGAAGGTTTGGACTTGTAGCCACAAGGGTAAGCCATGGTGTGGGCAGCTCATCAAGAGATCCTTAAATCTCTCCCATGCATCGTATAGCTTCTCTAAATCCATCTGCACAAAAGAAGAGATATCATTTCGTAATTTGGTCGTTTTGGCCGGTGGAAAATATTTCATTAAAAACTTTTCAGTCATTTGATCCCATGTAGTGATTGACCCTCGTTGTAACAAGTTTAACCACTATTTAGCTTTATTTCTCAATGAAAAAGGAAATAACTAAAGACGTGTGGCATCATCAGAAACACCATTTATTTTGAAAGTATCACAGAACTCTAAAAAGTTAGCTATATGCATGTTTGGATCTTCGTCCTGTAAACCATCAAATTGAACAAACTGTTGAATCATTTGTGTTGTGTTAGACTTTAATTCAAAATTGTTAGCAGCTATAATAGGCCTAACAATACTCGATTCTGCTCCTGTCAAATGCGGTTTCGCATAATCAAACATTGTACGTGGAGCATTATTTTCCCCTACATCGCGTGGTGGTGGGTTATTCTCGTCCATCCCTTCAGTAGGATTGGATCTACCTTCTTCCTCTCTTTCTGCGTAATCTAAAGCTCACCTGGTTTCTCGTCGATTCCTGCGAGCAGTGGCTTCGATTTCACTGTCGTATACCAAAGGACCTCTCGGGTTCCTTCTAGTCATAAACTAGAGGTACCTACTAGAAAAAGAAAGAGAGAAAATTTCAGCAAAAAGTAAAAATAGAAATAAAAACAAAAATAAATTGCGAAAAATAAAAAAAATAAAAATTATGGCTAAGGTAATAAAAATAGAGTTTTCTTAATATTTTAGTTCCCCGGCAACGGCGCCAAAAACTTGATCGCTGAAATCAGAGCTTTAAAAATTTATAAAAGAATGATCGAACCTGGAGACTAACTCTGACAACAATTAAAGGCAAGTGTACCTATCGAACAGTAGTATAGCTTAGGCAAGACCGAATTATCGAACCCAAAGGAACTAAAAGTACTAATACTAACTTTCTTTTTATTATTTAACCTTAAAAACAGAGTGAAGTTACTTTTAAACTAAATTGACAAGAACTAAACTAAGAACACAAAGACAAAAAGGACGATTTGGAAAATAACTTGAAGAAAACTCAATTGATCACGATGATACCCTCAGGAAGAATCCACCTAGACTTCACTTGTTATCTAACCCTAAATTATACGATTTCTTTACTTAGATTGATCCGTAGGACTCCCTAACCTATATTAAACCCTCTCTCGAGGCGATTAATGTCTAACCCTAGGTTAATTAGTGGAACTCTCGTTCGCTTGTAATAAACCCCTAGGATAGCAGTAAATCGATCAATGGACTCCCATATTAGGTTTCACCCTAATCGGGCAAAATCTCGTAACCCTATCTCTAGGCGTTCGTTCAACTCCGCTTAATTATGTTAGATCTACTCTTAGGCAGGGTCTATTCTGCCTCCACCTAAGCACATTAGATTTGGATTAAGCAACATAATTAAGAACAAACTAAGTAATTCATCATATAACTTAAAAACCAAATAACAAGATTCATCTAGGTTTCATCCCCTTCAGGTATCTGAAGGGTTTAGTTCATAATGAATAAAGAAAACATCGCAAGAGAAAAGATAAAACAAAACATAAGAAATCCCTAAAACCCCCTGAAGGATTTGAAGGAAAATTTCGCTGTCTTGAGTATAACTTCGGCTTCTTGGGATGGATCAATTGGCTATCCTCACGTTATTCCCTAACTCTGACCTTCTCAACTTGGCTTCTTGGCCTACCTTTGATGCCTTTTCAAAGGTGGCACTTAGAGGATATATATAGGCTCTTGGAATGTGATTCTTTCTCCCTAGTTATCCTTTACCGACTGAAATTACTCTTTCCAGCGACAGAGGCACAGCCATAGCACACGCCCGTGTGGATCGAGTTCGGACCATGTTCGAACTTCTAATTTGAGGCACGGCCGTGTGAGGTAGAGTTGACGCCGTGCTCTAGGTGATCGTCGAGGCACGGCCGTGTGGGCTTTGGGCCAGGCTATGTCAATTTTGTACTAAGGCCCATTTACTCCGTTTTGGGCCCGATTTGTGTTCTTTTCATCCTCGGGTGCTTTCCTGGGTATAAGACATGAAAAGAAAGGATTACAAGCACCTTTTATAAAAATCAAGGAATAAATCATCGAAAAGCATATTAAATGTGGGTTAAAATATGTTGCAATTACGGTTTATCAAATACCCCCACACTTAAGCTTTTGCTTGTCCTCAAGCAAAATTCTCAACTCACAATTAAAACGAACTTTCCATGATCTACAATTCTTATCAACAATGCCTAATCATAATTCATAGATAATTCATACATGGATAATTCAATTTAAAGAGTCCTAAAGAATTAAACGATATAAGTGAAGTTACCTCGTGTGATAGATGTCAAAGAATAGTTAATATTTCTAAACGTGATGAAATGCCTCAAACATATATGTTATCATGTGAAATATTTGATGTATGGGGTATTGATTTCGTGGGACCATTCCGTAGTTCGTTTGGAAACAAGTACATTCTTGTAGCAGTTGATTACATGTCAAAATGGGTAGAAGCGGAAGCCTTACCTACCAATGATGCTAGGGTAGTAGTCAAGTTTCTCAAGAAATTGTTTTCCCGATTTGGCACACCAAGAGCCATCACTAGTGATAGCGGTACTCATTTCTGTAATACTCAGTTTGAAAAAGTCCTAAAAAAATATGGAGTATACCACAGGACAGTCACCCCATATCATCCTCAAACCAATGGGCAAGTTGAGGCAGCAAACCGAGAACTTAAGCGCATTCTAGAAAAAACGGTTGAATCAAATCGAAAAGACTGGGCAGTTAAAGTGGATGATACTTTATGGGCCTATAGAACAGCTTTTAAAACACCGCTAGGGACATCCCCTTACAAACTTGTATACGAGAAAAGTTGTCATCTACCATTCGAATTAGAACACAAAGCTTTTTGGGCAATAAAATTTTTGAATTCTGACCTCAAAATTGTAGGAAAGAGAAGAATGATGCAGATAAACGAGCTGGACGAATGGAGAATGGGAGCTTACGAGAACTCAAAACTATATAAAGAAGCAACAAAGCGACGCCACGATGCTCGTCTCAAGAGTTCAAAACAATTCGAAGTAGGAGACCTGGTCCTACTATACAACTCAAGGCTTAAACTATTCCCGGGAAAGCTGAAATCAAGATGGTCAGGCCCATTTATGATCAAAACAATTTTCCCATATGGCACCATCGAGGTAACTCATCCCACTAAAGGTACATTCAAGGTAAATGGTCACCGACTTAAAATTTATAATGGTGCAAATTTTGGAGATATGAGAGAGGAGCTTATGCTCCATGAGCCTTCTTTTAGAACTGAAAACAGGAAAAGTCTAGCTTAAGACTATAAACAACCGCTTTTCGGGAGGCAACCCGAGCACTAACCCACTAACATTTTATTTTCATTTTCTAAAACCACACTAAAATAGCCAAAAGAAGTGCATTTTTTTACACGGCCTTGAACACGGGCGTGTCCATGGCCGTGTGAAAGTCAGGGGACAACCCACGGGCGTGCCAAGAGCCGTGCCCAAACAAGGAAAAATTTCTATCAATTAAACACGGGCTGCAATACCAGACCACGCCCGTGCCATCTAAGCGTGCAAGGACACTGACTTATCGAGCACGGGAAGCACACGCCCGTGTGCCACAACCGTGCGAAGCTACTGACTTGCACACCATGGGCAAAACACGGCCGTGCCAAATGACCGTGTGAAGACACTGACTTGCCACACACGGGTTACACACGCCCGTTCGTCCTCACCGTGCCAACACACTGATTTATCGAGCACAGTCGTGCCCAATAGACACACGGCCGTGCGAAGAAACCTGAACGCGCCCAATCTTGAAAATCGCGAAAAACACGGGCGATTTCAAATTGACACGGGCGTGGTGATGGATCGTGCCCCCTCCCCTATATATAAAACTTAACCGTCATCTCCCCCAAAACCTAACCCTAAATCAGTTTTAGCCCCCCTCCTCCCCAAATTCAGCCACACAACCAACTCTCTCCACCCAAAACCGCCTCCCCTCGCCGTTTTTCTCCAAAAACCACCTAAAACCAGCCACACGCCCGCACCACAACCGTGCCACCAAGCACCACGCCCACACCACCGCCGTGTTCGAGTAGCAGAGCCCCCACCACCACCGTGCTCCGCCCGTGTTGATCGTTTCACACCATCCCAAATTCCCTTTTCTTGACTAAATCTTTGATAAACATTATGGTATTCTTGTTCTTGTTTATTTTCAGATTTTGTTTCATTTTAGTTTTAAAAAGCATGATTTCTTTTGGGAAATTTGTTTTGGTCCACATAATATTGGTTGTTAGATTTTATACTCATTCTATTCCTGAATTTAAAACTCATGAAATTGATACATTGCTCTGCCCACTATTGTTCGAGAAATTTTTTCTTGCGAATTAACATGCTCACAATCATAACTTCTCAAAATTTTTCTTGCCTTAGTATGGCATATGATGGCTGTGATATTGATGAAGCTTGAAATTGCTTTATGTTTGATCACAAATTTCAGGTACCATGTCAACATCCCGAACCAAAAGATCAGCCCTAAGCAAGAAACGAAAGGGGCCCGGATCATCCTCCGCTAGTGCCTCTACTGAGCTTCGACACCCATTTCTCAGATTCCCGTAAGCAACTCAGGACGAATGGTACAAAGCAATCCGGGGTAGACCCCTAGGCACCAGCAGGCGAATTGACTGGAATGCAGTACAGCAAGTTGGGCTCACAACCGATATTCAAGCATTACTCTCAACCGACCCGTGGGAGAACTTCTTCCCAATCGATGAGCCCACATATTTGGAGCTCACATTGGAATTTTGCACCACCTTCACATTGCAAACGGTGACGACTCAGTTCGACGACCCGAGTGCTATCCAATTTGGCGCTGCTCTCGGACTTTACACACCGAAATTCATAGAAGAAAACCCACTTGCCGAATTAAACTGGGAGCTCCACTGTACTCCGCTCGAATGTTGGCGAAATCTACGCCCCACTACAAGCCACTACGACCCCAATCACTCCAAGGCGACGGCATTTCCCCCAGCCCTAAGGTATATGCACGCCATTCTTGCGCACACCATCACAGGTCGCAGAGAGAGCACAGGCGTCGTAAACAAGTAAGACGTTTACTTCCTATCATGCATGTTGGAAGGACATGTTTTTGACTTGGCCTATTTTATCGCATGAGCGATTCAAAATCAGACAGAGCCACACAGGAAGGGGATTTTATCAATGGGTCCATACATTACGAGGTTGGCTCGACACTTCAACCTCCTCAACACTGACGATCAAATCACCTCTCTCACAATGATGGGCAACATGGTACCTCAAGGCATCCAGACAATGCTACACATGAGGATGATCAAACAACACCGAGGGAGCATCCCCCTCAGTACATTCTAAAGGCACCCATAAAACAAGGGGGAGGACGAGGCAATTCCTGACGATGTCCCACCACCATCAGAGGAGGCACCAAATCAGAGCCAGCATCAATACCGAGCAGCAACATCATTGGCAGACATCTCTGCATGACTCGATCAGTTCGAGCTGTATTTCGCTGAAAATGCTTGGCGCTTCGACGGGATAGAGGCGACGCTTCAACAAATATGCCAGCACCTTCACATTTCATCATCAGCACCACCACCGGATCCAACCAATGATGAGGACTTTTGAATCCTTTTAAATTGTTATCTTACATTATATTTTCTTTATTTCAAGTTTTTTCTTTTGAGTTGTTTTTAATTTGAACTTTTATCATTGCAAACTTCCACCATTAGCTATCTAACTATTCAAGTAGTCCTAACAACATATCTATTACATCATCGATAACTAGTGATTTTGCAGAATAAAATACACACTCCACATACACAAACGCACAACTACGAGAAATACAAAAAGTCACCTGATGCCACACACTTTCCACATCCTCCAAGGATCTCATCCGTAAATCCAGGAAGTAACACTTTCCCTCCTATCTTTTGAATGACCACTAATTATCATTATTCATCTTTCTACATTGAGGACAATGTACATCTTAAGTGTGGGGGGTAAAAATGCCTAACTTTTTTCATTATTCTCAAATCCCTGATTTAGTCTTCTTTTTATGGAAAGTTGTCACATTACTAATTAGGATGAAATTTCTGATGCTTTGTGATTATTACTGATATGTTTTAAAATAAGTCATAGTTAATTGTACACTAATGATTGAATTTGAAGAATACTAGTGAATTAAGCATGATAAGTCTCTTTTTCAAGAATTAAAATTTTGCTAGGTTGTTGACCTAATTTTAAATACTACCTTGAAATTTGAAAATTACAAGGATGATGTCAAAACACCCATAATTTTTGTAAGATTTTGAACCTTATAAAGCATACATTCTTTTTCGTGCTCATTCTTTGATTATGAGTGTGTCAACTATGAACTATTATTCTAGAACTTGCCTCGTTTATGCATGTTGAGACCACACTTTTGAGTTGATATTACAGAAATGATAAAGGCACCTAGGTTTTAACCCACTTACACCACTAAAAAGCCTACCATTAACAAATAACCCCTAGTGAACCCCGTTGATTCTAACAATCCTTTTTATTGGCTCACCTACTAATATTAACCCAAAGCCTCTTTGTATTCACCCTTCCTTTTGACTACCCCTAAATCGAGAATTGAGTTGATCAAGTTATCTAAGTTTATAATTCTAGTAGTTAAATCGATCTTGTATTACTTAGATTGTTCTTAAAAAAATTCAAGGTATTCAAATCTTAGTAGTATGAAAAGTGAGCTTACACAATCAAAATCTATTCTCAAAAGAGAATCTCGTATTAGTAGGTTTATTACTTTTCAATTGATGATATTTCAGGATGTTTAGGTAGGTACACACCAATTCAATCTCGATTCTAACCCTCTAATTTCAGCCTGTAACCACACCTTTAAACCCTAGCCCCGTTACAACCCTAACAAAGACCTTTTGATCTGTTTATCATCTCATATTACAGTGGTGGAGATTTGATTTTCAGGCAAGCCTATGGGATTAACTTTTCAGGTACGACTTACGAGCGATCTTTTTCCTGAACCTTAAACACTTTAGAGTGATTTGAGTGAATCCTTAGTGAGGACATCTGTAACACCCCGTGCCCGGTACCGTCGCCGGAGTTGAGCAAGAGGCATTACTAGGCTTGACTACAAATTTAAAACATGAAAATCCTAAAGCTGTCAAACTGCGTTGTGCCGACCAATTCGGCTATAACTCGAGTTATAGAGCTCGAAATTCGGTTCCGTAAATTTTCCTTGAAAGTAGACTCATATATCTATTTACCATAAATTTTCTAGAATTTTTCATGTGGCCATTTAGTACAGTTTATTCATCAAAGTTACCCTTATTACACTGCTGGACAGTTCTGACCTGTCCCTATAAAACTGCAGATATCTCATTGCACAATTTTCATGTACTGTTCTAGATTATACCAACGAAAAATAGACTCAATAAGGGTTCTACACATATATCCCATGCTTCCTAATTATTTTTGTACAATTTTTGACAATTTTTCCAAAACAGAACAGTGACTCGCGAATGCATTCAGAGTAGGTCTCACTAAAACTGAATTATCTCATAATGTATAAGTCTTTTGCCTACTGTGTTTTTTTTCATATAAAAATAGACACATTAAGGTTTAACTCCATGTCTCATTCACCTTTTAATTCAATATACCCTATTTTTGGTGATTTTTCTAACTCATATCACTGCTGTTACTACAAGTTGTTGTGTCACAATTTATGAAGGGCTAGCTTCTTACCAAACTCACCTACATTCCTAATTCAAGGATTTATCCCACATATATAAATATTACCTTAACAAAATGATTAAACTTTGATTTAGAAAGCATAAACCTTACCATCAAGAACCAGCATACACATTAACAATACTACAACATACTTAATTAGAAATTTAGCCATATTCGCATGGCCATTCTTTTAGGGTTTACATGTGAACCGTAAAACTTCCTTAAACAATCCAAGCCTATCCTATACATGCCTTCGTTCAAAACCAATCCCAAAATGAAGGAGTACCCCAAAAAGATAGGTTGATAGTGTGAGCGACCTTCCAACGACCCTGATGAGCTTGTGGCTTGCCCCTAATCTATAAAACAGAGGAAACATCTCACACGGGTAAGCATACTAGCTTAGTAAGTCCCAAGTCATTTAGAATTATAACATCTAATTATGTATGAAGTTAAAGCATTCCACATATGGTATTCTACAATAGCAACTAAGTAAATAGTTTACACAAGGTCAAGTTTAATAATTCAAGGACCCACTTTCATAGTAGTCATTCATGCAAATCAATTGTCCCATAGTAGCATGTTCTAAGGTCGACTTCCGACAAATTATATTCATCAATGACAACTTAGCACAAGTAATATCTAACATAACATACCTCACATACTTACCCGAACCACATTCTTGACAATTTAGTTCTAATTTGTCTTGACAAGGATTAGACTCCTCTTAGGAAATTTCATCACCGGCATCAAGCCTGCTAGGCGTAAAAGCCCGATAATTAACACCGGCACAAGGCCTGCTAGGCATAAGCCCGATAAATAACACCGGCACAAGGCCTGCTAGGCATAAGCCCGATAAATAACACCGGCACAAGGCCTGCTAGGCATAAGCCCGATAAATGTCACCGGCACGAGGCCTGCTAGGCTCGAAGCCCGAATATCAGAATATTATCACCTGCTTTTCACATTCCACCATCACATATCGAATTATAACCATTTATTCCCATTGCAATAAATAAATTGTAATCAATCTAAACCATCAATCATCACATTCGGCCAACTCATAGTTTTACACCAAGCTATTACCAACTTTATCATTCACTAGATGTGTAAATGATCTTTAGATAATAAGTAGCTCAAGAACTTACTCATTTACCTTGCATTAGCCAAAACAATTTCCGTATATTCTCAACATAAATCATCAACCAACATGTAGGTATACATTCGGCCATGATGCAATTTGCTACTAACATTCATAAATTTTATTATAGTCAAGTTAACCATAATTTATTCTTTGACAAAATCTAACCAAAGGACTTACCTCGGTTGTCGATAAGCCGTGCAAATCGGCTACTCGATAATCTTTGCTTTGCCTCGATCTTGTTTCTGCTCTTTTCGTTCCCGATCTAAGATGTTAAACAAATTTGATTCATATTCACCCTATCTCTTTTTACTCAACTCAAAACAATATTACACACAATTTAAATTCAAGCAAACTAGGAACCGAATCCTCACTTCATACATTTAATGTACCTTAATTTTACTTATCTTCTTAACTATGGTCATACATTCACTTTATAAGTATACATGTATAGTCAAATACAATATCTCCAATTCATCCTCTATTATGGCCGAATATTTCTATTCTATACCCATGCATTTTCTTCAACATATAACCAAGGAACAAGCTAATAACCATATCTAATTCAAGCATTTAACTAATCCAATTAACCTATTGAACACCACAATAAAAATTTCAAACTATTTGGGTCTCTCCTCCATTGCCGAATGGCCATTAGACTCTTAGGAGTCTCCAAAGTCTTCCCTTTTATCATTTTAATCCTTCTCACGTTTAATTTAGGCAATTGACCTCTCTCATCATTTTACCTAATAACCCTATCTAATATACTCATTCATCCTTGACCGATTTCACTATATATATATATATCCTAGTATCAATTTTATAGAAAAATCTCATGAACAATCTTCTTCACTTTAGGCCGAAAATAAGGCACCATTATGCATAAATTAAAACAATCTTTTCACACTCTTAACTACTTCTCTTATAATCGAATTTGTTAGCTCAATGTACCCATGTGTATTCTTCAAGATGAAACCGAACAACAAGCTACATGTTCACCATTTATAATCATCCATTTTAACCGAACAACTAGAGCATTTTTATGCTCAATTTCAAAGAAAAAAAAATAATTTCTATACTTCCCATATGATTGAAATCACAAGTCTTAAACTTATTTAAGTCTCATAAGTAATTCATATTGTTTATGAATCAATATCACACATCTTTTTCTTCAAATCAAAACACCCACAAGAGTACTCCTCCTAGGCCGAATATTACATGCCAAAAATCAAGATTTCAACATGATTTCCTTTGCATTCAAAGTAACCAAATTCAATATGTAAACTTTTTCCATACTCAAACTAAACTACTCACCTTACTACCACATGCAAGCCGAAACAATGGAGGATTTCAAGCTTTCTTCCCTCTTTCAATTTGAATTCGTGAAGAAGGTAGGGAGAGAAGAGAAATTAAAATGGAAAATGCTTCCTTTTTGTTTCTAATTTTCCTAACACATATTAGCATGCTCATTATAATAATACTTCTTTAGCTACAAAATACTAAAACTACTATTTTCATGGCATGCTTGCCGTCCACCATCCTAATTTGTGGGGGACTTGACATGCAAGTCCTCCCAAGCAAGAAAAAGATCAATTTACCCCCCCCTCTTTACTAGCTAAAATCGGCCATGAGAGAAAGAAGGAGATTGTGGCATTATCTTATGTTTTATTTAACATGCACACTAACATCATTTCTTTATAAAATACTAGCATAAGCATAAAAAAAAAATATAATTAAACTAACACATATACCCCTCTAACTTAGCCATTGCCGTCTATCCCTATGGTAATTGGCTAATTGCCCCTTTTAGGACACTCACTTAAAAAGCCATAAGCAATTTGGTACATTACACTTTAGCATGCGACATTTACGTGGTCGCGATTATATCCTTTTTATCAAATTAAGTACTCGAATGATAAATCTCTTCTACGAAACTTTCACCCATATTAATTCACATATAAGGAATCATAAAAATAAATTATTAGAATATTACTCGGGCTCGGATTCGTGGTCCCGAAACCACCGTTCCGATTAGGGTCACAATTGGTCTGTTACAACTCTCCCCCCCTTAAGGATTTTCGTCCCCGAAAATCTTACCGTTAAAAAGGTTCGGATATTGTTGCCTCATTGACTCTTCAGGCTCCCACGTAGCCTCTTCAACTCCGTGACGATTCCATAGAATCTTTACTAATGGAATTCTTTTATTTCTTAACTCTTTGGTTTCCCGAGCCAAGATACGGATCGGTTCCTCATCATAGGTCAAGTCAGATCGAATTTCAATCTCTGACGGGGTGATCACATGGGACGGATCTGATCTGTATTTGCGAAGCATCGAAACATGAAATACGTTGTGTATCTTTTCTAACTCGGAGGGCAATCTTAATCTATAAGCAACCGGTCCAATACGTTCAATCACTTCGTACGGTCCGATAAATCTTGGGCTCAACTTGCCTTTCTGACCGAATCGGAGTATTTTCTTCCATGGAGAAACTTTCAAGAATACCCGATCTCCGACCTGAAATTCAATGTCCTTGCGTTTTAAATCGGCATAGGACTTTTGACGATCCGAAGCAGCTTTCAAATTACTCTTAATTACCACCACCTTCTGTTCAGTTTCCTTAATCCAATCAACCCCGTGTATCTTATTCTCACTGAGCTCAGTCCAATACAATGGTGTGCGACATTTTCGACCATATAAGGCTTCATAAGGTGCCATTTTTATGCTAGATTGAAAACTATTATTATAAGCAAACTCAATCAAAGGTAAGTATCGTTCCCAGGTACCTTCGAACTCGAGAACGCAACACCTCAACATGTCCTCAAGTATCAAAATGGTTCGCTCAGACTGACCGTCTGTTTGCGGATGGAAGGCTGTACTAAAATGAAGTTTAGTACCTAATGCATCTTGTAATTTCTTCCAGAATTGCGAGGTAAATCTTGGGTCTCTATCTGAAACAATGGAACTCGGTACACCGTGCAATCTTACAATCTGCGACACATACAATTCAGCGAGTTTGTCGAGTGGATAGTCGGTACGTACCGGTACAAAATGAGCTGATTTAGTCAATCTATCAACGATAACCCAAACGGCATCTTTCTTACTCGGTGTCATAGGAAGACCGGATACAAAATCCATAGTAATTCTGTCCCATTTCCATTCGGGTATCATAATCGGCTGAAGTAATCCGGAGGGTACCTGATGCTCAGCTTTCACTTGTTGATAGATTAAGCACTTGGAGACAAACTCAGATATGTCTCGTTTCATGCCGGGCCACCAATAAAACTGCTTCAAATCGTTATACATTTTTGTGCTACCCGGGTGTATCGACATTCGGCCATTATGGGCCTCACTCAGAATCATCTGTATCAAATCTGAGTTCATTGGAACACACAATCGATTTTTATACTTCAAACAGTCATTTGCATCTATCTGGAAGTCTGATTCTGTAGTGTTCTCACACTGAACCCGAATAGCTACTAACTTTTCGTCCACTTTCTGTGCCTCGCAAATTTGCTGAATAAACATCGGTCTTGTTTGTAGCTCGGCTATGATCGCACCATCCTCAGACATCGTCATCCGTGCGTTTAATGCACGCAGAGCAGACAATGATTTTCGGCTCAACGCATCCGCCACCACATTAGCCTTCCCCGGATGGTAGTCAATCACTAATTCGTAGTCTTTCAGCAATTCTAACCATCGGCGTTGTCTCAAATTTAGATCTCTCTGAGTCATTATATATTTCAGACTTTTGTGATCTGAATAAACATGACATTTTTCGCCGAATAAATAGTGACGCCAAATTTTTAATGCAAACACAATGGCTGCTAACTCCAGATCGTGAGTTGGATAATTCTTTTCATGTGGCTTCAATTGTCTTGAAGCGTAGGCTATGACCTTGCCTTCTTGCATTAGAACACAACCCAACCCACTTAAAGATGCATCACTAAAAATAGTAAATTCTTTACCCGATTCAGGCTGAGTCAACACTGGAGCCTCGGTTAGAAGGGCTTTCAACTGCTCGAAACTCCTCTGGCATTTTTCTGACCACTCATATTTGACATCCTTCTGTAGTAGTCTCGTCAAAGGTGCAGCTATCACGGAAAAACCCTTTACAAACCGTCTATAATATCCCGCGAGGCCTAGGAAGCTTCGGATTTCAGAAACATTCTTTGGTGGTTTCCACTCGAGTATGGCTGCTATTTTGTTTGGATCCACCCGAATTCCTGACACCGAAACCACATGACCCAAGAAGCTGACTTCGTTCAACCAAAACTCACACTTACTGAATTTTGCATATAAATGATGATCTCTCAAGGTTTGTAGTACTTCTCTCAGGTGCTCAACGTGTTCCGCTTCACTTTTAGAGTAGACCAATATATCATCGATAAACACTACTACAAACCGATCCAAAAACCGTCGGAAGACCCGGTTCATTAGATCCATAAAAACGGCAGGTGCATTGGTAAGCCCAAAAGGCATAACCAAAAACTCATAGTGTCCGTACCTCGTTCGAAATGCCGTCTTGGGCACATCGGAATCCCTGACTCGTAATTGGTAATAGCCCGATCTCAAATCTATTTTCGAAAACACTGAAGCTCCCTTCAACTGATCAAATAAATCATCAATCCGAGGTAACGGGTATTTATTCTTTATGGTCACCTTATTTAGTTGCCGGTAGTCGATACACATTCGCATTGTCCCATCTTTCTTTTTCACAAACAAGACTGGTGCTCCCCACGGAGAAAAACTCGGTCGTGCGAAACCCCTCTCGGTCAATTCTTGCAACTGCGCTTTCAATTCTTTTAATTCAGTAGGCGCCATTCGGTACGGAGCTATCGAAATTGGGGTCGCATCCGGCACTAATTCAATGCCGAACTCAATCTCTCGTACTGGGGGTAAGCCCGGTAGTTCTTCAGGAAACACATCGGGGTATTCACATACAACTGGTACCGATTCCATTAGTTTCTCGGACAGTTTATTATCCAGTACATAAGCCAAATAGGCCTCACACCCCTTTCTCACATACTTTTGGGCTACCATCGAGGATATCACTGTAGGCAACTCATTTACATCACCGGATTTTATTCTAATTGTCTCACCGTTTCGGCATTTCAGATTAATAAGCTTCCTCTTGCAATCCACCACTGCCTCATGTGAAGTTAGCCAATCCATACCCAAGATTATATCAAATTCATCGAAGGGCAGCAACATTAAGTCTGCTGGAAAGCAATAGTCTCGTACCATCAACGGGCAACCTCTACACACTTTATCTACAAGCACACATCTACCCAAAGGGTTGGACACACGAATTACGAACTCGGTAGACTCAACTAGCAGAGTCTTACCAAATTTTAAAGTTTCACACACATAAGAATGAGTCGAACCAGGATCAATTAGTGCAATCACAGTAGTATCAAAAAGAGTGAAAGTACCAGTAATGACGTCGGGGGAGGAAGCATCCTCTCTAGCTCGCGCAGCATATGCTCTCGCCGGAGCTCTAGCCTCGGATCGATCTGTAGTGTTCTTCGTTCCTTTCTGGCTACCACCTACATTGCCTGAATGTCTGGGTGGTCTACCTCGCATTGGTACGCTGTTCGGTGTAGTATTCTGAACGGCATTCTGCTCAGCTAATTTCGGACACTCCCGGATAAAATGACCCGACGATCCACACTTGTAGCAAGTCCGATCATGGAATCTGCAACTCCCTGAGTGCCATTTCCCACAGTGCTTGCATTCAACTCTGGTCTGTGGAATGTTACCAACACTGGCTATCGAGGTAGCTCGGGAGCTCATAGGAGGTCGATCCCGTCTAGGTGGATCTGTAGTAGTTTTCTGTCGGCTATAGTCATCTCTGGGCCTCTTGCTCGTGGGATGGAAGACTTTGCCCGAAGACCTCTTTCGGATATCTCTGGCTTCGGTATCGGCCTTTCTTTTCTCCTTCCCGAGCTCTTCAGCTTTGCAAGCTCTCTCAACTAAAGTTACAAATTCTTGGATTTCAAGAACGCCAACAAACATCTTTATATCTTCATTTAGGCCGTCTTCGAATCTTTTACACATAATGGCTTCAGTAGAGACACACTCTCTAGCATAACGGCTGAGCCTGACAAATTTTCTTTCATACTCCGTTACAGTCATTCGTCCTTGTTTCAGCTCAAGGAACTCTTTTCGTTTTTGATCAATAAACCTTTGGCTAATATACTTCTTGCGGAATTCAATTTGGAAGAAATCCCATGTCACTCTTTCTTTCGGAACCACTGATACTAGTGTGTTCCACCAGTGATATGCAGTGTCCCGTAGTAAGGATATAGTACATTTCAAGCATTCATCCGGAGTACAAGACAGCTCACCAAGTACCCGAATAGTGTTATCGAGCCACATTTCGGCTCTCTCAGCATCATCATCGTCATTGGCTTTAAATTCTTCGGCCCCATATTTTCGAATTTTGTCAACTGGGGGCCTACTAGATCTCATTGGATCTATCACTGGGGGAGCTAGAGGATCCGGAGTTGGATTATTCGGGGGTGGAGGTTGGGGCATAGTCGGGTTATTCTGAATAAATTGGGCAAACCAATCATTCATCATCCGATAAAAGGCTTGCTTTGTCTCTCCTTCGTGGCTACCCGAAACAGGTCGAGAGTCTATCGGCGCTGATCCATGGGTACGGTCAGGCGCCACGCTCTCCACATCATCAGCCACAGCTCTTTCTGGTTCGGAATCCATTTACTATACAAACAAAAAAAAATTTAGGTTGTCAGAAGTCACCACACTATCAACATATAACCACAGGCATGTATAGCTAGACTCACACGCGCCACGGTAGTCCTAGAATCGACTAAATCGTAAGCTCTGATACCAATCAAATGTAACACCCCGTGCCCGGTACCGTCGCCGGAGTTGAGCAAGAGGCATTACTAGGCTTGACTACAAATTTAAAACATGAAAATCCTAAAGCTGTCAAACTGCGTTGTGCCGACCAATTCGGCTATAACTCGAGTTATAGAGCTCGAAATTCGGTTCCGTAAATTTTCCTTGAAAGTAGACTCATATATCTATTTACCATAAATTTTCTAGAATTTTTCATGTGGCCATTTAGTACAGTTTATTCATCAAAGTTACCCTTATTACACTGCTGGACAGTTCTGACCTGTCCCTATAAAACTGCAGATATCTCATTGCACAATTTTCATGTACTGTTCTAGATTATACCAACGAAAAATAGACTCAATAAGGGTTCTACACATATATCCCATGCTTCCTAATTATTTTTGTACAATTTTTGACAATTTTTCCAAAACAGAACAGTGACTCGCGAATGCATTCAGAGTAGGTCTCACTAAAACTGAATTATCTCATAATGTATAAGTCTTTTGCCTACTGTGTTTTTTTTCATATAAAAATAGACACATTAAGGTTTAACTCCATGTCTCATTCACCTTTTAATTCAATATACCCTATTTTTGGTGATTTTTCTAACTCATATCACTGCTGTTACTACAAGTTGTTGTGTCACAATTTATGAAGGGCTAGCTTCTTACCAAACTCACCTACATTCCTAATTCAAGGATTTATCCCACATATATAAATATTACCTTAACAAAATGATTAAACTTTGATTTAGAAAGCATAAACCTTACCATCAAGAACCAGCATACACATTAACAATACTACAACATACTTAATTAGAAATTTAGCCATATTCGCATGGCCATTCTTTTAGGGTTTACATGTGAACCGTAAAACTTCCTTAAACAATCCAAGCCTATCCTATACATGCCTTCGTTCAAAACCAATCCCAAAATGAAGGAGTACCCCAAAAAGATAGGTTGATAGTGTGAGCGACCTTCCAACGACCCTGATGAGCTTGTGGCTTGCCCCTAATCTATAAAACAGAGGAAACATCTCACACGGGTAAGCATACTAGCTTAGTAAGTCCCAAGTCATTTAGAATTATAACATCTAATTATGTATGAAGTTAAAGCATTCCACATATGGTATTCTACAATAACAACTAAGTAAATAGTTTACACAAGGTCAAGTTTAATAATTCAAGGACCCACTTTCATAGTAGTCATTCATGCAAATCAATTGTCCCATAGTAGCATGTTCTAAGGTCGACTTCCGACAAATTATATTCATCAATGACAACTTAGCACAAGTAATATCTAACATAACATACCTCACATACTTACCCGAACCACATTCTTGACAATTTAGTTCTAATTTGTCTTGACAAGGATTAGACTCCTCTTAGGAAATTTCATCACCGGCATCAAGCCTGCTAGGCGTAAAAGCCCGATAATTAACACCGGCACAAGGCCTGCTAGGCATAAGCCCGATAAATAACACCGGCACAAGGCCTGCTAGGCATAAGCCCGATAAATAACACCGGCACAAGGCCTGCTAGGCATAAGCCCGATAAATGTCACCGGCACGAGGCCTGCTAGGCTCGAAGCCCGAATATCAGAATATTATCACCTGCTTTTCACATTCCACCATCACATATCGAATTATAACCATTTATTCCCATTGCAATAAATAAATTGTAATCAATCTAAACCATCAATCATCACATTCGGCCAACTCATAGTTTTACACCAAGCTATTACCAACTTTATCATTCACTAGATGTGTAAATGATCTTTAGATAATAAGTAGCTCAAGAACTTACTCATTTACCTTGCATTAGCCAAAACAATTTCCGTATATTCTCAACATAAATCATCAACCAACATGTAGGTATACATTCGGCCATGATGCAATTTGCTACTAACATTCATAAATTTTATTATAGTCAAGTTAACCATAATTTATTCTTTGACAAAATCTAACCAAAGGACTTACCTCGGTTGTCGATAAGCCGTGCAAATCGGCTACTCGATAATCTTTGCTTTGCCTCGATCTTGTTTCTGCTCTTTTCGTTCCCGATCTAAGATGTTAAACAAATTTGATTCATATTCACCCTATCTCTTTTTACTCAACTCAAAACAATATTACACACAATTTAAATTCAAGCAAACTAGGAACCGAATCCTCACTTCATACATTTAATGTACCTTAATTTTACTTATCTTCTTAACTATGGTCATACATTCACTTTATAAGTATACATGTATAGTCAAATACAATATCTCCAATTCATCCTCTATTATGGCCGAATATTTCTATTCTATACCCATGCATTTTCTTCAACATATAACCAAGGAACAAGCTAATAACCATATCTAATTCAAGCATTTAACTAATCCAATTAACCTATTGAACACCACAATAAAAATTTCAAACTATTTGGGTCTCTCCTCCATTGTCGAATGGCCATTAGACTCTTAGGAGTCTCCAAAGTCTTCCCTTTTATCATTTTAATCCTTCTCACGTTTAATTTAGGCAATTGACCTCTCTCATCATTTTACCTAATAACCCTATCTAATATACTCATTCATCCTTGACCGATTTCACTATATATATATATCCTAGTATCAATTTTATAGAAAAATCTCATGAACAATCTTCTTCACTTTAGGCCGAAAATAAGGCACCATTATGCATAAATTAAAACAATCTTTTCACACTCTTAACTACTTCTCTTATAATCGAATTTGTTAGCTCAATGTACCCATGTGTATTCTTCAAGATGAAACCGAACAACAAGCTACATGTTCACCATTTATAATCATCCATTTTAACCGAACAACTAGAGCATTTTTATGCTCAATTTCAAAGAAAAAAAAATAATTTCTATACTTCCCATATGATTGAAATCACAAGTCTTAAACTTATTTAAGTCTCATAAGTAATTCATATTGTTTATGAATCAATATCACACATCTTTTTCTTCAAATCAAAACACCCACAAGAGTACTCCTCCTAGGCCGAATATTACATGCCAAAAATCAAGATTTCAACATGATTTCCTTTGCATTCAAAGTAACCAAATTCAATATGTAAACTTTTTCCATACTCAAACTAAACTACTCACCTTACTACCACATGCAAGCCGAAACAATGGAGGATTTCAAGCTTTCTTCCCTCTTTCAATTTGAATTCGTGAAGAAGGTAGGGAGAGAAGAGAAATTAAAATGGAAAATGCTTCCTTTTTGTTTCTAATTTTCCTAACACATATTAGCATGCTCATTATAATAATACTTCTTTAGCTACAAAATACTAAAACTACTATTTTCATGGCATGCTTGCCGTCCACCATCCTAATTTGTGGGGGACTTGACATGCAAGTCCTCCCAAGCAAGAAAAAGATCAATTTACCCCCCCTCTTTACTAGCTAAAATCGGCCATGAGAGAAAGAAGGAGATTGTGGCATTATCTTATGTTTTATTTAACATGCACACTAACATCATTTCTTTATAAAATACTAGCATAAGCATAAAAAAAAAAATATAATTAAACTAACACATATACCCCTCTAACTTAGCCATTGCCGTCTATCCCTATGGTAATTGGCTAATTGCCCCTTTTAGGACACTCACTTAAAAAGCCATAAGCAATTTGGTACATTACACTTTAGCATGCGACATTTACGTGGTCGCGATTATATCCTTTTTATCAAATTAAGTACTCGAATGATAAATCTCTTCTACGAAACTTTCACCCATATTAATTCACATATAAGGAATCATAAAAATAAATTATTAGAATATTACTCGGGCTCGGATTCGTGGTCCCGAAACCACCGTTCCGATTAGGGTCAGAATTGGTCTGTTACAACATCAATCCTTGTCGGCTTTCAATTAAAAAGGTAGTTTTTTAAATAAGGGGAGACACCTATGTTTTCGAAGTACAAACTCATGACTTATCTCGTTTAATTCTTTAGGACTCTTTAAATTGAATTATCCATGTATGAATTATCTATGAATTATGATATGGCATTGTTGATAAGAATTGTAGATCATGGAAAGTTCGTTTTAATTGTAAGTTGAGAATTTTGCTTGAGGACAAGTAAAAGCTTAAGTGTGGGGGTATTTGATAAACCATAATTGCAACATATTTTAACCTACATTTAATATGCTTTTCGATGATTTATTCCTTGATTTTTATAAAAAGGTGCTTGTAATCCTTTCTTTTCATGTCTTATACCAAGGAAAGCACCCGAGGATGAAAAAAACACAAATCGAGCCCAAAATGGAGTAAATGGGCCTTAGTACGAAATTGACACGGCATGGCCCGAAGCCCACACAACCGTGCCTTGACGATCACCAAGAGCACGGCCTCAACTTGCCTCACACGGTCGTGCCTCAAATTAGAAATCCGAACACGGTCTGAACTCGATCCACAAGGGCGTGTGCCATGGTCGTGCCTCTGTCGCTAGAAAGAGCAATTTCAGTCGGAAAATGATACTCAGGGAGAAAGAATCGCATTCCAAGAGCCTATATATATCCCCTAAGTGCCACCTTTGAAAAGGCATCAAAGCGAGGCAAAGGAGCCAAGCCGAGAAGGTCAGAGTTAGGAAATAAATGTGAGGATAGCCACTTGATCCATCCCAAGAAGCTGGAGTTATACTCAAGACGGCGAAATTCTCCTTCAATTCCTTCAGGGGGTTTTAGGGATTTCTTATGTTTTGTTTTATCTTTTCTCTTGCGATGTTTTCTTTATTCATTATGAACTAAACCCCTCAGATACCTGAAGGGGATGAAACCTAGACAAATCTTGTTATTTGGTTTTTAAGTTATATGATGAATTACTTAGTTTGTTCTTAATTATGTTGCTTAATCCAAATCTAATGTGCTTAGGTGGAGGGGGAATAGACCCTACCTAAGAGAAGATCTAACATAATTAAGCGGAGTTGATCGAACACTTAGAGGTAGGGTTACGAGATTTTGCCGGATTAGGGTGAAACCTAATATGAGAGTCCATTGATCGATTTACTGCTATCCTCGGGGGTTATTATAAGCGAACGAGAGTTCCACTAACTATCCTAGGGTTAGACGTTATTCGCCTCGAGAGAGGGTTTAATATAGGTTAGGGAGTCCTACGGATCAAGCTAAGTAAAGAAATCGTATAATTTAGGGTTAGATAACAAGTGAAGTCTAGGTGGATTCTTCCAGAGGGTATCGTCGTGATCAATTGAGTTTTCTTCAAGTTATTTTCCAAATCGTCCTTTTTGTCTTTGTGTTCTTAGTTTAGTTCTTGTCAATTTAGTTTAAAAGTAACTTCACTCCATTTTTTAGGCTTAATAATAAAAAGAAAGTTAGTATTAGTACTTTTAGTTCCTTTGGGTTCGATAATCCGGTATTGCCTAAGCTATACTACTGTTCGATAGGTACACTTGCCTTTAATCGTTGTCAGAGTTAGTCTCCAGGTTCGATCATTCTTATATAAATTTTTAAAGCTCTGATTTCAGCGATCAAGATTTTGGCGTCGTTGCCGGGGAACTAAAATATTAAGAAAACTCTATTTTTATTACCTTAGCCATAATTTTTATTTTTTTATTTTTCGCAATTTATTTTTGTTTTTATTTCTATTTTTACTTTTTGCTGAAATTTTCTTTCTTTCTTTTTCTAGTAGGTACCTCTAGTTTATGACTAGAAGGAACCCGAGAGGTCCTTTGGTATACGATAGTGAAATCGAAGCCACCGCTAGCAAGAATCGTCGAGAAACCAGGCGAGCTTTAGATTGCACAGAAAGAGAGGAAGAAGGTAGATCCAATCCTACTTAAGGGATGGACGAGAATAACCCACCACCACGCGATGTGGGGGGAAATAATGCTACACGTACAATGTTTGATTATGCGAAACCTCATTTGACAGGAGCAGAATCGAGTATTGTTAGGCCTGCTATAGCTGCTAACAATTTTGAATTAAAACCTAACACAATACAAATGATTCAACAGTTTGTTCAATTTGATGGTTTGCAGGACGAAGATCCAAACACGCATATAGCTAACCTTTTAGAGTTCTGTGATACTTTCAAAATAAATGGCATTTCTGATGATGCCATACATCTTCAGTTATTTCCTTTTTCATTGAGAAATAAAGCTAAACAGTGGTTAAACTCGTTACAACGAGGGTCGATCACTACATGGGATCAAATGACCGAAAAGTTTTTAATGAAATATTTTCCACCGGCCAAAACGGCCAAATTACGAAATGATATCTCTTCTTTTGTGCAGATAGATTTAGAGACACTATACGATGCATGGGAGAGATTTAAGGATCTCTTGAGGAGGTGCCCACACCATGGCTTACCCTTGTGGCTACAAGTCCAAACCTTCTATAACGTTGTAAACCCCTCAACGAGGCAACTGATTGATTCAGCCACCGGTGGAACCCTGAACAACAAAACTCCAGAAGCAGCCTACGAGTTCATTGAGGAGATGTCATTAAATAATTACCAGTGGCAGGCTTCAAGAACCAAACAGACAAAATCAGCAGGAGCCTTTCACGTCGATGCAGTGACCATGCTATCAACGTAGCTAGAGATGATGAATAAAAAGCTTGATAGTTTGTGTTCTTCGCAGGCACATCCAGTCACGCAGTGCGACGCAAGTGGACCCATGGCGAATCCCTAAGGAGCAAATTCAAGCCATCACAGCTCAGGATTATAAGGGGTTAGATAAACTTGATCCAAGGCTAGAAAATAAGGTAGACGAAGGTAAAACAGAGGTAACACAAGAAAAGCCAAAACCGGTAATTAAAGAGTACCAACCTCGCATACCTTACCCCGAAGCCATAAAAAGAGACGATTCAGAAGAACAGTTCGGTAAGTTCCTTAAACTTTTAAAGAAATTACATATTAACTTACCTCTTCTTGAAGCTCTTTTTCAGATGCCAGACTCGAGGAAATTTTTAAGACAGCTCTTGACCAACAAACGCAAAATAGATTAAGAGCATCACGTGGAACTAAACGCAACATGCTCGGCAATGTTACAAAATAGACTACCACAGAAACTAAAAGATCCAAGGAGTTTTACAATTCCATGTTTACTTGGTAGTTTACATATTGATAATGCGTTAGCTGATTTAGGGGCAAGCATAAATGTCATGTCTTATTCACTATTTAAACGATTTGTTCTAGGGAAGCCTAAACAAACTAGGATGAGTATTCAACTAGCTGATAAAACTGTTAGAATTCCTAGGGGCATTATCGAAGATGTTCTCGTAAAAATCGATAAATTTGTTTCTCCAGTAGACTTTGTTGTCTTAGACATGGATGAGGATAATTCAATCCCCTTAATTTTAGGAAGACCTTTTCTAGCAACTACCAAGACTAAAATTGATGTTGCAACAGGTGAACTCATACTTCGTGTAGGTGATGAATCAAGTAATCTTCAAGCCATTGACTCGACCAGGACAACAGTCGATGAAGGTAAGAAAGCTACTTCAATAGATAATCAAATTGTTCAACTTTCATCGCAGGAAAAATCACAAGACCTACAACCTGAGCTAACTCATAGACCCCAAGTCAACAAAGAAGAATCACTCAAGGAACAAAGCCTTAGGGTCGACAATTTGGAGGAGCAGAAGACACAGATCAAGGAAAAGCCAGAACCACACGAAGTAAAACCAGAAGAACCGCCCGAAGAGCTCATAGGAACATCCAACCGCTTCAAAATATGAGACCAGGTACTGTTAGACAAAGCCGATCCTCAAATCACTACAACAGACCTGAGGACAAAGGGAGAAATTCTTCTTAAGGTACAAGATATCTCACCACGCAGAATAGTCGAGATAAGCAATCCAATATTTGGCAATTTCAAGGTAACCGCTTCTCAACACCAACTTTGTCAAGGAAAAAGAAATTTAAGCATGAGGGCAGATATTCAAACCTTCAAACCACCCTAAAAATTTTACGAGGAAAGTCTAGCTTAAGACTATAAACGAGCGCTTCTTGGGAGGCAACCCGAGCACTAACCATATTTTTCTTTCAATTTTATTTTCAATTTCCTTTCTTACTTTTCTTTTTAACTAACCAAAACTGCAGATTCCCAGGCCACACGGCCTTACACACGGCCGTGTCCGTGGCCGTGTGGACCACCAACACTGCCACACTGACAGAGCAGGGGCCGTGCAAGTCAGTCCCCCCACCCCCTCAACGTCACGGATCCAACCACCCTTCCCACGGGCACCGACATAAAGGAACGGCCTTGTCCCTAAACCGTGGGAAGCTACTGACTTGCACACCACGGGTAGAGCACGCTCGTCCAGTCCAACCGTGCCCACCTACTGACTTCACAAACACGGGCATTGTGGGCTGAAACACGGGCATGGGCTACCAACACGAACGCGCGAAGCGGCCATGTAAATCGAAACGGCCTTACACCATAGGCGTGTGAACATGCCAGAATTTCAATACTATTTAAACCCCACAGCTCTTCCCCTTCCCCTCATCTGGTTTCATCTTTACTTTCTTTTCTTTTTACCTTTCTCCTTCTCAGATTCTTCACTTCATAAATCTCTAACACCCTTGAGCCACACAAAATCATGTCAAAGAAGCGGAAGAAGCTAAGCATAGGCCCCTCAATGGAGAACGATCATCATGAGTTCATGCCGGCAGCTTCGACTAATCACCAAGCCAAGGGTCTTTGAGACCAAATTATTTTTTCTTTTTCTTTCTCTTCTCCTTTATTTTCCTTATCTAAACATCTTTACTGCTCTTTTCGTTTAATTTTCTTTTAGTTTCTTAGTGTCAGGTTCGCCAGACTGCTAGGGAATCACACAGACCACTACGATAACCACACCACTCTCACCACCGCCACCACCTCCACAGCCCTAGAAGTCGCACCCACCTTGCGAACCATCCTTCAATAAGGACTCTTCGGTCCATTCTTCTTTTCTTTTATTTTCGTTTTCCTTCTTAGTCTCCTTTCCTTTTTCTTTCTTGTTTTTAATTTTAAATTTAGCTTAGTTTAATTATGTCTTAATAACCCCTGGCTAATCCTTCACGAGTTCCCCAATTTCTTCATCTAGCGCAGAGCTTAGGAACCAACACCACCACCATACCGACGCATTCGCCGTATTCAACACATCCTCCACCGATCCCACCCAAGAATTCAGGGTGTACCTTACACCCTCACTTTTGATTTATATAAAAATAATGATATTATTTGTCTTTGTACATTGAGGACAATGTACATCTTAAGTGTGGGGGGTAAAAATGCCTAACTTTTTTCATTATTCTCAAATCCCTGATTTAGTCTTGTTTTTATGCAAAGTTGTCATATTACTAATTAGGATGAAACTTCTGATGGTTTGTGATTATTACTGATATGTTTTAAAATAAGTCATAGTTAATTGTACACTGATGATTGAATTTGAAGAATACTAGTGAATTAAGCATGATAAGTCTCTTTTTCAGGAATTAAAATTTTGCTAGGTTGTTTACCTAATTTTAAATACTACCTCGAAATTTGAAAATTACAAGGATGATGTCGAAACACCCATAATTTTTGTGAGATTTTGAACCTTATAAAGCATACATTCTTTTTCGTACTCATTCTTTGATTATGAGTGTGTCAACTATGAACTGTTATTCTAGAACTTGCCTCGTTTATGCATGTCGAGACCACACTTTTTGAGTTGATATTATAGAAATGATAAAGGCACCTAGGTTTTAACCCACTTACACCACTAAAAAGCCTACCATTAACAAATAACCCCTAGTGAACCCCGTTGATTCTAACAATCCTTTTTATTGACTCACCTACTAATATTAACCCAAAGCCTCTTTGTATTTACCCTTCCTTTTGACTACCCCTAAATCGAGAATTGAGTTGATCAAGTTACCTAAGTTTATGATTCTAGTAGTTAAAACGATCTTGTATTACTTAGTTCGTTCTTAAAAAAAATCAAAGTATTCAAATCTTAGTAGTATGAAAAGTAAGCTTACACAATCAAAATCTATTCTCAAAAGAGAAGCTCGTATTAGTAGGATTATTACTTTTCAGTTGATGATATTTCAGTATGTTTAGGTAGGTACACATCGCTTCAATCTCGATTCTAACCCTCTAATTTCAGCCTGTAACCACACCTTTAAACCCTAGCTCCGTTACAACCCTAACAAAGATCTTTTGATTTGTTTATCATCTCATATTACAGTGGTGGAGATTTGATTTTCAAGCAAGCCTATGGGATTATGTTGCTAAATCCAAATCTAATGTGTTTAGGTGGAGGAGGAATAGACCCTACCTAGAAGTAGATCTAATATAATTAAGTGGAGTTGATCGAACGCCTAGAGATAGGATTACGAGATTTTGTCGGATTAGGGTGAAACCTAGTATGGGAGTCCATTGATCGATTTACTGCTATCCTAGGGGGTTATTACAAGCGAACGAGAGTTCCACTAATTAACCTAGGGTTAGACGTTATTCTCCTCGAAAGAGGGTTTAATATAGGTTAGGGAGTCCTACAGATCAAGCTAAGTAAAGAAATCGTATAATTTAGGGTTAGATAACAAGTGAAGTCTATGTGGATTCTTCCTGAGGGTATCGTCGTGATCAATTGAGTTTTCATCAAGTTATTTTCTAAATCTAACCTTCTCGGCTTGGCTCCTTGGCCTAGATTTGATGCCTTTTCAAAGATGGCACTTAGAGGATATATATAGGCTCTTGGAATGCAATTCTTTCTCCCTAAGTATCCTTTTCTGACTGAAATTACTCTTTCCAGCGACAGAGGCACGGCCATAGCACACACTCGTGTGAATTGAGTTCGGACCGTGTTCGGACTTCTAATTTCTTAATGAGAATGCTCAGCTATCATCCAAAACAAGCTGCCAACCAAATTGAAAGATCCAGGAAGTTTTACTATTCCCTCTTTAATTGGCAGTTTGAACATAGAGAAAGCACTTGCTGATTTAGGTGCCAGTATTAATTTAATGCCTTATAGAATGTTTAAGCAACTTGGCCTCGGGGAACCAAAACCCACTAGGATGAGTATTCAGTTAGCTGACAGACCTGTTAAATATCTTAGGGGAATTATCGAAGATGTTCTGGTGAAAGTAGATAAATTTATATTTCCAGTTAATTTTGTTGTGCTTGACATGAATGAGGACGTAGAGGTACCTTTAATTTTGGGACAACCCTTTCTAGCTACTGCTAGGGCTGTCATTGATGTTGGTGATGGTAAACTTGCTCTAAGGGTAGGCGATGAGAAAATTATTTTTTAAATTTACGATGCCATGCGATATTCTAGAGAACGAGATGATTCTTGTTACTTTGTGATGCCACTGATCACATTTTTCAAGAGTCTTTGCAGGAAATCATGCACAATGACACGATGGAACTGTGTCTTACATAAGGTAAGGGGATAGATGACGATATCAATGAATTGAATCCTAATACATCATCCTCTAGACAGACGAAAATAGAGGGTATTGGAATCAAAGATAAACTAAAACAGAAACCCTCTATTGACGAGCCGCCCAAATTAGAATTAAAACAATTCCCAAAACATTTAGAATATGCATTCCTCGGAGATAATTCTACGCTACCAGTAATCATCTCTTCAGAACTAGGACCCAAAGAGAAAGAAGATTTGCTAAGGGTACTAACGAAACATAAAAGAGCCATAGCGTGGAAAATGTCTAACATTAAAGGAATAAGCCCATCATTTTGCACCCACAAAATTTTAATGGAAGATGAGTATAAATTGTGTGTGCAACCTCAGAGACGTTTGAACCTCAATATGAAAGAAGTTGTCAAAGCTGAGGTAATTAAACTTCTAGATGCAGGAATAATTTACCATATTTCTGATAGTACTTGGGTAAGTCTTGTGCAGGTAGTTCCAAAGAAAGGAGGCATGATTGTTGTAGCCAACGAAAAGAATGAATTGATTCCTACAAGAACAGGCACAGGTTGGAGAGTCTGTATTGACTATAGAAAGCTGAACGACACCACCAGAAAAGATCACTTCCCTTTGCCCTTTGTTGATCAGATGTTAGAAAGATTATCTGGGCATACGTATTACTGCTTCTTGGACGGACTCTCCGGCTACTTTCAAATCCCAATAGCTCCTGAGGATCTAGAAAAGACAACATTTACATGTCCATATGGTATGTTTGCTTATCGTAGAATGCCTTTTGAATTATGTAATGCTCCTGCTACTTTTCAGCACTGCATGCTGGCCACCTTTGACGAACTTATGGAAGACATTATGGAGGTATTTATGGACGACTTCTCGATATTCGGTAATTCTTTCGATCTTTGCCTTAAAAATTTAGAATGAGTTCTAATAAGATGTGAGGAAACAAACCTTGTCTTAAATTGGGAAAAATGTCACTTTATGGTTAGAGAGGGGATTGTGTTAGGACATAAGATTTCTAGTAAAAGGATCAAGGTAGATAAAGCAAAGATTGAAACCATAGAAAAATTACCTCCCCCTAGTTCAGTTAAGGCTATTAGAAGTTTTTTAGGACATGCTGGATTTTATAGAAGATTCATTAAAGATTTCTCTAAAATAGCTAAGCCTTTAACAAGATTACTAGAAAAAGATGTTCCTTTCTATTTTGATCAAGAGTGTTTAGATACATTTAATATCCTCAAAGATAAACTAATAAATGCTCCGATAATAATTGCACCTGATTGGAATCTACCCTTTGAACTAATGTGTGATGCGAGTGATTTTGATGTAGGTGCAGTTTTGGGACATTAAAGAAACAAGCATTTTCAGCCAATTTATTATGCTACCAGAAGATTGATGCCTGCACAAGAAAGCTACACCACCACAGAGAAAGAATTGCTAGCTGTAATTTTTGCATTTGACAAATTTAGACAGTATCTGATATTATCTAAAGTTGTTGTTTACACTGGCCATTCAGCTCTTCGTTATCTTTTAACTAAACCTGATGCAAAACCTCGACTCATACGATGGATCCTACTCTTACAGGAATTTGATTTGGAAATTTAGGATAAGAAGGGAGTTGAAAATCTCGCAGCAGATCACCTCTCCAGACTTGAGAACCCACATATCCAAGAACTCAACAAAAGTGTGATAAATGACTCGTTCCCTGAGGAACAACTCTTTTCTATAACTAACTCCGAGGTACCTTGGTTTGTAGATATTGTGAATTATTTAGCTGCTAACATCCTACCAAAAAGGTTAACACATCATCAAAAGAAGAGATTCTTTGCTGATGCGAAAAGCTATTTTTGGGAGGACCCCTTTCTTTTCCGCATATGTGCAGATCAAGTAATTCGGAGGTGCGTTACAAAGGTAGAAGCAAGTAAAATCCTAGAACATTACCATTTAGGACTTTCAGAAGGACATTACAGCAGGATTAAGACAGCACACAAAATGCTCGAATCAGGATTTTATTGGCCAACTCTGTTTAATGACGCCAACAGGTATGTCGCTTCGTGTGATAAATGCCAAAGAACAGGTAATATTTCTAAACGCGATAAAATGCCTCAAACATATATGTTATCATGTGAAATATTCGAGTATGGGGTATTGACTTTATGGTTCCGTTTCCTAGTTCATTCGAAAATAAATACATCTTAGTAGCAGTAGATTATATGTCAAAATGGGTGGAAGCCCAAGCTTTACCTACTAACAATGCTAAAGCTGTAGTAAGGTTTCTTAAGAAACTCTTCTCTCATTTTGGAACACCCAGAGCGATTATTAGTGACAGGGGTACTCACTTTTGTAATACTCAATTTGATAAAGTCTTAAAAAAATATGGAGTACACCACAGAACAGCTACCCCGTATCACCCTCAAGCCAGTGGGCAAGTAGAAGTGGCAAATCAAGAGCTCAAGCGGATCTTAGAGAAAACAGTTGAATCAAATAGGAAAGATTGGGTAGTAAAAGTAGATGATGCTTTATGGGCCTATAGAACAGCATTTAAAACCCCTTTAGGAACATCCCCGTACAAACTTGTCTACGGAAAAAGTTGTCTTCTACCAATTGAGTTAGAGCACAAAGCTTACTGGGCTATAAAATTCTTGAATTACAATCTTAAAACCGCAGGTGAGAAGAGGATGATGTAGTTGAACGCGCTAGATGAATGGCAGGCTGAGACCTACGAGAACTCATGACTATATAAGGAGGCAACAAAATGATGCCATGATGCTCGCATAAAACAATCAAAGCAATTCGAAGTAAGAGACTTGATTCTGCTGTATAATTCAAGGCTCAAACTATTTCCTGGAAAGCTAAAATCAAGGTGGTCAGGCCCATTTGTGATCAAAACTATTTTTCCTTACGGCACAGTCGAGGTAACCCATCCAACTTAGGGAACCCAAGGCTTTAGTCAGGGGGCGTCCAGCTAGGCCAAAGAGGGCAGATTTGTGGGGAGTTACTCGAAGATAGCCAGTTGATTCATCTCAAGAAGTCGAAATCATACTCAAGACGGAGGATCTCTCCTTCAATTCCTTCAGGGGGTTTTAGGGATTTCTTATGTTTTGTTTTATCTTTTCATATGAGATGTTTTCTTTTATTATTATGAACTAAACCCTCAGATACCTGAGGGGGATGAAACCTAAGATGAATCTTGTTATCGTTTGCTGAACTATATGATAAAAATTTGACTTGTTCTTAATTATGTGTTCTTAATTCTTGTGTTGATATTTTCGGGATATTAATTCAAGTATGATGTGCTTATGTGGAGGAGCAAAATTCCCTACCTAAGAGTAGATCTAGCTTAGTTAAGCGGAGTTGCTCGTACGCCTAGAGGTAGGGTGACAAAAATCTGTCGGATTAGGGTAAAACCTAATATGGGAGTCCATAGATCGAGTTAATGCAATTCTAGGGGTTTTAATTAGAAAGATATTTCAATTAATCAACCTAGGGTTAGACGTTAGTCGCCTCAACTGTCGCCCGACACGTAAACATAAGAAACCAACAATCCATTAGTCTTTCGGCTTTGTCTTCTAAAAACCGAAAGAGAAAAAGAATAGATTAGAAGAAATCGACACCTACCTTTATAGAGAATTCGGCAACTCCTAGAAGGTGTCGGCTTTTGAGAAGGTCAAAAAGAAAAGATGATCTCAAGAGATCTATGAAGTTTCGGCTTTTGAGAAGGTCAAAAAATAAAAGATGATCTCAAGAGATCTATGAAGTTTCGGCTTTTATTCAGAAAAGGAGGAAAAGAGAGAAGATGAAAACCCTAAATGCTGAAAATAAAGAAGAGAATGGGAGAATAAAACCCTAATGCCAATTTAAATTAAAAATAGTTGGGCTTCATGCAACTTGAATTTGGGCCTCCTCAGTTGACGCCACTTCCCTGCTCTTTAAGTGGCGCCACTTTGCCACTGGGCCACAAGCCCATTTGTATCTTAAACCATGCACAACTAAATTTTAAATCTATATCCAAATTCTAAAATCCATTTAAAAAGAAAACCAAAATTTCCTTAAAGCCAAAGTTTGATCCCGGGACTTCATAGAAGCCCTCTAACATTCCAAAATCACTTATCCAATAGGTCTAACTTGCACTAAAGCCGATCTATTGTTCTACAAAAATTTTAAACGCTACTACGCTCAAGGCCCATTGGGCTCAATCCTACTAGGCCCAAATTCGGGATGTTACAAATCTACCCTCCTTAAAGAAATTTCGTCCTCGAAATTTCCAACTAACTAACAGTCACACATCCCAACCTACCACACTACGCTCTTGCTGCACACTCTGATCTTAATAACACTATATACTTTTAACTAGAATTTAGAACTCCTACACATACTCAAAAACACCTAGCCATTAAAGCAGACAAATATTTCATATGCAACCAACTCTATATCTGAACATCACATCCAAACCAAACAGACAGAATAGATACCAGAAATACAGCATATAACAAAGCAAAGTATCAGGAAACTTACACTGTGGATTGGTGCCGGAGGCTCAGGTGCCATACTTCCAGAAAATAGATATATACTTTTCTAAACCATTTTCCAAACCAACTTTTAAAAATATTTTTGGACCTCATACCCACAGCCGAGTTTTTGAACCTAGGCTCTGATACTAAAATGTAACACCCCAAACCCGGCCCATACGTCATGACCAGATCTGGTATGCTACGGATTAATAGTTGAAAACTTCTCATTGAAGGGATTTGAAATCTCGATTTGTTTAAGTAGGTACTCGTTAAATAAGTGTTATTTGTAGAAAACCTCTGAAGTTTTTCTTTTTAAAAACAACTTGTTTGAAAATTTCATTTTTATTTCTTCTTATAAATAAGCCTTAGAACATAAGTTTATAATGAATGAAGACATTAACAAATATAAATTGATAACCTATGCTATGGGCCTTATTACATAAACATTCCGAAAATTAAAACTTAAAGAAAAACCGAAAAAAATAATTTATGGAAATAAAAACTTGATGGCCCCTCGAGTCTGCCTCGGCCCCCATGTCCACGATCTACTGCTCATCTGAAAAGTTAGGAAAATAGAGGGTGAGTCACCAAGACTCAGTGTGCAAATCCCGAAAAAACATAAAAGGCGTGAGGCCCACAAACACATTATGGGCCTTGGCCTATACATAATGGCAACAAAATATTTTCATGCAACATGGCCCAACCCAAACCTAATAGTTCATCCTCTACACACCAGCCCGTACCAGCCAACACACCTTGGAGATTTCTACAATCAACCCACCAACCGCTACACATCATATCGACAGTCATGCTGCCTGTTCCTATCAATCAGGAATAAATTTAACGTGGCTTAGCCACCGATCACTATGTGACCTCATAATATAACGTGGATCAGCCACCGATCACTATTGTGACCTAATTTTACAATTCGTGGTTTAACCACCGATCACCAAGTGACCTATTAACATGCTCTTTCCCTTCATCATATTAACCCCATCCCATGCATACATACATGCAGAATCAAAACAATATACTACCTAAAAGTTCACAGTCTATCACATACATCGATACACATAGAGAAGTTTCTATGATTACATACATGGCATCCCTTGTCTACCCTTTCCAGGTAATACGACTGTCCATACAGCCTTTTTCTGGCTTTTAGCCCATAGCATATATTTAGTACAGATTACTATACAGCCTTTTTCCGGCTTTTAGCCCATAACATATATTTAGTACAGATTAATTAGTGTGTTAGAGATCTACACACCTGATTACAGTCAAGACGAGACCTTCTATGTCAGCACTATCAGAAGCCGATATAACTGCTAACTGCCTAAGATTTTGTTCTGAAGCCGGTCCACATCCCGGTGGCCAATCCCGAACTGCAGACACTGCTCGTTTCTTAAACTTAGGGATTGGTTTAACAAATCCAATCCCCTCCTTCGCCTGATCGATATTTGATTCCATTAAAAGACCTTATCATAACATATGGTTAAGATCACAATTACGATAGCGAATCTAAAGAGAATCTAAGGAGAACCCCTTACCTTGAAATCCCGAAAAGAGAGATATGAAGTTCAGAGACTAACGGTTCCGGCTTTTAGATCTAAGCGATCTACTTCAGTTCCGATTGTCGTTCGACAAGTAAACACAAGAAACCAACAATCCATTAGCCTTTCGGCTTTGTCTTCTAAAAACCGAAAGAGAAAAAGAATAGATCAAAAGAAATCGACACCTACTTTTACAGAGAATTCGGCAACTCCTAGAAGGTTTCGGCTTTTGAGAAGGTCAAAAAGAAAAGATGATCTCAAGAGCTCTATGAAGTTTCGGCTTTTGAGAAGGTCAAAAAATAAAAGATGATCTCAAGAGATCTATGAAGTTTCGGCTTTTATTCAGAAAAGGAGGAAAAGAGAGAAGATGAAAACCCTAAATACCGAAAATAAAGAAGAGAATGGGAGAATAAAACCCTAATGCCAATTTAAATTAAAAATAGTTGGGTTGCATGCAACTTGAATTTGGGCCACCTCAGTTGACGCCACTTCCCTGCTCTTTAAGTGACCCCACTTTGCCACTAGGCCACAAGCCCATTTGTATTTTAAACCATGCACAACTAATTTTAAATCTATATCCAAATTCTAAAGTCCATTTAAAAAGAAAACCAAAATTTCCTTAAAGCCAAAGTTTGATCCCGGGACTTCATAGAAGCCCTCTAACATTCCAAAATCACTTATCCAATAGGTCCAACTTGCACTAAAGCCGATCTCTTATTCTCCAAAAATTTTAAACGCTACTACGCTCAAGGCCCATTGGGCTCAATCCTACTAGGCCCAAATTCGGGATGTTACAAATCTACCCTCCTTAAAGAAATTTTGTCCTCGAAATTTCCAACTAACTAACAGTCACACATCCCAACCTACCACACTACGCTCTTGCTGCGCACTCTGATCTTAATAACACTATATACTTTTAACTAGAATTTAGAACTCCTACACATACTCAAAAACACCTAGCCATTAAAGCAGACAAATATTTCATATGCAACCAACTCTATATCTGAACATCACATCCAAACCAAACAGACAGAATAGATACTAGAAATACAGCATATAACAAAGCAAAGTATCAGGAAACTTACAGTGTGGATTGGTGCCGAAGACTCAGGTGCCATACTTCCAGAAAATAGATATATATTTTTCTAAACCATTTTCCAAACCAACTTTTGAAAATATTTTTGGACCTCATACCCACAGCCGAGTTTTTGAACCTAGGCTCTGATACCAAAATGTAACACCCCAAACCCGGCCCATACGTCACGACCAGATCTGGTCTGCTATGGATTAATAGTTGAAAACTTCTCATTGAAGGGATTTGAAATCTCAGTTTGTTTAAGTAGGTATTCGTTAAATAAGTGTTATTTGTAGAAAACCTCTGAAGTTTTTCGTTTTAAAAACGACTTGTTTGAAATTTCATTTTTATTTCTTCTTATAAATAATCCTTAGAACATAAGTTTATAATGAATGAAGACATTAACAAATATAAATTGATAACCTATACTATGGGCCTTATTGCATAAACATTCCCAAAATTAAAACTTAAAGAAAAACCAAAAATAATAATTTATGGAAATAAAAACTTGATGGCCCCTCGAGTCTGCCTCGGCCCCCATGTCCACGATCTACTGCTCATCTGAAAAGTTAGGAAAATAGAGGGTGAGTCACCAAGACTCAGTGTGCAAATCCCGAAAACACATAAACAACGTAAGGCCCACAAAGACGTTATGGGCCTTGGCCCATACATAATGGCAACAAAATATTTTCATGCAACATGGCCCAACCCAAACCTAATAGTTCATCCTCTACACACCAGCCCGTACCAGCCAACACACCTTGGAGATTTCTACAATCAACCCACCAACCGCTACACACCATATCGACAGTCATGCTGCCTATTCCTATCAATCAGGTATAAATTTAACGTGGCTTAGCCACCGATCACTATGTGACCTCATAATATAACGTGGCTCAGCCACCGATCACTATTGTGACCTAATTTACAATTCGTGGTTTAACCACCAATCACCAAGTGACCTATTAACATGCTCTTCCCCTTCATCATATTAACCCCATCCCATGCATACATACATGCAGAATCAAAACAATATACTACCTAAAAGTTCACAGTCTATCACATACATCGATACACATAGAGAAGTTTCTATGATTACGTACCTGGCATCCCTTGCCTACCCTTTCCGGGTAATACGACTGTCTATACAGCCTTTTCCCGGCTTTTAGCCCGTACCATATATTTAGTACAGATTGCTATACAGCCTTTTTCCGGCTTTTAGCCCATAACATATATTTGGTACAGATTAATTAGTGTGTTAGAGATCTACACACCTGATTACAGTCAAGACGAGACCTACTATGTCGGCACTATCGGAAGCCGATACGACTGCTAACTGCCTAAGATTTTGTTTTGAAGCCAGTCCACAACCCTGTGGCCAATCTCGAACTGCTGACACTACTCATTTCTTAAACTTAAGGATTGGTTTAACAGATCCAATCCCCTCCTTCGCCTGATCGATATTTGATTCCATTAAAACACCTTATCATAACATATGGTTAAGATCACAATTACGATAGTGAATCTAAAGAGAATCTAAGGAGAACCCCTTACCTTGAAATCCCGAAAAGAGAGATATGAAGTTCAGAGACTAACGGTTCTGGCTTTTAGATCTAAGCGATCTACTTCAATTCCCGAATGTCGCCCGACACGTAAACATAAGAAACCAACAATCCATTAGCCTTTCGGCTTTGTCTTCTAAAAACTGAAAGAGAAAAAGAATAGATTAGAAGAAATCGACACCTACCTTTATAGAGAATTCGGCAACTCCTAGAAGGTTTCAGATTTTGAGAATGTCAAAAAGAAAAGATGATCTCAAGAGATCTATGAAGTTTCGACTTTTGAGAAGGTCAAAAAATAAAAGATGATCTCAAGAGATCTATGAAGTTTCGGCTTTTATTCAGAAAAGGAGGAAAAGAGAGAAGATGAAAACCCTAAATGCCGAAAATAAAGAAGAGAATGAGAGAATAAAACCCTAATGCCAATTTAAATTAAAAATAGTTGGGCTTCATACAACTTGAATTTGGGCATCCTTAGTTGACGCCACTTCCCTGCTCTTTAAGTGGCCCCACTTTGCCATTGGGCCATAAACCCATTTGTATCTTAAACCATGCACAACTAATTTTAAATCTATATCCAAATTCTAAAGTCCATTTAAAAAGAAAACCAAAATTTCCTTAAAGCCAAAGTTTGATCCCGGGACTTCATAGAAGCCCTCTAACATTCTAAAATCACTTATCCAATAAGTCCAACTTGCACTAAAGCCGATCTCTTGTTCTCCAAAAATTTTAAACGCTACTACGTTCAAGGCCCATTGGGCTCAATCCTACTAGGCCCAAATTCGGGATGTTACAGGAAGATTTCAAGGAATTAAGAGAGGAGCTTCAGCCCTGTGAACCTTCATTTAGAAATGAAAACAGGGTGAGTCTAGTTTAAGACTTTAAACGAGCTCTTCTCGGGTGGCAACCCTAGCATTGACTTCACTAACATTATATTTGTGATTTTTAGCATCTAACTCCAAACTAACCGATTCAGTGAAGCGTAGGTTTCCCTACCACAAGGCCTTGCACACGGCCGTGCCCGTGGTAGTGTGGACGCCATGGGACGAAAAACGGGCGTGCCGGTAGACGTCCGAGATGAAAAAAATTTTCCAACACAGACTGCAATAATAAGACCACGACCATGCTATGCAATCGTGGTCTATCCTGAGTAAACCAGCACGGGCATGAACCACACCCGTGCCTACCAACCGTGTGAGACACTGACTTCATGGACACGGGCATGGAAACCGTCGCATGGGCGTGGGAGAAGTGAACATAATAGCACACAGCCAAGGAGCACGGGCGTGGGCAACATCTCAAATGCGCCCAAATTTAAAAATCACGAAAAATACGAGCTAAATAAAAGAAACACGGGCGTGGCACCTGCCCGTGTCCCCTTCCTTATTTAAAGAGCATCGTCCACCATTTTCCCCAAAATCTTTCCCCAAACTCCCAACCCTAGCCGTTTCCCATAAAACCCTCTCCCCCTCACTTCGGCCACCATCAAATAAACCCCCACCCTTAACTTCCCCCATACTTTATCTTCCTATCACTTTCATATTACCATAGAAAACTACACCATGCCCGTGCCAACAAGAGTACATGCCCGCCCAAATGAATTCCACAGCTGTGCTCCCAGACTATTTGCAGCACACGCCCGTATCGCACCCCTACACGCCTGTGCTCTGCCCAACCATGCTGCCTCTCACCAAAAACGCTACCGGTCACCTCTCATTGTTACATTTCCCTCCATTTAACTGTTTTATAATTAAAATTGTATATAGTTAAGTTATTCTTATTATTTTAGTTTATTCTTATCACTATTAGATTCATTTAGTCATTTAATCTTTGTTTAAATAATAATGATTAAAATTAGATTGAATTACTGGTTGTCAAGTTCTTGCGCATGCGAAATATGGTTGAATTATCCTATTTTGAGTTAGTCTTTGTATATCTTGGATATTGATCGAAGCCCTTGATATGTCTTGGTTGGAAATGTACTTGAATCATTGATTATCGATTATTTTCAGGCCTATAATGTCATCATCCCGAGGTAAGAAAACCGCAGTCCCTAGTTCCAAAAAACGAAAGGGACCCGGTTCATCATCAGCCAACGCAACCACCGAAGTGCGCCACCCATTCTTACATTTTCCTTCGGGTATTCAGGAGGATCTTACCAGATACTACGCTCAAGACCTCTCGGCACAGGACGATGTATCAATTGGACCACTCTGGAGCAGGTTCAGCTAGCAGATGAGGTGCAGGCCTTATTATTCACAGACCCGTGGGGGCAATTTTTCGACATCATTGAGCCCATTTACCTAAAGCTCACTCTAGAACTCTGCTCTACTTTCCACCTCTAAATGGTGATGAACAACTTCGACGACCCTGGCACTATCCAATTCTGCCTCGGAGGCATAGTCCGTGAGATGAGTGTCCCACAATTTGGAGCCGCTCTTGGACTCTTCACTGATGATTTTAAATATCTTTACCGCCACATCCATATAACTCCCACGAAATGTTGGTACAAGATAGCTCCCAACAACCCTATCTATGACCCCAGTCGCTCCAAAGCAACGGCTCTCACCCCTCCCCCGAGGTACGTACACGCTATTTTATCTCATACATTGACAGGTAGGTGGGAGAGCACCTGCGTCGTCAACACTCACGACGTCTACTACCTATGGTGCATGGCCAACGAGCATGTTATCGACTTAGCCTATTTCATAGCTCGTGCCAATCAACATCAAACAGAGCAACATAGGAGAGGGGTCATATCTATGGGTCCCTACATCACACGCTTGGCCCAATATTTCGGGCTCCTCAACACCAACGCTCAGATCTCCTCCCTCATACTAATAGGTCAGATGTCCCCACAGGGCATCCAGACGATGCTACACATGAGGATGATTCAACGTCGACGAGAGACTGATCCCCCCCGATATCGGTTAGCACCCACCACCGATGAGGAGGACTGATAAACCGTAAAAGCAACATATTTTAATCCCACATTTAGTATGCTTTTGCATGATTTAAGCCTCAATTTATATCAAAAGATATGTCACTAAATAACTATCAGTGGCAAGTTATAAGGACTAAATCGACAAAATCAGCTGGAGTTTACAACCTCGATGCAGTGACCACACTATCAACACAGATAGAGATGATAAATAAAAAGCTTGATAGTCCGTGTTCTTCGCAGGTACACCCAGTCATGCAGTGCAACGCAAGTGGAACTGTGGCGAATCCTGAGTACCCACCCTACCAACCGGACGCAGAGAGCGAACAGATGAACTATATAGGTAATAATTTCAGATCCAATAATAATCCTTATAGTAATATTTACAATCCAGGTTGGAGGAACCACCCAAATTTTTCATGGGGAGGTCAAGGAAATCAAGGAAATCAAAGACAACAACATCCTCAAACACAAAAAATTCATGACAAGCACAGAAAATTGTCTCCAAGATACCGAGAAAACACTTAAAAGTCAACAAACATCGGCTGAGGAGACCAAGAACCGAATCAAGGAACTTACTAAGTCTGTAGGGGAAGTCACTAAAGCAGTCGAACAACTTGCAAAGTTGATGTCTGAACGATCGATAGGACGTCTACCAAGTAACACAGAGATCAACCCAAAGGAGCAAATTCATGCCATCACAGCTCATAATAGCACAGGGGTAGACGAACCTAATCCAATACAAAAGAATGAGGTAGATGAAGGAAAAGTTGAGGCAACACAGGAAAAGCCAAAACCAGAAATCAAAGAATACCAACCTCATATACCTTATCTCGAAGCAATGAAAAGAGATTATACAGAGGAACAGTTCGGAAAGTTTCTTAAACTTTTAAAGAAATTACATATTAACTTACCTCTTCTTGAAGCTCTTTTTCAGATGCCAGCTTCGAGGAAATTTTAAAAATAGCTCTTGACGAACAAACGAAAATTAGATGAAGAGCCACATGTGGAATTGAACGCAGTATGCTCAGCAATGCTACAGAATAGACTACCACGGATGCAACAAGATCCAGGGAGTTTTACTATTCCTTGTTTAATTGGTAGAATAAATGTTGATAACGCGTTAGCTGATTTAGGGGCAAGTATAAATGTCATGCCTTATACATTGTTTAAACGACTAGGCCTAGGGAAGCCCAAACAAACTAGGATGAGTATTCAATTAGCTGATAAAACAGTTAGAATTCCTAGGGGCATTATCGAAGATGTTCTTGTCAAAATCGACAAATTTGTTTTCCCAGTAGATTTGTTGTTTTAGACATGGATGAGGATAATTCAATCCCCTTAATTTTAGGAAGACCAGTCCTAGGAACTGCTAAGACTAAAATTGGCGTTGCCATAGGAGAACTCATACTTTGTGTAGGTAACGAATCAATCAGTCTTCAAGCTCTTGACTCGGCCAGGACAACAATCGATGAAGGTAAGAAAGACAATTCATTTGATAATCAATTTGTGAAACCTTCATCGCAGGAAACACCACTGATCGCTGAAATCAGAGCTTTAAAAATTTATAAAAGAATAATCGAACCTGGAGACTAACTCTGACAACGATTAAAGGGAAGTGTACCTATCGAACAGTAGTATAGCTTAGGCAAGACCGGATTATCGAACCCAAAGGAACTAAAAGTATTAATACTAACTTTCTTTTTAATATTTAGCCTTTAAAATTAAAGTGAAGATTGTTTTAAACTAAATCGACAAGAACTAAACTAAGAACACAAAGACAAAAAGGATGAATTGGAAAATAACTTGAAGAAAACTCAATTGATCACGACGATACCCTCAGGAAGAATCCACCTAGACTTCACTTGTTATCTAACCCTTAATTATATGATCTCTTTACTTAGCTTGATTCGTAAGACTCCCTAACCTATATTAAACCCTCTCTCGAGGCGAATAATGTCTAACCCTAGGTTAATTAGTGGAACTCTCGTTCGCTTATAATAACCCCCTAGGATAGCAGTAAATCGTTCAATGGACTCCCATATTAGGTTTCACCGTAATCCGGCAAAATCTTGTAACCCTATCTCTAGGCGTTCGATCAACTCCGCTTAATTATGTTAGATCTTCTCTTAGATAGGGTCTATTCCCCCTCCACCTAAGCACATTAGATTTGGATTAAGCAACATAATTAAGAACAACCTAAGTAATTCATCATATAACTTAAAAATCAAATAACAAGATTCGCCTAGGTTTCATCCCCTTCAAGTATCTGAGGGTTTTAGTTCATAATGAATAAAGAAAACATCGCAAGAGAAAAGATAAAACAAAACATAAGAAATTCTTAAAACCCCCTAAAGGAATTAAAGGAGAATTCCGCCGTTTTGAGTATAACTCCGCCTTATTGGGATGGATCAACTGGCTATCCTCGTGTTATTTCCTAACTCTGACCTTCTCGGCTTAGCTCCTTGGCCTAGCTTTGATGCTTTTTCAAAGGTAGCACTTAGGGGATATATATAGGCTCTTGGAATGCGATTCTTTCTCCTTAAGTATCCTTTTCCAACTGAAATTGTTCTTTCCAGCGACAGAGGCACGGCCATGTCACACGCCCATGTGACTCGTGGTCAGGCCGTGTTAGGACTTCTAATTTGGGGCACGGCCGTATGAGTCGGAGTTGAGGCCGTGCTCTAGGTAATCGTCGAGGCACGGCCGTGTAAACTTTGGGTCAGGCCGTGTCACTTTCGGACTAAGGCCCGTTTACTCAGTTTTGGGCCCAATTTGTGTTCTTTTCATCCTTGGGTGATTTCTTGGGTCTAAGACATGAAAAGACAGGATTACAAGCACCTTTTTATAAAAATCAAGGAATAAATCATCGAAAAGCATATTAAATGTGGGTTAAAATATGTTACAATTACGGTTTATCAAATACCCCACACTTAAGCTTTTGCTTGTCCTCAAGCAAAATTCTCAATTTACAATTAAAACGAACTTTGCATGATCTATAATTCTTATCAACAATGTTTTATCATAATTCATAGGTAATTTATACATGGATAATTCAATTCAAAGAGTCCTAAAGATTTAAACGAGATAAGTCATGAGTTTGTGCTTTCGAAAACATAGGTATCTCCCTTTTATTTAAATGACTACCTTTTCAATTCAAAACCAACAAGGGTTGATGTCCTCACTTTAAGATTCACTCAAATCACTCTAAAGTGTTTAAGGTTCAGGAAAAAGATCGCTCGTAAGTTGAACCTGAAAAGTTAATCCCATAGGCTTGCCTGAAAATCAAATCTTCACCACCGAAATATGAGATGATAAACAGATCAAAAAGGTCTTTATCAGGGTTGTAACGGGGCTAGGGTCAAGGTGTGGTTAAAGGCTAAATTTAGAGGGTTAGAATCGAGATTGAATTGATGAGTACCTACCTAAACATACTGAAATATCCCCAACTAAAATTTAGTAAACCTACTAATACGAGCTTCTCTTTTAAAAATAGATTTTGATTGTGTAAGCTTTTTTTTTTTTCATACTACTAAGATTTGAATACTTTGAAATTTTTTTTTTAAGAACAACCTAAGTAATACAGGATTTATTTAACTACTATAATCATAAACTTAGGTAGCTTGATCAACTCAATCCTCGATTTAGGGGTAGTCAAAAGAAAGGGTGAATACAAAGAGGCTTTGGGTTAGTATTAGTAGGTGAGTCAATAAAAAGAGTTTGTTAGGACCAATAGGGTTCACTAGGGGTTAATTGTAAAGGTAGGCTATTTACTAGAGTTAATGGGTTAAAACCTAGGTTGCCTTTATCATCTCTGTATATCAAATAAAAAATATGGTCTCAACAGGCATAAACGAGGCAAGTTCTAGAATAACAGTTCATGGTAGACACACTCATAATCAAGGAAATAAGCACGAAAAAGAATGTATGCTTTATAAGGTTCAAAATCTCACAAAAATTATGGGTGTTTTGACATTATCCTTGTAAATTTCAAATTTCAAGGTAGTATTTAAATTTAGGTCAACAACCTAGCACAATTTTAATTCGTGAAAAAGGGACTTATCATGCTTAATTCTCTAGTATTCTTTTAAATTTATTCATCAATGTACAATTGACTATGACTTATTTTAAAACATGTCAATAAAAATCACAAATCATCAGAAATTTCATCCTAATTAGTAATATGAAAACTTTGCATAAAAACAAGACTAAATCAAGGATTTGAGAATAATGAAAAACGTTTGGCACTTTTGTTCCACTTTTACCCTCAGGGATTTGAGAATAATGCAAAAGTTAGGTATATTTACTTCCCCACACTTAAGATATACATTGTCCTCAATGTACAAAGATAGATATTTTTATAGAAATCAAAAGTGAGGGGATAAAATGTGAAATAAATGAAATATGTGGGCTTATATGAGTGATAAACCGTAATAATAACATTTTTAATCCCACATTTAGCACGCTTTTGGATGATTTAAGCCTTGAATTGTGTAATTTGGAGCTCTTAATCCTTTGTTTTCATGTTTTATACTCAAAAGAGCACTGGGTGATGAAAAGAATGAGAAACGGGCCCAAAACAGAGTAAATGGGCCATATCACGAAATCAACACAGCCTGGGCCCAAGACCACACGGCCGTGCCTCATTCAACAATCTCGAACACAGCCTGGCCACGATTCACACGGGCGTGTTCCATAGGCGTGTCCCTGCCGTGACAAAAAGAAATTTCACTCGGATTAGGATACTTAGAGGTGAAGAAACACATTCAGAAGCCTATATAAACACCCTAAGTATAACCTAAAAAGGGGGAACCCAGGGCTTTAGTCATGAGGTGCCCAGCTAGGCCAAAGAGGGCAGATTTGTGGGGAGTTACTCGAAGATAGCCAATTGATTCATCTCAAGAAGCCGGAATCATACTCAAGACGGAGGATCTCTCCTTCAATTCCTTCAGGGGGTTTTAGGGATTTCTTATGTTTTGTTTTATCTTTTCTCCTGAGATGTTTTCTTTTATTATTATGAACTAAACCCTCAGATACTTGAAGGGGATTAAACCTAAGATGAATCTTGTTATCGTTTGCTGAACTATATGATAAATATTTGACTTGTTCTTAATTCTTGTGTTGATATTTTCGGGATGTTAATTCAAGTATGATATGCTTAGGTGGAGGAGCAAAAGTCCCTGCCTAAGAGTAGACCTAGCATAGTTAAGCGGAGTTGCTCGCGCTCCTAGAGATAGGGTGACGAAAATCTGCCGGATTAGGGTCAAACCTAATACGGGAGTCCATAGATCGAGTTAATGCCATTCTAGGGGTTTTAATTAGAAAGAGATTTCAATTAATCAACCTAGGGTTAGACGTTAGTTGCCTCTAGAGAGGGATCAATATACGTTAGGAATCCTAAGGATCAAGTCAAGTGAATAAATCACCTGGCTCAGAGTTAGAAAATAAGTGAAGTCTAGGTGGATTCTTCCTCGTGTATTGTCTTAGTCAATTGGTTTTCTCTCACAAGTATTTTCCCCAATTTCATTCTTCTTTTTCTTAGAGTCTCTAGTTAGTAGTTAGTTAATTTAAATTAAATAAAAATTTCCCTTTATTTTAGGCTAGATAATAAAAAGAAAGTTAGTATTAGTACTTTTAGTTCCTTTGGGTTCGACAATCCGATCTTGCCTTAACTATACTACTGTTCGATAGGTGCGCTTGCCTCAAATCATTGTCATAGTTAGTTTCCAGGTTCGATCATTCTTCATATAAATTTTAAGACTTTGACATCCCATAAAACAACGATCAATGAGCTAAAGAAATATTCGGCCAAGCTATGATATTATTAAATTATGTGTATTTTGTGATTTTATGAAATAGGGACTAAAATGTCAAAACATGAAAATGTGAGGGCTTGTAACAGCCCGATTTAGGGCCTAGCTGGAATAGTGGTGCCAGACCAAAAATCCGAGTTAGTAAAATGAGAGTTTTTAAGGTATTTGAGATGTTTGCATGATGACATGAAAGTTTCATGTAGAAATTTTATGGAAATTTTCATTTAAGGGTCCATTAGGACTAAATTGCAAAAGTTGCAAAACATGAGTTTCTAGAAGCTTTTTATATGAAGTAGCTTTAGAATATTAATTATAAGTCCTTAAATAGCAATTTTCCCAAATTTTAATTTTTGGACAAAAATGGACATGAGTTAGTAAGCGGTGAAATTGTAAAGAGAAGGGCATTTTGGTCATTTATCAATTAAATGATTAATAAGGGAAAAAGATGACAAAAATCATTCTCATCTTCTTCCCCAAGTGCCGAAAATTTGAAGGAAGCCATAGCTAGGGTTCTTCAATTTTTCAAGCTTGCTAGTAAGTTCATTTTAGCCCCGTTTTTAATATTCTTCGTATTTTTGGAGTCCTCGTATTATGAATTAGCTAATTTTAGCTATAAGATGAGCTAAGATACATGTTCAAAAATCTACCCATGTATGAAATCTTTGTAAAATGATGTTTTAAGAAAGATTATGAGAGTTTGATGTTAGATAAACATCTTTTCCTAAATGAATTTCATGAAAAATGCTAGTAATGACTAGTTTGTAATAGTTATGAAATTTGTCATACATGGTAGAAATAGTGAGAATTGGTTATTTCTATAGTTAAGATAATGAATCGGCTGAGCATGATGAGTTAGAAAGTTTAATGAAAATCACTTTAAGAGCCTAGGGGCAAAAGTGTAATTATGAGAAAGTTTAGGGGCAAAATTGTAATTTTTCCAAAGTATGAGTTAAGAGTCAATTTAGTCAATGTGATTACTAAATTATCTAAATTATTATTATAGATCAAGAAAAACAAAGCCCGGATCAAAACCGAGGCAAGAACAAAGTCGAGGACTAAATTGCATATCTACATACATTCTGTATATCGAGGTAAGTTTGTATGATTTCTAAGCTTTATGATTACTATCATTGAATTGCTTAGTATAATGCACATTATTACCATAGAAATGCTTAATGCTATGTTAAATAAAGAAATCAATGAGATTAAGCATGAGAAAGTCCAAACTGAAGTTGAATTACTTAGGATACTCGATCTACCACATGGGATAAGAAAGTCCGTAAAAGACCAAGCCAAGGCATGGCATCGGCAATCAAGCAAAGTTATCATGTAAGTCTAAGACAAGTCTTGGCATTGAAGAGTTATTATGAAATGAAGACCCATGTAAGCCTAAACCAAGGCATGGCATTGGTGAGTCTCCAAGCAAAGATGTCATGTAAGTCCAAGAAAAGTCTTGGCATTGAAAAGCTATCATGAGATAGAGGTCCCATGTAAGTCCAAGCCAAGGCATGGCATTGGTGAGTAACAAGGAAGATTTCAAGTAAGTCCAAGCCAAGGCTCGGCATTGAACAGTTCACGAGTAAAGATACCAAATAAGACCATGTCAAGACATGGCAATGGTAAGTTCCTAAGGGAACACAAAAGGAAGACTTTGAGAAAGTCCATGTCAAGACATGGCATCGATACCAAGATGAGAGATCCCATGTAATACCATATCTAGGATATGGCTTTGGCATCGAGTTATATGTGGGATGAGAGTTAGTATCCTCGGTTATTCATAGAAATTCATTGGGCAAATGAGTAAAGCTTAAATAATATAGCAAGAAAATTAAGTAAGCAAAGCTATTATCAAGTTGGAAATAAGTATTATTCATGTTATGAATGATGAATTAGAGATTATGATTATTATAGTAAAGTGTGCTGATCTATGTGATCAGGTGATACAGGTACCTTGTTTACCTCACGAGCATGAGACTAGTAAGTATCATTAGATATGTAAGAATCAGTAAGAGTAAGTAAGCTTAAATAGATGAAATTATGATGCCATTGTTTATGCAAAATGGTTTATGTTAAACAAGTATGATGCCATGTGAATTATATGCAAACTTACTAAGCTAAATGCTTACGTCTTTTATTCTTTCTTTCCATGTAGTCCCGCCAAGCTAATCTCGTGGATCATCGTCATTGGAGCTCGGAGCACACTATCAATCGCTATTTTGGTATAGCCAAGATGTTTATATTAAGTATGGCATGAATAGGAACATTTCATTTTGAGAATATGTCTTAAAAAGGGCAAAAGTATGGGCTATCAAGTTTATTATTCTTTTGTATATGGCTAAGTGATTGGCCAAGATTGACTAAGTATGTATGTTTATCGATATCAATGAAGCATGTAGTATTGTTCATGAAAGATGTAGTAATTTGAGTTGTTGAATTGAATATGAGATTGATCTTGATTTCAAGGTGGCAATTGGCTTGGTAAATAGCCTTCAAGTGCCCACACGGATAGACACACGGGCATGTGTCTAGGCTGTGCGTCCCCTGTACCTTAGTACTTTAAGTTAGATTAGACTACGGGCTAATCCCCTGGCCGTTTGTTTAGGCCGTGTGTGACACACGGTCAGAACATGAGCGTGTACCCCAGGCCCTGTGAATATAGTCAGTGTCGACCACAGTCTAAGTCCAGGGCGTGTCAAGGCCGTGTGAATATAGTCAGTGTCGACCACAGTTGGAAGACATAGGCGTGTCTTAGGGGTACACGGGCGTGTCCCAAGCCACATGGGCGTGTGACCCATGTTTTAAGGAAAAGTTTCCGATTAAGTTCTGAAAGTTTCCAGATATGTGTTTAAGGCCTCGTAGGCCCATGAAATGTATGACTAGACTAAGAAAGAGAAGTTTTAATTCGGAACAAAATTTTACAGCCTGTAAGTGCATGTTTAAGAAAGTTCAAGCATAGTAATGTCTCGTATTCAGTATCAGCCTTGGACTCAGGTATGGGGTGTTACAGGGCTAATTTGTAAAATGCCCTAAATATGTGAAAATGGATTGAATTGAATGATTTGGTGAATAAAAGAGTTAAATTTGAATGTGTATAGATCAAGAACCAAAGAAAATGAATTAGATCGAGGGAAATTGAAAGTAGTTGAATAGCCGTTCGCTTCCGTTCTTTCCCATACGAGGTAAGTCCATATACAAATAAATGTGTTTGAATTGAATTATTATTGCTTATATGTTAATGAAATGTGATGAATGGTTATTGGAGCTGAATATGTGAAATCCGAGAAAATTCTGATAATGTGATGACATCCGAAAAGACCCGTACGAACCATAGGAATAGTTAGGATACATATAACATGACATAGGATTCCGATATGAGTTATCGTGTAAGACCACGTCTGGGACGTTGGAATCGATTTGAGATTTACGTGTAAGACCATGTCTAGGACATCGGCATCGTATATGATTGGAGTAAGACCCTGTCTGGGACAGAGGCATCGATATTTAATTACATGTAAGACCAAGTTTGGGACATTGGCATTGTACGAGCTTTATGAACTATCCGAGTATCCTTATTGATTCCGAACGGTTCAACGGGCATTTCGAGATATGATTGAATATTTAAATATGTATCCGTTTCAGGTATGTATAAAATGTATATGAAATTTGGCAATGGAAGATAAGTATGAATATGATCATTTGATATGTGAGCTCCATCAAAATATGATATGTTTATAAGCAAGTGGTTATGAACAATTGAGCTATATGAGAAATATGAATTTGCTATTGTGTTATGCCATAGTTTATATGAATGAAATTTGTAATTGTTTATGTGATAAGTTTATTTGTATATGGCTTACTAAGCTTTTGAAAGCTTACTTTGTGTGTGTTTGCATTGTTTTATAGATTATCGAAGCCACTGGGAGCTCAGGGATCATCGAGGATCATCACCATACTATCGAACTACATTTTGGTACCTTTTGAAAATGTACATATTAAAGTATGGCATGTATAGGCTAGAGAACTTTGATTATGTTTTGAAATGTGTAAATATAGCCATGTGATATGGCTTAATAATTGTAACATCCTGCAACTGGGGTTGTTTGTATTTTATTTTATTTTTTTAGTGATTGCCTAAGGAACCTTATTTTTATTTTGGTGCGAACCTGGCCATAAGAAATAATTTGGTAGAGTGGTTGAGGCGCTAGGATGTTTAAATGGTGCAGCAAGTCAGGGGTTCGAGCCACTGAGTTCGTGCCTGGAAGTTTTAATTTTTGCGCTAAGTAGGGTGTTGAGCTAGGAAGGTTTAAGAATAAAATTTGTGAGCCTATAGCACAAAAGGCGCCTTGGCCGAGTGGCCAAGGGCGCTGCTTGAAGGCTGCGGCAACGAGGTCCGGAGTTCGAGTCTTGTTGGGCGCGCGAGCGTTTTAAATTTTTGTTTGGTGTTAAGGTGAAGGAGAGCGATTGAGTGAGTGTTTAAAAGTTTCTGGGACGGGTCAATGTCATGAAAGGAACATTGGCCGAGTGGTTGGGGTGTGGGGGTTTCTTCCTCACGTCTTGGGTTCGAAACCCCTGGGCAACAGATGGGTGTTTTGTTTTTGGCCTCTGGCATTAAATGTGTGAGGGAGCTAGCGAAGGAGTATGTAAAAGAAATTCTCGTCGAGACATGGCATGAAAGTCTCAGTAGCGAAAACGGTAGGGCACTTGGGCATGTTCCTTCAGGTCCCGTGTTCGAGCCCTAGGAGTCGCACTTAGGGCGTTTTAAGTTTTTACTTGTAGCGCGTAAGCTAAAGGCGCCAATGAAGTAAGGCTTAAGTTTTTACATGTTTTGTGGACTTGAAATTTTATTTTGCCCCACTTTAAGTTTATTATTCACTAAAATTCGATTGGGTTGTAATATGGCCGCTTATTATTTTGGATGTTTAGGTAGTTGTTTTTACTTTATTATATGACTGATGAACTTATGAACTGTTAAGCAAATCGGTTAAAAGTGACGGTTTCAAAATAAGTACTCGTATGCGTTTTCAAAAATGTTACCATCGGGTGACGAAATTTTCTAAGTTATCGATAACTCTAATGTTTTAAAAATTCAATGATCATATGGTTTCAAAGGAAAAAGGAAAAATTTTCAACTCAATCGTATTTATCAAACCAACCCATCTGAGTTTCAGCAAACACCATTTTATTACCCCAACAAATTGAAAATTTCCATTGACCCTTTCAAAACGTTTTTACTCCGTGACATACCAGATCCGTTCAAGGCTTGTGGGCCGGGTTTGGGGTGTTACAAGTTGGTATCAGAGCATGGTTCAAAACTCGGCTGTGAGGGCCCAAGGCCTAAAAATGTTTTTTTTATAGGCTTTTAAGAACCTCTATGAAAATGGTTTTATTTGAATAACATGGCATCGAGTCTCCGGCACCGATCCGCTCGTGTAAGTATTTCTAATCTATGTGTGAATGATTATCTGAAAAGGGGGTAGAAATGGGACGTAGATAGTATGAAAGGTATGTGAACTTTAGGGCTAGTTTACCCCAAACAATCGCATAAGATTTTAATTGCCTTAATAAACAAACCTATGACTAAGCGCCGAGTTAGGGTGTGGTAATCCTTGTACACATGTCTAGGATTGGATCCGGAAGAGCTTGGTATTTAAGCGGTCCTAGTGACTCACCTCCTCTTCGCGGGAATCCTACCTGGTGCGTAGCTTCGGTTCACCCTAACCGTGAGGATATGTTCATGGGCTAAACCCTATTATTAAAACCCGAAAGGGAATTAGCCGCGTTTTTATAAAAACTCTAGTTTTAAAGACTTCCCTCAAACTTGTGAGATTTATATTACAAAATTCTCTTGATTTATGGACATTTTAAAATACCCTTAGTGGTAAATTACAAAAACGCCCCTAGTTTTAAAATCTACTAAGCTACCCGAAAATTTTTAACAAGATTTTCCTTATATTACAAACATAACCAAAATCCTTAATTTGAAAATATCAAACATACCACGATTTTGGAAAATTACGAAATTGCCCCTAATTTGTAAATTACCAAAATGACCCTGATTTTCAAAGTTTTTGCAACACTACCAATTTGGGAAAACAATTTCTCAAAAGAACCCCCAAGTTTTACAAATTTTGAATTTCCCTTGATTTGTCAAGATTTACAAACTTACTTTGTTTTATTACCAAATTACCCCTGTAGGGTAAACGACGAAAATACCCCGGGTTAGGAATTGGACAAAAAGGGTGATGGAATAAGTGAATGTGTATCTTCGAATTACAATAGAAGACTTGAAACTTGTTTGATCGAAAGAACAACTTCTTAACTTCGCCCATAAAATTCTTTGCTAATAATCAGTGGAACATGGGCTAACTCATAAAACTTTTTAAGACAGATTGCGCTATAAGAAATGAGCTCTAGAGGTCGCGGCCGTCGGGGACGCGGTAGAGGCCGGATGGCCATGTCAAAACCAGTTAGGTCGGGCCAAGGATCGGATAATGAGATACCACCTCCACCACCACCCCTAACTTTTGGTGATGGACATCAGGATCAGATGGGGGGTGAGTCGGTATCGCAGGCTATGCTGCGTGTTCTAGAAATGATGGCCGGGACCGGTAGAGGTACAGGAGCTCGGAAGTCTGTATCTGAGAGGCTCCGATCCAACGGAGCTGAAGTATTTCGGGGTGTGTCAGGTGTCGCACCCAGTACGGCCGAATATTGGTTAGAATCGACCGAGAGGATCATGGACGATCTCGATTTAACAAATGAGGAGAAGCTGAAAGGAGCAGTGTCGCTTCTAAAAGATGAGTCATACCAGTGGTGGCTCACGGTTCGAGATGGTGCTACAGCAGACGACCTTACTTGGGAATACTTCAAAGCTACTTATCAGAGGAAGTATGTGGGCACCAGCTACACTGATACTCAGAGGAAAGCTTTTCTGGGATTGGTACAAGGAAATAAGTCGGTATCTGAGTATGAGGCAGAATTCCTGAGGCTGACCCGCTATGCTCGGGGAGTTGTGTCAAATGAGCATGATCGTTGCATCCGTTTTGAAGACGGACTTAGGGATGATTTAAGGTTGTTGATTGCTCCACAGCAGGTGCGTGAGTTTGCTGTTCTGGTAGAGAAGGCTAAGGTAGCCGAAAGGGTAAGGGAGTCTATGAGACAGAACTATGACAGGAACAAGCAAAAAAGAGGTGTTGGGTCGTCTGGATCGGGAAATAATACACAAAAAAGGGCCAGGCAGAGTGGGCCGAATCAGGCAGGAAGGTCCATGGCTAGTAATCAGAGACCGGCTCAGTGTAATCGTTGTGGGAAGTCACATTGGGGAAGTTGTTGGACTGGTGAGAGGGGTTGCTTTGAATGTGGATCTTTGGATCATCGTGTAAGGGATTGTCCTCTGAAGTTGGCAAGGAATCAGCCAGAGGGTCAGAATCGTACTCAAGCAAGGAATGTGGGACCACCGCTGAGGGGTCGTGGTAATGGTAGGGGAGGCAATGGTCCTAATCGAGGTCGCGGAATTCAGGGCAGAGGTGCAGGCAACACAGAAGCTAGGCAGCCTGGCTTAGTCTACGCAGCGAGGCGTCGCGAGGAGGGTGACGCACCGGACGTCATAACCGGTACGTTCCTAATTTTTGGTCTTCCATATGTTGCATTAATTGATGTGGGTTCGACGCATTCATACGTTGCTAGTAGTATGGTAGAGACTTTGAACTTGGACTTTGAGACTGCTTCTAGGGAGATGACTGTAATTAGCCCTCTAGGACACTCTGTGGTAGTGAACAAGCTATATAGAGATATACCCCTAGAACTCCAAGGGGTAGTGTTTGTGGCTGATCTGATGGAACTGCCGTTTGGGGAGTTCAATCTAATTCTTGGAATGGACTGGCTGGTTAAGTATCAGGCAAGGTTGGATTGCGCCGCTAAGCGCATGGTTCTAAAGACGGCTAAGGGTGATGAAGTGGTCATGATAGGTAACAGAAGAGATTATCTATCCAATGTGGTGTCTGCCTTGAAGGCCGAGAAAATGATCAGAAAAGGTTGTGAGGCGTTGTTGGTTCGAATTTATGCCTTGAAGGCTAAGGAGTCAGCAGTTGAGAAGGTCCGAACTGTAGGGGAATTCGCTGATGTGTTCCCAGAAGAACTCCCGGGTCTGCCTCCAGATCGGGAAATTGAGTTCGGTATAGACTTGTTGCCCGGAACGGCACCTGTGTCTATAGCACCCTACCGAATGGCACCAAAGGAGTTGGTGGAGCTGAAGGCTCAAATTCAGGAGCTCTTGGATAGAGGGTTCATTCGACCTAGTATATCTCCGTGGGGAGCACCTGTGTTGTTTGTCAAGAAGAAAGATGGGTCAATGCGGATGTGTATCGACTACCGTCAGCTAAACAAGTTAACGATCAAAAACAAGTATCCGTTGCCTCGGATTGATGACCTGTTTGATCAACTGAAGGGTGCATCGATATTCTCGAAGATAGATCTTAGATCGGGCTATCATCAACTTAAGGTGAAGGAGATTGATGTGCACAAGACGGCATTTAGTACCCGGTATGGACATTTCGAGTTTCTAGTGATGCCGTTTGGGTTGACCAACACGCCGGCAGCGTTCATGGACTTAATGAATAGGGTGTTTCAGCAATACTTAGATCAATTTGTCGTGGTGTTTATAGACGACATATTGGTTTACTCAAAGACGGAGGAGGAGCATGATAGGCATTTGCGCATAGTTCTATAAGTACTGAGGGAGGAGCAGTTGTATGCCAAATTCAGTAAGTGCGAATTTTGGCTTAGGGAGGTGACTTTCTTGGGTCACGTGGTGTCAGCCGAAGGGATTAGAGTGGACCCTCGCAAGGTTGAAGCGGTGTTAGATTGGAAACCACCTAGGTAGTGGCGGAAATTCGAAGTTTTCTGGGTCTGGCCGGGTACTATCGAAGATTTGTGGAAGGATTCTCTTTAATCGCAGCGCCATTGACTAAGCTATTAAGAAAAGGAGTCCCATTTTTTTGGTCAGAGAAACAGCAAGAAAGTTTTGATAAGCTAAGGAAGATTCTGACAGAAGCTCCAGTTTTGGTACAGCCTGAGGCAGGGAAGTTGTTCACGGTTTATTGTGATGCGTCCCATACTGGTTTGGGATGTGTGTTGATGCAGGAAGGGAAGGTAGTGGCCTATGCATCCCGTCAGCTAAGACCGCATGAGGTTAACTATCCGACTCATGACTTGGAGTTAGCGGCAGTAGTCTTTGCTTTGAAAATATGGAGGCACTACTTGTATGGGGAAAAATCGATAGTCTATACGGATCACAAAAGTTTGAGGTATCTCTTGACTCAGAAGGACTTAAATTTGAGACAGCGCCGATGGGTTGAACTGTTGAAGGACTACGACTGTTCAATTGAGTACCATCCAGGCAAGGCTAACGTGGTGGCTGATGCGTTGAGCCGAAAGGTCGTGACAGACTTAAGGGCGATGTTTGCTCGTCTCAGTCTATACGACGATGGAAGTCTTTTGGCAGAGTTGCAAGTTAAGCCAACTTGGATCGAGGAGATTAAGGAAAAGCAATTAGGGGATGACAGTTTAAACGCACGGAGGTTGCAAGTTCAAGATGGCAGTTTGGAAGGGTATGGTTTGACTGGTGATGGTGTGTTATGTTTTCAAGGGCGGCCTTGCATGCCGAATGATGTGGGATTGAGGCAAAGAATTCTTCAGGATGCACATAGCAGCCCATACGCTGTGCATCCTGGAGGTAGCAAGATGTATGGAGATTTACGGAAGCAGTTCTGGTGGCCAGGGTTGAAGCATGAGGTAACCGAATTCGTGGGAAGGTGTCTCACGTGTCAGTGAGTAAAGGCTGAACATCAGTTGCCATCTGGGTTACTTCAACCAGTGAAGATTCCTCAGTGGAAATGGGAAAGGATTACTATGGACTTCGTCAGTGGGCTACCCCTCACGCCCAGCAAGAAGGACGCAGTTTGGGTGATTGTGGACCGTCTGACCAAGTCAGCTCACTTCATACCGGTAAGGGTGGATTACTCGCTTCAGAAGTTAGCTAAGTTGTATGTGGCGGAGATAGTGAGGTTGCACGGTGTGCCAGTGTCGATCATCTCAGACAGAGATCCCAGATTTACGTCGAGGTTTTGGAGAGCACTACATCAGGCTTTGGGTACACGCTTGGATTTCAATGCAGCATTCCATCCACAGTCTGACGGGCAGTCGGAAAGGGTTATTCAGATTTTAGAGGACATGTTAAGAGGCTGCGTTTTGGACTTCAGAGGTAGTTGGGAAGAGTTTTTGCCATTAGCTGAGTTCGCATACAATAACAGTTTTCAAGCAAGCATTAAGATGGCACCATATGAAGCGTTGTATGGTAGGAGGTGTCGCACACCTACTTGTTGGACAGAGTTGGGTGAGCGACGGGTGTTAGGACCGTAATTGGTTGCAGAAACTGAGGATAAGGTGAAAAAGATCCAAGCTCGGTTGAAGGAAGCCTCAGATAGGCAGAAGTCTTATGCCGATCTCAAGCGGAGGAATATAGAGTTTGCCGTGGGAGACGAAGTTTTTCTGAAGGTCTCGCCATGGAAGAAAGTGTTAAGATTTGGGAAAAAGGGCAAGTTAAGTCCAAGGTTCGTGGGACCGTTTAAGGTGTTGAGACGAGTGGGACCAGTAGCTTATCAGCTCGAGTTGCCAGCAGAACTGAGTCAGATTCACGATGTGTTCCATGTCTCCATGCTTAGACGCTATCGTTCTGATCCATCACACGTCTTGGCAGTTGAGGAAGTTGAGGTGAGTCCAGATTTGACGGTGGAAGAAGAACCTGTGCAGATCCTAGATCGGGACATAAAAGTCTTGCGTAGGAAGTCAGTTCCTTTAGTGAAGGTCCTATGGCAGAATCATGGCATGGAGGAAGCTACGTGGGAGCCCGAGGATGCGATGCGGCAGCAATACCCCTAACTCTTCTGATCCAGGTAATTTCGAGGACGAAATTATTTTAAGGGGGTGGAACTGTAACATCCTGCAACTGGGGTTGTTTGTATTTTATTTTATTTTTTTAGTGATTGCCTAAGGAACCTTATTTTTATTTTGGTGCGAACCTGGCCATAAGAAATAATTTGGTAGAGTGGTTGAGGCGCTAGGATGTTTAAATGGTGCAGCAAGTCAGGGGTTCGAGCCACTGAGTTCGTGCCTGGAAGTTTTAATTTTTGCGCTAAGTAGGGTGTTGAGCTAGGAAGGTTTAAGAATAAAATTTGTGAGCCTATAGCACAAAAGGCGCCTTGGCCGAGTGGCCAAGGGCGCTGCTTGAAGGCTGCGGCAACGAGGTCCGGAGTTCGAGTCTTGTTGGGCGCGCGAGCGTTTTAAATTTTTGTTTGGTGTTAAGGTGAAAGGGAGTGATTGAGTGAGTGTTTAAAAGTTTCTGGGACGGGTCAATGTCATGAAAGGAACATTGGCCGAGTGGTTGGGGTGTGGGGGTTTCTTCCTCACGTCTTGGGTTCGAAACCCCTGGGCAACAGATGGGTGTTTTGTTTTTGGCCTCTGGCATTAAATGTGTGAGGGAGCTAGCGAAGGAGTATGTAAAAGAAATTCTCGTCGAGACATGGCATGAAAGTCTCAGTAGCGAAAACGGTAGGGCACTTGGGCATGTTCCTTCAGGTCCCGTGTTCGAGCCCTAGGAGTCGCACTTAGGGCGTTTTAAGTTTTTACTTGTAGCGCGTAAGCTAAAGGCGCCAATGAAGTAAGGCTTAAAAGAATTTTGAGAGGGGTTTATGTCATGAAATTCCAAGTGGCCGAGTGGCTGGGGCGTGACATTGCTCCAGGTCTCGGGTTCAAAACCCAGGAGCAGCACGCGTTGTTCCTTTTTGTGTGCATTCTGGCGTGAAAGCTGGTGGCCTGCATGAGGCGCATGCACGCGTGGAAGCATGCTTGAGGGCTGCTATTTTCTTTGTGTTCTTTTTATTATTTTATGTTATTAGAAGTATGGGGTAAGTAGTATTTTGTTTTATGATGGGTTAATTTTCTTCCTTTTAATTTATTTGTTGAAAATAGAGAGCATATTATGGGAACATTAATTAAATATGTTGCACTCTATTTCAAATGGATGGGAAATAATGCTTATTTTGGGGGATTGAAATTAAGAAAAGATGGAAGTGTTGGCCGGCCTAGTAATTGGCAAAAAAGAGCACGCCGAATATGTAGCAATTCCTAAGGGCTTCAACTTTCGGTTTTGAGTCTTGCAAGAGTGTGCCCAAGTTTTGCTTCTCCTTTCTCTCCCTGTTTTCTTTTGAAGTAGACAACCATTCTATCTTTTCTACAAGGTCTAACCGAGTGTTCTTCCTTGTATTTGGTGCATGGCCGAATGAGGCTTTCCTTAGGAGCTTGCTTGGCCGATTTATGAGTAGAGCAAGGAGGGGCCGAATGCATGCTTTGTTCCCACATCGTTCTTAGCCGAAAGAAAGAGAGAAGGCAAGGCCCGAGTTTCGATTTTGGAAGAGGCTTTAGGGAATGTTTTCGGCTAGCTCATGACCCTTTCCCTCTTCTTTCATAATTGTTCAAACCGAAACTCTTTTCTTCTCCTATGCTACTTTCGGTTTTAACTTGAAGCAAACCATTTTTGTTAAGCCGAAACTTCCTTACTTTTCCTCTTAATTGTCACTTTGGCCAGATTTGTTTCCTTGCCATTTAGAACCTGGGCCGAACCCCCTTTAAGGAGGGTGTTATCGGTTCTAAAAGGGGTGGTAAGTACTCCTTTTCTTTTGACATACGGTTTCTTACTTTTAATTTGTGTGCCAAAAGCTCGAGAACGGGCCTTGTAAGGTGGCCAAATTTGTTATGGGTCTAAACAGTGTATCTTTTATTGTAGCAAACGACGAGGTGCTTTGAGGGAGCCTTTCATGGTTTCAAGTCTGCAAGAAGAGCCTACATGGTGTTCGGCCATAGGCCACTTCTTCATAAGCATTGTTCATAGCCGAATTTAGCAAGTGACAACCTCGGATTTTCGGTAAGAATAATAATATGGTTAAGCCTATTCGGCCAAGGGCCATTTTGATACCTCAGTGTAACCAAATTAGCACTATGGTCTTAGGGGCAAATCGGCTAAGGAAATCAGAGGTGTCGGGATTTCAAATCACGTTGGTTCGTGCTAATCAAGGTGCAATACGGGATACGATTTGAGACTTTTTCGATATCGGACAAATTCGCGTTTCCTCTCTAGATCTCCGATTAAATAGGTGTGTAAGCTCTTACACACTTTATTAGTATAAATTGTTATTTAATGATATTTATAACCTCTCATGTGGTAACTTTGCCTAGTGGGCATAAGCTTGGTTTTCGGGTAAGTCCCCTATTACTCGATCTATGATATATGTTGTGTATGCCATCATATGCTGTTAAATGCTATGCTATATACCAATGCGTGATATATGGGATCATGATACTTGTTATGTAAGCATGATGATGGTGGGGATTGATGAGAGGGAGTAATAATCGTGTCGACGGACACCAGTGGTTTGGTACCACATTTCGTGACTACGGTCACCAGAGGTTTGGCACCTCCAGAGGTTTGGCACCTCATAGCGTCTCATCCCTGTGGATTAATTCCACCGTGGGTTGGCCCCACATTTGAGATACGGGATCGACGCCAGTGATTTGGTATCACACGATGGGTTGGCCCCATCATTTGATTGTGACTTCGGGTCACCAGTGGTTTGGCACCACTAGTGGTTTGGCACCACACGTATTGACGGATATCGTGACTTTAAGTCACCAGTGGTTTGGCACCACCAGTGGTTTGGTACCACACGGGGTAGAAAAAGGAGCATGGATGGCTAGGTTGGGTTGCATAATTGCATGTCATACTAATATCTTGTGTATGAGCGGTATTTCCGGGTTGGGGATTTACACACTGAGTCTTGGTGACTCACCCCTTCCCATATCTTCTTGCAGGTGAGTAGATCGCGGAGACGGAGTCGGGGAGAACTCGAGGCGGCCATGTTTGTTTTGTGGACTTGAAATTTTATTTTGCCCCGCTTTAAGTTTATTATTCACTAAAATTCAATTGGGTTGTAATATGGCCGCTTATTATTTTAGATGTTTAGGTAGTTGTTTTTACTTTATTATATGACTGATGAACTTATGAACTGTTAAGCAAATCGGTTAAAAGTGACGGTTTCAAAATAAGTTCTCGTATGTGTTTTCAAAAATGTTGCCATCGGGTAACGAAATTTTCTAAGTTATCGATAACTCTAATGTTTTAAAAATTCAATGATCATATGGTTTCAAAGGAAAAAGGAAAAATTTTCAACTCAATCGTATTTATCAAACCAACCCATCTGAGTTTCAGCAAACACCATTTTATTACCCCAACAAATTGAAAATTTCCATTGACCCTTTCAAAACGTTTTTACTCCGTGACATACCAGATCCGGTCAAGGCTTGTGGGCCGGGTTTGGGGTGTTACAATAATGAATGTGATTATGGAGTGAATTTAGTGCATGCTATATCATGCAAAAATTTGGTATGTTTTGATGTGCTCATGAATGGCCAAAAGAAATGGTCAATTTTGGTTAAATTCATGGTTGATTTGGGAAATTGATATGATGAGAAATGGTATGAATTGAAATGGATTAATATGATGTATGAATCACATGTTTTTTATGTGAAGTTGGTACTTTGAATTGGTATGTTTGAGTTGGATTTGTATATGGAAATGAATGATGTTATTACGGGTCAACTTGTGCATGATTTGGTATGTTTTTGGCTGCCTTTGGGACATGAATTGATGCTTGTAGGTATGACCCAATTTTGGGTGGCAAATTAACCTTGAAAATGGCCTATATTTAGCCACACGGTTGACTACACGGGCGTGCGTCTCGACTGTGTCTCTCAAGGTTGCAATTCGAAGCAAGTCAGGATTTCACACGGGCTGGACACACAGGCGTGTGACTGCCCGTGTGAGCAAGTCCGTAGCCTCCCTAATTTTCACACGACCTGGCACACGGGCGTGTCTTGTGGCCGTGCAGACAAGTCAATAAGTATGCTCTGTTTTGCCACGGCCTGGACACACGAGTGTGTCCATGCCGTGTGAGGCACACGGCCTACCCACACGGGCATGTGACCTCTGCAACTTTGAAAAAAAGTTTAAGTTTCGAAAAAAAATTTTATGTGCTTGGTTTAGTCCCGACCTCTTCCTAATACATGTTTAAGGTCTCGTAGACCTTCTAAATGGACTCTATGTGTATGTTTCGCTATGGAATGTTTGTGAAATCTTTATGATATGATCTGATATATCCGGTAATGCCTCTTAACCTTAGTCCGACGACGGATTCGAGTTAGGGGTGTTACAACCAGTAACGTATACTTGCCACCAATATCAATAATACAGATAAATTGTTAGTATAACTGTAGACGAAATGCCAATAGTGTGGACAAGACACCAATAATGCAGGTTATACGCTGCCAGTAGGTTGTGAATACAATATGTAGTTGCAGATAAAAGCTGCCAATAAAGTGCAAGCATTGCTGCCAATGTTGCAAATAAATTGCCCAATCTCCTCGATACTCTAGTGCAGTTCACAGAAAACAAGATTGCGGACTTTAAAGTCATTGGTACTCCATGGAACTCCTCCGCCACCACAAAATCGAACCCAATGAAAATACAAAATGTCATATTAGCAGTGCAACAAATCATACTTATCAATAACAGTTCAGAAAAATGGCATCCTTATCCTGCTTTTCGGTAAACAATATCAGGGTATGCCTTGCATATTTTTTATTAACAGAATTAGTGGCATGTGTACATGCCTTCAATACAATCAGTGTTGACATGGTATGTAACATAAATACATATATAGCACAATATCAATCATGGCAAATTATATGCACATCATATAATGTCACAACATTTAGCATGCTATACATGCGTCCAATGATTAATATCCATCACTTAGTAAGCAACATGGAATAAGTCACCTCATACATACAATCAACCAATTCAATGGCACATACTCATACAATACATTCATCTCATACCCAACCACTCAACCCAAATAGGGCCTCTAACAACCGGCTTTACCATTTAAGTACGTTGTAAAAGCCCATTTTTAGTGAAATGGGAACAGTGGTTTCGGGACCATAAATTTGATATGGAAATATTTATTTTATTATTATTTTATTGTCTATAGCACGTTAGTAGTGTTGTATTAAAATTTCGTTAAAACATTTTACCGTTTGCATGCTTAATTTGGTAAAAAAGACTAAATCGAAAAATGTGCAAAAGTATAGTTCTAATAGCTAAAAGTGTTAAATAGCTATAAAATTAAAAAGTAAGATGACTAAAATGGTAAATAGACCATCATTAAAGATAGTGGACTTTTATGGACATTTTATATCTATTTTAAATGATTAATTAGTAAGGTTAAACTTGTAATTTAATAAATAACTTAAAATAAAATATAGGAAAAGATGGTATCATCTTCTAGTTTTGTTCTCCCACCGAATTATTGAAAGAAAAATAGCACTTTTGGTGCTTGGAAGGTTCGGCTAGGTTACCTTGTGCATGTAAGTTTGTTTTCGTCCTGTTTTTAATTATTTCTATGTTTTTGAAGTCGTTGTAGCTTAATCTAGCTAGCCCAAGGGCTAATTTGTAAAATTGTTAAAAGATTTAAGGTTTGCCATGAAGGAATTTATGTTGTTTATGAAGTTTGATGGTAGAAAATGAATCCTTGTTGTTGGAAAAATAACTTTTGTTAAGTGATTTTTGATGATGTGAAATACTCATGGTGTAACTTGTGAAATAATGAAATGTGTGGGTTGCTAGGAGCTTGTATGAAATTTTACTTGGCTTGGGTAGGGATGAAATTGCATGAATTTCATTTTACGAGCTTAAGGGCTAAATTGTAAAGAAATTAAAATATTTAGGGCAAAAGTGTAATTTTACAGAAAAATGTGAATTTGGATTGAATTGAATAGAATAATTACTAAATTGGTTGAATTTATTTAATTAGATCAAGATAAACCTCAACCGGATTTAAATCAAGGGAAGGAGAAAGTCGTGGATTAGCCAATCGTACTCCTTCGCGATAGTGTCGATGTAAGTTCATAATAATTAAATTATATCATTTGATTTACTTATGTATTTTTAATTTTATAATCAAGTAGTTAATTATTATATAATTATACCCCTGATCGCACTTATGTGCCCCTGTTGTACTTCGGTACCCTTGATCGCACTTACGTTCCCCTGTTGTACTTCGGTACCCCTAATTGCACTTAGGTGCCCTTGTTGTACTTCGATACCCCTGATCACACTTACGTGCCCCTATTGTACTTCGGAACCCCTGATCGCACTTACGTGCCCCTGTTGTAATTTGGTTCCCCTAATCGCACTTACGTGCCCCTGTTGTACTTCGGTATCCCTGATCGCACCTTTGTGCCATGGTTACATTTCGGTAACATTAATTAAATAAAATAAAAGTTCATGCATTTAATGTTAATTTAATTAAATCGCTATGTACTTACTAAGCTTTGTAAGCTTATACGTGTTTGTGTATCGTTTTGTAGATTGCTTTTGCTGACTAGGGATAGATCGAAACTTCGGCTCACACTATCTATCATCGTTAGTAGTTTTTGAACTCTTTTGGGATTGTGGCATGTATATGTGGCTATAAGTATATATGTAGATGTGTCTAGTTCATTTTGGTATAAAAATGAATTACTAAGTTGTGTGTTGGACACTTTGTTCTCTAGTTTGTACATATGTATCTTTTGACTTGATAAATTGGTATGGATGCAATCACTTATGAATGGTTTAATGTTGATGAATTTAAGTTGTTATGCTAGAATTTGTAGTTGGTTAGGTGTTTGAATAAATAAAGATGAAAGACTAGTTTGAATATGCATGTTATAAAGGTTATGTGATATGTTTTAAATGTGGATTTGGTATCTTTATTTTGAATGGCATATAAGTCTATTGGTGATAGTAGTGGAATGATACAAATGGTACCTTTTTGGTGTTTGGTTATTAGGAAATTTAAATGGCATATGTTGAAGTAAATTTAGTTTAAAAGTTAGTGAATATTATTTGGCCAAATTGAATACATGGTTACATGTTTATATGTTGACATATGAGGTGCCTATGGACATATTGGTTGTATGTTAATATACCATATGTATATAGCTTGATTTTTCATGATTCTGGTGCCTTATTATAGCTTGTATATATGTGAAATTTTGGGTGTAGGTACATGCCAAAATGGGTGAGAAATATGGCTTGTAAAATAGCCTATTTTCATCCACACGGGCAGAGACACGGGCGTGTGTCTCAGCCATGTGTCCCTTGTAGTTTTCAAAGGGTTCAAGTCAGGCTGTTACATGGCCTAGCACATGGGCGTGTGAGGTTACTTAGAAGGGTACACGGCCTAGTACACGGGCGTGTGGCTTGGTTGTGTAACCCAAGTTAGTGAGTTACACGGGCATGAGCATGAGCTGGGACATGGTCGTGTGTCCCTATTTTGAATGCCCACACGGCCGTGTGACCCCTACAGCGTAGATGATTTTAACTATTTTCTGAATAATTCTCTAAGTTTCTGATTTAGTCCCGACTTGTTTCTAACGTATTTTTAGGGCCTCGAGGGCTAGTATAAGGGACAATACGTATGAATTGGATTGGTTTTAGCATTATATGAGCCTAAATCCAAAATAAAAAATTAACACGTTAACTTATCATTAAAATCCAACCTTGAAACACACTAAAGGGTTTGACCAAGGCAGTGCCACATCACCAAATTTTCAGATTCGAAACGATAAGTGAACTTACACTATTTTGACCTGAAACGAGAGTGCAGATAAGATTTGACTTCACTGCTGAAACTGGGCGTTAAAATCAGAATCTAGTATTAGAATAATCTTTAAAATCAGTATCTAATTATTAATAAAAGGTCCTAGAGCATTCACTCAACTAGAAAATTTAGAAAAACAAATGCGGCACAACATGTAACACCCATTACCCGTATCTGACGCTGAAATAGTGTACGAGGCATTACCGGAACACATACACTTGTAAACATATTAAACCGAGTCATAAAATTTCATCCAAATTAAAAATTTTCAACTTTTTATCTTTGAGTCCCTAAATAGGGCCTAGGAGGCCCAAAACATGCTTTGGGAGCGATTCGGGACTAAACCTAGAACTTTTAAAACTATTGGAATATTTAGAAAATTTCCTTGTTTTGGAGAGTCACAGGCCCATGTGGGCAAGCCGTGTGCTTACACCCGTCCGTGTGGCCCAGGACACGCCCGTGTCCTCCACCCGTGTAACTCTCTGTTTATGATGTCATCATTCGTTTTGGATCACACGACCAAACTCACACACCCGTGTGCTAGACCATGTCCTCCACACGGCTAAGACACCCGGTCGTGTCTCTACCAGTGTGGTCAAGAAGTTGGCTATTTTCCAAGCCAGTTTCTACTTTATCATGCCCATACTTGATTATAACTTGAATGACACATTTCATGACATACTAAAGCTACCAAAACATCCACCACACACACGTAACAAGTCATAGCATACAATTTACTCAACCATGGAATGCATCATCATGAGTTTATAGCATAACCAATTTATTGGCCACATTAAATGGCCTTATACAACAATGAATTCCGAACATCATTGGTCATTATTCTAGGACAACTCATAGTAACATATACACATGACCAAGTTCCCTATACATGCCATAACTTTAAGTATAAAATCATCGATACCTAAATTGTAAGCTTGATAGTGTGATAGGTTCTCCGGTGACTTTTAACCCGAACTAACCTGAGAATATTACAAACACGGAAAACAATGGAGTAAGCTATAAAGCTTAGTAACTACGTATGTAAAAAATAAACATTGATTACCATCATTATTGCATAAAATTTCACAATTCATTTATGTTCATCTTGAGTTGTTTACTTGATTTACAAACAGTAAATTATTTTTATCCGGAGCTATGGAACTCCAAATTAAGATCTTCTAATTTTCTCTAAAACTAAACTCACATATCTTCTAACCATAAAATTTCCAAAAATTTTTGTTTAACCAATCAGTACAATTTATTCTTTAAAGTCTCCCCTGTTTCGCTATCCAGTAGTTCCTACCCCTCATAACTAAAAATTAACTATCTCATTGTACAGAAATAAAATGAGATTTCTGATTGTTTTTATTGAAAATAGACTCATTAAAAAATTCAAAAATATAAATTTTATCCAATGATTATTTTTGTACAATTTTAAATGAATTTACAAAGTCAGAACAAGGGATTCCAAAATCATTCTGACCCTGTCTCACTAAAATCCAAATATCTCAGAATGTGAAATTCTTTTACTTAAACCGTTTCTTTTATATATAAATAGACTCAATAATCTTTAATTTCATCTCTTATTCAACCTCTAATTCGATTTTCACCATTTTTGGTGATTTTTCAAAATGATACAATTGCTGCTGTCCAAACTGTTTTATTGCTAATCTTACTCTATCATGTTTTCTTTGTATTAATTCTCATTTACACACATATAACACTAAAGTATATCTATAGTTAGCCATGCCAATAGCTAGTCATCATCAAATATTTACAAGTCTTCATTGTAACACTTACTCCATATCAACCTTACCAAATTTCGATCGCATATCGACCATATTGCTCATGAATATATATACACATGTACCTGCACTTGTTCATCACATAATCACATTCAATTACACTTAGTCATTTTCCAGTTGAACACATCAGAATATTAACGGATACTCGGAACGCTTGCACATACGTGCCACATATATGTAGCCGAAGTTACCTCTTATCCCATTTCACATATATGCTCGTTCTCGAGCTATTAACATTTACATTCTCGGGTCTGCTCACACAAGCTATCGGTCATACGTAACTACTCAGTGCTGCTCACACAAGCTGTCAGGTATCTGCAACACATGCCGGATTACCCAGCCACTGGTAGAACTTATAAGACTAGCACCCGAATCACTTAACATTCACGGGTCTGCTCACACAAGCTGTCGGTCAGACATAGCTACACAATGCTGCTCACACAAGCTGTTAGGTATCCGCAACATATGCAGGACTACCTAGCCACTGGTAGACATACAAGACCAGCACCTGGACATCACATAATCACATAACACACATAGGCTCGCTCTCGAGCTATTCACATTTACATTCTCAAGTCTGCTCACACAAGCTGTCGGTCATACGTAACTACTCAGTGCTACTCACGCAAGCTGTTAAGTATCCGCAATATACCGGAATACCCAGCCATAGGTAGGACGTACTAGACCAGCACCCGGATTCACGTAGTCACAATTTCACATAGTTTTCATATTGTCACACTATGCCATGGTTCGTCCATGGTCTTTTCCGTCAAACTATCATTTAGCACTAAACAGAATAGTTCAACCCTACGTTTACTTGTTCGAACATTAGTTTCCAATATTGAACAAATAATACGATTAATTTCATAAATCATTTGTCAATTTAACAAATAATCATTAATGTTTACCATACGAACTTACCTCAACTTAAGATGGCGAAAGAGATCGAGTTGTCCAATATTCGTCTTTCCCCCGTTCTAAGTCCGAAACTCGTTTTTTATCTAAAATATCACATTTGACTTATTAAGTTATTATACTATTCAATTCAGTCCAAAAATCATATTATGGACAAATTACATTTTTCCCCTAGACATTGTCATATTTACACTTTTGCCCTTAGGCTCGTAATATGATTTTCATTCAAATTCTTTGTACTTTAAGCCTAGCCGAACCATTTTCATAACTATAAAAGCCCAAAATTTCCATTAAAACAAACTTTTACGACATATTTTTATAACTTTTACAAATTAGTCCTTTTAGGCATTTTCACCGAAAATCACTTAGTAAAAGTCATTTCTCTAACCATAAACATACATTTTCTACCATTAAACATTAAAATACACACATATTCATCATGGGTCAAAACCCTAGACTTTAACCATATCTCAAATTAGTGGTAGAAATAGATAGATATTGTTACGCAGATTTCAAAAACGTAAAAATCATTAAAAACGGGGCTAGAACGGACTTACAATCGAGCTTGGAAGCTTGAAAAACCCTATACATGGTTTGTCCATGCAAGTTTCGGCCAAGGGGTTGAAGATGGACAAAAATTGGCTTTTAATTTTGTTTTTAATTCATTTTAATAACTAAATGACCAAAATGCCCTTAATGAAAAACTTTGGAAACATGCCTAACCATGTCCAATTTTGTCCATCAACTTAAAAAATGGTCTAACTACCATATAAGGACCTCCAATTTAAAATTTCATAACAATTGGACACCTCTAGCATGTAGAACTCAACTTTTGCACTTTTTACAATTTAGTCCTTTTGACTAAATTGAGTGCCCAAATGTCAAAATTTTTGAACGAAATTTTCACAAAATTGTTTCATAAAATCATAGACCATAAAAATTAATAAAAATAAATTTTCTTATGTCGAATTTGTGGTCCCGAAACCACTGTTCCTACTAGGCCCAAAATCAAGCTGTTACAACTCTCCCCCTTTAGGGGTTTTCGTCCCCGAAAATCTTACCCAAGAAGCTTTTTCCAATTCTCACGAAACACTTTCACTAATTTCTCAGAATCACAAATCGATTTAGCTTCATATATCTCTTTCCAATAACCTTTGAAATTTAGCACACAGTGCCGGAGCATATTGTCAAAGACTTAAATTATTCTCTCAGGAACACATATACTCAGTTGATCTGTCAAATAAGAACTCGTTACCTATTGAAACATTCATGCGAATTTCATCAAACGATCAACATTCTAGCAACATCATCCATTTCAGGGATGAAGGTAATCCCGATATGAAATCTATAGTGATTCTATCTGAAGTACACCAGTATTATCACTAACTACAATAGTCCTGAGTGCTCTTGATGTTAGGCTTACTTGCTAACAAATAGACATTTGAACATCAATTTAAAAATATCGTGGTACATACTCAATCACTAGAACATCTACTACATATCACTGCTCACCTTACTGCCCTTGAATAAATAGACGTGCTACTTCTGAGCCTCGTACGAAAACTTCTGCATAAGTTCTGGATTCATTTGTACACAAATTTCATTTACTAACACATTCTTGAATGTCTCTAACCCGTAAAGAAAAAAAACATTGCTTTAACTTTCAATATAGCTAAAATTAGATCCTCATTAATTAAGGTTAACCGTATAACCCATTCACAACATAAACAAAGATTCTTCCATTCAACATATGTAATTATATCGGCTTTTCTAGAAATAAATTAATAACTACTAGCGATTTTCCAATAGGTAGGGTCTTTAACCTATCTTAACTTCAGATCTTTCTATAACATTTGTTACTTTAATCCTTGAAATCAGAGAACATGTGACACCTTTTGTCAAATAAACAATATCGCCAAATTCTCAATATGAACATAAAAGTGACTGTCTCTAAATCACTGGTCGAACTGTTCTCTTTTAATGTGGTATTAACTGTATAAAAATATGAACCATCACTTTACATTTTAGTACTATTTATACCCAGGTCATGCAATAATACTTAACTGAAAAACATAAACTTTTTTCTCAACTCAGGCTAAATCAGAATTGGTGATTCTGTTAATCATGTTTCAACTGTTTCTAACTTTACTAATAAGTAATACCACTAATTAGGCTTCTCAAGCGCGATGGCCCCCTCCATTACACCACTTGATTAACATTAATATTTTCTAATTTTCACATTTACCAATGTCAACTCAATTACAACTAGGAAGGATGGTGCATATCCAAACCGTCTTCCATTACTAATCATCACAATGTTGAACTTTGATAAAGCCATAACCATCAGATATTTTTAAAATCAAAATGCCAAAATAAAGTCACTATTTCAACTGTATAGATAAATAATATTCCAACTATAAAACTATACCAAAATTTAAGAACACAACTCCTGCCAAATGATAAATACCTCAACGAGGTCTCAGAGTAATTTCGAAGGAATCATCACTCTTCCACACTACAATCAATTGTAACAGAAGCAACACAATCTTCTTGTACACTAAACAGGACAATGACCAGTAGGACCCAGATACCATCATCACACAATGTCTGTCATTATCTTTTCTTTAATAAAAGAAATGAAATACAAATGAAAGATAGGAAAAATACCGAACATAATCCAAACAGGTCAACAAGGCCTTCGCCTACATGTATCTTTAGCTATCATACCCCTTTGAGATAAAAGTTTTACTTGAAAATAAATAACCTCATATACCTCTGAGATTTATCAAACACATAATATACCCAGAAGAAACTAAGGTAGGTTACTCAACTATAATCACTGCACTTAGCTATCGATACAATTCGAACATTATCTCACTGTCTAATTCTGTCATCATTAGGTTTATATTATTCCATCCACTATCATAAACCAACTCAAAAAAACTTCCAATTAGTACATTCTTTAGGTATCATACATGTATGTTTTGTTTCATCAAAGTTGACTTCCTTAACCTTAGCCTTGCGTAATTCAAATGATCTTCAAAATGATTGAATATCTCTTTTAGTTCTATCCTTACTTATCGACTCATTCTTTTATCTGGCCACTATAATAGTTGATTCACTACTAAATTCTTTAGTCTCTCACTTGTGAGTTCATTCAACATAAATCTCATAAAATTTCATCATAACACACCAGTTGTTTTAGGCAATTTAACACACATATTCATGTTACACAAATTTTTCGATTATCTTATTCGAATAGACGCGTTTATATATACATTCCATAAATTTTGAAAAATTTTCTTATCGCATTCACCTAATCACACAAGTTAGGCACATTACATCATGTGAATGCCAAACAAACATGAATGCTTGTCATAATATAAACCTTCATTTAGTTTCACTTTCCCATAATGGTTTCAAACATTAATTATCAAACTTTAAGTATCCATTTACAACATGTAATTCACTATCACATCCTAGCATACACAATATTTCTTTAATAAAATCATTCATTCAAGCTCAATTTCATGTTCACTACAAATTTATCTTTTAAATCCTCGTACACTTTCATTTACTACACTTGGTCAAATTAGAGAACGTCTTACGAAATTGGGTACACTACAGCAAAATAGACTATTAGCGGCGTTTTTAGTGGCGTTTTGAATAAAAATGCCGCAAAATTTAGACTTCAGCGGTGCTAACAAGAAAGCGCCGCAAAAGATTGAGATATAACGGCGTTTGCTAAAGGTAAGCAATAGCGGCACTTACGCCAAAAACGCCGCAAAAAAAATTAATTTCCAAAACAAAACGACGTAGTTTTAATTACAATATAAAAATTGTAAAAAAAATTGCGTAAAAACGCCGCTAAAGATAAAGTAAGCAATAGCGGCGTTTGGAAGTAAAACGCCGCAAAGTATTTTTTTTTCCAAAACAAAACGTCCTCGTTTTAATTGTAGTATAAAAATTGTAAAAAGTTAGTGGCTTTTTTATTAAAAACACCGCCAAAGATAAGTTATAGCGGCCGCAAAATATTTTTTTATTTAAAAACAAAACGTCCTCGTTTTAATTATAGTATAAAAATTTAAAAAAATAGTGGCATTTTTATCAAAAACGCCGCTAAAGATGAAGTTATAGCGGCGTTTAATTCAAAAACGCCGCTAAAATATTTTTTTATTTCAAAACAAAACGTCCTCGTTTTAATTACAGTATAAAAATTGTAAAAAATTAGTGGCGTTTTTAGTAAAAACGCCGTAAAAGATGAACTTATAGAGGCGTTTTATTCAAAAACACCGATAAAAGTCAAGCAATAGCGGCGTTTTACTTAAAAAGGCCGCAAAAAATAATTTTTTTTCAACATGAAACGACGTCGTTTTCTTGTCAATATAAAAAATGTAAAAATTTGGTGGCGTTTTTGATAAAAACGCCACTGAAAATGAAACAATTGTGGCGTTTTTTTTTTAAAAAACGCCGCTAAAGGTAAGCATTAGCGGCATTTTTTTCAAAAACGCCACTAAAGGTTACTTTTATTAAAACCTTATTTCAAAACAAAAAAGCATTGTTTTGATCTCTGTATAATAATTCAATTTTAATTTACGTTTAATGTTTAAGATTTTTTGCCCTAGTGTTAAGGGTTTAGCGTTTACGATCTAGGGTGTAAGGTATAGGTCGTAGGGTTTAGGGTTTAATGTTTATAGTTTAGAGTATTAATGGTTTGGAGTTTATGGTTTAAGGTTTAGTGTTTATAGGTTTATAATGGTTTATGGTTTAAGGTTTCAGTGTTTATGGTGGTGTAGTGTTTAAAGTTCGGTGTTATGTGTTTAGGCTTTTAGGTTTTAGGGGTTTAGAGTGTAGGGGGTAAGGTAGGTTGTAAGGTTTATGGGCTTTAGGGATTAGGGTTTAGTGTTTAGTTTTTAGGGTATCAGATTGTAGGGTTTTACAGTTTAAAGTATCAGGTTTATGATGGGTTACAGCTTAGATTTTAGGGTTATGTGTTTAGGGCTAAGGGTTTAGGGTTTAGGGTTTAGGGTTTAAAGTTTAGGGTTTTAGGGGTTTTGGGGCCAACTTAGGGTCTGAATTTAAACTATTCGATCTATTATTTAGGTAATTTCTTTGTATTAATTAAATAAAATTTATTTGTAATTTAATTTTTAAAAAATTCAAAAAAATTAATGACATGTATAAAAAACTTAGAACTACTAACATTAAAAAATATATGTTAAAAATGAAAAAGTTAAAATACTATTATTTAAAATACTTTTAAAGTTTTTTTGGGTATATGACTTATTGTTTTTAAAATTATATATTAAATAATTTATTATATAATGGTAAAAGAGATACTTTATGTATAAAAAATTTAAAAAATTTGTAAAAAAGTGAAGTATTGTAAGAAAATATTGTAATTAAAATCTGCAAAAACTAATTTTAGGTTAAAGTTTTAGTGGCGCTAGGGTAAAAGCGTCGCTATAAGTAAGCAAGTGGCGCTATGTAAAAAACGCCGCAAAGTTTAAAACTTTTTTAGCAAAACGGCGTCGTTTCTTTGTGTTGGGTTTTAGTCAGCTTTATTCCCGAAATCCCTAAGTCTGCACCTATTTTCCCAATCCCTAATTTCCCAAACAATCAGAATCCTGAAATCTGCCCTCGATTGTCCATTCTGCCGCATCGCGTCTGCCTTCATCTGCCTTGTCGCCAGTCGCCGTCTCCATCGACCAACGGGTAAGTCTTTTATACTGTTATTTTTGAGACTAAACAACCTCTTGAGCTCAAACATTGTCAAGTTCTTTTATTTCGAGCTTGATTAAATTTTGGGGTTTAAACTTAATTGCAAGGAAAGATGAATCTTAATTGTTTTCCTTTGGCCAAAGCTCACTTAAAGTTCTTCATCATTTTGTTGTGAAATGTCAAGACGATAACCAAATGTGTTACAAGTTTTAGCAATTCATATGCTGTCCTTTTTCCTTCTTTGAATTATGAAATTTTTTGAAATTTAGTTTCTATTGTAGGTGCCTTTTTTTTTTCCTGGTTTTATTAAATTTCTATGTATTCTAAAGATTTGTGAATCGAACCTGAGGCCACTGTATTTGGTTGCCCTTCTACAAGAATTAGGAGAAGAGAAGTGTATTGTTTTCACCAAAACAATTCTGGTTGGTTTTATTTCCTTTATGTTTGATATACTTGTGGTATCAAGCAGAAGTATAGTAGTTTAGTCTTGGTTTGCTTTATGTCTTTTATGCTTCCGATTTCTGGTTGTATATTTGCTTTAGTTTTTATTGTCATTTTTGGTGGTTCTTCTGTCTGTATGCTTCTGTCCTCTACTGTGATGGAAAAGCATGGTTGAAAAACCTGACTTTAGAGCGGTTGGTCACAACAGTTCAACCGGGAACCAATCACTTGTCTGGTTCTGTGCCATTTAAGGAACTGAGGGTTCCTTGAACCAGCTTTAAACTGGTTCAATCTGTAAAAAACAGGAAATTTTTAGTTGATCTTTTATAATTTATTTCAAAAATCTTTTTTGTGAGTTATGGAATTTAAACCGATAGCCTCATAGAATTATATTAAAGACCTTAGGGTAACTAAATGCATATTTTTTTTGTTTATTATAAACAATGTTTGATATTTTTAATATTAAATCTAATGTTTAAATGTTAAATAAAAAAAGGTGAATTGCCTGGTTTAGGTGCTTGAACCCTAAATTGGAGCTCTGCTGGTTTGACCTCCTATTTGTTCTTTGTTTTTTTTAAACAAACCTTGCGGAAATGTGTCTTTCAACTGCTCATCTTTGGTATACTAATTTCAAACGGAAAATGACTTGTTTATAAAAGCCTGCATCATGATTTTTCTCTATACAAATTTCAAAGGAAGAGGCTAAACAGTAAGTTGTTGGCAAGGGTAGGAGTGTAATATGTATATGAACATGTCTTTGGGATTTTCTCGTTATCTTTATATATTACCTTCCATGTTTCTCATAAAATTCTGTATCTGTATATAGGAATAGGTAGTATGAAATTGGATAATTTTCTTTATGTTTCAGTTTTCTTTGGATTGGTTGTTGGATTTCTTATATTTATTTCTTTCCTTTGTTTTGATTGTGGCTTAAACAGAATCAAGCTGAAAAGCCGGAGCATGAAAAAGGTGTTGTTAAGGCTGTTGAAGATTTATATGATGTTGTACGACATGATGTCCTTGCCATCTATTTGAGGTCAGTCAAATATCTTAGTCTGCACTTAGGTGTGGGATTTTAATATGCTATGAAGCATGGACATGGCTTCCTTCTCCTCATATCAGAAAAAAGAATAAAGTTATCAAATAAGTTTAAAATTTGAGGGCTTGTTGCATATATATTCATTCAAAATCAATAAGAGCACATAATATATATGCACACATATATATATATATATATATATAGTATATATTATATTATAGTTTTCATAACCCAGCTGTGTTTTTTTAAATTGGCGTGCCACATCTTTGTACCTGTTTCTGTGTATGTGCTTCCGAGATTTTATGTGCTTTCTACTAACATGTAACTTCTGCTGCACATTCCAGGGAACACTCTGATCAGTGGCAGAGCATACTAAAAGCTAGGACTGAAGGTCGATTATTTGCAAAGTTGAATTGGCCTAGAGATCCCGAGTTGGTATGTTAGGGTTAAGATCACTCTTTTTTTTGGTTGCTTTGCTTCTGGTGACATTATGACAGTTCTGTTAATATGCAGAAAGCACAAGTCAAAAGATTGTATTCTCTATCCAAATACAATTATAAAAACATAGACGAATACACTGATTTAAAAACTCCTTATAAAAAAAATTTAAAATATCAATTGCCACCTTAGAGAAGAATGTACCTATATGAGCATTTAGTGATAAAAAAATCAATTAGATTTTTTCAGTAACGAAAATAATTGTTGACTAATTTGACTGTTAATAGATGTTGATGTAGTTAACATAAATAATGATAAACTAACACATGACACCACCAAAATAAATATATTGACATGGCATGCCCTATTAACATATATTTATAAAAAAAAAAGTTAAAATCCTTAAAAGATTATTTTTTTTAAAAAAAAAAAACTACATAGAAAATGAATCTAGACATGGATCGTCTAAGTTTGGACTCAAGGATTTGTATGTAAAGTTTCTTCTATATATGATTCAGAATATTATAAATATAAATTAGAAATTGTAAATATATAAAAATAAAAAAAAAGTAAAATAGTTAGTAATTAATGTAATACCTCTAAGTGTAATTAATACCTCTAAGTGATAATTTAAATAATTATCCAACCCATGAACACTTCTAACACACCCTTACTTTGCATGTAAAATGTAAAATTCTTAAATAATTTACATGTATTAAAATATAAAACGATCATAACTTACATAATTTACATAATACATGTATAGATAAACAACTTACCCGTGTAATTTACTGTCAACTTTAGACTTCAACAACTAGAAAATGGACAAAACTTGGATGAATTTGTCAAGGGTAATCAACGGCTATCTATATGGAGTAGAAACTTTTCTCAATTTTTCATTTCAAAATGCAAGCCAAGAGAATATGATTCTTTGCCCGTGTAAGAAGTGTTGCAATATCAATTGGCATTATCGTAAAGTTGTCTACGAACATCTAGCTATTGATGGCTTTGTTCGGGGGTATAAAAAATGGATTTTCCATGGAGAGTGTACATCTAGTAGAGCCTCTTCATCGATGAATCTAGGTTATCCTCATAGTGATTACAATCAGAATGTTAGAGAAGATGACATGGATGGCATGTTGCGGGATGCATTTAATATGCGTGGTGATAGTTTGCAATCATTTCCACATGACTTGGGTGCAACCGATAATTACAATTTTGGTGGAAATACTTTCACCGAAAGGGGAAGAAGTGTACCTGATGATCAGCCAAATGAAGAAGCGGCGAAGTTCTACTCGTTACTTGGTGAAATGAACGAAGAACTGTATGAGGGATCTAAATTTTCAAAACTGTCTTTCTGTATTCGTCTTTTTCACTTAAAATGTTTGGGAGGGTGGACCGGAAACTCTTTGACAATGTTGTTAGAGTTTTTGAGAGAAATGTTCCCGTTTGCGAAAATCCCTCAATCTTCCAAAGACATGAAGAAACTGATCAAAGATTTGGGCCTTGGCTACAACAAAATTCATAGTTGCCCAAATGACTGCATGTTGTATTGGGGCGACCGTAAAAACCAACAGTGCTGTCATGTATGCTGTTAATCCCGTTGGATGAATGGAAATACAGAGGATGGTAACAAGGATGAAAACGATACACAGTCAAGGAAACAGCCAGTTAAGATTTTGCGGTATTTTCCGCTAATACCAAGGCTTCAAAGGCTTTTCATGTCGTCGAAGACAGTCGATTCAATGACGTGGCACCATGATGGACGAACCGATGATGGATTGTTAAGGCATCCTGCAGATTCTTTAGCTTGGAAATCATTTGACTCAAAATTTCCAAGCTTTGCAAGCGATCCTCGGAGTATGAGGATGGGGCTAGCATCTGATGGATTTAACCCTTACAAAATCATGAGCACTGTATACAGTACTTGGCCTGTGGTGCTTGTTCCTTACAATTTGCCTCCATGGGTTTGCATGAAACAATCATCCTTTATCTTGTCTATGATTATCCCTGGAGAGAAAGGGCCCGGGAATGATATTGACATATATTTGCAGCCACTTATTGAAGAGTTAAAACAATTATGGGCTGGTGTTGAGACATACGATATACTGAGAAAGGAGAACTTCAATTTACATGCAGCTTTGATGTGGCCTAATAATGACTTCCCAGCCTATGCCAATTTATCTAGTTGGAGTACAAAAGGACGTTATGCTTGTCTTTGTTGTGCTGCACAAACATGTTCGCAATGGTTATATAATGGGAAGAAGTTCTCTTACATGGGGCATCGTCGGTGGTTACCAGAAAATCATAGATTTAGATTTCAAAGTACTTAATTTGACGGTACTGAAGAGTTCGGAGAAGCTCCTTCGCAGACCGGTGGATCCGAAATATTGTTCATGCTGAAAGATATGAATTTCATTTATGGGAAGATGAATCAACCGGCCAACACGCAAAGAAATAGAAGATCAAGGGATGAATCTAATGATGAATCTGATGAAGAGGATGATCCTAATGAGGCGGACTTGTGGAAAAAAAAGAAGTATTTTTTTTAGTTGCCTTATTGGGAGCATCAGATTTTACGCCATAATCTTGATGTCATGCACATTGAGAAAAATGTCTACGAGACCATCATTGGGACTATTTTGAATGTCGATGGAAAATCGAAAGACAATCTTCAGAGTCGACTTGATTTAGTCCACATGGGAATTCGGCGTGAGCTTTATCCCTAAGCACTTCCGAATATGAAATATCGGTTGCCGCCTGCTATTTTTTCAATGTCGAAGACAGAGAAAGAAGTGTTCTGTATGGTCTTGAAGGATATAAAGGTCCCAAATGCGTATGCATCAAATATATCTCAATGTGTGAGTCTTAAAGATCGAAGACTATATGGCTTAAAATCGCATGACTATCACATCTTGATGCAAGACTTACTGCCAGTTGCTATGCGGTGTTGTATGTCGAAAAAGGTGACGTATTGTGTAATTGAACTGTCCAATATAATGAAAGGCATTTGTGGCAAAGTTTTGGATGTTCAAGAAATTGAGACACTACAAGATCGAGCCGCATTGACTTTATGCAATCTGGAGAAGATCTTCCCGCCTTCCTTCTTCACAATTATGGTGCACTTGTTAATTCATCTCTCTCATGAAGCAATACTTGGTGGACCCATTTTCTATCGATGGATGTATCCCATTGAAAGGTCTTAATTTATTTTTAAATTATTCCTTCATTCACCTAAATGCCTTTAGTTGCAACTTTTGATAATGTTCTATACCGTGTTTAGGTTCCTAACCAAATTGAAGTCTTACTGCCGCAATAAACGTTATCCGGAAGGATCAATTGCTGAAGGCTACTTGGCAGAGGAATGTGTGACTTTTTGTTCAAGGTATTTGGAAGATGTTGAAACAAGAATGAACAGACCAAGTAGAAATGATGGCCTCACAGATCATAACTTGGCCGAAACTTATTTATTTCAAAGATTCGGAGAACCGATCGGCAAAGTCGAAATTGCAGAATTAGACGATAGATCATGGGTCCAAGCACATCGATACGTTCTTTTTCATCACGATTCAATGGAACCATTACGCAAGTAAGTTCTAAAATTTGATACATATTCATCAATTATAATTTGTTTGTCTTCTAACAAAGGAAACCTTTTTTTTAACATGATGCGTACAAACAAATATTGAGAGCTCGTTCACGGTCCTGAAGATTACATCTACGAGAAATTAATAAGTTGTTCACAGAATCATTTCATGAATGGTTAAGCCAAACAGTATGCAATTGAAGTTATCATTGACAAGTAATAATGTTTTCTCATAACATTTATAATTACGCAATTTACTTTCGATTCAATAGGTTTGGAGTCGCAATGAAGTAAATGATGAAGTTAAATGGCTTTCACAAGGTCCAAACAGAATAGTGAAAAGATATAGTGCCTTTCTCATCAATGGATACAGATTTCATACAAGGTATCGCGAGAGATTGAGGAGAACCCAAATTTGTGGAATTGTTGTTAATTCTTCAATTACAAGTTATGCTAGTGCTAGGGACTGTAATCCTGTCGAGGAGAATCTGGAGTATTACAGACTTCTTACTGACATAATTGAGTTGGATTATTACGGCAAATGGAAAGTTGTCTTATTTCGAGGTGATTGGGTTGATGTGAATACGGCTTGCGGAATTAAAAACGATCAATATGGTTTTACAATGGTGAATTTCTCTCGATTGATTCACACTGGAGAACAACTGATAGACGAGCCGTATGTATTTTCTTCTCAAGTGAAACAAGTTTTTTACTCGAAAGATCCAACTGATGAGGGTTGGTACATTGTACTTCGAAACACCCCTAGAGACTTGTTCGACATGGGCAATAGAAGCAGAGATGACATCGTCGAAAGATCAGAAACTTTGCCTTTTCCAGAACAAAACTTAGATGAAAATATCCCTAGTACTAGTACACAATTTCAATGGGTTCGTCAGGACGTGGACGAAGATATTTACGAATTATGATGTAGTAAGATTTTTCGATTTTTTATTTATATGTAATATTATAATTTTAATCTTGGTCATTTTATATAATTTAACTATTTTATATGTACCATTATTGTGGTTATTTGTTACTCAAATTTTAACTATTTTATGTGTATTGCAGGAGAAATGAGTAGAAGAAGATTATGAGATTTAAATATTGTAAATTTGGAAGAGGGCAATAGTGAACAGCAAACAGTTGTTGGATCCTCAAGTGTGCCTGACATAGATGATGAGCCTGCAGAATTATAAAGTAATGTTAAATTTATTTTACATGCATGTTGACTTTTATTATTGATTCATTTTTCAATTTTAATATAATAATAATATATCATTGTTCAGCTGAGAGTGGTGGGACGTGCAAAGGTCATGGACGTACGCTGCTTAAAGATTTATACGAATTAAATTCTGTCGAGCGTGTGAAAGTAAGGAGAAACAATCATGGCCAGCCTGTTGGCCTTGAAGCTCGACTTCTAGCAGGCTATTTGGGCATTATTGCACGAAATGCCAATATGTTGCCCATCAATTACGAGTCATGGCATCACATGCCTGATGGAAACAAAAATCAAGCTCTCAATAACATTAAGGTAACAAAACGTGAATGTAATTTATAATACTTTGGTTGAAGTTTCATTCATATTTACTTTCTAAACTTATGTTTTTTTAGGAGAGATTTGCTTTGGAGGTCTCCGATGACTATATAAAGAAGACATTGGGAAAAAAATGGAGAGACCATAAAAGCACATTGAAAAAAGAATATTTTAAAAAAGAAATAAGCCTCGAGGATAAATTACGAAATGTCCCGCTGGGAATGTTGAGGTATCAATGGGAAGATGCGGTTAGATTTTGGAACTCAAAGAAAGGAGAGGTATTACCCAGTTCTAAACTCTTATAAATTTTTCGGTTTATAGTATCTACTATGTACGTAATAATAATTTCATTATGTAGGACCGTGAGCGTGTTGGAACGAGCAGCAGGCAGAAACAAAAATTCTGGCACACGGCAGGGTCGAGAAGTTTTGCTTCTGTAGCTGAGGCCGACGTACTTAAATTTATTAATTTTGTCAAATATTAATGACTTCATACTATTAAATTATATTTTTACTACTACACTGTAGGAAGCCTCGTCTGGCCAAAAAGTTAGACGCGTTCAGCTTTTTTACATTACGCATGGGAAGAAGGATGGGTCTCCGATGACATCCGAAGCTGGAGAGATATTGGTATATTTACTTAATAAAATTTGATTTATTATAAATATTTATAATGTTTAATTATAATAGTTTAATTCTTCGTTGGTAGTTTTAAATTAATAATGTTAAGTTATGTTGCATTTTTTCTTATTGTATATTTTGTTTCTAACTGTTTAATTGATTTATTAGGAGAAACTAAAATAGAAGAAGGCAGAGTATGAAGCAGCTGCTTCGAATGATAGTTCTGTTAATCTTGAGGATATCGATAACAGAATTATTACTGATGTTTTGGGTCGTGAAAGGTATGGTCGGAATTTTTATGCTACATTTACTGTTTTTTGGCTGGAATTATATGCTACATTTAATGTTTTTTATTATTGATGTTTTGGGTCCTGAAAGGTATGGTCGGGTTCGATTTCAAGGATCTGGTGTTATCCCAACCCAATATTTTGGATCCGGCTCCCGGCAATATATGCCTTCCGAGAGTCAATCTCGAGCTGAAGTTCAGAGGTTGAAAGACCAGATAGCTGAGATGCAAGCGAGCACAGTTGAGCAAATTTCTCAACTTAGAGCGGAGGCAGCAGCGAGGGAGGCAGAGCAAAACAAAAAGTATGATGAACTCCAGCTACAGCTTCAGACTATGATGAAGATGTTCCAGCAGTCGCAGAGGCCGCCATCTTAGACATTTATTTTCTCGTTCTAAGATCATTTTTAACATTGTTACATTTAACATTATTGTAAGAATTCATTTATTAGTTTTTATATCATACATCTTTTATTGAATTTTAAGTATCATTTAGAATTAATTGCTTTTGGTGAGATTTTTATGCTACATTTGTTGTTTTTTGGCTGGAATTATATGTTGCATTTGCTATTTTTGGTTGGGTTTAATGCAGGAAGGGTATGATATTGGAGAAATTGTATATTGCAAATCTGTACAAATTAGCGGCGTTTGTGGAAAAACTGCCGGTAAAAATCAGGACTTTTAGCTGCATTTGTGGAAAAAGCGCCGCTAAAGATCATGACTTTTAGCGGCGTTTGTTGAAAAAGCGCCGCTAAAGGTCAGGACCTTTAGCAGCGTTTGTGGAAAAAGCGCTGCTAAAAGTCATGATGCTAAATTTTGCGGCGTTTGTTTTAGCGGCGTTTTTTGCGGCACTTTTAAAAGCGCCGCAAATACTATTAGTGCCGCTTATAAACGCCGCTAAAAGCCTAAAAAACGCCGCTAAAAGTCTGTTTTGCTATAGTGGTACTTCGTTTTGCATAATACCATAGTTCAACTATGGTCTTTCACATATACACATATTACACACCGAAGCCATAGCCCAGCTATGGCCTTCTACGAAAATCACATAGGCACATTTTTCACATGATGTCATGCTCAATCCATGGTCTTTATCGTCAATTCATCACATGTCTCTAAATGAAAGTACCCGTTTCCAACATTCTACTTGGTTTACACATTTAATTCCTTTTCCATAACTTCTCAACATTTATAACATTTTATCTAATGCATAAAATCACCATAATTCATCGAAATACAACATTCAACCAGGACAGTAACATTGTACCCCAAATTCTCAAATTATGGTTATTTCATTTTATACATCATCACATGCAAATTATGAACACTTATTCGTACCTTACCACATTTCAACTTATCACAAACACATTTTCAAACATCTCAGTGTCAATGTCAGCATTTTCAATAATAGCTAGGTTGGAAAGCACTTCTATCTCAACAAAACAATTTCGTTAGAGCCTGGAGATATCACACTATCACGGTCCACATATGGCATGTATAGCTAGACTCTTACACATGCTAGGTTACTCCGAGAACCGACTAAACCATAGCTCTGATACCACTAAATGTAACACCCCTTACCCGTATCTGATGCTGAAATAGGGTACGAGGCATTATCGAAACACATACACTTCTAAATGTATTAAACCGAGTCATAAAACTTCAACCAAATTAAAAATTTTCAACTTTTTATCTTTGAGTCCCTAAATAGGGCCTAGGAGGACCAAAACATGCTTTGGGAGTGATTCGGGACTAAACCGAGAACTTTTAAAACTATTGGAATATTTAGAAAATTTCCTTATTTTGGAGAGTCACAGGCCATTGTGGGCAGGCTGTGTGCTTACACCCGTCCGTGTGGCCCAGGACACGCTCATGTCCTCCACCCGTGTAACTCTCTGTTTATGGCGTCATCATTCGTTTTGGATCACACGACCAAAGTCACACCCGTGTGCTAGACCGAGTCCTCCACATGGCTGAGACACCCGGCCATGTCTCTGCCTGTGTGGTCAAGAAGTTGGCTATTTTCCAAGCCAATTTCTACCCTATCATACCCATACTTTAATATAACTTGAATGACACGTTTCATGACATACTAAAGCTACCAAAACATCCACCACACACACGTAACAAGTCATAGCATACAATTTACTCAACCATGGAATGCATCATCATGAGTTTATAGCATAACCAATTTATTGGCCACATTAAATGGCCTTATACAACAATGAATTCCGAACATCATGGGTCATTATTCTAGGACAACTCATAGTAACATATACACATGACCAAGTTCCCTATACATGCCATAACCTTAAGTATAAAATCATCGATACCTAAATTGTAAGCTTGATAGTGTGATAGGTTCTCCGGCGACTTTCAACCCGAGCTAACCTGAGTACATTATAAACACGGAAAACAACGGAGTAAGCTATAAAGCTTAGTAAGTACGTATGCAAATAATAAACAATTGATTACAATGTTATTAACAATCTTCATTGTAAGCTCTCAAGATAATACCATCATTATTGCATAAAATTTCACAATTCATTTATGTTCATCTTGAGCTGTTTACTTGATTTACAAACACTAAATTATTTTTATTCAGAGCTACCAAATTAAGATCTACTAATTTTCCCTGACACTAGACTCACATATCTTCTTACCATAAAATTTCCAAAATTTTTGGTTTAGCCAATCAGTACAGTTTATTATTTAAATTCTCCCCTATTTCACTGTCTGATAGTTCTGATCCCTCTTCACTAAAAATTAATTATCTCGTTGTAAAGAACTCGAATGATGTTTCTGTTTATTTCTCTTGAACATAGACTCATTAAAAAATTCAAGAATATAAATTTTATCCCATGATTATTTTTTTACAATTTTTAATGAATTTCCCAGGTCAGAATAGGGATTCCAAAATCATTCTGACCCTGTCTCACTAAAATCCAAATATCTCATAATGTTAAATTCTTTTGCTTACACCATTTCTTTTATATAGAAATAGACTCAATAATATTTCATTTCATATCTTATTCAACCTCTAATTTGATTTCCACCATTTTGGGTGATTTTTCAAAGTGATACAACTATTGGTATCCAAACTGTTTTATTACTAATTTTACTCTATCATGTTCTCTTTGTATTAATTCTCATTTACACACATATAACACTAAAGTATATCCATAGTTAGCCATGCTAATAGCTAGTCATCATCAAATATTTACAAGTCTTCATTGTAACACTTACTCCATATCAAACTTACCAAAGTTCGATCACATATCGAGCATATTGCTCATGAATATATATATACACATGTACCTGCACTTGTTCATCACATAATCATATTCAATTACACTTAGTCATTTTCCAGTTGAACACATCAGAATATTAACGGATACTCGGAACGCTTGCACATACGTGCGACATATATGTAGCCGAAGCTACCTCTTATCATATTTCACATATACGCTCGTTCTCGAGCTATTACATTTACATTCTCGGGTCTGCTCACACAAGCTGTCGGTCATATGTAACTACTCAGTGCTGCTCACACAAGCTGTCAGGTACCCACACAGCACATGCCAAATTACCCAGCCACTGGTAGAACTTATAAGACCAACACCCAAATCACTTAACATTCACAGGCCTGCTCACACAAGCTGTCGGTCAGACGTAGCTACACAATACTGCTCACACAAGCTGTCAGGTATTCGCAACATATGCAGGACTAACTAGCCACTGGTAGATGTACAATACCAGCACTTGGACATCACATAATCACATAACACACATAGGCTCGTTCTAGAGCTATTCACATTTACATTCTCCGATATGCTCACACAAGTTGTCAGTCATATGTAACTACTCAATGCTGCTTACACAAGCTGTCAGGTATCCGCAATATACCGAAATACCCAGCCACTGGTAGGACGTACTAGACCAGCACTCGGATTCACGTAGTCACAATTTCACATAGTTTTCACATTGTCACACTATGCCATGGTTCGTCCATGGTCTTTTCCGTCAAATCATCATTTAGCACTGAACAGAATAGTTCAACCCTGCGTTTACTTGTTCGAACATTAGTTTCCAATATTCAACAAATAATACGAGTAATTTCTTAAACCACTCATCAATTTAACAAATAAACATTAATGTTTACCATACGAACTTAGCTCGACTTAAAATGGCGAAAGGGACCTAGTCGTCCAATATTCGTCTTTCCCCCGTTCTAAGTCCGAAACTCGTTTTTCTTTATCTAAAATATCACATTTGGCTTATTAAGTTATTATACTATTCAATTCAGTCCAAAAATCATATTATGGAAAAATTACATTTTTGCTCGTAGACTTTGTCATTTTTACACTTTTGCCCCTAGGCTCTAAAATTATTTTCATTCAAGTTCTTTGCACTTTAAGCCTAGCTGAACCATTTTCATAACTATAGCAGCCCACAAATTCAATTAAAACACACTTTTATGATATATTTTTATAACTTTTACAAATTAGTCCTTTTAAGCATTTTCACCGAAAATCACTTAGTAAAAGTCATTTTTCTAACCATAAACATGCATTTTCTACCATTAAACATCAAAATACACACATATTCATCATGGGTCAAAATCCTAGACTTTAACCATATCTCAAATTAGTGGTAGAAATAGGTAGATCTTGTTACGAGGATTTCAAAAACCTAAAAATCATTAAAAACAGGGCTAGAACAGACTTACAATCGAGCTTGGAAGCTTGAAAAACCCTAAACATGGTTTCTCCATGCAAGTTTCCGCCAAGGGGTTGAAGATGGACAAAAATTGGCTTTTAATTTTGTTTTTAATTCATTTTAATAACCAAATGACCAAAATGCCCTTAATGAAAAACTTTGGAAACATGCCTAACCATGTCCAATTTTGTCCACCAACTTAAACAATGGTCTAATTACTATATAAGGACCTCCTATTTAAAATTTCATAACAATTGGACACCTCTAGCATGTAGAACTCAACTTTTGACTTTTTACAATTTAGTCCTTTTGACTGAATTGAGTGCCCAAATGTCAAAATTTTCGAACGAAATTTTCACGAAATCATTTCGTGAAATTATAGACCATCAAAATATAATAAATATAAATTTTATTATGTCGAATTTGTGGTCCTGAAACCACTGTTCCGACTAGGCCCAAAATCAGGCTGTTACACAACAACTCGCTTAAAACCGCACTTACGCTTCTCGTTAACTAGATCTGAAATGTCGGATGAAAGAGAGATCGAATACACCTTTAATTCGGAACATTAAGGGCTTCTTTGAAAAAAGAAATATTGAATAAAACACTACTGTAATGGGCAACAAAAGAAAAGAAAAGAAACAGCCACAACAATGATTCTCTAAGGGCGACAACACATCCAAAGGCGGCAACAAAGGGATCGATTTTAGATCAGCACAAGGGAGGATTTTTTGCAGCAAAGGGGACAGATTTTTGAGGCTGAAAACAGTAATAAAATGGCAGTAAAAATAGAAAAAAAATTATTAAACAAAAGAAAAAGAATCAAGAAGGAAAAGGCAACAAATCGATACACCACAAGTTGAGAAGAGGGGGCGGCAATGGAGGTTTAATGGCAGCAAGGAAAGGCTAATTTTGGGATGCACAAGAGAGGGTTTTAGTGTAACACCCCAAACCCGGCCCATTCGTTACGACCGAATTTGAAATGCCACTGCGGAAAACGTTTAAAAATATTCTTACTTAAAAGTAAAAACCGTTAAAAATTGTTTCCTTTAATAAAACATTTTCGTAATTTAAAACATTCTAAGAAAAATATAGCCATTTGCAAATAGTATCTCAATTGTCAATCCATAATAAAACATAATAATAAAGATACTTAATAAAATACTTAATACTTTAATGGGCCTTATTACAATAAAACAAACCCAAATAGTTTAAAAGTAATTAAATAAAATAAAATGTCCAAATAAAGTAATTCCTTGCTGAGCATGGCCACCTTTAAGCTCCTGCCGACCCGGTCCATTAGTGATCATCACCTGGAAGAAAATATTCCCAACGGGGTGAGTCAAACAGACTCAATGTGTAACCAACACTAAATCCAAACACATTCAGGTATATCATACATATCACATTCACATAACAAATAAAGATAATGATGCAAACCCGAACCCAAACCTAGATGCCATCCGCTACACATCACCCGTACCATCCTGCACACCGTGGGGACTACTAAGTCAACCCTCCATCCGCTACACATCATCGAAGGCAGTCGCTGCAGTCGACGTGCTCATCGCCCTTATAAAATTCGTGGCATAGCCACCAGATACATATTTTGTGTCATGAGACACCATATTCGGATATCGTGGTCTTAGGTCACCACATTCACTTCCCCTTTCTCATTTAACCCGAATGCCCCATATCATTCATATCATGCATATTACATTATTTCACATTCTTATCACTTTTCACATGTTACATATATATCATAATTTCATATTCCTAGTAGGAGTAGGAAACGTACCTGAGTACTTTTGTACCATTACATGCTACCATTAGCCATATTCTTATACATTCTTATAGTCACATACATATTAATTATTGCCATAAATATATCAAGAATAGTGTGAGGTACACACCTGATTTACTTAAGCTTTTAATCCAAGTCCCGAAAATCCGATCTAAAACCTTAGATCTCAAATCCCGAAATTAACTCCTTGGCTATGGAGATGTCGATATGCCTATAGAGTACATGTTAGATTTAATCCAACGTTAAACACAATGGAATGGCCTATGGCCGAATCTTATAGTTACCTACCTTGTGGATATTCAAATCCCAAAAGATCACTCTCCAAATGATAGCTACAAGAATCCTCAAAGACCCCTTTCAAAGTTCGGTCAAAAGAATAAAAAGGGATTAGTTTCCATAGCGTCGACTTAATTGAAGGCATAGAGAAGAAGATCAACAACAAAGAGTTCCTTACCCCACTATTAGAACCGATCGAATAGCTTGCAACAAAAGATCAACCTCACCCCTCTCTGACTACTAAGAGATTCGGCCACAGGAGGAAAGGTGATTCGGCTATGACGTCTAGAGAAGAAAGACTGGTAATAGGAAGAAAAGATTGGAGCCTTGAATAGTTTCGGTTTGGTTAATTGAGAAGAAACAAATGGAATGGGATGAGAAACAAATTTCGGCGAAAAGAAAATGAATGAAGAAAAGAATACCCAAAATGATACTCCTTCCTATTTATAACCCCTTATTTCTTTCCTATATTCTCTCCATACCTCTCTTTCAAAATAATTTAAATAAACCCAACATTAATAATAATAATAATAATAATAATAATAATAATAATCTATCACATCATCCCTTATCTTCCCATTTAAAAATAAACTAAAGCCACCATTATCTTTTATCTATACTAAATAAATCCCCACTTATTCAAAATAAATAAAAACAAAACCCCATTCATCCACTATCTCCATATTTAAAACAAATAAAACAAAATACCTAATTATCTACCCACTTAAAAATAATAAATAAATCCCCACTTATTCAAATAAAATAAAAGCAAAACTCCATTCATCCACTATCTCCATATTAAAACAATAAAACAAAATACCTAATTATCTACCCACTTAAAATAAAACAAATCCCCACTTATTCAAAATAAAATAAAACAAAACCCCATTCATCCACTATCTCCATATTAAACAAATAAAACAAATTACCTAATTATCTACCCACTTAAATAATAAAAATCCCCACTTATTCAAAATAAAATAAAACAAAACCCCATTCATCCACTATCTCCATATTTAAAACAAATAAAATAAAATACCTAATTATCTACCCACTTAAAATAATAAAATAAATCCACACTTATTCAAAATAAAATAAAAACAAACCCGATTCATCCACTATCTCCATATTTAAAACAATAAAACAAAATACCTAATTATCTACCCACTTAAAATAATAAAATAAATCCACACTTATTCAAAATAAAATAATTAACCCCATACATCCACCTTGACGTCACATGCCAAAAATAGAACACACTCCTTGCTGCCCAAGTGATTCGAACCTGAGTCCTCATGAAGCCCCTTTGACGCAAACGCCCCAAGCCACATTGCTGCTGATTCTTTTGTGTCATCAACTTCCCATAATTTCTTTAAGAGCTCCTTCCTAGCTCCTCTTTTTAACTTAAAATCCAATTATTTTCCAAAGCTTCTCTTCCACCCTAGAATTTTAAAACCCTTAATACACTTCCAAACACTGCCAAAACTCATGAATTATGCACGAACGCATAACCCCTAATCTAGGATGTTACAGTTTCTACCCTCCTTAAAAATAATTTCGTCCTCGAAATTACTTACTAACGAATAATCGTACATCTTAACTCACTGCACTACGCTTATGCTGCGCACTCTGATCTTAATAGAACCATCATACGTCCTAGGCACAATTTCTAAGTTCACGTCCCCTAGAACTCATTTTAACGCCACGATTTAGTCCGATAAGAAGCTTTATGCATCAGAATTTGTTCCACTTAACCGCAAACAATTTTTATGAAATAAAGTATTTAGAAGTAGTTCTTTCGATCAAACAAAGTTCTCAGCTCAAGTTCACTATTCAGAAAGTCCGTTCATTCCTCAATAGAGGTACATTCATTCATCAACAAGAACACATTCGTTCAGTGGTATCTACCACACACATTCACTATTCGGACATTCTGTCTGTTCCTATCCCAGGGGTATTTTCGTCATTTGTCCTATAGGGGTATTTTGGTAATAAATCGGGGTTAGTTGAAAATTTCAATAAATTAGGGTACTTGAAATTTCAAAACTCCCAGGTACTTTAAAAAATTTTCTCAAATCACATGTATAGCAAAATTTAGAAAGCAGGGTCATTTTGGTAATTTTGGTAACCCAGGGGTAATTTCGTAAATTTTCAAATCGGGTTTTGGACTTTCGCAAAATAGGGTTTTGGATACTTTTTCAAAGTAAGAAAGTTTTATTAAAAGTTTTGACAGTATGGAGATTTTTGAATCCAAGGGCATTTTGTAATCTTACCACTAGGGGAAATTTGGTATTTTGGAAATCAAAATATTTGGAAAGATTTTCACAATATCTCTTGCTACGATTAAAAGGGTATTTAAGGATTTTAAAACTAGGGTTTTTCGTAAAAAAATACGGCTATCCCTTTCGGGTTTGTAATTATCGGGTTTAGCCCGTGAATAAGTCCTCTTGGTAGGGTGAACCGTAACTACGCACCAGGTAGGATTCGAGTAAAGAGGAGGTGAGTCGCTAGGACTGCTTAAATACCAAGCTCTTACCGAATCCACTCCTAGACATGCGTACAACAGTTACCACACCCTAGTTCGGGAACTTAATCACAGGTTTGTTTGATAATCCTTAAGTCTTATGAATCTTGTGTTTGAGTAGACTAGTTCTAAGGTTCAATAACCCTAATCTACTAATCTACGTTCATACAGTTCACATAAACAAACCACTTCAATAATTAGAAGTACTTACCTGGTGGACTTCGGGCCGGAGATACAGGTGCCATGCCAGAATAAAACCTGAAAAGTTTTCATAAAAGTCTGTATTTTCGAAAAGCCTATTTTGAAAACTGTTTTCGGGCCCAAAACCTCAAAGCCGAGTTTGAACCGAGCTCTGATACCAAACTGTAACACCCCAAACCCGCCCATTCGTTACGACCGAATTTGAAATGCCACTGCGGAAAACATTTAAAAATATTCTTTCTTAAAAGTAAAAACCGTTAAAAATTGTTTCCTTTAATAAAACATTTTCGTAATTTAAAACATTCTAAGAAAAATATAGCCATTTGCAAATAGTATCTCAATTGTCAATCCATAATAAAACATAATAATAAAGATACTTAATAAGAATACTTAAATACTTTAATGGGCTTATTACAATAAAACAAACCCAAAAAGGTTAAAATACTTAAATAAAAAAAAATGTCCAATAAAGTAATTCCTTGCTGGCATGGCCACCTTTAAGCTCCTGCCGACCCGGTCCATTAGTGATCATCACCTGGAAGAAAATATTCCCCAACGGGTGAGTCAAACAGACTCAATGTGTAACCAACACTGAATCCAAACACATTCAGGTATATCATACATATCACATTCACATAACAAATAAAGATAATGATGCAAACCCGAACCCAAACCTAGATGCCATCCGCTACACATCACCCGACCATCCTGCACACCGTGGGGACTAAAAGTCAACCCTCCATCCGCTACACACCATCGAAGGCAGTCGCTGCAGTCGACGTGCTCATCGCCCTTATAAAATTCGTGGCATAGCCACCAGATACATATTTGTGTCATGAGACACCATATTCGGATATCGTGGTCTTAGGTCACCACATCAGATATCGGTCTTAGGTCACCACATTCACTTCCCCTTTCTCATATAACCCGAATGCCCATTTCACACACATATCATGCATATCATGCCTTAATTCACATTCTTATCACTTTTCATGTTACATATATATCATAATTTCATATTCCTAGTAGGAGTAGGAAACGTACCTGAGTATTTGTACCATTACATGCTACCTTAGCCATATTCTTATACATTCTTATAGTCACATACATATTAATTATTGCCATAAATATATCAAGAAATAGTGTGAGGCACACACCTGATTTACTTAAAGCTTTTAATCCAAGTCCCGAAAATCCGATCTAAAACCTTAGATCTCAAATCCCGAAATTAACTCCTTGGCTATGGAGATGTCGATAAGCCTATAGAGTACAGTTAGATTTAATCCAACGTTAAAACACAATGGAATGGCCTATGGCCGAATCTCATAGTTACCTACCTTGTGGATATTCAAATCCCAAAAGATCACTTCTCCAAATGATAGCTACAAGAATCCTCAAAGACCCCTTCAAAGTTCGGTCAAAAGAATAAAAAGGGATTAGTTTCCATAGCGTCGACTTAATTAAAGGCATAGAGAAGAAGATCAACAACAAAGAGTTCCTTACCCCACTATTAGAACCGATCGAATAGCTTGCAACAAAAGATCAACCTCACCCCTCTCTGACTACTAAGAGATTCGGCTACAGGAGGAAAGGTGATTCGGCTATGACGTCTAGAGGAAGAAAGACGGGTAATAGGAAGAAAAGATTGAGCCTTGAGTAGTTTCGGTTTGGTTAATTTGAGAAGAAACAAATGAATGGGATGAGAGAGAAACAAATTTCGGCGAAAAGAAAATGAATGAAGAAAAGAATACCCAAAATGATACTCCTTCCTATTTATAACCCCTATTTCTTTCCTATATTCTCTCCATACCTCTCTTTCAAAATAATTTAAATAAACCAACATTTAAATAATAATAATAAATAATAATAATCTATCACATCATCCCTTATCTTCCCATTTAAAATAAACTAAAGCCACCATTATCTTTTATCTATACTAAATAAATCCCCACTTATTCAAAATAAAATAAAAACAAAACCCCATTCATCCACTATCTCCATGTTTAAACAAATAAAACAAAATACCTAATTATCTACCCACTTAATAAAATAAAAAAATAAACAATCCCCACTTATTCAAAATAAAAATAAAAACAAAACCCCATTCATCCACTATCTCCATATTTAAAACAAATAAAAACAAAATACCTAATTATCTACCCACTTAAAATAATAAAACAAATCCCCACTTATTCAAAATAAAATAAAACCAAAAACCCCATTCATCCACTATCTCCATATTTAAACAAATAAAACAAAATACCTAATTATCTACCCACTTAAAATAATAAATAAATCCACACTTATTCAAAATAAAAAAACAAAACGCCATTCATCCACTATCTCCATATTTAAAACAAATAAAACAAAATACCTAATTATCTACCCACTTAAAATAATAAAATAAATCCACACTTATTCAAAATACATAATTAACCCCCATACATCCACCTTGACGTCACATGCCAAAAATAGAACACACTCCTTGCTGCCCAAGTGATTCGAACCTGAGTCCTCCTGAAGCCCCTTTGACGCAAACTCCCCAAGCCACATTGCTGCTGATTCTTTTGTGTCATCAACTCCCCATAATTTCTTTTAAGAGCTCCTTCCCTAGCTCCTCTTTTTAACTTAAAATCCAATTATTTTCCAAAGCTTTCTCTTCCACCCAAGAATTTTAAAAACCCTTAATACACTTCCAAACACTGCCAAAACTCATGAATTATGCACGAACGCATAACCCCTAATCTAGGATGTTACATTTAGGGTAGCAAAGAGGTTGATTTAATGATTAAAAACACCAGCAATAAGGCTGGAAGTATGGTAACAAAACAATGGAACAAGGAGGCGACACAACAATGGTGAAAAACACCAAGCTAGAGACGACACAAGGGAGAAGAAAAGAGAAAAATGAGAGAGGAGAGGAGAGGGATGGCTAGGGTAGGAAAAGAAGTGAGAAAATCTAGAAAAAAAATAAAAGAAATAGCTTATATACCTAGGGTTTTCACTAGGTTGGACAGCACACTTAGGGAGTGGGAGAAAAATAGCAAAATTAATTAATTTGCAAGAGAAGGGATTCGAATTCGTGTATCTAAGCCAATTATACTAGCTCTTAACCATTAAGCCAATAGTTCATTCTTGAAATAATTTTACAAACTTAACCTTAAAAGTCAAAGCGTGACAACTCTCGATCCACTAACCCAATTTTTGGGATGTGACAGATATAATGTTACCTTGAGATAAAATAATATCATATTGGGAGAACAGTTTTATCCCAAAGAGATTAAGGATATCCTATAAGGGTAACACACTTATGACAAGGTCATTGGATGAACATTTATTGCGTAGCTTTTGTAATGGTATATAATTGGGGAGAGCTCAATCACGGTACTATAGTGGAATGACTTCATGACTAAATAAGTTTGTAATTATAAATTATTTGAGACATAATTATATATGTCTAATTGACCCCTCTGCTAGCTTATTCAAACTACAAATGAATAGCATGTAGAACCAAATGAATAGAACTAATAAAGTTAGAAAAATAGGTCACATTCACAAATGAATGTGTTTTCTTTCTTAGGCTCTTTTGTTTCAATGTAAAAGCTTTGCAAAAAATATTTTTAGCCTTTTCCAATGCTTGTTGCATGTAAAATATGATGGTCAACGTAAAATTACCCCCTATTCCTGTAAAAAGTCTTACCAATTTTTTTTCCAGAAGACATTTTCCAAACTGGTAAGGCTCTGTTCACAGTAACACCTCCATACCCGACCCGAATATCATGTCAAAGCGCCAGGATGTTACATTCTCTACTACATTCTTCACTCATCAAATATTTTCTTATAAACTTTCATAATTTTTCAATTTAGCCCCTTTTTGTCGTAAAAGTTCAATATTCACTAATTAATCATATTAAATCAATTTTCCTTCTTGTTACACTTTAATCACATAATTTATCTCAATAACTTGTTTCACATATCAAATTTCTATGTGTTTCACTTCTATTATTTCATCCACATATTTTCTCAAGTTTAACAATTTAGTCCTTGTCATTATAAAAATTCCATATTTTTCCACAACTTCACTTTTACAATATTTTATGCATATTTCATCATCTAATAACACATTCATTAAACTTTTATCATAATTTTTTTACACTATTAAATTTCACACTTAAACCTTTGTACATTTTTCAATTTAGTCCCTATTGCCATGTAATTTAATTTTCACCATATAAACACTTCAATCAAATAATTCATTATAATATTTTATTTCATTTAACAAACTTTCAAGCATATCACTTCTCTTGTTTCAATTATAAATTTCACAAAGTTTACAATTTAATCTTTAACATCATGAAGATTCATTATTTATTATAATTTCACCTCAATATCACTTAGAAATCAATTCACTACTTATCATAAATCTCAAATGTATGTGTGTTTCATTGAAAACAACTTTTATGAAATATATTCAGGAAATCTATCAAACATCAGAAAATATTTTACACAGATTTATCCAAATACCAAAAAATATTAACTTTTCCAGAAAAGTAAATCATTTTCTAGAAATCATTTTTTGAAAGCTATTTTCAGTGAAACGAGACAGAGCCTTAGTATAGAAATTATTTGAGAATTAATTTAAGGTTTTTGAATTATTATTTAATTAATATCATTAAATCACTGAATTTCAAAAATGGAATTAAATTAATTAGTTATTGTAAATCCATTGAATATTGAAATTAAATATATTTTCTCATAGATTTTTTTACAATAAAGTTGTCATGACTTTAACGGAATTAGAATTTTTAATTGAGAAATTAATTTAGTTAATTGTAATAATTAAATTTATTAAATAAATAATATTTATTCTGGAAACATAAAACAAATATTGGTTTGGATTAAAATATAAAGCCTTGTGTTAGAAATCTAGAAAGTACATATAATTGGACCCAAAACAGGAGGGGCCCTATCTGCCTCACATAAACATGTGAGGGGCAGCAACCCTAAGGGAATTGAAAGGGTGTGCCACCCCCTATTCTAGTTAGACTAGAAGAATTTTTTTTATTAAATAAATGTTATTTGTGGTATACATATTTCACTAGGATTCCCTTATCTCTCCCTATAAATAGATGGCACTAGTAGTGTTATTTACACAAGTTTTTACTCACAAGTTTCATAAATTGTTATTCTTCCAGAATGTAATGAGAATTTATTTTCTAAGAATAAATTTTATTTTCTGGGAATTACAATTTCTACCGATTTCTATTTGAGAGAATTACTTTCCTACTGAAAGTAATTAAACAGCGGAAACTTTGAAAAACTTCACTCCAACTTTAGTTATCACGTGATTTGAAAATATTATTTTTTGAAAATTTTACACTGTTATTTAGAAAAACTCATGTGCAGAACTTACTCATTTTATAGAAAAGCATTTAGTTTGATACTTAATTGCAGCAGATATTTTTAGAGTTTTTAAGTTTCAAAAACCAAATTCCAATTTGTCAAATTCATATGATTTTGCAGTTTTATGTTTAAGAACATCCAAAAATCAATGAACAGATCAAAACCCAAAAAAAAGACAAAATCAATTTCGAGAACTTAGTCCAAAAATCAAAAGTCCAAAGTTCTTAATTAAAATAATTCAAACCATCTTATGTCGACAACCAATCCGAGCTCCCGCGCGTTGTCCGGTCCTAAGTCTAAAGATCACATGAAACGCATTAAATAAACGAGTGAGCTAGAAGCCCAGTGTGTGACTCGGTCCACAAACAGAATTTTTACTTTTAACATGCACTTATACAAATATTATATCAGAATGTCATATTACCAAAATCATATATCACATCAGAATATCATAATTCCAGAAACATATATCATATCAATATGTCATATTAAATCAGAACAAATCCTACCCGCATCCGCTACACACCAACTCCGTCCAACCAATCACACCAAATACGACTACAAGAGTCCATCCATCTGATCACACCAGGTCATGGTGGTATGCCACTCATTATTGTGCAGTTGAGCTGCCAAACAGATATTGTGGTTTAACCGCTGGAATTGCAATAATACCTCCATCATATCAAAGCCACCCCAATGCACATGCATAATCATAATAACATACATACATATCACAATGAATGGTATGACATGCATACCTAAACATATTTTTACAAATCATAAGATATCATATTGCTTGTACTAACAGTTATTCTACATACATGTGCCATGCATGTTCTTACACGTAATTATGCTTCCAAAACCATCAGAACACAGATCGTACATAAGTTTTTCACCTACCTTAGCCATATCACATACTAACACATATTGAATGACGTCACATTTCGAGTCTTATCTAAGCCAAACGGACCCCAATGAAGGTCTAATTACGAATTTATGAGTCAAATAGGCCTAAGTGAAATTTTCTAAAAAATAGGCCCACACGGCCTAACAAGCCAGCTCGTGTGGCCCATACAGTCTATCTATCTAAATCGTGTAATCACACACTCTCGTGTGCTCCACACAACCAACCACACACCCATGTGGGGCACATGGCCAACTAGAATTTCTCGTGTAATTGCAAACGCCAGTGTGCTCCACTCGGCCAACCACATGCCCGTGTGGTGCACACGGTCGTGTGACAAACATCAATCTTGAAAATAGCCACTGTTTTCTCAGATTTTTCAAGTTCTAAACAACGTTTCGGGTTAGAATCACACATCTGATGATATTTCTAATCAACCACACAATCAAGAACTCACGAATCCTACATACAACAATAATCCATGCTAATTAACAACCAAGAATTAACCCCCTTTTACTAAAAATAAACCCTTAAAATCGATATTCAAACACTTACCCTTGCAAAGTAATAGTCTAAAATGATGCTTAGATCGCTGGAGGACCACTGAACATCTCTCGATCTTCCCCTAACAGCACATTAAATGATTAAACTAAACACCAAAAACCACTTATAAAGATCACCCCCTACGCAAATAGAAAAAATTACTAACTGAATGTAACGCCCTAAATTTCTTAACTTTGTTTCTGTGAATTCTGTCACAAATATGTATTTGATTCAGTGGTTAAGTGTTCTGGGTATGTGTATGAGGTCTTAGGTTCAAGTCCTAATTTTGGCAAATTCCCTTTTTTTATCCTAACCTTATCTCTGTTGGGTGGGCTTATATTATATTTCTGGTAAACTCATATCAGAATGAGCCTGCTGGTTTGAGTGGTGAGGTGTTAGCTTGCCCTGTGGTTTCCTGTTCGAATCCCTGTGTGAGCGTGGATGATAATTTTTGCTTCGATTGTTTGAAAGAGGGTTGGTGAAGTTGAAATTATGAGGTAGTTGGATATGGATTGAGGTGTCGGATTTGGTGGGATTATGTTGTTAGTAGGAGAGTTAACAAGGAATTTTAGTTTTTTTTTCAAATTTTAATTAATTAATTTTGTTTAATCCTAATTTTGTTTTCCAAAAAAGTCTCCGATTTCACGTTAGTTTTCATTTCTTTTTCCTTTTTTGCACAATTTCATTTATTTTTCTTCTTCCTCTCCTCTTAAGTTTTAAACCAAAAATCGAGGGTTACTCTTTTGTTGTTTCGGCATCATCTTTTGTACAAATCTCTATTTCGTTCGTTTTAGTAAGTTTGGGTAGTCGTGATTTTACTGTTTCTTAGTTAGTGTTTATTGGGGATTCTCGTTAAATCTTGTCAATTCTTGTTTAGGGAAAGGCAAGATGCATTTGGTGTTCCCCTAGGGATTTGAGTACAGGGTGGTGGAGGTTCGTTGTCGGTAAGTGCGCGAATACATTTGACGCTATTGTAAGATTATGTTTTGGAATGGTTTGTGTTTAAGTTTCGTAAATTTTAATGAAATTGGTCATTAGGATATTGTTTCTTAGGTTTTGGAGGGCTCAGGTTTACTGTAGCATCAAAACTAAATCAGGTGTGTAACGAAAACACAGAAAAATGATGTTCAGCAAAAGTAAAAAACGTGGCCTATCGACACCACATGGGCGTGTGCCCGACCATGTGGCCAGCCGTGTGACGGGCAAGTGTGTGGTCGTGTGGGTCATACGGGCTAAGCCAATCTGGGCGTGTGGGCCCACACGGGTGTGTGAGCTTTAGGCCAGGCAGTGTAGGCCACACGGGCAAGGCTAATTTGGGCGTGTGGGCCCACATAATACTAAAATTTTCCCTAGGGTCGCACGTGTCATTCCGATCGACAATGGGCCTTCTGTGGGGTCAGTAAGGGCTAACCAAACCCTAATGCATGAATCAGATAGACTGATTGAGTATAGGAAAACTGATATGTATGTTTGACTAATTTGCATAAGTATGTATGATATATGTATTCAAGCATGTTAAAACTGTTATGTTCGCATATCTATTTTCTATTTCTGTATATGGGGTGGGATTGTATATGTGGAGAAAGTGTTCTGTGATGTGACATATCGCCAATATACTGGCAACTTGTCTACATACTATTCTGATAAGTGTCGTTTAGACACTATGTGGTGTGTAAGGATGGGTGGGTGTTTTACACCCCCACATGGTGTGTTGGGATGGACGAATATGGTGTGTAGAGGATGGGGGTAAGACTCTGTATGTTCTGAAAATCTGATTCTGATATGATCTGACTCTGTTAGGGACTTATGTCCACTTCTGTTTTGAAGCACTGGAAATTTGAATTTTATGCATGTATATATTTTCGTGAGTTGCACACTGAGTTTATAAAACTCACATCTATTTGTCTGTTCTGTTCAAGTAATCCTTAGATATAGGTGGATCGGTGCGATGGAGTCTCAACAGTGACCACTAGTTCACGAACTGGTCTGATTACTAGCTTTATTTAAATTCTGGATTATTTTAAGAATTTGTAATATTTGGGACTCTCTGAACTGTTTGATTTAATTTTGGTTTGGATGTGTTTTTGATATTTTTCAACTTTTAAAAAAACAATTTACGAAAATAATGGTTTATTCAAACAAACATTTTTTTTAAATCAAACTCGGTTTTCAATTGTAATGCCTTATAAACACCTGCTGTGAATTAATGTTTTACATAAAAGGACAATAAATGACGGATTCACTCAAGGGAAAAATATTAAGCTTTTCCGAAAACGTAGGCTCTTTTAGAACAATTAAGATGAGGCATTTTAACACGGAAGTTGGTTTCAAACCCTTTTTTGTAACATTACCATATCCGGCCATAACATCTAGGTCGGGTTTGGGGTGTTACACTGAAAATCCCCACAACAATCACCGAAACAAAAATCATTCACTTACCCGACACAAAAAGTATTTGAATGATGGGAACACCATACCAATGCGAATTGAACCAATAACAAAAAAAAAGCAAGACCGAATAGGATAGCAATATCGGTGGAAATGAAAGAGTGGAGAAGATGAAAATTGAAACAAAAGAAATTAACAAAAAATGGAAAGGAAATGGACGACAGAGTAAGGGAAAGAGAGAGAAAGAGAGTGGGAGAAATTTTAGGAGATAATCTCTTATTTTCTCTAGTTTTAAAAACTACCCACTAACTCCTATAATTATCCAAACCAGATTCTTTTCTTCAAAGTTTAAAACAAAAATAAACTCCACTTTGTACACACAAAATTCAAATATAAGACCTCTGATTAAGCTAAAGTCTTACCACTGAACTAGCAAACTCATTCTTGTTAATAGTTGACTGAAAATAATATACAAATCAGATGTTCAAAGATAGGGATTTAGGCAAAAATGACAAAAATACAAGAAAAAAAGATTCAAATCTAAAACCTCTCACACAAGCACAACACTTAACCACTAAACCAAATTAACTCACTTGACAAAAGTTTCACAATCTTAACTAAAGATTAGGACATGACATCTCTTGGTTTCACTAACCCAATTTCTTCTAACCCTGTTTTTGGGATGTAACATACACAGCAACACAAAATGTCGTTGCGAAATTTAGTTACTAATGCCTATTTTTCTTGTAGTGCAAAGTTGAATAAATTTCTTATGATATGCGAATACTTGAGAATTACTCATCACTATATTAATTGTTCATCACTTCCCAACATTTAGTCCTCAAATTATGCCTCATCATTTGAGGCACCTCTTTTTATTGTAGTTATAGGATTATTTAGAGTTGTCTCATGCTCTTAGATATCCTCTAAGTTGCCTTGTGTCAATTTGGAGTGTACATAATTTTTTATTAAAGGTTGTTGTAGTTTTTAGAGTGTGTTTGGTTGAGTAGAAAAGTGAAATGATAGAAAGAATGAGTGGAAAATGGAAGGAAATTAAATTTTAAGTGCGCTTGATATGAAAGAAAAGTGAGTGAAAAGAAAATAGGAGAGATAGTGATTTTCCTCTAATGCATAAAAACTAATATGTTCTAATTGAAATGAGAAAATGAGAGAAAATGAGGAAAGTGTGTATGATAGTGTCAAAATTGTGCATTTTTTTTTTTTAATTTCATTTTCTTTCCTCTCATTCTTAGACTCTACCAAATAATGGGCAAACAAAATTCTTTCAATTTTTTCATCATTCTTACTAAGCACAACAACGAAATATATATATATATATCCTACATTTTTATTTTTCTATTCCTTCTAATTCTCTAACTCTTCAATTTTTCATTTTTCTCAATTTTTTTTTATTTTATAAAGCAAAGGCTTAGTTTTGTAGTGCTTGGTATTCAAACATTAGTTGAGGATAAATTATTTTATAAACCCTTTCCACCACATCATCTATGGTCTTGTCCAATTAAAAGAGTACATATTATCTTTCTTTTTTTGTCACATTACATTTGGACTAAATTTTCAAATCAAAGATTATATTCAAATCAAAAATTATATGTCCTTTTTTAATTGGACGATATCATAGATGATGTGATGAATAGATAATAACCTTTCAGCAAACCTAGTCACATGTCCCTTCGGATATAAGGGTTAGTTGTGTTAAAAGCTTGAATCATGGAAAACAAACAAAACAGGTTCACTTCTCCTTTAAGAATTTTCTTTTCTTTTTTCTTTTTTTTTTTGGTGTAGCTGTTAGCTTAAAATACTTGCAAATGAGAAAAGATAAAAAGATGTTATTTGATTTATATATATATTTATATTTATATTAATGACGATTCAAACCTAAACTGATTTTAAGGTAGATGATCATCCGGACAATAAGCCTCGAATTTCATTTGGTTTATATGATAACTATGCCTGAATGCTTTTAAAAAGAGAGCACAATAAAGAAGAATGAAGTTAATATCTTTCATGATCAAGTTTCTTACCTGACATTGGTGATTTGAAAACTAGATGCTTCATATTTGTTTTTCCTTAGCTTCCACAATATTAAGAGTATGGATTCATGGATATATACATATACATATAGCTTGAGTTTGAAAACTTAGAAATGATAGAAGTAAGAAAACACAGAAATGCAGCAACATTTTCAGACGGTACAGCTGATATTCAAATATTAAGACAGTTAATGTAACAAATTGGTGAAAGTATTGTGGAGGTCCATGTACTAAGAGCCAGACTTGTATTTTGTTCTTTCTACTTAAAAATTGATTAAATTAGTGTCTGTACATTAAATCAAAAAATAAATTGATCATTTCTGTTGAAAATTTTATCTTTTTTTATTATTAAAAACTAGAGTAGTTGATAGAACAATTAGACAATTGCACATGAGATGCCATGTTTACCTCATGTTACCATATAAAGATCAATTTTTAACAATAAAAACAAATAAAATTTTAATAAAAAAATCAATTTACTCTTTGATTTAACGAAAAGATACTAATTTTTTCATTTTAAATAAAGGAATAAAATTAAATAAAAGAATAAAATGTTATTTAACTCCTAATGTAATGTCTCCATCACATTTTTATGGTAACATATCTAAACATTAATGATAAATCAACCCATGTATACATGCATTTTGTCTAAGTTCTAGGACATTTTGTCTAAGTTCTAGGATTATTGAGATAATAATAATAATAATAATAATAATAATAATAATAATAATAATAATATGTAGAGCAAGTAGCGAAGAGACAAAATGACAATATCATGCACATATAAGGCACAATTATCAAACGCACTAGAAAAACTAACCCATCATATTTGTCCGAAATAAAAGAAAGCTTTTGCTTAAAAGCTGCTTTTCAAATCCAACTTTCATGGCCAAGTTAAGGACATTCCTCGTACTATTTTTCTACATTAAAATGAGAAAAACCAAAAACAACAAAAACTCGACAATACTTGGCTATTTTCCTTGCTGACAATTCCATGGAGTACGTATACAGCACTTTAAAAAGAACTAAAGTGAATACCCCAAGTCCACAACATCACCAAAACTTGGCAATGGAAAACAGCAAGTATCTACTGAAGAAATAGGTTGTGGAATCATGTCGTAGCTGCTTGGATAAAAAGCTCCCGTGCATTCATCTCCAACCATCAATGGAGGGTGATTGAATATAGCTTCGAGTTCAAAGGAATTGGTTTCCCATGGTTGCTGATCACTCATAAAATTACCTTGTTGATCCAGTTCATTAAAACCAGGAAACTCAATAATGTCATTGGACTTGGGCAATGCTTGAGATTGGTTGTCAATTGACTTGTTTGAAGGAGGTTTCAAGCAGTTATAGGGAACAATGCAGGCCAAGTAACCTGAGTTATCATCATTGTTAGTGAAAAAGAAACCATTATCAGCAGATGACAATGGTATTGGGCTTTTGGTGTTGTTAGGTTGAGTGAGGGTTTTAGTTTCACTGTGGGAAATATCAGGCTGAGACGCCTCAAAGCTATGATTTGATGCTTGTTTAGGTCGAGATTGAGGAGTGGTAAGATCAAGGAAGTGATACGGAGTTGGTAAAACTGCAGATTGGACATCAGAAGGGGACATAATTGAATGAAAAGCAGTGTTGTTGTTGTGGTCAAAGTACACAAAGTTTGTCCTTGCTTGAGTTCCTTTCATGGAAATTGCAGCTCGATCATAAGCCAGAGCAGCTTCGTGAGCCGTATCGAAAGTGCCGAGCCAATGCCTTTCTTTGGTGGTCGGGTCTCTTATCTCAGCCGCGTATCGACCCCATGGCCGCCTTCTGACGCCGAGAAACCTCCCGGGCTCAGCCGCTTTCCTTCGGCCTCTCCTTTCACCAGATTGGTATGAAGATTTGTTCCTTTGAAGCATCATAAAAGTTGAAGCCAGATGATGGGCTTGGGGAAGGGGTTCATATCCATAACCTTTGTCCATGGATGTTGGCATGTTTATAATTGCAGTGTGAGTGGTGAATATATATAGATATAGATACGGTAAGAGAGACGGGTTTTCGGAATGGAACTGTGAGAAGGTGTTTGTTTAAGGGGAAGTGCTTATAAAGGAGAGTGATGGAACATGGAAAAGAGAAAATTAGGACATTGCAGTTTGTCATTCCCTAGAAAAACCAACCTACCTTTTTTGTACTTACATTTTTTTATCCAATTTTTATACATTATTGAATAAAGATGGATATTACAATTTAAATCCGTATTAAATCAGCTTTCATACAAAATTTATATTTTTTTATTTCAAAAATTATATGATATAAAGTAATATCAATAATGTTTTTTAAAATGAATATTTCTTTAAAAGAAAATTCATTCTTTCATTTTATAAACGGAATTAATACAATTTAAATAAAAAGAAAGAAACAATAAATACTGATAAATGATTGTGAAAAACAAATTCTATTAATAAAAATGCAGATTTCAACTTCAATAAAAATAGAAAATCCAGTATATTAACAATACTCTTTGTCACAATTCAAAATTAACATAAATAAAATAATTACAATAAAAGAAAAGAAATCTCAATTAACAGAAAGCAAAAAAAAAAAAAAAGCATTATTGTGTTTTAAAGTTTTACATAATATATTTATATAAAATATGTGTTTTAAAGTTTAACATAAAATATTTATACGAAGGATAATATTTATAACATGGCTTACATACACATTTGTCGTTATCCTTCTACCTTTATGTGCCTACTTTTAAACCCTGGTTTCTATTAAATTCTCTCGTCATTGAGCTCTAATAATTATTCATAAATATATAGCTTAAGTATGAATTAAGATTCCTTCATGCTAACAAAATAAAATAAATTATTAATTAATTTAAATGACATAATCATTTTTAAAAGAAACGATATTTTATTCAATAATTTAAAGTTACACTTTATAATTATTTTTTTAATGGAGGAACTTTGAACGCAAATGAGTATTTTATAATCTTCTTTAAATCAAAATCGTTAAAAAAGTGTTGTGTAACGTTGTATAATAAGGATGAATGATTTAAAATGATGCAAATATTATATCAGATGAACGTAAGCTAAAGTGCTTAGTTTAATTATCAAACAAAGAAAATTGTGTTTCTTTTTTTATCACTCTATGATTAAGTCACGTGCAACCGCGTACTTGGATGTATATGGCTAATCTTAATTTACTTGAGAAAAAAAAAGATTAGTATTGCACACCTATCCACCGACCGTGTTATCGGTCCATTAATCATCTTTTAACATCTATTTAAATAACTTTTATCCCGGGAAATTTTTTATTCATTTTAAGTAGAGTTTTAAAATAGTTAAAGTACTATCAATTGAGTCTTAGTTTGATTGATATTGATATTGATATTGTTATCAGTGCAGAAAGACGTAGGTTGAAGTGCATTATCCTCCTATTTAAATGTTGGGGACAGTGGATAGTTTTAGGCATTGTATTAAAAAGAGCAGATATGATAAGAACCTATAATGAGAGTAATTTTTTAAAAAAATGGTTAAAGTACTTGGGAAGTCCTTGTATTATAGAGACTAGATCAAATTAGTCTCTCTGTAACACCCTTCGCCCGACCCGATTGAAGGGTCCGAGCTACAAGATGTCACATCCGTTGTTGGGGCAACTATCGTCAAATGAACCATAAATAAATCATCTGTTTTTGGCAAATTTTAAGCCATTTGATACCTATTTCGAGTTTAGTCCTAAACTTACTTATTTTGTGCACAAATCCACAATTTTACCTACACCAAAACATCTCAAACACATACTAAAGCAATTTATTTGACCATTTCAATTCAATCAAACCCAGTATAACCTCAATTTGGCATCGAAACCTATCAATTCAATTTCTTCAATTTTGACTTATTCAATCATGCATTTAGCCATTCAATACCATCAACTTAATCATGTTAATTCATACCCAAATATGACATTCAAGTACCATACATATAGCTTAACATATTACCAAAACATACACATATATATGAACATTAGCTAAGGTTCAAACTAAAGTTATCAATCCCAAGTTAACAAATATAAACACCTATTTACATGCCACATAATCGGACCTTAGAACATTTGAAAGATTACTGAATCAATAACGGGATAGTGTGAGCTTCTCGAATATCCATTCAACACGTTACGCAAGTTGGAAATCGACGGGGAAAGGGAAAACAATAGGGTAAGCATATTGAATACTTAGTAAGTTCATAGACATTAAATCAAAAACTTACCTTAACAAACAATCAAATACAATAAGCTACCACAATATTGACATAGTTTGGCTAAATATAACATATCACAAAAATCAGTAAGGTGGGTATTATACCTATATCAAACCATGTATAACACACGTATTTATCATGCCATTCATGTCACTACAGGTAACAAGTTTAAATCTCATTCCAATCAGGAGTAATAAAATCACATATATACTATAAGCTTTATTTTCACAATATTCAATAATGATGTGTAACAACCCTTACCTGGTCCGATTGTCGAACCCAAGTAAAAGGATACTATAGACAAATACCAAACAATTTACATGTAATTTATTAATCAAAATTTCAATTAATTATCATCAAATCACATATAATCAAATATAATAATTTGTAACATATATGGACTTAATTGTGAAATTCAGGCATGAAATAGGGTTGAATTGTAAAGATTTTTAAAATATTAAAGTTTTAAAGTTGGTATCGATATTTAATTGTTGGGTACTGATACTATATCGATACCTTACTAAAAATCGATACCAAATCACGTTTCTGTTTATTATGCAAAACAATGGTATCGATATTTATTTTCTGGTATCGATATTTTATGGAAAAAGTATCGATACTCATATAAGTATCGATACCATTTTGGCATTCTATTTGTTTTAAAATTATTCATGTGGTCAAGTATCGGTACCAAATGCTAAAATATCAATACCTAAGTTCAGAAATGGTAAAGTCCTATCCTTAACATGTCTAATTCATGTCAAAATCATCTATAATTCAAATGTTACTCCCAAATACAATTATAGATATGAAATTCATCAACCTAAGACATAACTATTCATGTGCAACATAATCACATGCTACCACTTCAAAACTATCCAAAAATTATAAACTAGCTTACATGATTGACTTTCATGTTTAACCAATTCAATAAATCTTCCATGACAATTTCATTATCACATACTCAAGCATAAAATACCCATTCAACAATCTCATGTTTAAAGTATCAACTTACCAAAACATCACTTAGGCATAGTCTAAGCATACCATTCATCATTCTATACTATACCCATGCATCAATCAAAATCCCATCACATAGCATGCAGTATCTCAACCATTAGTGTATTAGGCAAGTAACTCAAGCAACCTAACAAAATATCAACAACATGACTATTACCATCATATACATATATACATACACTTCCAAAATGCCAACAAGATACAAAATATTCATTATAACCAAAAGACTTCTTAGGTACATGCCAAGACCAAAATAAACACATTATCAACACTTGAGTTTGGGATTGCCACTAGATGCTGAGTCAACAATCGAATCGCAAGATACCTAACCTACGTACGGAAAACAAAACCGTACGCTGAGTATAACTCAATGGTATTTCTATAATCTAAACTTTAAACGTATCATAAAACATTCAAGTGCATAAGTTTAATATGAATAATGAAATGCAATTTATATATCATCTATACTAACTCTTGTAATCTATTATACATACTAACACATCTCACTATATGAATTCATAACAAATCACTTCACATATCATTACTCAACCCATTTCACTAATAAACATTCCATTTCACATTTTTCATTCATTTCATAAACATTTGCCTTATCAGTTCTTATAATATACATTCAAATATCATATACGTCTTTATTTTCATTTTATCTATATATATCCTTATTCTGATTTCCATCTTTATTTCTCTATTAACTTGACTCAGACTTGAATGGATACGCGGATCCAGCCAACACACCACTTTGGCACCTAGTGTCTGACGAATAAATCTATAATAATGAAATTGCGTCATGCGTTGGCCGGTAAAACCGACAAATAAATGTGCCCAACACTGGTCGGTATAACCGACAAATAGGGTGCCTAGCACTCCCTGACACGTAGTCGTATAACCCTGAACTCTTCTTATCCTATGGCATGCCAATTATACCTGACCCTGGTTGAACAGTTAATAAGGTAACTATTTCTCACATATATTTTCAATCAATTCTCATTTCATTATCATAATCTCAAACAACAATCCATTCTTCCCGTACATATATTTATATAAACAACATAGTTCTTCACAACATAAGTCAAATTTCACATTTCAAATAATATTCAATATTTTTGCATCTATTCAATTCAATCCTTAGCACAAATAACCAATTAAACCACCTCAATACATCTCACTTAATCAATTTTTTAGCTTACCTTATAACTTACCATACAATGCAATGTACAAATGCAACAATTGAAATGGTTAGGATTATAAAAATACAAATCGTGAATTCCGAGCTATTCATCGACAACTTTTATCTTTTCCTTTGTTTTTCAAGGGATCTGAGTCGACATTAGCTACGGATTAAAACAAAAAATACATTTCACCAATACACAACCAATTTCACATTCAATTTCTAATTTATGTAACTTTTGCAATTTATTCAATTTAGTTCCTAAAATTAGGACTAACATAACTTTCACAATTAACCTCAAATTTTAGTACTAATTTCACTCTAGGCCTAATTTAACTCCCTAATCCTCATTTCTACTCCAAAATTTCAAAATTAGTACAGCTTAGTCCCTATAGCACAAAATCATCAACTAACTTTACAATTTAGTCCTTTTTTCAGTTCTAAACTTAAAATCTAACTATTAACCACTATAACTTCAACTATGTATCAATGACAACATCTTCAATCTTTAACAGATCCAAAGAATAGGACATGGGTCAGCTAGCTTAAGCTATCGAGATTTCAAAAACATAAAAATTACAAGAAAATGACTAAATTGAACTAACCAAATTGAGCTTGAAAATCTAGAACCCTTGATCACTCGTCTTCTTCTTCTCCCCTAACTTTGAATTGCTTTTGGATGAAAGAATTTAACTTTCTCTTTCAATCCACTTACTTGTTTTAAATTTTTATTTCATATGTTTTAATTTATTTAATAATAACTTATTATAATTATAATAAATTTTCCTTCATAATAAAATCCAATACCGTCCACAATCATTAAACTATTGGTTTAATTACCTTATAAGTCCCTTAGCTAAGTTTTATCTTATATTTAATAACAATTCACACAATTATCACTTATGCAATTTAGTACTTGTACGTTAATTAAACCCTAATTCAATAAAATTACCTAACCGAAATTCAATTCACTTCAATAATATCCAGTTTATGGAAATGAGATCCCGAAACCACACTTTGCGATACCATTGACTTTTAGGCCATTACATCATCATTTGAATATCGAATTCATCCATGTCATTTTAATTTATCATTTCATATAATTTATATCGCCCGATGAAACATAATAAACAGACTCAGATACACAGGTACTAAATCGCACCAGTTGCTCGTCCGAGCTAATATATTCATGTCAGGTTAACAGTCCAGGCTAAACCTTTAACAACACATCAAATTGTTTGGCCAAGCTAAAAATATACATGTCAGGTTACCCATCCGGACTAAACCTTTAAAATGACATCAGGTTACCAGTCCAAGCTAAACCTATGTCACATGTATCTTCAAGTCTCAACAAATGCTAGATCTTAGTAAACAATATGTACTAGTGTGCACAAGACCTTTACTAATTTCATCTGGCCATGTTCAACACATATATACATTTCTTTACAATTTAGTCCAAATCTCAACTTTATACCAATTCACAACCAAACACACATATGTAATTACAAAATCAAATACACAAGAACTTAAACACATTTATATCATATGAACTTACCTGTTCAAATCAACAAACAAGTCAAATCTGTAAGGACAAATCGATAATTTTGCCTTTTACCCGATTATCCTCGATTTGGTTCAATTCTCGATTTATACAATAATTCAATTCAATTTATAAATTCCAAAAAATTTATAATAATCTATCATATGCATGGATTAATTTAATTTCATTTTCTAATGCCTCTTTGCATTTTATTCAATCTAGTCCCTAAAATTGAAATTGCTATAACTTTCAAATTTAAGCTTTGGTTTCGAAACTGATCTCAATTAAATCCTTTTAAGACCATCTACTATCAATAATTATAAAAATTTCACATCAAATTTTAAATCTATACACTTTAGTCCCTATTTTCAAAAACTATCAATTAAACTTTACAATCTAGTCATTTTGACATCTAAGCTTAAAATCTATCAATTGAACACCTATTTCTTCAAGAACTCATCAATGGAAACTTTTAGAAACTTTAAAAGTTTCACAAATTGGTACATAGGCTAACTAAATCAAGCTCCCATGACATCAAAAACATAAAAATTACAAGAAAATAACTAAATTGAACATATCATTCAAGGGCCAAAAGTTTGAAGCTTAAAACCCTATTTTTTCCTTCTTAAATCGGTGAAGAACACGAATGGAAGAAAGAAATGGCTTTTGTTTCTTTTAATTTTTCTTTTATACCTAGTTTAATTTTTAATTAATCTAATTAATTATAATTATTTAACCTTAAGCATGTTTAATCCAAGTTGGTGGATTACAATTAACATTAACCACCAATTGTCACATTAAAAAGGGTCCAATTGACTAAATGGTCCTTTGGATATTTAAAATTATACAACGATAAAAATATCATAAGAGTTATAAGTCTGCCCTTTGGCACGTTTCTCTGTCTTCCCTCTGGCACATTTTCTTGTTTTCTAAATTTTTTTACATATTTTCTTTTATCTTTGACAGTCTCTGAAATATAGTTTTTCCGTTCTTATTTTTGGTTCTGGCTGGAATTATAGAGTTCTTTTATGGAAGAAAACCTGGTGAATTTGAGCCTATTAAATGACGAAGAGGAAGCTTTCCATGAGGAAGCAGCGGTGGTGGAACGTTCCTATCAATGATGTCTGGTGGGACGGTGCCTAACAGACAGTGTCGTCCATTTTCCTTCATTACAGAACACCATGGCAGATCTCTGGCACCCTATTGGAGGTTTTTGTATTACAGATTTAGGGGACAAAAAGTATCTTTTTCAATTTTTTCATGAGGTTGATATACAAAGGGTTCTTGCTGGTACACCGTGGTTCTTTAACAATCATCTGCTTATAGTTCAAAGAATCCTAATTGGAGAAAATCCATTAGCATTGCCATTAAATTTCACTGAGTTTTGGGTACAAGTCTATGAATTACCCCCAGGTTTGATGACTGAGTTGATGGCTAAACAATTCGATAACTTCTGTGGAAAATTTCTTGATTATGATACTTCTATTCCGTCTTCGGGATTTAAGAACTATATACGTATTCGTGTGTGCTTAGATGTATCCGTCCCTTTGAAACGTAAAAAGAAGATACAGATTGAGAAGTCTATGATTGTTTATGCCCGCTTTAAATATGAAAAGCTAAGTTTGTTTTGCTTCATTTGTGGAAGATTGGGCCACGGTGAAAGTTACTGCCCTTATCAGTTAAGAATTGAGCCTTCAAAAATTGTTTTCGGCTGGGATCTATCTCTGCGGACGGAGCCGAGACATCAGAATACGGTGGTGAGTAGGTGGTTGCGTGAAGCAGAAGGCTCACAGTGTACCGCTGGAAATTTAGAAAGAATCAATCATAGTATCTTAGTAAATGAGGAGAAAAATAATAGGCGAAAAATGGGAGGAAATCTTGAGAATCAGACTTTAAATCCCAATTTAATTCCCTTGGGATTCAATCAACAGTATATCACTAATGGGTAAAATCAGGGGCGTAATTGGAGCAATGAGGATTTAATTAATAATGGACTAGTGAATGGGCCTATGGATTTGGTCTTAGAAGAAGAAAATGACCCAATTGCAATGTTGGAAGGAAAGAAATGACAGGGGATTGTGGAAGGCCCATTTATCTCATTGGGTTCAAATGTTGGGAACGATTCTTCAATTTTATCGACTAGCTCTGGTGAACAGAGCAGCCTGGAGCAATGAAAATCCTAAGCTGGAATGTTCGTGGTTTGGGGAGACCACAAACTGTTAGAAGGCTCAAAAATAAGCTGCGAGCCATTAATCCCCGAATTTTGTTTCTTATTGAAACAAAATTAAGTGCTAAGAAGATAGAGTTGGTCAGATTGAAGTGCGGCTTTGAAAATGGCATTGATATTGGGGTGATGGGTTTTAGAGGTGGATTATTATTGGGTTAGAAAGGGAATTCGTTGGTTAGCCTTAAGAGCTTTTCTTCCTTTCATGTTGATGTTGAGGTTTAAGATAATGATTGTGGTGCTAAATGGTGATTAATGGGGTTCTATGGAAACCTAGATGAATGATGCAGGGGTCGACAGTTAAGCTACGACTACAGTATCCCTTGGGTTGTTTTGGGGGATTTCAACGAGATCGCAAATTCTTTTGAGAAGAAAGGTGGACGCCTTTGATCAAATCATCAGATGTTGGCCTTCCGTACAGTATTAGAGGAATGCAACCTTAATAATCTCGGTTTCATTAGTCGATGGTTCACGTGGGAAAGAGGTAGATTCATTTCCACAAATATAAGAGAACAATTGGACCATGGAGTCGCTACGCTTAATTGGATGGAGCTTTTCCTAAGTTATCAGATTGAACATTTGAATCATTCTTTTTCTCATCACTGTTCTATTCTTCTAAATACCATGGGAGGGAGACGGAATGACCAAAGGAGCAACGCAAAGATGTTTCAGTTTGAGGCCAAATGGTGCTTAGAAAATTCCTTTGAGGGAATGATTAGAAGATGGTGGGAAGATACCCCTGGGAGTATACCGAACAAGCTAGAGAGTATGGGTCATCAAATGCAAAATTAGAGTAAAACTAGAAGCAGAGAAGAGAAGAGAAATCGGGTTATCTTAGAAGAAAGATTGAATTGTCTTTATAATCAGGATATTTCGGATGAAAACTTAGCAGATATCTCGGAGGTCCAGTTGGGGCTTAACTTGGAGGCTGATAAGGAAGAGTTATATTGGGAACAACGGGCCCATGTTAATTGGCTAAAGAATGGTGACCGCAATACTAGTTTTTTTCACAAGATTGCCGCCCAACATCAGTTTCGTTGTCGAATCTCTGAATTGGAAAATGAGATTGGTGTAAGGTATACATCGTCTGAAGAGATGTTAAAAAATTACTTCAGGTTATTTTGAAAAACTCTTTACAGCCTCTGAGATGGGATTGGATGAGCGTCTATTTGGACTTGTAGAAAAAAGAGTTATTACTAGTATGAATGATTCCTTACTTAAGCAGTTCACGGAGGAGGACATTATCCATGCAATAAAAATGATGACGCCATTGAAAGCCCCTGGGGTTGATGGGTTCCCCGCAATTTTCTTCCAACGATATTAGCATATTGTTGGACAGGAGATTTCCAGTAATTACCTTGCTATTCTAAATGGTCGGATGGAAGTTGGTGATATCAATAAAACACGCATCGTGTTGATCCCAAAGGTTGATAAGCCAAAAAATGTGTCGCAATTCAGACCCATAAGTCTTTGTAATGTTGTTTACAAAATTATTGCGAAAGTCCTGGTCAATCGCATGAGTGACATTTTGGGTGATTGCATTAATGAAGCTCAAGGAGCTTTTATCCCAGGGAGACTCATTTCGAATAATGTGTTGATCACTTACGAGGTTCTTTATTCTCTCAAGATGAAGAAGAGTGGCAAGAAAGGGAATTTTGATCTTAAGTTAGACATGAGTAAGGTGTATAACAGAGTTGAATGGGATTTTTTGGCCGGAATGATAAAGTTTTTGGGGTTCCATGACGACTGGATTGTTCTAATCATGAGATGTGCATGTTAAGTTTCCTATTCTGTTTGCCTTAATGGTATGAGCAGCGATTGGTTTTCTCTATCAAGAGGTTTGAGACAAGGAGACCCTCTCAGCCCTTATCTATTTCTGATTTGTGCTGAGGGTTTTTCTACGCTCCTGCAATATACTAACCAGAGAGGTTGTATGGCAGGCGCACTTATTGGTAGGGGAGATTTTCTATTAACTATCTGTTTTTTTTAGATGATTGCGTCCTTTTCGGAGATGCAACGCATGAAGGGGCCAAAACGATTTGTAACGTCATTCAGGAGTATGAGTTGATTTCAGGGCAGAGGGTGAACTATGACAAGTCTTTAATTTATTTTGAAGCTAATGTAGGCACTGATGTCAATGATGAGATTACAAGCTTATTGGGAGTTCGGGTGGCCTCAAGTCCTGAAAAGTATCTAGGTTTGCCTATGATGGTGGGTCGAAGGAAAACATGGGCTTTTGCTAATTTTATTGATAGTTTAGAAAATGAGTTGAAGGGTGGAGTCTACGCTATCTATCAATGGGTGGTAAGGAGGTCTTTATTAAATTGGTTTTGCAGGCAACGCCATTTTATGCTATGTAATGCTTCCTTTTCCCAAAATGCTTATGTCGAAAGCTTGAAAACATTATGAACAGTTTTTGGTGGTCTAACAATAAAACGTTGAAGGGTATCCATTGGAGTTGTTGGGAAATGCTTTGTAAACTGAAGTATAATGGTGGCCTTGGTTTTAAAAATTTATTCTTGTTTAATAAGTCATTATTAGCAAAACAAGTTTGGCGTATTTTATCTCAGCCTCATTGCCTTTTAGCCAGAGTATTAAAAGCTCGTTGTTTCCCTTTTTTAGATATATTAGCAGCAAAAGTTAGTTCTTATCCATCACTTACCTGGCGAAGCATTTGTAGTGCTCGAGAGCTGATTGAGGAAGGGGCGCTGTGGCGGGTTGGTAAGGGAGATCGCATCAACATATGGAATGACCCTTGGCTACTTGGAAGAGAGAACAACAGATTTTCAGTTCAAGAGATTAGACCCATTTGGACAACTGTTAATCAACTCATTGAGGTTGAAACTAATACCTGGAATAGAGAGTTGATCCATAATTTAGTTGATGAGAATACAGCAAATCAAACTCTTGCTATCCTTATCTCCGAGAGTAGAACGGAGGACACATTAGTTTGAAAATATGAAGGGTCTGGGGAATACATAGTAAAAAGTGGATATCGAGTCCTAGCAACTACTCTCGTACAAACTAATACATACAGTTCTAATGAGGATGATTACAAAGATTTTTACAAAGCTCTTTGGTCGTTGAATATCCTAGAAAAGATTAAAATACACAACTGGAGGGTGTTTAATAACCTGCTACCCCATTTTAGTAACCTGGCACGAAGAACGTTAACTGTGGATGTCGTTTGTCCTCTGTGTAAGGCAGACCTGGAAGATTCAAATCACTTGTTGTGGTTTTGCAGTACTTTGCAGTGTGTATGGTCCTCCTTATAGGTAAAGATCTCGTTTCTTGAAGCTTCGTTGTGTGGCAAGATGCGTTTTGCTAGAACTTTCTCTGTAGCAGACGAACAACAAAAACTCATTATTGTAATTTCCTCATGGAGCCTATGGTTTCGACAAAATAAATTGATCCGCGAAGGGGTAAAATTTTCATTGCAAGAAGTGTTAGGGTTTATTCGGGGTTATGTACAAGAACTTGACTTAAATCAAGAGAACCTCCATTCTCCTCTCAGATCTATGACAAAGGATTTATGGAGGCCTCCGGATGAAGGATTTATTAAGATAAATTTTGATGCATCTTTCCAAAAAGATGACAGATTAGCCACAACAGCAGTTATAGCCAGAGATTCTACAGGAGAAATTATAGGGGCAGAAACTTATCTCATTGAGAATGTGGCAGACTCATTTGTGACGGAAGCAAGGGCTTGTGAAAGGGCATTAATCTTTGCGGCAACGATGGGCTTTCGGCGCTTGATCGTGGAAGGAGACTCACTGTCAGTCATTAAAAGCATTAAGAAGAAGGGACAAGACAAATTGGTACTCAGGCCGATTACACAACATATCTGTCAAATGGGTTTGTGTTTTGATGAGATTTCTTACCTTTTTGTGCCCTGAACTATCAATGGAGTGGCTCATACCCTAGCGCTGAAAGGTAGGAGGAACAAGTTCTATGGTGGTTGGGTTAATGGAGTACCAGATTCGGTGACGCTGCTCGCAATGAAGGACCGGTTGGAGTGGAATCTGGGTCACTAAGGTTCTATTGCTTTACTTTGTACTTGGAGAAGGTTCGACGAATCTCCAGGCGTTGTTCAAAGCATTCGTCCTCTTTCCCAAATCGTTCTTAGACTTTTGTTGATGGAGGGCGTTTCCTTGGCTGATATTTCGGTCCTCAAAAAGACATGGTGCCTGGCTCAAGATGTTTTTTCTCTATTCTGTTTATTTTTCCTAAACGTTCATTTATTGTTTGTTGCTTGCCAGCTGTTTTCTTTTATGTTCTGACAATTCGTCTTCTCATGTTGTTGTGCTACATGGGTTTTGTTTTGCTTTGATTTAAGCCAGGCCTAATAATATCAGCCCATTTACTTCAAAAAAAAATTATATAACGATAAACCTTTATAACTTTCACAATTTAGTCCTTATACTTTAATTAACTATCAATTTAGAAAAATTAAGGGACCAAACTTTAATAGACTTTAATACTACCCTCGTAAATATAAAATAATACTATTTATGGACTCAAACGTCGTAAATGGGGTTCCAAAACCACCATTTTTGACACCATTAAAAAATAGGTTGTTACACTCTCTATTATCAAATGGATCAATTTAGTCCCTATACTATTAAAAAAGAATCAAATAAGTACAAATTGTAATAGAACTAACATTTCCTATATAAAAAAATTCTTGAAATTCATTCTTCTCAATTACAATTCAATTTCAAACAAAAGATTTCATTTACAGAACTATACAAAATTTTAAAATATTAAATTTGTTAAACAGTAAAATTAACTCTATTCCAATTTGGCTTTATTTTATTCTTTTTAATAATACAATGGTTGAATTGACTTATTTAATGATAGAAAAATTAATTTGATATAGCACCTATAATATAGGAACCTCTTACATACTTCCACCATTTTAAAACTCTATAAACATAATTTGAAAGGTGACACATGCTTTATTTAAAGTGTAGTAAAAATTATGAATATTTTAAAAAAGAAATTATGTACCAACATTCAAAATATAATTGTGGAATTAAAATATTCTTTAACAGTATCAAATATAAATACTGACCCTTAAATTTTATATTACCTATATAAGGGTTATCTTTTGAATTGTACCTAAGTAAGCACTTATTTGAGTGAGGTTGATTTGTTTTAAAGATTTATTTAAATATAAATTACAATTTAGAGCTAATTTCGATTAAATAGATTGCATTAGAGTTATCTTTAATATAAGTTATTAATGTACAAGTCAAAAGGTTGGAGTGTATAGAAGTTTATTTAAATAAAATGATGAAGTTTAAGGCTCTGTTCAATTAATTTAGCGTATGTATATTCCTTAAGGTAAATCAACATTTTCATTTAAATTAAAATTTTGTTTAACACACATTTGTAAAAATATAATAAAAAACAAGTGGAATATTGAAAACTCTAAAAACTTTTTTCTTCAACTCATTTGCTTTTTTCTTTTTTTATTTTTTCAGTTGTGGTCTCAGTTTTCGAGTTGATTACTGTATGTATTTTTCTCCCTCCCATCAACTATTTCTTATTTACAGATATAATTTGTGGATATCTTTGTTGTCTTCACAAGTTGTGATGGATAGATGACAGTATTGTCATTGTTGAAACTCTACTAGCCACCACCAATTTCGTCGGTTTTTAAATTTTTTCCGTTATGAGAGTATTTCAGAATAATAAATTATTTCACGAGTCTGTTTGGACCCATATTATTTTAAGTTTTATATGTTTTTTTTATTTATTTTCCATTGTTTAATAAGTCTTCACTTTTAGAATTTTTTGTCTGTTCTTGTAACACGTTTTTTAGACTTGCTTTTGCAAGTGATTTTAGGATAATTTTATCGTCGTTCTCTCTAGTTTGGTGGATACTCAATTCTTTTTACTGGTTTTTTTTCCACCGCTTTAGACCATCTAGGGTTGGTTTCCTTATCGTATTAATTGCTTTCAATCACTCCAGATATGTCGTGCTTGAGTTGTGATAGAACCAATTGTCAACATGCCATAATATTCTATTGATGTTAAGGCTGAAGCTTTTATTGTGTTGATGAAGGTTGTCTTTCACTGCTTACAACGAGTGCTTTTTTTTTTTCTGAATTGTATGATCCTATTCATGGAATAAAGTAATGAATTTCTCTCTTAAAAAATACAATAAAAATATAAAACTTAATTATTTAAGGAAATTTACAAATTTCAAGGTTTTTTCTTTAAATATCTAAAAACAAAAACAAAAACCTCTTGGATTTGAGCCTACTGGAATTTTACTAATGTTGTTTAGTGGATGGCAAAATATGCACATGTGAATCCGGATTTTGAGCAAAAGTAAAGAAAAAATTTACTTAATAACTTGTTTGTTTGCTTCACTATTTTCAAAGGGAGCAGTTAAGCAAATGCTCCAAATTTATGAACATTATATTGTTTTAATAGCTCCAATGGTATCCATAAACATAGTCAAAATCCTTTCATTTCTTTCTGTTTGTTTATATTAGCTCCTGCTATCTCTTCATTCATATGGGTCCAGCATTGGATACATTTCTTTTTCAAATTGACTCAAAATACTATTAAATACAACAAAATTAATGTTACATTTCTTCTACATTGGGTTCATTTTTTTCAACTATTACAATTTCTTTTGAAAAATAAGATACAACTTTGCATGCAGTATTTTATTCAAAGATGGGATGCACAACAATTAGTATTATTAACTTCTGAAATCATTTATAGATATACTTTTTGAAACTTTTAATACTGTTTTTTTTTTACCTTTTATTCTATTAAAATTGAAAATTTTATGATAATAAAAAGATTTGCAGGTGTCGACATTATGAATCTATATTGATAATTAGACATCATTTTTGGGGAAAAAAACCAAGAATTAATTGGATTAAATTTAAAATTAGAGAAAAGGAAGTGATAAAGATGGTGGATCATTTTCACATTCTAGACACCTCTTTTTAGTTACATAATCATTTCTAACTCAAAATTTTACAACTCTTATCTTTTTCTCTAATAGTCAAAAAGTGTAATCAAATTAAGGCTTAAGGAAGCAAGTTTAGATAACTAAGCTGTCCATGCAAAAGCAATATATACATAGATATTGATTAATGTGTTATTTCTATAAATTAATAAATCTAAACTATTATTTAAATTCTTGACTGAGTTAGTGTTACGTGTCAACTGCGAATCAACTCGGTTAATGAAATTAAGAAAATATTCTTTTGTAATTAAAATAAGTTATATTATTCAAGTATATTTTAATCTTTCTATTTTTAAAAAAAAAAACTCAATAAAAATTTAGCAACTTTAACTTTACCATTAAACCAAAATTTTATTTTTATATAACATTTACATTTTAATTGTATTATACATACTTTATTACCTCCGCTAAGTGTATTATTTAAGTCAACTTAACACCAACTCATGATTAATGGCAACACCACAATAAACAATTGTAATGCATTTAGTTTTCTTAATACAATGTATTTAAGTGTTTAAATTCCGTTTTACTCACAATTTAATCTATTTTTTTCCATTTTAATATCACACGTATTTCATGTGTTTTTTAATTAGTTTTAAACTATTCATTTCATTATTAATTGGATGTTATTTTCAAACATATCTTTATGTCTAAATACATTATCTCTATATTCATATGTGTGATAGAATTTCTAATTGTATACAAAAATCTATATATTAATTATAATAATAAAAAAAGTCAACCCCTTTTTCTTGTATTTACTATTTTTAGCATTTATTTTTTTCATTGTTACAATTGATTTTACTTAGAAAAAGGAAATCAACTATGTTTAAAACATGAAACTAAAATAAGAGGTAATGTTGTTTGAGTTTTTAAAATACTCATTTTCATTTTTTTTTAAGAAAAAGAATGTATATATGAATAGAAATAGAATCTATGACCCTTTGACTCTTCCACTAAGTAATTGAAACAAACAAACGTGGGTTTGGTTTCATTTTACCTTTTCTTAATACAAAAATGGCCGTTTAGAACGTGGTGGATCGTAATATTTGGTCACATGTGTACCAATATAAAAATATGTTATTTTCCCCCTTATTTTTTGTAATTGGAGTAGGAGTTAGAACTCATATTATATCATGCAATATCTGGTAAAAGTATCATAATTTTTTTTATATTATATCTTGGATTGTTTTTTAGTTCTACTCTAAAAAATAGGTAATTTTATCACTTTACATTAGATGAACGAGCAAATCAATTTCTATGTTAAAATTTGGTATTTATATATAAAATATGGTAAAAAAAATTTAACCCTCAACTTTTTCAATTTTACACCAACTCTTTTCTTGAAAGTAAATTAAAAATTTTTGAAATTAATAAGGCTAAAAGGTGAAAAAAAGTCTTAGTAACAAATTTAAAAAAAATCAATTAAGCCATTTTAAATTTTAAAATTTATTAAAAATCATAAAAACTATTAAAAAAAAGTTACAAAAATTATAAAATTATAATTTTTTTTAAAAGATAGCAATACCAACCCAATAAAAGAGTAAGTCAATTTTTAAAAAAAATATTATAACCATTAGATTTTAATAGGTCGGTATTGTTATTTTTTAATAAAAATTTTATAATTTTAAAATATTTATAACTTTTCTTTATAAATTTTGTTTATAATGTTTATGATTTTTTAATAATTTAAATTTTAAAAGGGCTTGATTGATTTTTTTTAATTTGCTACTAAGTCCTTTTTGACCCTTTAGGCTTATTAGTTTTGAATTTTTCTAATTTACTTCCATTAAATGAGTAGGGGTCAAATTGAATAAATGTGTAAAGGTTGAGGGCTAAATTTGTTATTATACTTTATATCTAGACACCAAATTTTAATAAAGGCCTTATCTTGCTCACTCATATAATGTACAGAGACTAATTTATCTATTTTTTTAATAGAAAGACTAAAATACAATTCAAGATATAGTATAGGGAATTTTGTGGTATGTTTCAAAATCAAACTTAAGTGTAAAATCAAATTATAAGATATCATGTAGAATTTTATTATCATTTTATTAGTGAAGTGAATTTAATTTATGTGATTGGTCTAAAGAAGAAAAAATGTGTTAAACTAATTAAATTAACTAACCTAAATTAACCTAATGGACTTTCCTATTCTTAGTGTTGACAATGTGAATCTTTAGGCTATGATCTATTAAATCCTTAATTATCTAATTAAATAACTAATTATCCTAAATTGAGTTATTTTTCACCCTTAGCTAAGACTACCCTCCTGATTCATTTTCACTAAGAATTATCATTTAAGTCACCCTTCCGGTCTCTTTCTAGGCATACAGATACCCTTCCGGTCTCTGCGCTCAGCACAAGTTATACACGACAGGATACCCTTCTAGTCTCACCTATCTCGATATTCTATTGACCGCCTATAAACAAGTTATCTTTTATAGAATAAATATAACACAAAAAATATAAGAATTAATAATGGCGGTGTCTACAAGTGCACAGTTCAAATTGTAATAAAATTGTACAATGAAATATCGGAAGTATACTGAAGATCGTAACCAATGGAGGATGGAATAAATAATGAAAGTACTTTTACAATAACAAGTCTAAGTAGTAGTAATGATTTCCTATATTACGATTAACCATAAAATAGATTAAGAGGAACAAAAAGAAATAAATAACAAGAAATAAACAAATGAACTAAATTGATAAACCAATCAGGAAGACTAACTCACTTCAGGGCTTGTAACTAACTTTAGATTAGGGTTTTGAGATGGATTAGTAATCGATTAACTATTATTACCTCTTGGCCTCTAATTAACTAATCGATTGGTTGATACTCACTTATCTCCCGACCTTACTTTTTCAACCAAGATAAATTACTATTTACTCAATTCAACTTATCTTCCGATCTCGTCTAGCTTATGATAACTTATTAGATTTGTCAAGCCAATAGTTTAAGAACACATAATTTATAACAACTAATCCCTTTTAAGAAACCCCAAATCCCCCACTAATTACATCCCCGTCCACTCATCAATCTCCCCTAAGGTATTTAGCCACTCATGTTGTAACACCCCAAACTTGGCCTAGACATTATGGTCGAATCTGAAATGCTACGAAGAAGGGTTAAGAATCCAACCCTATCATGTTAAAAACCTCGTATACTTTGTTATTAAAAGATTCCACATTTTAGAAAAACATATTATTATGCTAATTAATGAAACCATCAATTGTTTTTTCTTTCAAGTAAAATGGTGATTTGCAGCGGAAGTTTAAAAGCCGTTACATTTTGAAAACCGAGTTTGTGTTCGCAAAACGTTTGTTTGTGTAAAACCGTTGTTTTCGTAAATTGATTTGTTGAGCGTCGCAAGAAATTTAAATCAAATCCAAAACCAACAACAAAACCAAAAAGTCCAGAGAGTTTCATATTTACAAAACTCTCAAAATAAACCAGAAATATAAATAAACTTTTTAAATAAACAAAATTTACGGACGTGTGGACACCTCTGAGCCTCCGTCGCACTGACCCGCCTAAGCTTGAGGATTACCTGAACAAAATAGAAAAACCAAAAGTGAGTTATAAAAAAACTCAGTGTGTAGCTCAACGGAAACATATAAATACTCAAATTTTTCACATAACAGAATAGATACAGACATAAGTCCTTAACAGAATCAGACTAACAACAGAATCATACAGATATGCAAGGTCCTACCCTCATTCTCTACACACCAACTCTACCATCTCAACACACCACATAGGGTATAAAACACCCATCTAGCCCAACACACCACATAGTGTCCCTACGACACTTACCAAAATAATCACAGTCATGCTGCCAAAATAATGGTGAAATATCGCCTAATAGAATACTTTCTCCACATAAACATATACCACCCCAAACACAGGTACAGATAAACAAAATAACAAATAATATGCATGCTTATACATAACAGACATAATACACGCATATGCATGACAGAGCAAATTATACCTATCATGTCTCATTAATCTCGTACAAACCTTATTTAAACCATATTCAGTCTAACAGAATAACAGGTTTCATGCTTAACGGTTTGTTTTACCCATATCGACCCTACGGAAGGCCCACAGTTGATCAGAACGACGCGTGCGACCTTAGGGAAAAATTCTAAAATTTGGGCTCACATGTCCGTATGGGCCCAGACGCCCAAATTAGCCTTGCCCGTGTGTCCCACACGGCCTGGCTCATAGCCCACACGCCCGAATTGGCCTCACACGGCCACACACACACCCATCACACGGTCGTGTATCGCACATGGCCTATGACACGGCCGGGCACACGCCCGTATGGTGTCGACAGGCCAGATTTTTTGCTTTCGTTGATCGCCGTTTTCTCGTGTTTTCGTTACACACCTAGCTTGATTTTAATGTGAAAGCAATCCCGAGACCTTCGAAACCTAAAAACAGTATCCCCAAACACCATTTTAGAAATTAATTTATGAATTCAAACAATGATTTGGTCACGATTAAAGCCTCTCAAAACTGAACTAAGCGCAACTACACTTACCGCTAATGAGCAGAACCCACTCAATGCTCAATTTGTTAAAGGAGCACCAACTGTTTCTTGACTTTCCACTATTTGAGCATTAAGACGAACACCAATGTTAAGTTCCCGTACAAAAGTAACTAAAAATTCCCAAAACACACAAATAATGAATTGCCTAACAACATACCTATTCCAAACGAATCCAAGAAGGAAAATGAATAGCAGCACTACCACAACACAATCAATCAAGGTCAAAGAAGACAAGCAAAAAGAGCCAAAAAGGGGGCGAAATCAAAGGCAGAAGAAAAATGTCAGAAAGAGAGGAAAAAGAGAGAATAGAAAATGTAAGAAGAGAGGGAGAACGTGAAAACAGAGAGAATTGTTTTCTTTTTAAAAAAATTAACAAAACAAATAAAATTAAACTTTAAAAACTAACCACTAACCCCCCACTAACAACTGAATCCCACTAACCGACACACACAGAAGCAAAAGTCATCATCCTTCGCTTACATAGGAATTCGAACACAAAACCCTTAGACAAGCTAACACTTTGCCACTTGAATCAGCAGGCTCATTCTGATATGAGTTGACCGAAAATATAATATAAGTCTAACTGACAGGGATAAGGCTAGGAACAAAAATAGCAGAATTTTCCAAAAGTGAAACTTGAACCCAAGACCTCAAACACACATCCAAAGAACTTAACCACCAAAGTAGATACTCATTTATGACAAAATTCAAAAAAAAACAAAGTTAAATAAATCAGGGCGTTACACATGTTATTCATAATCTCAACTTTGATTGAATAAACCATGTCAAAAACACAATCAATTTGGAGAAGAAAAAAGATTTAAATAATTGTGGATTAAACACCGAATGGGGAACGGAGTAGCAAATCTCTCGATTGGAATAAAGAAATAAAAAAATGTAAAGAAAAATATAAATTGAATATTTTAATTAAATTGAAAAACTCTTTAATCAAAACCGATTTCAAGAGGAAAGCAAGAAAGTTATAAAAAGTCGAAAAGAAAATAAACTATAACTACTTCTAAACTACGAGGATTTTTAAAGGTCTAGGACGACTTGATTACATTCAACCCCTAATGTCTTATTCATAGAGGTGTTGGTAGGCCAAATTAGGTCTTCGGCACGTCCTAAGTCTTCAAACAAGTCTGATTGCGTGAATGAAAATAACCCCAAAATACTTGGGCAGCACGCAAGTCTTGTGTCGCACCATACCCCTTGCATGGCGTGACACGAAACCCAAATATTGCCTTATCTCGTTCATTCTATGCTTTGACATCTCGGGAAGCTTATCCATCACTCGACCCTTGCTTCCATGTTAATTGGGAATTTATTTCTCCATCCTACACACTTAATTGAACCAATTAGCACAACTTAAGGTTTGTGTCAGCCTATTGGGTCACAACACCTACAAAATGTGTTAAAAACATTTTTTTTATTAACTTGTAATCTTAAGGCCTACTTATCAGAAATGTAAATCAAAATCCTAAATTACTTAGAAAACAAGCTTCTTAAGTGCGGAATTGACTACCACATTTGACAGCAGGTCAAATACTCCCACATTTAAGTCTTTGTTTGTCCTCAAGCAAACAAAACAAAAAAAAAAGCAAAAATAAACTAAAACTAAAAAATAAACATGCAAAGAAAACAAAATGTACTTGAACTAGCTTGATACACGAGATTAGATCGGAGCATCGGCACTAGGATGATTTGCCTAAATATATAATTCTAGCTAGAAATTTAAATAATTCAAGGTTATTTTCACCTAAACAGATTAATTTAATAAATTACAAAGTAAAAAAATTCAAAGAAAATTAAATATAGAGCTCCATAAAAATGTACATACGACTATAGTATTTATCTTTGCAGAGTACAGTCAGTTTGAATATACTATTCCTACTAGGTTTATTTTTTTTTCCATGTTTTGAACTCTAATGCACTTTTTATAAGGGTTATACTAGTCATACTGTACCGTTTCAATAACCATGTATTTTACCAAGTATTTTCTATTTAATTCGAACATCCTATATTTCTATAAATATAATTACCTATTCATATCTATCATTATCACTTAGTATAATTAATCTCTTTTTCCTATTTATAGTTTAATAAACTAAACTAATTAATCTAAATATAAATAACCTAAATTATTTAATTTTAGGCGAAATTTATAATTCAAACAAACAACCTGGTTATATGCTCCTAACCAATCACTTATATTTCTACAAGCTCAAGCACAAACATGCAATAAAAAGGAAAAAAAATAAAATTTAAAACTAAAAACAAGGAAAATAACTAAAAAGAAAAAAAATTTAAATTTTCTGAGTCATCCCCCACACTTTATTCGACATATGGTCCCTAATGTGTAATAAAATATATAAGGGAAAGAGATTACCCAATTTTCTTGATTCATGTAATATGATTGGTGGGACTACTCCCCTTTCTTGATTTTGGCTCTATATTGTTGAGCCGTTAGAATTTGGAGCTCCTACTAGAAAAAAACTAAACACATAATATATGTATACAACATTAAAGTCTAAAATATTTAAAGACTAAGTTTACAACATTCCAAATAAAAATATTAAGTCCAAATTCAAATAGAAATTAAAACTTAAATGAAATTGTTTAAAACTAGTCGAAGGCAGGATTTAGCGATTCATTCGATTGGCATTGTTCGCCTTCTGAGTCTTCCTCCAGATCTTCTTTGGGATCTTCTTCTTCCTCTTCCTCTAATTCCATCTCTTTCTTCACCTTACTCAATTCGGTTGCTACCTCATACTTGGCTGCTGGGAATAATGGCAGCTTCAGCCCACATTTTCTTACATAGTCTTCAAAAATTAGTCTAGCTTCTTGCATCTATCGCACAATCCATTCCGAATCGAGTAACGCATTGTCGCCTTGATGTGGATTGGTTTTTATCACCCTCTTAATTGAAGGATGCCGTTTGATCGTCCCATCGACACCTTTGCTTGTCAGTATATGGATGCTACTAAGTGCGAGAACAATAATTCTACCTTGTTTTTCCGCGCACACTGGAGCATGCTCTGATATATCCATGTTCCCACACAAATTTGTTCCTTTGTTAGAATTTTATGCAACAAGGTTGCTTGGAACGTATCAATATTGGACATGTCCGTCGCTGGGCAGATTCGAGTACTAATGAATTTCAACCACATCTGTGCTGTTGGAGTTAACTTCACTTGAGAGAAAGATATGGGATAGTCCGTGCCTAAGTGGCCCTTCCACTTACTTTTCTCATCCGTTAGGAGTTTGATTATGTTGTTCATATTCTCTCTTAAGAAATACATGAGGTCAATTTTGTAACAACCCGATAGTTAAGGGTGTCAAAAAGTGAGGTTCAGGACTCCATTTCCATAACACAATCTCGTAAATATTTTTATTAAATATTTTTGAGGTTAGTTTAGGAGTGAATTAGATTTTGGTTAAGTAAATTTCGTGAAATTAGGAGTTATTAAGGTATAAGGACTAAATCGCGTAAGGGTTAAAAGTTGACTTATAAATTAAAGTAACTTAAAGGGACTAAATAAGTAAATATACCCTTGCTTCTTTTAATGGACGGTCATAGGGATATAATTATGATATGTATATTATATATATAGGTTATGATAGTTTTAATAAATATGTCTTATAATAATATTATTATTAATAATTAAAATGAAAATGTAATAAAAGAAAAAGAAAGTGGGAATGGATGAAAATAAATGCATGCAAAATTGAAAAAAAGAAAGAAAGAAAGAATAGAATGGAGCAACGGCACCAATGGCTTTAAACATTCAAATTTCAATTGGTTAGTCAATTTAGTTACCTTTTCTTGTAATTTTTTATATTTTTGGAATCCCGATACTTAGAGCTACCCGACTCATATTGTAATTTTGAGTACTGCTTAAGATTTTAGCTGTTATTATAGTTTAATAGCTTAAATACTAGGGGTTAAATAGATAGATTTCTAAGTTAAAAGTGAAAAAGAACTAAATAGTGAAGTTAATTCTTGATTTTGAGCAATAGGGATTAAATTGTGAAAAATTTGAAATTTAAGGGTATAATTGAAAATAGAGAGCTGAATTTAGCTTAGAGTGAAATTAGTATAAAATTTTGATGTAACACCCCTCACCCGTATTCACAGTCAGAATAGGGTTATGAGGTATTACCGATCAATCAACTTCATTAACATACATAATTTATACATTTATGCGTTCATACTAAAATGCCATTCAATCATATTCATATTGTCCCTTATGAGGGCCTACAAGGCCTTAAACATGCTTTAGAAGGGGTTCGGGACTAAACCGATAACATATAAAGTTCTCGGAAAACTTAGAAACTTTTCAAACATACAAGGGTCACACGCCCGTGTCTTAGGCCGTGTGGAAACAGGGCATACATACTGACTTGCATCATACGGTCGAGGACACGCCCGTGTGCCAGGCCGTGTGAGAACTGGAGGGTATACTGACTTGGGTCACACTGCCAACCACACATCCGTATGTCCAGCCCATGTGCCCTTTGAAATGGCCACACACGCCCATGTGCTAGGTCGTGTGCCATTTAGGGGGTATACTAACTTATACCACATGGCCAGTCACACGCCCATGTGTGAGACCGTGTGGAGCATACTGACTTCACTTCAATATCAACACCAGGGGACACACGACCATGTAGCATAACTGTGTGTCGCTCACGGCTGAGACACATGCTCGTTTCTCTGCCCGTGTGGACAAAAATAGGCCATTTGTAAAGCCAATTTGCCAGCCTTTTTGCACATAACTACACAAGCTCAAATGGCATCATTTTAAGACACAAATATGCAGCCAAAAGTCATCAACCAATACACAAACATACCTAATACATTTCAACCATTTCAATACTCAATTTCATATCATTTACCTATTCAAATACCAAGCAATTTAACTTGCTTTTCTAAGCATAATTCACATTGTATAATTCATTTGGCAAAGCTAATCCAAACATTCATAACCATCTCAATCCCATTCATCCATTATAGGTCTATTGCCAAACCTTAAAAGTAGATCAATTTGCACATTCATAAGCATCATCAAGTTCATCATTTTATGCCAATACAAATGGCCAAAATACACATCCATAAAATAAACCATTTTGACACAAGCTTATACATGCCATATACCATATATACATAGCTTCAAAAGTTCCAAAATAGATGATCGATAGTGTGATGAAGTCTCTGACGATTTCCGGATCCGAGCTAGCTTCGTAAAACTATAAAACATAGAAACAATTAAACAAAGTAAGCTTTAAGCTTAGTAAGTTCATATGTGAACATGAAATAATCACAACATTCATTAGCAATTCAAAATAGTTAATATCATAAACATTTAAGCCATCAATTCATGAGCCAACATAAAGTTTATCCATATCATCATTCAAAAGTTCTCAACTTTCATTAGTTTGATACTCAAATAGTTTTCCGTACATACCTGTACTGAGACATTTCTATTTATCAGCAATACTTTTATCGAACCACTCCAGTTTACAAATGTTTACGATACAAATTCATCGATTTTCCGATGCCATAGTCCAACTATGGTCTTACACATACTTTGCCAAGGCCCTGCCGTGGTCTTTCATTCACATGTCATAACCCGGTTATGGTCTTATTATTCAATTGACATAGCCCCGCTATGGTTTTATTCAGTAACTTGCCTTACTCAATTCGTACACTTCATTTAATATCTCAACATTTGTCCAAAAGAATAAATACTATCACAATTTCATCCATCAATTAAATAGATACACATTCAAGTTCAATTATACGAACTTACCTCGTATACGGAATTGACGGATCAGGTCGACTACTCGATAATCTTGCTTTTCCCTCGATCTAAATCTGAATTCTTTCTTTCTTGATCTATATGAATTCAAAATTGACTTGTTCAATTACATACTCTTTCAATTTAGTCCAAAACATACATTTAGGAATATTTGCACTTTAGCCCCTAAACTTTCACATTTATTCAATTTAATTCTTATTACACAAATACACAAATTTTACATAATTTCATAAAACCCAAGCTTGGCTGAATTACCTATAAGTCCCTAGCAACCCAAAACTTTCATTTTTTTTAAATTTCATCCCCTCAATTTACAAATTTCACAATTTAATCTATTTTTTTCCATTTTTGTCAAAAATCACTTTACAAAACATGTAAAACTATCATCAAGCTTTCATATTTCAACATTAAACATCAAAGAACTCATAGATTCAACAATGGCAACTCTCAAAATCTTTAACATTTTCAAAATCTAAGGTACGGGCTAGCTAGATTATAAAGCAACGATTACAAAAACATAGAAATCATCAAAAACTGAACTCAAAACATACCTTAATCAAGCTAAATGTGTGTCAAACCCTAAATGTTCTCCCATGACTTATTCTTCTTCTAATTTCGTTTATGGATGATGATATTTAGTTTGTTTTATTTATTATAACTTAATAACTAATTTACCATAATATCCTTTAATATAAACCATTAAAAATCATTTATGCATGGCCATCTTTGTCCACTCACCCTTTTAATGATCTATTTACAACATAAGGACCTTAACATTAATAAGCCATAGTAATTAAACACCTTTAGCAAGTAGAATGCAACTTTTGCATTTTACGCAATTAAGTCATTTTTCTCAAATTGAGCAATTAAACGATAAAATTAGCTCACGAAATTTTCGCACATACATGCTGTCATGTTGTAAACACATAAAATAATATTAAAATAATTTTTTGACATTAGATTTGTGGTTCCGAAACTACTGTTCTGATTTAGCTAAAATCGGGCTGTTACATTTGAGGTTAAATGAGAAGGTTAAAATTAGTCTCTATTTAGGGACTAAATTGAAGTTTAAGAAATTATAGTGTAAAATTTAAAAATTTAATGTGAAACTAAATTGTGTAATATTAATATATTTAATTGTTTTATTCCATAGCTAACGTCGTACCGGAATCCTCGAAAAAAAAAAGGGAAGGATAAAATCAACATCGAATAGCTCGAAATTCACGGTTTGTGTTTCTATAATCCAAACTAAATTATTAATTATTGCATTTTGAATTGTTACATATGGTAAGCATTTGAGGTGAGTACTTTTGTACTTTGAGATTGAATTGAATTTATAGTTGATTGAAATGGATTGATTTGGTATATTATGAATGTATTGATTATATGAAGATTGAAATGAATATGTATTTAAATGTGATAAGGTGCAAATATGAGAATTGGACATTGGATGTATTTATAAGTGAAATGGAACCCTATTAACTGTTTCGGGCTAAGTCAGATATAGATGGCATGCCATAGGATAGGAAAAGTTTAAGGATTTCTTCGATCTCGAGTTGATGAGGCACTCGGTGCCAATTTGCTTCGGTTTAACCGATGAGACACTGGGTGTCAACTTATATAGCATTGGGCACAAATATTACTTTGGATTTATCCGATGAGACACTGGGTGCCAAACTAGTGTGTTGGTTGGATCCATGTATCCGTCCAAATTTGAGTCGTGTTAATAGGGGAAATTAAATAAATAAATTTATGTGTTTTATATTGATATGGAAAATATGAGAAATGAAATATGAAATGATGAAATGAGATGTGAATTGAGAAATGAAATCAAGTATTGATTAAAGAGTTGAATCATGCCATTGCATGAGTTGATATTAACATGTGGAATTTTAGTAGATGTGAATAAGGAATGAGTAAAGTTATATTATCGATTTGAAACACATGTACATAATTTTACTGGTTGCATTTTTACATTTTAATTACTTATATTAAGTATTGTTCGGATTATAGAAATATCTCTGAGTTATACTCAGCGTACGGTTTTATTTTTCCGTGCGCAAGTTAGGTACATTTCAGCTTACAGTCTACTTAGCATCCAACCTCAATCCCAGGCTCAAGTGTAGTGATATTTCATTTTGTAATGGCATGTACCTAGGAAGTCTTTGGTTGATAGTTGGTTTTTAAATGTAAGGTTATTTTGGTTTAAGGTGAATTGGTGACTACTTATGTATATATATAGTTCTAGTTGTGGTAAAGTTGGTAAGATATTTTAGCCTAATGTTGATATGTGCTTAGCTTCAAATTGGTAACTTAAGGAGTTGAAAGTTAGTTTAATTATGGAAAATATGGTATGAATAGAAGTTTGAATGGTTGATTACTTTTATTTTGTGTTTGATGATATATAAAATGTGATACCAATTAGTTTAATTATGGCAAATATGGTATGAATAGAAGTTTGAATGGTTGACTGCTTTTATTTTGTGTTTGATGATATATAAAATGTGATACCAATGAGGGTACATTGGTTAGGCACTTAAGATGGTTGTTTTGGCTTATTTTGAGCATGCTTAATCGTGTTTTGAATAGGTTAAATGGCGGGTGAAAGGGTTGCTTAGTGCCCAAGCAATCACAATTTGGTAAACTTGAGTTTTAAGGTACATTTAGATGCACACGGCCTGGAACACGGTCTGTCACACAGCTGTGTGTCACACACAAGTAACACACACGAGCGTGTGCCCTGAGCGTGTAGAATAATTGCATAAGTGTAGTTTCCACACGGCTAACACACAGCCTACGACACGGCCGTATGACCCAAGTTAGAGAGTTACATGAGTAGAGACACGGGTTGGGACACGACCGTGTGTCTCAAGTCAGTGAGTTACATGAGCAAGGACACGAGTTGGGACACAGCCGTGTGTCCCAACTTCGAAAGCCACACGGCCGTGTGTCCCTTGTTTCTAGGCATTTTGAGATTCCACCCTAAACTTCTAGAATTGTTTCAAATTAGCCCATGTTAGTTCATAAATCATTTTTAGGGACATGTAAATTCGTATTTAGGACTGTATGGATAACTTTTATTGTGATTTGGATGAATTAGCTTGCATCTCAATTATAATTGATTAATTGATCGATTTGATAGTAACGACAATAACCCTAATCCGTCGACGGATAGGGGTTAGGGGTGTTATAAGTTCTTTGAAATTACCGTTGAGGATTGAGAATATAGGATGGAAGAATGAATATTGAGTATTTGGTTGAAAAGAATGAAGTTTGAAAGGGTTCAGATAGGAAATTTTATGGTTGTTAAGTCCTTGTAGCTGTTGGAAAAATTACCGTTGGAATAGTTACCGTTGAAAGAAAAATACGTCCTACAAGCCACTTTTTATTCTCTTTCTCCAAAAACAGAGTATATCGATAATTTTTAAAAAAAATCAGCATAGTTTCTCAAATATTTTTTTAGCATATTTAGATACATCTACTCATATTTTGATTTAGACAAAAAAATTGAGCTCTTTAAAAAAAATACCTCATGCAAAAATGTCCCACGAAAATGAAAATGAAGTCTTTTTGCCTTACTTTCTGTGAAAGGTTCTTATGGATCTTACACCATTTGAAGATGAGGAAAAAGTAAAGGTTTAGTCAAGCCTCTATCTTCATAAGATGTGAGGCTAGTTGGAAAATTTAGATGGTTTTGTAAGGCCTAAAGATATTAATCTAGTTGAGCTAAGTTGAATTCGGAACTCAAAGTTTGATTCAAGTTTAGGCAGGGGCGAAGCCAGGGAGGCTGGCATGGGCCCCGACCTCCCTAAAATGTAAAATTACTATTTAGGCCCTTAAAATTTTTAAAAAATTTTAAATTAGTAAATGTAAAATTGCACTTTAGCCCCCCCTAAAATTATAAAAATTCGATTTAATCCTTTACAAATTATAAAGATATAAACTATAAAAAAAATTAAAATTTCATCCGGCCCCCACTAAAAAGTTGTTCTGGCTTCGCCCCTAAGTTTAGGTAACTCTTAATTTTGTTGTGGAGTCTAAAACCTCCACCGATAGTATATCAAATATTTTCTTTTATAATTATTAGATTATGGCATATTCAAGGTAAAAATTTTATGTAACAAATTAATCTATAAAAAAATGATATGAATGATTTTGATCAAAATGATAAAATTGAGTGAAAAAAAGAGTTTAAGGTGTTCAGTTCAAATTTTTAATGTATATGTATTTTTTTTAAAATTGTATGTAAAAGAATAAAAAATACTCTTAAAATTATATTTATTATTTTATAAAAATATTAAAGTTTTAGTAATTTCACTAATTGAATAAAACCGTGCTTTAATAACTTTTAAAAAATTTCAGTACAAAAAGATATACACTGAAAACAAAAGGGAAAGTAAAATTGAAATGTCAGAGAGACGGAACAAAAAGAAAGAGGAGTCCATGCGAAGAAGGCCAAATCCAAATCATGGAAACCAATAATATTTTGCCACGTATCCTCCTAAGCAACGAAATCCTGAATCTGACTGCACAGTAACATGGACGATTAGACACGTGGATACTGTTACAACATCATCCCGTTAGAATTGCACCGTACCCCGTGCAATGAGGTGTCAAGCGCAAAGAGGTTGTCCTTAAATAAGAATGATGTAAGGGGATGAGGTGTCGGAAAGAGAGAAGCACGGGCATCAAAACGTAACGTGATGATACGAGGTTAGATGGAGGGTGGAGAGTGGATGAGGTCAAAAGGGGGGTTGATTGAGACTGGACGGCTGAGAGTGACAACGTCTTTTTGTCCTCGATTTAGGGCATGGACCGCGAGATTTGCTCCCGTTTGCAACTTGCAAATTAAATGCCTCCTTTGCATTTGTAGTAGGTACAATTTCAGTACCGGTTGTATTAGTCTATACATATACATTCCGTAAAATTACTATACCAGTACTTATATTATATTTTAGAATGTATTTTAGTTTTTTTACTGAAAAATGAATAAATTTTTTTTATATATTAAATAATTAAGTAAAATGGTTTTTATAGTTAAAATTTAATTTTGGTATTTTATATCTAATTTGATTTTGTTGTTAATCTTTACACTTTTATTCAATTTAATCTCTATTCTTTTATTTGGAGTAAATTAATTTTATATTTACATTGTTGACATGATTTATTTTTACTTATATATCATATTAACAAATATTTAAAATTTATAAAAATAAAATCATAAAATAGATATTACAATTTCAGAGATTATGTAAATTAAAAAATTAAAAAATATATAAGTTTTTCAAAATTTTAATAAAAATTCTAAATATTTTTTCTAAAAATATAAATGCAAAGAATTTTATTTTTAACAAATTTTAATTTTAATAATATCATTACTATTGCTGCCATAAACTTCTTCCTTTTTTTTTTTGAGAGAGAGAAAAAAATCAAGTATATATTTTTTTTTTCATGAAAACTATAAAATGAAAGCATGAATAGATATTGTCTTATTTATATAACATACTATATTTCAGTCGGTAAAAATTCAAAGACAATTTTTTTTTTAAAATATTTGTTATCTTTTTAATCATATGGCATTTTTATTTTTCTTTGTAATGTTTTTGTTAATTGAATTAGGTTTCAACGTAAAATTCTAGACTAATACTATGTTTGGTACATTGTAATAGAATAAAATTATAATGTAATAGAGTTGTAATCAGTAATTCAATTGTTTGGTTGAATGAAATGAAATAAAACTGTAATAGTGTTAATATGTTTGGGTGAATGGAATAGATGTTATAATAGTATAAGAGAAAAAGTTGAAATGACCAGAGTACCCCTAGTAGAATTTTTTTAAGTAGATGATTATTATTATTGTTATTAATTTTAATAAATATTATTAAATATAATTTAATAATAAATAATAAATAAATTAACCATATTTTAATATAATTATATTGATAGTATTTTTATTATTCAATTATTGTTAAACGTTTATATAAATTTAATTTGATTCATATAATTCATAAAAATAATAAAAACAATATATCTAGAATTTCTTAATATTATAATTAAATATAATAATTTAGTAACATATATTATAAATATTTAATAGTATAATTAATATATTATTTATAAAAATATGATTTATGTCTTAATAACTTTATAAATTATGTCAAAAAATAATATTTGAAAATAAAAATTTAAATTTTATATTTAATAATAAAAACATTATTTAACATAAATTTAATTTTTTAAATTTAAAAATAAATCTAAAAATCATATTTACAATTATTTTATTATATTTAAATATTTAGAAATATTCTTAAAAACCTACCTATAAAAGTATAAATTTTTATTTAATATCATTTTATCTCTTTCTTTATCTAGTTTTCTCCTTTTCTTTTTTTTCTCTGTCCCCCCCCCCCCTTTCTCTTCAAAGCTTTATCTGCACTTTCTATTTCAAATTTTTTTGGTTCGTTTGTCCTAAAAGCCCACCAAACTTATAATTCATACATGCAAATTTCTTTGTTAATCTCCCACCATCAGTCATAGTTTTTTTTTTTTTTTTTCTGATTAGGGTTATTTTGTTTTGTTTTCTAAATTTCATTATTGGATTTTAAGTTTAATTACCATTTTCTAGTGCAAAATTGAGATTTTGGGTTTGAGAGAGTGTTTTTGGTAATTCAAATACCAAAACAGAAGTGAATTTATAATTAAAAAGCTTGCCCAATTTTCTTGTTTGGTGGGTGAGAAAATCAAGGAAAAGGAAAGAAAAATTTGGGATACCAAGGAATTTCTATGTGTTGAGCATTGGAGCTAAAATCTCTACCATTTGGGTTGGAACATGGAGGAGACCTTGTGTTAATGCTATGAAAATAACATTATTGGATCAAATCGAAGTTTAGAAAGCATTGAATCGAAGTTGGTTTAACGATTGTGTTTCAATTTTTATTTCTTCTTGATTTTTCTTTCATGGCTACAATCCATCGACTGAAATTGTGGTTAATATGATGTTTTTGGTTTGGGATATTTTTGGAAAAAATGTTTAGTGATTGTTTGGTGAAAGGCTGTAATGGCTATTCTTTAGTGGTAGCACATAATGGCTATTCCGTGAGAGGTTGGAATGAGACCGCAATACTACCCGACCATTTCACTCATCTAGTCAAACCAAACAATGGAATAGGATCGTTGCACTAAATAAGATATGAATGAAATAGCCATTCATGCCAACCAAACATGGCCTTTTTTATATAATTTTTGAAAAAAAAATTAAACTTTCAAAATTTTTAAAAATGAAAAACTTTTTAATTTTTACTTTTTAATAATTTTTTGAATTATAATTTTTTTTTATTTCTATTTTTTTAAATTTTGAAATTTCTAATTTTATAATTTTATAATTATTTAATAACTTGAAATGTAATAAAACAATGCTACATCAGTAATAAAAAGTTGAGAGTTAATTTGCTCCAAATAAAATAGTAGGGTCAAATTAAATAAAGGTGTAAGGTTAGGGCTAAATTTATTTTTATGCTATATATATGTAAGACACACAAATAAGCATTTAATAAAATAATTTTAATGGAAGAAATATTTTGCTCATTCATTTATCGCACAAGGATTAATTTATTAATATTTTAGTAGAAAATCAAAATACAATTTGAGATATAACAAATGAATTTTCATAGTACTTTTTCCCTATAAATTCCGTGTTAAATGGGTGTTAAATAGTTTAAATTAATGATCAATATTGATTGATAAATACATATCGGCTTGTATAGATTGGGAGAAGATATTAATATTTTAAATCAAATTTTTTATTTTTTATTTTAATTATTTTTTTAAAAATACTCCTTTAATTAAGTTATTCAACTTAATTAATAATTTTAACATTTATATTTTTATATAAATATATTTTATATTTATATATATATATATAATTGATAAATATTTGTATGAATACTAATAAATATGACAAATGTTTTTAAATACAGATAAATTAGAAAACGGTTCGTCAAAACATGTGGATTTAGGTACGTACCTGTAATCAGGGACGGATCTAGGATTTTACTCCAAGGGGGGCAAAACTTCTAAATACAAACAATATTTTTTTTAATGTAAAAAAGTGTCAATTCTGTCGGATATTTTTTTTTTATCAAACAAATCAATTTAATATTTTTTTAAAAAGCATGAATGATTTAACTGTAAAAAAAATTAAAAGAAAAAAATCATACTATATAAAATTAAATATTTCTTTCCAATATGCAAAAAAAAAAACTAATACTATACTAAAAATTTCATAAATATCATTATAATTCTAAATTTAAATTAAAAAATTTTGGCCTTAGTCCTATTTTTCAATACTAGACATCCTAAATTGCACCCTCCATTTTTTCATAAGATCGAACTCATCAATGATAGAATATGTTGAAAATTCTCGAGCTATCTCTTTTTCGATGTATGCCACCAAGTAAGTTGAAAGAAAATCATCTCCCATTCTATTGTGAAGTATTTTTTTACTCTGTGCTCTTAATCTCGGCATGAAACTCCTTTTTTTTTCTCTCGGCAGTGTCAGAACTTTACCTGAGGAAGATAATTCCTTAGCAAGACATACAAATCAAAATATAAGAAAGTCACTAACCTAATTGTTGGACAAAGCACGTTAGCGAACAAAATAAATTAATTATAAATATAAAATATAAAATATAATATGAACAATATTATTTATAGTTAATTTATCAAATATGAAAATCAAATAAAACCATAATAAACAATTGAAATAAAGGAGAATTGAGATTTTACGAAAATGTTGAAACACGGTTTCCTTAAGACAGATTCGGCCTCTCCTACGGTACTTGGAGTAACGTTGGTCGAAAGTCTCCCAGGATACAGCAACAGCAGTGATCAAAGTAGTAGTACCTCTACCTCGATCAATCAAATTAACAATGCTTTTTTCTATTACCGGAATATTTATAAAACACAAAGGATGGAAAAAGAGATTTTTGAGAACAACAGAATTTCGGCAGGAGAAATTCTAAGAAAGTATGAAGTCTATAAAAACCTTTCAGAATTATGGCCTTTTATAAGCATGGAAAGTGTTGGAATTTTAGAAAAAATATCTCCAAAATCTGCTATTAAATAAAAAATTTAAACAGATTTATTGGAATCAAATCAATAAGATAAGTTTCCATATATAAGTAGATTTTTTCTGCTGAAGAAAATAAATTCGTGTTGGGCTAAAATATCCGCAGGCCTAACCGACCCGAACATTTCGCGTCGCCCACGTCGTGCAGGTACGCCCCAAACCTCGTTAAGTTTGGACCTGCACCCCCTGCGCGCGAGGCAGGGTTACAAGCTTAGTCATTCAATTAATTTTCAAGAGAGTTCACATATATAAACGCATCCCACACTTGGTATTTAACCAATGTGGGATTTGAGCCTTTTATTTTGCCTAACAATATTTCTAGGTAGCTTACTTTAAGCATCAATTTCTCATTCATTACTCAACCATTTTGAGCATATTATATATCGTTGTAAAGGTCTTATGGAGTAGAATATGAAACCATAAAAATATGATTCAGCTCTCCAGCTTTACCTATTGAGAATATGCCTCAAAGTTACCATAAAATGCAATTTTTCCAACAATCTCCCACATGAATGAAAATTGATAGTTTTATCGAAAAACATTGACTCGATGTGGTGATAGAGTTTACGATTGATAGTTGCATAGGAAAGGTAGGTATCTACCCTTGAACCTTCCCTTGCAAAAGTATATTTCTTTTACTAGCTGACCAGTAGACGTGATGTCCTTGAACTGTTCTGCCTTTTGTGTAAACGATGATATACCTCACACACCTACTTCCCTAGCAAGGTTTTAGTTCTCATGGGTATGTTCATATAGCCGTGAACATCTCCTGGTTCTGCAAGAGTTTGAGAGAACTATGCCCCAATAGTCTCCTTGAAGCGGCCCCACTTCACTCTCACATAGGTGACTTGTGTTGTTCGGCTCACCGAAACACACAATGGTCATTAAAAGCATTGCTTAACCTATCCTGTTTTTAGTCACTATTTACATCATAGGAACGAACTTGAGATAAGTACCCCCCACGGTGACCTCACAAGGTTTATGCAATTAGGTTGTCCCTTTAAACCTTGATCTTGGGATCTCAAGTCAACTAGGTAGGGTTTTCCTTCACATAGCGCCTTTTATTTTCATGGGCTTTAGTCACATTCCTTTCGATGTTTTAACAACATGATCTCGGTTTAAGCTTTGAGTTAGCGGATCCGCAATGTTATCTTTTATTTTTTTTTTAAAATCAATATAGATAACTCCGTTTGAGATCATTTGTTTAACGGTATTATGTCGATGTCGCATATGTCTCGACTTACCATTATATGTTACACTAGCAAGACACCCCCACACTTTCAAGTGATTTTCTACCTTTCCATAACTCATGTGATGTCTTGTCCCTTTTCTTGTATGGTACCTTATTTAAAATGTAATTTACTCATAGAAACACTCCCTTTACATTTCATGTGATAACCTAGAGCTTTTTAGCCGTGTTTTCATTTTTTCCTTTAGAATCTGATTTTCTTCTCGATTACTCTATTTTAGGGAAGTATGGTGGTGTTATTGAAATGATTCAATATATCCAACACCATGATTACTTAATCTTTTTATTAGGTTGGTTTTCAACTTCTTGCTTATAGGGAATAAATTCTCTTCGTCTTAGCTCGTAGTAATGAAGGTAATAAACATTTTTATTTCTTCCTCTCGTTTAAACAAGCTTTACAAGCATTGTTATGTATTAGATCAAGTGATTTTTTACCTTTATTAATTTGTCTCAACACATGTTTCACATTTATAATTATAATTACTGCGAATGAAGGAATGTGCTCTAAGTTAATTTATGTATGTAAAGTAACATAATTAACACATTCGAGCCTACTATGCCATTAATTAAATAACTTAAGCATATGAACAGGAAAGAACAACATTCTTATTCATATTTTTGCTTTTACAAAGATAGCATTTAATTTAATACATATCCCATTCCCACAAACATTCCACTTTACTAAGAACATTCTTCATAGTTAGGCACATAATTCCATATCTGACACTTCCTTGGAAATTTCTTCCACAGCATTTGCCTCGTTAACTCTAACTTTCTTTGGGATCCTATAGTCGGATGACTTGTGCCCCATATTGTTACAATTGAAGCATTTTCCTTGAAATTTTTGCTTCTTGGAAACACCACCTTTTGGTCCCAATTTAGGCCAATTTTGCGATTATTTTCCCTTCTTGAGGTCTTTCTTGACTTCTACGACGTTTGCCTTAGCAATATTGTCGTTTGTTGCTTTGTTGAACCTCTTTCTGTACCTCTATTGTTTCTTCAATCCGAAGTCTGATAATTAGGTTTTCCACTGACATTTCCTTTCTTTTGTGCTTTAGGTAATTCTTGAAGTCCTTCCAAGCAGGAGACAACTTCTCAATAATGGCTGCCACTTGGAATGATTCACTTATTATCATCCCTTCAGCAAGAATTCCATGAATGATCGGTTGAAGTTCTTGCACTTGATTCACAACTAATTTAGAATCAACCATTAGAAAATTCAAGAATTTAGCAACTAAGAACTTTTTAGTTCTAGCATCATCGGCTGTAATAGTCCGGTTTAAGCCCTAGTTGGAACAGTGGTTTCGAGACCATAAATTCGAGTCTGAATAATATTTTAATATTATTTTCTCTGCCTTTAATATGTGATTAAACATGTGTTAAATTTTCGTAAGTTAATTTATCCGTCTGTGTGTTTAATTTGACAAAAGGATTGAATAGCATTAAATGCAAAATTTACATGCTATATGTTAAAGCACCTATGTGTTGTGGCTATTAAAAGAGGAGGCTTTATGAGGTAATTAAACCACTAATTAGTTAGTGGATGGACAAAGGACAAATATATCCTTATTGTATGTTTGTTTTAATTATTAGTTGAAGGGGTAATTTTGTAATTTGGTTAATAATATGATATTAAGTAAAAGAAACAATTGAAAGATGATAGTTATCATCTTATTTTAGCCGAAAATAGCAAAGAAAAGAAAGGAATAAGCCAAGCTAGGTTTTGGCACTCTTGTGGTCAAATTAAGGTAAGATTTTGACTCGATTTTTGATAATTTATATGTTTTTGAGATTGTTGCTTAGTCTACTATCAAGCCCATGTTGTAATTTGAAGAATTGATGATGTTTATGAAATGGTAAGCTTTGTGATGAGTTTAGGTGTTTAATGAAAGATATGTGTTAAATGAACATGTTTTGTTCTTGAATTTTTGATGAATTTAGCTAATTAGGGCTAAATTGTAAAAATAGTAATTTGAAGGACTAAATTGTGAAAATAGTAATTTGAAGGACTAAATTGTGAAAATAGAAATTTGAAAGACTAAATTGTGAATTTGATAAAATGTTTGGACTTGTATGAGATACATGAGCATTCGGCTAAGCATGGTTAAATGGTGATCTTGTATATTTGATGTTTTGAGAAAAATGGACTAAATTGATAAAATATGCAAATGTGAGGGCTATGTTGCAAATAGCCCTAAATGTGTGTTTTTGGATTGAAATGAATATGTTGGTAAATAAAAGGGTTAAATTTGAATATGTATAGATCAAGAACAGAAGAAAACGAACTTAGATTGCGGGAAAGCGAAGGTAGTCGAATAACCGAGTCCGAACGAATATCTGGATTCGAGGTAAGTCAATATAGAAATAAATGTATTTGTATTGAATTATGTATGTTCATATGACTATTGATAATGATGAATGCTTATGATTGTTGTATACATGAATTCCGAGATAAGATCCACATAGTGTTAACATCCAAGAAGTCCCGTACGAACCTAGGAATAGATAGGATTAACTATGTCATGACATAAGTGTCTGTTATGTTATAACATGTAAGACCACGTCTGGGACGTTGGCATTGATTAGAGATTTCGTGTAAGACCACATCTGCGATGTTGGCATCGATATGACATTTACGTGTAAGACCATGTCCGGGACATCGACATCATATTGATTCGTGTAAGACCCTGTCTGGGACAGCGGTATTGACATCTGACTACATGTAAGACCACGTCTGGGACTTTGGCATTGTACGACTATTCCGAGCACTCTGCATAACCTATTAGATTCCGAACGGTTCAACGGGCAAATTCGAGATACGAACGATTATGTGATTTGTATGTCTGTTTCAGGTACGTTTGATTTGTACACTAAGTGTGTATGAAAGGTAAGTATATAGATGAATTTACTAAAATGATTATGTGCAATGGAATGATGAGATGATATGTGAAAATATGTATAAAAGAGCTATGTGTATATGTGATATCTAAGTTGAATAATGTGATAAGATATGGCTAAGTATATGAGCCAAAGAATATGAGAAGAATTTGCTATGAGAACTATTAATGTCATAGTATTAAAATGGTTATGTGCATTTTATGCCAAGTTTATTTGTATATGGCTTACTAAGCTTTTGAAAGCTTGCTCTGTGCGTGTATTTGCTCTGTTTTATAGATCGTCAAAGCTATTGAAGGCTCGGGGACCGTCGAGGATCATCATCACACTACTCAACTTGTTTTGGTACCTTTGAAATTGTATATAGCTAAATATGGCATGTATAGGCTAGTCATTTTAAGTTAAGTTTGAAATGTGTATAATTAGCCATGAGATGTGGCTAGATAAATAATAGTATTATGTTTGGGAGTATATGATGCATGATATATGTTTTGGCATGGTTTGATAGCAAATGAAATTGCCAAGGTTAGGGTAAGCATATGAATGCATTATGGGTATGTATGTTTGAGCAAAGGAATGATTATATGAAAGGTAAAGGTGAATGAAACATGCTTGAAAGTATATGTGTTTTAGTTGGGCAAATTGGCATGATTGGAAATGAGATTGAATGCAAAGATTAGTTGACTAGTTTGATATGTATTTGGTTGTTAAATGTGCATAAAATGAATTGGTAATTTGCTTGTAGGGTTGACCCTTGTGTGGATGGCATTTTGGCCTTGTAAATGGCCTGTTTTGCCTACACGACCATGGTACACGGGCGTGCCTAGTGGCCGTGGGATTAAGTCAGTAGCTAACCCAAGTGTGCACGACCATGATACACGGACTTGCCTAGTAGCCATGTGAATAAATTAGTATCTAGCCTGAGAGTACACGGCCATGGCACATGGGCGTGCTCGGTGGCCGTGTGGATAAGTCAGTATGTATGCTCTGTTTTAGCACGGCCAAGACACATGGGAGTGTCTAGTAGCCGTGGGAGACACACGACCTGCCTACATGGGCGTGTGACCTCTGCAGCTTTGATAAAGTTTTAAATTTACGAGAACTTTCATATGCATTTAGTTTAGTCCCGACCCTATTTTGAAGCATGATTAAGGTCTTGTTGACTTAGAAAAAGGGACACTTTGATGGTGATTGATGAATTGTTATACTAAATGTCTGTAAAAATTTTTGATTTGTTCGGTAACGCCTTTAACTCTAATCTGGCGACGGATATGAGATAGGGGTGCTACATTTGATTGGTATTAGAGCTACGGTTTAACCGATTTTCGGACTAACGTAGAGTATGAGAGTCTAGCTATACATGTCATATATCTGAACTGTGATAGTGTGATGAATCCTGACGTGTAAAATATGATTTATGTATAGTAATGGATCCCGAAAGAGCCGTAGCTGACGATGTAGAAAGTAATGCGCCTGCTCCCACGCAAGGGACAGCGCCATCTGATTCGAGACCGGCTACGAGCGGTCAAGAGGGAGAAGCTAAACAAGCTTTCTTCCAGATGATGAGTGAATGGTTCACTCAATTTATGAGAAATAATCCAGCTGTTTCACAACCTCCGCCCCCGTTTAATCTCCCTCAGACATCTGCTATGCCTCCGACTACGAATCTGAATCTGTTGAATAAGCCTCTGGTTGACAAAATCCGTAAGTATGGGGCTAAATAATTCAGGGCTACCAGTGATGATGATGCTAAGAAAGCCGAGTTTTGGTTAGAGAACACAAACTGGGTATTTGATGAGATGTCTTTGACTCCGAAAGAAAGTATTAAATGCGTTGTTTCTTTGTTAGGAGACGCGGCTTATCAATGGTGGAAGACTTTGATTTCTGTTGTTCCGAAGGAAAGGGTTACATGGGATTTCTTTCAGACAAAATAAATTAATTATAAATAAAAAATATAAAATAAAATATGAACATAATTTTTTATAGTTAATTTATCAAATATGAAAATCAAATAAAACCATGATAAACAATTGAAATAAAGGAGAATTGAGATTTTACGAAAACATTGTGGCCCGTGAAACACAGTTTCCTTAAGACAAATTCGGCTGCTCCTACGGTACTTGGAGTAACATTGGTTGAAAGTCTCCCAAGATACAACAACAGCAGTGATCGAAGTAGTAGCACCTCTACCTCAATCAATCGAACGAACAATGCCTTTTTCTATCACCGAAATATTTATAAAACACGAAGGATGGAAGAGATTTTTGAGAGAAACAAAATTTCGGTCCGAGCATTTCGCATCGCCCACGTCGTGCTGGTGTGCCCCAACCCCTTCGGGTTTGGACCTACACCTCCCTTGCGTGCAAGGCAAAGTTACAAATTTAGTCATTCAATTACTTTCCAAGAGAGTTCACATATATAAACACATCCCACACTTGATATTTAACCAATGTGGAATCTAAGCATTTTATTTTTCCTCAACAATATTTCTAAGTTGCTTACTTTGAGCATCAATTTCTCATTCATCACTCAACCATTTTGAGCATACGATATACTGTTGTAAAGGTCTCATGGAGTAGAATATGAAACCTTAAAAATATGATTCAACTCTTCACCTTTACCTATTGAGAAATGCCTCAAAGTTACCATAAAATGTAATTTTTCCAACAATAATATGTATGAGTAAGGGTTAAATCAATTAATTCTAGAATTTTGCTTTAAAATTCATATTGGGTCTTTAAATTTAGTCTTTCAAGGTCTATCATACGTTAATATTTGATTATTATTAAAGTTATATAATTAAAAACTGAAAAATACTTTGTTAATATAAACTACAACCTTATGGCTTAAGGAGGCGAATTATATGAATACAATTTGGCCAATGGGGCGAATGTTATACAACATGGACACCAAATCTAAAATAAATGATAATTTATATATAAAATTCAAAAATCTAAAAATTTTAAGAGGGTAGTATCCATCCTTGCCTGTAATAGAACAAAAATTATATATCCTCCAATAATGTATTGACTACCTTGGCCTGTTGGGTAGATTCGGTTGAGTTTGTACCAAGCTTATATAAATAAATGTATTATTTGTACTCATCCAAGTTTAATTTGACTCAAAATATATGAGCTTTAAATTTTATCTAAACTTGTCCAAATTTATAAATGACTAATCTAAACCTATTTTAGACTTATCCATATTTATCCATATTATTTTAAAATTTTCATACTATTTTTAATTTAATACTTTTATTAAAATTTTAAACATAAATAATTTCACATTTTTTTACTCAGCATTTGGTACATTGACTATAGATTTTTTTTTAAAGAAAATTGACTGGATTTTATAAGACAAAAATTACTTAGAAAAAAAAAACACGAAAGTGACAGCCCACAAAAAAAACACTAGCCACAAAAACCAAATCCAAAGAAAATCAGAAAAACAAAATCCAAAAGAAAAAGAAGCCCATGAAAAAACACAAAAAAATAAAATGAAACGCGCAAAGACACTTCCCCAGTCAGCAAAATAGCTGGCACCCACTCCTTGGAAAATATCCAAACCCTCAAAACTTGTCGGTACTAGTTTCCAAAACTAGCAGCCTTCCAAAATCAAAACCATTTACTGCCCATTCCTCTCCTCAAAGCCTATCTCTTCCTCTTCTGTCAATCCGGTTCCCTCCTCCTCCATAATCCATCATCGATGACCAACAAAACACTTCTAATTAGGTAACTCTCTCTTCCATTCTTTAAGCAGTCCGTGGCTAAACTATGTGCTAGGATATTAGCAGATCTGGGTATTTGTTTGAACTGGATACTATGAAAACTCCTTTTCAACTGTTGTATGTCTCTAATGAAATCAAGAAGAAACACAATAGAAAGCAAGCTGAAAGATAGAAGCTGAGAAATAGTATTGTTGTTTATTGTTTTCCCTTTCATGCAAATACACAAAACCCTTAGTATTTATAATACTAAGCATTGAATGCAAGCCTGACTTAGCAGCCAACTAACGCCCAACTAACCATTAACAGACTAACAGCTAGATAACTAACAACTAACTGTTTTCCATTCCTTAACATGCTCCTATCATCTTGTTCCCTGCTGACTGACCAGCTTTTGCCATCACTTTAAGACACGACCTAAACTTTGTGAACAAAGGGACTGTTAAGGGCTTTGTAAACACATCCGCGACTTGTTCCTGTGCTGGAACATGCCCCACGCTCAGCTTTCCAGTAGCAACTCTCACGAACAAAATATAAGTCCAATTCAACATGTTTAAATTTTGAATGCATCACCGAATTTGCAGAGACCGCAACAGCTCCAGAATTATCACACCATACAGTAGTTTTCTTCGAGGATGAAACATGAAGCTCAGACAGAAGCGGCTTAAGCCAGACTACCTCGGTCACTGCATGAGCAAGCCCCCTATACTCAACTTCTGCCGTTGACCTAGAGACCACATGTTGCTTCTTTGACCCCCAGGCCACAGGATTTCCACCAAGCTTATCACAAAAACACTTTATCTTGGCCAAGTACTCTTTTATAGAAAGCTGCCCTTTCTTTTGAGAATACAAAGAGTGGCGCAAAGTGGAAACAGACAAGGTAGACTTAGTAGCAAACCTGCGAACAACAATGCTCCAGACATCAAGACTCGAACGGGCATCAGTAAGATGCACTAGAATATCATCACCAATCGTGGACAACAACCAAGAAGCAAACAGCTTATCTTGTTGTTGATGAATCTGGAAATCAGGATTAGCAACAAGATTTCCATCACTATCAACAATGGACTGTGGAGGAACACCAACAGTGCCAAGAATGAAGTCATGTAGCCCGTACCCTTCAAGAATCAACAAGATTTGTTGTTTCCACAACAAAAAATTATGCTCCCCTAGCTTTACTGTATCATGCTTAGGAAACTGCTGAATTTTCTTTAAGAAACCATACCCAAGATCAGAAGAAGAAATATGAACAGAGGGATCATTTCCAGAAACTGTGTCTGTCGCCATTAAAAAAAAATCAAGGCTCAGATACCATAATGAAATCAAGAAGAAACACAATAGAAAGCAAGCTGAAAGATAGAAGCTGAGAAATAGTATTGTTGTTTATTGTTTTCCCTTTCATGCAAATACACAAAACCCTTAGTATTTATAATACTAAGCATTGAATGCAAGCCTGACTTATCAGCCAACTAACGCCCAACTAACCATTAACAGACTAACAGCTAGATAACTAACAACTAACTGTTTTCCATTCCTTAACAGTCTCAAATAATTGCCCCTATCACCGATTCATCTAGAATATCTGACTGACTTTTTTTAATAATGGTCCTTGCATCTCCTTCTATGGTAATTGATGAGAGGCCCAGATGGGTTCCCAAAAGCAACGCCTAAAGGGAAGCATATCCTTCCGCTGCAAACAACGATGCGATCTCCTTGTGCAATGTCTGTTTCGAAGCCAAAATCTCACCTCGAGAGTTATGAACAACCATTCTAGATCCAAATTTCGCCGAACTTTGATTATAAGCCGCATCAAAATTAACCGACAAGTAAATGTTGGAAAGCTTTGATTATTTCATTTTATAATATTAAAAATCACGTTACCCACGTAGAGAAAATAAATATTTGACATTTAGGGCAAAATACACAAAAAAATCGAAAAATTTATTTAATAACGAAAAGCGCCAGTTCCAAAAATAATTATGGAAAAAGACTGTTTCCCCTCAAAACGCGTTCACGTCAGCACGTTTTGAGAGAAAATGCTAACAAAGCACGCTCCTAGGGACGCGCGCTTTGCTGAGGTGGCACAAAGCGCGTCCCCAGGAGAGCGCTTTAGCCTTTTTTTTAAAAAAAAAATTATTCTCGAATTTTTAAAAAATTTACGAGAATAAACCTTTATAAAGGCTCAAAATGATACCACCATTTTTTTAAGGTGTTATCAATTAATAATGAAATATAACTTACAAAGGAAATCTTTATATAGACCCAATGTCTCATTTCCCTTGTTTTCTTGAGTAAAGTGGGATATGAGATATGTGTATATATAGACTCATGAATAGTTTTGCAGCTTGTTCCTAAATAATGTGGGATTCCTTCCTCTTTTAACTAACAACATGAGATGACATGCTACACTATATTTGATTTTTTTTTTTTTACAAAACAATTTCTCTTTTTTTATATTTTGTTAACATTTTCTTATATTATAAAAAACAAGAAACAAAATAACTAAAATATATTTTTGCAAATCTAATTATAATTATATTATTTGTATTATATTTAATAGCAGTATAAATTATTATTTATATTATATTTATATTATATTATATTATATTTAATAGAGTAGAAGTCTCGAGTCTTTTCTACCAAAAGAAAATGTTATTATTTTTATTATTAATTTTAATTTATAATTGAATTTAAAATAGTATGAAAATTAAGTTGATTTTTATTAAATATAAGAGTACCTTAATTTTAGTTTGTATCTGACTATAAAAGTAAAATTCGATTAAGCTCAAATTAAAATTTTCAAACATTAATTACAAATTGATCGTGATTAAAGTTTTCGCCTACTACTCAAATGAAATAAGTTTAAACTTTATCCTCCCTTCATATTTATACTGCATTCTAAAAAAAATTCATATTTATAAACATTTAATTGTTATTCAGGGATTTCGATTATTGATTATTGTTTTCAATAGACTGTTTTGTTAACTTAAAAATTAATTAATTATTTTACAAGTATTTTTTTGTAATATTTTTTTAAGAAAATATTTAGTAAAATTTGTTAATGGAAAAACTAAAAAACTTAAGCAGCCATCAAAATACCTATCACCCTTAAATTAGCTCCATACCTAATACTAGCGTTTGATTCGGTTTTATAAAATTTGATTTTTTTTCAGTTGTTACTAAAATACATTTAATTCAAGTTAAAAAATTATAATATATACAATCGAATCGAATTTTATTTTATTTTATTTTTTATTTAATTTAATATCAATTTTTAATTCATAGTAATCAGGTGGGAGCTGCTCTATACTATCATATACTACACCCAACAAACCGAGGTGGTATAAATCGACGGGCAAAAGTTTGATGTAGTAATATAATTATAATTAGATTTGCAAAAAATATATTTGAGTTGTTTTGTTTCTTGTTTTTTATAATATAAGAAAATGTTAACAAAATATATAAAAAAAAAAGAGAAATTGTTTTGTAAAAAAAAAATCAAATATAGTGTAGCATGTTATCTCATGTTGTTAGTTAAAAGAGGAAGGAATCTCACATTGTTTAGTAACAAGCTGCAAAACTATTCATGAGTCTATATATACACATATCTCATATCTCACTTTGCTCAAGAAAACAAGGGAAATGAGACTTTGGGTCTATATAAAGATTTCTTTTGTAAGTTATATTTCCTTATTAATTGATGACACCTTAAAAAAAATAGTGTTGTCACTTTGAGCCTTTATAAAGGTTTATTCTCGTAAATTTTTAAAAATTTTGAGAATATTTTTTTTTTAAAATACGGGCTAAAGCGCGCCCCTAGGGACGCGCTTTGCTGTCGTTTCCCCCCCAAAACGCGTTGACGTGGACGCATTTTGGGGGGAAACGACCCTTTCCCGTAAATATTTTTGAAACTGACCCTTTTCAGTTATTAAATAAATTTTTTGGTATTATTGGGTGTTTTGCCCTGACATTTAAATATTATATATAAAGAAAAATATGGGCAAAATACTCAAATATATCAAAAAAAATTATTTACAGAAAAAGACTGATTTTTTTTAAAATTTACAAAAAAGTGTCATTTTCCCACAAAACGCGTCCACGTCAGCGCGTTTTGTGGGGATGTAGCAGGAAAGCGCGCCCTTGGAGGAGCACTTTTGCCACATCAGCACAAAGCGCGCTGACGAGGACGCGCTTTGCTGATGTGGCAAAAACACTCCATAGACGCATTTTAGCCCGTGTTTTTAAAAAAAAAATTCTCAAATTTTTTAAAAATTTACGAGAATAAACCTTTATAAATGCTCAAAATGACAACATCATTTTTTTTAAGGTGTCATCACTTAATAAGGAAATATAACTTACAAAAGAAATCTTTATATAGACCCAAAGTCTCATTTTCCTTGTTTTTTGAGCAAAATGAGATATGAGATATGTGTATATATAGACTCATGAATAGTTTTGCAACTTGTTCCTAAACAATGTGGGATTCCTTCCTCTTTTAACTAACAACATGGGATGACATGCTACATTATATTTGATTTTTTTTTTTTTACAAAAAAATTTCTCTTTTTTTATAGTTAACATTTTCTTATATTATAAAAAACAAGAAACAAAACAACTCAAATATATTTTTTGTAAATCAAATAAGATCAAACTACATCACATGATAAAATAATAGGTTTGTCACGATTTAACAAATACTTCGATTAATAGGTATATTTCATCATTACCTTGGTAGGTTTATTTCAAAGGATTGTGTAATTTTCTTAAATACATAATAAAACTTCAACAGAAATCGCAGTCCAAACCCTTAAATATTGCCAGCTCCTTCAAACCATTGTTTTTCGCCGTTGTCTTTGTCGTCAATTTGCTACTGCAAAACATCAAAATCTCTGCTGTAATTTCACCCAAATAGCAGCTCTTTATGCCATCCAGTAAGCTGCCACTTGATCCTTTAATTTGCAGCACCAAGTAGCTTTCCTTCAATGCTCTTTGGCTTGATCTTTGATTCCGTTTGGTGCTCCCATTTTACTGATTCGATATGCTGCTTATCGCCTCAATTTTGCTGCTATGTCGTGCTTCAAATTGCTGCCATTTGTGCTTGCTATTTCATTAATTTTGCTGCTTTCACCACCTCAGTTATTGCTGTTAATTATCACCAAAATTTCTGCTCTAAGATGCTGCCAATTGCCGATCATTACTCCTATATATTGTTGTTGTTAGTCGCTACAAGTAAGCGGCCATTAAAATTTGGTTTAGTTGTCGCACTTTTTAATGTTATTGTGACTCGCTACTAGATTTAAGGATAATTCTTGCTTTGGATTAATTGGTTAGTGGTGGAGTTATGAAGCTTTGTTTGATCAGTTAATTTGATTAAAATTTGATGCATCGGAAGATTGTTAAAATTAATTAAATAGCTGAAATGTGTTTAGAATTAATTTAATAGATTAACTTGGTTTGTTTTTAAGTTAAGAGAAACTACAAGATTATTGCATGTACAAGTTTCATATATGCAATTTGTTCTCTTTTTTTTTAATAGTTCTTTTGTATATGTTAACAATTCTAAAATGCAACAAGATTAAAGATCTCAAAACATAATTTTATAATATAAGAAAATGTTAACAAAAATATAAAAAAAAAAAGAGAAATTGTTAACAAAAATCAAATATAGTGTAGCATTTCATTTCATGTTGTTAGTTAAAAGAGGAAGGAATCCCACATTGTTTAGAAACAAGCTGTAAAACTATTCATGAGTCTATATATATACACATATCTCATATCCCACTTTGCTCAAGAAAATAAGGGAAATGAGACTTTGGGTTTATATAAAGATTTCCTTTGTAAGTTATGTTTCCTTATTAATTGATGACACCTTAAAAAAAATGGTGTTGTCACTTTGAGCCTTTATAAAAGTTTATTCTCGTAAATTTTTAAAAAATTCGAGAATGGTTTTTTTTTTTAAAAAATTGGCTAAAATGCGTCTATGAGGGAGCGTTTTTGCCACATCAGCAAAGCGCGTCCTCGTCAGCGCGCTTTGTGCTGATGTGGCAAAAGCGCTCCTCCAAGGGCGCGCTTTCCTGCTGCATTCCCACAAAACGCACTGATGTGGAGGCGTTTTGTGGGGAAATGACCCTTTTCTGTAATTTTTTAAAAAATCGGCTCTTTTTCGTAAATAAAGTTTTTTTTTTGATATTGGGTATTTTGCCCGAAAAATATATCAAAAAATTAGTTGATAATTATATATAAATGAGTTATTAATTTCAAAATTTTATTTTTATTATATAATTACATATTTATTATTTAATTTTATGAATAAAAGAGTTATCAAATAAAAAACATTAAAAAGATGAATTAAAATAAAAAAATAAAAAACAATATATTTATTAATCAATAATAAAAAAAGTTATTATTGAAATAACGTAAAATAAAAATTATAAATGTGTTTAGAAAAAGGGGAATTGAACTTGGTCTTAAGAATGAAATTATTATTATTTAACCATTTAACTAGGGAAGTTAATATGTTAAAAATATTAATTAAACATGAATAAATAACTTAAAACAACATGAAATAAAAATTATAAATGTGAGTGAGAGAGGAATCGAACTTAAAACTAGATAAAATTATTAATATTTAACTATCTGACCAAATAAATTAAATATATTAAAAAATTCAAAAATTGTAACTTAGGAAAATGTGTCTAGTTGGGCGCGCTTTCCTGCCAACTGTATAGAAAGCACGTTCTATACGTGCTTTCACACATTCTCTTCAAAAACGATTTATTTCTCTAAATTTTTAAAAATCGACCTATTTAACCATAATATTATATATATCTATATATATATATATAGATATATATATTGCATAGATGACAAATTTAACCGTATTTGGTAAATGATTAATTGTATAAACATTTATGGTATAAACTATTTTAATATATATCAATACCTTTCAAGAGTATCAATACCATCACATGAATTGTAAATGCAAGCAATTTTGCCACCTACTGCCACTAAATCATCGCCTCCCCAAGTTAAATTTGTGCTCACGGTTGCACTAGGAGCCATTTCACCAAGTCCTAAAGTATGGGTTTTTTGTATCCATTGAGCAAAGACGGATTGCAATTGTACAGTGGTATTTGAAAATATATTTTACTGACGCCCTAAAGTGCTCATAGTATTATTATGAATATAAAAACCAAAATTGTGAAAGCCTGAAAATATACAGGCCCAATTGAGACGTATGTATTATGTTATTAAATTTTTCGGAATTAATTTCTCAAACAATAATGATACAAATCATCTTAATTATCATTATATGATTTTAAAGATTTATTTCATAAATTTAGTTAGTTGATTGTAGTAAATTTCATTATTACTCAAGTTGAAATGTTTTTCTTTATTAGAATTTGCAGAGTAGAATTGGAAGGGGAATAATTTATGATTCTTTTTGTATTATTTATCATTATACGCCACAATGGATTACATTACATTACTGTCATTTTAAATTCCTATAGTATATATATTAGATATGAGGTTACAAAAAAAAAAAAAGGTCATGTTCACATTATAATTTTTTACAATTAGGTAAATTACTCTTTTAGTCATTATTTATTAATTTTTTTTAGTTATTATGTCTTTTGTTTAAATTTTTTTTATAATTTTTTACATGACAAATATAAAGTTGATTTCAAATAAATTATCTTTTATCTTAAGATTTTGTTTAACCGAATTAACTTTTAATTTTATAATATTAAAGTTAATGAATATTAAATTGTTAAGCTTAAAATAGAGTAGACACATATTAAAAGTTCATCAACAATAGATACAAAATTACAAAAAAAATAAATAAATTGAATATTAACAATTTTAACATTAACACAAATTAATTTAACAATACATATCAAATAATAATCTGTAAAAAATTATTAATAAATATTATTTAAATTAAATATACTAATATTAATATTGATGAATTTTTGTATTATTTTAATATTAAATATTTTTTAAATTAAATAACATATAACCTATTCTAAATTACTTAAGCATTTTTAAAACTATTTTGGTAATTAAATTGTTTTTTTTAATTTATTAATTATTTTTTAAGAAATTCACTAAAATTTTAAATATATTATAAATTTATATACACAACCGACTTGTGAATTACACAAAAATACAAACTAGTTTACGATTATAATATCTATACTTACTATTATTTAAGCTCCTGACTGAGTTAGTATCACCTTCAACCAAGGTCACCAACTCGGTTAAGGAAATTATAAAAATATCCTTTCATAATTAATATTAGTTATATTATTCGAGAGTACTTTAATCTTTTATTTTAAATGTCAATAAAAATATGAACATAGTGAGATTTAAACCCGAACTAATCGCATTAGTAAAATCTTTAATTTACCACACAACTAAAACTTTATTTTAAAATTTTTATACATTTTAATTTTATTATGCACACTTTATTATTTCTATCAATTATGTATATGTATATATATATATATATATGTATATATATTATTAATAAAACACTTAACTGAGTTGGTGTTATGGGTTAACTGAGTACCAACTTAGTTAGGAAATAACTAATATACCCTTTTATTAATTGACTACTACTATTATTTTGACTATCCTTTTGTCTTTCCATACTTTTATATAGTTTTTAAATAAAAGAATTAAAATTGGCGTATCTAAAAATTAAACCCATATTTAATGGATTTATAAATAAATTCTTGAATTACCACTGCACCTATAATAATTCTTAAGTAAACTTTAAAAAGAAATAACTATTAACATAAAATATTTTTTCTCACCAAATTTGTGTATATAGAAAATGTCATCGACTGAGTTGGTGTCACAATACGACTCAACTCAATAATAACTTGCAAATGATGATAACGCTATGATAAATAATTGTGGTGCAATTAATATTATTAATCTAAAGTATTTATATGTTTAAATTTTATTTTACTCACAATTTAATTTATTTTTTATTTTAATATTGTACATATTTCATGGGTTATTACGATTAATTAGTTTCAAACCATACATTAAACACACATTTGTGTTCTAAATTCATAGTTTCCACACATATATACGTGTGATAAGGTTTCTAATATTAAAAATGTATTTGATTGAGTTGGTGTCACAAGTTAACTCGATAGCGACTCATAAACAATTTAATCTATTTTTTTATATTTTAATATCATACATATTTCAAATGTCATTAGTAATTAGTTTCGAGTTATACGTTTCATTATTTATTATATGCTATTTTTAAACACACATTTGTATTCTATATTTGTGGTTTCCACATATATACACGTGCGTATAACAAGATTTCCAGTCATCATAATTTTAATCGCATTTTAAAAATGTTGAGTTTTATTTCTTTTAAGTATTTGATTGAGTTGGTATCATCCATTCATCCATCAATCAAGTCTCAACTTGGTTGTAAATTATCAAAAACTCATTATTTTTTAAGGCAACATATATTACTTTAAGAGTGTTTTGTCTTTTATATTTTTACATAAGATCTATAAAAAATATTTACACATAATGATATTTGAATCTAAAATATTATAACTTTCAATGTCTTGATGTTACCATTTCAATTTAAATTTTATATAATATATATATATATATATATTATAAATTTATTATAATTTTTTTAACTTATGTGTACCATAATTTAATATTACCTATTTATTAAAAATGTTTTTAATAAAAAAATAAAGTCAAATTATAAAGAAATTACACTAATAAAATTTAAACCATGATTATAGGTACCTCAACAAAAGGCTTTAATCACTACTCGTATTATTGACAAAAATATAATCGATTAAACAAATCAAACTACTTTGACTTGACTTGGGTTACAATTTAATAAATACAACCTAGTATTTAAATTTAATTATAAAAAAATAAATATTACTGTAAAAAATATAATTATATAACAAAAATATTTATAAAAATGTTATGGAACACAAGTTTAAATCTTTTTTTTTTGTTTTAATATAAATTACATAAAAAGATAAAATAAAAAATAGCTTGAATAATATATTTTACTTTGCAAACAATAATATTTTAATTATTATTCAACAGAGCTGATACTTAAATAATTCCAATTAAGGACTTGATATATTAGTACAGATAAAAATAACAATAATTCAAGTTTTCTATCCCATTGGGCCGAGCTAAACCTTGGACTAGTAAAATTTTTACTAAATAAAGCCTAACCCAGTCCAACTACATCCGTTCATTTTGTTTGCAACTCGTAAAATCGGAAGCAAAACTCATTTAAGCCAAAAAAAGAAAGAAGAAGCCATTTCTCATATAGGTTTCAAATTTAATTAAATTATATACTTTTTAAGCACAATGAGTCATTACCCTTAAGAATGAAGGCATTACCTTGAAGTCTCTTGGAGACTATAGATTGCTACTGCAATCACATTATCTAAGCTCATACAAAGAATTGGACAAAACTGCTTCTTCTTCTGCACCGAACCTGAAGCAATCCAACATGTCGAAGCAACAACAGAATCGTGCACTGAAATCCAACATTTCATTGAGCTCAATGTCATCTCTCGTGAATTAACGATACCTTCATGGTCTGCTGGAATATCGTATCTGTCAGTAATGTTGGTCTAAAACTAAATCAGCAATGAACAGACACTGAAACTGACTGGCTTTGCCTGACCTCCTAATATGGCAGTTTGATGACAAACGTTGCAGATGCCGGTTACTTCAAATGGGGCCATTTGATTGACTCTGTTGATCTCTTCTTCATGTTCGGTGTACCGGAATTCTCTGCAGAATCGTGCCACACCATCTCCATCTGTTAAGGACAAAGCAAATCATGTGGTCATTAGATAAACGACTTCAAGATATCCATGTTTTCAATTTCTCACAAAGATTAATCTTAGATCAACAAAAACAAGAAGGGAATTATGGGAAATGGAGAGCCGGCAATTAAGTAGATAATTTATATAGCTAGATTTAGGGATGATGAGAAATTGGAATGTGTCCTCAATAACAATATATAGGGCTTTGCCAACAAACCTCTCCAACAATTACTGTGTCGCCTTCTTTCACTCCGAGCTTCATGAGGGACCTATTCACTCCACAAGCCTCCAGGACATGTTGAAACCTCTTGTCGGAGTCGATGTATCTGTTAAATTCACATGTTATAAGAAAAAGAAGTAACAATAACACCTCTACATTGATTTGGAGCAGTTAATGTAAGCAAAAAACATGCAATGACGTACACATATAATAACTGTGGTTGAGAGAACTTGTTGTGGTTGCAGTTTATGATGTCGAAGAAATACATTACCTTCTCACCTAGACTTTTTCAAATGAGAAGGATTCATTTCCAACAGAGAAATGCATACGATCGATTTACCTATGGAGAACCGAATGGCTTACATATCGGTTCCTACAGTTTATAGAATGAACATGCACCATTACAAGAAAAGTGAATTACAAATCAAAATCGAATGAATCGCTGAGCAGTTGACGAGGCCAAAGGAAATAAGTGGGTTTCAGACTGGATTTGCATCATTCCGGTGCATACAGAATCTATAGATCCAATCCTTCAAAATTAACTATAGGAAAATGTTTGTCATAAAAGTGAAGTATGCATATTGAGGCCTTGAAATTCAAAATTCATCCTCTGCATTGCCCTAAAGGTTGCTTTCATGTCCAACTTCTCCAGCATCCTTTCTTCCTTTAGAAACTTAAAAAGGAAAGAACTGGAAAAGAAAGACTAGAGATGAAAGAATATTAACGTCCAAAGTGCTAATTAAGGGCAAAACAGAGGGAATTAACTGAAATCCATGAAAGTTCATTCTAGGTATTGTATTTACCATTACAGTCTAAAGTGCTGGCTCGGAACCGATAGTCAATGCTTAAAACGCGTTCAAGACAAAAGCCAAACTTCATTGTATGGAAATACTATCCGGCTAGTTGCATCACTGACAGGTCAAATACAGTTTTAGTGCAGAATGACACTAATTTAGTATCATATGTCCTACAGTTTATAAGATGAAATAAGGCAGAACAGTCTTGGCAAGTACCACTGAAGTGATACGAACATGATAAACTAAGATAGCATGCACCCAGCAGAAAGACATTGATGGCAAGTGAAGAGAAGAAAAGGCAAGCACTACAAGCAAGCATCAATAAGAGTTATTAACATACCGCCAGTTTGTCATTTGAACAAAGCGTTGCAACCCAGCTCCATTTACGTACCAAGTACTGCAACTACCATCACGAGTTATCTCAAACTCACTAATAGAGGAGCTACGCTGCTTCTGTACCATATCAGCTACATGGTTCAAATCTTTTGGATCTTCAAAACCTAAAGAACAGCTAGACTTGTCAACAATAAATGCAATGGATTCACGATATGGACTAAGATTCACAAAGTACAATAAGAAAATGACAAGGATGGTGGTGATAAGGAATTTAATTTTAAAGAATTAACTTATAATAAAATTAACCTTCGAATCCCTCATTGGATTTTTTAGTTTCTTGAAGAAGTTTGTAGGCGGCACTGATAACTTCATGAGTTCCTTCCCTTTTTACAGCACTCATGCAAAATGTTTCGATTCCAAGCCCTTCCAACTTTTCCTTAAAAGATGGCCAATTCTCATATGCCTCTGGAAGGTCCATCTTATTGTAGGCAACTATAAATGGCTTTTCAGCAAGTTCTGGGCTAAACATTTCCAGCTCAAGGCGAACTGCATCAAACTCAAGCTCTGGTTGCTGTCCAGAGCCATCAACGACATGTACCTATGTAACCAAAGTGGAAACAGGATCCTGGTCAGCCTATAAAAACATTTCCTTTACCCTAGCATAGCTTAATGGCTAAAGGAGCCAATTTTAAATAAACCATCAGAAGGCATGAGAAGCAATTATAAATTAAGCCTTGAAAAGCATGTTACAGTAGTTGCAGTATATGAGAAGAAGTCCATACCAGTGCTGAACATCTTTCAGTATGCCGTAGAAACTCATGACCTAAGCCAAAACCCCGGTGTGCTCCTTCGAGTAAACCAGGAAGATCGGCAACAACCATGGTAGAATCATAGTCAAATGAAACTACACCCAGATTGGGAAGCAAAGTTGTAAAAGGATAATTTGCTATTTCCGGTTGAGCAGCACTTATCACACTTAGGAGAGTGCTTTTTCCAGCATTAGGAGCACCCACTATACCAACATCTGCAACCAATTTCAGCTCCAATTCCAACCACCTGCTTGAGAATACCAGACAAAAATAAACAAAAAGGCATCATAAGCTAGTAATTGCTCTTAGTTTCATAAGAAAGCATTGTCAAACTACTGTATGACTTCAAAAAGTTGAACTGCTAGTCTATGTTGCTCAAAGCCAAGTATGAATATCTGACATAGGTATGATTAGATCTTTCTATGATTTGGAAGATTCTAGAAAATCATATCCCCATAACCATGCGTTGGACACTAGTATTGGACAGGGTACTTAAAGAAAAATGAAAAGTTTAAGTAATACAGCTAGCAGCTATGTTACTCGTACTTAGGTGTGATTGTCGTACCTGACAAAGGTAAGGTAACCTTTTTTCAAAGTTCTTCCATGAATTTAGACGATCTTTGGAGACCATATCTCCATTTCCATGTTTGGGAGGGTACTTTTAACAAAACTAAGAAGTCAGAGCAAACTTCTAGTACACAGTTTATTATCCATAAACATAGCTTCTGAAAGCATGCACCTTAGGTTTTCCCTTTTTTTGGTTGCGAAATTGGCTTCTTTGATCCTTCCAATTGTTTGAATGGCAAGGACATATTAAACAGTATAAAACAATCAAAATACAAGAAGTGTAATGAAACCAAAACTATAAGATGCATTGATCATTCAAAAGCATAGTGGTACTTAGAAAGGGAGCTTGACTAGGAACTCAAAGCTTAGCTTGAATTGCTTTTAAAGTTTGAGCTCGATTTGAGATAAAGAAATTGCTTGATTAAACTTGTTTACCTAATAAAAGAGTTCAATTCTCATGCTCGATTGTTCCACTATGAATAGAAATCTATACTGTTAAAAAAATCTCTATTAACTTGCAGGTGGCTCAAGTCAAGTGTTAGGATATTCAAATTCGGCAGACAAGATATATATATATATATATCCTAATTTGAAATTTTCTGGGACCAAATCCGAATAACTTAGGAGCGAAAGAGAAAAGGGAAACTCACATTTCAGGACCCTCTTCTCCATTCTCAGCAATCTTAGGCACCTTATTGTTGCCGGACTTAAACGACGCATTCCCTCTGCCACCTCTTCCACCAGGCAACAACAACGCTCTTTGCCCCGGATACAACAGCTCCAGCAACACTTCATCGTTCCCGGCCTCTCTAACCACCGTCCCCGGCGCCACTTTCACCACCACATCCTCCCCTTTCCTCCCACACATCATCCTCCCTTGCCCGTGCGCCCCTCTCCCCGCCCTGTAATGCACACAATTCCGAAACGGTAACAGCGAATTCATCGCTCCGTCAACTTCCAAATACACGTTCCCTCCTCTCCCTCCGTCGCCTCCCGACGGTCCCCCTAACGGCACGTACTTTTCGCGCCGAAATGCAACCACTCCATTCCCGCCATCCCCTGCTTTCACGTAAATTTTGGCTCGGTCGAAGCATCGCATAACAGCCGGTACCCCTTTCTCCTTCACTTCCAGTCCCAAATCATCAAACTCGTCTTCTGGTAAATTTACGAGCTTGCCATCGGAATCGTAATAATAAAACTCCTCTTCCCCTTCTTCCTCAAAATCCGAACTTCCATCACCATTGTAAAAATCTACGATTTTTCCATCGAAGGTTTCGTCCTGAAAGCCCAAACTTTCATTTTCTTCTTCTTGTTGTTCATTATCATTGTCATCGGTGTCTAACATTTCAGCTTCGGCTTCAGAGGAATCATCGTGGAAGGCGAATTTCGGGACATCGGAATCAGAAAGCTTGATTTCATCAGATTCGTCTGAAGAAGGAACTTCGAACTCGAAATTGAAATCTTCCTTGGGAGGAAGGCGAGTGTAAGTGGTGGCTTGGGCACCCAAAGAAGAAGAAGAAGAAGGCGGAGGTGAAGACAAAGAAAGAGACTTGAATTTATTATTAAGTTTTTTGGGTTTGAATTTGGGGTTAGGGTTTCTTTTAGGAGAGGGTTTTTGAGTTCGGGGTCGAGCTTGAGCTTGAGGTTGAGGACGAGAAAAGAAGCTGGCGGATATGGTAATGGAAGCCATTTTTTACTGTACAAGTAAGTTAACGCCTAAAATCCGAGAGGTTTTCAGGAGGGTTTAAGAATTGGATAAGGAATGGCTAATCCGCCACGTGTCCCTGATTTCTCTTTCAATCCCGGGCTTCTGGATTTTGGAGTAAAGGCCCAATTCTTAAGTTCAACCATGTTTTTTGGACTTATTTATCTCACTTCATCAAACTAATATACAAAAATTGCTAATTATTTTTTTAAGTATATATTACTTCATAACAAAACTTAAAAGTTTGTGCTTTTAACATTTTCCATAAATTGTAAAGAAAAAACTTAAATTTGAATATTACTTGAATTTAACTATCAGAATTATGATATTCCAATAAAAAAATTCATTATTAATATTTTGATATATAAATATAGAGCAATTAAAATTAATTATTTGTGAAAATTAATTTGAATATATAAACTATATTCTAAACATTAAAATATAATCATTTCAAAATTAAATATATATTATATATTTGAAATATATTTCAATAATGAATTAATTGTATACCCCATATAAACATTACTTAAAATGTATTAGATTATAAATGAAGGCTAAAATATATATATATATATATATTTGGTCTAAAAATAAACATTTACATTAAAATTAACTTAAAATTTGGTTCAATACAAAAGGATGTCGTAGGCATCAACCTTCAAATGCACAAAAGTTCATTCAAGTAAAATCACCAAGGCTTGAAAACTGCTCCTTATGTGTGCATTGATTTCCTTCGCGATAGATATGCTTGAGTGAGGCTTGCTCGAAATTAAGCATTAGTGATCTGTAATCATAAATCCACACAGCACACAGCAAGCATCCTATTGTTAGTGTTGATAAAATTTACCACAATTTCAGCGTTTCTTCAATTTCCAGCCGATTAATGTTTTTTTTGAGAAGCTAGTGTTAGGCCATCTCGAAGAGTCCACAATTTGGCTTCTACACTGGTAATCGATGGTAAGTGTGTATAGGACCCTCTCGCCCATTCACCCTTCCCTGTCCCATTTGACTCAAATCAGTTGGGGGTAAAAGTCGTCTCAAGTTCCTTGCCGAAGCAAAGAACTCACCTGCTTTGGTCACAACTTGTCTAGAGAAATGTTGGGATTTTGGACTAAAACAAAGGAGATATGAAGCAAAGAGAAACGGATGCAAAAATGATAAAAAAAAAAAACTGAATTGCATTATTGATTTCATTAAGTCAAAAATATGAGTTACAAAGCAGTTACCTAATGTATAAGTACTCCCACTAATTACATTGACAAAATACATAGCTTATCTTACACACCAAGTAAAGCTGGCTTATCAGCCAAAACATCACTTGAATATCATTCAAATAAGCAAACTAATCTTAGTGATTCAAATAGACAAATTACAAAAGAACTAAGCTAGTTACATATTAAACAAAACATATTTGCTGCACTGGTTAAGCTTCAAAACTTCTTTGCTGTTGCATTGCAGGCCAAAGTTCAACACTCTTCATTGGACTGTATGCAACAAACACCAATATTCCTTCTTAACTAGTCAAACTTTGAAGAACTAAGAGGCTTAGTTAATATATTAGCAAATTGATTTTCAGAGCTACAATGAATCAAATTAACTTCCTTTGATTGTTCAGCCTCTCTAACAAAATGATATTTAATCTTAAAGTGCTTTGTTTTGCCGTGAAACACAGGGTTTTTTGCTATGGAAACAGCTGACTGATTGTCAACTTTAATTTCAGTAGCTTTTTCTTGGCTCTCATTTAGATCACACAAGAGCTTTCTTAGCCAAATGGCTTGATTGACAGCAGCAGCAGCTACAATGTACTCTGTTTCTACTATTGATTGAGCCACAGTTTGTTGTTTTTTATGAACTCTAACAAAAGACCCCTGAGCCTAGAGTGAAAAAATAGCCAGATGTGCTCTTCATATCATAAATGGACCATACCCAGTCACTATCAAAATACCCTATCAGCTTGAGTTCTTCAGTTTTCATAAATTTTACCCCATAATCCAAAGTTCCTTTCACATATCTAAGGACTCTTTTGGCTGCCTTAATGTTAAAAATGTTCAATAATCAAGTGGATATTTTACTAAGTCATAATACTTTACTTGTAGGTGTACTATGAGATGTTAAGTTAATCGATTTGGGTAATGTTTATGTTTTACTAGAAACCTCTAAATGTCACCGGAGCGTTATTTGATAACGGTCCGAGCTCAATATCGATTAATCCTATTGGGTCACACCTAATGCAATATGAATATCATTTTGTGTGTGAAATTAGTTAAGACTAACTATTGTGTACAATTAGTCTGGCTGGACTAGATAATATGTATGTATCTAATTAAAAGAGTTTAATTAGACTAAGTGTATGGTGTATTAAAAGGGATGTATATAAATGTTATGTAACACCCCTTAGTAATGCTCATTAGTGGTGTTTATGAGGCTTAATCATAGCTGAAATTTCAGTCAAATATACATAAGATATGGGCAGAATTTTCAGTTATTTAAGTGTTATTATTGGGGTTATTATGGGAGATTTGTAACTCCCTCAATAATGGGTCATTATACCACTAATGCTCTAGCATTGATTACTTAGTATAACTGAAAAGTTAAAAAAAAAACATTGTTTTTCTTCTGTTACTTTTGCTGGCAGACGTTTTTAAAAAGAGAATATGGGAGCAAGTGTTTTGGGGTGTGCTCATATATTTCATTCACGCAAGTATTACACATACACTTAGATCAAAACACAAAGAGTTGTATACACAAGATAGTTTTAGGAATCGTTCCTACAACTACGAGCTAGTACTCGGGACGTTCGTGAATCGTTGCAGGGTGGACTTTCAATAGAGGGACTTCGCTTGCGGTCCTCCGTCTTAAAGTGTACCTTTTGGGAATTGGATTCACGTGACAAAGGTATAATTTCTAACTATTTCTTGTTATATTCATTACATGTCAAATAATGGATCTTGGGCATGGGTTTTAGTTTTCCGCATGATTAATAGTTAATCATACTAATTCCTAACACTTAAAGTAAACAACATTGCAGCGATGCATGAATCTAGACAAAAGGCTAACAGCAAACATGATATTAGGCCTTGTAGCTGTCAAATAGAGCAGACAACCTACAAGACTTCTATACCCTTTCTCATCAACCTTTTCATAATTGTCATTGCTAGTTAGCTTTTCACCTTAAGCCACTAGTGTGCTAACAATTTTGCAGTTTGTCATGCAAAATTTGTTTAAAATCTTCAAAGCAAAAGCTTTCTGACATATGAAGATAGCATGATCATACTGATTTACTTCCATGCCAAGGAAGTAAGTAATCTCCCCTAAGTCAGTCATTTCGAAGACATCCTACATCTGCCTTTTGAACTCTTCAATCAACTTTCTTTTGCTTCCAATTACAACAGATCATCTACATATAGTGACACAATCAGCAGGGTTTCATTCTCTGATTTCTTTATATAGAGAGTAGGCACACCAATACTCTTCTCGAACCCAAGCTTAAACAAATATGCATCGATTTTGTCATACCAGACCTTTAGTGCCTGCTTCAAACCATACAAGGCTTTTTTGAGTTTGTAACCTTGAACCCATCTGGTTGTTCAATGAAGATTTCTTCCTTGAGGAAACCATTCAGAAAAGCAGACTTAACATTTAATTGGAGCACTCTCTATTGCTTTTGAGTAGCCAAGGCAAACAAAAGCCTTATAGTATCTAACCTTGCAACTGGAGCAAAGGTCTCTGAGAAGTCAATGCCATACTGTTGGCTATATCCTTTTACTACACGTCTTGCCTTGTGCTTGCTTAAAGATCCATCAGCATTGTACTTAACTCTGAACACCCACTTCACACCAATAATTCTCTTCTGGATTGGCCTATCAACCAGTTCCCATGTGTTAATTAGTGATGGTTCTTGTTCCTCTAACAGGTATGTCATCGAATCCATCATCAATCTATTCTTCTTTTTCAACTGGTTGCAGATCATTGTCTTGTTGACCTTGTTCACACAAGCTTGCATCTGTACCATTCCAGTTCCATACATTTCCCTCATCAAATTTCATATCCCTGCTCACCATGATCCTTTTGGTGGAGGGATCAAATACCCTATAACCCTTCTTTGTACTGCTATAACCAACAAAGATCCTTGGCACAAACCTTCTTTCCAATTTGGTTCTCTTCTCAGCTGGAATAAGTGTATAACAGACACAACCAAACGCCTTTAGGTGAGAAACTGTTGGCTCATGTCCAAACTAAGCTTCAAAAGGAGTCTTATCTTTGACTGCATTGATTGGTAATCTATTAAGCAAGTACACTGAGGTGTTTACAGCCTCAGCTCAAACATTGTTTGGCAATTTACTTTCAAATAGTAGGCATCTGGCTATGTCAAGTACTATTCGATTATTTCTTTCATAAACACCATTCTGTTGAGATGTATAGATAGTTGTCACCTGATGCTGAATTCTAGCCTGCTCACATAGCTTTTGAAATCTTTCTGACAAATACTCAGTGCCATTGTCCGATCTCAAGCTTTTAGCTTGCAACTTGCTTGATTCTCAGCTAAGGCTTTGAACTTGCTAAATACTTCAGGTATTTCTGATTTTTGTTTCAGAAAATTCACATAGCAGAGCCTTGTGTAATCATATATAAACAGCACAAAGTATCTACTGTCACTTAGAGAAAAGGTCTTCATTGGTCCACAAATGTCAGTATGGACCAATTGAAGTTTGTCTCGAGCTCTCCATGCTTTATTAACTGGAAATGACTGTTTCACTTGCTTCCCAAGCTAACAAACCTCACAAACTCTATCTTTGACTTCAACCCTGGAAATATCTTCAACAAAATTCAATTTGTACAGCAAACTAAGTGACTTATAGTTAACATAGCCTAACTTTCTGTGCCATCAACAAGCCTCATCAACAAGCCTTCATTTTTAAATGATTTACATCCAACATAAAACATCTCTTAGTCATAACTACTATCACTAGTTCTTGACCGAATGAGTCCTTAATAACACAAGACTAATTCTTAAAAGTAAGAGAGTAACCCTTCTCAATTAACTGACCACTACAAAAAGGACATCTAAAATTGTTTTGTTACCTGAATGTGTGCTGCTTACAACATTGCCTATGCCTCTGGCCTCAATGAAGTTTCCATTCCTTATTTTGACTTTGGAGACAAAATTGCTGTCAAGGTCTCTGAAAGATCCTTCATCAGATGCCATATGATGAGTGCAGCCACTATCTATTAACCAGTCCCTTCTGGCATTACTTGAGGTTGCAAAACAAGTTGTAGTGAAGACATTCTCCTCCTAAGCTTGAATGTCCTCAACAGCTTGAGCTTGGTTCTACTGCTGAGTTTGTGCCTTTCTTTTATTTTTGCAGAGCTTTTCAATGTGACCAAATTGCTTGCAGCTCCTACACTGAACATGAAGTCTATACCAACAGTACCTCTCTAAGTGTGTAGACTTCTTGCAGTGAATGCATGGTGGGAACCTTTTCTTCCCAGCATCCCTCTTTGGTTTCTCCCTTTTTTCAAGCCAGGTTTCTTTCCCTTGTAGCTCAAACTTAAGCTTTCTTTGGTTTCTGCTTGGAAAGCTCCTTCAGGATACTCCTCTAACCTATTGGCCCTTATTTTCTCTTGTGCATAGAGAGCATTTATCAACTTTGATAATGAAATGGTTGATAAATCTCTTGAATCCTCCAATAAGGAGATCTTTGACTCATATTTTAAGGAAGGGTTGTAATGACCTTCACAACAATTCTTCTATAATTGAAATCATCTCCAATGAGCCTGATGTTGTTGACTGTGACCATTATTCTGTCAGAGTACTGCTTAATGGTTTCAGACTCTCTCATCTTCAGATTCTTAAAATCCTTTCTCAGGTTGATCAACTGCTGCTGCTTGGTTTTATCAGACCCCATAAACTCTTCCTTCAGCCTCTCTCAGGCTTGCTTTGGAGTGTTACAGGCCATTATCCAAGTGAAAATCATATAAGAAACTCGATTTTGTAAGTAGACATTGCTTTGTGCTTCTTATCATAATCTTCACTGTGTTGTCTGATTTGTGCTATGGTAGGGTTGGCCCTCAATGGAGGTGGTCCTGTGTCAGTCTCCACCACATTCCATAAGTCGTGTGCTTGCAGGTAAGTCTTTATTTTCACTACCCATATGTGGCAGTTTTCACCAGTAAAGACAAGTGGTGGTAGAAAACTCATGTTGCAGCAACAACAAAAACAAACAGCTTCAGTTTCTTTCTCTTTAAAGTCTCTCAACAAAAAAAAAAACCAACAATAGAGGCCCTCAAAGATGACAGGCTCTCGATACCATTTGTTGGGATTTTGGACTAAAACAAAGGAGAAATGAAGCAAAGAGAAACAAATGCAAAAATGATAAAAAAAAACTGAATTACATTACTGATTTCATTAAGTCAAATATATGAGTTACAAAGTAGTTACCTAATGTATAACTACTCCTACTAATTATATTGAAAAAATACATAGCTTATCTTGTACACAAAGTAAAACTGACTTATCAGCCAAAACATCACTTGAACATCATTCAAATAAGCAAACTAATCTTAGTGATTCAAATAAAGAAATTACAAAAGAACTAAGCTAGTTACATATTAAACAAAACATAGCTGCTGCACTGGTTAAGCTTCAAAACTTCTCTGCTGTTGCATTGCAGGCCAAAGTTCAACAAGAAATCAACTTGTATTGGCTTATTTTCGAATACAATAAGGTTTATTTGCAGCTAAATTTCCCAAATAAAGAAACAAAATATAAGATGCATGGGAAGTCTATGTTTTTTGTGATAAGTTTTTGCTTGCACATTCTTGTGCAACTAATCCTCCCATGAAAAATTTGCTTAAGATAGACCTGTATTATTGAGATTTAGTGTTTTCTAGCACTGATTACTAGCAACACAATATTTATTCAAATGTTTTGTTGGTCTTGATGTGTCGAGCATAAAGGACGGTTGGGGTTGGCTTGTACTCATCTCTTAGCAAGAAACTCGATAGTTGGAAGATCCTCATGTACACATTCCCATAAGAATAACTTAATCTTTAGGTGGAATTTTAGCTTTCCATATCTACGTCCATCTTGATTCTCGTACACCATTTTTCTCAAATTTGAATTCCAAAAGATGGACATCATGCATTCTTGAATGTGAACTCACCATTGTTAGAATAGTTCCAACATAGTGAGTCTTCTTCAAAACTCATCCTAGATACCGATACTAACAATTTTTTCAATGATCTATTAGGGAGCAGGGGCAAAGGCAGAACAAATTTTTAGGGGAGTCGAATGATATTTTAATTTTTTACGATCTATATCTTTATAATTTTTAAAGGATTAAATTGAATTTTTATAATTTTATGGGGCCAAAGTGTAATTTTATCTTTACTAATTTAAAATTTTAAAAAAATTTAAAGGGCCTAAATGGCAAATTTTCATTTTAGGGGGGTCGGGGCCCCTGTCAGACCCCCCTAAATTCGCTTTTGTAAGGGAGTTCAATTGAAATAGAGATGGTCCCATCTTCCTCCCACTGGATGCAAAGATCTCTAAACGAAAAACTCTCTTCATCACTAGTTCCCAGTTACTATTGCTCATATGGGACCTTTTCCAGACTCAGTCCAATCGTCTAACCAAAAGTTTACCTTCCTTCCATTCTGAACTTGCTATTTCAAACCTGTTTCCAAGATAGAGCTAGTATTCCTCAAGGGTTTCCAAGTTAATGAGGCATTTTGAACTTGCTTATCTTGATTTCTCCCCTCAAAATATTTTCAAAGAAGTACTTTGACCCATAGCTTATTTGGTTCCATTAGGCTCCTCCATCCAAGTTTCGCCAGTTGCACCTAGCTTTTGCATTTAGTAGGCTAAATTCCTAGTCCTCCATTTTCTTTTGGTTTTGCTACTTTCTCCCACCGTATGAGATGCATTCATTTTTGTGTTACCGTGTCCCTTCAAAGAAGATTTCTACTAACATGGTCCAACTTATTGCAAATATTACTAGGTAATTCCCTACACTGCATGAAATAGGTAGGGATAGTCACGGAGGTGGATTGCATGAGCATCAATGTTGATGCACCTTGCTTTGGATAGGTAGTTACTCTTCCATACCCTGAGCTTATTGCTCACCTTATTCACAATGAATTGGTAGCCACTCCTCTTGACACATGTCGTATGACTGGGAAGCCAAGATATTTCCTTAGATCTTCTGTACTTTGAAAGCTCAAACTTCTCTTCACTAACTCTCTTTGTTGATTGTTAGTTTTTTTAGATAAGAGGATCTTAGGTTTTGGAATGCTAACCATTTTCCTTGAAAGCATTGAGAAAGATTCAAGCACTTCTGCAATAGACTCAGTTATCTGATTATTGGTCTTTGCAAACAGGATAATATCACCGACAAGTGGGACACATTGGGGCATTTCCTCAAAGTTCCAATACCTCTCCAAAAATCATTAATGGTATCATCATTTAACCAATATTGACATGGACATGGATGAGATATAACTTAGAAATTAGAATAAGGAAGATTCGCTTCTTCGGGAAATCAAAGAAATCGAATACTTGATATGTAAAATCTCATTCTAGTCGGTCATAAGCTTTTTTCATCTCTAGCAATTTTTTTCACTTCAATAGCTGTCTTTAGCATTGTTTATGGCCATAAAACAAAATATATATATATATATATATATATATATAAACAATGCTTTTTAGAAACAAAATATTCATTTTAGACATGAAGTTATAAAATAAAAAAAACTGCTTTTAAATAATATTTAAATTTGTTAATATTATGATATTTCAATAAGAATATAAAACAATAATTTATTGTAAGCCATTATTAATATTTTGATTATGAAATACAAAATTTAAAATTTTTAAACAATTAATATTAATTATTTATAAAATTTAATTTGAATATATAAACTATATTAAAATATAACCATCCCAAAGTTAAATATATCATTTTTAGATATTTGAAATAAATTTTAACATGAAAATAATTGTATATCCAATATAAATATTATATAAATATCATATAAATTACGTTGGATTATCAAAAAAGGTTAAAAATGTCATTTCACTCTAAAAATACTTTTCCCAAACATAAAAACTAGAGAAAAAAAAAGTGATTTTGCGTTTGGATTTTGTTAGCTCGAACTGTTTCTAAGAACCAAGTTAAATGTGTCGCTCCTTCACCATTGAATGGAAAAAGAGTAAACAAATAAAATACAAAGGAATTGTTTACAAAATTTAATTTTCTTACGTCTGCGAAGTCTAGTTCGGTGAGAAATATCTACTATCTTCAACACTTACAACAAGTGGTCATATTCTATCATACCCTCATGACAATTTTCACCTTTGCACCTTGAAGAATGATACTTTCACCATTAAATTCATCCCTTATGAATTCAACAAGTAAAACTACAACACCCAATATTTTAGTATCAAAATGCACTCATACAATAAGGTTCCTCTCAAGGGCAAATAAAGTGCTTAATTCTCCCTGTATAATAACTTATACAAATCTCTCAATTATATAAAATATTTCAAGACTTGCTAACATAAGAAGATCTATATCAACCCCTATTAAACAACAATAGAATAAGTTAAATACAATACAATAATAAGGTACAAGGTAAACAGGGACACTTGGCAGCTAAGCAATCAGAATTTCAATCCAATATTCACAATCTAAGGGATCAAACAGGGGTGATCCAATCCGATCCAATTTCTAAAATATGTTTCCACAATTGATATGATCTTCATTGGTAGGCTAGATACTATCCATATACTCATCAAAACTCATAAATATCATTCAATAAATTGCCAACATCTCAAATATGAAAACTATCTAAAACAACTCTAATGGTAAGGGATGGGGACTCCTTAACACTCAATTAATAGTTCCATATTTTTTAATATATTTAAAAACACTTTTGACTCAAAAAATTATCTCTTTAATATTGTTTATGGCTCTAAAATTTAATTTCAACATATAAACCATATTAAAGAAAATTGAGATTTTTTTTAATTAATCTGTAAGGTCATTGTTAAGTGCTAAGTTAAAACTTAAAAATATTATTTGATCAATTAAACATTTAATTAGTTGGGAAAAGATAAATAGGTATATTTTGATAAATTTATACCAAAAGCTTTTTATTTTTTTGAACTTTTGAGTTTACGTCTAAAAGTTTGAAGAGCATTTCTAATTTCAAACTCATTGTGTTCTTTGCTTATGATGCTAAATATACTTTTGGAGGTTAATTTGAAACACAATGGAAAATTGGGACTTATTCTAAATGAGTCAAACATTTAAATTAACCGACTCAATTAATGATTTTAACTTTGACACAATAAAGAGAAGTTTTCTGAATTAAAAGTGATATAGAAATGTGATCTGATTAAATTAATTTTACATCCCAAAGTCATACAACTGTATGTTATTTTTTCCCCGTCCAATGAATGTATCATACAGACAATAGTGTTGGGTATTGTTAGGAGCCTTGGGAACATAGCAAGTCGTCAATTAAAGCAGACTGGTGGTACAAATGGTTAAGTTCTGTTATCTCAGTACTCTTTTAACTGCTGCTTTGTCTTTGCTCTTCAGCTTCTGAATCTTTCAGTGGCTTTTATGATCTGGGTATGGATTTGATTGTACAGTAATGTTGTTGCTAAAATCTTGGGTGGTTTTATTTTTGTGTTTTAACGAGTCATTTTTGGTTTGTTTCAACAGGCTGAGAGCAGTGCCCACCTTGTGTTTGAGGGAATTTCTCCTTGCATTTGGTATAGGGATTTGTGCTTGGTGTATTGAGTAACCCAAACAGCAACGGTCAGGTTTGTTTTCACTATGTTGAAAGTAGTCTATCTGTGATCAGTAATTTTACTTTGCTTGAAAATGATAATGGGAAAGAAAGGAATTTTAGTAGGGTAATGTAAAATCTTTATGGACCCGTGTTTCCCTGAATCCTCGCGGATCTTCGTTGGACAAAGAGGGGACAATCTAACTTGTGGGTGGGCCAATAGCTAGCGATCGTTTGTTGTTATATTTGGTTCTGTGTGATTCCTGTTTTAGATAGTCCACTAGTATTGATGATAGGAAGAGAGAGGGAAACTGCACTTGCTGAGGAGAAAAACAGCAGCAAGTACAATTTGATAAGCGATCCAGGATATTGATGTTCGAAGTCGGAATAGAAATTAAAACCGAATTAATATGTGATTGTAAAACTCTGCCAATGCAGTGATTATGTAATGTGATAATCTAGTTTATGGTCTAAGATGAAGAATCAGCAGTTTCATGTTTTGGCTGAAGTTCGAGAGTCTTGGCAGCAACCTGTTTTTTAGTTTAATCTAAAAGTTATAATTGCATTTATGCTCAAATATCGTTGTACCGGATCGAAACTTTCTTCATTTGCAGTCTATTACTGTTCATTTACCTTCTTTTTCCTTTTACTCATAGAAAAAGCATCTTTTCTTCTTTCATCTCAGACTGTAATTGATCGGTGATGTAGTTTAGAAAGATTCTCTACCCGATTCATTTCTCGAGTCATTTCAAAATTATCACCTGAAGTAGATTTGAAGGATCTACGCACATGGTCCCCATGTTTAAACATGAAATGAAAGGTGAGAGGGGAAGGTTTGTCATAATCGTTGCCTTTCCCATCTCTATCCACTGCATTGATTTGATCTACTTGCACCCAAAATTACTTTTAGCATTGTGAGACAGGCAGGGCCATGTAAGCACCATTTACTTAAATTTTATTTGCTAGTATCCCCTTTGGAGTAGACCTTTCGGACTGAAGGAAGTTAACATTCTTCTTGAGACACTAATCATAATGTCCTAAATTGCAATTTTGTGAGAGAAAATTGTCTTTTCTAAGAAATTGATGTACTTATTTTTGGTATATGGAATGCACAGCTTTGAAAAATGTATAGCAAAAAGGAAACCATTTACCAGTATGCATGATTTAATGGTTTCGTATCCAAGTTATTGAGAGTTTATAGTCTCTTTTTAGGAACTTTGACCTTTCTGATCAGCATCTTAATATTCATAAGTACATCGAACTTAATTACCTGTTTATATTTTATGTTCAGGGAGCTTAATTACCTGCAGTTGTCTCAGTGATTCTTTACTGGCATCTAGAGCAAGGAGAACTGTTGCAAATGTACTATAGCCAGGAGCTTTCGGGATCATCTATGCTCAAAATAAATACCAAGCTGGCCAAGTGGTTGAGACATTAGAATGAGAGGTGTCAATCTAGAGTACGGAATCTATCCTTTCAAATACCAAGCTTGCATTTGAATCATCTGATGTGTTCCTTAATATCATCATTGATTATGATAGTTATGCAGAACTTCCTATGTAAATTTGCTATGGAATCTATCTGTTTGTCTTATCGTTTCAATGTTTTCAGCTTATAATCATGAGCAGTAGAAAGTTCACAATTTCTTTAGATATCAATATCACCGATAATATTATGCATCATTTGAAAAATAAAATCCATAATTTACAGTCCTATTCCTTTGCAGGAACTTGACTACCCATACCCATACCTGGCTACCCCTATTCTCTTTCTCTCAACCATGTAAACAGTTTGATATTATTTTCAAGAAAAAAAAAATTATTCTGTAAGTCTAAGCTTGACCATAGCTTGACAAGCTCCATTGGAAGCCTATCTTTATTTTGAAGCAAATAGCTCACTGCCTAGAGTAATTTTTGAAGTACCTTCACCTCTGACTGTTGTCAGTTCCATCTCTTTTTCATGGATCCTTTCTAGCTCAACCACAACCATATTCATATTCAGTCTCCATTTTCCAGGAAAACACATGCATTTTAGTGTCAGCTTGATCAAATCCCTAATGCCATCCATAGTAAAGGTTCCACCTAGTCTGTAGTCCACAAGTTCATTGGAACTCAGCCGTGATTGTACCTTCAATGAGTTGGTGAAAACAATTGAACATAATTGAGATGAATAATTCTTAAAGAGTGGGAAAGCAAAAACAAATCAGTAGGATAGAGTTTGAAATATTCTTCAGTTATTACTTAACAGATGATAAACACTAATCTATCATTTGTAGTACTAGAAAACAGTTTCCTCAAATTCATAACTTGGAAAATTTAAAATTAATTTAAACCTTTCTCTTTAGATTCATAAGCCTTGATCTTAGCATTAGCAGAAACTTATAATGTATATAATAGTTTAGTGATTCTCCTAGTAAACCGAGGTACTAGTCTGCTTACGAATTGAATTAAGCTCTCATTGGATCTTAGGTAATCGATATGCATGGCCTCCTCCCGTCCAGTTATGAGCTCCAAAAGAAACACCCCAAAGCTGTATACATCACTCATTTCGGTGAAGCTCCCCAATGCATCCGCCCTGACATCGATGCATGGGATCAAGTAAGTAGAGGTGAAGGTTTTTCTTTCCACAACAGTAACACAAATTGCTTAAAGAAGAAATCAATTTACTCTGGATCTTGGAAAGCATTGATGCTAGAACTGTGAGATGGACCTGCTTCTTCTATCCTTTCAAGTAACATTGCTATCCCTACATCTGCAACCTTAGCAGTGAAGTTCTCATCAACCAAGACATTGGCTGTTTTGAAGTTCTTATGCATTAATGGGGGTTGCAGGCTATGCAAATGGCATAAACCTGCAATGAAAAAACATGATTTCTTCAGCTTGAAACTAGTAATAAATTTAATATTCCTTCACTATTTTGACCCTCATATTTACCTCTAGCAGCCCCCAGAGCTATTGATAACCTCTGCTTGAACTCTAGTCTAGTTGGAGCCTCTCGTCCGGTATCTGCCAAAACCAGGATGAATGTAATGTCTTGCTTCGATGATCATGAAAAATCTATGCTGTTAATGAGTCATACCATATAGATGATTGCAGATGCTTCCATTAGGTATACATTCATATATCAACATTTGAGATCCACTTTCCTGACAGTAGCCTAGAAGAGTAACCAAATTCCGATGTCGAATCTCTGACAGATACTTTACCTGTTCAAAACTCTAATATGTCAATTTCTATATGAATTGGCTGAGATTGGAGCCATTAGAGACATAATGTTGAGATTCTTTATTGTACAGTCAGATGTTTCAAGTGGGAAAAAGGTAAAAGAAGCATTGACAGTCAAAATTATCTTCAGGAAGTGTTTGCAAGTAACATATTCATAAATACCAACCAACTTACATTATTACCTGGAAAATGACTTTTTGGAGCTAATTGTTGACATAAAGAATCAATTGAAAAAGTTAAAGCATTTCATGGGGGTGAGGGATTTCCGAGTTGTAATGTACTTGACATAGATATCTATCAGATATGAGCTAAGTTAGAAGAACTGGTTATACCCCTGCAATGAACTCCTCTCGAGGAGCCCCTGGATGTCTTTTGATAGCCACAACAATGCCATGAAGCCAACCTTTATAGACTGGACCGAAACTTCCAAATCCAATAAGATTACCATCTGAGAAATGCTTGGTAGCTTGGTCCAACTCTTCTAGTCTGAATTGCCTTGCTCCTTGAGGTTCAAATAAAGACTGGCTAGCTGATGAACTGGGCCCAGCTCCTTTATTCCACTCCACTGCAGTGTTGGAGCCGTAGTTAGTAAAAATATCAAGCATTAAACACTATGGTTTCTGAAAGTTTGTTGCAGTGAACCCTTACTTAATGCAGAAGGATCTGAGGAGCCAGTCTCTGAACTTCTTTTTGAAAAGTTCTTACATGATTTGTAAAACCAAATGAATCCCATGATTACAATGACGAATACAAGAGCCCCCGCAGCTACAATAATTATCACTGCAATCTTTGACATCTTCCTTACTTATCATCGAATCTGTGATACTGAAGAACCATAAAATTATCAGTTGAATCTGTGATATTTAAGAACAATAGAATTGTGAAATTGAAGAGTTTCAGAATTAAGAATTCAACATTCATTACCTGCTGCAGGAACCAGAGACCAAGTGGTCCTTATGACTGAACTTCCTTTATTGATGTAGGCAATTGAGCAATGGCGATAGTACATTTGGTAGGGACAAGCATTCAGAAAGCAAATTGGATGATCTTAAGTAACAAAATTTGGGAAACTAATGTTTGGTGAGATTCAATGCTGCTGAAATTTGAATAAAAGATCATTAGACAACTCATTTGCTTTCAAAGTACCCACATTTGATTTCAATGTTAAGCAGCTCATCAAAGTGACAATGGAAAAGGCATGTCACTGAAGATCATCCTGTCCTTAACAACCCTTTTTTTTTATTTTGCCTAAACCTATTTGGTCTTGTGGGAGTGGAGGATGATCCACAAAAACAAATATAAAAATCTTAAAACCAGAAGTTATTGCCCAATAGACTTACTGCTGATGGGATTATTGTTGGCATATATTTGGCATTGATTCTCATAACACTCAAAACTCTGCAACTCAAACAAAACGCTGAAACAAGAGGTTTAATCTATGGCAAGAACTTGCTGTCAACCAAAAGAGACGGTGGACATCAATGGACCCCAGAAGTAAGAATGTAAGCATATATGGGAACTGTTAATATGCAAACTGTAAATATTTTGATTTTACAGAGTGGATGTTTACAGATAAGAAAGTGACTTTATTAGACAGGTACTGGAAGACATAATTATTGAAGGGGGATAAAAAAAAAAAAGGTTAGTTATCACTTATATCATATCAGTGTATCAAATACAAGTCTCTTCAGTGATTTAACTATTTAAACTTTCTTTTTTGCCTCTTTTTTCTATCTGATCTGGAAAGGACAAGAGGGGGATACCTATTTTAGTAGAGAGAGATTGAAGAGTCTTCCATTGATGGGGTCATTGACAGCTGCACAAATAAGACATTGCCCCAGCAAAAATGTATAACTGGCTCCTCAGTTTCCATGCCTGGATATTCTCTTTGATTTTTATTTCTTGAAATGCTGCATATTTATATTAACAGCTCTGCCAAAACCAGTTATGTTGATTATCTCCTTTTATACTTGCCTGCTTTTGTATGTATTTATTGCTTTTGCATATTGTTGAGCTGTGATCAATGGTGGGGATGCGTTTTGAGCTGTATATATATGTTTTTTTCTCTCTTATTTATTTATTTTGTTCTTTTTCATGTATTTGTTGTGTTTTGTATTGGGTTTGAAGGCCTATGGAGATTGGTTGAATGAAATTGTCTGTTTTCTGCAGGTTTTTGGTATGCTGAGTACAAATAGGCCAATGTCAGATAATAGACTGTGGACAAGAGTTCTTTTTTGTTAGCAATTGCTACAGATTTCTCGCTACAAAGATATTGTTTCAATTTGTTGTCTCAGATTGGCCTTTAGCAAAGCTTTTTGATATAAGTGTATTGCCTTTATGCAATGGTTCTTATCCTATGTTACTCGGATTCTTAGTGTGAACGTCTTATCCGTTCCCAAAATGGTAACGTTCGTTCATCGTTGTCCGAGATTTTTCTTACCATATGAGGAGGAGGGACGTTACAAAAATGAAGGATCCGAGCAATATGGACCAATTTGGACCCGAACAGGTTCCTTTTAAAACTACTTCGTTAATCTGGACCCGTTATCAGGTTTTCCGTCTAAATGTCGGTTCTGGTTTAACAGAGGGAGAGATTTGCATGATGAGTACATGTGAGCCATGGATTGGCAATAAGATCTGCTTCAAGGGACCATTTTAGGTATGGTTCTTTAACATATAATTATATGATGAAATAAGTCAGTATCTGGTAAGGCAATTATACTTCTTGTGGTCCTTAAAATGTCATGGTAAACAGTTTTAACACTCAACTGTTCTTGGGTTGCTTTGATTCAGATTTATTTTCTTCTATAAAACAAGTCTCAGTCTGCAAATAAAAGAACAGATTGCATATGGGTAAAAGTACTGTAGAGATTATTGTACTTAGAGTTGGATTGTATTTTGTTAGTTCTACTAAAAAATTGGTAAACTAATTCTTATACATTAGATCAAAGAATCTCTAAATATATTGAATATCACTGTTTTTTTGATAATTTATTGACAACAATATTCATACTAATCAAGTTAAGACTCTATCGGCGAATATCACATTTTAAAAGTGAATGTATGGATCAATTAAAATCTAAATACAAATTAAATAAAAAAAATTGTATTTGAACCCTTCAATCCTATAAATTCAAACTTTTAAACTATGATAAAGAACCCATATAATTTATCTCTTCATTTCTTTTTTTTGTTTACAGATTGAACAAAATTTTCTGAATCCAAACAGCAAGAAAAGGAAACACCCAGTAAACAAGAAAATGACAAATGTAAAAGTAATCATGTCAGAAAAAAAGTTGTGGGGGAGTTTCAGAACTTTTCAGACAAAAGTTGTTAATTTGTAACCTTAAACATAAATCATTACAAACGAAAAACAAATCATGTTGGTATTAAAAAGCTTCATGTCTTATGTTTTGCAAGACTTCTTTCCCGTTCATAAATAGAAAAAGGAAGAAAAATATCTTCTGCTATTAAATTGAGAAGAAAAAAAAAAAAAAACCCAACCAAAGTCCAAAATAGAAATTTGCTTCATGAATTGGGAATGGAAAATATAACATTTTTGTCCATAATTGATAATTTTCTTAAAAAGGATAAATTGATAAAAATCAGTTCATTTTCAATAGATTTCTTATTGTATAACATTAAAAATTAACAAACACAATTGTTAGCTTTTGGGCTAGTTACCGCTTGCCTCTATCTTCTGCTGATCAATTATTTTTTTCTTTCTTCTTCTCATCCACTCAATAATTCTTCTCTCTTTTTAGTTTGCAGATCTATTTTGTGGGTATCTTTATTGTCTTCACAAGTTGTGATGGACAGATGATGGTCTCTATCATCGTTGAAAAACCACCGACAGTTTCTTTTAGAAAGTGGGTAGCTCTTCGTTGCCTTCTTAATTTGTTTATTTTAAAAGTTTTAGAATAATAAATGATTTCATGAGTCGATTTAGACTCGTGTTGTTTTAAGTTTTATATTTTTTGTTTGTTTTTCCATTGTTTAATAAGTTTCACTTTTAGAAATTTCTATCTATTCTTGTAGTACGCTTTTTAGTTTTGCTTATGCACGTAGTCTTGCTTTTGTGAGTAATTTTAAAGTTGGTTTTGTTGCCATCCCATCTGGTTTGGTGGATGCTCACCTGTTGTTTTGGACCATTCGGGGTTGATTTCCTTATTGTATTAAGTGCTTGCAATCATTCCTAATATATTGTGCTTGAGTTGTGCTTGAGTTGTGACAGAGCCAATTGTCAATGTGCCATAATGTTCTATTGATGCTAAAGTTGAAGCTTTTGTTGTGTTGATAGAGTTTGTCCTTTAGCGCGTACGACGAGTGTTTATTATTTCACCCAAATGTATAGTCTCATTCCTTAAATAAATTAATGAATTTTTCTTAAAAAAAAAAAGTTAACAAACACAATTTAATGGATAACAAAATATTGGATGAAAAAAATATGTATTAAAATGAAATGTGAGATATGATGGGAGTCATACTAATTAAAAACCAAATATTATACTTAAATATCGAGAAATAGAAAGAAAGAGGGTTTGTTTCTATTGTTGAATGAAGACAAGTGGAAGTTATATTTCAAGGTCCAAAAGTTCATAAATGTTTTGTACCATGTAAAAGGCTTTTTATGCAGCTACCATTTTTAAGGTATATGCTGATATATGTTTTATATGAGTTTGTGTAATTTCTTTTCATATTTAAAAATTATATTTATATTTATATTCCAACGTAAATATATATTAAATATTAAATATGCATATTTAAAAAAAATTAAAATATGAATAAGATACTTCATACTTCTTTTATCCTCTCGTAGTCAAGGGGTGAAGTCAAAAAATATTTTAGAGGTGGAAAATTAAATTATAATTTTTACGATAGTAAAAGATTAAATCGAATTTTTAATAACCCATATCTTTATAGGTTTTAAAAGATTAAATCGAATTTTTATCATCTATAAAATTATTAAATTATAATTTTACTTTTATTGATTTAAAAATTTAAAAAATATAAAAAAAAAATTTCATTTTAGAGAAGACGGGAATGATGAAAACCCCCTAAGTGAGCCCTATACCTTTAGGCTATTGAAATGATATTATATATATATATATATATATACACACATATATATTGAATTGTCTGCATAAAAACCAAGGGACTGAGATTTGGCTTTAAAGGGTGTAGCTTTCAATCCACCTAAGCTTGAAAAGTATCTTACCCTGTCCCTTTTTTTATTTAAATATTTGATTGCTGCGATTCACATCATTTAATCTCAAACATACATATTTTACCGAACAAGACTCACCAGGGAGAGGCTTAAGCTGCCATAGCTGCAAGCTTCAAGGTAGGATGAAGATGATGATGATCAAGAGAAAAGAACTCTCTTTTCTTCTCACGTCAACTTTTTATGTCCTCTTCCAACAGTACATGTGTCCTTTCCTCAGAATTATTTTGTCCTTGTACGTAAAGGTTGGTTATACTAGAATGGACAACTCATGCAATTTTAGTTCTTATCAGGACAGCTGTCAGGTGCGGCAACAATTCTAAACGCAATATGGAATTAACTCATGCAGCGACATTAATACGAAAAGATAGCAAAATTAATGATAAAATAGGCTAGGATTCACTGAGTTATAAAATACAATTTACTAAACTGAAAATGCTAAAATATATGCTAAGGATAACTAAATGGGAACAATTTAACCAATAAGTAAGGGGGAAAACCCATGTTCTTTCTATATCACACCCCCAAATTTGAGTTTTTACTTGTCCTCAAGTAAAACAAAAACTAGCAAGACTACAAAAATTTTACTAAGGCAAATGATCATTCTAGCAACTTGAACCCTCTAAATTCTCAATGAATGAATCACATTCAGATGAAAGAATATTGCATCCACAATTCATAAGCATGAATGAATAAGGTTGCAACTTCATCAATGCTAGCATCATGCTTCAAACCCTAAGTTCTATCTACCATTACAACATTTATTGTAAAATACTAAGTATTTATATATTATATATTATATATTTTTTATTTTTTTTTGGAATTAGGGATATCATTGTATTATTGTATCATTGTTCCTGAGAAGTAACGATGGAGTGCAACAAACCCCCAGGGAGTACATAATTGCCCCAACACACACTCATGCAGCGACAGCCTTTGGCCAGATTAATTTTTCTAACGCTTGTGTTGGAGTGTTCCCTCTTTACCATTCCATACTACACCCACTTTGGAGTGTCTTTATAACTATATATATATACACATATATAAGCAGCTGTAAAAAGTAGATTCATTCAATATTTAAGGAATGATAGCAGTCATCCATTACTAATGCTACCTAATCCATTCATCAAAGAATTGAAGCTACAACCTTCTGTCAAATTTATCCAACTCATTGATTGCTAATTCACATGATTCAAGAATTAAGTAATGAATGTAACAAAAATTTTTGAACAATTTTCATTAACTATAATTAAACCTTGCATGCTTCATTACCGAAAGAAAAATTTGAAATGTGGGTGCATTTCCAAGCCCCATGTGCATTCCCCCAAACTTAAAGTTTGCATTGTCCCCAATGCACTAGCATGAAAATGTAATGACAATAAAAAATGCAATGACAATGTATACTTATCGAAATAAAACTTACAACTACATGTAATGCATGAATACTACAGCAAAAGCTTAAAATAAACTAACTCAATTATCCTTAGCCATCGTTGTGGCTGCACGATGTTTCTTTCTCCTCCTTTTCTTCTCTTCATTCTTTCGTTTTTTATCCTTGGAGCGCTTCCTTTTCTTTTCTTTGGGCTTCGCACGGTCCTCGAATTGCTCCTCAGTTTCTGGTGATACCCTAGCATCATCGGCTGCTTCCTGTGTAGAGAGGCTACCTGGAGTGGTCCAGTGTAGACCACTATTTCTAATGAATTGCATTGCTCCTCACTGGTTACCTTAGCTGTAACAACCCGATTTTGGAGCTAGTCGAAACAATGGTTTCGGGACCACTAATTTGAGGTTGAAGGAAATTATTTTAATATTATTTTATGTGTTATAGCATGTTTATAAGGATGTATGAAAATTTTGGTGCATTAATTTTGGTGATTTCATGCTTAATTGTGAAAAAAGGACTAAATTGCATAAAGTGCAAAAGTTCTATTATATAAGGTAGAGGTGTCTAATAGCCATAGAATATTAAATTGGAGGTCCTTAAAGTGCAGTTAGGCCATTAAGGGTATGTTGGTCGGCCATAGAGACAAGGAGACAAGAGCATTAAATTTTGGTCAAAATTTGGTAAAATTAGGTGATAAAAAAATAAATAAAATAAGATGAATAAAAGAGATATCATCTTTTACTATTCATGCTTCTTCTACCACCGAAAATTTAAGGGAAATTGGAGTTCTTGGAGTTTAAATTTTCAGCAAAACAAATCTCTTGCAAATCAAGAAGAGCGCGGAAACAACCTTGACCGAGGAAAAGGCAAGGTTACGGACTAAACCGTAGATTAATGCATTTTGCACCGAGGTAAGTTTATGTGTAAACGATACATCTTTAATACATATGTTGTTACTTATTGGAGCATTGTATGAATGAGATCAATTATGATTGAGATTGATTGAGATTGATAGATAGTGAGTAATTCTTGTATGAACCTCGGAATAGATATATAAGCGCTGAAAAATGTCCGCAATAATTATTGGTGGGCTGTGTGCGATACCACCGTAATTATCCTTTTTGTTGGACTATGTGTGATACCACCTTATTACTTATTCACGATAGGCTGTGTGCAATACCATCGTTTATAATATCATTTGGTGGGCTATGTGCAAAACCACCGTAAATATTCTTGTTAGTGGGCTATGTGCGATACCACCCTATTATTGATTAACGGTGGGCTGTGTGTGAAACCACCGGTACTTAATAGTATTCCGAGGTGTTCATCGAGAATTTGTATAAGTGAATGTTTCATGTTGCTTTGTGCTGATGAGTGCAGAGAATGTGTACAAGTAAATGTGAGCAATATAATTGTTATGTGGTTGGAATGTGGTAAGAGATGAGATGCGTAAGCATGATTTTGGAAATGTGAATTGTTCTTGCTTAGTATGTAATGTTATTGATGGATTAGTATATGTTATGATGCTTATTGTTTACATGTAAACTTACTAAGCTTAAAGCTTACTCCCTTTCTTTTCCCTTATTTTATAGTGTCAAAGAGTCGGTTTGGGATACGAAGATAATCAAAAGATCATCCACACTATCAACACATCTCGGTATAGTTAGACTTAGCATTTTAAGTATGGCATGTATATGGGCTAGACTTAGTAAAATGTCTTGTTATTTTGGCCAAGTGTGTTGGCTCCTTTTAAAGATGAACTCTTTGGTATATTGCCATAATTGATGGCTCATTATTACTAATTTATGAAAAGATGAGATTATTCATAAAGGTGTATGTTGCATGATTAAGTTGCTTGGTAAATGGTTGAATGGGATTTATGTTGTGTGAGTTAGGATGATAAAAAGAGCTTGGCAAATAGCCTTGTTCTTGTCCATACAGGTAGGCACACGGGCATGTGTCTAGGCCATGCGTGACACACGGTTAGTCCCATGGGCATGTGGCTGGGCCGTGTGTCCCCTGCATGTTAATGTTGCAAGTCAGTGTCGACCACGGGCTAGACACACGGGCGTGTGCCTAGGTCGTGTGCCCCTTATGAGGTTGCTGATGTCATAAATAGAATACCTAGGTTTTCACACACGGGTGAGGACACGGGCGTGTCATTGGCCCGTGTGTCTAGGCCGTGTGGAGATCACGGGCCAAGGACATAGGCGTGTGTCCAGCCGTGTGAAAACTTGATGGAGCTCGAAACATACTATTATTTCGACAAAGGCAAGCGCACACTATCGAACAGTAGTATAGTTGTGGTGAGTCCAGAATATCGTATCCTCAAGGACCAAGAGTACTAGTATTAACTATCTTTTTATTATCTAGCCTAATAATTAAGGGGATTTATATTTAATCTAAAATTAACTAACTAATTTAACTAACTATGAATGCGACAGAGAGTGAATTGGGAAAATACTTTTGGACAACTTATATGAGATAGGCAATACCTAAGGAAGAATCCACCTAGACTTCACTTATTACTTTTGATTCATGCGATTTATTCACTTGGCTTAATCCGTAGAGATCCCTAAATTATATTAATACCTCTTTCGAGGCTACTAACAACTGACTCTAGGTTGGTTAATTGAAATTTCTTTCTAATTAAAACCCTTATTGTCGCATTAACTCGATCTATGGATTCCCTTATTAGGTTTGACCCTAGTCCGGAAGATTTTCATTGCCCTATTTCTAGGGTTGCAATCAACTCTGCTTAATTGTGTTGATCTACTCTTAGACAGGGACTTTTGCTCCACTGAATAAGCACATTCGACTTGAATCAATAACCTGAATTATCAAACAAGAATAAGAACTCACAATTAAGAATAAGCACAATTATTTATCTCATAAATCAAATAATAATAAGATCTATCTTAGGTTTCATCCCCTCAGGTATTTGAGGGATTTAGTTCATACTAGTAGAGGGAAATATATTAGAATAGGGAAAACAACAAAACATAAGAAAACCCAAAAACTTCTAAAGAACTTGATGGGAGATCCTCCGTCTTGATGGAGATCCTTCTCCTAAGCTGTTCCCGACGACTGTCTTGGAGTATTTTTTCCTTCTACTCAGTGTCTATTCGACGTCCTGTCAAACTCTATTCAACCTCTAGTCGACGTCCCCTTTTAGGTTGCCCCCTAGGGTGTTTTTATAGGCTTTGGAATGCCTATCTTGGTCTACAAGTGTCTTATTCCGAATAAAATTCATCCTAGGGTCGGTAGGGACACGCCCGTGGTCAATAGCCCAGGCCGTGTTTGATCCGGCTTGCCACACGCGGCCGTGTGATCTGCCCGTGGTCGATAGCCCAGGCCGTGTGCTTTCCTAGGTAGGACCATTTTGCCTCTTTTTGGCCTGTTTCTCGTTCTTTTCGACTTCCTAAGCCCTCCTAAGTATAAAACATGAAATTAAGAGATTAAGAGCATCAAATTCATCAAATTCAATGGAAACTCATCCAAAATTAAGCTAAGCATGGGGTTAAAATATGTGTAAATTATGGTTTATCAAATAACCCTACACTTAAGCCTTTGCTTGTCGTCAAGCAAAATTCTCAACTTATAATTAAAATTAACTTCCTCAATTCATAATTCTTATCAATAATGTTTTATCATAATTCATATATAATTCATACATTGATAATTTAACTGAAAGAGTCTTAAAGATTCAAACAATCTAAGTCATAAATTTTTGTAGCACGAAAACATAGGTGTTTCCCCTTACCTAAATAATTACCTAAATAAATACTCAAGGTGTTTTAAGGTTCAAATTAAGCACTCAAAAAATTGAACATGAAGAGTTAATCACATAGGCTTGTGTGAAAATCAAATCTCCACCACTATAAAATGAGATGATACACAAATCAAAAGGTCTTAAAAGGGTTGTAATGGAGCTTGGGTTAAAAGTGTGGATATAGGCTGAATTAGAAGGTTAGAATCGAGATTGAATTTGACAAATTACCTAACTAGAAAAATAACTAATACTGAATAATTACATTGATTGAAAACTTATCAGTAAATAACACGAGTTTCTTTTAACGATATGGAATTAACAGTTTGAGCTCATAATGAATAAATCTTCAACTTTTTTTTTAAGAATAAGCATTTACAATGATAGGAAAGAACTTTAACAACCAAAAAAGAGAACATAATAAGGCAACTGCTCAATTCAAGTCTCGACAAAAAGAGACGTTAAAAGATTAGGGGAAGTTGGTTTTGGGTTAATAATTAATGGGTGAGTCAAGGAACGGTTTATTAGGTTAAAAGGGGTTCATTAGGGGTTAATTATGAAGGTAGGCTTTTTATGGAGTAAGTGGGTTAAAACCTAGGTGCCTTTATCATCTCAGTATATCAAATCGAAAGTGTGGTCTCGACATGTATAATCGAGGCAAGTTCTAGAATAACAATTCAATGTTGACACACTCATAATCAATAAAGTGAGCATGAAAAATATATGATCTAAAAGGCTCAAAATCTCACAAAAATTATGATTTTTGATGTCAACCTTGTAAATTTTAAACTTCAAAGTAATATTTAAGATAGGGAAACAACCTAAAAATTTTAATTACAGAAAATAGACTTATCATGCTTGATTCTCTAATATCTTAAAGTTTAAACCATCAATGCACAATTACCTCTGACTTAATCCGAAACATATCAATGAAAATCATAAATCAATAGATGTTTTATTCTAATAATAATATGAGAAAGTTACTTAAGAACAAGATATAATTCAGTATTGTTGACACCTCCCCACACTTAAGATGTACATTGTCCTCAATATAAAAAATCATAAGATAGGGAGAGAAGTGAACTTCCTGATTTTTGGATGGAGTTAAGGAAAAGAACCAGTAAGTTGGGCATAAATGAAGGTGGCGGTGGTGTCTATGGTCGTGGTGTGGTGATTCCTAAGCAGCCTTTTGAAACTAAATCAAAGAAATCAAAATATAATAATATAAATTAAAGAGAAGAAAGATAAAGGGAAGGAAAATAAAGGAGAAAAAATAAATGGACTCAAAGGTCCTTATCCTGTCGAGTTAATGAAGCGGCCGGTATGAACTTATGTAGATCGGTCTCGTACTGGGAGAGTGTGCTAGGCTCCTTTCGCTTCTTCGACATGGTGATGGTGGTGTAGAGAAAGAGTGAGGAAAAGGGAAACAGGAAAATGGAAGGGGAAAGATGAAAGAAAGAGAAAGGGGTGTGGTGGTTAGGGCTTGGGAGAGGAAGAATTTGGGAAGAAAGTGAAAAGAAAGGGGGTTTTAAATAGGAAACAGAAACTGGTTGCTTCCCACGCCCGTGTGCCATGGGCGTGTTAGGTCACACGGTCGTATCGCACGGCCGTGTGGTGTATCGTTCGTTTCTCCCACACCCGTGTAGAGGTTGCCACGCCCATGTTGATAAATCAGTGTCGACCACGGTCGTATCGCACGGCCGTGGCATTTTATCGCCGCTCGTGGTTTTAGGGATTTTTCGTCCTTAGTTCTACGATCTCTGCCACACCAGTGTGCAAATCTGTTGTGTCGACACGGCCACGGCCACGCCCGTGTGCAAGGCCGTGCGGTAGGAAACCTGTGCTTCATTAATTTGGTTAGTTCTTAGTTAGATGCTAAAATAAAAAATATGGATGTTAGTGAGATTAGTGCTCGGGTTGCCTCCCGAGAAGCGCTCGTTTAAAGTTTTAAGCTAGACTTACCTCTCATTCGCATATTCATGGTGGTTTGAGGAGTTGAAACTTCTCTCCCCTGCTATCAGTTCTATGGTCACGATATAGTTCGAGTCGAGTAGTTTTTACCTTAAAAGTGCCTAACTTGGGATTAGTTACCTTGACTGTTCCATATGGGAAGATATTCAGTACCTCAAAAGGGGTTTCTTCGTTTGTATCAAGGTCTGAAGTGGCGATCCAAGGGTCTGTTTTATCCAACAATACTTGATCTCCGATCTTAAATTGGTTTGGTTTATGGAGTCACTTTGTTTTTGCTTCGTGTGTTTTTAGTTTCTCCTTGTAATGTGTCTTCCACTTGTCTAGTTCATCGATCTGAAGCCTTCGTTCCTCATGAGTTATTTCCTTATTGACACGAGGTCTAGGATCTGGCTCAGTTGTGTAGTTTCATGGTTTTTCCTGTAAAGAAGGTGGAACCAAATGGTCATTAGTAGAGTTGATGTTTTCACCTTGATTACTCGATGTCCTAGCCGAGTTAAGAGCTTGAAGAGTGACCGTTTCGTCACCTACACGAAGTATGAGTTCGCCTGTACCAACATCAATTTTAGTTCTGGCAGTTGCTAAAAAGGGTCTTCCTAAAATTAAAGGAATATTATTGTCCTCATCATGTCTAAAACAACGAAGTCTACTAGGAATATGAATTTTTCAATTTTTACTAGTACATCTTCAATTATACCCCTAGGAATTCTAATAGTTTTATCAGCTAATTGAATGCTCATCCTAGTTTGTTTGGGTTTCCCTAGACCTAGCTGTTGAAACATTTTATAAGGCATAACATTTATGCTTGCCCCTAAATCAACTAAAGCATTATCAACAGATAAACTACCAATTAAACACGAAATTGTAAAACTCCCTGGATTTTTTAATTTTCGTGGTAGTTTATTTTGCAGAATTGTTGAGCACACTGCATTTAACTCCACATGTGACGCCTCGTCTAACCTCTGTTTGTTTGTCAAAAGCTCTTTTAAAATTTATTTTGAATCTGGCATCTGCGAAAGAGCTTCAAGAAACGGTAAGTTAATATGTAATTTTTTAGAAGTTTAAGAAATTTACCGAATTGTTCATTTGTGCGGTCTTTCTTCATCGCATTGGGGTATGGCACACGAGGTTGGTACTCTGTAATTACCGGTTTTGGTTTATCATGGCTTACCTCAACCTTACCTTCCACTTCCACATTCTCTTGCCTCACTTTTGGTTCATCTAACCCTTCACTATTGTGAGCAGTTATGGCTTGAAGTTGCTCCTTTAGGTTAGTTTCAGCTTAGCAAGCTATCTTAATTGGTTTTCGATCCCTTGAATTGATGCCTGTTGATTTTTAAGTACCATTTCGGTGTTTTGGAAATGAGTTTCTGACACCGTGATGAATTTTGTTAGCATCTCCTTAAGGTTCAGCTTCTTCTCTTATGGATAGGGTTGCTGTTGAAAGCCTAAGAGGGGTTGTTGTCTCTGATTTCCTTGGCCACCCCATGAGAAGTTGGGGTGATTCCTCCAACCTGGATTATAAGTGTTACTATAAGGGTTATTCTGAGGTCTAGAATTATTACCCATATAGTTCATCTGTTTGCTTTCTATGCCATGGTTGTAGGATGGATATTCTGTATTGCTCATCCCTCCTCCATTTGTATTGCACTGCATAACTGGATGTACCTGCGAAGAACCACACAAACCATCAATCTTTTTATTTAACATCTCTACCTGATTTGATAGCATGGTTACTGCGTCGAGGTTGAAAACACTTGCGGCTTTTGTTGGCCTTGTCCTTGTAACTTGCCACTGATAGTTATTCAGTGACATCTCTTCAATGAATTCGTAGGCAGCCTCAGGTGTTTTGTTGTTTAGGGTACCACCGGCGGCTGAATCAATTAATTGCCTAGTTGAGGGGTTTACACCGTTGTAAAAGGTTTGAACCTGTAGCCACAAGGGTAACCCATGTGTAGAAGGCCCAATTTACCCGGGCCCAAATCAGAAATAATAAACAAAAAAAAATAGTCTAAAAATGAGGCCCAAATTACAGCCCAATTCCAAACGGCCCAATAAGCCCACAAACTAAAAATTTTCAGAAGAAACCTAGGGTTCTAGGAACCCTAGGCGCCGCTCCACTAGCCTTTTGGCCTCCACTACCGACACTGCCGTTTCCCCCACTCCCATTTGCTCCCCACGCCTGCAAAACAAGACAAACAATGACAGCAAAAAAGAGAAATCCATTGTATTTTATTTCTGCTTTTTTTCTTCAATTTTTGGATATAAAATCGAAGAAATAACAATGTAAGCGGTACTACATTTTTTTCGACAATCAGAACAAGAAATAAAAAGATCAGATTCTAGGTGGCTTTCAGTCTTTTGGCTTTTATTTTTACTGTTGTTCTTTTATTTATTCTATTTTTTTTACGAACAAGAATAATAAAAAAGGAAAGGGGAAGGGCCTTACCGGAGATCCCTTCGTCGTGGCTTCGGAGTTCTCCCTCTCCGTCGTCAAAACTCGGCCGAAGGGGTGTTGAAGACCACTCTCCCTTCGCTTAGGAGGCACCGACGGTTAAGGCCTTCGGGGTTCTTCAAACAAGGCACTAAAGGCCCATCTCGGCGCAACCTCAGCCACCAAACGATGGTGGCGCGACGGTGATGGAGGGAGCTCAATCGCCGAGCGTCGAAAGAGAAAGGGAGAGGGAGAGGCTGCTGAAGTTTTTTTTTTTTTTGAAAATGAGGTCTGAAAGAATAAAAAAAATAGAAATTTTGGGTTTAAATACCCCCTGAAACGACACCGTTTCAGTGGGTTCCCCCAGGCGCCAAAACGGCGTCGTTTTGGGGGAACCCGAGCTCGACCCAACCCGTACGATAGAGGATCTGCGCTTTTTTGCGCGAAAGGGCAATTTGCGCATATGGTCCCTCCGTCTTTGCTGGGCCATCCGATTTAATCCTGTTTCATTTTCTTTTAATTATAATTTTTACTCGTAATTTACTCCTATTTTGATTTAATCCTATTAATTTATTATATATCTATCCATGTCAATATCGTATGTATTATTTCTATTTCATTTATCTTTTCTAAATCGTTTCAGGCATTATTTAATCAAAAAATCATCCTATAAATTATTTATTTTATATTGTTTTATCTTATTTATCTTAAACTCTGTTTTATTACGAATTTTTGAACTATCTTATTATTATTAAATCCTTGTGTATATACTCATTTTAGTTTATTTATCTTCAAATATTACATATGGTGTTTATAAGATTTTACATATTATTCATTTTCCCATATATTATTTATTTTGATTTTCTTTTTACGTACTGTTTATTTTGAACTTATTATATATTATTTTAAGTTATATATCATATGTTTTAAATTCATATACGTCATTTAGTTTAAATACGCTATTTGTTATCCATTTTACTTTTTATTACCATTATTAATTTTAAAATTGTTTTATTATTACTTATTTTAATATTTTGTACATCGTTTGTATTAAACTATTTCGTATTTTCATACATTATTATTCTAAATTTCTTTTTCATATTATTTGCTTTGAACTATTTTATGTGTTATTTTAAATTGTTACACATGTTGTTTAATTTACTTGCCTTTAATTATTGATGTTAATGTTTAAATAGTGCACATTACACGACTGCCATCTTTGCATGTACTGTAGTTTGTTATTTTGTATTTTCGTACCATTGTTATTCATTCGTATAGCATTTTATTCATGTATTATTATTCTATGATCATTTCTATTTTTATATTATGCCATTGCATTGTGTATTAAATCCCAACATATTTATCAACTTAGATCGTCGTTTTTAACCTAAATAAATCGTACATGGCTTTTAAATAGTATACTCACTATCGTTTTAAAATGAAAATCTTCAAAAATTAAGGCAATATTCGCGTTTTGGAAATTCGGGAAAGTCGTGCCCTAACTTACTGGGTTTCGATTCTTCTCGTTTAACCTAAATACCGAAATATCCTTTTAAGTAATAAAGTTTTAAATAAATAAAAGCTTATTCTCGAGAATTCGATATGTTGTGTCCTAACGTATTGGATGTGACATTTCGTTATTTCGAGATGAGATTTTCTAAACCAAGACAATATTCTATGTTTGGAAACCTGAGAGATCGTGCCCTACGTACTGGGTTTCGGTTTTTCGCTTGGCCAAATAATCGAATATCCTTTTGATTTTTTAATGCATGAGTCTCGGGAATTATGAGATGATCTTGGATTCGAGGATTTAAACTATCGTGTCCTAATGTACTGGATGTGATATTTTGTTCCTTCGGAGCGAGAACATCTTGATATTCAATTCGAGAAAATTCAAATATTCTTAAAAGAGATCATATTTTTAATCCTTTTTTAAATTTTCAACTTTCGACATTAAGACATTAAATAATCAATTAGGTACCAAGTTTGGGCGTGACGAGGGTGCTAACCCTTCCTCGCACGTAACCGACTCCCGAACTCGTTTTCTAAAATTCGCAGACCAAAAAAATCGTCGTTTTAGTAAATTAAAAATTTTATTAAAATGACCAATTAACAAAGGTGACCCGATCACACCAAATAAAGATCGGTGGCGACTCTCGTTTTATTTTTGTTTTCAAAACCCAAGTTGATTCTTGTTTTAAAAAAAAATGGTTACGACAGCTTGGCGACTCCACTGGGGATTTCAAAAAGAGAGTCAAGCCGTGAATTGATTAACTTTTGTTTTTTGTCGAAAATTGAAAATTTGGTTTTAACATACGGTCCTTTCATTGTATTTCATTCGTTTTTTTTTGTTACGGTTTGTCATCACTTTACTCACGTTTAGTATTTCAAGTTTTTGTATTTCTCCACACATTGCATTGCATGACTGTATAGTCACAACCTTTTAAGTGGAAGTGAGAAACTACTCCTTCGTGAGGTTTTGTACCTCCGTGCAGGATAGTAGGTCGCTTTCGGGATACATCCGTACCTATGTCTTCGTGAGATTTTTATCTCCGTGTAGCCATAGGGAAATGTATTCCCCTGAACTGAACTCGGTCTGTATAAGCCTATAATGGGTGAAGATCGAGGAATTTGCTAGTTTGGGAACCTCTCTTTAGAACCAAACCATATATAGTGAACCTTAAGAGCCCACTTTAGGTATAGCCACGCCAAACCCTAGTGGTTACTCTAGTAGGTGCTTTATTTCTTACTTGCTTTAAGCTGTGTGTGAAATACTAACTCGTTTTGTTTTATTGAATGGCATTTCATCACACTTAGTTTAGTTTTGTGCATCATATCGCATAATCATCAGATTTTTACCCTTTTAAGTGGGAGCAAGGAACTACGCCTTCGTGAGGTTTTCACCTCCGCATGGGCTAGTAGATTGCTTTCGGGATACATCTGTACCTATGTGCTTCGTGAGATTTTCATCTCCGCATGGCCATAGGGAAATGTATTCCCCTGAATCGAACTCGGTCCATATGAGCCTATAATGGGTGAGGATCGAGGAATCTGCCGATTCGGGTACCTTTACCTTAGAACCGAACCACATATAGTGAGCCCTAAGAGCCTACCCTAGGTAGAATTGTACCAAACCCTAGTGGTCACCCAGATAGGTGTTCTATTTTCTTGATTATTTCTTCTGTACTGACGTATTTTGTTTTGTTCTGTTTTGATTGTCGCACCGCATCATCTTAGAAAGGATGTGTTGATTCATATTCGATTGTTAAACAGAAGAGTTTGTCATAAGGAAATGTGTTACTTGATAAAGTGGATTATAATACGGTCGTTCAAACATAGTCTAGGTAAACAACGAAGGCTGATAGCCCACAGAAGAATACAAAACTTTGCCCGAGGATTCAAGCCGACAAGGATTATTCGAGAGTCATCATGTCTCAATTTTCTAAAAGAAGCTTATGAACATCGGAGGATAAGTGAGTGAAGAGGTACGGCCTGGACCAAGCAACAATGAGCTACAAGAGGCATCTATTGAGAATGTTCACGGGACACGACCATAACATCCAGATACGAAGAAGAGGATTGGTGTTTTCACCTGGACTATGAGGACAAGGCCGTATATGCAATTCGTTTTATGTAAAGAAACGCATTTTCTAGAAAATTTCTTCTAATGGAATTAAATTCATAATCAACGCTTCTCTTTCTTTTTGCATTCATTCCATGCATTTGCATTGCATTTCATGCATTTGCATTACATCATATCACATGCATTAATATTCGTAGAAAGACCCTAATTAGGTGAAATTATTTCAGTTAACCTAGAAAACATGGAACAAAGGTTGGAAAGAATAGAGAAAATACAAATACGGATGCAAGAGCAATTAACTGAAATTCAACAAGAGATGCGAGAACAAATGCTAGAATTCCAAAGGAATATGATAGGCCAGCTACCCAGCTACTAGCCGGAGGATTAGAAAAAATGGGTGGCCCAGTGGTCAACAGTGTGGATGATGATGAAGAAATTGTTTATTCCGCGATAAATATCCCGACTCAACCAGACACACACTCGCATGAGGTACCTGTCATTATTAGACCCCAATATCATACCGATACCTCGGTACTGCTGAACTTTCCGATGGGTCCTGGTGATGATCGAGTCAATCCTGTTGTTCTTAGCCTAGCGGAGACGAAGAAAAAGGGAGAGTGGGCTTCAAAAGCCCCGAAGAGGAAAGATAAGGATGTGAATAATACGAGTGGGTTTAATAAGGGCCATTCGAAGTCGTTTATAGTAAACCAGCCAAAGAAGGCAGTTACCAATTATCTGGTCTCCCCAGGAGAAGAACTCAATTCAAAATCGAACTCTGAAAAACCCCGGTTCATGCTCATCCCGATCTCGTATAAGGAAACGTACAAAATGTTGTTTGGCGCGCATGTTGTAGCCCCTTTTTATCTAAAGCCATTACAGTCCCCATATCCTAAATGGTATGACCCGAACGCTCAATGCGACTACCATGCGGGAATAACAGGTCACTCAATAGAAAACTGCACTGCCTTCAAAAGGGCAGTTGAAAGGCTCATCAAGGTGGGGATTGTGAAGCTCGATGATACACCTAGTTCACCATTAGCCAACCATGCCGCTAAAGGGGTAAATATTGTGACTACCATGACGAATGGAGGCATGAGATCAGGAGTACATCAAGTCTAGGACTCTAGTGCAAAATTGGATACTAAGGAATTGGAACATTAATGACGTATCTGAATAGTGAACCGAGGAATCAAAGTTTCCAAGACTTTGCATGTTTGGGAGTGTTTTAAACAATGAGACTGTGGAAGGGATTCCTGTATTTTTTGTGAAATAGGCTTGTGTCCAGAATTGTTATTTCAATAAAATGCATCTTTCTAGGTAAACATTTTCATTTTTCCCATTTCATACTGTACATTTTATTAAACATTTTTTTCATTTTTTTATTCATGACCATATCATACGAATAATCATCCGTAGAATCATTTATTCTTTTGATTTTCTGCCTTTACACCCACAATGGGTCCCCAGATATCAATGACATGAGCGACGCTGTTACTGGCTCCCTTTTAGTGAAATATGTGTCTAGAGGGATCTAAAGACTTTGGAGATGACAGAGATTATAACTTATTTCCTAATTTGTTAAGAATGGTAGATCCTACCTTACGAAGTGTCAGCAAACACTACCAAGGGGATGAAGATGGAAGCTTAGCTTACCACAGTAATAAGGCAAGGCATCATTAAGTTATCCCCAAGTGTCCAATGATAATTCCGCATAATCACATTAAGACACGTCGGGACTACTAAGGCACGAGTATGCTGTCAAAGCTAAGAAAATCCTAGAAGTCCACATGCTGATGGTTCTGCAATGGCTAAGACAATCAAGAGACTCGAGCTACTGGTTTACCAAAAAAGAGAAATTACATCAGTTATGCCGTAAATGCCAAATTAAGGAAGACAAGACTTATGTGTCTCCTCCATTTTTCCTATATATGGGGCATGGATGTTATCAAGCCAGTCTTATCGAAAGCTTCTGGCCAACATCGATTCATTTTCATAGATGTCGATTACTTCATTAAGATGGTAAAAGTCGCTTCATATGCCAATCTTACAATGTTGACAGTAATCAATTCCTATTCTAAAAAAACAAAATAAAAAAAAAACAAAAAAAGTATAAAAAGACAAAAAGAAAAAAAGAGGATAGCCGAAAAAAGATGAGATTCATGAAGACTGGCATCTGTGCTTTTCAAATGACTGGTAGGACCCGCGCCGGGGCAACATATTTTTCATTGATTCATGGAATAGAGACAATTTTGCCCATGGAAGTCAAGATTTCTTCTGCCTGAATTTTATCAGAGTTGAGAGGGATGAAACAGAAAGGATCAAATTCCAATATGATTAGCTGAACTTGACCAAAGAAAAGAGGCTAAAGGCCATCCTCATGGCCCAATGTACCAAAGGCAAATGACATGGGCCTATAACGAAAATGATTCGCCCTAGAAAATTTCATGATAGGGCTTTGAAGAAATTTTCCCATAGGGATTTCAGAAGAAAGGCAATGCCAAATTGGGAAGGACCTTATGCAACAAAGAAGGTCTGTTCTAGAGAAACATGGGTTATTGACCAAGATGGATGGCGAGGACTTGCCCAATCCGGTAAATTCAGATTAAAAAAAAGGGTTTTCAAAAAAAAAAGAAAAGAAGAAGAAGAAGAAAAAAGAAAAAGGGAAGAAAGGAAAATAAGAAAAGGAGAGGCCAAGGCGAAAACCCGCAAAGGGCGCTTTAAGACCAAAGGGGTTTTGAGTTGAAAACCCAAAAAGGGCAGCTCAAATTTTGATCGAAAGAGGGGCGTACAATAGTCTTGCTACACTTGAATTAACAATGAAGAAGTATGTTATGTCTTGGGGCATCGCCAAAGTACTCTGGATCCCCTAAACATATATTGAGCTTAAAATGGTCCTCGAGAAGTTGGAATAGAGAAACTCAGGCTGCGATATCTGGGGCACCTAATTTCCATTTTTACCCATTTTTAATTTTTTTTATTCATTTCAAAGTATACTACCAATAAACTTCCATTCTTGATTGCATTTGTTAGCTTTGATTAACTCATTTGTTTCAAGCTATACTCCCAATCAATTTCCTTCTTGCCCATTGTTACAATTTTTCAAGCATTTTGCATTGAAATAACGATTTTGTGGACTAATAATACTTTCATAAAAGGAGTTTCACATATTACTCTAGAAGCTTCTGAATAATACAAGGACCTGAAACAGGACTATTGTTCAGAACTTATTCAGCTTAAGGTTTGGAAATATTAGAGAAAGATGATTATCTCTTTGAATATTTTATTGGTTGATCAAAAGACAAGACACTTCGTCGGTAATACAACCTCGACGAATAACGAGCAATGTCAACCTAGGTGCACAAGGGGATTATTCTCGGGGCAAGAAAAATGATACTCCGCATTCATACAAGTATCAGGCGTATACATCTAGCCATTATACCCAGCGAATGGTGTAACAGATCAAATTGATCCCACACCTTGGAGCTGCAGCAAGATGGATGGAAGAAACCAAATGTTATTCTCCTAAAGTTGCAGTGGGAGGTACAAACTTTATGTCCCAGAAGGTACAGTGGAAGGGACTCTGAAATTGCAGCGGGGCAAGCTTACTGAGCAGAATATGATCCTTTCTTTGGGTTTTCTACCAAAGATATCGGCTGAACGAGAAAATATCGTAACGCATCGGTGATAGAATCTTGTTGAACTACGAGCAATGACAACCTAAATAGTAAAAAGGGACATTCTCATGCATTCATCATACACATCTATTTAGGGGCATTCGATTCATTTTGATCGTTACATCCCAATCATTGTAAAAAGACCATTCTCAGGATATTCTGCATTCATGCAAATGTCGGCCATAATACATTTAGTAAGGAGCATTAGATTCATTCTGATCATTGCATCCTAACCATTTTGCATAAACATAAACACAAAACTGATTTTACAGGACAGGTTCCCTAGAGGACGTTGTTGCCACATTAATGAATTTGAATATCTTACCTTCCTGAGTGGAGTAGATCGAACGACAAATCTCATCTCCATGAAGTAGCAGAGCAGATTTAAGCCACCAGTCCTATCTCCCTGACCAGCAGTGGAATAGATCGAAGAAATCAAATCTTGTCTCCCTGAGTTTGTAGTGTGGCAGATTGAAGATAGCAAATTTGGCAATCCTGAAGTTGCAGGAGCAGATTGAAGATAGCAGATTTGGCAATCCTGAAGTTGCAGGAGTAGATCGAAGACATCAGATCTTGTCTCCCTGAGTTTGCAGTGGAGCAAATTGAAGATAGCAGATCTGGCAATCCTGAAGATGCAAGAGCAGATCGAAGACATCAGATCTTGTCTCCCTGAGTTTGCAGTGGGGCAGATTGAAGATAACAAATCTAGCAATCCTAAAGTTGCAGGAGCAGATTGAAGATAGCAGATCTGGCAATCCTGAAGTTGCAGGAGTAGATCGAAGACAGCAGACATGACAATCCTGAAGTTGCAGGAGCATATTGAAACCATACAAGTCTTATCTCCTCGAAGTTCCAGCGGAGTAGGTCGAAATTACTAATCCCTCCTCCTTGAGCGTATTGAGGATCAACCTTTCCAAGAAGTTTCAGTGAAAAGATCAAACTTACGAATCTCTTCTTTCTGAATTCTTATCACCTCAAAGTCCAAGTGGAGCAGGTCGAAGCTACTAATCCCTCCTCCCCGAGTGTATTGAGGATCAACTTCTATTTTCGAGAAGTTTCAGTAAGAAGATCAAAGTTACGAATCTCTTCTTTCTGAATTCTTATCACCTCAAAGTCCTAGCAGAGCAGGTTGAAGCTACTAATCCCTCCTCCTTGAGTGTATTGAGGATCAACCTTTATTTCTGTGAAGTTTCAGTGAGAAGATCGAAGTTACAAGTCTCTTCTTCCTGAATTCTTATCACTTCAAAGCCCCAGCGGAGCAGGTCGAAGCTACTAATCCTTCCTCCCTGAGTGTATTGAGGATCAACCACTATTTTCGAGAAGTTTTAGTGAGAAGATCAAAGTTACGAATCTCTTCTTTCTAAATTCTTATCACCTCAAAGTCCTAGCAGAGCAGGTCAAAGCTACTAATCCCTCCTCCCTGAGTGTATTGAGGATCAACCTTTATTTCTGAGAAGTTTCAGTGAGAAGATCGAACTTACAATTCTCTTCTTCTTAAATTCTTATCACTTCAAAGTCCCAGCGGAGCAGGTCGAAGCTACTAATCCCTCCTCCCTGAGTGTATTGAGGATCAACCACTATTTCCGAGAAGTTTCAGTGAGAAGATCAAAGTTACGAATATCTTCTTTCTGAATTCTTATCACCTCGAAGTTCTAGCGGAGCAGGTCGAAGCTACTAATCCCTCCTCCCTGAGTGTATTGAGGATCAATCTCTATTTTCGAGAAGTTTCAGTGAGAAGATCAAAGTTACGAATCTCTTCTTTTTGAATTCTTATCACCTTGAAGTCCTAGTGGGGCAGATTGAAGACAGTAAACCTGGCATTCCTGAAGTTACAGAGAAGCAGATCGAAGTCAATAATTGTATTCGAAGGTTGCAGTGAAGTGAGTCAAAGCGACAAAGGAATACTGGATTGAGAAGAGGCCATCTGAAAAATAAGAGCACCAAAGAAGTCAGGATTCAATAAGACCGGGCAAAATTGACCCTTCTTTATGTCTTTGCTCTATTCTCGTTGCACGATAATAAGCAAAGAGGGGCAGCTGTAGAAGGGCTAATTTACCCGGGCCCAAATCAGAAATAATAAACAAAAAGATAGTCTAAAAATGGGGCCCAAATTACAGCCCAATTCCAAACGGCCCAATAAGCCCACAAACTAAAAATTTTCAGAAGAAACCTAGGGTTCTAGGAACCCTAGGCGCCGCTTCACTAGCCTTTTGGCCTCCACTACCGACACTGCCGTTTCCCCCACTCCCATTTGCTCCCCAGGCCTGCAAAAAAAGACAAACAATGACAGCAAAAAAGAGAAATCCATTGTATTTTATTACTGCTTTTTTTCTTCAATTTTCGGAAATAAAATCGAAGAAATAACAATGTAAGCGGTACTACTTTTTTTTTCGACAATCAGAACAAGAAATAAAAAGATTAGATTCTAGGTGACTTTCAATCTTTTGGCTTTTATTTTTACTGTTGTTCTTTTATTTATTCTATTTTTTTTACGAACAAGAATAATAAAAAAGGAAAGGGGAAGGGCCTTACCGGAGATCCCTTCGTCGTGGCTTCGTAGTTCTCCCTCTCCGTCGTCAAAACTCGGCCGAAGGGGTGTTGAAGACTCCTCTCCCTTCGCTTAGGAGGCACCGACGGTTAGGGCCTTCGGGGTTCTTCAAATAGGGCGCTAAAGGCCCATCTCGGCGTAACCTTGGCCACCAAACGATGGTGGCGCGACGGTGATGTAGGGAGCCCAATCGCCGAGCGTCGAAAGAGAAAGGGAGAGGGAGAGGCTGCTGAAGTTTTTTGTTTTTTTGGAAAATGAGGGTCTGAAAGAATAAAAAAATAGAAATTTTGGGTTTAAATACCCCCTGAAACGACACCGTTTCAGTGGGTTCCCCCAGGCGCCAAAACGGCGTCGTTTTGAGGGAACCCGAACTCGACCCGACCCGTACGATAGAGGATCCGCACTTTTTTGTGCGAAAGGGCAATTTGCGCATATGGTCCCTCCGTCTTTGTTGGGCCATCGATTTAATCCTATTTTCTTTTAATTATAATTTTTACTCGTAATTTACTCCTATTTTGATTTAATCCTATTAATTTGTTATATATCTATCCATGTCAATATCGTATGTATTATTTCTATTTCATTTATCTTTTCTAAATCGTTTCAGGCATTATTTAATCAAAAAATCATCCTATAAATTATTTATTTTATATTGTTTTATCTCATTTATCTTAAACTCTCTTTTATTACGAATTTTTGAACTATCTTATTATTATTAAATCCTTGTGTATATACTCATTTTAGTTTATTTATCTTCAAATATTACATATGTTGTTTATAAGATCTTACATATTATTCATTTTCTCATATATTATTTATTTTGATTTTCTTTTTACGTACCGTTTATTTTGAACTTATTATATATTATTTTAAGTTATATAACATATGTTTTAAATTCGTATACGTCATTTAGTTTAAATTACGCTATTTGTTATCCGTTTTACTTTTTATTACCATTATTAATTTTAAAATGGTTTTATTATTACTTATTTTAATATTTTGTACATCATTTGTATTAAACTATTTCGTATTTTCATACATTATTATTCTAAATTTCTTTTTCATATTATTTGCTTTGATCTGTTTTATATGTTATTTTAAATTGTTACACATGTTGTTTAATTTACTTGCCTTTGATTATTGATGTTAATGTTTAAATAGTGCACATTATACGATTGCCATCTTTGCATGTACTGTAGTTTGTTATTTTGTATTTTCGTACCATTGTTATTCATTCGTATAGCATTTTATTCATGTATTATTATTCTATGATCATTTCTATTTTTATATTATGCCATTGCATTGTGTATTAAATCCCAACAGATTTATCAACTTAGATCGTCGTTTTTAACCTAAATAAATCGTACATGGCTTTTAAATAGTATACTCGCTATCGTTTTAAAATGAAAATCTTCAAAAATTAAGGCAATATTCGCGTTTTGGAAATTCGGGAAAGTCGTGCCCTAACTTACTGGGTTTCGATTCTTCTCGTTTAACCTAAATACCGGAATATCTTTTTAAGTAATAAAGTTTTAAATAAATAAAAGCTTATTCTCGAGAATTTGATATGTTGTGTCCTAACATATTGGATGTGACATTTCGTTATTTCGGGATGAGATTTTCTAAACCAAGGCAATATTCTATGTTTGGAAACCTGAGAGATCGTGCCCTACGTACTGGGTTTCGGTTTTTTGCTTGGCCAAATAATCGAATATCCTTTTGACTTTTTTAATGCATGAGTCTCGGGAATAATGAGATGATCTTGGATTCGAGGATTTAAACTATCGTGTCCTAATGTACTAGATGTGATATTTTGTTCCTTCGGAGCGAGAACATCTTGATATTCAATTCGAGAAAATTCAAATATTCTTAAAAGAGATCATATTTTTAATCCTTTTTTAAATTTTCAACTTTCGACATTAAGACATTAAATAATCAATTAGGTACCAAGTTTGGGCGTGACGAGGGTGCTAACCCTTCCTCACACGTAACCGACTCCCGAACTCGTTTTCTAAAATTTGCAGACCAAAAAAATCATCGTTCTAGTAAATTACAAATTTTATTAAAATGACCAATTAACAAAGGTGACCCGATCACACCAAATAAAGATCGGTGGTGACTCTCGTTTTATTTTTGTTTTCAAAACCCAAGTCGATTCCCGTTTTACAAAAAAATGGTTACGACACCATGGTGAGGGCACCTTCTGAGTAGATCCTTGTATCTCTCCCATGCATCGTAAAGTGTCTCTAGATCCATCTGCACAAAAGAAGAGATATCATTCCTCAACTTAGCCGTTTTAGCCGGCGGAAAATATTTTAATAAAAATTTTTTGGTCATTTGTTCCCATGTAGTGATTGATCCTCGTGGTAACGAGTTCAACCACTGTTTTGCTTTATTCCTCAACGAGAAGGGAAACAATCGAAGGCGAATGGCATAATCAGAAACGCCATTAATTTTGAAGGTACCGCATAATTCTAGGAAATTTGCTAAGTGATTGTTTGGATCCTCATCCTGCAAACCATCAAAATGAACAAACTGTTGAATCATCTGTATAGTGTTAGGTTTCATTTCAAAATTATTTGCAGCAATAGCAGGTCTAACAATACTTGACTCAGTTCCTGTTAAATTAGGTTTAGCATAATCATACATAGTACGAGGAGTAGGATTTTGATTCACCAGATTTGCGGCAACCATAAGAGGTAGCGGATTATTATCAGCCATCTCTTCGGTAGTAGTTGGTTCGTCTTCTTGCTCTTCTTCTATGTATTGTAGGATTCGCCTTATTTCTCTTCGATTTCTGTGAATGGTACCTTCTATGTCACTGTAAAAAACCAAGGGTCTTGACGGGTTCCTTCTAGTCATAGACTAGAATTACCTGCCAGAAGCAAATAAAGAAAAATTTGCAAAGTTAAAATAAAATAAAGAATAAATTGCAAAAATGGCTAAAGTAATAAAAAATTAGTTTTCCTAATGTCTTAGTCTCCGGCAACGGCGCCAAAAACTTGATGGAGCTTGAAATTAACTATTATTTCGACAAAGGCAAGCGCACCTATCGAATAGTAGTATAGCTATGGTGAGTCTGGAATATCGTATCTTAAGGACCAAGAGTACTAGTATTAACTATCTTTTTATTATCTAGCCTAATAATTGAGGGGATTTATATGTAATCTAAAATTAACTAACTAATTTAACTAACTATGAATGCGACAGAGAGGGAATTGGGAAAATACTTTTGGACAACTTAATGTGAGATAGGCAATACCTAAGGAAGAATTGACCAAATCTTCACTTATTACTTTTGATTCATGCGATTTATTCACTTGGCTTAATCCGTAGAAATCCCTAAATTATATTAATACCTCTTTCGAGGCTACTAACAACTGACTCTAGGTTGATTAATTGAAATCTCTTTCTAATTAAAACCCTTATTGTCGTATTAACTCGATCTATGGATTTCTTATTAGGTTTGACCCTAGTCCGGAAGATTTTCATTGCCCTATTTCTAGGGTTGCAATCAACTCGCTTAATTGTGTTGATATACTCTTAGACAAGGACTTTTGCTCCACTGAATAAGCACATTCGACTTGAATCAATAACCTGAATTATCAAACAAGAATAAGAACTCACAATTAAGAATAAGCACAAGTATTTATCTCATAAATTAAATAATAGTAAGATCTGTCTTAGGTTTCATCCCCTCAAGTATTTGAGGGATTTAGTTCATACTAGAAGAGAGAAACATATTAGAATAGGGAAAACAACAAAACATAAGAAAACCCAAAAGCTTCTAAAGAACTTGATGGGAGATCCTCCGTCTTGATGGAGATCCTTCTCTTAAGCTGTTCCCGACGGCTGTCTTGGAGTATTTTCTCCTTCTACTCGGTGTTTATTCGATGTCCTGTCAAACTCTATTCGACTTCTAGTCGACGTCCCCTTTTAGGTTGCCCCTAGGTGTTTTTATAGGCTTTGGAATGCCTATCTTGGTCCACAAGTGTCCTATTCCGAATGAAATTCATCCTAGGGTCGGCAGGGACACGCCCGTGTGACACACCCATGGTCGATAGCTCAGGCCGTGTTCGATCCGGCTTGCCACACACGGCCGTGTGATCTTCCCGTGGTCGATAGCCCAGGCCGTGTGCTTCCCTAGGTAGGCCCATTTTGCTCCTCTTTGGCCCGTTTCTAGTTCTTTTTGACTTCCTAAGCTCTCCTGAGTATAAAACATGAAATTAATAGATTAGGAGCATTGAATTCATCAAATTCAGTGGAAACTCATCCAAAATTAACTAAGTATGAGGTTAAAATATGTGTAAATTATGGTTTATCAAAACCCCTGTAGGTTGGAAACGAAGAATAAATCTCACATGGGTTAGGGGCATGGGAGTGTGTGACCACACGGCCTGCTCACACGGGCGTGGGGCCCTGTTAAGGCAAAATTTTTCTAAGTATACAAAAGTTCCCGGTTTGATTCCTAGATCCTCCGTTTGCATGTTTAAGGCCTCGTAGGCCCATAATGAGGATGTTTTGAATGTGAATGGGAAGTTTTAAGTTGGAATGAAATTTTATAGCTCAAAGTTGTATGTCCAAGTACGTTAAGTTCGGTAATGCCTCGTACCCGGTTCCAGCATTGAATACGGGTAAGGGGTGTTACATCAGCAACTTCCGCCGGTCTCGCTCTATCTGGCTCTAAAGTATCAATAGTTGCACCCACAAACTCGGGTGCGGTGACAATGTTCACAATAGAATATTCTTCTTATTTTTCATTCTCATTTTCTTCTTCAGCAACAACTTCCTCTCCTGCAGCGGCAACTTCATTCTCAACAATAGTGTCCTCTTGATCAGCAAAAATACCATCCTCGAACAAGCTATCAATCTTTTGCAGGCATTTTTCAATGTCCCTAGATTCCTCTTCTTTCTCATTATCAGAGACTTGCACAATGGGTGGAAAAAATTCCATCGATCTGTCTCGGTCTTCCAAGTCATCATCCGCAGAAGAGAGTTCATAATTCTGAATGATTGGTGGAAACACTGGAAATTTCTGTAGTGGGGATGGGCTCAGTTGGCCTAACGTGGCTATAGTAGAACTGTTCTAGGCTTTGGTATAAGCATAAAACAAATTCTGGGATTTCTCCATATCCTCTACTGTAGCGACAAGCCTGATCTACCTATTGTTGATGGAATTGACCATTTTTTCGCATCCTTCAGTTTGTGCCATAATGATGTCTCTACATTCAAGTTTTTTCCTTTGCTGTCGGCTTTGGTTTTACCCTTCCCTGTCTAGTTGGTTTATGCCTCCTTCAGTATCGGCGTGTCCTTGCTACGAGTCATTTTTTCTATAGAGGCTTAATTAATTGGGCCCTTATTTTCCAGGACTTCCTCACCAGCACGGGGCACGATTCCTCTTTGCTGGCATAATAACATCACCAATGATGGGAAAACCAAGATTCCAATTTGCCTTGCAGCGCAGTCAGTAATTTTTTGGTGAAGTATTGCGCGTACATCAATATTTCTTCCTTTGATTATGGAATGTATTAGACACATTCTATCAAGGGTGGCTGTGGTGCTGTGGGTAGAAGGCTTTAGCCTGTAGTTGACAAAATGAAACTAGATTTTTCCTTGTAGCGTCAGGAAGTAATGGTGCATCGTATAATTCTTTTATGGGAACCCGTCCACAATGCTCCCTCGACACATAAATCTTTTACCAACAGGTCTCGTTTTTCATCTGTGATGTCTTCAATGAACTCAGAGTTTTCGTCTACATCTACCTTGGTGTTGTACAGCTCATTGATTTTCTTAGCATCCCATGGTATTAAGCCTTCTCTAACAAAATTGAACTCTAACTCATGATCGTAAAGGTTAGCATAAAACTCGTGTACCAGTGAAGGAGAATAGCTTTTAGAATGGGTGCAAAAAGTTTCCCACTTCAACTTTGAGAAGGTTTTGTAGACTTGCTTATCCAAGTCTTGTTGTGGCGAAAGGGACATGCCCTGTTCGGGATGCAAGTTTTGCTTCAACATGTTATCTTGAAATTGTTCCTTTGCCGCTTTATTCAAAAAGATTACTAGCTCCTTTGTCTGCACTGGCCTGAGGGATTCTGATTCATGAACTGCGGTCGTAGAGGACGCATGTTCTCTAGCAGATTTGGTGGCTTTCTTGACTGAGCCTATTTTATTGCCATCTTTTGTTGAGGGAAAATGATTTAAAGTTAAAAAGATATGATCTTGAGAAGGAAAAGAAATAAAGATTGTTGCTTGAATACATTACAGCTGGTACAGTGGGGGAGGATTTATAGTGAGTGAAAGAGGAAATGAAGAGATGTGTTGTTTTGTGGAGAGATATATAAGGCTGGCGGGAATAGTTGTGTCCAATAGAAATTGTGCTCGCTCAGAAGGATCAAACGAATGAGTGATTTTTGATCCAACAGTAGAATCTGAGTTCCTCTGAATTCTGATGAGTTATAAATGATAGTATAAAATTTCGAAACACGTTGACAGTAAGATTTCAATGCGTCAACAATTGTACCTAATTATTCTACAAAAAGGAAGGAAAAGAAACTTTAACAAAACATAAATAAAATAAACTAAAATTATGGAGTAATAATTAAAAATTAAAACTTTTTGACCAATTTAATGGTCTCTGCCTGCTTTTGATCACTGTTGCCAAAATAGGGTTTCAGCCTCTGTCTATTTACTTTAAATTGTGTCCATCACGTAAATCTCGAATTGTGACTGCACCATGAGGAAATACAACGACAACTTCACAAGGTCCAGACCAACATGAACACAATTTACCTCGGTGCAATTTAAGTCGAGAATTGAATAATAAAACTTGTTGACCCGCGATAAATTGTCGTTGTAAAATAATCTTGTCATGCCTTCGTTTGGTCTTTTCCTTGTAAATTGCAGCGTTTTTATTTCTCCTAATATTCTCTAGTTCAGTGACATCCAACAGTCTTTTCTTTCCAACTGCTTCATAGTCCATATTCACTTGCTTAATTGCCCACATTGCTTTGTGTTCCAGTTCAACTGGCAAGCGACATGCTTTCCCAAAAACCAATTGACACGGTGACATCCCTAATGGCGTTTTGTATGTTGCTCGCAATGCCCATAAAGCGTCATCCAATTGGAAAGACCAATCTTTCCTCGAAGTGTTTACAACCTTATTAAGAATGTTCTTAATTTTTTGATTCAATACTTCGGCTTGTCCATTGGTTTGCGGATGATAAGTAGTAGCCATTCTATGATTAACTCCATATCTCTTCAGTGCTGTTGCCACTTGATTGCAATGAAAGTGTGTACCCTAATCACTAATCAATGCCTTTGGTGTGCCAAAATAGGTGAGTATATGACAAACCGTAAAAGTAACATATTTTAAGCCCACATTTAGTATGCTTTTGGATGAATTAAGCCTCGATTTATGTAAAAAGGTGCTCTTAATCCTTTTTTTTTCATGTTTTATACTCAAGAAAGCACCCGAGGATGAAAAGAACGAGAAACGGGCCTAAAACAGACCAAATTGGGCCAAAGAAAAAATCGACACGGCCTGGACTTAAGCCCACACAGCCGTGCCACACCAATCTACTAGAACACGGCCTGATCTCGACTTACACGATCGTGTCTCATTAAAGAAGTCCGAACACGGCCTGACCACTAGTCACACGGGCGTGTGACATAGCCGTGTCCCTTTCGTGACAAAGAGCAATTTCATTTGGATTTGGATACTTTGGGGCGAAGAAACGTATTTTGAAAGCCTATATAAACCCCCTAAGGGTTACCTGAAAGAAGGGGTTAGCTAGGCCAAGGAGCCGAGCTAGAAAGACCAGATTTGTGGAGAATCACTCAAATATAGCCAGTTGATCCATCTCAAGAAGCCGGAATTCTACTCAAGACGGTGGATCTCTCCTTCAATTCCTTCAGGGAGTTTTAGGAATTTCTTATGTTTTGTTTTATCTTTTCTTCTAAGATGTTTTCTTTATTTGATATGAACTAAACCCTTCAGATACCTGAAGGGGATGAAACCTAAGATGAATCTTGTTATCGTTTTCTGAACTATATGATAAATATTTGACTTGTTCTTAATTATGTGTGCTTAATTCTTGTGTTGATATTTTCGGGATATTAATTCAAGTATGATATGCTTAGGTGGAGGAGCAAAAGTCCCTGCTTAAGAGTAGATCTAGCATAATTAAGCGGAGTTGATCGCACGTCTAGAGATAGGGTGATGAGATTTTGCCGGATTAGGGTGAAACCTAATATAGGAGTCCATAGATCGAGTTAATGTGATTCTAGGGGTTTTAATTAGAAAGAGATTTCAATTAATCAATCTAGGGTTAGACGTTATTCGCTTCGAGAGAGGGTTTAATATAACTTAGGGAATCTTACGGATCAAGTTAAATGCATACATCATCTGGTTCAGTGTTAGATGACAAGTGAAGTCTAGGTAGATTCTTCCTAAGGGTATCGTCTTAATCAATTAGTTTTTCTTCCAAGTTATTTTTCCTCAATTCATTCTCTTTTTGTCTTTGTGTCTTTAGTTTAGTTGATAGTTAAATTTAGATTAGATAACCATTCACTTAATTCTTAGGCTAAATAATAGAAAGAGAGTTAGTATTAGTACTTTTGGTTCCTTTGGGATTCGATATTTCGGTCTTGCCTAAGCTATACTACTGTTCGATAGGTGCGCTTGCCTTACAATCGTTGTCAGAGTTAGTTTCCAGGTTCGATCAATCTCATTATAAATTTAAGACTCTGATTCCAACGATCAATATATGATTGTAAAATTTTTTTAGCACTATCCTTGCATCATCCTTTGGAACTGCAATAGCTTCAACCCACTTTGAGACGTTGTCAACAACTACTAATATATAAATATTTTCAAATGAACTCGAAAACGGTCCCATAAATTCCATACCCCAAACATCGAATAATTCAACCTCTATAATTGGATGCTGTAACATTTCATTGCGTCGGGATATAGAACCGGTGCCCTGACACCTATTGCAATGATTCAAAAAATTGTGGGCATCTTTGAATAATGTCGGCCAGTAGAATCTTGATTGGAGAACTTTAGCAACAGTTCTCACACCACCAAAATGACCTCATGAAGGGCATGATGACAATGCTTCAAGATTGAATGCATCTCCTCTTCCAGAACACAACATCGACTAATGTTGTCATTGCATACCTTGAATAAATACAGCTCATTCCAATGATACTTCACTACGTCACGAAGCAATATTTCTTTTTTATAGCATGTGACACCCAATGGGAGTTTCCACACCCTAGATAATTAACAAAATCCCCATACCAAAGAGTTGCATCTACAACAAATAAATTCTCATCTGGGAATGCGTCAATTATGTTTCCGTCTTCGCTGCCAACTTCCAATCGAGACAGATGGTCTACAACTTGATTCTTTGAACCCTTTTGGTCTTTTATCTCGATGTCAAATTCTTGCAGTAGTAATATCCAACATACCAGTCTTGGTTTGGCATCCTTTTTCACAAAGAGATATCTCAACGCTGAGTGATCAATGAATATGGTAACCTTTGCCTCGACAAGATAGGAACGAAACTTGTCAAAAGCAAAGACTACAACCATCAATTCTTTCTCTGTGGTGGTATAATTGAATTGAGTCTCTGTAAGAGTTTTGCTAGCATAATAGATGGCGTGAAATATTTTTCCCTTTCTTTGTCCTAGAACTGCACCCACAGCAAAGTCGCTTGTATCACACATAACTTCAAAAGGTTGAGACCAATCTGGTGCAATGACAATGGGTGTATTCACTAGTTGCTTTTTTAACTGAATAAAGGCATCCAGACATGTATCATCAAAGAAAAATTTTCGATTCTGTTCCAGCAATGAGCATAAGGGATTTGCAATTTTCAAAAAATCTCTAATAAGCCTTCGGTAAAACCCCGCACAACAAGCCAATCCAGCATTTGGTCAATGAAAGGAAGTGGGAAGTGATCCTTTTTTATGGCCGCATTCAATTTATGATAAGCCATACAAACTCGCCATCTAGAGGGAATGCGTGTAGGAATTAATTCGTCCTTATTGTTGCGAACCACAGTGATGCCACTCTTTTTAGGCACACATCACACTAGACTTACTTAATTGCTATTAGAAATCAGGTAAATAATTTCAGCATCAAGCCATTTTATGATTTCCTTTTTGACAACTTCCTTCATCTTCTCGTTTAATCTTCTTTGCTTTTCAATCGATTGCTTTCCTTCATCTTCCAACTTGATCTTGTGTATGCAAAAAGAATGGCTAATACCGTGAATATTGGCAATACTCCAAGTGATAGCTCGTTTATGTTGCTTGAGAATATGGATCAATTTCTCTTCTTGAGTTACATCCAATGTTGCGGGGACAATAACTGGGAGAGTATTGTGACCACCCAAAAAGACATATTTAAGATAATGAGGTAGCGGTTTCAATTCCAGAGTAGGAGCTTCTTCAACAGATGGTTTGAAATTGGGGTTATTCTGTTGGCTAGGTTTAAGGATTCAATCTGTAATCCATGCTTGAATTTAAGATTATTAATTTCAACCATGCTGTCACAATCGTCTAAAGATTAAGCCTCAGACGTCACTGTAAACTCTTCAGAAAGTACTGTGCTTTGGTTATTAAATTCTTCCTCAATTAGATCATCTAGCACATCGACAGTATGTCATTCTTCTTTGTCCTTGCATTGAATAGATTCAAAAACATTGAATGTGACTTGCTCATCATTAAGTCACATGGTTAGTTCACCTTTATAAACATCAATAAAAGTTTGGCCAGTGGCTAAAAATGGTGGTCCCAAGATGATGGGAACCTCCTTGTCTGCCTCGTAGTCAAGTATGATAAAATCAACTGGAAAAACAAATTTATCCACACAAACGAAGACATCTTTGATTTTCCCTTCAGGTTGAGCCAAGGATCGATCGACTAGTTGTAATGTCACTGCAGTAGGTTTCATGTGACCAATTCCTAACTTTCTGAAATCAGATTGTGGCATTAGGTTAATGCTTGCTCCCAAGTCGTATAAATCCTAGCCCAAGTAATGATTGCCAATTGAACATGGGATGGTAAAGCTTCCAGGATCTTTCAATTTAGGGGGCAACTTGTTTGTCAAAACAACACTACAACCTTCTGTGGGTGCAACAGTTTCAATATTAATGAGCTTCTTATTTTTGGATAAGAGGTCTTCCATAAATTTCCCATAACTCAGAATTTGTACCAGAGCGTCTACTAAAGAAATGTTGATTCAGTGTGTCCAGGAATTGCTGATACTGCTTGTCATGCTCATTCTTCATGAATCTTTGTGGGAAAGGTAAAAGTAGAGATATATTTACTTATGCCGACACCTTTAATTGCGTCGACAGTTTCGAAGGTCAGACATTAGGCATATGAGTGACAATTCGTGGAATTTCTTTTTCTGGTTCGTCAAAAAATTCTCCAGATTCAACCTTCTCATCAGTGATCACTCCATCCATATCTTGAGGTGCTATAGTAGAGTCCATAAATGGTTCGCCAGTTTGTTTAACACTCCTAAGAGTGATAGCCTTACAATGTTCTTTCTCTCTCGGACTAGGATTTTCCGTGTCACTAGGTAATGAGCTTGGTGGTCGAGTATTCAGATTTGAAGCAAGTTGTCTTAATTGTGCTTCCAATGCTTGAATAGAAGGTGATTCCTTTGTATGATAGCTTCTGTGAGTAATATGCTCCCGCAGTAATGCCTCAAGAGTTGCTAACATGTTAGAAGTAGAAGCTTCAGTGTACAGTTGCTGTCGATGTCTATGAACATGCTGAATCAGTACTGAAGAGTTTTGTGGCTGCATCGAATTTTGGTGTGGATGTGTCTGGCCTTGTTGTGGATGCATTTGAGCGTGCTGATTGTAGTTCTGCTATTATTGATTGTAATTCCCTTGTCTGGGATTATAATTGCCCTGAATAGATATATTCTTATATTTGAATGTCGTAGCATTTTGTCCAGTTTTTTGAGTTCCCCAAAACGGTTGGTTGCGTGTAGAGTTGTTGTAAGAGTTACCATAAGAATTGTTGCGAATGTTACGAATATAACATGCATTCTCTGCATGTTGTGGGCGATCTTCATAGCTATGGTTGTCACTACAAATCTCACAACAAAAAGTAGGAACATCAATTTGCTGAGCGACTTGTATAGGTGCAACGCCACTAGTCCCTTGCATATTTTTAATCATGTTTATGAGAGAAGAAACTTGAGTACTTAGGGCGGTTATTGCATCCAATTCAATAACTCCTGGAGTAATTTTTGCTTGTGCAGCTCTAGAGATAAGGTATTGATAATCATTCTAAGCAATTCTCTCAAGAATTCTCACAGCATCATTATAAGTACAATCCAGCGGAGGTCCATTGGCTGATGTGTCAATAGGATTCATTGTAAGTGAATTTAGCCCATTATGAAATATATCAATTTTTGTTTCTAGTTGAATGTCGTGCATGGGACAATGTTGAAGTAAAGATTTATAATGTTCCCATGTGGTGTGAAGATTTTCATCATCCAGCTGATAATAAGCAGTAATATCATTTCGAAGATGATTCCTTGTTGGTAGGTTAAATCGCAAAACAAACTGTGTTGCTAGTGCATCCCAGGAAGTAATTAATTTGGGAGGTAGCCTAAAAACCCAAGTGCAGGATTTTCCCTCTAAAGAATAAGGAAATAATTGCATCTTCAAGGCGTCATCAGGAATGCCTTGTTGACTAAAGGAAGCACAAATCAACAAAAAGGATTTAAGATGTTCTCTCGCATCTTCATGTGGTAGTCCAACATACTGTCCATTAGAATTCAGCATTTGAAACATTATTGGCTTGAGTTTGAAATTCCCAGCTTGGATTGCTAGCCTAACAACTCTTGGCTGTATATCATCCAAGACAGGTACTACGAAATCTCGTATAGTCCTATTTTGTATGTCAGCATCTTGCGGTAACAATGGGTTATTAACATTTTGCTATTGCATCGGGGTTATGGCTATATTTTTTCCTGGTAGAGCCATATTTCTTTGTTCTCGAAGTCTACTCCAAATAGTCCTTTCAATTTCTAGATTAAAATCGGTAAGAAAATCCGAGTTGCTTCAGGTCATAAAACACCTAAAATGAAGTTATAAAACGCAATTTACTAAACTGAAAATGCTAAAATATGTGCTAAGGATAACTAAATGGGAACAATTTAACCAATAAGTAAGGGGGAAAACCTATGTTCTTTCTAACGCTATCACCAACATAATTTCTGCATTTATGTCTGAGAGATTAGTCCAAAAAGGGTATGAGGCTTATCTTTCCTTTATCTCCGACACTAATGCTACTAAGGTATCCATTTATGATATTCGGATGGTCCGGGATTTTTCAAACATTTTCCCTGATGAGTTGTCGGTCGTATCACTGAACCGTGAGGTTGAGTTCGGTATTGATATAATACCTGGGATAGCTCCGGTGCCGATTGCACCCTATCGCATGGCATTGAAAGAACTAGCTGAGTTGAAAGCTCAACTACAGGAGCTTTTTGATCGAGGGTTTATTAGACCAAGTATGTCTCCATGGGGAGAATCGGTGCTATTTGTCAAAAATAAAGATGGTACAATAAGCATGTATATTGATTATCGTCAGCTGAACAAGTTAACAGTAAAAAATAAATATCTGCTCCCGAGCTTCTATATTTGTCAAAATTGACCTCCATTCGGGTTATCATTAACACAAGGTTAATGAGGCAGATGTGTTCAAGACTGCTTTTAGGACTCGTTACGGACATTATGAGTTTTTGGTTATGCCTTTCAAGTTAACTAATGCTCTAGCTGCATTTATGGATTTGATGAATCGAGTATTTTAGCCATATCTAGATCGATTAGTAGTTGTTTTCATTGACGATATTTTGATATACTAAAAAACTAAAGCCAAACACGACGAGCATCTTCGTATCGTCCTACAAACTTTCTGTGAAAAGCAGCTTTATGCTAAGTTTAATAAGTGTGAATTCTAGTTGTCTAAGGTTGCTTTTCTGGGGCATGTTGTGACCACAGGTGGAATCCTAGTCGATCCCAAGAAAGTTGAAGTTGTAGTTGAGTGGAAACAACCGAAGAATGTATCTGAACTTCAGAGTTTCCTCGGTTTAGCGAGTTATTACGGAAGTTTGTAGCATCCCCCTAACTAAGTTGCTACGTAAGAATGCACCATTTAAGTGGTCTGAGGAGCATCAGTCGGGCTTTGAGAAGCTTAAGTCTGTCTTGAGCCAAGCTCATACTTTAGTCTAGCCCGAGCCGGGTAAGGAGTTTATGGTTTATAGTGATACGTCACACGTCGGATTAGGATGTGTACTGATGCAAGACAGTAAGGTGGTAGCTATACCTCTCAATAGCTTAAGACACATTAGGGGAATTACCCTACTCATGGCCGTAGTTGTGTTTGCTCTAAAAATTTAGAGACACTATCTGTATGGTGAGAGGTGTATCATCTACACCGACCACAAGAGTCTCAAGTATCTGTTAACTCAGAAGGAGTTGAATCTTCGACAACGTAGATGGGTTGAACTGCTTAAGGACTATGATTGCATTATCGAGTATCATCCTGGTAAGGCCAATGTGGTAGTTGAAATCCTCAGCAGTCGAGCGATGTCTGATTTACAAGCAATGTTCGCTCGATTGAGTCTATTTGATGATGGGAGTTTATTGGCCGAACTGATGGATGATGAGTCCTTATTTCAGCATTTACTTCAGGTTGAGTCTGGTGAAGCTTCTAAATTTGGTTTGAATAGTGACAGGGTTCTGTGTTTTAGAGGTCAGGTTTGTGTGCCTAATGACCATAAGTTGCGACAGTTAATCATGTAGGAAGCGCATAACAGCCCTTACACTATGCATCTTGATGGGAGTAAAATGTATCATGATCTTCGAGAACTGTACTGCTGGCCAGAGTTGAAACGGGAAATGACTAGTTTCGTTTCTCACTATCAAACGTGTTAGAAAGTTAAGGCTGAATATTAATTACTTTCGGGGTTGCTTCAACTGATCAAGATTCCCTAGTGGAATTGGGAACGTGTAACAATAGACTTTGCTAGTGGGTTACCTCTGATGGTTGCTAAGAAGGATTCAGTGTGGGTCATTGTAGATCAATTGACCAAGTCTACTCATTTCCTACCAATCAGAACCGATTATTCGCTATAGAGATGTACGTGTTTGAGATTGTGAGGTTAAACGGAGTCCTAGTTTCGATTATTTTAGATAGGGATTCGTATTTGACCTCTCGATTGTGAAAATAGTTATATGAGGCATTAGGTACTCGACTAGATTTTAGTACCGCGTATCATCTCAGTTCGACGGACAATCTAAGTGAGTTATTCATATATTGGAGGATTTGCCGCAGAGTTGTGTGATTGACTTCAGGGGCAATTGGGAGGAGCACTTACCATTAGCCAAATTTGCATATAACAACAGTTATCAGTTCAGCATTCAGATGACACCTTACGAGGCCCTGTATGGCCGTAAGTGTCGTTCTCCCCTGTGTTGGACCGAGTTAGGTGAACGTCAGATTCTGGGTCCCGAATTGGTGTCTGAAGCTGAGAATATTGTTAAGTTGATTCGGGATCGTTTAAAGGCTACTTCGAATCAACATAAATCCTATACTGACTTAAAAAGAAAGGATATTGAGTACTCTGCGGGCGACCAGGTATTTTTGAAAGTCTCACTGTGTAAAAAGGTCCTCCGGTTTGGACGTAAAGGAAAGTAAGTCTGAGATTCATTGAACCTTATCGCATTCTAAAAAGGGTGGGACCGATTGCTTATCAGTTGTAGTTACCACCTAAACTTGATCAGATCCACAGCTTGTTTCATGTCTCGATATTTTGAAAATATCGATCCGACCCTTCTAACATAGTGCCGGTAGAGGAAATAGAGGTGAAATAAGATTTGACCTTCGAGAAGGAACAAGTTCAGATTTTTTGGAGTGGAACGTTAAAGTCTTGCGAAGGAAGACTGTACCTTTGGTAAAGTTTCTATGGTAGAATCACGGTACTGAGGAAGCCACCTAGGAACCTGAAGATTCGATACGTCAATAATATCCGCATCTGTTTGAATCAGGTATAAATTTCGAGGCCGAAATTTTCTTTAGAGGGAGAGAGTTGTAAAGCCCCAAAAATTGGTGTTTTGATGTTAAGTTGTGTCGATGGATATGTGTCTATTTCTGTGGTTGTGTATTCTGTTTACTTGTGATCTGAGGTTCGAGTCACATTAATTTTGGAAATTTTAATTTCTTTATTGGAACCTTAGCTTAGGTTCCTTCCTTAAGTTTAATTTTGAGCCTTTTGTGTCAAGAATAAGCCTGTTGGTTCATTGGTTAAGCATATGCCTATTATTTGGTTCCATGTTTGAATCTTCACGTAAGCGAAGTGGGAATATGTTTTTTTTATTTTGCGGGATTAGTTAGTTGGCTTTTGAAATAATATTTTTATTTTTTTATGTGAACGTAAATTTGTCCTTGTCTCCTTCTTTTCTTTGTTTTTCTTTTATTTTTCTTCTTCTCAATTTCGTCGCTCAATTCTCAAATTTTGCTACAATGGTCATAAGAGTTTCGTTTCTATTTTTCTTCCACTAAAAGTCAATTCGGTAAGCTTCAATGTTAAATTCTACTAAGATTTATTTTCGTTTGTTTTCGGTCAAAGTTGGTTTCCTGAGTACACTGCTCGATTTCTCTGTCTAAATGTCCAATTGATGTTCGTTAGGAAAAGGTTTCGAGGAAAACTGTTCCCTAGATGCCTTAGGTTCGTGAATTTGCTGTATCGAGCAAAGGTAACGGTTGTTTTGAGTTGGGGTTTGCGCTGAGATTTTGACATGTTTGGTTGATTGTTTAACTGGTCTTGTAAGTTTGTTTAAGTTGTGTAACTAGACCATTTTTTGCAGTTTTTTTAGGTTTTGGAGTGTCTCCGTTGCTTCTACGTTCAATCTTCATCAGATGGGTACATGTGTGCTAGTCATTTGAGCTACCCGGCCATGTGGGAAGCCGTGTGGCAGACTATGTACCTCTCTGACTTTGAATTTGTGGACACACGGGCAAACCACATGAGCATGGAAGAGGCCGTGTATGGGTAATGAGATGTAGGGGCCACACGGGCGAGACACACGGGCGTGTGTCCAGGCCGTGTAACTCACTGAGTTCATATTAGAGTCACATGGGAGAGACACACGTGCCTGTGTCCAGGTCGTGTAACTCACTGAGTTCATATTAGAGCCACACGGTTGAGACACACGGACGTGTGTCTAGGCCGTGTAACTCATTGAATTCATGTTAGATTCACACGTGTGAGACACACAGACTTGTGTCCAGGTCGTGTGACTCACTGAGTTTATATTTGAGACACATAGGTAAGGGAAACAGCGTGTGCCAGGTCGTGTGGGCGTGTGCCTGAATTTTGAATCCTTGTTAGTGTGGTAATTGACATGCAAGGTAGGGTAAGCTGTCCTATGAATTGAACTTATTTGTATGAATTTATTTATCATGAATGTTATTTTATCCTGGACATTGGAATTAGATAGATATTACTGATATTGGTATTTTGTTATATTAAAATGTGTAATTGTTTTTGCAACCATGTTATATATATGTGACTGATGACTGTTTCGAAATTGCTTGTGGGGAGGTTATGAAGTGAAGGAAATGTTCTATATTAAATCGGTGGTCAAACCACCCATATATTATATTAATCTAGCAGTGAGACCGTAAACACTGCAATGTGTCATACCGACACTATGAGGTGTGTAAGGATGGACGGGTATTATATACCTATTGGTGTGTAAGAGGGAGGGAAGATGGAGATGGCGTGTAGCAGTTGGATTAGGGAATTTGCATCTGTATCTGTATGAACATGATATCTGTATCTACTAAAGTGTTTGTGTTTTATGTGCGTTTATAACTAATCTGCTGTATTTCTGGACTATCTTATGTATGAATCTGTTTTAGGTCATCACTTGAACGATGATACCGAATTGTATCTAGACACTCCATATTATTCGATTACTTATACATAGAATAGTTCAATTATGTTTCATTCTATGCTGCAACGCTCTAACTATTCGTATGAATTTTAAGGAAGTCACAGGACTAAACGGTCGATGGACGAGGGACTCGGTCATCTGTAGGCCTTACTATAATTATATGTGTGTGAATCTTTAACTTTGAATTCGTATTTCAAAACTTTTAGGATTTGACTATGTTTTGGATATTGAATGTTTTGTAACCTAACTATAGTGAAGGATTTGATTTAAGTATAACTGTGATCTGGTGAGACATTGTGACATTCTAAACTTAGCCTTTTTGTCTAGGTCGGGTTTAGGGTGTTACATTTAACAATACCAATACTAATTATCTTACAACTCCACTTTCAGCTGAACTATATGCGGAGAACCAATCCTTGTTGGGACACATATGGTAAGAATAACCCGAATCCAGGATCTGCTTAGACGTAAACATAGACCTTTCGGTCGTAGACACTAGCAACCAATCATCACCATTGTCCTCGACCACATTAGCATCAGCTACCACACTCTCTTTGCTCTCAGAAGCCTTCCTACTTAATTTGTAGCTTAAAACACTCTACCTTAATGTGACCTTACTTCTTGCAGTAGTCCCATGTCTTGTCGCGATTCCTCGACTTTGATCCCATCTTGCTTCTCATAACCAAAACTGAGGCTTGCTAATCTGACCTGTTATTCGAACATAACTTATTGTTTAGTTTTTTTTGCTTAACATGTTTCCTTTCACATCCTCGAATGAGAATTTATCTCCATCATAAATCAGGGTCTCCCTGAAAGACTTATATGAAAGGGGCAAAGAGCATAATAATAACATAGCCTGATCTTCATAATCTATATTAACCTTGACATTCTTCAAATCATTCAAGAGAGTAACAAATTCACTGATGTAAGCCTTAATGGAATCACCTTCAACCATACGAAACGTGTATTGGTGTTGTTTCAACACCAATCGATTAGCTAGAGACTTTGTCATGAAGAAGGTTTCTAACTCTCTGCATAAGGTTGATGTCATTTTCTCCGTAAGCATCTCCTGCAACATATTGTTTGTGAGGCACAACTGAATTTTTGACAAAGCCTTCTCATCAAGCTTATCTTACTTTGACTGATTTGAATCCGCGGGCTTTTGCTCTGTAACGACCTTCTTTAAGCCGTTTTAAACTAGTATTGCAATCATTTGAACTTGCCACAAATTGAAATTTGTGATCCCATCGAATTTCTCGAACTCGAATATCATTGTCGCCATCTTTGAATGGGTTGATTGCGGAACCCTGACTAAGCTTTGATACTAGTCTGTTGGGGATCAACCCGTATAAACAACGAGAAAGAGGAAATAAAGAAAATTGGGCACACAAATTATGTGGAAAAACTCCTCCAATCAAGATGATAAAAAGTTACCGGCAAATAAGACTTCACTAATGAGCAAATAAACGAATAGTAAAATATTGGAGAAATTCAAAACAACTCCTAACCCTAAAAACAACTCTCTGGCTAAAAAACAAAATTCCCTTAAAGCTCTCTCAAAACTCTCTCTTGATCTTATCTCAAAATATGATGTTATGAAAATGTTTATTCTAGGGTTACTAAGGCATTTTTTATAGGCTAAGATTAGAGTTTTAATCATACTAAAATATCTTTGGTATAATTAGAGTTTAACTGGGAAAAGTAACCTTACTTAGAGTCTAATTACATGACTATTTTAAGTTAGAATTCATCACATCGTCGTGACGTCCCAAGCTTATCGTCGTCACGTAGCCTCTGATTTGCTTTGTTTCGAACGTCGTCGCGTCATTGTGATGTCATCCCTTCTTTGACTTTTGTTTGATCAAAAAATGTGAGACACACTCTACAAGAAGCAATATTATTAGCAAAAGCCAAGAGCGGAGTATAAAGGTTATGTTATTTACAAACAATATAGTTAACCATTTTGGCTAAGGAGATTATCATCGACAACTTCAATAGGAGTAAGCATCCATAAATTACAAAACTACCTAAGTCAACCAGATTTTTCTAGAGATAAACAACAACAACAATAACCTTAAGGGGTCAAGAACCCTACCATGTGAACAATACTCCCATAACACAACAATATACTGAGCTTCTAAAGTAGTTTAGGCTCTTGCTAGAAAAATACAAACAATAACAAGAAACAATATTGTAGAATGCCCAAATCATTCACAAGTTAAAGGCAAAACGAGGAAATCTAATAATGGTTAACATAGCACTGGGGCACGAAGATGCAACCTCATCAACAATTGGGCATAGAGACTACCCTGCTAGAATATAGAGAGGGAAGGTAGATCATGACCAAGAAGGAGTAGGGTTATCACCAACTAGCTCCCTTCCAGAACAACAAATAGAAGTATTAAGGAGAAAAATGGACCTACTAAAAGTATTGGTGAAGCCAAGAGTGGCTTTATCAGTTTAATATATGTATAATCCATTAATTGCCTAGGTAATTATGGAGTTGATCTTAGTTCCCTTCAAACTATCGAATGAGAGAAATATAAGGGAATAGAAGATTATTGTGTTAAAAAAACCCACAATCACCTTATTCAATACAAAATAAAGAGGAGAAAGCTTGCGGGAACACATTTAATGATTTAACATCATCTCAAAAGGAATTAAAGACTTAACACTAACAACCCTAACCTTCACAACTAAAGTGACCTACGAACATTTAAAGAATGCACTGGTAGAGAATTGACTAAAAAAGCTGTATGCCCTATAAGAAAAGAAACATCGCTATACAGAGAATGAAAAACTAAGTTCCTCTAGCCAAGGGTTTGTGGGAATGAGTCGAGAAATAAGATGAAAGTCAATAATTAAGCAAAAATAGGTACACAAAATAATCCACCTAGAGAATAAAGAAGAAACCCTTATCTAGGGTCAATATGAGAGGGCAACCCTTCTCTTGAAATTCTCAAATAAGAAAGAAACCATTGGTGTGAAATGATGAGTTTCATAAAGAGAATGGTCTTTCATACAACAAATTCAAAGGATATACTCCCCTGAATACATCTCATGCACACATTTTGAATCAGGTTTCTTGAAAAGGAGTCTAGGGAGCTCCCATACTAATGAAAGCTTCATATGCTTGGCTATGATCAAGGGAAAGATGTAGATATCATGAGGAAGTGGAGCACAACAAGGAAGAATGTATTACTTGATAGAAACCTTATAAGTGGTTGGAAGGTGAGGCCAATTAGGATAATTGAGGGAAAAACATCTTAGACAATAAGAACATTAAGAGGAAGAAAGATCTAAAAGGAGAGAGATGAAAGAAAATGAAAAATAGACTATCATTATGATAGTAGGTTCTACGAAAGAATGGTCTACCTTGAATACTAGAAGGAAGGCCCATCTTAGAAGCATCGTATATATTGAAGCACCTTTTGAGAGGCCCAAGAAAAAGGGCAGATAGAGAGTAAGCTTTGATGAAATTGATAAAACCATACAAAATGATATTGATAGTTAATGGTAATGCAATAGAAGTGTTGCATTGGGATACCTTCCAACAAATGGGATTATAAAAATAAAAATTTAGGAAAACGATCCCCATATATAAGTTCCCTAATCAACCATTAAAGTGAAAGGATCAATTACATTACAAATTTCCCTTGGAGGGAGAATGTATGGTCACGGGAATGATGGCATTCTTTGTAACACCCCAAAATCTTGAAACTCGAAACTCTGTGCATTGAATTTGGTATGTACAAGTAGCACTTAGAATATTAATCTTAAGGCATTACCAGGGTTATTTGAAGTCTTAGGGATAGGGAAGACTGATCGCTGTAAAATCAGAGATTTAAATATTTATAAAAGAATGATCAAACCTGGAGACTAACTCTGACAACGATATTAAGGCAAGTGTACCTATCGAACAGTAGTATAGCTTAGGCAAGACCGGTTATCGAACCTAAAGGAACTAGAAGTATTAATACTCACTTTCTTTTTATTATTTAGCCTTAAAGTTAGAGTGAAGATTACTTTTTAACTAAATCGACGACAGCTAAACTAAGGACACAAAGACAAGAAGACGAATAGGAAAATAATTTTAAGGAAAAAACTCAGTTGATTACGATGATACCCTCAGGAAGAATCCACCTAGACTTCACTTATTAATTAACACTAAATTATATGATTTCTTTTACTTAGCTTGATCCGTGAGACCCCCTAACCTATATTAAACCCTCTCTCGAGGCGAATAACGTCTAACCCTAGGTTAATTAGTGGAACTCTCGTTCGCTTATAATAACCCCCTAGGATAGCAGTAAATTGATCAATGGACTCCCATATTAGGTTTCACCCTAATCCGGCAAAATCTCGTAACCCTATCTCTAGGCGCCCGATCAACTCCGCTTAATTATGCTAGATCTTCTCTTAGGTAGGGTCTATTCCTCCTCCACCTAAGCACATTAGATTTTGAATGAAGCAACATAATTAAGAACAAACAAAGTAATTTATCATATAACTTAAAAATCAAATAATAAAATCCATCTAGGTTCCATCCCCTTCAGGTATCTGATGGGTTTAGTTCATAATGAATAAACAAAACATCGCAAGAGAAAAGATAAAACAAAACATAGGAAAAATCTTAAAACCCCCTGAAGGAATTGAAAGAGAATTCCGCCGTCTTGAGTATAATTCCGGCTTCTTGGGATGGATCAACTGGCTATCCTCGCGTTATTCCCTAACTCTGACCTTCTCGGCTTGGCTCCTTGGCCTCGCTTTCGCTTCCCTTCAACAGGTGATACTTGGGACTTATTTATAGGCTCTTGGAACGCGATTCTTTCTCCCTAAGTATCCCTTTTTGACTAAAATTACTCTTTCCAGCGTCAGGGGCACGGCCATGTCATATGCCCGTGTAAATCGAGACCTGACCATGTTCAGATTTCTCTTGAGGCACGACCGTGTGTGACTGAGTTGAGGCCGTGCTCTAGGTGTTTGTCGAGGCACGGCCGTGTGGACTTTGGGCCAGGCCGTGTCAATTTCGTGCTAAGGCCCATTTACTCCGTTTTGGGCCCGTTTTGTGTTTTTTTCATCCTCCGGTGCTTTCCTAGGTATAAGACATGAACAGAAAGGATTAAAAGCACCTTATTATATAAAACAAGGATAAATCATCCAAAAGCATACTAAATGTGGGTCTAAAATATGTTACTTTTACGGTTTATCAAATACCCCCACACTTAAGCTTTTGCTTGTCCTCAAGCAAAATTCTCAACTTACAATTAAAATGAACTTTCCCAGATCTGTAATTCTTTATCAACAATGTCTTATCCTAATTCATAGAGAATTCATACATGGATGATTTGGTTCGAAGCGTCCTAAAGATTCAAACGAGATAAGTCATAATTTTGTACCTTGAAAATATAGGTGTCTTCCCTCTTTTAAATAACTACCTTTTTAATTCAAAATCGACAAGGATTGATATCCTCACAAAAGATTCACTCAAATCACTCTAAAGTGTTTAAGGTTCAAAAGAAGATTGCTCATAAGTCGAACCTGAAAAGTTAATCCCATAGGCTTGCTTGAAAATCAAATCTCCACCACTGTAATATGAGATGACAAACAGATCAAAAGGTCTTTGACAAGGGTTGTAACGGGGTTAGGGTACAAGGTGTGGTCACAGGCTGAAATTAGAGGGTTAGAATCGAGATTGGCTTGATAAATTTCCTAACTAGAAAAATGAATTTAATCTTAAACTAATAAAACGAGCTTTTTCCTTGAGAATTGGAATTTGAACATGCAAGCTCACTTAATCATAGAACTAATAATGAATATACTTCGTGTTTTTTTTAAAGATCAAATTAGTATAATAATAATGAAGAATTTTTACAACTGAAATACAAAATATAGTCAAGAAACTTGTTCAAAATCAAATCTCGACAAAAAAAGGTAAAAAGAAAAATTGGTGATAACAAATACAAAGGGTTTTTGGTTAAAGTTAGTAGGTGAGTCAATAAAAAGGGTTGTTAGGCTCAACGGGGTTTACTAGGGGTTAATTATGGAGGTAGGCTTTTTAGTGGAATTAGTGGGTTAAAACCTAAGTTCCTTTATCATCTCAGTATATCAAATCATAACTGTGGTCTCGACATGTATAAACAAGGCAAGTTCTAGAATAACAGTTCATAGTTGACACACTCATAATCAAAAAATGAGCATGAAAAAAAATGTATGCTCTATAAGGTTCAAATACTCACAAAAATTATGGGTGTTTTGACATCATCCTTATTCAATTCGAATTTCAAGGTGATATTCCAAATTGGATTAACAACCTAGCAACAATTTTAATTCCTGAAAAATAGACTTATCATGCTTGATTCTATAGTATTCTTTAAATTCAATCATCAATGTACAATTAACTATAACTTATTCTAAAACATGTCAATAATCATCATGAGTCATCAGAAATTTCATCTTAATTAATAATATGACAATTTTGCATAAAAACAAGACTAAATCAGGGATTTGAGAATAATGAAAATAGTTAGGTCTTTTTATTTCATTTTTAACCTCAGGGATTTGAGAATAATGAAAATGGTTAGGTCTTTTTACCCTCCCACACTTAAGATGTACATTGTCCTCAATGTACAAAGATAGATAATGCATTTAAGTTCAAAATCAAAAGGGAGGGGATAGAATACTCCCTGAGGTGTGGACTATTTCCTTAGAGGAGGGCAGGGGTCGTAGAGGTTATGGTGGAGGATATAGCAAATACAGCGAAGGCGTCAGTATGGTGGTGGTGTTGGTTCCCAAGCTCTGCGCTAGATGAAGAAATTGGGGAACTCGTAAAGGATTAGCCAGGGTTTATTAAGACATAATAAAAATAAACTAATTACAAAATTAAAGAAAAGCAAGCTAAAGTGAAGGAGACTAAGAAGAAAACTGAAAAGAAGAGAAAATCCTAATGGACTATAAGGTCCTTATTAAGGGATGGTTCGTAAGGTGGGAATCAATGCTTGTAAGAGTATGCCCAAAGATCAATCATGAGATGGTTGTAATAACATACTTAATTTACCATGTTTATTAATATAAAGCATTGTCATTATTATTTCAGTTTTTCTTTCTGTGTGTATAGATAAACTGTTTTATAATAATGTCCTGAGAATAATATGATTATTCTTAAAAGATCCTTAGTCAAGTATTATTGTTGACTAGGACAATAATAATGCATTAAGACTAACATGTAGTTGATTGATGATAAAGAGTTGTCATTGATATGGAGTGTCAAAATCAATGCATGAATATGTGTGTTAGAGAACAACATATTGGATTGACCCGCTATGAGTATGTTTCTTGGATTATTATGTAATTGTCACAACATTACTCATAGTGATTAATATGTATATGATCCTCATACTTGAGATCATTATTATCCCAGCATCGTGAGTTGTATATTTTGATACAGTCAAACGTACACCGTAACAGGTTGTTCTATAAAGGCTGATGTTGGATATACCACAATCTATGTAGAGGGATATGGTTGATCAATAAAGGATAAGTCCCTCCTACATAATAGGAGTAATATCTTAGGCCACTTGATTGAGTGAGACTAGAAATGCATGGCCATGCTCAAATAAGTTGATATGAGATGTCATACTAATTTGTATATCATAGTCTACTCAAGATATCAAGAAACATGGGATGGACTATGCAAGTGTGACTATCCCATGACTTGTATCCGTTCCAGAGATAAAGGACTTAAGGATTAATGCATGAAAGGTTAATCACGAAAGGTTATGTCGAATCATGACTTCTTGTAACTTAGTAGCAATGATGCATTGCTAGATGCCACTCATTGTCTGTGACAATAGAATCGTTCTATTATTACTGCTAACGTTGCAAGAACCTACAGGGTCACACCCTACGGTTGAAATGAACGGAATAAAATATAGTTGGTATTGTGCTTGGTTGTCACATAAATTAAATTAATTAAAGAATTAATTTAATTGGGCAATCAAATATTGAACATATTATATGTACAAGGATGTTGTACACATAATGATAACATAATTTTATTAATATATGAATTTGATTCATATATAAATTTAAATAAATATAGTTTACCGGAATCCTTATTATAATTAATGTAATTATAATTTTCAGATATAATTAATGTAATTATAATTTTCGGTTAAAAACTTTATTGTATTTATTTAATCTTCTAATACATTCAAGAGATACGAATTATAAAAGGCCCATTTAAGAGGATACCTATTATAAAAGGCCCAATGAGAAAAGCACCCATTATAAAAGGTATTAAAAGGAGACAAAACTTAAAAGAAAAAAAACCCTAAGTGATTGCTTGCTAGGTCTAGCAGCCGTCAAGCAAATAAGCCTCCAAAACAGTTTTGGAGATTTCTTCCGTTCATAGTCAAACCGGGTGGATTACGTAGAGGCCGACATCGGAAAAGGTTGAGGCTTGATTCGACAGTAGATCAAAACTCTTGTTGCCAAGGCGTCGCTGTCTACTCAGATTGAAGTTTTGGTAATTTCGAAACCTTTATTTCACCCCGATTCGTTCCTCACACATGGATCCATGATTTGGATCGCCGGATCTAATTTTATTCTGCTGCGCCATGGGGTACCGGCGCTCCAACAGTGGTATCAGAGCCACTTGTGTGATACGAACTCGGGTTTAAATACTTGGGTGGTGCAATTGTATGAGATACATGTTTTGATCTTATTATATTTTCGATTGTTTAAATCGTTTAAGCATAATCTGATAATTGTTCCTTTCGGTAATTGATTAAATGTTAATCATGGTGTTGTGGCCTATTCGATTTTATGTTATTACTGTTAACTATTAACAAATCTGTAATAATGCGGCGGTGGTATTTATAGTTTCCAGTAAGTGTTAACTGGCTAGTGGAACAAGGGTTGTTCCGATATGAAACCTCAAGGATTAAAATCCTAAAAACACGATTCTGTTGATAAAAATTTATCAAATCGTGAGGCTTCATTTGACTGGGGTATGCGATTCGCGCCCCTGGTCCATACCGCGGGGGCTCCGCCCCTGCACCCCCCCGGGATAGAGATCTGAGGATGGCTCCGGCCGCGGGCCTTCGGCCCGCTTCCTCCGACATCCTCAGACCCCCGCAAAAAATTTGTTAAAAGAAATTTATAAACTTGATGGGCTACAAAAGGTTGAAAGGATATTTTATAATTCACCTTAGCAAAAAAAAAAAAGCATTGAATTATGTATGCTATTTTTGACATGCACGGTGTTTGAAATGCATAGTTATAGCCCAATGACCCCTTCGATAAAAGGTTGTATTTTTTTTAAAATACGGCCTGCGTGTCGTGCCTTACTACTATTCTCTTGTATTTCTCTTCTCATCTTATTCCCTCGTATGTAAAACGAGTTTCTGCATATTGTAATTTGCAAGAGTTGCTGTGGGCCAAACAAGAAGGAAGGTGGGACAATGATTGTGAATGATAGCTTGTGAAAGGGCTTACACCTTAGGTTTCCTTTTGGTTTTCCCATTGGCTTGGGTTGAACCACTTTAGTTTATGGGCTATAACTATTGCATTTATTTATTGCTTTATTTATTCATGTATGAGATGCTATGATAATAAACCTTGTTGATAATAAACCCTATTAATTGATGAGATCGATTAGAAGACTAAATGGGCTAAAGTAGACCATAATTGGTGAGATGCAACAACCTTAATAAAATCCCTCTATTAAAATATTAAGTCAACATGGCCTTCCAATTTTGCCCTCGTTAAGGCCTCGATCAATACTATGTAGGTTCTGCCAAAGCGAAGTACTAGTATTTATCTTGGTTAAACGCGAAGAATAAACAAGTGATATTCGCTGGTTAAAAATTGGTTAATGACTTAACTAGGTTACTCTAATAGGATTAGAAACCTAGAGGCAAGTAAATTGGATAAATCATAAGATGATTAGAACAAGAGTTGTTCACCAAATATTAGGAGTTACATATGATGTAATTAGCAAATGTTGCTTACCTAAATAACCATAATCTTAAGAGTAAAGCCAAAGCTGACTTAAGAGGTGGTGAAATATGGATCCTTAACCTACTAGAAATACTTTTGAGAAAGTTTTTCCGAAATTAATATACGAGGGTTATTAATTTTGAAATAAAATAGTGGGAATATCATTTAATAAAGTCTTTTTAATGATTGATATAAAATTGGTAAATTTACTCACATGCATATTTAATTGTTGTAGATATATTATGGCTGCAAACACTAGCACACTCTCATTGCGATCGGTCCTTGAGAAGGACAAATTGAATGGTTTGAATTTTCTTGATTGGTTCCGTAAATTGAGGATTGTCCTTAAACAAGAACGGAAATTATATGTCATTGAACAACCACTTCCTAATGAACCACCCACTAATGCCTCGAGGACTGATAGAGATGCTTACAAGAAGTATCTCGATGACATGATAGATGTTGGATGTCTTATGCTTGCCACTATGAATCCTGAACTTCAGAAGCAACATGAGGACATGGTTGCTTATGATATGATCGAGCACCTGAAAGAACTTTATCAGGGACAAGCACGGCAAGAGAGGTTTGATATCTCTAAGGCCTTATTCCAATGTAAGTTGGCTGAAGGAAGCCCAGTAGGACCTCATGTCCTTAAAATGATTGGCTATATTGAAAGCCTGTCTAAGCTTGGGTTTCCATTGAGCCAAGAGTTGGCCACTGATGTTATTTTACAATCGTTGCCGGATAGCTACAGCCAGTTTATCCTCAATTTCAATATGAATGAAATTGACAAGACTCTACCACAATTGCTCAGTATGTTACGAACTGCTGAAGGTAACTTGAAAAAGGTTGGACCCAAGCCCATACTGATGGTCCGTAATAACAAGGGCAAGGGAAAGGCCAAAGTTCAAACAAAGCCCAAGGGCAAAGGTAAGCCCAAATTTGGAAAAGGAAAGGCTGCACTGAAACCTAAAGGTGGGGTGTCTAAGGAAGGAAACTGTTTTCATTGTGGTGTGACTGGACATTGGAAACGGAACTGCCCTGCCTATCTTGAAGAAGTCAAGAAGGCTAAAGCAAGCGGAATGTCTGCTTCAGGTATTTATGTTATTGATATTAATTTATCAACTACTACTTCTTGGGTATTAGATACTGGTTGTGGTTCTCATATTTGTACTTCTGTACAGGGACTACAAAGGAGTAGGACTTTGGCTAGAGGAGATGTGGACCTACGAGTTGGAAATGGACCAAAAGTTGCTGCATTAGCTGTGGGAACATATACTTTATCTTTGCCTAGTGGACTTGATTTATGTTTAGAGGATTGTTATTTTGTGCCCAGTTTGACTAAAAACATTATTTCAATTTCTTGTTTAGACAAAATTGGTTTTGAGATAATTATTAAGAATAATTGTTGTTCATTTTATCTCAATAATGTTTTCCATGGTTCGGCACAATTGATTAATGGCCTCTATATTTTAGATCAAACGAATTCCATTTACAACATAAATACTAAAAGATCTAAAATAAATGACTCAAATCAAACTTATCTTTGGCATTGTCGTTTGGGCCACATAAGTGAGAAACGCATATCCAAACTCCATAGAGATGGTCTCTTGAATTCATTTGTTTTTGAACAATTTGAAGTATGTGAATCTTGCTTATTGGGAAAAATGACTAAATCTCCTTTTTCTAGAAAAGGTGAACGAACTAGTGATTTATTGGGCCTAATACATTCTGATGTATGTGGACCAATAAATACACAGGCCAGAGGTGGATTTCACTACTTCATTACTTTCACTGATGATTTCAGTAGATATGGGTATGTTTATCTCATGCGCCATAAGTCTGAGTCCCTTGAAAAGTTCAAGGAATTTAAAAATGAAGTACAAAATCAACTAGGCAAAACTATCAAGTCACTTTGATCTGATCGAGGTGGAGAGTATTTGAGCCTAGAGTTTGATGATCTTTTGAAAGAATGTGGGATTGTCTCACAACTTACTCCTCCTGGTACTCCTCAATGGAATGGAGTATCTGAGAGAAGAAATCGAACTTTGTTAGACATGGTTCGATCCATGATGAGTCATGCTGATCTACCAACTTCCTTTTGGGGACATGCACTTGAGACTGCTGCCTTCACACTAAATCGTGTTCCATCTAAATCGGTTCAAAAGACGCCATATGAGATGTGGACTGGGAAACGTCCTAGTATGTCCTTTATGAAAATTTGGGGCTGTGAAGCTTATGTTAAACGCCAGACGTCTACTAAGCTTGAACCCAAATCTGAAAGGTGTATTTTTGTGGGGTATCCAAAAGAAACCAAAGGATATTATTTTTTTAATCCCACTGAGAACAAAATTTTTGTTGCTCGGACTGGTGTCTTCGTAGAGAAAGAATTTACTTCTAGAAAAGGAAGTGGGAGAAAGATTAAACTTGAAGAAATTCAAGAATCACAAGATACCACTGAACCAGAGATTGAACAAAACCAAATTCCACAAGAAATTGAGGAACAAACAACTGCTATAGAAACACAACCACCGCGCAGATCTTTAAGAGAACGCCGTGCACCTGAGAGATATGGATTTCTCATTACAACACATGGTGACATTCTTCTTATAGATCAAGATGAGCCTAGGACTTATCAAGAAGCGGTGACGAGCCCAGACTCTGAGAAATGGCTTGAGGCCATGAGATCTGAGATGGATTCCATGTATGAAAACCAAGTATGGACTTTGATTGACCCACCCGAAGGGGTTAAACCTATAGGGTGCAAATGGGTTTTCAAAAAGAAAATAGACATGGATGGTAATGTACAAACATACAAAGGGCGATTAGTCGCTAAAGGTTTTCGTCAAATTCATGGTGTTGACTATGATGAAACCTTTTCTCCTGTAGCTATGTTTAAATCCATCAGGATCTTGCTCGCCATAGCTGCATTTCATGATTATGAAATCTGGCAGATGGACGTCAAAACAGCTTTCCTTAACGGGAAACTTGAAGAGGATGTGTATATGACACAACCTGAAGGTTTTGTAAATCCAAAGGATGCTAGAAAGATATGTAAGCTACAAAGATCCATTTATGGATTAAAGCAAGCTTCTCGAAGTTGGAATATTCATTTTAACGATGCAATCAAAGAGTTTGGTTTTATCAAAAATGAAGATGAACCATGTGTTTACAAGAAAGCTAGTGGGAGCACTATCACATTCTTGGTACTATATGTGGATGACATACTTATCATGGGAAATGACATACCTACCTTGCAGTCTAATAAGACTTGGTTAAGAAGTTGTTTTTCTATGAAGGACTTGGGCGAAGCCACTTATATCTTAGGAGTCAAGATCTATAGAGATAGATCAAGACGACTACTAGGTCTAAGCCAAAGTACATACATAGATAAAGTACTGAAAAGGTTCAGTATGGAAGAATCTAAAAGAGGATTCCTACCTATGAGACATGGTATTTCACTCTCAAAGGAAATGTGTCCTTCAACTCCACAAGAGAGAGAACGTATGAGTAAAATTCCATATGCTTCCGCTATTGGATCTATCATGTATGCTATGTTATGTACCCGTCCAGATGTCTCGTATGCCTTAAGTATGACAAGCAGGTATCAAGTAGATCCTGGTGAAGGTCACTGGACCACAGTCAAGAGTATCCTTAAGTACTTAAGAAGAACTAAGGATACGTTCCTATTATGTGGAGGTGAGGAAGAGTTAAGTGTAAAAGGTTACACTGATGCCAGCTTCCAAACCGACAAGGATGATTCTCGATCGCAATCAGGTTTTGTGTTTTGCCTTAATGGTGGTGCTGTGAGCTGGAAGAGTTCAAAGCAAAGTACAGTAGCCGATTCTACAACAGAGACCGAGTATATTGCAGCCAGTGAGGCAGCAAAAGAAGCAGTTTGGATCAAGAAGTTCATTACTGGACTAGGGGTTGTGCCTAGCATATCAGATGCTATAGAACTCCGATGTGATAACAATGGAGCTATTGCACAAGCTAAAGAACCCAGATCTCACTAGCGATCCAAACATATACTTAGACGCTACCATCTTATTCGAGAGATTATCGATCGAGGGGATGTAGAGATATGCAGAGTATCTTCAGATGATAACATCGCTGATCCCCTGACCAAGCCTCTGACATAGCAGAAGCATGATCGTCACACTAAGTCACTTGGTATTAGATATATGAGTGATTGGTCTTAGTGCTAGTGGGAGATTGTAAGAGTATGCCCAAAGATCAATCATGAGATGGTTGTAATAACATACTTAATTTACCATGTTTATTAATATAAAGCGTTGTCATTATTATTTCAGTTTTTCTTTCTGTGTGTATAGATAAACTGTTTTATAATAATGTCCTGAGAATAATATGATTATTCTTAAAAGATCCTTAGTCGAGTATTATTGTTGACTAGGACAATAATAATGCATTAAGACTAACATGTAGTTGATTGATGATAAAAAGTTGTCATTGATATGGAGTGTCAAAATCAATGCATGAATATGTGTGTTAGAGAACAACATATTGGATTGACCCGCTATGAGTATGTTTCTTGGATTATTATGTAATTGTCACAACATTACTCATAGTGATTAATATGTATATGATCCTCATACTTGAGATCATTATTATCCCAGCATCGTGAGTTGTATATTTTGATACAGTCAAACGTACACCATAACAGGTTGTTCTATAAAGGCTGATGTTGGATATACCACAATCTATGTAGAGGGATATGGTTGATCAATAAAGGATAAGTCCCTCCTACATAATAGGAGTAATATCTTAGGCCACGTGATTGAGTGAGACTAGAAATGCATGGCCATGCTCAAATAAGTTGATATGAGATGTCATACTAATTTGTATATCATAGTCTACTCAAGATATCAAGAAACATGGGATGGACTATGCAAGTGTGACTATCCCATGACTTGTATCCGTTCCAAAGATAAAGGACTTAAGGATTAATGCATGAAAGGTTAATCACGAAAGGTTATGTCGAATCATGACTTCTTGTAACTTAGGTAGCAATGATGCATTGCTAGATGCCACTCATTGTCTATGACAATAGAATCGTTCTATTATTACTGCTAACGTTGCAAGAACCTACAGGGTCACACCCTATGGTTGAAATGAACGGAATAAAATATAGTTGGTATTGTGCTTGGTTGTCACATAAATTAAATTAATTAAAGAATTAATTTAATTGGGCAATCAAATATTGAACATATTATATGTACAAGGATGTTGTACACATAATGATAACATAATTTTATTAATATATGAATTTGATTCATATATAAATTTAAATAAATATAGTTTACCGGAATCCTTATTATAATTAATGTAATTATAATTTTCAGATATAATTAATGTAATTATAATTTTCGGTTAAAAACTTTATTGTATTTATTTAATCTTGTAATACATTCAAGAGATACGAATTATAAAAGGCCCAATTAAGAGGATACCTATTATAAAAGGCCCAATGAGAAAAGCACCCATTATAAAAGGTATTAAAAGGAGACAAAACTTAAAAGAAAAAAAAACCCTAAGTGATTGCTTGCTAGGTCTAGCAGCCGTCAAGCAAATAAGCCTCCAAAACAGTTTTGGAGATTTCTTCCGTTCATAGTCAAACCGGGTGGATTACGTAGAGGCCGACATCGGAAAAGGTTGAGGCTTGATTCGACAGTAGATCAAAACTCTTGTTGCCAAGGCGTCGCTGTCTACTCAGATTGAAGTTTTGGTAATTTCGAAACCTTTATTTCACCCCGATTCGTTCCTCACACATGGATCCATGATTTGGATCGCCGGATCTAATTTTATTCTGCTGCGCCATGGGGTACCGGCGCTCCAACAATGCTAAGATTGGGGATGTGGTGGTGGTGGTGAGAGTGGTGGGGGTGTCGTGATGGTCGACGTGATTCCCTAGCAGCCTGGCGATCCTCACATTAAGAAACTAAAAGAAAATTAAATGAAAATAGCAGTAGAGAAGCTTAGATGAGGAAAATAAAGGAGAAGAGTAGGAAATTGAAGCAAAAGAGAAAGAAAATATAAAAACTTATTGGTCTCAAAGACCCTTGGCTTGGTGTTGAGGCGAAGCTGCCGGCATGAACTCATGTTGATCATTCTCTGTTAATGAGTCTATGCATGGCTTCTTCCACTTCTTCGGCATGATGTTGATTTGCTTCAAGGATTTAGAGTTTTTGAAGAGTTTGAGATGAAGGAGAGAAAATAAAGAAGAAGTTAGATGGAGGGAAGGGGAAGGAGTGAGGGGCTTTAAATAGGATTTCAAATTTTATGCTCCCTCACGGCCGTGTTCACAGGGTGTGTCGATTTGCACGGTCACCTCACACGGCCGTGTTATAGAGGGTGGTGTCCCCATATGCCCGTGCTTGCTTTTCCCATGCCCGTGCTTGTGAAGTCTTTCTTTTGGCACGATCGTGCTACATGGGCGTGTCTCCCCTGTGTTCGATAAGTCAGTGGCTTCACATGGTTTCAAGCACAGGCGTGGTCTATCCGTGGTGTGCAAGTCAGTAGCTTCACACGGTTTCGGGCACGGCCATGCCCTATCTGTCGGTGCCCGTGTGTAGAGTTTGTTAGATCCATGACGTTGGGGAGGGTGGTTGGCTGACAGCACGGCCTGTGCCCTATCAGTGTGGTGGTTTCGGTGGTCCACACGGCCACAGACACGGCCGTGTGTAAGGCCGTGTGGCCTGGAAATCCTGTATATTTTTGTTAGTTGAAAAAGGTAAAAGAGAAAGAAAAAGATAGGTAAAAGCAATGAAAAAATAAGGTTAGTGCTCGGGTTGCCTCCCGAGAAGCGCTCATTTATAGTCTTAAGCTAGACTTCCTTGTGTTTTGAAAATTTTTAGGGAGGTTTAAAGGTTTGAATATCTTCCCTCATGCTTATAGTTCCGTTTTCTCGACGATGTTGAAGTCGAGAAATGTTTTCTTTGGAAGTGCCGAGTATTGGATTGCTTACCTCGACTATGCTGTTTGGGAAGGTATCATGTACCTTGAGAAGGATCTTCCCCTTTGCTTTCAGGTCTATTGTGAGGATGTGAGACTCGACTTTATCTAGCAGATCCTGATTTCCTATTTTAACGTGATTTACTGTCCTCACGAGCTCTTCTAGTGGTTCCTCCGGTTTTACTTTGTATGATTTCAGTTCTTCTTCGTGTAATTCTACTTTGTCGATATGAGTTGGCTCAGGGTTTAGGCCTTGTTTTGTTTCCTGTGATGAAGATTGAATAATATGGTTATCTATTGAAGCGGCTTTCTTACCTTCATCGACTATTGTCCTGGCCGAGTCGAGGGCTTGAAGATTAATCGATTCATCTCCAATACGAAGTATGAGCTCACCTGTAGCAACATCAATTTTAGTCCTGGCAGTTGCTAGGAATGGTCTTCCTAAAATTAAGGGGATTGAGTTATCCTCATCCATGTCTAAGACAACAAAGTCTACTGGGAAAACAAATTTATCTATTTTGACGAGAACATCTTCGATAATGCCCCTAGGAATTCTAACAATTTTATCAGCTAGTTGAATACCCATCCTAGTTTGTTTGGGCTTCCCTAGACCTAGTCGTTTAAACAATGTATAAGGCATGACATTTATGCTTGCCCCTAAATTAGCTAACACATTATTAATATTTAAACTACCAATTAAACATGGAATTGTAAAACTCCCTGGATCTTTTAGTTTTTGGGGTAGTCTATTTTGTAACATTGCTGAGCACGTTGCGTTCAGTTCCACGTGATGCTCTTCATCTATTTTGCGTTTGTTGGTCAAGAGCTGTCTTAAAAATTTTCTCGAGTCTGGCATCTGAGAAAGAGCTTCAAGAAGGGGTAAGTTAATATGTAATTTCTTTAAGAGTTTGAGAAACTTACCGAACTATTCCTCTGAATCGTCTCTTTTTAAGGCTTCAGGATAAGGTATGTGGGGTTGATATTCCTTAATTACCAGATTTGGCTTCTCTTGTGATACCTTTTTTACACCTTCATCTACCTTCTTTTCTGGTATTGGATTCGGTTCAGTTAATCCGTTACTATCCTGAGTTGTGATCGCTTGAATTTGCTCCTTAGGATTAACTTCAGTGTTACTTGGTAGACGTCCTTGCAGTCGTTCTGACATTAGCTTTGCGAGTTGTTCAACTGCATTACTAACTTCCTTGATTGACTTAGCAATTTCATCGAGTCGTCTCTTGTTACTTTTGACTGCTCTATCAGTTTCTTGAAGATGTTCCTCGAATGATGGTTTCTTTTCTTGTGGATAGGGCTAATTTCGGAAGTTTTGAGGAGGTTGTTGCCTTTGATTTCCTTGGTTTCCTTGTCCTCCCCATGAAACATTTAGGTGGTTTCTCCAACCTGGATTGTAAGTATTACTATAAGAATTATTATTAGATCAAAAATAATTACCTATATAGTTCATCTATTCATCTTCTACTCCTGGTTGGTAGGGTGGGTACTCAGGATTCGCCACAGTTCCACTTGCATCGCACTGCATGACTGGAGGTACCTGTGATGAACACAAATTATCAAGCTTTTTATTCAGCATCTCTAATTGTGTTAATAGCATGGTCATGGCATCGATGTTGAAAACTCCTGCCAATTTTGTCGGTTTGGTCCTTGAAGCTTGCCACTATAATTGTTTAATGACATCTCCTCAATAAACTCGTAGGCTGCTTCTGTAGTTTTGTTGTTCAGTGTTCCACCGGCGGCTGAATCTATAAGTTGTCTCGTTGAGGGGTTTACACCGTTGTAAAAGGTTTGGACTTGTAGCCACAAGGGTAGACCATGGTGTGCGCACCTTCTTAAGAGATCTTTGAATCTCTCCCACGCCTCGTATAGCGTCTCTACATCCATCTGCACAAAAGAAGAGATATCATTCCGTAATTTGGCCGTTTTGGCCGGTGGGAAATATTTCATTAAAAACTTTTCGGTCATCTGATCCCATGTAGTTATTGACCCTCGTTGTAACGAGTTTAACCATTGTTTAGCTTTATTTCTTAATGAAAAAGGGAATAACCAAAGACGTGTGGCATCATCAGAAACGCCATTTATTTTGAAGGTGTCACAGAACTCTAGAAAGTTAGCTATGTGCGTGTTTGGATCTTCGTCCTATAAACCATCAAATTGGACAAACTGTTGAATCATTTGTATTGTGTTAGGCTTTAATTAAAAATTGTTAGCAGATATAGCAGGCCTAACAATACTAGATTCTGCTCTCTCTCCGTGTAATCTAGGGCTCGCCTGGTTTCCCGATGATTCCTACAAGCGGTAGCTTCGATTTCGTTGTCGAATACCAAAGGTCCCCTCTGGTTCCTTCTAGTCATCTTCGACATGGTGATGGTGGTGTAGAGAAAGAGTGAGGAAAAGGGAAACAGGAAAATGGAAGGGGAAAGATGAAAGAAAGAGAAAGGGGTGTGGTGGTTAGGGCTTGGGAGAGGAAGAATTTGGGAAGAAAGTGAAAAGAAAGGGGGTTTTAAATAGGAAACAGAAACTGGTTGCTTCCCACGCCCGTGTGCCATGGGCGTGTTAGGTCACACGGTCGTATCGCACGGCCGTGTGGTGTATCGTTCGTTTCTCCCACACCCGTGTAGAGGTTGCCACGCCCATGTTGATAAATCAGTGTCGACCACGGTCGTATCGCACGGCCGTGGCATTTTATCGCCGCTCGTGGTTTTAGGGATTTTTCGTCCTTGGTTCTACGATCTCTGCCACACCAGTGTGCAAATCTGTTGTGTCGACACGGCCACGGCCACGCCCGTGTGCAAGGCCGTGCGGTAGGAAACCGTGCTTCATTAATTTGGTTAGTTCTTAGTTAGATGCTAAAATAAAAAATATGGATGTTAGTGAGATTAGTGCTCGGGTTGCCTCCCGAGAAGCGCTCGTTTAAAGTCTTAAGCTAGACTTACCTCTCATTCGCATATTCATGGTGGTTTGAGGAGTTGAAACTTCTCTCCCCTGCTATCAGTTCTATGGTCACGATATAGTTCGAGTCGAGTAGTTTTTACCTTAAAAGTGCCTAACTTGGGATTAGTTACCTTGACTGTTCCATATGGGAAGATATTCAGTACCTCAAAAGGGGTTTCTTCGTTTGTATCAAGGTCTGAAGTGGCGATCCAAGGGTCTGTTTTATCCAACAATACTTGATCTCCGATCTTAAATTGGTTTGGTTTATGGAGTCACTTTGTTTTTGCTTCGTGTGTTTTTAGTTTCTCCTTGTAATGTGTCTTCCACTTGTCTAGTTCATCGATCTGAAGCCTTCGTTCCTCATGAGTTATTTCCTTATTGACACGAGGTCTAGGATCTGGCTCAGTTGTGTAGTTTCATGGTTTTTCCTGTAAAGAAGGTGGAACCAAATGGTCATTAGTAGAGTTGATGTTTTCACCTTGATTACTCGATGTCCTAGCCGAGTTAAGAGCTTGAAGAGTGACCGTTTCGTCACCTACACGAAGTATGAGTTCGCCTGTACCAACATCAATTTTAGTTCTGGCAGTTGCTAAAAAGGGTCTTCCTAAAATTAAAGGAATATTATTGTCCTCATCATGTCTAAAACAACGAAGTCTACTAGGAATATGAATTTTTCAATTTTTACTAGTACATCTTCGATTATACCCCTAGGAATTCTAATAGTTTTATCAGCTAATTGAATGCTCATCCTAGTTTGTTTGGGTTTCCCTAGACCTAGCTGTTGAAACATTTTATAAGGCATAACATTTATGCTTGCCCCTAAATCAACTAAAGCATTATCAACAGATAAACTACCAATTAAACACGAAATTGTAAAACTCCCTGGATTTTTTAATTTTCGTGGTAGTTTATTTTGCAGAATTGTTGAGCACACTGCATTTAACTCCACATGTGACGCCTCGTCTAACCTCTGTTTGTTTGTCAAAAGCTCTTTTAAAATTTATTTTGAATCTGGCATCTGCGAAAGAGCTTCAAGAAACGGTAAGTTAATATGTAATTTTTTTAGAAGTTTAAGAAATTTACCGAATTGTTCATTTGTGCGGTCTTTCTTCATCGCATTGGGGTATGGCACACGAGGTTGGTACTCTGTAATTACCGGTTTTGGTTTATCATGGCTTACCTCAACCTTACCTTCCACTTCCACATTCTCTTGCCTCACTTTTGGTTCATCTAACCCTTCACTATTGTGAGCAGTTATGGCTTGAAGTTGCTCCTTTAGGTTAGTTTCAGCTTAGCAAGCTATCTTAATTGGTTTTCGATCCCTTGAATTGATGCCTGTTGATTTTTAAGTACCATTTCGGTGTTTTGGAAATGAGTTTCTGACACCGTGATGAATTTTGTTAGCATCTCCTTAAGGTTCAGCTTCTTCTCTTATGGATAGGGTTGCTGTTGAAAGCCTAAGAGGGGTTGTTGTCTCTGATTTCCTTGGCCACCCCATGAGAAGTTGGGGTGATTCCTCCAACCTGGATTATAAGTGTTACTATAAGGGTTATTCTGAGGTCTAGAATTATTACCCATATAGTTCATCTGTTTGCTTTCTATGCCATGGTTGTAGGATGGATATTCTGTATTGCTCATCCCTCCTCCATTTGTATTGCACTGCATAACTGGATGTACCTGCGAAGAACCACACAAACCATCAATCTTTTTATTTAACATCTCTACCTGATTTGATAGCATGGTTACTGCGTCGAGGTTGAAAACACTTGCGGCTTTTGTTGGCCTTGTCCTTGTAACTTGCCACTGATAGTTATTCAGTGACATCTCTTCAATGAATTCGTAGGCAGCCTCAGGTGTTTTGTTGTTTAGGGTACCACCGGCGGCTGAATCAATTAATTGCCTAGTTGAGGGGTTTACACCGTTGTAAAAGGTTTGAACCTGTAGCCACAAGGGTAACCCATGTGTAGAAGGCCCAATTTACCCGGGCCCAAATCAGAAATAATAAACAAAAAAAAATAGTCTAAAAATGAGGCCCAAATTACAGCCCAATTCCAAACGGCCCAATAAGCCCACAAACTAAAAATTTTCAGAAGAAACCTAGGGTTCTAGGAACCCTAGGCGCCGCTCCACTAGCCTTTTGGCCTCCACTACCGACACTGCCGTTTCCCCCACTCCCATTTGCTCCCCACGCCTGCAAAACAAGACAAACAATGACAGCAAAAAAGAGAAATCCATTGTATTTTATTTCTGCTTTTTTTCTTCAATTTTTGGATATAAAATCGAAGAAATAACAATGTAAGCGGTACTACATTTTTTTCGACAATCAGAACAAGAAATAAAAAGATCAGATTCTAGGTGGCTTTCAGTCTTTTGGCTTTTATTTTTACTGTTGTTCTTTTATTTATTCTATTTTTTTTACGAACAAGAATAATAAAAAAGGAAAGGGGAAGGGCCTTACCGGAGATCCCTTCGTCGTGGCTTCGGAGTTCTCCCTCTCCGTCGTCAAAACTCGGTCGAAGGGGTGTTGAAGACCACTCTCCCTTCGCTTAGGAGGCACCGACGGTTAGGGCCTTCGGGGTTCTTCAAACAAGGCACTAAAGGCCCATCTCGGCGCAACCTCAGCCACCAAACGATGGTGGCGCGACGGTGATGGAGGGAGCTCAATCGCCGAGCGTCGAAAGAGAAAGGGAGAGGGAGAGGCTGCTGAAGTTTTTTGTTTTTTTTGAAAATGAGGTCTGAAAGAATAAAAAAAATAGAAATTTTGGGTTTAAATACCCCCTGAAACGACACCGTTTCAGTGGGTTCCCCCAGGCGCCAAAACGGCGTCGTTTTGGGGGAACCCGAGCTCGACCCAACCCGTACGATAAAGGATCTGCGCTTTTTTGCGCGAAAGGGCAATTTGCGCATATGGTCCCTCCGTCTTTGCTGGGCCATCCGATTTAATCCTGTTTCATTTTCTTTTAATTATAATTTTTACTCGTAATTTACTCCTATTTTGATTTAATCCTATTAATTTATTATATATCTATCCATGTCAATATCGTATGTATTATTTCTATTTCATTTATCTTTTCTAAATCGTTTCAGGCATTATTTAATCAAAAAATCATCCTATAAATTATTTATTTTATATTGTTTTATCTTATTTATCTTAAACTCTGTTTTATTACGAATTTTTGAACTATCTTATTATTATTAAATCCTTGTGTATATACTCATTTTAGTTTATTTATCTTCAAATATTACATATGGTGTTTATAAGATTTTACATATTATTCATTTTCCCATATATTATTTATTTTGATTTTCTTTTTACGTACTGTTTATTTTGAACTTATTATATATTATTTTAAGTTATATATCATATGTTTTAAATTCATATACGTCATTTAGTTTAAATACGCTATTTGTTATCCATTTTACTTTTTATTACCATTATTAATTTTAAAATTGTTTTATTATTACTTATTTTAATATTTTGTACATCGTTTGTATTAAACTATTTCGTATTTTCATACATTATTATTCTAAATTTCTTTTTCATATTATTTGCTTTGAACTATTTTATGTGTTATTTTAAATTGTTACACATGTTGTTTAATTTACTTGCCTTTAATTATTGATGTTAATGTTTAAATAGTGCACATTACACGACTGCCATCTTTGCATGTACTGTAGTTTGTTATTTTGTATTTTCGTACCATTGTTATTCATTCGTATAGCATTTTATTCATGTATTATTATTCTATGATCATTTCTATTTTTATATTATGCCATTGCATTGTGTATTAAATCCCAACATATTTATCAACTTAGATCATCGTTTTTAACCTAAATAAATCGTACATGGCTTTTAAATAGTATACTCACTATCGTTTTAAAATGAAAATCTTCAAAAATTAAGGCAATATTCGCGTTTTGGAAATTCGGGAAAGTCGTGCCTAACTTACTGGGTTTCGATTCTTCTCGTTTAACCTAAATACCGAAATATCCTTTTAAGTAATAAAGTTTTAAATAAATAAAAGCTTATTCTCGAGAATTCGATATGTTGTGTCCTAACGTATTGGATGTGACATTTCGTTATTTCGAGATGAGATTTTCTAAACCAAGACAATATTCTATGTTTGGAAACCTGAGAGATCGTGCCCTACGTACTGGGTTTCGGTTTTTCGCTTGGCCAAATAATCGAATATCCTTTTGATTTTTTTAATGCATGAGTCTCGGGAATTATGAGATGATCTTGGATTCGAGGATTTAAACTATCGTGTCCTAATGTACTGGATGTGATATTTTGTTCCTTCGGAGCGAGAACATCTTGATATTCAATTCGAGAAAATTCAAATATTCTTAAAAGAGATCATATTTTTAATCCTTTTTTAAATTTTCAACTTTCGACATTAAGACATTAAATAATCAATTAGGTACCAAGTTTGGGCGTGACGAGGGTGCTAACCCTTCCTCGCACGTAACCGACTCCCGAACTCGTTTTCTAAAATTCGCAGACCAAAAAAATCGTCGTTTTAGTAAATTAAAAATTTTATTAAAATGACCAATTAACAAAGGTGACCCGATCACACCAAATAAAGATCGGTGGCGACTCTCGTTTTATTTTTGTTTTCAAAACCCAAGTTGATTCTTGTTTTAAAAAAAAATGGTTACGACAGCTTGGCGACTCCACTGGGGATTTCAAAAAGAGAGTCAAGCCGTGAATTGATTAACTTTTGTTTTTTGTCGAAAATTGAAAATTTGGTTTTAACATACGGTCCTTTCATTGTATTTCATTCGTTTTTTTTTGTTACGGTTTGTCATCACTTTACTCACGTTTAGTATTTCAAGTTTTTGTATTTCTCCACACATTGCATTGCATGACTGTATAGTCACAACCTTTTAAGTGGAAGTGAGAAACTACTCCTTCGTGAGGTTTTGTACCTCCGTGCAGGATAGTAGGTCGCTTTCGGGATACATCCGTACCTATGTCTTCGTGAGATTTTTATCTCCGTGTAGCCATAGGGAAATGTATTCCCCTGAACTGAACTCGGTCTGTATAAGCCTATAATGGGTGAAGATCGAGGAATTTGCTAGTTTGGGAACCTCTCTTTAGAACCAAACCATATATAGTGAACCTTAAGAGCCCACTTTAGGTATAGCCACGCCAAACCCTAGTGGTTACTCTAGTAGGTGCTTTATTTCTTACTTGCTTTAAGCTGTGTGTGAAATACTAACTCGTTTTGTTTTATTGAATGGCATTTCATCACACTTAGTTTAGTTTTGTGCATCATATCGCATAATCATCAGATTTTTACCCTTTTAAGTGGGAGCAAGGAACTACGCCTTCGTGAGGTTTTCACCTCCGCATGGGCTAGTAGATTGCTTTCGGGATACATCTGTACCTATGTGCTTTGTGAGATTTTCATCTCCGCATGGCCATAGGGAAATGTATTCCCCTGAATCGAACTCGGTCCATATGAGCCTATAATGGGTGAGGATCGAGGAATCTGCCGATTCGGGTACCTTTACCTTAGAACCGAACCACATATAGTGAGCCCTAAGAGCCTACCCTAGGTAGAATTGTACCAAACCCTAGTGGTCACCCAGATAGGTGTTCTATTTTCTTGATTATTTCTTCTGTACTGACGTATTTTGTTTTGTTCTGTTTTGATTGCATCGCACCGCATCATCTTAGAAAGGATGTGTTGATTCATATTCGATTGTTAAACAGAAGAGTTTGTCATAAGGAAATGTGTTACTTGATAAAGTGGATTATAATACGGTCGTTCAAACATAGTCTAGGTAAACAACGAAGGCTGATAGCCCACAGAAGAATACAAAACTTTGCCCGAGGATTCAAGCCGACAAGGATTATTCGAGAGTCATCATGTCTCAATTTTCTAAAAGAAGCTTATGAACATCGGAGGATAAGTGAGTGAAGAGGTACGGCCTGGACCAAGCAACAATGAGCTACAAGAGGCATCTATTGAGAATGTTCACGGGACACGACCATAACATCCAGATACGAAGAAGAGGATTGGTGTTTTCACCTGGACTATGAGGACAAGGCCGTATATGCAATTCGTTTTATGTAAAGAAACGCATTTTCTAGAAAATTTCTTCTAATGGAATTAAATTCATAATCAACGCTTCTCTTTCTTTTTGCATTCATTCCATGCATTTGCATTGCATTTCATGCATTTGCATTACATCATATCACATGCATTAATATTCGTAGAAAGACCCTAATTAGGTGAAATTATTTCAGTTAACCTAGAAAACATGGAACAAAGGTTGGAAAGAATAGAGAAAATACAAATACGGATGCAAGAGCAATTAACTGAAATTCAACAAGAGATGCGAGAACAAATGCTAGAATTCCAAAGGAATATGATAGGCCAGCTACCCAGCTACTAGCCGGAGGATTAGAAAAAATGGGTGGCCCAGTGGTCAACAGTGTGGATGATGATGAAGAAATTGTTTATTCCGCGATAAATATCCCGACTCAACCAGACACACACTCGCATGAGGTACCTGTCATTATTAGACCCCAATATCATACCGATACCTCGGTACTGCTGAACTTTCCGATGGGTCCTGGTGATGATCGAGTCAATCCTGTTGTTCTTAGCCTAGCGGAGACGAAGAAAAAGGGAGAGTGGGCTTCAAAAGCCCCGAAGAGGAAAGATAAGGATGTGAATAATACGAGTGGGTTTAATAAGGGCCATTCGAAGTCGTTTATAGTAAACCAGCCAAAGAAGGCAGTTACCAATTATCTGGTCTCCCCAGGAGAAGAACTCAATTCAAAATCGAACTCTGAAAAACCCCGGTTCATGCTCATCCCGATCTCGTATAAGGAAACGTACAAAATGTTGTTTGGCGCGCATGTTGTAGCCCCTTTTTATCTAAAGCCATTACAGTCCCCATATCCTAAATGGTATGACCCGAACGCTCAATGCGACTACCATGCGGGAATAACAGGTCACTCAATAGAAAACTGCACTGCCTTCAAAAGGGCAGTTGAAAGGCTCATCAAGGTGGGGATTGTGAAGCTCGATGATACACCTAGTTCACCATTAGCCAACCATGCCGCTAAAGGGGTAAATATTGTGACTACCATGACGAATGGAGGCATGAGATCAGGAGTACATCAAGTCTAGGACTCTAGTGCAAAATTGGATACTAAGGAATTGGAACATTAATGACGTATCTGAATAGTGAACCGAGGAATCAAAGTTTCCAAGACTTTGCATGTTTGGGAGTGTTTTAAACAATGGGACTGTGGAAGGGATTCCTGTATTTTTTGTGAAATAGGCTTGTGTCCAGAATTGTTATTTCAATAAAATGCATCTTTCTAGGTAAACATTTTCATTTTTCCCATTTCATACTGTACATTTTATTAAACATTTTTTTCATTTTTTTATTCATGACCATATCATACGAATAATCATCCGTAGAATCATTTATTCTTTTGATTTTCTGCCTTTACACCCACAATGGGTCCCCAGATATCAATGACATGAGCGACGCTATTACTGGCTCCCTTTTAGTGAAATATGTGTCTAGAGGGATCTAAAGACTTTGGAGATGACAGAGATTATAACTTATTTCCTAATTTGTTAAGAATGGTAGATCCTACCTTACGAAGTGTCAGCAAACACTACCAAGGGGATGAAGATGGAAGCTTAGCTTACCACAGTAATAAGGCAAGGCATCATTAAGTTATCCCCAAGTGTCCAATGATAATTCCGCATAATCACATTAAGACACGTCGGGACTACTAAGGCACGAGTATGCTGTCAAAGCTAAGAAAATCCTAGAAGTCCACATGCTGATGGTTCTGCAATGGCTAAGACAATCAAGAGACTCGAGCTACTGGTTTACCAAAAAAGAGAAATTACATCAGTTATGCCGTAAATGCCAAATTAAGGAAGACAAGACTTATGTGTCTCCTCCATTTTTCCTATATATGGGGCATGGATGTTATCAAGCCAGTCTTATCGAAAGCTTCTGGCCAACATCGATTCATTTTCATAGATGTCGATTACTTCATTAAGATGGTAAAAGTCGCTTCATATGCCAATCTTACAATGTTGACAGTAATCAATTCCTATTCTAAAAAAACAAAATAAAAAAAAAACAAAAAAAGTATAAAAAGACAAAAAGAAAAAAAGAGGATAGCCGAAAAAAGATGAGATTCATGAAGACTGGCATCTGTGCTTTTCAAATGACTGGTAGGACCCGCGCCGGGGCAACATATTTTTCATTGATTCATGGAATAGAGACAATTTTGCCCATGGAAGTCAAGATTTCTTCTGCCTGAATTTTATCAGAGTTGAGAGGGATGAAACAGAAAGGATCAAATTCCAATATGATTAGCTGAACTTGACCAAAGAAAAGAGGCTAAAGGCCATCCTCATGGCCCAATGTACCAAAGGCAAATGACATGGGCCTATAACGAAAATGATTCGCCCTAGAAAATTTCATGATAGGGCTTTGAAGAAATTTTCCCATAGGGATTTCAGAAGAAAGGCAATGCCAAATTGGGAAGGACCTTATGCAACAAAGAAGGTCTGTTCTAGAGAAACATGGGTTATTGACCAAGATGGATGGCGAGGACTTGCCCAATCCGGTAAATTCAGATTAAAAAAAAAGGGTTTTCAAAAAAAAAAGAAAAGAAGAAGAAGAAGAAAAAAGAAAAAGGGAAGAAAGGAAAATAAGAAAAGGAGAGACCAAGGCGAAAACCCGCAAAGGGCGCTTTAAGACCAAAGGGGTTTTGAGTTGAAAACCCAAAAAGGGCAGCTCAAATTTTGATCGAAAGAGGGGCGTACAATAGTCTTGCTACACTTGAATTAACAATGAAGAAGTATGTTATGTCTTAGGGCATCGCCAAAGTACTCTGGATCCCCTAAACATATATTGAGCTTAAAATGGTCCTCGAGAAGTTGGAATAGAGAAACTCAGGCTGCGATATCTGGGGCACCTAATTTCCATTTTTACCCATTTTTAATTTTTTTTATTCATTTCAAAGTATACTACCAATAAACTTCCATTCTTGATTGCATTTGTTAGCTTTGATTAACTCATTTGTTTCAAGCTATACTCCCAATCAATTTCCTTCTTGCCCATTGTTACAATTTTTCAAGCATTTTGCATTGAAATAACGATTTTGTGGACTAATAATACTTTCATAAAAGGAGTTTCACATATTACTCTAGAAGCTTCTGAATAATACAAGGACCTGAAACAGGACTATTGTTCAGAACTTATTCAGCTTAAGGTTTGGAAATATTGGAGAAAGATGATTATCTCTTTGAATATTTTATTGGTTGATCAAAAGACAAGACACTTCGTCGGTAATACAACCTCGACGAATAACGAGCAATGTCAACCTAGGTGCACAAGGGGATTATTCTCGGGGAAAGAAAAATGATACTCCGCATTCATACAAGTATCAGACGTATACATCTAGCCATTATACCCAGCGAATGGTGTAACAGATCAAATTGATCCCACACCTTGGAGCTGCAGCAAGATGGATGGAAGAAACCAAATGTTATTCTCCTAAAGTTGCAGTGGGAGGTACAAACTTTATGTCCCAGAAGGTACAGTGGAAGGGACTCTGAAATTGCAGCGGGGCAAGCTTACTGAGCAGAATATGATCCTTTCTTTGGGTTTTCTACCAAAGATATCGGCTGAACGAGAAAATATCGTAACGCATCGGTGATAGAATCTTGTTGAACTACGAGCAATGACAACCTAAATAGTAAAAAGGGACATTCTCATGCATTCATCATACACATCTATTTAGGGGCATTCGATTCATTTTGATCGTTACATCCCAATCATTGTAAAAAGACCATTCTCAGGATATTCTGCATTCATGCAAATGTCGGCCATAATACATTTAGTAAGGAGCATTAGATTCATTCTGATCATTGCATCCTAACCGTTTTGCATAAACATAAACACAAAACTGATTTTACAGGACAGGTTCCCTAGAGGACGTTGTTGCCACATTAATGAATTTGAATATCTTACCTTCCTGAGTGGAGTAGATCGAACGACAAATCTCATCTCCATGAAGTAGCAGAGCAGATTTAAGCCACCAGTCCTATCTCCCTGACCAGCAGTGGAATAGATCGAAGAAATCAAATCTTGTCTCCCTGAGTTTGTAGTGTGGCAGATTGAAGATAGCAAATTTGGCAATCCTGAAGTTGCAGGAGCAGATTGAAGATAGCAGATTTGGCAATCCTGAAGTTGCAGGAGTAGATCGAAGACATCAGATCTTGTCTCCCTGAGTTTGCAGTGGAGCAAATTGAAGATAGCAGATCTGGCAATCCTGAAGATGCAAGAGCAGATCGAAGACATCAGATCTTGTCTCCCTGAGTTTGCAGTGGGGCAGATTGAAGATAACAAATCTAGCAATCCTAAAGTTGCAGGAGCAGATTGAAGATAGCAGATCTGGCAATCCTGAAGTTGCAGGAGTAGATCGAAGACAGCAGACATGACAATCCTGAAGTTGCAGGAGCATATTGAAACCATACAAGTCTTATCTCCTCGAAGTTCCAGCGGAGTAGGTCGAAATTACTAATCCCTCCTCCTTGAGCGTATTGAGGATCAACCTTTCCAAGAAGTTTCAGTGAAAAGATCAAACTTACGAATCTCTTCTTTCTGAATTCTTATCACCTCAAAGTCCAAGTGGAGCAGGTCGAAGCTACTAATCCCTCCTCCCCGAGTGTATTGAGGATCAACTTCTATTTTCGAGAAGTTTCAGTAAGAAGATCAAAGTTACGAATCTCTTCTTTCTGAATTCTTATCACCTCAAAGTCCTAGCAGAGCAGGTTGAAGCTACTAATCCCTCCTCCTTGAGTGTATTGAGGATCAACCTTTATTTCTGTGAAGTTTCAGTGAGAAGATCGAAGTTACAAGTCTCTTCTTCCTGAATTCTTATCACTTCAAAGCCCCAGCGGAGCAGGTCGAAGCTACTAATCCTTCCTCCCTGAGTGTATTGAGGATCAACCACTATTTTCGAGAAGTTTTAGTGAGAAGATCAAAGTTACGAATCTCTTCTTTCTAAATTCTTATCACCTCAAAGTCCTAGCAGAGCAGGTCAAAGCTACTAATCCCTCCTCCCTGAGTGTATTGAGGATCAACCTTTATTTCTGAGAAGTTTCAGTGAGAAGATCGAACTTACAATTCTCTTCTTCTTAAATTCTTATCACTTCAAAGTCCCAGCGGAGCAGGTCGAAGCTACTAATCCCTCCTCCCTGAGTGTATTGAGGATCAACCACTATTTCCGAGAAGTTTCAGTGAGAAGATCAAAGTTACGAATATCTTCTTTCTGAATTCTTATCACCTCGAAGTTCTAGCGGAGCAGGTCGAAGCTACTAATCCCTCCTCCCTGAGTGTATTGAGGATCAATCTCTATTTTCGAGAAGTTTCAGTGAGAAGATCAAAGTTACGAATCTCTTCTTTTTGAATTCTTATCACCTTGAAGTCCTAGTGGGGCAGATTGAAGACAGTAAACCTGGCATTCCTGAAGTTACAGAGAAGCAGATCGAAGTCAATAATTGTATTCGAAGGTTGCAGTGAAGTGAGTCAAAGCGACAAAGGAATACTGGATTGAGAAGAGGCCATCTGAAAAATAAGAGCACCAAAGAAGTCAGGATTCAATAAGACCGGGCAAAATTGACCCTTCTTTATGTCTTTGCTCTATTCTCGTTGCACGATAATAAGCAAAGAGGGGCAGCTGTAGAAGGGCTAATTTACCCGGGCCCAAATCAGAAATAATAAACAAAAAGATAGTCTAAAAATGGGGCCCAAATTACAGCCCAATTCCAAACGGCCCAATAAGCCCACAAACTAAAAATTTTCAGAAGAAACCTAGGGTTCTAGGAACCCTAGGCGCCGCTTCACTAGCCTTTTGGCCTCCACTACCGACACTGCCGTTTCCCCCACTCCCATTTGCTCCCCAGGCCTGCAAAAAAAGACAAACAATGACAGCAAAAAAGAGAAATCCATTGTATTTTATTACTGCTTTTTTTCTTCAATTTTCGGAAATAAAATCGAAGAAATAACAATGTAAGCGGTACTACTTTTTTTTTCGACAATCAGAACAAGAAATAAAAAGATTAGATTCTAGGTGACTTTCAATCTTTTGGCTTTTATTTTTACTGTTGTTCTTTTATTTATTCTATTTTTTTTACGAACAAGAATAATAAAAAAGGAAAGGGGAAGGGCCTTACCGGAGATCCCTTCGTCGTGGCTTCGTAGTTCTCCCTCTCCGTCGTCAAAACTCGGCCGAAGGGGTGTTGAAGACTCCTCTCCCTTCGCTTAGGAGGCACCGACGGTTAGGGCCTTCGGGGTTCTTCAAATAGGGCGCTAAAGGCCCATCTCGGCGTAACCTTGGCCACCAAACGATGGTGGCGCGACGGTGATGTAGGGAGCCCAATCGCCGAGCGTCGAAAGAGAAAGGGAGAGGGAGAGGCTGCTGAAGTTTTTTGTTTTTTTGGAAAATGAGGGTCTGAAAGAATAAAAAAATAGAAATTTTGGGTTTAAATACCCCCTGAAACGACACCGTTTCAGTGGGTTCCCCCAGGCGCCAAAACGGCGTCGTTTTGAGGGAACCCGAACTCGACCCGACCCGTACGATAGAGGATCCGCACTTTTTTGTGCGAAAGGGCAATTTGCGCATATGGTCCCTCCGTCTTTGTTGGGCCATCGATTTAATCCTATTTTCTTTTAATTATAATTTTTACTCGTAATTTACTCCTATTTTGATTTAATCCTATTAATTTGTTATATATCTATCCATGTCAATATCGTATGTATTATTTCTATTTCATTTATCTTTTCTAAATCGTTTCAGGCATTATTTAATCAAAAAATCATCCTATAAATTATTTATTTTATATTGTTTTATCTCATTTATCTTAAACTCTCTTTTATTACGAATTTTTGAACTATCTTATTATTATTAAATCCTTGTGTATATACTCATTTTAGTTTATTTATCTTCAAATATTACATATGTTGTTTATAAGATCTTACATATTATTCATTTTCTCATATATTATTTATTTTGATTTTCTTTTTACGTACCGTTTATTTTGAACTTATTATATATTATTTTAAGTTATATAACATATGTTTTAAATTCGTATACGTCATTTAGTTTAAATTACGCTATTTGTTATCCGTTTTACTTTTTATTACCATTATTAATTTTAAAATTGTTTTATTATTACTTGTTTTAATATTTTGTACATCATTTGTATTAAACTATTTCGTATTTTCATACATTATTATTCTAAATTTCTTTTTCATATTATTTGCTTTGATCTGTTTTATATGTTATTTTAAATTGTTACACATGTTGTTTAATTTACTTGCCTTTGATTATTGATGTTAATGTTTAAATAGTGCACATTATACGATTGCCATCTTTGCATGTACTGTAGTTTGTTATTTTGTATTTTCGTACCATTTTTATTCATTCGTATAGCATTTTATTCATGTATTATTATTCTATGATCATTTCTATTTTTATATTATGCCATTGCATTGTGTATTAAATCCCAACAGATTTATCAACTTAGATCGTCGTTTTTAACCTAAATAAATCGTACATGGCTTTTAAATAGTATACTCGCTATCGTTTTAAAATGAAAATCTTCAAAAATTAAGGCAATATTCGCGTTTTGGAAATTCGGGAAAGTCGTGCCCTAACTTACTGGGTTTCGATTCTTCTCGTTTAACCTAAATACCGGAATATCTTTTTAAGTAATAAAGTTTTAAATAAATAAAAGCTTATTCTCGAGAATTTGATATGTTGTGTCCTAACATATTGGATGTGACATTTCGTTATTTCGGGATGAGATTTTCTAAACCAAGGCAATATTCTATGTTTGGAAACCTGAGAGATCGTGCCCTACGTACTGGGTTTCGGTTTTTTGCTTGGCCAAATAATCGAATATCCTTTTGACTTTTTTAATGCATGAGTCTCGGGAATAATGAGATGATCTTGGATTCGAGGATTTAAACTATCGTGTCCTAATGTACTAGATGTGATATTTTGTTCCTTCGGAGCGAGAACATCTTGATATTCAATTCGAGAAAATTCAAATATTCTTAAAAGAGATCATATTTTTAATCCTTTTTTAAATTTTCAACTTTCGACATTAAGACATTAAATAATCAATTAGGTACCAAGTTTGGGCGTGACGAGGGTGCTAACCCTTCCTCACACGTAACCGACTCCCGAACTCGTTTTCTAAAATTTGCAGACCAAAAAAATCATCGTTCTAGTAAATTACAAATTTTATTAAAATGACCAATTAACAAAGGTGACCCGATCACACCAAATAAAGATCGGTGGTGACTCTCGTTTTATTTTTGTTTTCAAAACCCAAGTCGATTCCCGTTTTACAAAAAAATGGTTACGACACCATGGTGAGGGCACCTTCTGAGTAGATCCTTGTATCTCTCCCATGCATCGTAAAGTGTCTCTAGATCCATCTGCACAAAAGAAGAGATATCATTCCTCAACTTAGCCGTTTTAGCCGGCGGAAAATATTTTAATAAAAATTTTTTGGTCATTTGTTCCCATGTAGTGATTGATCCTCGTGGTAACGAGTTCAACCACTGTTTTGCTTTATTCCTCAACGAGAAGGGAAACAATCGAAGGCGAATGGCATAATCAGAAACGCCATTAATTTTGAAGGTACCGCATAATTCTAGGAAATTTGCTAAGTGATTGTTTGGATCCTCATCCTGCAAACCATCAAAATGAACAAACTGTTGAATCATCTGTATAGTGTTAGGTTTCATTTCAAAATTATTTGCAGCAATAGCAGGTCTAACAATACTTGACTCAGTTCCTGTTAAATTAGGTTTAGCATAATCATACATAGTACGAGGAGTAGGATTTTGATTCACCAGATTTGCGGCAACCATAAGAGGTAGCGGATTATTATCAGCCATCTCTTCGGTAGTAGTTGGTTCGTCTTCTTGCTCTTCTTCTATGTATTGTAGGATTCGCCTTATTTCTCTTCGATTTCTGTGAATGGTACCTTCTATGTCACTGTAAAAAACCAAGGGTCTTGACGGGTTCCTTCTAGTCATAGACTAGAATTACCTGCCAGAAGCAAATAAAGAAAAATTTGCAAAGTTAAAATAAAATAAAGAATAAATTGCAAAAATGGCTAAAGTAATAAAAAATTAGTTTTCCTAATGTCTTAGTCTCCGGCAACGGCGCCAAAAACTTGATGGAGCTTGAAATTAACTATTATTTCGACAAAGGCAAGCGCACCTATCGAATAGTAGTATAGCTATGGTGAGTCTGGAATATCGTATCTTAAGGACCAAGAGTACTAGTATTAACTATCTTTTTATTATCTAGCCTAATAATTGAGGGGATTTATATGTAATCTAAAATTAACTAACTAATTTAACTAACTATGAATGCGACAGAGAGGGAATTGGGAAAATACTTTTGGACAACTTAATGTGAGATAGGCAATACCTAAGGAAGAATTGACCAAATCTTCACTTATTACTTTTGATTCATGCGATTTATTCACTTGGCTTAATCCGTAGAAATCCCTAAATTATATTAATACCTCTTTCGAGGCTACTAACAACTGACTCTAGGTTGATTAATTGAAATCTCTTTCTAATTAAAACCCTTATTGTCGTATTAACTCGATCTATGGATTCTCTTATTAGGTTTGACCCTAGTCCGGAAGATTTTCATTGCCCTATTTCTAGGGTTGCAATCAACTTCGCTTAATTGTGTTGATATACTCTTAGACAAGGACTTTTGCTCCACTGAATAAGCACATTCGACTTGAATCAATAACCTGAATTATCAAACAAGAATAAGAACTCACAATTAAGAATAAGCACAAGTATTTATCTCATAAATTAAATAATAGTAAGATCTGTCTTAGGTTTCATCCCCTCAAGTATTTGAGGGATTTAGTTCATACTAGAAGAGAGAAACATATTAGAATAGGGAAAACAACAAAACATAAGAAAACCCAAAAGCTTCTAAAGAACTTGATGGGAGATCCTCCGTCTTGATGGAGATCCTTCTCTTAAGCTGTTCCCGACGGCTGTCTTGGAGTATTTTCTCCTTCTACTCGGTGTTTATTCGATGTCCTGTCAAACTCTATTCGACTTCTAGTCGACGTCCCCTTTTAGGTTGCCCCTAGGTGTTTTTATAGGCTTTGGAATGCCTATCTTGGTCCACAAGTGTCCTATTCCGAATGAAATTCATCCTAGGGTCGGCAGGGACACGCCCGTGTGACACACCCATGGTCGATAGCTCAGGCCGTGTTCGATCCGGCTTGCCACACACGGCCGTGTGATCTTCCCGTGGTCGATAGCCCAGGCCGTGTGCTTCCCTAGGTAGGCCCATTTTGCTCCTCTTTGGCCCGTTTCTAGTTCTTTTTGACTTCCTAAGCTCTCCTGAGTATAAAACATGAAATTAATAGATTAGGAGCATTGAATTCATCAAATTCAGTGGAAACTCATCCAAAATTAAACTAAGTATGAGGTTAAAATATGTGTAAATTATGGTTTATCAAAACCCCTGTAGGTTGGAAACGAAGAATAAATCTCACATGGGTTAGGGGCATGGGAGTGTGTGACCACACGGCCTGCTCACACGGGCGTGGGGCCCTGTTAAGGCAAAATTTTTCTAAGTATACAAAAGTTCCCGGTTTGATTCCTAGATCCTCCGTTTGCATGTTTAAGGCCTCGTAGGCCCATAATGAGGATGTTTTGAATGTGAATGGGAAGTTTTAAGTTGGAATGAAATTTTATAGCTCAAAGTTGTATGTCCAAGTACGTTAAGTTCGGTAATGCCTCGTACCCGGTTCCAGCATTGAATACGGGTAAGGGGTGTTACATCAGCAACTTCCGCCGGTCTCGCTCTATCTGGCTCTAAAGTATCAATAGTTGCACCCACAAACTCGGGTGCGGTGACAATGTTCACAATAGAATATTCTTCTTATTTTTCATTCTCATTTTCTTCTTCAGCAACAACTTCCTCTCCTGCAGCGGCAACTTCATTCTCAACAATAGTGTCCTCTTGATCAGCAAAAATACCATCCTCGAACAAGCTATCAATCTTTTGCAGGCATTTTTCAATGTCCCTAGATTCCTCTTCTTTCTCATTATCAGAGACTTGCACAATGGGTGGAAAAAATTCCATCGATCTGTCTCGGTCTTCCAAGTCATCATCCGCAGAAGAGAGTTCATAATTCTGAATGATTGGTGGAAACACTGGAAATTTCTGTAGTGGGGATGGGCTCAGTTGGCCTAACGTGGCTATAGTAGAACTGTTCTAGGCTTTGGTATAAGCATAAAACAAATTCTGGGATTTCTCCATATCCTCTACTGTAGCGACAAGCCTGATCTACCTATTGTTGATGGAATTGACCATTTTTTCGACATCCTTCAGTTTGTGCCATAATGATGTCTCTACATTCAAGTTTTTTCCTTTGCTGTCGGCTTTGGTTTTACCCTTCCCTGTCTAGTTGGTTTATGCCTCCTTCAGTATCGGCGTGTCCTTGCTACGAGTCATTTTTTCTATAGAGGCTTAATTAATTGGGCCCTTATTTTCCAGGACTTCCTCACCAGCACGGGGCACGATTCCTCTTTGCTGGCATAATAACATCACCAATGATGGGAAAACCAAGATTCCAATTTGCCTTGCAGCGCAGTCAGTAATTTTTTGGTGAAGTATTGCGCGTACATCAATATTTCTTCCTTTGATTATGGAATGTATTAGACACATTCTATCAAGGGTGGCTGTGGTGCTGTGGGTAGAAGGCTTTAGCCTGTAGTTGACAAAATGAAACTAGATTTTTCCTTGTAGCGTCAGGAAGTAATGGTGCATCGTATAATTCTTTTATGGGAACCCGTCCACAATGCTCCCTCGACACATAAATCTTTTACCAACAGGTCTCGTTTTTCATCTGTGATGTCTTCAATGAACTCAGAGTTTTCGTCTACATCTACCTTGGTGTTGTACAGCTCATTGATTTTCTTAGCATCCCATGGTATTAAGCCTTCTCTAACAAAATTGAACTCTAACTCATGATCGTAAAGGTTAGCATAAAACTCGTGTACCAGTGAAGGAGAATAGCTTTTAGAATGGGTGCAAAAAGTTTCCCACTTCAACTTTGAGAAGGTTTTGTAGACTTGCTTATCCAAGTCTTGTTGTGGCGAAAGGGACATGCCCTGTTCGGGATGCAAGTTTTGCTTCAACATGTTATCTTGAAATTGTTCCTTTGCCGCTTTATTCAAAAAGATTACTAGCTCCTTTGTCTGCACTGGCCTGAGGGATTCTGATTCATGAACTGCGGTCGTAGAGGACGCATGTTCTCTAGCAGATTTGGTGGCTTTCTTGACTGAGCCTATTTTATTGCCATCTTTTGTTGAGGGAAAATGATTTAAAGTTAAAAAGATATGATCTTGAGAAGAGAAAAGAAATAAAGATTGTTGCTTGAATACATTACAGCTGGTACAGTGGGGGAGGATTTATAGTGAGTGAAAGAGGAAATGAAGAGATGTGTTGTTTTGTGGAGAGATATATAAGGCTGGCGGGAATAGTTGTGTCCAATAGAAATTGTGCTCGCTCAGAAGGATCAAACGAATGAGTGATTTTTGATCCAACAGTAGAATCTGAGTTCCTCTGAATTCTGATGAGTTATAAATGATAGTATAAAATTTCGAAACACGTTGACAGTAAGATTTCAATGCGTCAACAATTGTACCTAATTATTCTACAAAAAGGAAGGAAAAGAAACTTTAACAAAACATAAATAAAATAAACTAAAATTATGGAGTAATAATTAAAAATTAAAACTTTTTGACCAATTTAATGGTCTCTGCCTGCTTTTGATCACTGTTGCCAAAATAGGGTTTCAGCCTCTGTCTATTTACTTTAAATTGTGTCCATCACGTAAATCTCGAATTGTGACTGCACCATGAGGAAATACAACGACAACTTCACAAGGTCCAGACCAACATGAACGCAATTTACCTCGGTGCAATTTAAGTCGAGAATTGAATAATAAAACTTGTTGACCCGCGATAAATTGTCGTTGTAAAATAATCTTGTCATGCCTTCGTTTGGTCTTTTCCTTGTAAATTGCAGCGTTTTTATTTCTCCTAATATTCTCTAGTTCAGTGACATCCAACAGTCTTTCTTTCCAACTGCTTCATAGTCCATATTCACTTGCTTAATTGCCCACATTGCTTTGTGTTCCAGTTCAACTGGCAAGCGACATGCTTTCCCAAAAACCAATTGACACGGTGACATCCCTAATGGCGTTTTGTATGTTGCTCGCAATGCCCATAAAGCGTCATCCAATTGGAAAGACCAATCTTTCCTCGAAGTGTTTACAACCTTATTAAGAATGTTCTTAATTTTTGATTCAATACTTCGGCTTGTCCATTGGTTTGCGGATGATAAGTAGTAGCCATTCTATGATTAACTCCATATCTCTTCAGTGCTGTTGCCACTTGATTGCAATGAAAGTGTGTACCCTAATCACTAATCAATGCCTTTGGTGTGCCAAAATAGGTGAGTATATGACAAACCGTAAAAGTAACATATTTTAAGCCCACATTTAGTATGCTTTTGGATGAATTAAGCCTCGATTTATGTAAAAAGGTGCTCTTAATCCTTTTTTTTTCATGTTTTATACTCAAGAAAGCACCCGAGGATGAAAAGAACGAGAAACGGGCCTAAAACAGACCAAATTGGGCCAAAGAAAAAATCGACACGGCCTGGACTTAAGCCCACACAGCCGTGCCACACCAATCTACTAGAACACGGCCTGATCTCGACTTACACGATCGTGTCTCATTAAAGAAGTCCGAACACGGCCTGACCACTAGTCACACGGGCGTGTGACATAGCCGTGTCCCTTTCGTGACAAAGAGCAATTTCATTCGGATTTGGATACTTTGGGGCGAAGAAACGTATTTTGAAAGCCTATATAAACCCCCTAAGGGTTACCTGAAAGAAGGGGTTAGCTAGGCCAAGGAGCCGAGCTAGAAAGACCAGATTTGTGGAGAATCACTCAAATATAGCCAGTTGATCCATCTCAAGAAGCCGGAATTCTACTCAAGACGGTGGATCTCTCCTTCAATTCCTTCAGGGAGTTTTAGGAATTTCTTATGTTTTGTTTTATCTTTTCTTCTAAGATGTTTTCTTTATTTGATATGAACTAAACCCTTCAGATACTTGAAGGGGATGAAACCTAAGATGAATCTTGTTATCGTTTTCTGAACTATATGATAAATATTTGACTTGTTCTTAATTATGTGTGCTTAATTCTTGTGTTGATATTTTCGGGATATTAATTCAAGTATGATATGCTTAGGTGGAGGAGCAAAAGTCCCTGCTTAAGAGTAGATCTAGCATAATTAAGCGGAGTTGATCGCACGTCTAGAGATAGGGTGATGAGATTTTGCCGGATTAGGGTGAAACCTAATATAGGAGTCCATAGATCGAGTTAATGTGATTCTAGGGGTTTTAATTAGAAAGAGATTTCAATTAATCAATCTAGGGTTAGACGTTATTCGCTTCGAGAGAGGGTTTAATATAACTTAGGGAATCTTACGGATCAAGTTAAATGCATACATCGTCTGGTTCAGTGTTAGATGACAAGTGAAGTCTAGGTAGATTCTTCCTAAGGGTATCGTCTTAATCAATTAGTTTTTCTTCCAAGTTATTTTTCCTCAATTCATTCTCTTTTTGTCTTTGTGTCTTTAGTTTAGTTGATAGTTAAATTTAGATTAGATAACCATTCACTTAATTCTTAGGCTAAATAATAGAAAGAGAGTTAGTATTAGTACTTTTGGTTCCTTTGGGATTCGATATTTCGGTCTTGCCTAAGCTATACTACTGTTCGATAGGTGCGCTTGCCTTACAATCGTTGTCAGAGTTAGTTTCCAGGTTCGATCAATCTCATTATAATTTAAGACTCTGATTCCAACGATCAATATATGATTGTAAAATTTTTTAGCACTATCCTTGCATCATCCTTTGGAACTGCAATAGCTTCAACCCACTTTGAGACGTTGTCAACAACTACTAATATATAAATATTTTCAAATGAACTCGAAAACGGTCCCATAAATTCCATACCCCAAACATCGAATAATTCAACCTCTATAATTGGATGCTGTAACATTTCATTGCGTCGGGATATAGAACCGGTGCCCTGACACCTATTGCAATGATTCAAAAAATTGTGGGCATCTTTGAATAATGTCGGCCAGTAGAATCTTGATTGGAGAACTTTAGCAACAGTTCTCACACCACCAAAATGACCTCCATGAAGGGCATGATGACAATGCTTCAAGATTGAATGCATCTCCTCTTCCAGAACACAACATCGACTAATGTTGTCATTGCATACCTTGAATAAATACAGCTCATTCCAATGATACTTCACTACGTCACGAAGCAATATTTCTTTTTTATAGCATGTGACACCTAATGGGAGTTTCCACACCCTAGATAATTAACAAAATCCCCATACCAAAGAGTTGCATCTACAACAAATAAATTCTCATCTGGGAATGCGTCAATTATGTTTCCGTCTTCGCTGCCAACTTCCAATCGAGACAGATGGTCTACAACTTGATTCTTTGAACCCTTTGGTCTTTTATCTCGATGTCAAATTCTTGCAGTAGTAATATCCAACATACCAGTCTTGGTTTGGCATCCTTTTTCACAAAGAGATATCTCAACGCTGAGTGATCAATGAATATGGTAACCTTTGCCTCGACAAGATAGGAACGAAAACTTGTCAAAGCAAAGACTACAGCCATCAATTCTTTCTCTGTGGTGGTATAATTGAATTGAGTCTCTGTAAGAGTTTTGCTAGCATAATAGATGGCGTGAAATATTTTTCCCTTTCTTTGTCTAGAACTGCACCCACAGCAAAGTCGCTTGTATCAACATAACTTCAAAGGTTGAGACCAATCTGGTGCAATGACAATGGGTGTATTCACTAGTTGCTTTTAACTGAATAAAGGCATCCAGACATGTATCATCAAAGAAAAATTTCGATTCTGTTCCAGCAATGAGCATAAGGGATTTGCAATTTTCAAAAAATCTCTAATAAGCCTTCGGTAAAACCCGCACAACAAGCCAATCCAGCATTTGGTCAATGAAAGGAAGTGGGAAGTGATCCTTTTTNCATCTTCTCGTTTAATCTTCTTTGCTTTTCAATCGATTGCTTTCCTTCATCTTCCAACTTGATCTTGTGTATGCAAAAAGAATGGCTAATACCGTGAATATTGGCAATACTCCAAGTGATAGCTCGTTTATGTTGCTTGAGAATATGGATCAATTTCTCTTCTTGAGTTACATCCAATGTTGCGGGGACAATAACTGGGAGAGTATTGTGACCACCCAAAAAGACATATTTAAGATAATGAGGTAGCGGTTTCAATTCCAGAGTAGGAGCTTCTTCAACAGATGGTTTGAAATTGGGGTTATTCTGTTGGCTAGGTTTAAGGATTCAATCTGTAATCCATGCTTGAATTTAAGATTATTAATTTCAACCATGCTGTCACAATCGTCTAAAGATTAAGCCTCAGACGTCACTGTAAACTCTTCAGAAAGTACTGTGCTTTGGTTATTAAATTCTTCCTCAATTAGATCATCTAGCACATCGACAGTATGTCATTCTTCTTTGTCCTTGCATTGAATAGATTCAAAAACATTGAATGTGACTTGCTCATCATTAAGTCACATGGTTAGTTCACCTTTATAAACATCAATAAAAGTTTGGCCAGTGGCTAAAAATGGTGGTCCCAAGATGATGGGAACCTCCTTGTCTGCCTCGTAGTCAAGTATGATAAAATCAACTGGAAAAACAAATTTATCCACACAAACGAAGACATCTTTGATTTTCCCTTCAGGTTGAGCCAAGGATCGATCGACTAGTTGTAATGTCACTGCAGTAGGTTTCATGTGACCAATTCCTAACTTTCTGAAATCAGATTGTGGCATTAGGTTAATGCTTGCTCCCAAGTCGTATAAATCCTAGCCCAAGTAATGATTGCCAATTGAACATGGGATGGTAAAGCTTCCAGGATCTTTCAATTTAGGGGGCAACTTGTTTGTCAAAACAACACTACAACCTTCTGTGGGTGCAACAGTTTCAATATTAATGAGCTTCTTATTTTTGGATAAGAGGTCTTCCATAAATTTCCCATAACTCAGAATTTGTACCAGAGCGTCTACTAAAGAAATGTTGATTCAGTGTGTCCAGGAATTGCTGATACTGCTTGTCATGCTCATTCTTCATGAATCTTTGTGGGAAAGGTAAAAGTAGAGATATATTTACTTATGCCGACACCTTTAATTGCGTCGACAGTTTCGAAGGTCAGACATTAGGCATATGAGTGACAATTCGTGGAATTTCTTTTTCTGGTTCGTCAAAAAATTCTCCAGATTCAACCTTCTCATCAGTGATCACTCCATCCATATCTTGAGGTGCTATAGTAGAGTCCATAAATGGTTCGCCAGTTTGTTTAACACTCCTAAGAGTGATAGCCTTACAATGTTCTTTCTCTCTCGGACTAGGATTTTCCGTGTCACTAGGTAATGAGCTTGGTGGTCGAGTATTCAGATTTGAAGCAAGTTGTCTTAATTGTGCTTCCAATGCTTGAATAGAAGGTGATTCCTTTGTATGATAGCTTCTGTGTGAGTAATATGCTCCCGCAGTAATGCCTCAAGAGTTGCTAACATGTTAGAAGTAGAAGCTTCAGTGTACAGTTGCTGTCGATGTCTATGAACATGCTGAATCAGTACTGAAGAGTTTTGTGGCTGCATCGAATTTTGGTGTGGATGTGTCTGGCCTTGTTGTGGATGCATTTGAGCGTGCTGATTGTAGTTCTGCTATTATTGATTGTAATTCCCTTGTCTGGGATTATAATTGCCCTGAATAGATATATTCTTATATTTGAATGTCGTAGCATTTTGTCCAGTTTTTTGAGTTCCCCAAAACGGTTGGTTGCGTGTAGAGTTGTTGTAAGAGTTACCATAAGAATTGTTGCGAATGTTACGAATATAACATGCATTCTCTGCATGTTGCGGGCGATCTTCATAGCTATGGTTGTCACTACAAATCTCACAACAAAAAGTAGGAACATCAATTTGCTGAGCGACTTGTATAGGTGCAACGCCACTAGTCCCTTGCATATTTTTAATCATGTTTATGAGAGAAGAAACTTGAGTACTTAGGGCGGTTATTGCATCCAATTCAATAACTCCTGGAGTAATTTTTGCTTGTGCAGCTCTAGAGATAAGGTATTGATAATCATTCTAAGCAATTCTCTCAAGAATTCTCACAGCATCATTATAAGTACAATCCAGCGGAGGTCCATTGGCTGATGTGTCAATAGGATTCATTGTAAGTGAATTTAGCCCATTATGAAATATATCAATTTTTGTTTCTAGTTGAATGTCGTGCATGGGACAATGTTGAAGTAAAGATTTATAATGTTCCCATGTGGTGTGAAGATTTTCATCATCCAGCTGATAATAAGCAGTAATATCATTTCGAAGATGATTCCTTGTTGGTAGGTTAAATCGCAAAACAAACTGTGTTGCTAGTGCATCCCAGGAAGTAATTAATTTGGGAGGTAGCCTAAAAACCCAAGTGCAGGATTTTCCCTCTAAAGAATAAGGAAATAATTGCATCTTCAAGGCGTCATCAGGAATGCCTTGTTGACTAAAGGAAGCACAAATCAACAAAAAGGATTTAAGATGTTCTCTCGCATCTTCATGTGGCAGTCCAACATACTGTCCATTAGAATTCAGCATTTGAAACATTATTGGCTTGAGTTTGAAATTCCCAGCTTGGATTGCTAGCCTAACAACTCTTGGCTGTATATCATCCAAGACAGGTACTACGAAATCTCGTATAGTCCTATTTTGTATGTCAGCATCTTGCGGTAACAATGGGTTATTAACATTTTGCTATTGCATCGGGGTTATGGCTATATTTTTTCCTGGTAGAGCCATATTTCTTTGTTCTCGAAGTCTACTCCAAATAGTCCTTTCAATTTCTAGATTAAAATCGGTAAGAAAATCCGAGTTGCTTCAGGTCATAAAACACCTAAAATGAAGTTATAAAACGCAATTTACTAAACTGAAAATGCTAAAATATGTGCTAAGGATAACTAAATGGGAACAATTTAACCAATAAGTAAGGGGGAAAACCTATGTTCTTTCTAACGCTATCACCAACATAATTTCTGCATTTATGTCTGAGAGATTAGTCCAAAAAGGGTATGAGGCTTATCTTTCCTTTATCTCCGACACTAATGCTACTAAGGTATCCATTTATGATATTCGGATGGTCCGGGATTTTTCAAACATTTTCCCTGATGAGTTGTCGGTCGTATCACTGAACCGTGAGGTTGAGTTCGGTATTGATATAATACCTGGGATAGCTCCGGTGCCGATTGCACCCTATCGCATGGCATTGAAAGAACTAGCTGAGTTGAAAGCTCAACTACAGGAGCTTTTTGATCGAGGGTTTATTAGACCAAGTATGTCTCCATGGGGAGAATCGGTGCTATTTGTCAAAAATAAAGATGGTACAATAAGCATGTATATTGATTATCGTCAGCTGAACAAGTTAACAGTAAAAAATAAATATCTGCTCCCGAGCTTCTATATTTGTCAAAATTGACCTCCATTCGGGTTATCATTAACACAAGGTTAATGAGGCAGATGTGTTCAAGACTGCTTTTAGGACTCGTTACGGACATTATGAGTTTTTGGTTATGCCTTTCAAGTTAACTAATGCTCTAGCTGCATTTATGGATTTGATGAATCGAGTATTTTAGCCATATCTAGATCGATTAGTAGTTGTTTTCATTGACGATATTTTGATATACTAAAAAACTAAAGCCAAACACGACGAGCATCTTCGTATCGTCCTACAAACTTTCTGTGAAAAGCAGCTTTATGCTAAGTTTAATAAGTGTGAATTCTAGTTGTCTAAGGTTGCTTTTCTGGGGCATGTTGTGACCACAGGTGGAATCCTAGTCGATCCCAAGAAAGTTGAAGTTGTAGTTGAGTGGAAACAACCGAAGAATGTATCTGAACTTCAGAGTTTCCTCGGTTTAGCGAGTTATTACCGGAAGTTTGTAGCATCCCCCTAACTAAGTTGCTACGTAAGAATGCACCATTTAAGTGGTCTGAGGAGCATCAGTCGGGCTTTGAGAAGCTTAAGTCTGTCTTGAGCCAAGCTCATACTTTAGTCTAGCCCGAGCCGGGTAAGGAGTTTATGGTTTATAGTGATACGTCACACGTCGGATTAGGATGTGTACTGATGCAAGACAGTAAGGTGGTAGCTATACCTCTCAATAGCTTAAGACACATTAGGGGAATTACCCTACTCATGGCCGTAGTTGTGTTTGCTCTAAAAATTTAGAGACACTATCTGTATGGTGAGAGGTGTATCATCTACACCGACCACAAGAGTCTCAAGTATCTATTAACTCAGAAGGAGTTGAATCTTCGACAACGTAGATGGGTTGAACTGCTTAAGGACTATGATTGCATTATCGAGTATCATCCTGGTAAGGCCAATGTGGTAGCTGAAATCCTCAGCAGTCGAGCGATGTCTGATTTACAAGCAATGTTCGCTCGATTGAGTCTATTTGATGATGGGAGTTTATTGGCCGAACTGATGGATGATGAGTCCTTATTTCAGCGTTTACTTCAGGTTGAGTCTGGTGAAGCTTCTAAATTTGGTTTGAATAGTGACAGGGTTCTGTGTTTTAGAGGTCAGGTTTGTGTGCCTAATGACCATAAGTTGCGACAGTTAATCATGTAGGAAGCGCATAACAGCCCTTACACTATGCATCTTGATGGGAGTAAAATGTATCATGATCTTCGAGAACTGTACTGCTGGCCAGAGTTGAAACGGGAAATGACTAGTTTCGTTTCTCACTATCAAACGTGTTAGAAAGTTAAGGCTGAATATTAATTACTTTCGGGGTTGCTTCAACTGATCAAGATTCCCTAGTGGAATTGGGAACGTGTAACAATAGACTTTGCTAGTGGGTTACCTCTGATGGTTGCTAAGAAGGATTCAGTGTGGGTCATTGTAGATCAATTGACCAAGTCTACTCATTTCCTACCAATCAGAACCGATTATTCGCTATAGAGATGTACGTGTTTGAGATTGTGAGGTTAAACGGAGTCCTAGTTTCGATTATTTTAGATAGGGATTCGTATTTGACCTCTCGATTGTGAAAATAGTTATATGAGGCATTAGGTACTCGACTAGATTTTAGTACCGCGTATCATCTTCAGTTCGACGGACAATCTAAGTGAGTTATTCATATATTGGAGGATTTGCCGCAGAGTTGTGTGATTGACTTCAGGGGCAATTGGGAGGAGCACTTACCATTAGCCAAATTTGCATATAACAACAGTTATCAGTTCAGCATTCAGATGACACCTTACGAGGCCCTGTATGGCCGTAAGTGTCGTTCTCCCCTGTGTTGGACCGAGTTAGGTGAACGTCAGATTCTGGGTCCCGAATTGGTGTCTGAAGCTGAGAATATTGTTAAGTTGATTCGGGATCGTTTAAAGGCTACTTCGAATCAACATAAATCCTATACTGACTTAAAAAGAAAGGATATTGAGTACTCTGCGGGCGACCAGGTATTTTTGAAAGTCTCACTGTGTAAAAAGGTCCTCCGGTTTGGACGTAAAGGAAAGTAAGTCTGAGATTCATTGAACCTTATCGCATTCTAAAAAGGGTGGGACCGATTGCTTATCAGTTGTAGTTACCACCTAAACTTGATCAGATCCACAGCTTGTTTCATGTCTCGATATTTTGAAAATATCGATCCGACCCTTCTAACATAGTGCCGGTAGAGGAAATAGAGGTGAAATAAGATTTGACCTTCGAGAAGGAACAAGTTCAGATTTTTTGGAGTGGAACGTTAAAGTCTTGCGAAGGAAGACTGTACCTTTGGTAAAGTTTCTATGGTAGAATCACGGTACTGAGGAAGCCACCTAGGAACCTGAAGATTCGATACGTCAATAATATCCGCATCTGTTTGAATCAGGTATAAATTTCGAGGCCGAAATTTTCTTTAGAGGGAGAGAGTTGTAAAGCCCCAAAAATTGGTGTTTTGATGTTAAGTTGTGTCGATGGATATGTGTCTATTTCTGTGGTTGTGTATTCTGTTTACTTGTGATCTGAGGTTCGAGTCACATTAATTTTGGAAATTTTAATTTCTTTATTGGAACCTTAGCTTAGGTTCCTTCCTTAAGTTTAATTTTGAGCCTTTTGTGTCAAGAATAAGCCTGTTGGTTCATTGGTTAAGCATATGCCTATTATTTGGTTCCATGTTTGAATCTTCACGTAAGCGAAGTGGGAATATGTTTTTTTTATTTTGCGGGATTAGTTAGTTGGCTTTTGAAATAATATTTTTATTTTTTTATGTGAACGTAAATTTGTCCTTGTCTCCTTCTTTTCTTTGTTTTTTTTTTATTTTTCTTCTTCTCAATTTCGTCGCTCAATTCTCAAATTTTGCTACAATGGTCATAAGAGTTTCGTTTCTATTTTTCTTCCACTAAAAGTCAATTCGGTAAGCTTCAATGTTAAATTCTACTAAGATTTATTTTCGTTTGTTTTCGGTCAAAGTTGGTTTCCTGAGTACACTGCTCGATTTCTCTGTCTAAATGTCCAATTGATGTTCGTTAGGAAAGGTTTCGAGGAAAACTGTTCCCTAGATGCCTTAGGTTCGTGAATTTGCTGTATCGAGCAAAGGTAACGGTTGTTTTGAGTTGGGGTTTGCGCTGAGATTTTGACATGTTTGGTTGATTGTTTAACTGGTCTTGTAAGTTTGTTTAAGTTGTGTAACTAGACCATTTTTTGCAGTTTTTTTAGGTTTTGGAGTGTCTCCGTTGCTTCTACGTTCAATCTTCATCAGATGGGTACATGTGTGCTAGTCATTTGAGCTACCCGGCCATGTGGGAAGCCGTGTGGCAGACTATGTACCTCTCTGACTTTGAATTTGTGGACACACGGGCAAACCACATGAGCATGGAAGAGGCCGTGTATGGGTAATGAGATGTAGGGGCCACACGGGCGAGACACACGGGCGTGTGTCCAGGCCGTGTAACTCACTGAGTTCATATTAGAGTCACATGGGAGAGACACACGTGCCTGTGTCCAGGTCGTGTAACTCACTGAGTTCATATTAGAGCCACACGGTTGAGACACACGGACGTGTGTCTAGGCCGTGTAACTCATTGAATTCATGTTAGATTCACACGTGTGAGACACACAGACTTGTGTCCAGGTCGTGTGACTCACTGAGTTTATATTTGAGACACATAGGTAAGGGAAACAGCGTGTGCCAGGTCGTGTGGGCGTGTGCCTGAATTTTGAATCCTTGTTAGTGTGGTAATTGACATGCAAGGTAGGGTAAGCTGTCCTATGAATTGAACTTATTTGTATGAATTTATTTATCATGAATGTTATTTTATCCTGGACATTGGAATTAGATAGATATTACTGATATTGGTATTTTGTTATATTAAAATGTGTAATTGTTTTTGCAACCATGTTATATATATGTGACTGATGACTGTTTCGAAATTGCTTGTGGGGAGGTTATGAAGTGAAGGAAATGTTCTATATTAAATCGGTGGTCAAACCACCCATATATTATATTAATCTAGCAGTGAGACCGTAAACACTGCAATGTGTCATACCGACACTATGAGGTGTGTAAGGATGGACGGGTATTATATACCTATTGGTGTGTAAGAGGGAGGGAAGATGGAGATGGCGTGTAGCAGTTGGATTAGGGAATTTGCATCTGTATCTGTATGAACATGATATCTGTATCTACTAAAGTGTTTGTGTTTTATGTGCGTTTATAACTAATCTGCTGTATTTCTGGACTATCTTATGTATGAATCTGTTTTAGGTCATCACTTGAACGATGATACCGAATTGTATCTAGACACTCCATATTATTCGATTACTTATACATAGAATAGTTCAATTATGTTTCATTCTATGCTGCAACGCTCTAACTATTCGTATGAATTTTAAGGAAGTCACAGGACTAAACGGTCGATGGACGAGGGACTCGGTCATCTGTAGGCCTTACTATAATTATATGTGTGTGAATCTTTAACTTTGAATTCGTATTTCAAAACTTTTAGGATTTGACTATGTTTTGGATATTGAATGTTTTGTAACCTAACTATAGTGAAGGATTTGATTTAAGTATAACTGTGATCTGGTGAGACATTGTGACATTCTAAACTTAGCCTTTTTGTCTAGGTCGGGTTTAGGGTGTTACATTTAACAATACCAATACTAATTATCTTACAACTCCACTTTCAGCTGAACTATATGCGGAGAACCAATCCTTGTTGGGACACATATGGTAAGAATAACCCGAATCCAGGATCTGCTTAGACGTAAACATAGACCTTTCGGTCGTAGACACTAGCAACCAATCATCACCATTGTCCTCGACCACATTAGCATCAGCTACCACACTCTCTTTGCTCTCAGAAGCCTTCCTACTTAATTTGTAGCTTAAAACACTCTACCTTAATGTGACCTTACTTCTTGCAGTAGTCCCATGTCTTGTCGCGATTCCTCGACTTTGATCCCATCTTGCTTCTCATAACCAAAACTGAGGCTTGCTAATCTGACCTGTTATTCGAACATAACTTATTGTTTAGTTTTCTTTGCTTAACATGTTTCCTTTCACATCCTCGAATGAGAATTTATCTCCATCATAAATCAGGGTCTCCCTGAAAGACTTATATGAAAGGGGCAAAGAGCATAATAATAACATAGCCTGATCTTCATAATCTATATTAACCTTGACATTCTTCAAATCATTCAAGAGAGTAACAAATTCACTGATGTAAGCCTTAATGGAATCACCTTCAACCATACGAAACGTGTATTGGTGTTGTTTCAACACCAATCGATTAGCTAGAGACTTTGTCATGAAGAAGGTTTCTAACTCTCTGCATAAGGTTGATGTCATTTTCTCCGTAAGCATCTCCTGCAACATATTGTTTGTGAGGCACAACTGAATTTTTGACAAAGCCTTCTCATCAAGCTTATCTTACTTTGACTGATTTGAATCCGCGGGCTTTTGCTCTGTAACGACCTTCTTTAAGCCGTTTTAAACTAGTATTGCAATCATTTGAACTTGCCACAAATTGAAATTTGTGATCCCATCGAATTTCTCGAACTCGAATATCATTGTCGCCATCTTTGAATGGGTTGATTGCGGAACCCTGACTAAGCTTTGATACTAGTCTGTTGGGGATCAACCCGTATAAACAACGAGAAAGAGGAAATAAAGAAAATTGGGCACACAAATTATGTGGAAAAACTCCTCCAATCAAGATGATAAAAAGTTACCGGCAAATAAGACTTCACTAATGAGCAAATAAACGAATAGTAAAATATTGGAGAAATTCAAAACAACTCCTAACCCTAAAAACAACTCTCTGGCTAAAAAACAAAATTCCCTTAAAGCTCTCTCAAAACTCTCTCTTGATCTTATCTCAAAATATGATGTTATGAAAATGTTTATTCTAGGGTTACTAAGGCATTTTTTATAGGCTAAGATTAGAGTTTTAATCATACTAAAATATCTTTGGTATAATTAGAGTTTAACTGGGAAAAGTAACCTTACTTAGAGTCTAATTACATGACTATTTTAAGTTAGAATTCATCACATCGTCGTGACGTCCCAAGCTTATCGTCGTCACGTAGCCTCTGATTTGCTTTGTTTCGAACGTCGTCGCGTCATTGTGATGTCATCCCTTCTTTGACTTTTGTTTGATCAAAAAATGTGAGACACACTCTACAAGAAGCAATATTATTAGCAAAAGCCAAGAGCGGAGTATAAAGGTTATGTTATTTACAAACAATATAGTTAACCATTTTGGCTAAGGAGATTATCATCGACAACTTCAATAGGAGTAAGCATCCATAAATTACAAAACTACCTAAGTCAACCAGATTTTTCTAGAGATAAACAACAACAACAATAACCTTAAGGGGTCAAGAACCCTACCATGTGAACAATACTCCCATAACACAACAATATACTGAGCTTCTAAAGTAGTTTAGGCTCTTGCTAGAAAAATACAAACAATAACAAGAAACAATATTGTAGAATGCCCAAATCATTCACAAGTTAAAGGCAAAACGAGGAAATCTAATAATGGTTAACATAGCACTGGGGCACGAAGATGCAACCTCATCAACAATTGGGCATAGAGACTACCCTGCTAGAATATAGAGAGGGAAGGTAGATCATGACCAAGAAGGAGTAGGGTTATCACCAACTAGCTCCCTTCCAGAACAACAAATAGAAGTATTAAGGAGAAAAATGGACCTACTAAAAGTATTGGTGAAGCCAAGAGTGGCTTTATCAGTTTAATATATGTATAATCCATTAATTGCCTAGGTAATTATGGAGTTGATCTTAGTTCCCTTCAAACTATCGAATGAGAGAAATATAAGGGAATAGAAGATTATTGTGTTAAAAAAACCCACAATCACCTTATTCAATACAAAATAAAGAGGAGAAAGCTTGCGGGAACACATTTAATGATTTAACATCATCTCAAAAGGAATTAAAGACTTAACACTAACAACCCTAACCTTCACAACTAAAGTGACCTACGAACATTTAAAGAATGCACTGGTAGAGAATTGACTAAAAAAGCTTGCCCTATAAGAAAAGAAACATCGCTATACAGAGAATGAAAAACTAAGTTCCTCTAGCCAAGGGTTTGTGGGAATGAGTCGAGAAATAAGATGAAAGTCAATAATTAAGCAAAAATAGGTACACAAAATAATCCACCTAGAGAATAAAGAAGAAACCCTTATCTAGGGTCAATATGAGAGGGCAACCCTTCTCTTGAAATTCTCAAATAAGAAAGAAACCATTGGTGTGAAATGATGAGTTTCATAAAGAGAATGGTCTTTCATACAACAAATTCAAAGGATATACTCCCCTGAATACATCTCATGCACACATTTTGAATCAGGTTTCTTGAAAAGGAGTCTAGGGAGCTCCCATACTAATGAAAGCTTCATATGCTTGGCTATGATCAAGGGAAAGATGTAGATATCATGAGGAAGTGGAGCACAACAAGGAAGAATGTATTACTTGATAGAAACCTTATAAGTGGTTGGAAGGTGAGGCCAATTAGGATAATTGAGGGAAAAACATCTTAGACAATAAGAACATTAAGAGGAAGAAAGATCTAAAAGGAGAGAGATGAAAGAAAATGAAAAATAGACTATCATTATGATAGTAGGTTCTACGAAAGAATGGTCTACCTTGAATACTAGAAGGAAGGCCCATCTTAGAAGCATCGTATATTGAAGCACCTTTTGAGAGGCCCAAGAAAAAGGGCAGATAGAGAGTAAGCTTTGATGAAATTGATAAAACCATACAAAATGATATTGATAGTTAATGGTAATGCAATAGAAGTGTTGCATTGGGATACCTTCCAACAAATGGGATTATAAAAATAAAAATTTAGGAAAACGATCCCCATATATAAGTTCCCTAATCAACCATTAAAGTGAAAGGATCAATTACATTACAAATTTCCCTTGGAGGGAGAATGTATGGTCACGGGAATGATGGCATTCTTTGTAACACCCCAAAATCTTGAAACTCGAAACTCTGTGCATTGAATTTGGTATGTACAAGTAGCACTTAGAATATTAATCTTAAGGCATTACCAGGGTTATTTGAAGTCTTAGGGATAGGGAAGACTGATCGCTGTAAAATCAGAGATTTAAATATTTATAAAAGAATGATCAAACCTGGAGACTAACTCTGACAACGATATTAAGGCAAGTGTACCGAACAGTAGTATAGCTTAGGCAAGACCGGTTATCGAACCTAAAGGAACTAGAAGTATTAATACTCACTTTCTTTTTATTATTTAGCCTTAAAGTTAGAGTGAAGATTACTTTTTAACTAAATCGACGACAGCTAAACTAAGGACACAAAGACAAGAAGACGAATAGGAAAATAATTTTAAGGAAAAAACTCAGTTGATTACGATGATACCCTCAGGAAGAATCCACCTAGACTTCACTTATTAATTAACACTAAATTATATGATTTCTTTTACTTAGCTTGATCCGTGAGACCCCCTAACCTATATTAAACCCTCTCTCGAGGCGAATAACGTCTAACCCTAGGTTAATTAGTGGAACTCTCGTTCGCTTATAATAACCCCCTAGGATAGCAGTAAATTGATCAATGGACTCCCATATTAGGTTTCACCCTAATCCGGCAAAATCTCGTAACCCTATCTCTAGGCGCCCGATCAACTCCGCTTAATTATGCTAGATCTTCTCTTAGGTAGGGTCTATTCCTCCTCCACCTAAGCACATTAGATTTTGAATGAAGCAACATAATTAAGAACAAACAAAGTAATTTATCATATAACTTAAAAATCAAATAATAAAATCCATCTAGGTTCCATCCCCTTCAGGTATCTGATGGGTTTAGTTCATAATGAATAAACAAAACATCGCAAGAGAAAAGATAAAACAAAACATAGGAAAAATCTTAAAACCCCCTGAAGGAATTGAAAGAGAATTCCGCCGTCTTGAGTATAATTCCGGCTTCTTGGGATGGATCAACTGGCTATCCTCGCGTTATTCCCTAACTCTGACCTTCTCGGCTTGGCTCCTTGGCCTCGCTTTCGCTTCCCTTCAACAGGTGATACTTGGGACTTATTTATAGGCTCTTGGAACGCGATTCTTTCTCCCTAAGTATCCCTTTTTGACTAAAATTACTCTTTCCAGCGTCAGGGGCACGGCCATGTCATATGCCCGTGTAAATCGAGACCTGACCATGTTCAGATTTCTCTTGAGGCACGACCGTGTGTGACTGAGTTGAGGCCGTGCTCTAGGTGTTTGTCGAGGCACGGCCGTGTGGACTTTGGGCCAGGCCGGCCGTGTCAATTTCGTGCTAAGGCCCATTTACTCCGTTTTGGGCCCGTTTTGTGTTTTTTTCATCCTCCGGTGCTTTCCTAGGTATAAGACATGAACAGAAAGGATTAAAAGCTTATTATATAAAACAAGTGATAAATCATCCAAAAGCATACTAAATGTGGGTCTAAAATATGTTACTTTTACGGTTTATCAAATACCCCCACACTTAAGCTTTTGCTTGTCCTCAAGCAAAATTCTCAACTTACAATTAAAATGAACTTTCCCAGATCTGTAATTCTTTATCAACAATGTCTTATCCTAATTCATAGAGAATTCATACATGGATGATTTGGTTCGAAGCGTCCTAAAGATTCAAACGAGATAAGTCATAATTTTGTACCTTGAAAATATAGGTGTCTTCCCTCTTTTAAATAACTACCTTTTTAATTCAAAATCGACAAGGATTGATATCCTCACAAAAGATTCACTCAAATCACTCTAAAGTGTTTAAGGTTCAGAAGAAGATTGCTCATAAGTCGAACCTGAAAAGTTAATCCTATAGGCTTGCTTGAAAATCAAATCTCCACCACTGTAATATGAGATGACAAACAGATCAAAAGGTCTTTGACAAGGGTTGTAACGGGGTTAGGGTACAAGGTGTGGTCACAGGCTGAAATTAGAGGGTTAGAATCGAGATTGGCTTGATAAATTTCCTAACTAGAAAAATGAATTTAATCTTAAACTAATAAAACGAGCTTTTTCCTTGAGAATTGGAATTTGAACATGCAAGCTCACTTAATCATAGAACTAATAATGAATATACTTCGTGTTTTTTTAAAGATCAAATTAGTATAATAATAATGAAGAATTTTTACAACTGAAATACAAAATATAGTCAAGAAACTTGTTCAAAATCAAATCTCGACAAAAAAAGGTAAAAAGAAAAATTGGTGATAACAAATACAAAGGGTTTTTGGTTAAAGTTAGTAGGTGAGTCAATAAAAAGGGTTGTTAGGCTCAACGGGGTTTACTAGGGGTTAATTATGGAGGTAGGCTTTTTAGTGGAATTAGTGGGTTAAAACCTAAGTTCCTTTATCATCTCAGTATATCAAATCATAACTGTGGTCTCGACATGTATAAACAAGGCAAGTTCTAGAATAACAGTTCATAGTTGACACACTCATAATCAAAAAATGAGCATGAAAAAAAATGTATGCTCTATAAGGTTCAAATACTCACAAAAATTATGGGTGTTTTGACATCATCCTTATTCAATTCGAATTTCAAGGTGATATTCCAAATTGGATTAACAACCTAGCAACAATTTTAATTCCTGAAAAATAGACTTATCATGCTTGATTCTATAGTATTCTTTAAATTCAATCATCAATGTACAATTAACTATAACTTATTCTAAAACATGTCAATAATCATCATGAGTCATCAGAAATTTCATCTTAATTAATAATATGACAATTTTGCATAAAAACAAGACTAAATCAGGGATTTGAGAATAATGAAAATAGTTAGGTCTTTTTATTTCATTTTTAACCTTAGGGATTTGAGAATAATGAAAATGGTTAGGTCTTTTTACCCTCCCACACTTAAGATGTACATTGTCCTCAATGTACAAAGATAGATAATGCATTTAAGTTCAAAATCAAAAGGGAGGGGATAGAATACTCCCTGAGGTGTGGACTATTTCCTTAGAGGAGGGCAGGGGTCGTAGAGGTTATGGTGGAGGATATAGCAAATACAGCGAAGGCGTCAGTATGGTGGTGGTGTTGGTTCCCAAGCTCTGCGCTAGATGAAGAAATTGGGGAACTCGTAAAGGATTAGCCAGGGTTTATTAAGACATAATAAAAATAAACTAATTACAAAATTAAAGAAAAGCAAGCTAAAGTGAAGGAGACTAAGAAGAAAACTGAAAAGAAGAGAAAATCCTAATGGACTATAAGGTCCTTATTAAGGGATGGTTCGTAAGGTGGGAATCAATGCTTGTAAGAGTATGCCCAAAGATCAATCATGAGATGGTTGTAATAACATACTTAATTTACCATGTTTATTAATATAAAGCATTGTCATTATTATTTCAGTTTTTCTTTCTGTGTGTATAGATAAACTGTTTTATAATAATGTCCTGAGAATAATATGATTATTCTTAAAAGATCCTTAGTCAAGTATTATTGTTGACTAGGACAATAATAATGCATTAAGACTAACATGTAGTTGATTGATGATAAAGAGTTGTCATTGATATGGAGTGTCAAAATCAATGCATGAATATGTGTGTTAGAGAACAACATATTGGATTGACCCGCTATGAGTATGTTTCTTGGATTATTATGTAATTGTCACAACATTACTCATAGTGATTAATATGTATATGATCCTCATACTTGAGATCATTATTATCCCAGCATCGTGAGTTGTATATTTTGATACAGTCAAACGTACACCGTAACAGGTTGTTCTATAAAGGCTGATGTTGGATATACCACAATCTATGTAGAGGGATATGGTTGATCAATAAAGGATAAGTCCCTCCTACATAATAGGAGTAATATCTTAGGCCACTTGATTGAGTGAGACTAGAAATGCATGGCCATGCTCAAATAAGTTGATATGAGATGTCATACTAATTTGTATATCATAGTCTACTCAAGATATCAAGAAACATGGGATGGACTATGCAAGTGTGACTATCCCATGACTTGTATCCGTTCCAGAGATAAAGGACTTAAGGATTAATGCATGAAAGGTTAATCACGAAAGGTTATGTCGAATCATGACTTCTTGTAACTTAAGTAGCAATGATGCATTGCTAGATGCCACTCATTGTCTGTGACAATAGAATCGTTCTATTATTACTGCTAACGTTGCAAGAACCTACAGGGTCACACCCTACGGTTGAAATGAACGGAATAAAATATAGTTGGTATTGTGCTTGGTTGTCACATAAATTAAATTAATTAAAGAATTAATTTAATTGGGCAATCAAATATTGAACATATATGTACAAGGATGTTGTACACATAATGATAACATAATTTTATTAATATATGAATTTGATTCATATATAAATTTAAATAAATATAGTTTACCGGAATCCTTATTATAATTAATGTAATATAATTTTCAGATATAATTAATGTAATTATAATTTTCGGTTAAAAACTTTATTGTATTTATTTAATCTTCTAATACATTCAAGAGATACGAATTATAAAAGGCCCATTTAAGAGGATACCTATTATAAAAGGCCCAATGAGAAAAGCACCCATTATAAAAGGTATTAAAAGGAGACAAAACTTAAAAGAAAAAAACCCTAAGTGATTGCTTGCTAGGTCTAGCAGCCGTCAAGCAAATAAGCCTCCAAAACAGTTTTGGAGATTTCTTCCGTTCATAGTCAAACCGGGTGGATTACGTAGAGGCCGACATCGGAAAAGGTTGAGGCTTGATTCGACAGTAGATCAAAACTCTTGTTGCCAAGGCGTCGCTGTCTGCTCAGATTGAAGTTTTGGTAATTTCGAAACCTTTATTTCACCCCGATTCGTTCCTCACACATGGATCCATGATTTGGATCGCCGGATCTAATTTTATTCTGCTGCGCCATGGGGTACCGGCGCTCCAACAGTGGTATCAGAGCCACTTGTGTGATACGAACTCGAGTTTAAATACTTGGGTGATGCAATTGTATGAGATACATGTTTTGATCTTATTATATTTTCGATTGTTTAAATCGTTTAAGCATAATCTGATAATTGTTCCTTTCGGTAATTGATTAAATGTTAATCATGGTGTTGTGGCCTATTCGATTTTATGTTATTACTGTTAACTATTAACAAATCTGTAATAATGCGGCGGTGGTATTTATAGTTTCCAGTAAGTGTTAACTGGCTAGTGGAACAAGGGTTGTTCCGATATGAAACCTCAAGGATTAAAATCCTAAAAACACGATTCTGTTGATAAAAATTTATCAAATCGTGAGGCTTCATTTGACTGGGGTATGCGATTCGCGCCCCTGGTCCATACCGCGGGGGCTCCGCCCCTGCACCCCCCGGGATAGAGATCTGAGGATGGCTCCGGCCGCGGGCCTTCGGCCCGCTTCCTCCGACATCCTCAGACCCCCGCAAAAAATTTGTTAAAAGAAATTTATAAACTTGATGGGCTACAAAAGGTTGAAAGGATATTTTATAATTCACCTTAGCAAAAAAAAAAAAAGCATTGAATTATGTATGCTATTTTTGACATGCACGGTGTTTGAAATGCATAGTTATAGCCCAATGACCCCTTCGATAAAAGGTTGTATTTTTTTTAAAATACGGCCTGCGTGTCGTGCCTTACTACTATTCTCTTGTATTTCTCTTCTCATCTTATTCCCTCGTATGTAAAACGAGTTTCTGCATATTGTAATTTGCAAGAGTTGCTGTGGGCCAAACAAGAAGGAAGGTGGGACAATGATTGTGAATGATAGCTTGTGAAAGGGCTTACACCTTAGGTTTCCTTTTGGTTTTCCCATTGGCTTGGGTTGAACCACTTTAGTTTATGGGCTATAACTATTGCATTTATTTATTGCTTTATTTATTCATGTATGAGATGCTATGGATGATAATAAACCTTGTTGATAATAAACCCTATTAATTGATGAGATCGATTAGAAGACTAAATGGGCTAAAGTAGACCATAATTGGTGAGATGCAACAACCTTAATAAAATCCCTCTATTAAAATATTAAGTCAACATGGCCTTCCAATTTTGCCCTCGTTAAGGCCTCGATCAATACTATGTAGGTTCTGCCAAAGCGAAGTACTAGTATTTATCTTGGTTAAACGCGAAGAATAAACAAGTGATATTCGCTAGTTAAAAATTGGTTAATGACTTAACTAGGTTACTCTAATAGGATTAGAAACCTAGAGGCAAGTAAATTGGATAAATCATAAGATGATTAGAACAAGAGTTGTTCACCAAATATTAGGAGTTACATATGATGTAATTAGCAAATGTTGCTTACCTAAATAACCATAATCTTAAGAGTAAAGCCAAAGCTGACTTAAGAGGTGGTGAAATATGGATCCTTAACCTACTAGAAATACTTTTGAGAAAGTTTTTCCGAAATTAATATACGAGGGTTATTAATTTTGAAATAAAATAGTGGGAATATCATTTAATAAAGTCTTTTTAATGATTGATATAAAATTGGTAAATTTACTCACATGCATATTTAATTGTTGTAGATATATTATGGCTGCAAACACTAGCACACTCTCATTGCGATCGGTCCTTGAGAAGGACAAATTGAATGGTTTGAATTTTCTTGATTGGTTCCGTAAATTGAGGATTGTCCTTAAACAAGAACGGAAATTATATGTCATTGAACAACCACTTCCTAATGAACCACCCACTAATGCCTCGAGGACTGATAGAGATGCTTACAAGAAGTATCTCGATGACATGATAGATGTTGGATGTCTTATGCTTGCCACTATGAATCCTGAACTTCAGAAGCAACATGAGGACATGGTTGCTTATGATATGATCGAGCACCTGAAAGAACTTTATCAGGGACAAGCACGGCAAGAGAGGTTTGATATCTCTAAGGCCTTATTCCAATGTAAGTTGGCTGAAGGAAGCCCAGTAGGACCTCATGTCCTTAAAATGATTGGCTATATTGAAAGCCTGTCTAAGCTTGGGTTTCCATTGAGCCAAGAGTTGGCCACTGATGTTATTTTACAATCGTTGCCAGATAGCTACAGCCAGTTTATCCTCAATTTCAATATGAATGAAATTGACAAGACTCTACCACAATTGCTCAGTATGTTACGAACTGCTGAAGGTAACTTGAAAAAGGTTGGACCCAAGCCCATACTGATGGTCCGTAATAACAAGGGCAAGGGAAAGGCCAAAGTTCAAACAAAGCCCAAGGGCAAAGGTAAGCCCAAATTTGGAAAAGGAAAGGCTGCACTGAAACCTAAAGGTGGGGTGTCTAAGGAAGGAAACTGTTTTCATTGTGGTGTGACTGGACATTGGAAACGGAACTGCCCTGCCTATCTTGAAGAAGTCAAGAAGGCTAAAGCAAGCGGAATGTCTGCTTCAGGTATTTATGTTATTGATATTAATTTATCAACTACTACTTCTTGGGTATTAGATACTGGTTGTGGTTCTCATATTTGTACTTCTGTACAGGGACTACAAAGGAGTAGGACTTTGGCTAGAGGAGATGTGGACCTACGAGTTGGAAATGGACCAAAAGTTGCTGCATTAGCTGTGGGAACATATACTTTATCTTTGCCTAGTGGACTTGATTTATGTTTAGAGAATTGTTATTTTGTGCCCAGTTTGACTAAAAACATTATTTCAATTTCTTGTTTAGACAAAATTGGTTTTGAGATAATTATTAAGAATAATTGTTGTTCATTTTATCTCAATAATGTTTTCCATGGTTCGGCACAATTGATTAATGGCCTCTATATTTTAGATCAAACGAATTCCATTTACAACATAAATACTAAAAGATCTAAAATAAATGACTCAAATCAAACTTATCTTTGGCATTGTCGTTTGGGCCACATAAGTGAGAAACGCATATCCAAACTCCATAGAGATGGTCTCTTGAATTCATTTGTTTTTGAACAATTTGAAGTATGTGAATCTTGCTTATTGGGAAAAATGACTAAATCTCCTTTTTCTGGAAAAGGTGAACGAACTAGTGATTTATTGGGCCTAATACATTCTGATGTATGTGGACCAATAAATACACAGGCCAGAGGTGGATTTCACTACTTCATTACTTTCACTGATGATTTCAGTAGATATGGGTATGTTTATCTCATGCGCCATAAGTCTGAGTCCCTTGAAAAGTTCAAGGAATTTAAAAATGAAGTACAAAATCAACTAGGCAAAACTATCAAGTCACTTTGATCTGATCGAGGTGGAGAGTATTTGAGCCTAGAGTTTAATGATCTTTTGAAAGAATGTGGGATTGTCTCACAACTTACTCCTCCTGGTACTCCTCAATGGAATGGAGTATCTGAGAGAAGAAATCGAACTTTGTTAGACATGGTTCGATCCATGATGAGTCATGCTGATCTACCAACTTCCTTTTGGGGACATGCACTTGAGACTGCTGCCTTCACACTAAATCGTGTTCCATCTAAATCGGTTCAAAAGACGCCATATGAGATGTGGACTGGGAAACGTCCTAGTATGTCCTTTATGAAAATTTGGGGCTGTGAAGCTTATGTTAAACGCCAGACGTCTACTAAGCTTGAACCCAAATCTGAAAGGTGTATTTTTGTGGGGTATCCAAAAGAAACCAAAGGATATTATTTTTTTAATCCCACTGAGAACAAAATTTTTGTTGCTCGGACTGGTGTCTTCCTAGAGAAAGAATTTACTTCTAGAAAAGGAAGTGGGAGAAAGATTAAACTTGAAGAAATTCAAGAATCACAAGATACCACTGAACCAGAGATTGAACAAAACCAAATTCCACAAGAAATTGAGGAACAAACAACTGCTATAGAAACACAACCACCGCGCAGATCTTTAAGAGAACGCCGTGCACCTGAGAGATATGGATTTCTCATTACAACACATGGTGACATTCTTCTTATAGATCAAGATGAGCCTAGGACTTATCAAGAAGCGGTGACGAGCCCAGACTCTGAGAAATGGCTTGAGGCCATGAGATCTGAGATGGATTCCATGTATGAAAACCAAGTATGGACTTTGATTGACCCACCCGAAGGGGTTAAACCTATAGGGTGCAAATGGGTTTTCAAAAAGAAAATAGACATGGATGGTAATGTACAAACATACAAAGGGCGATTAGTCGCTAAAGGTTTTCGTCAAATTCATGGTGTTGACTATGATGAAACCTTTTCTCCTGTAGCTATGTTTAAATCCATCAGGATCTTGCTCGCCATAGCTGCATTTCATGATTATGAAATCTGGCAGATGGACGTCAAAATAGCTTTCCTTAACGGGAAACTTGAAGAGGATGTGTATATGACACAACCTGAAGGTTTTGTAAATCCAAAGGATGCTAGAAAGATATGTAAGCTACAAAGATCCATTTATGGATTAAAGCAAGCTTCTCGAAGTTGGAATATTCGTTTTAACGATGCAATCAAAGAGTTTGGTTTTATCAAAAATGAAGATGAACCATGTGTTTACAAGAAAGCTAGTGGGAGCACTATCACATTCTTGGTACTATATGTGGATGACATACTTATCATGGGAAATGACATACCTACCTTGCAGTCTAATAAGACTTGGTTAAGAAGTTGTTTTTCTATGAAGGACTTGGGCGAAGCCACTTATATCTTAGGAGTCAAGATCTATAGAGATAGATCAAGACGACTACTAGGTCTAAGCCAAAGTACATACATAGATAAAGTACTGAAAAGGTTCAGTATGGAAGAATCTAAAAGAGGATTCCTACCTATGAGACATGGTATTTCACTCTCAAAGGAAATGTGTCCTTCAACTCCACAAGAGAGAGAACGTATGAGTAAAATTCCATATGCTTCCGCTATTGGATCTATCATGTATGCTATGTTATGTACCCGTCCAGATGTCTCGTATGCCTTAAGTATGACAAGCAGGTATCAAGTAGATCCTGGTGAAGGTCACTGGACCACAGTCAAGAGTATCCTTAAGTACTTAAGAAGAACTAAGGATACGTTCCTATTATGTGGAGGTGAGGAAGAGTTAAGTGTAAAAGGTTACACTGATGCCAGCTTCCAAACCGACAAGGATGATTCTCGATCGCAATCAGGTTTTGTGTTTTGCCTTAATGGTGGTGCTGTGAGTTGGAAGAGTTCAAAGCAAAGTACAGTAGCCGATTCTACAACAGAGACCGAGTATATTGCAGCCAGTGAGGCAGCAAAAGAAGCAGTTTGGATCAAGAAGTTCATTACTGGACTAGGGGTTGTGCCTAGCATATCAGATGCTATAGAACTCCGATGTGATAACAATGGAGCTATTGCACAAGCTAAAGAACCCAGATCTCACTAGCGATCCAAACATATACTTAGACGCTACCATCTTATTCGAGAGATTATCGATCGAGGGGATGTAGAGATATGCAGAGTATCTTCAGATGATAACATCGCTGATCCCCTGACCAAGCCTCTGACATAGCAGAAGCATGATCGTCACACTAAGTCACTTGGTATTAGATATATGAGTGATTGGTCTTAGTGCTAGTGGGAGATTGTAAGAGTATGCCCAAAGATCAATCATGAGATGGTTGTAATAACATACTTAATTTACCATGTTTATTAATATAAAGCGTTGTCATTATTATTTCAGTTTTTCTTTCTGTGTGTATAGATAAACTGTTTTATAATAATGTCCTGAGAATAATATGATTATTCTTAAAAGATCCTTAGTCGAGTATTATTGTTGACTAGGACAATAATAATGCATTAAGACTAACATGTAGTTGATTGATGATAAAAAGTTGTCATTGATATGGAGTGTCAAAATCAATGCATGAATATGTGTGTTAGAGAACAACATATTGGATTGACCCGCTATGAGTATGTTTCTTGGATTATTATGTAATTGTCACAACATTACTCATAGTGATTAATATGTATATGATCCTCATACTTGAGATCATTATTATCCCAGCATCGTGAGTTGTATATTTTGATACAGTCAAACGTACACCATAACAGGTTGTTCTATAAAGGCTGATGTTGGATATACCACAATCTATGTAGAGGGATATGGTTGATCAATAAAGGATAAGTCCCTCCTACATAATAGGAGTAATATCTTAGGCCACGTGATTGAGTGAGACTAGAAATGCATGGCCATGCTCAAATAAGTTGATATGAGATGTCATACTAATTTGTATATCATAGTCTACTCAAGATATCAAGAAACATGGGATGGACTATGCAAGTGTGACTATCCCATGACTTGTATCCGTTCCAAAGATAAAGGACTTAAGGATTAATGCATGAAAGGTTAATCACGAAAGGTTATGTCGAATCATGACTTCTTGTAACTTAGGTAGCAATGATGCATTGCTAGATGCCACTCATTGTCTATGACAATAGAATCGTTCTATTATTACTGCTAACGTTGCAAGAACCTACAGGGTCACACCCTATGGTTGAAATGAACGGAATAAAATATAGTTGGTATTGTGCTTGGTTGTCACATAAATTAAATTAATTAAAGAATTAATTTAATTGGGCAATCAAATATTGAACATATTATATGTACAAGGATGTTGTACACATAATGATAACATAATTTTATTAATATATGAATTTGATTCATATATAAATTTAAATAAATATAGTTTACCGGAATCCTTATTATAATTAATGTAATTATAATTTTCAGATATAATTAATGTAATTATAATTTTCGGTTAAAAACTTTATTGTATTTATTTAATCTTGTAATACATTCAAGAGATACGAATTATAAAAGGCCCATTTAAGAGGATACCTATTATAAAAGGCCCAATGAGAAAAGCACCCATTATAAAAGGTATTAAAAGGAGACAAAACTTAAAAGAAAAAAAAACCCTAAGTGATTGCTTGCTAGGTCTAGCAGCCGTCAAGCAAATAAGCCTCCAAAACAGTTTTGGAGATTTCTTCCGTTCATAGTCAAACCGAGTGGATTACGTAGAGGCCGACATCGGAAAAGGTTGAGGCTTGATTCGACAGTAGATCAAAACTCTTGTTGCCAAGGCGTCGCTGTCTACTCAGATTGAAGTTTTGGTAATTTCGAAACCTTTATTTCACCCCGATTCGTTCCTCACACATGGATCCATGATTTGGATCGCCGGATCTAATTTTATTCTGCTGCGCCATGGGGTACCGGCGCTCCAACAATGCTAAGATTGGGGATGTGGTGGTGGTGGTGAGAGTGGTGGGGGTGTCGTGATGGTCGACGTGATTCCCTAGCAGCCTGGCGATCCTCACATTAAGAAACTAAAAGAAAATTAAATGAAAATAGCAGTAGAGAAGCTTAGATGAGGAAAATAAAGGAGAAGAGTAGGAAATTGAAGCAAAAGAGAAAGAAAATATAAAAACTTATTGGTCTCAAAGACCCTTGGCTTGGTGTTGAGGCGAAGCTGCCGGCATGAACTCATGTTGATCATTCTCTGTTAATGAGTCTATGCATGGCTTCTTCCGCTTCTTCGGCATGATGTTGATTTGCTTCAAGGATTTAGAGTTTTTGAAGAGTTTGAGATGAAGGAGAGAAAATAAAGAAGAAGTTAGATGGAGGGAAGGGGAAGGAGTGAGGGGCTTTAAATAGGATTTCAAATTTTATGCTCCCTTACGGCCGTGTTCACAGGGTGTGTCGATTTGCACGGTCACCTCACACGGCCGTGTTATAGAGGGTGGTGTCCCCATATGCCCGTGCTTGCTTTTCCCATGCCCGTGCTTGTGAAGTCTTTCTTTTGGCACGGTCGTGCTACATGGGCGTGTCTCCCCTGTGTTCGATAAGTCAGTGGCTTCACATGGTTTCAAGCACAGGCGTGGTCTATCCGTGGTGTGCAAGTCAGTAGCTTCACACGGTTTCGGGCACGGCCATGCCCTATCTGTCGGTGCCCGTGTGTAGAGTTTGTTAGATCCATGACGTTGGGGAGGGTGGTTGGCTGACAGCACGGCCTGTGCCCTATCAGTGTGGTGGTTTCGGTGGTCCACACGGCCACAGACACGGCCGTGTGTAAAGCCGTGTGGCCTGGAAATCCTGTAATTTTTGTTAGTTGAAAAAGGTAAAAGAGAAAGAAAAAGATAGGTAAAAGCAATGAAAAAATAAGGTTAGTGCTCGGGTTGCCTCCCGAGAAGCGCTCATTTATAGTCTTAAGCTAGACTTCCTTGTGTTTTGAAAATTTTTAGGGAGGTTTAAAGGTTTGAATATCTTCCCTCATGCTTATAGTTCCGTTTTCTCGACGATGTTGAAGTCGAGAAATGTTTTCTTTGGAAGTGCCGAGTATTGGATTGCTTACCTCGACTATGCTGTTTGGGAAGGTATCATGTACCTTGAGAAGGATCTTCCCCTTTGCTTTCAGGTCTGTTGTGAGGATGTGAGACTCGACTTTATCTAGCAGATCCTGATTTCCTATTTTAACGTGATTTGCTGTCCTCACGAGCTCTTCTAGTGGTTCCTCCGGTTTTACTTTGTATGATTTCAGTTCTTCTTCGTGTAATTCTACTTTGTCGATATGAGTTGGCTCAGGGTTTAGGCCTTGTTTTGTTTCCTGTGATGAAGATTGAATAATATGGTTATCTATTGAAGCGGCTTTCTTACCTTCATCGACTATTGTCCTGGCCGAGTCGAGGGCTTGAAGATTAATCGATTCATCTCCAATACGAAGTATGAGCTCACCTGTAGCAACATCAATTTTAGTCCTGGCAGTTGCTAGGAATGGTCTTCCTAAAATTAAGGGGATTGAGTTATCCTCATCCATGTCTAAGACAACAAAGTCTACTGGGAAAACAAATTTATCTATTTTGACGAGAACATCTTCGATAATGCCCCTAGGAATTCTAACAATTTTATCAGCTAGTTGAATACCCATCCTAGTTTGTTTGGGCTTCCCTAGACCTAGTCGTTTAAACAATGTATAAGGCATGACATTTATGCTTGCCCCTAAATTAGCTAACACATTATTAATATTTAAACTACCAATTAAACATGGAATTGTAAAACTCCCTGGATCTTTTAGTTTTTGGGGTAGTCTATTTTGTAACATTGCTGAGCACGTTGCGTTCAGTTCCACGTGATGCTCTTCATCTATTTTGCGTTTGTTGGTCAAGAGCTGTCTTAAAAATTTTCTCGAGTCTGGCATCTGAGAAAGAGCTTCAAGAAGGGGTAAGTTAATATGTAATTTCTTTAAGAGTTTGAGAAACTTACCGAACTATTCCTCTGAATCGTCTCTTTTTAAGGCTTCAGGATAAGGTATGTGGGGTTGATATTCCTTAATTACCAGATTTGGCTTCTCTTGTGATACCTTTTTTACACCTTCATCTACCTTCTTTTCTGGTATTGGATTCGGTTCAGTTAATCCGTTACTATCCTGAGTTGTGATCGCTTGAATTTGCTCCTTAGGATTAACTTCAGTGTTACTTGGTAGACGTCCTTGCAGTCGTTCTGACATTAGCTTTGCGAGTTGTTCAACTGCATTACTAACTTCCTTGATTGACTTAGCAATTTCATCGAGTCGTCTCTTGTTACTTTTGACTGCTCTATCAGTTTCTTGAAGATGTTCCTCGAATGATGGTTTCTTTTCTTGTGGATAGGGCTAATTTCGGAAGTTTTGAGGAGGTTGTTGCCTTTGATTTCCTTGGTTTCCTTGTCCTCCCCATGAAACATTTAGGTGGTTTCTCCAACCTGGATTGTAAGTATTACTATAAGAATTATTATTAGATCAAAAATAATTACCTATATAGTTCATCTATTCATCTTCTACTCCTGGTTGGTAGGGTGGGTACTCAGGATTCGCCACAGTTCCACTTGCATCGCACTGCATGACTGGAGGTACCTGTGATGAACACAAATTATCAAGCTTTTTATTCAGCATCTCTAATTGTGTTAATAGCATGGTCATGGCATCGATGTTGAAAACTCCTGCCAATTTTGTCGGTTTGGTCCTTGAAGCTTGCCACTATAATTGTTTAATGACATCTCCTCAATAAACTCGTAGGCTGCTTCTGTAGTTTTGTTGTTCAGTGTTCCACCGGCGGCTGAATCTATAAGTTGTCTCGTTGAGGGGTTTACACCGTTGTAAAAGGTTTGGACTTGTAGCCACAAGGGTAGACCATGGTGTGCGTACCTTCTTAAGAGATCTTTGAATCTCTCCCACGCCTCGTATAGCGTCTCTACATCCATCTGCACAAAAGAAGAGATATCATTCCGTAATTTGGCCGTTTTGGCCGGTGGGAAATATTTCATTAAAAACTTTTCGGTCATCTGATCCCATGTAGTTATTGACCCTCGTTGTAACGAGTTTAACCATTGTTTAGCTTTATTTCTTAATGAAAAAGGGAATAACCAAAGACGTGTGGCATCATCAGAAACGCCATTTATTTTGAAGGTGTCACAGAACTCTAGAAAGTTAGCTATGTGCGTGTTTGGATCTTCGTCCTATAAACCATCAAATTGGACAAACTGTTGAATCATTTGTATTGTGTTAGGCTTTAATTAAAAATTGTTAGCAGATATAGCAGGCCTAACAATACTAGATTCTGCTCTCTCTCCGTGTAATCTAGGGCTCGCCTGGTTTCCCGATGATTCCTACAAGCGGTAGCTTCGATTTCGTTGTCGAATACCAAAGGTCCCCTCTGGTTCCTTCTAGTCATAAACTAGAGGTACCTATTGGAGAAGAAAGAGAGAAAAAATTCAGCAAAAAGAAAAAACAAAAGAGAAAAAAATAGAAATAAAAAGAAAAATAAATTGCAGAAAATAAAACTTAGGACTAAAGTAGTAAAAATAGAGTTTTCTTAATATTTTAGTTCCCCGGCAACGGCGCCAAAAACTTGATCGCTGTAAAATCAGAGATTTAAATATTTATAAAAGAATGATCAAACCTGGAGACTAACTCTGACAATGATATTAAGGCAAGTGTACCTATCGAACAGTAGTATAGCTTAGGCAAGACCGATTATCGAACCCAAAGGAACTAGAAGTATTAATACTCACTTTCTTTTTATTATTTAGCCTTAAAGTTAGAGTGAAGATTACTTTTTAACTAAATCGACGATAGCTAAACTAAGGACACAAAGACAAGAAGACAAATAGGAAAATAATTTTAAGGAAAAAACTCAGTTGATTACGACGATACCCTCAGGAAGAATTCACCTAGACTTCACTTATTAATTAACAATAAATTATATGATTTCTTTTACTTAGCTTGATCCGTGAGACCCCCTAACCTATATTAAACCCTCTCTCGAGGTGAATAACGTCTAACCCTAGGTTAATTAGTGGAACTCTTGTTCGCTTATAATAACCCCCTAGGATAGCAGTAAATCGATCAATGGACTCCCATATTAGGTTTCACCCTAATCCGGCAAAATCTCGTAACCCTATCTCTAGGCGCCCGATCAACTCCGCTTAATTATGCTAGATCTTCTCTTAGGTAGGGTCTATTCCTCCTCCACCTAAGCACATTAGATTTTGAATGAAGCAACATAATTAAGAACAAACTAAGTAATTTATCATATAACTTAAAAATCAAATAATAAAATCCATCTAGGTTCCATCCCCTTCAGGTATCTGAGGGGTTTAGTTCATAATGAATAAACAAAACATCGCAAGAGAAAAGATAAAACAAAACATAGGAAAAATCCTAAAACCCCCTGAAGGAATTGAAGGAGAATTTCGTCGTCTTGAGTATAATTTCGGCTTCTTGGGATGGATCAACTGGCTATCCTCGCGTTATTCCCTAACTCCGACCTTCTCGGCTTGACTCCTTGGCCTCGCTTTCGCTCCCCTTCAACAGGTGATACTTGGGACTTATTTATAGGCTCTTGGAACGCGATTCTTTCTCCCTAAGTATCCTTTTTCGACTAAACTTGCTCTTTCCAGCGTCAGGGGCACGGCCATGTCACACGCCCGTGTGAATCGAGACCTGACCGTGTTCGAATGTCTCTTGAGGCACGACCGTGTGTGACTGAGTTGAGGTCGTGCTCTAGGTGTTCGTCGAGGCACGGCCGTGTGGACTTTGGGCCAGGCCGTGTCAATTTCGTGCTAAGGCCCATTTACTCCGTTTTGGGCCCATTTTGTGTTCTTTTCATCCTCGAGTGCTTTCCTGGGTATAAGACTTGAAAAGAAAGGATTAAAAGCACCTTTTTATATAAAACAAGGGATAAATCATCCAAAAGCATACTAAATGTGGGTCTAAAATATGTTACTTTTACGGTTTATTAAAGACCATAGAAAAAAATTTAATATTTGCCTTAGTGGACCCTAGTCTCAGGTATTAGGCCTCTTAAACAGATTAAGGGGAAAATAGGACATAATTGGGCCTGTGGTCCAGTGGCAAGATGGCGTCACTTGGGGAGCTACAAGGTGGCGTTACTATCAGGTGAAGAGATCCAAGGTTCGAGGCTTAAGAGTGGTGAATTGAGGGGTTTTATTTTTGCACATAGAAGAAAGGTAATGGCGCTAGAGTGGACTCTGGAAGGGAGTGTTTAGGAAAGAAATTTAAGGTAAAGATAAGAGAGAAAAGATAGGGGATTGAGGTATGGATGTGTTGGTGCCGAATTGGACTTTGGGGGAAGGTAGTTTCAGCTTTGGCTATAAAAGGGGGTGCCGAATTCCTCTGAAAGGTTCCTTGGGTTTCCATTATTTTTTTTCCCCTCATTCTTTTTCTTCCATTGCCGAATTACCATCATCCCTTTTTGCCGAAACCCTATTTGTGTCGATTCTTTGTTGTTTTCCACTATCACAAATCTGTTGATCAAGTGTTAAAAGCCGGATCTCGTTCAGTAGCTATCTAGGCTGCAGAATCAAAGGTGGGATTTAGTAAGTACTTAGTCAACCTCCTTAGTGTGTTTTGTTAAAAGGTGAAGGGCTATCTGACTTCTCCTTGTCGTTAACCTTGTATTAACAAGGGTAGGGTTCAAAGATCGCAAGCGTGGTAAGGATCGTTAGCAAGTGGTAAGTGTACTCGTCTTAGTTGTGTATTAGTGGATGGCTGAATGTAAGTATGGCTTATAGAGGTTACTTGTGTGGAATATGAGTCACTTGATTGTTGATAGTATATTTGTGGGTGCAGATCTATGTGAATAGTAGCTAAGGAAGGGCTACTGGAACTGGTGGCACACAGTAAGGTTGTGGTAAGGCTTCGGTTTTTGGGTAAATACTGTGGTTAAGTGTGTATTGATTGGAGATTGGAATTGGTTGTAGGTTCAAGGTTGAAGATAGGGTAGCACGTCGCATTAACCAGGTGTGTATATACACTTCACACACAACAAATCGGCAAAAGCCGAAATCCTGAAAAAACCGAAATGCCGAAAATTCGAAAGGTTGGCACCGGCAACCACACGAGCGTGCGAACACCGATACAATTACCGAGGCCAAGAGAGCGATCTCATGGTCTTAGGCCACTATTTGGCCGACCGGGCCAGACGGGGCTAAATGGGCCTATCGTGCTCGTGGGCCCAAATCGACAAGAGTTGATATGTGAAATTGAATGATGGATTGATATGGATGGTTGTATGATTTGATTATGATCGGGCCTAATGGGCTACATAAACATGATTGGGCTTAATGGGCTATATGGACATGATTGGGCTTAGTGGGCCCTATGGGATTTTAGAAATGCATGCTAGGGTTTTAATGGACTCTAGGCCTAGTTCTGATAAATCGTTAAATACCATAAAACTTAATTTAATAATCAAACATGTCTATGGACAAGTCGCTAGGTTAGAGTGTGGCAATGGACATATGCATGTCTAGGATTGGATCTAGGGAGAGCTTGGTACTTAAGTGGTCCTAGTGACCCACCTCCTCTTCTCTGGGATCCTACCTGGTGCATAATGTCTATTCACTTTAGCCGCAAGGACTTGTTGATGGGCCAAAGTTCATAACTAAAACCCGAGATGAAAAATTACGAAAATACCCCTAGGTGCTTAATATGTGAAAATGTGTATGTTGCATTCATGAGATATATGTTGCAACTTGGGTGGGTTTGATGATACGGAGGAAGATATGTGAGGACCGCATAGTCGCTTGACGACCGTGGATCCACCGGTGGCTTTAAGCCTATTATATGCTTAGCAGCCTTGCTGCAACGTTTGATTAATGCCGCTGTTGGTGCTACCTTTGGAGTGTAGGGATGGTGGGTTGATATTTATATCCCTACAGGAGTGTAGGGTTAGAAGGGAAATTGAATGCAGGGTTGGATTTGGGATGGGAGTATTGCATTTATGTGATATTCATGTGTTATGAGGTCATTGAGGGATAAGGCCCAAGACCACCGATTTTGATAGGTCTTAAGCCCAATGCGATAATTGCATGTTGATTGGATTACCAAGGGTCGTACACACTGAGTTTCGAAACTCACACCCTTTTATTAAATGCTTTAGGTGACCCTCAGTAGACGGCTCGACGTGGGAGAGGACTCGGAGATGGCCACACTGCAAGATATTTAGAAGTTTTTGTTTATTTGTTTCGAATGACTTTATTTTATTTACATTGGGATGTAATAAGGCCTAATATCTCCAACTTGACTTTACCTTTGGGTTATTATTGTTTCAAGTGCTTAATTATTAAACTTAAATAAATTTCTAAAGTTTAACATGGTTTTCGAAATAACTATAACATATGGACGTTTTCTTAAAACATAGGCTTTCATCATAACTTAACAAGTTGCATAGATTTTGGGTTTCTAAGCCTTAAACTTAAGTTTTAACTAAGCGAAGTTGTTTTGAATTATCCCTTTGATGTGACATCACCGGATTCGACCATAATGTCTGGGCCGGGTCTGAGGGTGTTACATTTAGTGGTATCAGAGCCCGGTTGTAAAGCTCAAGCTGTGAAATGGGCCTTAGATTTTGGGTTTTTAAAACAAGTAGATTAAAAAGTTTTTGCAGGATTCTTGAAATGTGGTTGACCAAGCCCTCAACGTTGAGCCAAGTAAGTTTTTATGTTATTACACTTATTTAAATTAATGAACTGTATTTAGAAATTGTGCTACTATAAACAATAGGGTCTTAGAGACTAAAGCCCTTAGGAAACTTAAGCCTGTAGTGGATTACGAATGCGAAACAACTTTTAAAGTGTTACTTGCATAAGACATGTGCTTTAAACAGTGGAACTATGAACTAATTTCATAAAAATTCTAATCCAGAAATATGCACGCAATGATGAGTGCTAGAAGAGGTGCAAGAGGCCACGGCAGAGGTCGTGGAAGTGTTAGAGTTGGGTTGTCGGTATCGGGCCATATGCCCAACGTTGGAGTAAAGGAGGCTCCGGCCTCACCAGTAGCTGAAACGGGACCATATGAACGGGCTACCGCTACGGAAGATGCAGTACCGCAGGTCATGTTAAGGATTTTAGAAAGGGTCGCTGGACCCAATAATGGTACGGGAAGTCGTGGGTCATTCACGAAGCGACTCTGAGTGATAAACCGTAAAAATAACATATTTTAAGCCCACATTTAATATACTTTTGGATGAATTAAGCCTCGTTTTATGTAAAAAGGTGCTCTTAATCCTTTGTTTTCATGTTTTATACTCAGGAAAGCACCCGAGGATGAAAAGAACTGAAAACGGGCCCAAAACGGAGTAAATGGGCCATATCACGAAATCCACACGGCCTGGGCCCAAGGCCACACGACCTGGGCTCAAGGCCACATGACCATGCCTCCCATCCTTCTAGAACATGACCATCTCCCGACTCACAAGACTGTGCCTCATTCAATAGGATTGAACACGGCCTGGCCACGACTTACACGGGCGTGTGCCATGGCCGTGCCCCTGTCGCAGGAAAGAGAAATTTCATTCGGATTTGGATACTTAGGGGCAAAGAAACATATTTCAAAAGCCTATATAAACCCCTTAAGTATAACCTGAAAGAAGGCGGTTAGCTAGGCTAGGGAGCCGAGCCAGAATAGCCGGATTTGTGGAGAATCACTCGAAGATAGCCAGTTGATCCATCTCAAGAAGCCAGGATTCTACTCAAGACGACGGATCTCTCCTTCAATTTCTTCAGGGAGTTTTAGGGATTTCTTATGTTTTGTTTGATCTTTTCTTTTGAAATGTTTTCTTTTATTACTATGAACTAAACCCTTCAGATACCTGAGGGGCATGAAACCTAAGACGGATCTTGTTATTATTTTCTGAACTATATGATAAATATTTGACTTGTTCTTAATTATGTGTTCTTAATTCTTGTGTTGATATTCCCGGGATATTAATTCAGGTATGATGTGCTTAAGTGGGGGAGCAAAAGTCCCCACTTAAGAGTAGATCTAGCATAATTAAGCGGAGTTGATCGCACGCCTAGAGATAGGGTGACAAGATTTTGCCGGATTAGGGTGAAACCTAATATGGGAATCCATAGATCGAGTTAATGCGATTCTAGGGGTTTTAATTAGAAAGAGATTTCAATTAGTCAACCTAGGGTTAGACGTTATTCGCTTCGAGAGAGGGTTTAATATAACTTAAGGAATCTTACGGATCAAGTCAAGTGAATACATCGTCTGGTTCAGTGTTAGATAACAAGTGAAGTCTAGGTGGATTCTTCCTAAGGGTATCGTCTTAATCAACTGAGTTTTCCCAATAGTATTTTCCCCAATTCATTCTTTTGTCTTTGCATCTTTAGTTTAGTTGATAGTTAAATTTAGATTAGATAAACATTCACTTAATTCTTAGGCTAGATAATAGAAAGAGCGTTAGTATTAGTACTTTTGGTTCCTTTGGGATTCGATATTCCGGTCTTGCCTAAACTATACTACTATTCGATAGGTGCGCTTGCCTTAAAATTGTTGTCAGAGTTAGTTTCCAGGTTCGATCATTCTCATTATAAATTTTAAAGCTCTGATTTCGACGATCAAGTTTTTGGCGCCGTTGCCGGGGAACTAAAATATTAAGAAAGCTTAATTTTTATTCCTTTAGCCATATTTATTTTTATTTTTTTTTTTGCAATTAAATTTTATTTTTGTTTTTCTAAACTTTCTTTCTTTTTTTTGTCCCTTTCAGGTACCTCTAGTTTATGACTAGAAGGAACCCGACAGGACCTTTACTTTACGATAGTGATATTGAAGGTACCGTTCATAGAAATCGCAGAGAAATAAGGCGAAGCCTAAACTACATAGATGAAGAGCAAGAAGCCGAAATAAATACTGCAGAAGAGATGGCTGAAAATAAACCGCCACCTCCAGAGATGGCCGAATATCATGCTCCACGTACTATGTATGATTATGCTAAACCTAATTTAACAGGAACTGAACCTAGTATTGTTAGGCCTACTATTGCTGCAAATAATTTTGAACTGAAACCTAACACTATACAAATGATACAACAGTTTGTTCAGTTTGATAGTTTGCAGGATGATGATCCTAACACACACTTAGCAAATTTCCTAAAATTTTGCGACACCTTCAAAATAAATGGCATTTCTGATGATGCCATCCATCTTCGATTATTTCCTCTTTCCCTGAGAAATAAAGCCAAACAGTGGTTACATTCTCTTCCACGAGGATCAATCACTACATGGGATCAAATGACCGAAAAATTTTTATTAAAATATTTTCCATCGGCCAAAACGGCCAAATTAAGGAATGATATCTCTTTTTTTTGTGCAGATAGATTCAGAAATATTATACGACGCATGGGAGAGATATAAGGATCTCTTAAGGAGGTGCCCACACCACGGACTACCATTGTGGCTACAGGTCCAAACTTTTTACAACGGTGTGAACCCTTCAACAAGGCAGCTAATCGATTTAGCCGCTGGTGGAACCCTGAACAACAAAACTCCTGAGCCTACGAGTTTATAGAGGAGATGTCACTGAATAACCATCAGTGGCAAGTTACAAGGACAAGGCCAGCTAAAGCAGCTGGAGTTTTCAACATTAATGCAGTGACCGCTTTATCAAATCAGGTAGAATTGTTACATAAAAAATTTGATAGTTTCTATGGTTCTTCGCAGGCACATCTAGTAATGCAGTGCTACGCAAGTGAAGGAGTGGTGAATCCTGAGTACCCATCCTACGGACAGGGCATGGAGAGCGAATAGATGAACTATATAGGTAATAATTTCCGATCTAACAATAACTTTTATAGTAATACTTATAATCCAGGTTGGAAGAATCACCCCAATTTCTTATGGGGCGGTCAAAGAAATCAAAGATCACAACCATCCCAAAACTTCCAACAATAGCCCTACCCACAGGAAAAGAAGCCAAACCTTGAAGAGGTCCTGGCAAAATTCATAACAGCCTCAGAAACACGTTTCCAAAAGGTAGAAACAAAACTTGAGGCTTTGTCACAAGAATTCAAGGATCAATTTGGGCAACTTGCTAAGCAGATTTCTGAGAGACCACATACCGAGCAACACCGAGACTAACCCAAGGGAGCAATTTCAAGCCATAACAGCTCAAGATAGTGAAGGGTTAGACGAGTCTAATTCAGAACAAAAGAAGGTGGTAGAAGAAGATACAGTTAAGGTCAATAACAAGCCGAAGCCGGTAATCAAAGAGTACAAACCTCGCATATCCCCAAGCAATAACGAAAGACGACATAGAGGAATAGTTCGGTAAGTTTCTTAAACTTTTAAAGAAATTACATATTAACTTACCCTTTCTTGAAGCTCTTTCGCAGATGCCAGATTCCAGGAAATTTTTAAAGAAGCTTTTGACAAATAAGCGAAAGATAGACGAGGAATCACATGTGGAACTGAACGCAGTGTGCTCAGCAATGTTGCAAAATAAACTACCACAGAAACTGAAAGATCCAGGGAGTTTTACAATTCCATGCTTAATTGGTAGTTTAACTATTGATAATACGTTAGCTAATTTAGGGGCAAACATAAATGTAATGCCTTATAAATTGTTTAAACAACTAGGTCTAGGGAAACCCAAACAAACTAGGATGAGCATTCAACTAGCTGATAAAACTATTAGAGTTCCTAGGGGAATAATTGAAGATGTACTTGTGAAGATTGACAATTTCGTATTCCCGGTAGACTTTGTCGTTTTAGACATGGATGAGGACAACACGATCCCCCTAATTTTAGGACGACCATTCTTAGCAACTGCCAGAACTAAAATCGATGTTGATGCAGGCGAGCTTATACTTTGTGTAGGTGACAAAACAGTCACTCTTCAAGCCCTCGATTTCGCTAGAACATCGAAGAACCAAGGTGAGAGAGTCAAATCTATTGATAACCATTCGGTTAACCCTTCTTTTCAGGAAGCACCACAAAAGGACATGATTGAACCCGACTCTAAACCTTGTGCCAACAAAGATATAACTCACGAGGAACAAGGGATTCAAATAGATGAAATAAAAGAAGGGAAGACGCATCTTAAAAAAAGAACTAGGAATACCCGAACCAGAACCAAAGCCACCCTATGAGGCACACGAGTTCAAAATTGGAGATCAGGTATTTCTAAATAAAGCAAATCCACGAGTGTCCCCTCCTGATCCTAACACCAGCAAGGAAATCCCTTTCAAGGTAATCGATGTTTTTCCGTACGGAACAGTCGAGGTAAGTAACCCTATTTTTGGCACTTTAAGAATAAATACTACTCGTCTTACACTTAATCACGGTAAAGGAGCTGCTAGCATGAGGAAAGACTACCAACTCCTAAAACCACCATGAATAGACGAATAAGAAGTAAGTCTAGCTTAAGACTATAAACGAGCGCTTCTCGGGAGGCAACCCGAGTACTAACCCCATTAGCTTCTACATTTGTATTTATCTTATCTATTATATTTTATTCTTTCTTCTTATCACCTAACTTTAAACTAACCAAGGGTGCAGATTCCCAGGCCACACGGCCTTGCACACGACCATGGCCGTGGTCGTGTGTACCTCAAGAATCTTTGTACTAACATGGCAGAGGCGGTACGAATTAGACTCAACTAATTTTTGAAGTTCACGGACCCAACCACTCCAATACGAGCACCGAAAAAAAGCCCACGGCCGTGCGACGTGGTCGACACTGACTTCTCAGAAATGGGCGTGGCAATCCGTAAAACGGGCGTGGGTGAATCAACACAACTAGACACACGGCTGTGCGAGGCGACCGTGTAAAGTGACACGCCCACGGTCCACGGGCGTGGGGGAATATCAGAATCCAAAACTCTATTTAAACCACCCCTTCCCATTCTTCCCACGCTCATCCTCTTTTCTTCCTTTTTCTCTCCGAACTCTCCCCTCTCCATAACAAAGTCTCCAAACTCTTGAGCTACACATCCATGTCGAAGAAGCGGAAGAAGGCAAGCGTAGTCTCCTCAAAGGAGACCCCTATACATAAGTTCATGCCGCCCGCTTCATCCAAACAACAAGCCAAGGGTCTTTGAGACCATTTAGTCTCTCTTTTTCTTTTCTCTTTTGCTTCAATTTCCATCCCTTTGACAATCTTATGCTTAATTTAGTTTAATATATTTTAGTTTCTTAGTGTCAGGTTCAAAAGGCTGCTAGGGAATCACCACGACCACGACCATAACCACGCCACTTCCGCCACTGTCAGCACCTCCGCAGCCTTAGAGGTCACACCCACCTCGCGAACCATCCAATAATAAAGATTCCTCAGTCCATCCACCTTTTCTTTTAACTCTATTTTATTTTCTATTTTCTTTCTCTTTAGTTTTCTTTTCTTTAGTTATATATTTAGTTTATTTTAAATGTGTCTTAATAATCCCTGGCTAATTCTTCACGAGCTCCCCAATTTCTTCATCTAGCGCAGAGCTCGTGAGTAATCGCCACAACAAAAGACGACACCTCCAACGTATTCTACACATCCTCCAAGGAATCCATCCATAATTCAGGGAGTGTCAATTTTTCCCTTCTCATTTGATTATCTAATAACTGATATTATCTATCTTTGTACATTGAGGGCAATGTACATCTTAAGTGTGGGGGGTAAAAGTGCCTAACTTTCTGCGTTATTCTCAAATCCCTGAATTTAGTCTTGTTTTTAAGTAATTTCCTCATATTACTAATTAGGATGAAATTTCTGATGATTTATGATTTTTATTGACATGTTTTTGAGTAAGTCATAGTCAATTGTGCATTGATGATTGAAATTTTAAGATACTAGAGAATCAAGCATGATAAGTCTATTTTTCAGAATTAAATTTTTTTACTAGGTTGTTAACCTAAATTTGAATATTACTTTGAAAATTGAAATTTACAAGGCTGATGTCAAAACACCCATAATTTGTTGTGAGATTTTGAGCCTTAAAGAGCATATATCCTTTTCCATGCTCACTTTTTGATTATGAGTGTGTCAACATTGATTTGTTATTCTAGAACTTGCATCGATTATACATGTCGAGACCACACCTATGATTTGATATACCGAGATGATAAAGGCACCTAGGTTTTAGCCCACTTACTCCACTAAAAGCCTACCTTCATAATTAACCCCTAGTGAACCCCGTTGATCTTAACAAACCCTTTTTATTGACTCACCCACTAATATTAACCCAAAACCCTTTTTATTTGTTATCACCATCCTCCTTGACTTCCTTCTTGTCGAGGTTTGATTTTGAACAGTTGCCTAATTATGTTTTATATTTCAGTTGTAAAAGTTCTTTCCTATTATTTGACTTGTTCTTAAAAAAAAAAAGAGAAAATTTCAAAATATATTATTAGTTCTATGAGCTTATAGATGTAAATTCCAAATCTTGGAAAAGAAGCTCGTTTTATTAGTTTCCAATTAATATAATTATTCATTATCAGTTTGTTGTTTCTAGTTAGGTAAGTTGTCAGGTCAATCTCGATTCTAACCCTCTAATTCAGCCTTTATCCACACCTTTAACCCAAGCCCCGTTACAACCCTGTTAAAGACCTTTTGATTTGTGTATCATATCATATTATAGTGGTGGAGATTTGATTTTCATGCAAGCTTATGGGATTAACTCTTCATGTTTGACTTTTGAGTGCTTAATTCTGAACCTTAAACACTTCAAGTGATTTGAGTGAACCTTTTGTGAGGATGTCAGTCCTTGTCGGTTTTGAATTAAAGGTAATTATTTAGATAAGGGGAGACACCTATGTTTTTGTGCTACAAATGTATGACTTTGATTGTTTGAATCTTTAGGATTCTTTGAGTTAAATTATCCATGTATAAATTATCTATGAATTATGATGAGACATTGTCGGTAGGAATTATGAATTATGGAAAGTTCGTTTTAATTGTAAGTTGAGAATTTTGCTTGAGGACAAGAAAAAGCTTAAGTGTTGGGGTATTTGATAAACCGTAAAAGTAACATATTTTAAGCCCACATTTAGTATGCTTTAGGATGAATTAAGCCTCGATTTATGGAAAAAGGTGCACTTTGTAACACCCCTAACCCATATCCGTCGTCGGATTAGGGTTACAGGCATTACCAAATAGCCGAATCTTTTTCAATCAATAAATTCTTATCCTAAACAGACAAAGCACATGGGCATAGTATATATATATATATATATATATGTATGTATGTATATATATATATATATACTTAATATACTAAGTTAAAACATATTCAATATAATCATCCACAAATACAAAATGATCAAACAATATACTTCTATCCTCATTATTAGCATATTTATCTATTTTATTCTATAATACAAACACCTATTTAGTACCACCACCTTTGTATTCATTTCATGCAAACATGCCTCACGTACCATTTCGTTTTGAACCAAAGCACACCGAACCTTGTAGTTGGAACTACTAATAAGTATCATTACGGTTACATGCATACATCACTTGGCTTTACACCTATGGACTAAGAGACAATACACTTCATATATATATATAGAGATACATATATCCGAATATGCATAACCTTAGCTTTTAATGCATAAATACAACCTAACTTTGCATGTTATATGCATAGATCAAAAACTGAATGTGCCAACTAAACTTCCATAATTCATGCAAAATTTATGTTACTATTTGTACAATAATTGACCATACATGAACATAGGTCTCAAAGCTAACTTAACCTAAAAACACAAGCATATAAACCATGCCTTGACCGAACATTCATTACCATTTTTCCATAATTTGTAACTACTTATACTAATCATTAATAATGAATCCAACAAGTTAACTTACATACACAAACTTTGATTATAAGATCACTATTATTACCTAACCGAATCAACTATATTAAGCAACAAAGACCCAAGTCAATTTTTTCTCCAACTAAATACATAACATTTGTATCACCCATTCACATTTCAAATAATACCTAAACCACATCCAAATACAAACAATAATTCATAGCATGAGCAAGCCATTTCATCAAAACACATGAACAAAGTTTAACCAAAATAGATAGCCATCTTCGCATGGCTAAATATATACATGATTAAGTATCATTAGTAATACAGCTTAGTCTAGCATATACATGCCTTTTAGAATCAAAAACTAAGTTTATCAATACCAAAAGAGAGTCGATAGTGTGGTTGACTTCTTCAAAGATCCTTTGAGTCCGTAGCTTGAATCAAAAATCTATAAAATAGAAGTAGACAAGAACACACAGTAAGCATGCTAGCTTAGTAAGTCTTAAGCAAAAAACATTATCACATTCAATGGTAAAACATTTAAACAACCAACTCATAACCTTAATAAACAGTTCTTATCTATATATATATATATATATATATATATATATATACATTATGGCCGAATATGCATATATATAACACCAACTTGTACATTTCCTTATACTTTTACAAATACCTTTAACTACTTATGCTTTCATTTAACCAATTTTCTTATCACTTTGATCTTCCTTTTCTCAATAACATCATATACATACATCTATATACATATATGCATATTCATAGAACACTTCAGTAGGAATAACACATACCTTACTACCGAATTAACAAATTCACTTCCACATGCTTAGGCATACTTAATTCATTCCACCAAAATCATTAGCACTTAATTTTCTCTTAAAATAGTATTTCAATAACTAGAACCTACTAAACATTACCTGAATCTCATACACCGGCACTAAGCCTGCTGAACTCAGAGTCTAAAATCATAACACCGGCATTAAGCCTGCTAGGCAATAAGCTCGAAATATATATCACCGGCACTAGGCCTGCTAGGCATAAAGCCTGAAATATATCACCGGCACGAGGCCTGCTAGGCATAAAGCTCGAAATATATCACCAGCACGAGGCCTGCTAGGCATAAAGCCCGAAATATATCACCGGCACGAGGCCTGCTAGGCAATAAGCCTGAAATTCAATACAAATATTCTTGTAATACACATTTCTAAAAGCTGATTTCACAAACCAATCACATACTTCACATTTCTCCCAAATATTATATTAAAGATACACATTCATATCATATTGTCAATTTATGAATTCAAGCCAATTTAACCCATACACATTCGGCTTTTACAATAATATATACTCAAATTTATCGAACATCATTATTTAACAGGTTCATAGATAATTCTTTGATATATTTCAGCTTAAGGACTTACCTCGACTATCGACGGATCGCGTAAACCGGCTATTCGTTAATCTTCGTCTTTCCCCGATCCAAATCCATTTTTCTTTGTTCTTGATCTATACACATTGAAATTTAGCTCATTCAAGTACATTCCATTTCAATTTAGTCCCAAAACACATAAACGGGAAAATTACCATTTTACCCCTAATGTTTCACATTTTTACAATTTAATCCTATTTGCATAAAACATAAAATACACAAAATTTCTCAATACTACTCAAGGGTCGAATATTCAAAGGGACCCTACAAGTCCATTTCTTTCATTTATTTTGCAAATAAGCCCCTCTAAAATTTTATTTTTACAAATTGGGCCTAATTACTCAATTTCACCAAAACTTCCAATACAAAATATACTAATCTTTAACATATCTTTAATTTATAATCATCAAACATCAAAAATCACATGACATAATAATGGCTGAATATCAAGCATGCTTAAAGGTTGCCAAAAATCAAATGAAGCTAACCTTTTTTTCTTTCTCCACATTCGGCCATGCAAACCAAAGGATGATAATGGCCATTTTTCTTATGTTTTATTACATATATATGTTATTAACAAATTACTAAATTAACCTTATACTAATAATTTTCATAACATAAATTTTAAGGTCATTTAAGACCATGACCGTCCACTATCATCACAAATGGGCTAATTGCCCTTTTAATGCCCTAAATTAAGAAGCCACTATCAATTTGGCACATTTTACTATAGTTTGAAACTTTTACACTTTACGCTATTAAGTCCTTTTATTTAATTAAGCACACAAATGATTAAATTTTTCTACGAAACTTTCACACACATTAATTCACATATAATAACCATAAAATATAACATTTAAAAATTTCTCAGACTCGGATTCGTGGTCCCAAAACCACCGTTCCAATTAGGGTCAAATTCAGTCTGTTACACACTTAATCCTTTGTTTTCATGTTTTATACCCAAGAAAGCACCCAAAGATAAAAAGAACGGAAAATGAGCCCAAAATGGAGTAAATGGGCCATATCACGAAATCTACACGGCCTGGGCCCAAGACCACACGGTCGTGCCTCCCGTCTTACTAGAACACAGCCATCTCCCGACTCACAAGGCCGTGCCTCATTCAACAGGATTGAACACGGCCTGGCCACGACTTACACGGGCGTGTGCCATGGCCGTGTCCCTGTCGTAGGAAAGAGCAATTTCATTCGGATTTGGATACTTAGGGGCAAAGAAACATATTTTGAAAGCCTATATAAACCCCCTAAGTATAACCTGAAAAAAGGCGGTTAGCTAGGCCAAGGAGCCGAGCAAGAAGAGCTAGATTTGTGGAGAATCACTCGAAGATAGCCAGTTGATCCATCTCAAGAAGCCAGAATTCTACTCAAGACGGCGGATCTCTCCTTCAATTCCTTTAGGGAGTTTTAGGGATTTCTTATGTTTTGTTTTATCTTTTCTTTTGAGATGTTTTCTTTTATTACTATGAACTAAACCCTTCAGATACCTGAGGGGGATGAAACCTAAGACGGATCTTGTTATTGTTTTCTGAACTTTATGATAAATATTTGACTTGTTCTTAATTATGTGTTCTTAATTCTTGTGTTGATGTTTCTGGGATATTGATTCAAGTATGATGTGCTTAAGTGGAGGAGCAAAAGTCCCTACTCAAGAGTAGATCTAGCATAATTAAGCGGAGTTGATCGCACGCCTAGAGATAGGGTGACGAGATTTTGCCGGATTAGGGTGAAACCTAATATGGGAATCCATAGATCGAGTTAATGCGATTCTAGGGGTTTTAATTAGAAAGAGATTTCAATTAATCAACCTAGGGCTAGACGTTATTCACTTCGAGAGAGAGTTTAATATAACTTAGGGAATCTTACGGGTCAAGTCAATTGAATACATCGTCTGGTTCAGTGTTAGATAACAAGTAAAGTCTAGGTGGATTCTTCCTAAGGGTATCGTCTTAATCAACTGAGTTTTCCCAACAGTATTTTCCCCAATTCATTCTTTTATCTTTGCATCTTTAGTTTAGTTGATAGTTAAATTTAGATTAGATAAACATTCACTTAATTCTTAGGCTAGATAATAGAAAGAGAGTTAGTATTAGTACTTTTGGTTCCTTTGGGATTCGATATTCTGGTCTTGCCTAAACTATGCTACTGTTCGATAGGTGCGCTAGCCTTAAAATCGTTGTCAGAGTTAGTTTCCAGGTTCGATGATTCACATTATAAATTTTAAAGCTCTGATTTCGATGATCACTAAGCTAATGGGGAGGAGATTTTTAAAAGAGTAGCGGGGGTGGCCTTGAATGTAACAGAGTACTGGTTGGAAGCTACGAAAAGAATAATGGACGACCTGGACTACACGGCGGAACAAAAGTTGAAAGGGGCGATATCCTTACTTAGGGAGGAAGCTTATTAGTGGTGGTTGACCGTAAATGAGGGCAACCAACTGGAGCAGATCACCTGGGAGTTCTTCAAATCGATATTCCAGGGGAAGTACGTTGGAGCGGGCTATGTGGATGCCCGCAGGAAGGAGTTTTTGAGTCTGACTCAAGGAGATAAGTCAGTAGCAGAGTATGAGGCTGAGTTTCTGCGCCTTAGTCAATATGCCAAAGAAATAGTCGTAACAGAGTATGAGAGATGCGTACGGTTCGAGGATGGGTTAAGAGACAACCTTAGGGTACTTATAGCTCTAAAGAGGGAGCGAGACTTTGCAGTCTTGGTGGAGAAAACAAAGATAGCGGAGGAAGTAAAGCACACGGAGTGCCTCAACTGAGAAAAGGAGAAGGGTAAGAAAAAACGGAACGTGGAAGCTATGGGGTCTGGACAGAGGCCTACGAGGAGGGCCAGAGTGAATGGGCCGGTTAGAGTTGGGGCCCCTGTTGCTGCTGCTAATATCGGAATACATTCTTGTGCTGTGTGTGGAAAAAGGCATATGGGCGAATGTTGGAGGAGAATAGGAGCTTGTTTGAGCTGTGGATCTATGGAACATAGGATTAGAGAGTGCCCGAGAAGGCCAGATCAGGGGCGAACCGATGGCAGAGGTAATTTTCAGCACCAGAGGGGTGGTCAACAACCACCAAAGGGCCGTGGACAAGCTAGAGGTGGCATTGGCGCAGGACGAGGACGTGGAGCACCGGGTAGAGGTGCAGAGCTGGCAGAGGTGAGGCAACCAGCTTTAGTCTATGCTGCTCGTCGCAGAGAGGAAGGAGATGCACTAGATGTGATAACGGGTACGTTACTTATTCATGAGTTACCTTATATTGCACTAATTGATGTGGGGTCAACACATTCGTACATTGCATGCAATAAGGCTCAAAATTTTTAGGGATGAGTTTGAAACCATTGCAAATGAAATGACTGTGTTAAGTCCTTTAGGGCAGTCGGTGAAAGTTAGTAAGATATTTAGGAATGTACCATTGGTAGTTCAAGGAGTTACTTTTTTAGCGAACTTGATGGAATTACCATTTGGTGAGTTCGACCTCATCTTAGGCATGGATTGGTTGACGAGGTACCAAGCAACTTTAGATTGTGCTGCGAAGCGGATGGTGTTAAGAACTGTGGAAGGTTATGAAGTAGTTGATCGTTGAAATCAGAGTCTTAAATTTATAAAGAGAATGATCGAACCTATAAACTAACTCTGACAACAATTGTAAGGCAAGCGCACCTATCGAACAGTAGTATAGCTTAAGCAAGACCGGAATATCGAATCCCAAAGGAACCAAAAGTACTAATACTAACTCTCTTTCTATTATTTAGCCTAAGAATTAAGTGAATGGTTATCTAATCTAAATTTAACTATCAACTAAACTAAAGATGCAAAGACAAAAAGAGAATGAATTGGGAAAAATAACTTGGATGAAAAACCAATTGATTAAGACGATACCCTTAGGAAGAATCCACCTAGACTTCACTTGTTATCTAACATTGAACCAGACGATGTATTCACTTAACTTGATCCGTAAGATTCCCTAAGTTATATTAAACCCTCTCTCGAAGTGAATAACGTCTAGCCCTAGTTTGATTAATTGAAATCTCTTTCTAATTAAAACCCCTAGAATCGCATTAACTCGATCTATGGACTCCCATATTAGGTTTCACCCTAATCCGGCAAAATCTCGTCACCCTATCTCTAGGCGTGTGATCAACTCCGCTTAATTATGCTAAATCTACTCTTAAGCAGGGACTTTTGCTCCTCCACTTAAGCACATCATACTTGAATCAATATCTCGGAAATATCAACACAAGAATTAAGCACACATAATTAAGAACAAGTCAAATATTTATCACATAGTTCAGAAAACAATAACAAGATCTGTCTTAGGTTTCATCCTTCTCAGGTATCTGAGGGTTTAGTTCATAATAAATAAAGAAAACATCTCAGAAGAAAAGATAAAACAAAACATAAGAAATCCCTAAAGCCCCCTGAAGGAATTGAAGGAGAGATCTACCGTCTTGAGTAGAATTCCGGCTTCTTGAGATGGATCAACTGGCTATCTTCGAATGATTTCCACAAATCTGGTCTTTCTGGCTCGGCTCCTTGGCCTAGCTAATCGCCCTTTTCAGGTAACACTTAGGGGGTTTATATAGGCTTTTGGAATGTGTTTCTTCGCCCCCTACGTATCCAAATCTAAATGAAATTGCTCTTTGCCACGACAGGGACACGACCATGTCACACGCCCGTGTGGTTCGTGGCCAGGCCGTGTTCGGACTTCTTTAATGAGGCACAGCCGTGTAAGTCGAGATCAGGCCATGTTCTAGTAGATTGACGTGGCACGGCCGTGTGGGCTTAAGTCCAGGCCGTGTCGATTTCCTCTTTGGCCCAATTTGGCCTGTTTTAGGCCCGTATCTCGTTCTTTTCATCCTCGGGTGCTTTCCTGAGTATAAAACATGAAAACAAAGGATTAAGAGCACCTTTTTACATAAATCGAGGCTTAATTCATCCAAAAGCATACTAAATGTGGGCTTAAAATATGTTACTTTTACGGTTTATCAAATACCCCCACACTTAAGCTTTTGCTTGTCCTCAAGCAAAATTCTCAACTTACAATCAAAACGAACTTTCCATAATTCATAATTCCTACCAACAATGTCTAATCATAATTCATAGATAATTTATACATGGATGATCTAACTCGAAGAGTCCTAAAGATTCAAACAATGTAAGTCATACATTTGTATTATGAAAACTTAGGTGTTTCCCCTTACCTGAATAATTACCTTTAATTCAAAATCTACAAGAATTGACATCCTCACAAAAGATTCACTCAAATCACTCGAAGTGTTTAAGGTTCAAAATTAAGCACTCAAAAGTCGAGCCTGAAAAGTTAATCCCATAGGCTTGCCTGAAAATCAAATCTCCACCACTGTAAAATGAGATGATAAACAGATCAAAAGGTCTTTAACAGGGTTGTAACGGGGCTTAGGTTAAGGGTATGGATATAGGCTGAATTAGAAGGTTAGAATCGAGATTGAATTGATAAGTTACCTACCTAGATAAATGAACTCATCCTAAATAATTACATCAATCGGAAACTAATAATACTACTATTGATAATACTCTAATACGCGCATCTTCTTCAATAATTAGAATTTAATGCATAAGCTCACTTAATCACACAACTAATAATGAATATAATTCGATTTTTTTAGAACAAGTCAAATATATAATGGATAGATTGAAATAGATAAAATTATCAAGCAACTGATCAAATCAAATCTCGACATAAGGGTAGTCAAAAAGGAATGGTGGTAATCAAACACAAAGGGTTTTGGGTTAATATTAGTAGGTAAGTCAATTAAAAGGGTTGTTAGGATCAAAGGGGTTCACTAAGGGTTAATTATGAAGGTAGGTTGTTTAGTGGAGTGAGTGGGTTAAAACCTAGGTGCCTTTATCATCTCGGTATATCAAATCATAGGTGTGGTCTCAACATGTATAATCGAGGCAAGTTCTAGAATAACAGTTCAATGTTGACACACTCATAATCAAAAAAGTGGGCATGAAAAAGAATATATGCTTTAATAGGCTCAAAATCTCACAAAAATTATGGGTGTTTTGACATCAACCTTGTAAATTTCAAACTTCAAGATAACATTCAGATTCAGGTAGACAACCTAGCAGAAATTTTAATTCTGAAAAATAGATTTATCATGCTTGATTCTCTAGTATCTTAAAATTTCAATCATCAATGCACAATTAACTATGACTTACTCAGAAACATGTCAATAAAAATCATAAATTATCAGAAATTTCATCCTAATTAGTAATATGAGGAAATTACTTAAAAACAAGACTAAATTCAGGGATTTGAGAATAATGAAGAAAGTTATGCACTTTCTTGAAATAACTATTCACCCCCACACTTAAGATGTACATTGCCCTCAATGTACAAAGATCGATATTCAATTTAAGAGAGAGGGAGAGGTGAAACTTCCTGAATTTGGATGGTTTCCCGGATTTGGGAGTCGATAGGGATGGTGGCTGCTACCGAGCTCTATGCTAGATGAAGAAATTGGGGAGCTCATAGAGAATTAGCCAAGAGTTATTAAGACACATTTAAAATAAACTAAATATATAACTAAAGATAAGAAAGATAAAGAAAAAGAGACTAAGAAGGAAAATAAACTAAGAGTAGAAGATAAAAGGGCTTGAGAATCCTTATTGGTAGATGGTTCATGAGGTGGGTGAGACTTCTAAGACGACGGAGGTACTGGCGGTGGCGGAAGTGGCGTGATTCCCAAGCAGCCTTTTGAACTTCTTAGGCTACGGTGGTAGCGGTCGTGGTTCCCAAGGTGTGATTCCCTAGCAGCCTGAAGAACCTAACACCTTGGCTTATTGTTTGGATGAAGCGGTCGCATGAGCTTATGTATATCGATCTCCCTAAGGAGACTACACTTGCTTTCTTCCACTTCTTTGTCATGGCTTTGGTGTGGCTCAAGGGTTTAGAGACTTCTTATGGAGAGGAGAATGTGAGAAAAGGGGATAAGAAAAGAAGTGGGAAATGGATGAGAAGGATGGGGAGGGGGTTGGTGTTTAAATAGAGGCTCAATTCTAGTACTTTCCCACACCCGTGGACCGTGGGCGTGACGTTTCACACGGCTGCCTCGCACGGCCGTGTGTCTAGGCGTGTTGATTCTCCATGCCCATTTTTTAGACAACCGTCCGTTCTTGATAAGTCAGTGTCGTCCACGGCCACGTCGCACGGCCGTGGGCTTTTGTTGGTGCCCGTGTTGGAGTGGTTGGGTCCGTGAACTTCAAAAATTAGTTGAGTCTGATTTGTACCGCCTCTGCCATGTTGGTACAAAGATTTTTGAGGTACGCACGGCCATGGCCACGACCGTGTGCAAGGCCGTGTGGCCTAGAAATCTGCACCCTTGGTTAGTTTAAAGTTAGGTGATAAAAAGAAAGAATAAAATATAACAGATAAGATAAATAAAAATATAGAAGTTAATGGGGTTAGTACTCAGGTTGCCTCCCGAGAAGAGCTTGTTTAAAGTCTTAAGCTAGACTCACCCTATTTTCATTCCTAAAAGAAGGTTCACAGAGCTGAAGCTCCTCTCTCAATTCCTTGAAATCTTCACCATTATAAAATTTCAGTCGATGGCCATTTCCCTTGAATGTTCCATGAGTTGGATGTGTTACCTCGATTGTGCCGTAAGGAAAAATAGATTTTATCACGAACGGGCCTGCCCACCTTGATTTCAGCTTTCTAGGAAATAGTTTGAGCCTTGAATTATATAGCAGGACTAGGTCTCCTACTTCGAATTGCTTTGATTGTTTTAAACGAGCATTATGGCGTCGTTTTGTTGCCTCCTTATATAGTCGTGAATTCTCATAGGCATCAGCTCACCATTCATCTAGTTCATTTAACTGCATCATCCTCTTCTCACCTGTAGTTTTGAGATCGTAATTCAAGAATTTTATAGCCCAACAGGCTTTGTGCTCTAACTCAAATGGTATATGACAACTTTTTCCGCAAACAAGTTTGTACGGGGATGTCCCTAAAGGGGTTTTAAATACTGTTTTGTAGGCCCATAAAGCATCATCTACTTTGACTACCCAATCTTTCATATTTGATTCAACTGTTTTCTCTAGGATTTGCTTAAGCTCTCAATTTGCTACTTTCACTTGCCCACTGGTTTGAGGATGATAAGGGGTAGCTATTCTGTGGTGTACTCCATATTTTCTTAAGACTTTTTCAAATTGAGTATTGCAAAAGTGAGTGCCTCTATCACTGATGATTGCTCTGGGTGTTCCAAAACGAGAGAAAAGTTTCTTAAGAAACTTTACTACAGCTCTAGCATCGTTAGTAGGTAAAGCTTAGGTAAAGCTTGGGCTTCCACCCATTTTGACATGTAATTTACTGCTACTAGGATGTATTTATTTCCAAAAGAACTAGGGAATGGACCCATAAAGTCAATACCCCATACATCAAATATCTCACATGATAACATATATGTCTGAGGCATTTCATCGCGTTTAGAAATAATACCTAATCTTTGGCATTTATCACACGAAGTAGCATACCTGTTGTCATCCTTGAAAAGAGTTGGCCAATAAAATCCTAATTCGAGTGTTTTGTGGGCTGTCTTAATCCCACTATAATGTCCTCCTGAAGGTCCTGAATGGCAATGTTCCGGGATTTTGCTTGCTTCCGCCCTTGTAACGCATCTCCGAATTACTTGATCTGCACATATGCGAAAAAGAAAAGGATCTTCCCAAAAATAGTTTTTCGCATTAGCAAAGAATCGTTTCTTTTGATGTTGTGTTAACCTTTTTGGTAAGATATTGGCAGCTAAATAATTCGCAATATCTGCAAACCATGGTACCTCGAAGTTGGTTATAGAAAAGAGTTGTTCTTCAGGGTACGAGTCATTTATCACACTTTCGTCGAGCTCTTCAATATGTGGGTTCTCAAGTCTGGAGAGGTGATCTGCTGCAAGGTTTTCAGCTCCCTTTTTATCCTGTATTTCCACATCAAATTCCTGTAAGAGTAAGATCCAACGTATGAGTCGAGGTTTTGCATCGGGTTTAGTTAAGAGATAACGAAGAGCTGAATGATCAGTGTATACAATAACTTTAGATAATATTAAATATTGTCTAAATTTATCAAATGCAAAAACTACAGCTAGCAGTTCTTTCTCCGTGTTGGTGTAGTTTTCTTGTGCAGGTGTCAATGTTCTGCTAGCATAATAAATTGGTTGAAAATGCTTGTTTCTTCACTGTCCCAAAACCGCTCTTACTGCAAAATCACTCGCATCACACATTAGCTCAGAAGGTAGATTCCAATCAGGTGCAATTATAATTGGAGCATTTATTAATTTATCTTTGAGGATATTAAATGCATCTAAACACTCCTGATCAAAATTGAAAGGAACATCTTTTTCTAGTAATCTCGTTAAAGGCTTAGCTATTTTAGAGTAATCTTTAATGAATCTTCTGTAAAATCCAACATGTCCTAAAAAGCTTCTAATAGCCTTAATTGAACTAGGGGGAGGTAATTTTTCTATGGTTTCAATCTTAGCTTTATGTACCTCAATCCCTTTACTAGAAATCTTATGTCCTAACATAATCCCCTCTCTAACCATAAAGTGACATTTTTCCCAATTCAAGACAAGATTCATTTCCTCACATCTTACTAGAACTCATTCTAAATTTTTAAGGCAAAGGTGTAAAGAGTTATCGAATACCGAGAAGTCGTCCATAAATACCTCCACAATATCTTCCACAAGTTCATCAAAGATGGCTAGCATGCAGCGTTGGAAAGTAGCAGGAGCATTATATAATCCAAAAGGCATTCTATGATAAGCAAACGTACCATATGGACATGTAAATGTTGTCTTTTCTTAATCTTCAGGAGCTATGGGAATTTGGAAGTAGCCAGAGAGTCCGTCCAAGAAGCAGTAGTACATATGCCCAGACAACCTTTCTAACATCTGATCAATAAAGGGTAAAGGGAAGTGATCTTTTCTGGCAGCGTCGTTTAGCTTCCTATAGTCTATACAGACTCTCCAACCTATAATTGTTCTTATAGGAATCAACTCATTCTTTTTTTTTTTGGCACCACAATCATGCCTTATTTCTTTGGAACTACCTGCACAGGACTTACCCAAGTGCTGTCAGAAATAGGTTAAATTATTCCTGCATCTAGAAGTTTAATTACCTCGGCTTTGATGAATTCTTTGGGGTTTAACCGTCTTTGAGGTTGCGCATACGGTTTATACTCATCTTCCATTAAAATTTTGTGGGTGCAAAATGATGGGCTTATTCCTTTAATGTTCGACATTTTCCACGCTATGGCCCTTTTGTGTTTCCTTAGTACCCTTAGCAACTCTTCTTTCTCCTGGGGTCCTAGTTCCGAGGAGACGATTACTGGTAGCGTAGAATTATCCCCTAGGAATGTATATTCTAAGTGCTTTGGTAATTGTCTTAGTTCTAGCTTGGGTGGCTCATCAATAGAGGTTTTTGTTTTAATTCGTCATTAATCTTGATGTCCTCTATTTTCATTTGTCTAGAAGGTGATGCATTGGGATTCTCTTCATCGGTATCATCATCATTCCCCTCACCTTGTGAATGACACAGTTCCATCGTGTCACTGTGCAGGATTTCCTGCAAAGATTCTTGAAAAATTTGATCAGTGGCATCAACAAAGTAACAAGAATCATCTTGTTCTCTAGAATAACGCATGGCATCATAAATTTGGAACACAATTTTTTCATATCCTACTCTTAATGCGAGTTTACCATCACCAACATTAATGACAGCCCTAGCAGTAGCTAGAAAAGGTCGCCCCAACCTCTACATCCTCATTCATGTCAAGCACAACAAAATCAATGGGAAATATAAATTTATCTATTTTTACCAGAACATCTTCAACAATTCCCCTAGGATACTTAACAGATCTGTCAGCTAACTGAATACTCATCCTAGTTGGTGTTGGTTCCCTGAGACCAATTTGCTTAAACATTTTATAAGGCATTAAATTAATGCTGGCACCTAAATCAACTAATGCTTTTTCTATACTCAAACTACCAATTAAACAGGGAATAGTAAAACTTCCTGGATCTTTCAATTTGGCTGGTTGTTTTGGATGATAGCTGAGCATTCCTCATTAAGTTATATTGTTGAAATTTCCTCAAACTTCCTTTTATTTGTTAGAAGCTCCTTCAAAAATTTTGCATATGTTGGCATCAGCGAAATAGCTTCAACAAAAGGTAAGTTAATATGTAGCTGTTTAAAAAGTTCAAGAAATTTACCATATTGTGTGTCTAAGTAGTCTTTCTTTAACTTTACTGAATACAGGATTGTTGGTTTAGTTTCCTCGTAGGTCGGAGTTATCCTTGCCTCATCAGGATCATGTGGTACCTCTTTCTTTGTTTCGATTAAATCCTTTCCACTTTTCAGTGTCACTGCCTGGACTTGCTCTTTTTCCCTAGATAAGGTTTCGAATCGTATTTCAGAAACTAACCTAGTAAGTTGCCTGATTTGATCCTTGAGTTCCTGTGACAATGCCTCAAGTTTTGTTTCTATCCTCTGGAAACGTGTGTCTGAAGCTGTTATGAAGTTTGTTAGTGCTTCTTCAAGGTTTGGCTTCTTTTCCTGTGGGTAGGGCTGTTGTTGGAAGTTTTGGGATGATTATGATCTTTGATTTCTTTGACCACCCTACGAGAAATTGGGGTGGTTTTTCCAACCTGGATTATAAGTATTACTATAAGGGTTATTGTTAGATCGGAAATTATTACCCATATAGTTCATCTGTTCGCTCTCCATGCCCTGTTCGTAGGGTGGGTACTCAGGATTCACCACTCCTTCACTTGTTTCGCACTGCATAACTGGATGTGCCTGCGAAGAACCATAGAAACAATCAAATTTTTTATGTACCAATTCTACCTGATTTGATAGCGCGGTCACTGCATCAATGTTGAAAACTCCGGCTGCTTTAGCTGGCCTTGTCCTTGTAACTTGCCACTGATAGTTATTCAGTGACATATCATCTATAAACTCGTAGGCTGCTTCAGAAGTTTTGTTGTTCAGGGTTCCACTGGCAGCTGAATCGATTAGTTACCTTGTTGAAGGGTTCACACCATTATTAAAAGTTTGGACCTGTAGCCACAATGGTAATCCGTGGTGTGGGCACCTCCTTAACAAATCTTTGTATCTCTCCCATGCATCGTATAATGTCTCTGAATCTATCTGCACAAAAGAAGAGATATCATTCTTTAACTTGGCCGTTTTAGCCGGTGGAAAATATTTTAATAAAAATTTTTCGGTCATTTGATCCCATGTAGTGATTGAGCCTCGTGGAAGAGAATGCAACCACTGTTTGGCTTTATTTCAGGGAAAAGGGAAATAACCGAAGACGGATGGCATCATCAGAAACGCCATTTATTTTGAAGGTGTTGCAAAATTCTAGGAAATTTGCTAAGTGTGTGTTAGGATCCTCATCCTGCAAACTATCAAACTGAACAAACTGTTGTATCATCTGTATAGTGTTAGGTTTCAGTTCAAAATTATTTGCAGCAATAGTAGGCCTAACAATACTAGACTCATTTCCTATTAAACTAGGTTTAGCATAATCATACATAGTCGTTGTAGTACAGTGGTAAGTATTCCCGCCTATCACGCGGGTGACCCGGGTTCGATCCCCGGTAACGGCGCCAAAAACTTAATCATCGGAATCAGAGTCTTAAATTTATAAAGAGAATGATCAAACCTAGAAACTAACTCTGACAACGATTGTAAGGCAAGCGCACCTATCGAACAGTAGTATAGCTTAGGCAAGACTGAAATATCGAATCCCAAAGGAACCAAAAGTACTAATACTAACTCTCTTTCTATTATTTAGCCTAAGAATTAAGTGAATGGTTATCTAATCTAAATTTAACTATTAACTAAACTAAAGACGTAAAGACAAAAAGAGAATGGATTGGGAAAAATAACTTGGAAGAAAAACCAATTGATTAAGACGATACCCTTAGGAAGAATCCACCTAGACTTCACTTGTTATCTAACACTGAACCAGACGATGTATTCACTTGACTTGATCTGTAAGATTCCCTAAGTTATATTAAACCCTCTCTCGAAGCGAATAACGTCTAACCCTAGGTTGATTAATTGAAATCTCTTTCTAATTAAAACCCCTAGAATTGCATTAACTCAATCTATGGACTCCCATATTAGGTTTCACCCTAATCCGGCAAAATCTCGTCACCCTATCTCTAGGCGTGCGATCAACTCCGCTTAATTATGCTAGATCTACTCTTAAGCAGGGACTTTTGCTCCTCCACTTAAGCACATCATACTTGAATCAATATCCTGGAAAAATCAACACAAGAATTAAGCACACATAATTAAGAACAAGTCAAATATTTATCATATAGTTCAGAAAACAATAACAAGATCTGTCTTAGGTTTCATCCTCCTCAGGTATCTGAGGCTTTAGTTCATAATAAATAAAGAAAACATCTTAAAGGAAAAGATAAAACAAAACATAAGAAATCCCTAAAACTCCCTGAAGGAATTGAAGGAGAGATCTGCCGTCTTGAGTAGAATTCCAGCTTCTTGAGATGGATCAACTGGCTATCTTCGAATGATTTCAACAAATCTGGTCTTTCTGGCTCGGCTCCTTGGCCTAGCTAACCGCCCCCTTTCAGGTAACACTTAGGGGGTTTATATAGGCTTTTGGAAAGTGTTTCTTCGCCCCTAAGTATCCAAATCAGAATGAAATTACTCTTTGCCACGACAGGGACACGACCATGTCACACGCCCATGTGGATCGTAGCCAGGCCATGTTCGGACTTCTTTAATGAAGCACGGCCGTGTAAGCCGAGATCAGGCCGTGTTCTAGTAGATTGACGTGGCACGGTCGTGTGGGCTTAAGTCCAAGCCGTGTCGATTTTCTCTTTGGCCTAATTTGGTCCATTTTAGGCCCGTTTCTCGTTCTTTTCATCCTCGGGTGCTTTCCTGAGTATAAAACATGAAAACAAAGGATTAAGAGCACCTTTTTACATAAATTGAGGCTTAATTCATCCAAAAGCATACTAAATGTGGGCTTAAAATATGTTACTTTTACGATTTATCAGTAGTAGTGATCGGGGAACGACGTGATTACTTGTCGAACGTGATTTCAGCTTTAAGGGTAGAAAAGTTGGTGAAGAAGAGCTGTGAAGCTTACTTAGCTTATATTAGTGATTTGGAGTCTAAGAGTTTTATTGTTAAGGATTTGAGAACAGTAAAAGAATTCCCTGATGTTTTTCCTGTAACACCTCTAACCTATATCTGTCGCCGGATTAAGGTTACGAGACATTACTCGACCAAATACAAACAATCATTTACTCACTCAAATCATAATGTATATAATCATAAATTCATACAGCATTTATAGATTTTTATCTCAAGATTTCCATTGAATTAGAAGAGTACATGTGTATAAAAACATTTAACATTTTATTTTCCAATGATATACATGTACTTACTACACCAAATAATGTATACGGCAATACTATTTAATAGCCATAACCATGCAAGCTATTTATACAACTAATTTAAATTAATCATTATCGGACATTCACATTGAGTCATACATACTAATATAAATACCGGGATCATATTCATGCATTACTTCTATAACCTCATGTGATCTATACCCAAAAGCCGCATATACTATTAACTAACTATTACAATTATTTCGCATGTTCAAATAACATAGTTAGAACACAAACACTAAACAAGTAATTAACTACTAATTCGATTATACATAAATCCTTTAATACCTCATCTTTATAAGCATGGCATACATTATAACACACATGTTAACAAATCAAATGTACACAAGCACATTGTAATTCAGAACTAAAAATCAAATAACATATCACAATCAAATTACATATCCGAATCATATATATATATATATATTATCCATCTTCAAAATTTTAAAATACATACACAGACCATATCTTCAAATGCACTTCCATTTAATTTATCTACAAGGCCAAATAACCTTAACATTTTCACTACTCAAAATGAATCTAAACCGACCATTTCACATAGTAATATGCCATTCATTATCTTATGAAACACACCTATCTAAATCAAGCAATATTCAAACTGAAATTTCATAAACATACATATATATATCAACTCAAACATGATCACTCAATTCAAAGATAGATATGTAGCCATTTTCGCATGGCATTATATACATCCAATTCAAAATATAAGCTCAAAATAATAGTTTAGCCTATACATGCCATAGACTTTAAGTTTATTTCCAAAAAGGTACCAAATAGTTGATAGTGTGCTTGACTTTGACAAGGATTCCCGAGCTCGAGCTTCAACTCCAAAATCTATAAAACAATCGGATAAACACAACACAAACAGTAAGCTACCCGGCTTAGTAAGTTTTAAGCTTTAGTAACATATACATTTAATTAATTAACAAGTTTAAATCAAACTAACAAGATAACAGTGAATTCATATTTGCAATTACCTATAGCATATTACCATTCAATAACTACCCAAAATCAAAAGGTCTCAAAAACCGAATACTAACATACCAATCATCCATTCGATCAAACTCAAAAATTAATAAATCACCTCTCGATACTTCAATTTCTTATACAAGAGCAACTTACCTCATTGATATTTAACTACTCGATATCATGCATCACTTACCCATCCATCACTTTTCGAATGACCCCATTCATTGATCTATGTCTCCGTAAGATCCGCAAATCCGCACACACAATGCAATTTATGTAACGTATCGTACACTTAGTGCCGTTACTTAAGAAAGAGCACACATAGTGCTATGTACTAGTAATGTATTGCACACTTAGTGCCATTACTATTCTTCCGCACACATAGTGCCATTTATTAGTAATGTATCACACACATAGTGCCATCACTATTTCACCCCACACATAGTGCTAAATATTCGATCCCTCCTCAATCATATAAACACTGATAATTTCATTTTCATTTACATCTATACACAACTAAATACACATGTCAAAAGCAACTCATGACTTCATTTCAATGCCATCACATTCGGCAATCTTCCTTTCATGTATGTACATATAATTATTCATTCAAATATAATCACCTCCCTTATATTTTTTTTACACATATATAATCATCCAACTCAATGATCAAAGCTTATAATTATACACATTCATACTACTTACATTTGGCCAATACCTCTCAAGTTTGATAACACATTCGGCAAAAATTGAAATTTAATATATCATTAACATTTAGCATATGCACATTAATATAGGCTAAAATTCAATTCTTTCCAATAGCTTAAAACTTACCTCAGAAATTGTCGAATTAAGGTATCCCGACTATTCGTTCAATTTTGCCTTCCCTCGATCCAACCCCGTTTCTTTTTGTTCTTGATCTAAATAATTCCAAATTGAACTCATTCAAACACATTTCCATTCAATTTAATCCAAAAACACATAATTATGCAAATTACCATTTTACCCCTAACATTTGCAACTTTTACAAAATTGTCCCTAATATACAACTTACAAATTACTCAAAATTTGAACATCTTCCTATAAGGCCGAATCTTCTCCTTCCTATTACAAGCCTATACAACTCATTTCTTTGACATTTTAACCTCTAAAATTTTTCTTTTTAAAAATAAATCCTTGATTAACAACATTCATCAAAAGTTCAAAAACAAAAGATGTTCATCTAGCTTCAATCTTATATTTAATACCAAAACCATCACAAAACTCAACCTAACATCAATAGCATTTCTCACATACATGATCAATGTACAAAATTACTACATGGGCTGAATAGAAAAATGATCAACAATCACAAAAATATGAAAATCATCAAAAAATCTAAAACAAACACATACCTAATTGGTCCCCCCAAGTGCTGAACCTAAAGGAGTTTTTCTCTCTTTTTCTTTCTCAAGTTTCGGCCATGAACTCTTTAGGAAGATGAACAATTTCCATCTTTTATTTTATTATTATTATAACACTTTAACTAATTTGTTTAACATAAAATATAACAAAGTATAATAAAAAAATTAAATTACTATTAAATGCATAATCATGACTAGCACTAACTCCATTTATGGTCAATTTGCTATTTAAAACCCCCAATTTACAAAGACATCATCAATTCAATACCTACACATTTATCCACCAAATTTTTCTTCTTATGCAATTAAGCCCTTTTTTATAATTATGCACTAAAACTAACAAATTTTAATATAAAAATTTCACACACACTAATTCACAAGCATTTAAAAATAATTGTAAATTATTTTTCTGACTCGGATTCGTGGTTCTGAAACCACCGTTCCGATTAGGGTCGTATTCGGGCTGTTACAACTCTCCCCCCTTAAGGAATTTTCGTCCCTGAAAATCTTACCAGTGAATAAGTGTGGGTAAAGTTCTTTCATTGATTCTTCGGTTTCCCAGGTTGCTTCCCCAACCCCGTGCTTATGCCACATTACTTTAACCAGCAATATCTTCTTATTTTGCAACTCTTTCACTTCACGAGCTAAGATGCGAATCGGTTCTTCTTCATAAGTCAAATCGGATTGAATTTCGATCTCTGATGGACAGATTACATGTGAAGGATCGGATCGGTATCGTCTAAGCATCGAGACATGGAAGACATTATGAATCTTGTTTAATTCAGGTGGCAACATAAGTCTATACGCAACCGGCCCAATACGCTCAATAACTTCATACGGCCTAATGAATCGCGGACTCAACTTTCCCTTATGACCAAATCTAAGTATCTTTTTTCACGGCGATACTTTCAAGAACACTAGATCACCCACTTGAAACTCTATATCCTTTCGTTTTAAATTTGCGTACGACTTCTGACGATCTAATGCGACTTTCAAACTTTCTCGAATTACTTTAACTTTCTGCTCCGTTTCTCTGATTAAATCGACCCCGTGTATCTTGCGTTCACTTAGCTCAGTCCAATATAAAGGTGTACGACATTTTCGACAGTACAATGCTTCATAGGGTGCCATTTTAATACTTGATTGGAAGCTATTGTTGTATGCAAATTCAATCAAATATAAATATCGTTCCCACGTACCTTCAAACTCAAGAGCGCAACATCTCAACATATCCTCGAGTATTTAAATAACACGCTCGGATTGACCATCCGACTGAGGGTGAAAAGCTGTACTAAAATGTAACTTGGTACCTAAAGCATCCTGCAGTTTCTTTCAAAACCGCGTTGTGAACCTCGGATCTCTATCCGAAACAATAGAAACAGGTACTCCGTGTAACCGTACAATCTGCGATATGTACAACTCAGCTAACTTATCAAGTGAGAAATCCGTACGTACCGGAATAAAATGGGCCGATTTCGTCAATCTATCCACAATAACCTAGATTGAATCTTTCTTACTTGGTGTCAAAGGCAAACCCGATACGAAGTCCATCATAACACGATCTCACTTCCACTCTGGTATCATGACCGGATGAAGTAGTCCCGATGGCACTTGATGCTCAGCTTTCACTTGTTGACATACTAAACACTTCGACACATAGTCTGAGATGTCTCGTTTCATACCATGCCACCAAAAATGCTGTTTTAAGTCGTTATACATTTTCGTGCTACCCGGATGAATCGACAATCTACTATTATGAGCTTCATCACAAATCATTCGAATCAATTCAGGGTTCCTTGGCACACATTTTCGATTCTTGAACCGTAGACATCCTTCAGCATCTACCTGAAAACCTAAATCCGCACACGAGCCACAATGACTCCTTTTTGCTTTTAATTCATTACCAACCTCTTGAGCTTCTCAAATCTGCCGTACAAACAATGGTCTTGCTTTCAACTCGGCAATGATCACACCATCATCGGTCATAGCTATATCCGCATTCATTGCGCGTAGAGTAAATAGTGACTTTCGGCTAAGTGCATCGGCAACCACGTTAACCTTTCCCGGGTGATAATAAATCACAAGTTCGTAGTCTATCAACAGTTCTAACCATCGTCGCTGTCTCAAATTTAGATCCTTCTGAGTCATTAAATACTTAAGACTCTTATGGTCCGAATAGACATGACATTTTTCACCGAATAGATAGTGACGCCATATTTTTAAAGTAAAAACTATAGCAGCCAACTCAAGGTCGTGCGTCGAATAATTCCTTTCGTGTGGTTTCAACTGTCTCGAAATGTAAGCTATAACTTTACCCTCCTGCATCAATACACAACCTAGCCCACTTAAAGATCCATCGCTGAAAATAATGAACTCTTTACCCGACCCTGGCTGAACGAGCACTGGAGCTTCCGTTAGTAAGGTCTTCAGTTGATCAAAACTCTTCTGACACCTTTCTGACCACTCATATTTTACATCTTTCTGTAATAGCTTTGTCATCGGGGCTGCTATCATAGAAAATCCTTTCACAAAGCGTCTATAATATCCGGCAAGTCCTAAAAAGCTACGTACCTCAGAAACATTCCGCGGAGGTTTCCGATCCAGAATAGCCGAGATTTTACTCGGGTCAACCCGAATGCTCGATGCTGAAACAACATGCCCCAGAAAGCTGACTTCATTCAACAAAAACTCACATTTACTGAATTTCATGTACAATTTCTTATCAAGCAAAATTTGTAACACTAGCCTCCAATACTCAGCATGCTCGATTTCATTTCGTGAATAGATCAGTATGTCATCTATGAATACAACTACAAATCGATCTAGATACGATCTGAATACTTGATTCATCAGATCCATGAAAATAGCAGGGGCATTAGTGAGCCTAAACGGCATCACCAAGAACTCGTAATGACCGTACCTCATCCGAAAAGTAATATTTGGTATGTCTGATTCCCTAACTCGCAGCTGATAATATCCTGACCTTAGATCAATTTTCGAGAACACCGAGGCTCCCTTAAGCTGATCAAGTAAATCATCAATACGTGGCAATGGGTATTTGTTCTTTACGGTCACCTTAGAGCTGTCGATAATCAATGCAGATTCTCAAAGTTCCGTCCATCTTTTTCACAAATAAAACGGGTGCACCCCAGGGAGAGAAACTCGGTCAGGCGAAACCTCTATCTGTCAATTCTTGCCACCGAGCCTTCAATTCCTTTAATTCAGTCGGTGCCATTCTATACGGAGCTATCGAAATCAAAGTGGTCCCTGGCACTAGCTCAATCCCAAACTCTACCTCACGAACAGGTGGCAATCCCGATAATTCCTCTGGAAACACATCCGATACTCACCAACAATCGGTACAGATTCAATCTTCTTTTCAGTTACCTTGCTATCAATCACATACGCAAGATAAGCTTCACAACCCTTTCTAAAATACTATCTAGCCAACATCGAAGATATCACAGTCGGTAACCCATTCAAATCTGCAGACTCAATTCGATTTATCTCGTTATTCTGGCATTTCAAATCAATAGTCTTTCATCTGCAATTCACTACCGCGTCGTGAACTGTTAACCAATCCATACCGAGGATAATATCGAACTCGTCGAAAGGTAATAGTATTAGATTGGCCGGAAAATATAAGTGTCGAACCATCAAAGGGCAGTTCTTGCACACTTTATCAACTAGTACACATCGACCTAGAGGGTTCGAAACCCGAATCACAAACTCAGTAGACTAACAGGTAGAGTCTTACTGGATACTAATGTTTCGCACACATATGAATGAGTTGAGCCGGGGTCAATCAAAGCAGTTACACTAGTATCAAAAAGAGTGAAAATACCGGTAATGACGTCTGGAGATGAGGCCTCCTCTCTAGCACGGATGACATATGCTCTAGCCAGTGTACGGGCCTCTGATCGAATAGCTGCATCTGTAGTCCCCCTCTGTGCACCACTCCTACTTCCCACAATACTAGATGGTCTACCTCTAGCTGTAATGTTGCTTGGTCTCGCACTCTGAGCAGTACCCTTTTCAGCGGTCTCCGGGAAATCTCGAAAGAAATGATCCTGCGAACCACACTTATAACAAGTGCGATTAATAGATTTACCCCAGGACTCGCCAAAATGCCGTCTGCCACATTGCTGACACTCAGGTTTGCTCGATCGAGCACTGCCAACACTAGCAACTAATGTAGCCCGAGAACTCACTGGTGGTCGTTCTCGTATAGAAATCCCGGTGTTAGGTTTGGATCGGCTACCATCATTCTAGAACTTCTTCGTTGCCATCTGAGAAAATTTACTCGCTGATCTCTTTCGGAAATCTTTAGCTTCAAACTCAGCTTTCCACTTTTCTTTTCCCAGCTCTTCAGCTTTACAAGCTCGTTCAACTAGCACTACGAACTCGTTTATTTCAAGAATGCCAACCAGAAGCTTTATATCTTCGTTTAGACCATCTTCGAACCTCCGGCACATGGCAGCCTCAGATGATACACATTCGCGAGCGTAGTGACTAAGTCGCACAAACTTGCGCTCGTATTCGGATACGGTCATGCGACCATGTTTGAGCTCGAGAAATTCTTTACGTTTAAAGTTTATGAAGCGCTGACGTATATATTTCTTACGAAATTCCATCTGAAAGAAGTCCCAGGTAACTCTCTCCTTCGGAACAACTGATACAAGAGTATTCCACCAGTAGTAGGCAGAATCCCGTAGCAATGATATGGCACACTTCAGACACTCATCAGGTGTGCAGGACAACTCATCAAAAACACCTACAGTATTATCGAGCCAAAATTCAGCTCACTCTGCATCATCATCATCCTCGGCTCTAAATTCTTAAGCTCCGTGTTTTCTAATGCGATCAATCGGAGGCTTGTTTACTCTCTCGGGATTTACAGTCGGAGGTACCACCGGTACTACAGGGGAAATATTTGAATTCAGGGGTGGTTGAACAGCCGGATTGGTTCATATCTATTGGCTGAACCAATCATTCATCATGCTATAGAAGGCTTGTTTAACCCCCTCTTCAGGGTTACTCGCATCTAGTCGAGATTCCTCGGGCGCGGTCCCTTGCACGGGAGCAGGCGCCACGCTCTCGACATCATCTGCTATTGCTCGCACGGGATCAGGATCCATTACTATATGAAAGAAATAAACACATTTCACTGTCAAAAGTCATCACACTATCACATTATAAAATATGGCATGTATAGCTAGACTCACACGCGCTACGTTAGTCCGAGAACCGACTAAACCGTACCTCTGATACCAATCAAATGTAACACCTTTAATCTATATCCATCGCCAGATTAAGGTTACGAGATATTACTCGACCAAATACAACTTATATACAATCATTTACTCACTCAAATCATAATGTATATAATCATGAATTCATACAGCATTTACAGATTTTTATCTCAAAATTTCCATTGAATTAGAAGAGTACACGTGTATAAAAACATTTAACATTTTATTTTCCAATGATATACATGTACTTACTACACCAAATAATGTATACGGCAATACTATTTAATAGCCATAACCATGCAAGCTATTTATACAACTAATTTAATTTAATCATTATTGGACATTCACATTGAGTCATACATACTAATACATATATCGGGATCATATTCATGCATTACTTCTATAACCTCATGTGATCTATACCCAAAAGCCGCATATACTACCAACTAACTATTACAATTATTTCGCATGTTCAAATACCATAGTTAGAACACAAACACTAAACAAGTAATTAACTACTAATTCAATTATACATAAATCCTTTAATACCTCATCTTTATAAGCATGGCATACATTATAACACATATGTTAACAAATCAAATGTACACAAGCACATTGTAATTCAGAACTAAAAATCAAATAACATATCACAATCAAATTACATATCCGAATCATATATATATATTTTATCCATCTTCAAATTTTTAAAATAAATACAAAACCCATATCTTCAAATGCACTTCCATTTAATTTATCTACAAGGCTGAATAACCTTAACATTTTCACTACTCAAAATGAATCTAAATTGACCATTTCACATAGTAATATGACATTCATTATCTTATGAAACACACCTATCTAAATCAAGCAATATTCAAACTAAAATTTCATAAACATACATATATATATCAACTCAAACATGATCACTCAATTCAAAGATAGATATGTAGCCATTTTCGCATGGCATTATATACATCCAATTCAAAATATAAGCTCAAAATAATAGTTTAGCCTATACATGCCATAGACTTTAAGTTTATTTCCAAAAAGGTACCAAATAGTTGATAGTGTGCTTAACTTTGACAAGGATTCCCAAGCTCCAGCTTCAACTCCAAAATCTATAAAACAATCGGATAAACACAACACAAATAGTAAGCTACTCGGCTTAGTAAGTTTTAAGCTTTAGTAACATATACATTTAATTATTTAACAAGTTTAAATCAAACTAACAAGATAACAATGAATTCATATTTGCAATTACCTATAGCATATTACCATTCAATAACTACCCAAAATCAAAAGGTCTTAAAAACCAAATACTAACATATCAATCATCCATTCGATCAAACTCAAAGATCAATAAATCACCTCTCGATACTTAAATTTCTTATACAAGAGCAACTTACCTCATTGATATTTAACTACTCAATATCATGCATCACTTAGCCATCCATCACTTTTCGAATGACCCCATTCATTGATCTATGTCTCCGTAAGATCCGCAAATCAGAACACACAGTGCAATTTATGTAACGTATCACACACTTAGTGCCGTTACTTAAGAAAGAGCACACATAGTGCTATGTACTAGTAATGTATTGCACACTTAGTGCCATTACTATTCTTCCGCACACATAGTGCCATTTATTAGTAATGTATCGCACACATAGTGCCATTACTATTTCACCCCACACATAGTGCTAAATATCCAATCCTTCCTCAATCATATAGATGCTGATAATTTCATTTTCATTCACATCTATACACAACTAAATACACATGTCAAAAGCAACTCATGACTCCATTTCAATGCCATCACATTCGGCAATCTTCCTTTCATGTATGTACATATAATTATTCATTCAAATATAATCATCTCCCTTATTTTTTTTTTTACATATATATATATAATCATCCAACTCAATGATCAAAGCTTATAATTATACACATTCATACTACTTACATTCGGCCAATACCTCTCAAGTTTGATAACACATTCGGTAAAAATTGAAATTTAATATATCATTAACATTTAGCATATACATATTAATATAGGCTAAAATTCTATTCTTTCCAATAGCTTAAATCTTACCTCAGAAATTGTCGAATTAAGATATCCCGACTATTCGTTCAATTTTGCCTTCCCTCGATCCAACCCCGTTTCTTTTTGTTCTTGATCTAAATAATTCCAAATTGAACTCATTCAAACACATTTCCATTCAATTTAATCCAAAAACACATAATTATGCAAATTACCATTTTACCCCTAACATTTGCAACTTTTACAAAATTGTCCCTAATATACAACTTACAAATTACTCAAAATTTGAACATCTTCCTATAAGGCCGAATCTTCTCCTTCCTATTACAAGCCTATACAACTCATTTCTTTGACATTTTAACCTCTAAAATTTTTCTTTTTAAAAATAAATCCTTGATTAACAACATTAATCAAAAGTTCAAAAACAAAAGATGTTCATCTAGCTTCAATCTTATATTTAATACCAAAACCATCACAAAACTCAACCTAACATCAATAGCATTTCTCACAAACATGATCAATGTACAAAATTACTACATGGGCTGAATAGAAAAATGATCAACAATCACAAAAATATGAAAATCATCAAAAAAATCTAAAACAAACACATACCTAATTGATCCCCCCAAGTGCTGAACCTAAAGGAGTTTTTCTCTCTTTTTCTTTCTCAAGTTTCGGCCATGAACTCTTTAGGAAGATGAACAATTTCCATCTTTTATTTTATTATTATTATAACACTTTAACTAATTTGTTTAACATAAAATATAACAAAGTATAATAAAAAAAAATTAAATTACTATTAAATGCATAATCATGACTAGCACTAACTCCATTTATGGTCAATTTGCTATTTAAAACCCCCAATTTACAAAGACATCATCAATTCAATACCTACACATTTATCTACCAAATTTTTCTTCTTATGCAATTAAGCCCTTTTTTATAATTATGCACTAAAAGTAACAAATTTTAATATAAAAATTTCACACACACTAATTCACACAAACTAAGCATTTAAAAATAATGACTCGGATTCGTGGTTCTGAAACCACCGTTCTGATTAAGGTCATATTCGGGCTGTTTCATTTCCAGAGGAATTTCCTGAGTTACCTCTCAATAGAGAGGTGGAGTTTGGAATAGAATTATTACCTGGTACGGCTCTAGTGTCCATCGCACCTTATAGGATGGCACCGAAGGAGTTGGTGGAGTTGTAGGCCTAGATTTAGGTGTTATTGGACCGCAGATTTATTAGACCAAGTGTGTCTCCATGGGGAGCACCGGTATTATTCGTGAAGAATGATGGGTCCATGAGGATGTGCATCAATTATCGGCAGTTGAACAAGTTAACCATTAAGAATAAGTACCCTCTGCCTAGGATAGATGACCTTTTCGATCAATCTAGGGGAGCCTTAGTTTTCTCGAAGATTGACTTGCATTCAGGGTACCATCAACTGAGGGTTAAGGAAGCAGATGTGTATAAGACAGCTTTCAGAACTCGTTATGGACATTACGAGTTTTTGGTGATGCCTTTTAGGCTAACGAACACACCTGCTGCTTTTATGGATCTTATAAACCAGGTCTTTCAATCGTATCTAGACCAGTTCGTAGTAGTGATCAAAGATTAAATCTTAGTATACTCGAGAACAGAGGATGATCATAATGCACACTTAAGGATTGTGTTACAGATTCTAAGGGAGAAGTCACTTTATGCTAAGTTTAGCAAGTGCGAATTATGGCTAAGGGAAGTCACTTTCTTAGGGCGTGTGGTCTCAGCTGAGGGGATTAGAGTTGATCCTCGGAAGGTGGAAGCAGTGTTGGATTGGAAATGACCTAAGACGGTGTCAGAAATTTGGAGTTTTCTAGGCCTGGCAGGGTACTATAAGCGGTTTGTTGAAGGGTTCTCCCTAATTGTTGCACCCTTGACCAAGCTGCTACGGAAGGTGGTGTCGTTTGTGTGGACTGATAAATAACAAGAAAGCTTTGAGAAGCTTAAGAAGGTTTTAACGGAGGCCCCTGTTTTGATTCAACCAGAGCCTGGGAAGGAGTTTACTGTTTATAGCAATGCGTCACACGTGGGCTTGGGTTGTGTTTTGATGCAGGAAGAGAAGGTGGTTGCATATGTGTCACTCCAGCTTAAGGCTCACGAGGGGAATTACCCAACCCGCGATTCGGAGTTGGCAGCAGTGGTATTCGCACTTAAGATTTGGAGGCATCATTTGTATGGGGAGAAGTGCACCATCTATTCGGATCACAAGAGTCTGAAGTACCTTTTAACTCAGAAGGAGTTGATTTTGAGATATCGTAGATAGGTTGAGCTGTTAAAGGATTATGATTGCATGATCGAATATCACCCGGGCAAAGCAAATGTGGTGGCTGATGCGCTAAGCCGTAGGGTTATGTTGGATTTGAGGGCGATGTTTGCTCGGTTAAGTTTGTATGACGACGGGAGTTTGTTAGCCGAGTTGCAAGTGAAGCCACTGTGGGTTGAGCAGATTAGAGTTAAGCAGTCATTAGATGGACGATCGCTGAAATCAGGGCTTTAAAAATTTATAAAAGAATGATCGAACCTGGAGACTAACTCTGACAACGATTAAAGGCAAGTGTACCTATCGAACAGTAGTATAGCTTAGGCAAGACTGAATTATCGAACCCAATGGAACTAAAAGTATTAATACTAACTTTCTTTTTAATATTTAGCCTTTAAAATTAAAGTGAAGATTGTTCTAAACTAAATCGACAAGAACTAAACTAAGGACACAAAGACAAAAAGGATGAATTGGAAAATAACTTGAAGAAAACTCAATTGATCACGACAATACCCTCAGGAAGAATCCACCTAGACTTCACTTGTTATCTAACCCTTAATTATATGATCTCTTTACTTAGCTTGATCCGTAAGACTCCCTAACCTATATTAAACCCTCTCTCGAGGCGAATAACGTCTAACCCTAGGTTAATTAGTGGAACTCTTATTCGCTTATAATAACCCCCTAGGATAGCAGTAAATCGATCAATGGACTCCCATATTAGGTTTCACCCTAATCTGGTAAAATCTCGTTACCCTATCTCTAGGCGTTCGATCAACTCCGCTTAATTATGTTAGATCTTCTCTTAGGTAGGGTCTATTCCTCCTCCACCTAAGCACATTAGATTTGGATTAAGCAACATAATTAAGAACAACCTAAGTAATTCATTATATAACTTAAAAATCAAATAACAAGATTCGTCTAGGTTTCATCCCCTTCAGGTATCTGAGGGGTTTAGTTCATAATGAATAAAGAAAACATCGCAAGAGAAAAGATAAAACAAAACATAAGAAATTCCTAAAACCCCCTGAAGGAATTGAAGAAGAATTCCGCCATCTTGAGTATAACTTCGGCTTCTTGGGATGGATCAACTGGCTATCCTCGTGTTATTTCCTAACTCTGACCTTCTCGGCTTGGCTCCTTGGCCTAGCTTTGATGCATTTTCAAAGGTAGCACTTAGGGGATATATATAGGCTCTTGGAATGCAATTCTTTCTCCCTAAGTATCCTTTTCTGACTGAAATTGTTCTTTCCAGCGACGGAGGCACGGCCATGTCACACGCCCGTGTGACTCGTGGTCAAGCCGTGTTAGGACTTCTAATTTGGGGCACGGCCATGTGAGTCGGAGTTGAGGTCGTGCTCTAGGTAATCGTCGAGGCACGGCAGTGTAGACTTTGGGTCAGGCCGTGTCACTTTCGTACTAAGGCTCGTTTACTCTGTTTTGGGCCCAATTTGTGTTCTTTTCATCCTTGAGTGCTTTCCTGGGTCTAAGACATGAAAAAAAAGGATTACAAGCACCTTTTTATAAAAATCAAGGCATAAATCATCGAAAAGCATATTAAATGTAGGTTAAAATATGTTACAATTACGGTTTATCAATGGAACTCTGGGTTCTCGATTCAAGCAAATTGATAATGGGGAAATGATGGATTTTGGGTTAAATAGTGACGGGTTGTTGTGTTTCCGTGGTAGAATTTGTATGCCAAGGGACGAAGAACTAAGAAAGTCTATACTACGGGAAGCGCATAGTAGTTCCTATGCTATGCACCCCGGAGGTAACAAGATGTATTGGGACTTACGAGAGCTTTATTGGTGGCCGGGATTGAAACGCGAGGTTACGGAGTTTGTGGGAAAATGTTTGGTATGTCAGCAAGTGAAAGCGGAACATCAACTACCATCAGGGTTACTCCAGCCGATTAAGATTCCACTATGGAAGTGGGAGCTGGTTACTATGGATTTTGTTAGTGGGCTACCCTTGACGCCTGCTAAGAAGGACTCTATGTGGGTTATTGTGGATCAATTAACTAAGTCTGCCCATTTTATACCAGTCCGCACCGACTACTCATTACAAAAGTTGGCAAGGTTGTATGTGGCGGAGATTGTGAGATTGCATGGGGTTCCGGTCTCTATTATATCTGATAGAGACCCTCGTTTTACGTCTCGCTTTTGGAAGAAGCTGCATGAAGCACTGGGTACGAGGTTGGATTTTAGTACAGCATTTCACCCTTAGACTGATGGTTAGTCGAAGAGGGTAATTCAAATTTTGGAGGATATGCTGAGAGGGTGTGTAATTGAGTTTTGATGTAGTTGGGAGGATTACTTACCGTTAGCTGAATTTGCATATAACAATAGTTATCAGGCAAGTATTGGAATGGCACCATCTGAAGCACTATATGGGCGAAGATGTCGTACTCTAACTTGTTGGATTGAGTTGGGTGAGCAGCGAGTATTGGGTCCGGAGTTGGTAGCAGACACCAAAGATAAGGTAAAGTTAATTCAGGATTGGTTGAATGAGGCGACGGATAGGCAGAAGTCGTATGCTGCCCTCAAACGGAAAGAGATTGAGTATGCAGTGGGGGACTTGGTTTTTCTCAAGGTTTCCCCGTTGAAGAAGGTGTTAAGGTTTGGTCGGAAGGGCAAGTTAAGCCCTAGATTCATTGGGCCATACTGGGTGTTGAAGCGAATTAAGCCAATTGCCTATCAGCTGGAATTGCCTTCTGAACTGAGCCAAATACACGATGTGTTCCATGTATCAATGCTAAGGCGGTATCGCTCAGACCCTTCTCACATCGTGTCAGTCGAGGAGATTGAGGTTAGACCAGACCTAACTTTCGAGGGAAGAGCCAATTCGAGTAATTGATCAAGATGTTAAGGTGCTAAGAAGGAAGTCTGTCCCTTTGGTCAAAGTGCTTTGGCATAACCATAATGCCAAGGAGGCTACTTGGGAATCTGAGGAGGCAATGCGACGACAACACCCTCACTTGTTTCAATCAGGTAAATTTCGAGGCCGAATTTTTTTAGAGGGGTAGAATTGTAACGCCCCAAAATCCCGAAACTCTAAATTCCATGCACTGACTCTGGTATGTACAAGTAGCACTTAGAATATTAATTTTAAGGTATTACCAGGGTTATTTGAAGTCTTAGGGATATGGGAGACCATAGGGAAATATTTAATTTTTGCCTTAGTGGACCCTACTCTCAGGTATTAGGCCTCTTAAACAGATTAAGGGGAAAATAGGACACAATTGGACCTATGGTCCAGTGGCAAGGTGGCGTCACTTGGGGAGCTACAAGGTGACGTTACTATCAGGTGAAGAGGTCCAAGGTTCGAGGCTTAAGAGTGGTGAATTGAGGGGTTTTATTTTTGCACATGGAAGAAAGGTAGTAGCACTAGAGTGGACTCTGGAAGGGAGTGTTCAAGAGAGAAATTTAAGGTAAAGATAAGAGAGAAAAAATAGGGGATTGAGGTGTGGATGTGCTGGTGCCGAATTGGACTTTGGGGAAAGGTAGTTTCGGCTTTAGCTATAAAAGGGGGGTGCCGAATTCTTTTGAAAGGTTCTTTGGGTTCCATTTTTTTCTTTTCTTCCCCTCATTTTTTTTCTTCCATTGCCAAATTACCATCATCCCTTTTTGTCGAAATCCCTATTTGTGTCGATTCTTTGTTGCTTTCCTCCATCACAAATCTGTTGATCAAGTGTTAAAAGTCGGATCTCGTTCAGTAGCTATCTAGGCCGCAGGATCAAAGGTAGGATTCAGTAAGTACTCAGTCAAACTCCTTAGTGTGTTTTGTTAAAAGTTGAAGGGCTATCTAACTTCTCCTTGTCGTTAACCTTGTATTAACAAGGGGAGGGTTCAAAGATCGCAAGCGTGGTAAGGATCGTTAGCAAGTGGTAAGTGTACTCGTCTCAGTTATGGATTAGTGGGTGGCTGAATGTAAGTATGGCTTATAGAGGTGACTTGTGTGGAATATGAGTCACTTGATTGTTGATAGTATATGTGTGGGTGCAAATCTACGTGAATAGTAGCTAAGGAAGGGCTACTAGAACTGGTGGCACACGGTAAGGTTATGGTAAGGCTTAGGTTTTTGGGTAAATACTGTGGTTAAGTGTGTATTAATTAGAGATTGGTATTGGTTGTAGGTTCAAGGCTGAGGATAGAGTAGCACGTCGCATTAACCAGGTGTGTACATACACTTCACACACGACAAATTGGCAAAAGCTGAAATCCTGAAAAAAACTGGAATGCCGAAAAGCCGAAAGGTTGGTGCCAGCAACCACAAGAACGTGTGAACGTTCGTGTGGGAACATCAATACTATTATCGGGGCCAAGAGAGCGATCTCATGGTCTCGGGCCACTATTTGGTTGACTGGGCCAGACGGGGCTAAATTGGCCAGCCGAGCTCGTGGGCCCAAATCGGCAATAGTTGATATGTGAAATTGAATGATGGATTGATATGGATGGTTGTATGATTTGATTATGATTGGGCCTAATGGGCTACATAAACATGATTGGGCTTAATGGGCTATATGGACATGATTGGGCTTAGTGAGCCCTATGGGATTTTAGAAATGCATGCTAGGGTTTTAATGGACTCTAGGCCTAGTTCTGATAAATTCTTAAATAGAATAAAACTTAATTTAATAATCAAACATGTCTGTGGACAAGTCGCTAGGTTAGAGTGTGGCAATGGACATATGCATGACTAAGATTGGATCTAGTGAGAGCTTGGTACTTAAGCGGTCCTAGTGACCCACCTTCTCTTCTCTGGGATCCTACCTGGTGCAGTGTCTGTTGACTTTAGCTGGAAGGACTTGCTGATGGGCCAAAGTTCATAACAAAAACCCGAGATGAAAGAAATTACGGAAATACCCCTGTAGGGTAGAATTACGAAAATACCCCTATAGGGTAGATTTACAAAATACCCCTGGATAGTGAAATGACTAAAATACCCCTAGGTGCTTAATGTGTGAAAATGTGTATGTTGCATTCATGAGATATATGTTGCACTTGGGTGGGTTTGATGATACGGAGGAAGATATGTGAGGACCGCATAGTCGCTTGACGACCGTGGCTCCACCGGTGGCTTTAAGCCCATTATATGCTTAGCAGCTTTGCTGCAACGTTTGAGTAGTGCCACTGTTGGTGCTACCTTTGGAGTGTAAGCATGGGTGGGTTGATAATTATATCCCCACAGGAGTGTAGGGTTGGAAGGGAAATGGAGTGCAGGGTTGGATTTGGGATGGGAGCATTGCATTCATGTGATATTGATGTGTTATGAGGTCATTGAGGGCTAAGGCCCAAGACCACCGATTTTGATAAGGCTTAAGCCCAATGTGATAATTGCATGTTAATTGGGTTACCAAGGGTCGTACACACTGAGTTTCGAAACTCAGACCCTTTTATTAAATGTTTCAGGTGACCCTCAGTAGACGGCTCGACGTGGGAGAGGACTCCGAGATGGCCACACTGCAAGATATTTAGAAGTTTTTGTTTATTTGTTTTGAATGACTTTATTTTATTTACGTTGGGATGTAATAAGGCCTAGTATCTCCAACTTGACTTTACCTTTGGGTTATTATTGTTTCAACTGCTTAAGTATTAAACTTAAATAAATTTCTAAAGTTTTACATGGCTTTCGAAATAACTATAACATATGGGCGTTTTCTTAAAACATGGGCTTTCATCATAACTGTTAACATACAATGCCATTTTTTAGTGTATACTAATGAAGAAACTTAAGGTAACATTGTTAACATTTTACATAAAGGCAAAATTTCCTACACCTATAGGAACTAAAAGAGTGCAACCAAACTAGTACGCGACATGACAATGGCATATGATGTCACCACAGATGGTGCGGTCCTCGACAACAAATGAGGTAGATAAAGTAACATTTAGTATCTTCTTTAAGAGGTATTTGAGGCCATAGGTACATATGGTCAATAAGACCCTGATGGGTTTAGAAAGTCTAGATGTTAGAGGGGAGATATTAGTTAGTTCAATGCTAAACCAATATGAGAGATTAAGAACTTATATCTGCAATCTGACAGGGTAGACAGAGTAAAACAAATCTTTACCACTATTTTAAATTAGTAAAAGGTTATCCTCAAAGAGACATTAAGGATATATAGAAATGTATTCCCTTGGTTTGTGGCAAATAAGCTAGGGCCCAGGACTGGAGCTTTGGGTGATGGAGTGTTTATCAAAAGTAGATCAAATGTTAAGGTTATGTATAAAAAAAGGAAGAAAGGTTTCCCCAAATAGAATAATTACGGTGAAAAAAGAAGTACTTAAGCCGCCTATAGTCAATTTTATCAAGGAAGTTACATATTTAGATTAGCTATACAATGTTTTCATAGTTAAAAAGCTAAATGATGATCAGAGGATGTACATTGACTTTATGAACCTAAGCAAAGCTTGCCTCAAATATAGTTTTCCTCTCCATATGATTGATTGGCTAATAGATGCCTTTGTAGGGAACAAGTATCTAAGCTTTATGGAAACATTCTCAAGGTATAACCAAATACCCTTTTCCTGTGAAAATTAAGAGAAGACAACCTTCATTAACAAGGATGGCTTACTTTTCTTACAAATTCATTCTCTTTGGATTTTAGAATGTAAGGGAAACGTACTAGTTTTTGGAGAATCAAATATTCGAAATGCAGATTAAGAAATTTGTAGAAGTTTATGTGGAAAACACGTTGGTAAAGAGTGCTTCCATGGAACAACATATGAAGGATTTGGAAAAGGTATTCACCATTCTAAGAAAGTACAACATGAGATTAAACATCACGAAGTGCACTTTTGCACTTGGTGCAAATGAAGTTTTTAGGATTCATGGTATCAAAAAGAGGTATAGAGGCTAACCTAGAAAAAGTCAAAGTGAGGTTAGACCTTTGCCCACCAAAGAATACCAAAGAAATTCAAAAAAATGCTAGTGGTAATAAACTTGTCTCGAAGTTAGCCGACAAATGCCTTGTATTCTTTAAGGTGTTGAAAAATATTAACTAGATATAAGTAGTGTAACACCCCAAACTTGGCCCACGAGCCACGGCCGAATTTAGAATGTCACTGCGGAAAACGTTTGAAAATCGATTTCACTTATAGATAAAATCATAAAATTTGTTTTCTTCACCAAAACTTTGTATAATTTAAATTCCAAAATAAAATTAAGTTGTTAAATTTAAAACTTTAAAATAATTTATCAAAGTATAAATTTACTCTTTAAAAGAGACATTCCCGAATATTAACTTAATCGTCAATCCACCTTAAAACATAATAATAAACCTCAAATACTTAAAGTGGCCTTATTACAATAAATAAATACTTGAAATACTGAAAATATAAATTTTATTAAAATAAGTAGAAACTCCTTCTGCATGGGCCACCTCATATCCACTCCAACCTGGTCCAAGCATCACGAATCACCTGCGATGTTGGTAAAAATTTCGGTGAGTCAAACAGACTCAGTGTATAGTTATTTCACATGTCTCCACATATGGACTTGGCCCATATCCACACAGTCCACATACATAAATATGCATCATGAAGCCCAACCCAACCTAGTGTCCATCCATTACACCTACCTTGGCAGACCTGCCGCCCAAGGCCGTGGCTAAGCCACCGATCACCTAAGTGACCCCACATGTCAATATCCACGAGGTGACTCGAGGTCATCCTCAATCCACGGTGATGCACACAGCTATCATCCGCCAGGAGGTGGCACATAGCCAACACCCCACCTTGATGAAGCACATAGCTAACACCAAGCGCCAATGTAGCACAAGGCTAACATCAAACCACGTACATAATGTACACCCTGTCCTTCAATATTCATGTCCCAAATTCCCATGCATATATATAACATGACAAAAATATCATTTAATAGAGTATATAACACACGCTCATCACCATTTCACATATTCATCAGTGATCATTTAATATCATAAAGTACTGACCTGATTATTCGATCACCCACCATGGGTATCCACCATCTTAGCCCTTATTTCGGCTACCATTCACATCATATCACACATATATAACAACATACACACATAAACAATCAAGAGAACAGTGCAATAACTACACACCTTTTTGGTACAGTCTACTCAATCCCGAAACTCTCTTATTCCTGTCGATTTGCTCCTAAGAACCAAAGTCAGAAATCGGTCATCACTTAAACTCATAAAATGGCCTATGGCCGAATACTACAAACCACCTACTTTGCTTAACTAAATCCCGAATCACCACATAACACTTACCTTCATGAATCGAATCCTTACAATCCTCCTTAAGGCTCCTTACCGTTGGCTACACAAAAGAAACACAATATTATGACTCTACATACATTCGGCCATCCCTTAGAAACCAAGGCCAACCATTGGTTTCGGCATACTAAATGAAGAAGAAGAGAATTCGATTGCTAAGAAAATACTTACTATACTCGAAACCTGTTGGAAGATTGATGAAAAGGAATGTCGACACCTCCCCCTCTAAAGGCTCTAAAAGATTCGGCAAGAACTCCCAAATGGAGATGGGATAATCGGCTAACACAAAATAGGTATAGCCCCGAGGTTGAGAAGAAGAAAAGAAGTGTAGATGAAAGTTAGGAGAATTCGGCAATGAAGAACAAAGGTGGAGAGGTTTCGGCTTTGTTGCAAATGAGAGGATGGGTTTCGATTTTTAGGAAGTGAATGGAAGGAAAAATAAGTTGCAAAAGGAAAAAGAAAAAGATGCACAAAATGACTTCCAACTTTCGGCTTTTGGTCAAGAAATAGGGTGCAAATTTCGGCAATGGCAAGGGTGAAAAGAAAGTTTTGAAAGAGAATACTAAAGAAAGAAAAGAGAACCGAAAAAGAACTTCTAGACCTCTTATAGGAAATTCGGCTATCCCCCTACTCATGACCGAAAATTATCACCCAAAAGAGACCCACATTCGGCCACCACACTCAAAATTCTTCTTGCCATCAATTCAAACTAATTTTGAATTAAACTCACTCCTAAATTTCTCCTTATTTCCTCCTAATCACATTCAAAATTAAGCCAACCCCCTAGTCCACTATACCGTCTACATTCATGGTCAAATGGCCATAGAAAAGTTTCCAAAACAACACTCCATACTTCAAGCCTTATGTCCCCTTATCCTACCAAAATTCCTTGATACCATACCTTAACTAATAACTTGCCTTATTCCCTTAGTCTACTATCCATAAATGATAAAGTCCAACCTTATCTTAATTAGAGTTGACCGACACATGCCATACACATGCAAAAATAAAAGTCACCTTATTGCCATCCATGGGATTCGAACCTAAGACCATTAGTACACTCCACACTCCACTTGCCACTTTACCAATTGACTCCTTGTGATTAAAACCTCAAACTAATTTTCTTAAGGCCAATTTTCCTTAGCTCCCCTTCTAAGACTAAAAATCTAATATTTTTCTAACGTATTCCCTTACATTCTAAAATTCTAAAAACCCTTAAAACATATCCAAACACACACTAAGCCCACTATCACTTGAATTATGCATAAACGCATAACCCCTAAATCTAGGATATTACAAGTAGAATGGTGCTTGCCGACTTGCCTTTAATAAAGTAAAACACTACCTTGGTTCACCGCTATTGTTGGCTTTAGCTTTACCCAATGATCGCTTACAATTATACCTCATTTCACCCAACAAAACCATTGTAGTTGTATTAGTGAAGAACAAGAGTCTCGCCAAATAATGGTTCACAACATAAGTATCGTATTTCAAAATGACAAGCTCAAATATACTAAAACAAAAAAAAAGGTAATTTTTGTTTTGGTTATAGCATCACACAAGCTTCACTAGTATTTTGAAACACATCCAGTATATGCCCTATTTAACCAACCTATCAAAGACATCTTGGAAAAGATGAATAATTTAATAAGATTGGTGAAATAGAGCATTGGTCTCAACAAATTCGAGTTAGAATTCCAACCTTGAAAAGCAATCAAAGCTCAAGACTTGACTGATTTCGCAGTTGGATTTTATTTTTTTTGGTTAATCCCACTCGAAAAGCTAATTCCAGCAAACCCGATAGCTGGGCAAGAAAAACTGAGTAATAACCAATGAAGAAAAATTAGACGTGGTGATACAGATGTCATAAAAAGAGCTATGGGAATTGTTTGTGGATGGATCAATAGGAAATGTAGGGTTAAGAGCGGGGTAACTCTAATTGACCCAAGAGGAAATGAATAGAAGCATGGACTAACATTTGGTTTTTTGTATCATCTAACAATGTAAAAGAGCATAAAGCCAAATTCTTAGTTATGCATAAAGAAAAAGCAAACATCATAAGGGTACAACAAAGAAAGGTGGCCTCAAATTAGGAAATACCTTATAAAGTTGTTCGAAAAATTAGACATACACTGTATAAGTTGATGCACCTTAATGATCAAATTATTCCAAGGATATGAAATGTGAGGCACCTAAAAAGATATCGTCTGTAAATATCCCTTTATACAAGGTACGTAAGCCCTTGGATGTTCTTAAAAATAGGAAAAGTAGTTGTTAAAAAGTGTGTCAAATGATCAGGTAAGAATGATCAAAGTCAAACCAGCTTGCTGTAACACCCCAAACTCGGCCCAAGCGGTATGACCAGATCTGGCATGTCACATGAAGAAAATGAGTAAAGCACTTGTGATTCTTACTAAAGATGTTGTTATTCGATTATAGTTTAAGAAAACAAGTTTGATTATAAATACGTACTTAATCTCGAAAGGTTGACTGATGAATTGAAAATTTAACAAATGATCTTTAAAATCGTGACTTTTGAAAATGATGATGATACTTCGGAGAAAAATCCAAGTTAAATTATTTGTACATATTTGTTATGAAATCCATTTATTAATCAATTTTGGAAAACTGTTATTTACGATTTTAGAAAATCCCCATTTTAAAACAATTCAAGAAAGATATTAAGTACGTCTAATCATAATGCAAAATAAAACATATCCCAGAGGCCTTATTACAACTTTAAAACCCAAAATAGTAAAAGTAACGAAATAAAACGAAAAAGAAGTTTACTAATGTTCGAAAACATCATTTATAAAGTATGGCCTCCACTGAGTCATCCATGGCCCCAAGTCCTCGTCACTGAGCATTACCTGCAAGGATTAAGAAAAAGGGGTGAGTTACAAGAACTCAGTGTATAATCCCCTTACCGTCATCCACTGGGTTTGAACCCGCATAGCATAACCTTGGGCCTAAGCCCATTTACATAGTAATAATATGAAATGTATGCAGCCCAACCCATCCATCCATCACAACCCCGACCAGCCAATCACACCTGTGGGGATCAAGTCAACCCACCCTGTCGCTCACACCAAATTTTCAATCAAGTTGCTATGATATATTATTTTTGTAGTCAAGCCACCGAAATCATAATTAAGCACAATAATGAATAATTTGTGGCAATGCCACCAGGCTACACTGCTCTACATACAATTTTTCCCATCCCATGCAATATGTAAAAATGCAACATACATAATAAAATATCCATATATATATATATATATAACCACCATTCATCTATTGAATTATTTCGGTGAATAGCCCATTAAAGCACTTTGATAGTTCGATCCACTAAGGCATTCTAGCAATTTGGCCCATAGAGGCATTTTGGTAAATTGGCCCATAGGGGCATTTTGGTAAATCTGCCCATAGGGGCATTTTGGTAAATCGGCCCATAGAGGCATTTTGGTAAATCGACCCATAGGGGCATTTTGGTAATTTAGCAAATTAATCCCGATTTTGACAGATCTTTAGAAATAGCGTTGATTAAGCAAATTACTCGATTCATGTCATATTACGGTTATTAGATTTGTAAGCAACAACGATCTATTTTCCAACATGATAGTGAATCACGTATCTACGAGATGTCGATGTGAGATTACACACCTGATTACGGTAAGAACTAAACCTTCTTAATCGTTGGCACCTATGACACCATCACACTCAATTAACTAACAAAAGAGATTTTCTTAATCCAAATCTAAATTAACGATCTAAAAATGCTTAACCTTAGTATCGTGAACGACCACGATTTGCCTACTCTCACCAGAAGATGGTCCACAACCCAGTGGAAAATCCCGAACGGCCGACACTGCCCTTCGTTTGAACTTGGGAGTAGAGATTGCAAGTCCACTCCCTTTTTTCCCTCCTATCGATTTTCCTTTAGTATCGCTACCACTTGCCTCCATTGGAAAAATCTCGGTTAGAATAATACTACGATGAGATAAAGTCTAAGGAGAGGATTTCGGCTTACCACTACTTCTGAAGGACCAACGAGTAGAGAAAAACGAGTGGTTTAGTTCCTAAAAATAATCGATTAGTCAAACTTTCGATCCGATTAGCAAAATAATCGTGTAGAGAGATATCGAATAAACCAAGAAGAAACTCCTTACCTTAACAATGATGAATCCAATTCCCACCGATTGGGGTTATGGCTACGGATGAGACAAGGATATAAGATTCGACTTTCCCACTATAACACTTCAATAGAAGGAGAACACGATGTGAGAGAGTAGGAGAGAGTGTTATTTCGGTTAAAAGAACTATCCGAATGCTAAGGGCACATAATGGGCCATGGAGAAAAGAAAATGAAAAGGGGAGAATGAAACCACTTACCGATCCGGTCAAAGAAGAGAGTGCCAACACGAAAGAAAAAGAAATAATGAAGAAGAGATTAAGTGTTAAAAGATTCAGCTATTGGAGAGAAATGAACAAAGAAGATTCGGCCATAAGATAATGTCGATTTAAGAGAAAGAGAGAAAAGTTGAAGAACTGGTGAAAAAGAAAAGAAGTGATGGACAAAGGAGTATTAGAGAGTTTCGGCTAACACCAAAAGAAAAATGAACAAAATGGATTGAGTGCTACGGCAAAACAAGGGAAAAATGAACAATTTGGCTTGAGTGTTTCGGCAAGTGAGGGAAGAGATTAGAAAAGAAAAAAAACTCTACATGCTTAAAACTTGTAAAACTATTTTGGCTCCTTTCCCCCCTTACCAAACCGTGTATCCCTTGCCAAAAAGATCAAAGTTGACCAAAAATTCTTTCCCCAAGCACCTCCCTAAGATTCGGCCAACATATCCCCCTTTTACCTCAATTCCTTTACTTCTTTCCTTCTTTTTCCCTTGATTCCCTCCTTACTCTTCTCCTTAGTGTTCTTTCCATCATTAGAGAGTCTTCCTTACCTTCTTTAGAACCATGGCCGACACTTTGGAAAAGAAGCACAAAAAATAAATCCAAAAATTTACAATAGGTGGGATTCGAACTCCACCCCTTAAATTCCTTCATGTGACGCCACACCACTATGCTACTAGCTCAACTTGTGCTAGCAAAATACACACTTATTCTTTTAAGTCTTGACACCACTTACCTTTTCCCCTTTATGTGCATAAACTCAAAAATTTTGCTAAGGCCCAACTCAACCCCAAGCCTTTTTAGGACCCCTAAACATACACAATTAACGCTCTTAACTAGCTTATCACATGGTATAATGTAAATCATAAAATTCTCGAATTTCAGGATGTTACACTTGCCATCAACTTAATTTATCTCATTTTAAGGATCCAATGCCATGCCAGGCATGGCCTAATAAAGGCTTTAATATCATATTTAGTGTAGCCTTCTAATGCTCTAATACCTCATCAAGTGTGGCCTTTTAAGGATCTAATACCTCATTAGGTGTAACTTACCGAAGGCCCTAATATTGCTCTCGGTGTAACCTCTTAAGGCTTTAACACCCCATCAAGCATAGCCTACTGAAGGCCCTAATACTGCTTATGGTAGAACTTTATTAAGCTTTAGTACTCCGACAGGTGAGACCTCTTAGTGCTCCAGTTTCTTATTAGGCATTAGCCTTTTAAGGCCCCAACACGTTTAAATTGACTATTAGCCATATGAAGCATAACCTCTAATACTTGCTTACATTTTTCTTTGCATGAAAAAAACAATTGAGGACAAATATGAACAATATTAATGTGAACAATAGAATTTTATTAAACCAATCTATTCAGAAAATTACAAATACAAATGACAAATAAACTACACTTAGGGCACTAGATCCTAACAAGAACAATGACCAAAAATAGAACTTTTATTTACTATATGAGGTTTATTACAATATAAGAACACAAAAGATACAAAATAAAGGCACTGAGGGGAAATAAGAGGGTTTACCGTTAGTGCAGAAAAGATATAAAAGGCATAAACAACATTGGAAATGGTAAGATTAGTCAAGGCTTCTTTAAAATCTACATCGCCAAAGGGAGCAGACTCTTTGTTCTTTTGAAGAAGAGGTGTAGAAAGGGGGTCAAATGCAAGAACATTAAAGTCTAAAATTTCCTTCTTCTAGGATTTCTACTCTTCGTTAAAAGGATTCCTTATGTCTATGTACCTTGGATATAACAAATGACAACCAGAAGAATGAGAGAAAGATCGAAGTACCTGTTTAATAGCCAGGCATTTACTAGATTCAAAGTTGGGATATTAACAATATTTTGCATAAAGTCCACCAGGGCTTCATTTGAGAGGGTATCAAGAGCTTGGAGATGATCTTTCACCAATCGCTACTTTTCAGACTCAAATTTAGTCGTCTCCACATTGACATTGCTAACAATGTCTATCTCAGTGCAAAAATCCTCTATCTCATTCAAAAATGCCATTGTTTTCCTCTTTAGCTCCTCAGCTTCCTAAGAAGAAGCAATTGCTTGTCTCTCTAACTCTGTCATCTTCTATGCAATAATTGTCTTCTGTTTTTGTAAAGTCTCAACTTCCTTTTGTAAAACAACCAGCTTTACATTCAAATCCTCTACTACTGCCTTTTTAGTTGCTAACTCTTCCCCAAGCTTGAGAAGGCTTCCTCTCGATCTTGGGTAGTATCTTCAACTTCTTTATGAAAATTTTCAACATCTGTGAACACAAATGGTGTTGAAAAAATCAGTTTAGAAAACAATGTCAATAGGCATAATGGAAGTTTAATTTTTTTTTAAAAATTGAGTCATTGTGATATTTATAGTAATAAATATTAATAGAACTATACATGTGCTTTGTACAAGGCGGTCTAAAGTTGATCCTAACTTTCTACCGGACGACCTTTTTTGCTATTCTCAAACCACTAACTATTTTGAGTATGGGCTCAAAGTTTATCGAATCAATCGCGCATAATGAAAAACCTTATTTAACTTTCACTAGGAAAGTTAATTGTCTCTTTAATCGGAAACTATGTGTTTTCCCAAAAAATATTATTTATTCTTTAAAACAAATTTCAAATATTTTTTTTATAAAATAATGATGCATGTGAAGTGTTGTAAATAGTTCCACACAGTTCCTATTTATAGAGAATCAATACAAGAGTTCTATTCGAATAAAGCTTGATTAAATAATAATATTTTATACGAAATTATGAGATTTGAAGCTTTGGATTGTCATTGAAATTTAATTTATGATATCTGTTGAGTACAATTATTTATTTTAATTATATCTTATGAGTACAACACCGATAAAAGTCAAAATCCAATTTCTTCTTATTCTTAATTTTTTTTAATTTTGTGAATACTTGTTGAATAGATAAAGATAAATAAAATAATTAAAAAAATGTATTCTCCTTGTCTCAATTACTTAAGGAAATTGAAAAGCATTGAAAATATTGATTTTAGAGAGAATTCAATGTAGTCTTGCTTTTACTGTTTCTATTACACTTAACAATTTTCTTTTATTATGCTAACATTTTAAATGTTCAAACACTTCTTTTATTCATGTGTCCTAGCTACAAATTTATGTTAGAATTTAGTATCTAACTGTAATTTACTCATCAATTATACTTGTAATTTTTTTAATAGATTGGTTTAAGTAAGATTTGATTATTCACATTAATATCATTTGTATATGTCATTAACAATTTTTGCACCCAAAACAAATATTGGCTTATTGATTACCTAATGTTTAACTAATACTAGGTTGCATTATGTGGTCAGATTGTAATGCAAAAAGACAACTTGGATTAGTAGATAATCTAAAAGATCCATAATCTGGTGAATGAAAATTAAACAAATTGGTTAAAGAAATATTAAGCCATCTATCAAGCCCAAATGACAAGACCTTGTCTTAGGTATGAGAGTGGTTTGCTCCAAAAAGATAGAGACATAGATATGATTGTCTATATTGACAATACATTAGACAGGACCCAAGTTAAATTAATCCTAAATCCATTTCTGGATTAATTCATTTATAACGTTCATAGTGTGGTTTACCTCAATCCTAAGTAAGTGACTGACTATGTATGTGTGACTTGTATACTTTGATGTATTAAAAGCTTGATGTTAAATAACTAAAGAGCCAAAAGCTAGTGCATTGAGTATATGGCTTCTGCATGACATAGTTTCGTTTACCATAGTGGAATTTATAACCCAACAAAGGGTAAATGATATTCTCTTATTGACATTATATGATAGATGGAAAAATAACATGGTCACGAGTCATTTTTCTAGGATAAATAATTTAATTATTATTTGTTAGTAATTGACATTTCATGAATGAATAAGTAATGGTTATCATAAGATAAAATAGGATTATACTGGCTGAACAGATTTAACTCAAAGAGATTAAGGATATCTTATGAGGGTAATACATTTATGACAAGGTCATTAAACAAACACTTATTAAGTTGCTTTCCTAATGGTATATAATAAGGGAGAGTTCAATCATGGTACTTTAATGGAATGACTCAATGATTAAATAATGTTGTAATTAATAAATGAAGAGTCAAAACTTAATACAAATTATTTTAGCCCTAATTACATATGTCTAATTGGTCCTCCGCTGGCTTGGTAGAACCGAAAAGGAATTGCATGTAGAACCGATAATATGGATTGAATGAAAACAACGACTAAGAAAAATAGATTGCATGTACCACTATTTGCAATTAATGTGCTTTCTCGCTAAGTATAAAAAACAACTTAGAAATTAAATTAATTTCTTCAAGTCATTATTTAATTAAATACAATTAAATAATCAAAGTTCGAAGTGAGAATTAAATTAACAAGTGATCATAGTTTTATTGAATGGAGCAATTAAATATATCACCTCACAGATTCTAATACGATAAAGTTGTCACGAGTTTAAAAAAATTAGATATTTTTGAAAATAGAAAAATAATTATGGGGTTGGATAAGTTATATGTGTTGGTTAAAAAATTATAAGTGTTGGTTAAAAGTCTAAATAAGACATATAACTGCACTCAATACACGGGATGGGCTCGAGGTATATACTATGTTTTCTATTAGAATATTGTTATTTAATTACTCATTGTTCAAGTAAAAATCTTGTACCTTTTTCTTATAAATAGAAACTATGGGGGGCCTAAAAATACACAAGACACAATCAATTGAGTGTCGTTACTCTATTAAAAAATAGTGGTATTTATTTACAAAAATAAATTCTATTTATTGAAAAGCTAAAAGTTTTCTGGTTCCAATAGAGAGAAATTAACTTTCCCACTAAAAGTTATTAAGACTTTTCATTTTGTGCATTCGGATCATTTTGTTTGAACCCACATTCAAAGCAATTCGGGGTTCGAGGATAGCAGAGAAGATCATTTGGTAGAAAGCCGAGAAATGACTTAGACTGCCTCATACAAAGCCTAGGTAATAATTCAACTTAGAGTTTATTACTAAAAATACTACAAGGCTCGGTTTTAAGAAAAATTTTAAACTTCCGCTGTTCCTAAACACACTATTTTCTAAATCGATTTTTCCAACAATTTAGTGGTTGAGCTTCTATGTGAAGAGGCTTTTTCTTTCCATTACACTTAATTAAGGCTTTTTCTAGCCATTCTATTTAGAGCGGTCGAACTTATAAAAGTGGTTGAAATTATGTATGCTCATATGCTAAGGGAAAACTTTATAGAAATTTAGTGGTATTTTATTAAAGTACTTTTTTCTAATATTCGAATAAATTTTACTTTCTTTGAGCTTTGGTTCTAGATTAGTAATAACTATAATTGTGATAATCTAGTCCTTATAATTCAAAATTAGATAGTTTATTTTGTTTGATTATAGAGGTTCGTGTAATAGCTCTTCTTAGGGAAAGACTCATATTTTTCATGTGTTTGGTTATTCGAGTTAGAGCACACTCTCTAAAAAAATTTTGTGAGTTCAAGAATAGTAGAGAAGATAAAAAGATTAAGAGTTTGAAAAGTTCAGAATTCGTTTCAGTAACACCCTACACTCGGTTTGGAAAACGATCAAATGTAAAATGCCATATTCATTGCAGAAGCAACTCAATCAAGTATTCATACAAACATATTTCATAAAATTTTAGATTAAAAAACATGCTAATAGATACATTGAATGTTTACAGATTAACTTGAGTGAAAATTGAACTTAAATGGGCTCACGTGCGACATTCTAGGGTCAAATACGAAGCCATATTATGAATCTTGGGCCAAAATATCAAAACAAGGCAGGATGTCTTGAGACTTGCAACCTCTGAAGCTAAAAACTTGTTACTATCTTGAAGGTATCGAGACTTGGGGTCCATGTCTCAAGACTTACATACTAAGTCTCAAGACTTGTTCATAGATATAAATGAACAAGCTCAATTAAAGAACAAGTCTCGAGACTTAAACCCATAAAGGCAAAAAAAAAAAATGCCTCAAGTCATGCAATCATGTTTATAAGTATCCCTCAAACATGACATTTATGATATCAAAGTTATGCTAGCAAATTTGGCATATTAAAAAAATTCTAAAGCACGAAATTTCTCAATAAAAAACTCACTAAATCAAAATTTGGCTATGCAAGAAAAATAACAACTTTAACAAAACAAGCATACCATCAAATCTCATATAAAGTCATGGACATAAGTGACAAAAGTTACCAAAAGAGTGTCCAAACATGTAACATAAAATAAAATAGCCTAAGATGACACATAAATCAAAAACAAGCATCTATAGGACAAGTTTGAGGCTTAGTTACATGCCAAGTTTACAAAAAACCTTGTAAGGCATTAGAAAAACCAATATGTTGATAAGGCTTTTAAACCCAAAGCTGCTCCAACAAACAAACTACTCACGAATCACCTGTAACCTGCACATAAAACAAAAATTCACACATTGAGCTTTTCCATTAAGCTTAGTGATGCATGTTTAATTTCTAACAAACTTTATGGTTAAGCTAAATTAAAAGTATGCAAATCTTCCATCATCATAGAAAATCACAACATCTTTAAACATAATAACACGATCAATTATAACATTATAACATCAAACGTATTAACTAGAACCATAACATTTCCATGTTTCATTATAAAGCACTTTGCAATTCACAATTTAAAAATAAAATAAAATCTTTTTATAACAATTCTTCATAGCACATTCCATTGACATCTCTTATTAAAGTGTTGCCCCAATTAACCGAACTTGAAATCATAAACGTATACATAGATATCCAACCAAATCCTTGAAAATTAATACATAATGCAAAACGATAATGTACACAATATAATGAATCTTTGGTGTGTGTATAACATGACTTAACCAATCGTTTCCTAAAAATTGCGGAAAACACCATAGCACAAATCTCTCGAGTGCACTAGTCTAATCCATATACACAAAATCTTTAAAAAGATCTACATATACTATGACATGCCAAGCATACCCAAGAACTATCCAATTTCATAAGGCCTTTTAACAATTAAAACATGTACTTCCAACATGAACAACCTCCAAAACATATAAACAAATCAGTAGCAACATCATTCTCAATTGCCAACTCAATAAAACATCTGAAGAATCAACATTCACATAATTCATCTTAGATTCAACTCAAACTTCATATATACCATATGACTTACCAATAAAAAATTTAACACTAACACCATGAAAATAGCCTCCAAGTAAGCAATTTAGACAAAAACATGAAACATATAAAAAATTAGGATGCATGTACTGAAACCAACTAAGCTCCAACTACTTTCTTCTCCCCTTTCTCTTTTTAACTTTCACCAACTTCCTTAACTTCAATTACAATACCAAAACAAAAAACCAAGTTAACTTAGCATTGGCGAACAATAAAACAACCTTAAATCTATTGAAATGATACAATTTGATGAACAAGGACACTAATTTTGTTTCTTGAACCATTTAAGAGACCTCTAATCTAAACTTCCTTAAAATGAATCTAATAATTGGCTAATGATCTCCAATTTCAAGATATTTGATATGTCGTATTTTGATATGACAATTTAAGCTCTTTTCACACCTAAAGAGCTTATTTTCAAGTGATGTTTGAGTTTTTTTTTTATCACTTTTTTATGTTTAAGTTAGAATTTATGTTAATTGCACTTTTTAGTTATTTTTATGCTATTTTGAATAAAAACATCAATTATTTATCTATTCGAGCTAAATTTGTTTCTAAGACACTTGTAAGGGCTCAAATGAAGAAGAAGATGGAAGGAAGCAAGTGAACAGCTTAAACGTCACAACCTCGAAATGTTGATGTTGCAACATTGAGTCTTTTGACTTACAGTGTCGTGACATCACCCCTTCCACCATGCCAAGACATTTCCAAGGAAAAGCCCAATGTTATGAGCTCAGACCTGTGGAGTTGTGACACTGAGGCCCTTAACTTGCCAAGTCGCGCCATCAAACCCTGGATGTCGCAACATAGAGCCTTGAAGCCTAACAAGGTGACCACATCATGTCGCAAAACTTGACCTGTGGTGTTGCAATCCAGAGCCCTCTAAGTAGCAGTGTCATAACCTCCAATCCTTGGTGTTGCGACATCAAGTCTGTAACAAGGAAATTTGCTAAGATTTGTGGAATTGTTGGTCAAACATGCCTTATATAGGATTAATAGCAAGGATATTTTTATAATTGAATGTTTATTACTTTTGCAACTATAAATACCACCTAATATTAGCTATTTGGAATAGGTTAAATAGTGAAAAAATTGTGTTAAGATTAGTTTTTAGAATAAAAAGCTAGTAGTTGTTGGCATAAAAATAGTAAAAGGACTTGTTAGTACATTTTAGGTTAGTATTTTCCCTACTCAAATTCTCTATTTTCTTTTACATTTTCTATTTCAATTGAAGATTTTGGTATTGGGCTTTCATCAACTCTTGTGGATTGAAGCATTTTCACCGTTGGATTCAAGAAACTCTTCATCTTATTGAGCATTTCTAAACTTATTCAATTTTATTCTTTTGATTTAATTAAATTGTATGAAATTGTTTATTGTGTTTGATTTTGCTATGGGTATGAACTAGATTTCTTAGGTGATTCGTCATTTTGATTTTAGCATGTGATTTTATGCCTAATAATTCAATTGTGCAATTTGAACTAAACTGAATAAATTGCAAAACTTGGAATTAACAAATCTAAGTGAAAATTTAGATAAACGAGGTCAAAAGGATAATCCATCGAGTAAAATTTGATTTAGTTTGACTTACTTAAGTGCGAGGAGATGAGAATTTGATTAAGTTCCTTATTCAATTAATTGAAATCGATAGGTAAAATTGGTAAAGTTAGTTAATTTTTAATTGAGTCTTTTAAGTGTAATTTCATCGCTTACATGAGATTTAACCGATCACTAAGGGTGAGAAAAAAATTTAGTTGAATTGATGAAACCAAACAAACCGAACCGAATAAACCAAAAATTTTCAGTTATTTTGGTTATTTCAAGTAGGTAATTCGATTTAAATGGTTAAATCGATTCGGTTTCAGTTTTTGGGATCTAAACCGAATAAATCAATTTTTATTTTTTTAATTAATAAATCATTTTATACCCAACTCAATATCATTATATTTAACCCAACCCAAATCATAATAGAAACTCAACCAAAGTACCCAACCTAAAATATTAAATATAAACTAAACACAACCCAAATATAATTATAAACCCAACTTAATAATTAATTTATTTATGAAATTTAATTATAAAACCTAAATAATTTAATTTGAAAATAAAATAAAACCCAAAAGAAAAAAAGTTAAAAAATTAAACCTATATCCAAATTATCATTTTTATTTTCATTTATGTAATTAATTTTACATTATAAAAATTATATAATTTTAGAATTAAGTTTTAATAGTAAATTATTTTTTGTCTAAGATAAAACACTCAAAAAAATTGAGTTTGAAGACATAATTATTATTTGTTTAAATCTAAAAACGATCTAAAAAGCATCATACATTATCGTTTATTGAAGTTACTGCTTATTGTTTACAATATTATATTTTATGGTATTTTGAAATGGTAATTTAAAATATGTAATGTTTTCACATTTTTGCATGATTTACATTCATTCATACACATAATTCATGGATAAAACATGACATTTTCATACATAATACTCAAACATAATATCAGTAGGGATAATCTAAGCTAGATCACTTAATAAACTTTTATAGTGAAATTGAATTAAGCTACCACGAACTAAAGTCGTCATACCTCAAAAAAATTTTCTTTCCCGTTGGCCCTTGAAGACTTGGTCATTCTTTCGCTATAATTAACCATTCAAACAAAGAAACATAGTTAGTACAACACAATCAAGCATTAAAAACACCTAAAACTAACAATGTGATTCATTATGATAAAACATGACATTTTCTTGCTTTTAATAGAAACTCAATAAAACTCTAATCTAACCTATCTGAACTTGAAATCTAATTTTGAAATCGATATTAAGAACCTTGATGGAGCTCGAAACTAACTATTATTTCGATAAAGGCAAGCACACTTATCGAACAGTAGTTTAGCTATGGTGAGTCCGGAATATCGTATCCTCAAGGACCAAGAGTACTAGTATTAACTATCTTTTTTATTATCTAGCCTAATAATTAAAGGGATTTATTTTTAATCTAAAATTAACTAACTAATTTAACTAACTATGAACGCAACAGAGAGTAAATTGGAAAAATACTTTTGGACAACTTATATGAGATAGGCAATAAGGAAGAATCCACCTAGACTTCGCTTATTACTTTTGATTCATGCGATTTATTCACTTGACTTAATCCGTAGAAATCCCTAAATTATATTAATACCTCTTTCGAGGCTACTAACAACTGATTCTAGGTTGATTAATTGAAATCTCTTTCTAATTAAAACCCCTATTATCGCATTAACTCGATCTATGGATTCCCTTATTAGGTTTGACCCTAATCTGGCAGATTTTCGTCGCCTTATTTCTAAGGTTGCAATCAACTCCGCTTAATTGTGTTGATCTACTCTTAGACAGGGACTTTTTCTCCACTGAATAAGCACATTCAACTTGATTTAATAACCTGAATTATCAAACAAGAATAAGAACTCACAATTACGAATAAGCACAAGTATTTATCTCATAAATCAAATAATAATAAGATCTGTCTTAGGTTTCATCCCCTTAGGTATTTAAGGGATTTAGTTCATACTAAGAGAGGGAAACATATTAGAATAGGGAAAACAACAAAACATAAGAAAACCCAAAAACTTCTAAAGAACTTGATGGGAGATCCTCAGTCTTGATGGAGATCCTTCTCCTAAGCTGTTCCCGATGGCTGTCTTGGAGTATTTTCTCCTTCTACTCGGCGTCTATTCGATGTCCTGTCGAACTCTATTTGACCTCTAGTCGACGTCCCCTTTTAGGTTGCCCCCTAGGGTGTTTTTATAGGCTTTGGTCCAAAAGTGTCCTATTCCAAATGAAATTCATCCTAGGGTCGGCAGGGACACGCCCGTGTGACACGCCCGTGGTCGATAGCCCAGGCCGTGTTCGATCCGGCTTGCCACACACGGCCGTGTGCTTTCCTATGTAGGCCCACTTTGCCCCTTTTTGGCCCGTTTCTTGTTCTTTTCAACTTCCTAAGCTCTCCTGAGTACAAAACACGAAATTAAGAGATTAGGAGCATCGAATTCATCAAATTCAATGGAAACTCATCTAAAATTAAGCTAAGCATGGGGTTAAAATATGTGTAAATTATGGTTTATCAAACCTCTATCTATTCAAAATCTTCCAACAACTTAAACTTAAATACTTTTTTCCCTCTAATACACTTTAAGCACTTAACAATGACATCTCAAAAAATTTAGAGAATTTTGGTGTAGAGAAAATGTTAATTGTGAAAATATTATGGAACAAACCGTTCCCTCTAAACAATTTTATAAAAAGGGAATTTTTCCATTAAGGTTCTAGGATATTTACAACATCCTTTAATGTGTTAAATTGTATTTTCTAATATTCACACATTAACCCTCTAATTTTACTAACCTTACAATTTGGTCCAAAAGCGTTAATTATTGAACTCCCTAATTAAACCACATTAATAGCTTCAATTAATATCTAATTACTAACTAATGATACTCTAATCCTTTATCGTACCCATTCATTGTGTTAAAAAAATAACGTATGTAATGACAATATATCACAAAGAAAAAGAGAAATAAAAATAAAGAACACACGGATTTTACGTGGAAACCCTTTCGGGAAAAAACCACGGGCAGAGGAGAAGAAAATTCACTATGTCAAATTCGAATCAATTACAAAATGAATGGACTATATCTATTTATAGGCTTGTAAAGCCATATTCTAATAGGAGTGTAGTAAGATTGAAACTCCTTATTCTAATCAATATCAAATAGATGAAGTTTAATAAGGTTTAAAAAACCTAATTTAAAATAAAATAAAAGAAGTGTAGTTCTATAGGGATTCTTCTTTTATTTTATTTTACCATTGTATTTTATTTAAATAAGGATTCGGGTCACTTAATTCTAACAATCTCCACCTTGACACGAATTCTCAATAAACAAGTTCTTCATCGCGAACTCTCAACGAACAAGTTCTCCACCTCTTCCATAAAACCCTTTGAAGGTTTAACTTCAACAATGAACACTAACCAAGTTTAAGCAATGCTCAAACTTGGTTATAGGAAGTGACTTAGTCATCCTATCTGCAGGATTTTCATGAGTACTAATTTTGCTCACAACAATATCACCACGAGCAATAATATCACGAACAAAATGATACCGAACATCAATGTGTTTTGTTCTCTCATGAAACATTTGATCTTTTGTAAGGAAGATGGCACTCTGACTGTCACAAAATACTGTGCTGATTTGAAGGTCTTCATTGAGCTCAGTAAAGAGTCCCTTCAACCAAATAGCTTCTTTACAAGCCTCAGTAATCGCCATGTACTCAGCTTCAGTGGTAGACAAAGCGACTGTAGTTTGCAAAGTAGCTTTCCAACTGATTGCACAACCTCTGATTGTAAAGACATAACCAGTGAGAGATCTTCTTCTATCAAGGTCTCCAGCAAAATCAGCATCAACATACCCAATGACTCCATCTCTAGTTCTTCCAAATTGTAAGCAAACAATAGTAGTATCTCGTAAGTATCTTAAAATCCACTGAGCTGCTTTCCAATGTTCTTTACTGAGATTCGCCATGTATCTGCTGACTGCACTGACTGCATATGATAAATCTGGACGTGAACAAACCATAGCATACATGAGAGATCCCACTGCACTAGAGTATGGAACATGTGACATGTACTCAATCTCATCATCTTATTGTGGAGACAAAGTAGATGAAAGTTTGAAATGGGCTGCTAAAGGAGTACTAACGGGCTTAGCACTCTGCATATTGAACTTGCAAAGAACTTTCTCAATGTACCCCTTCTGACTTAGGTACAATTTACTTGCTTTTCTATCTCTGAGAAACTCCATACCAAGTATCTTCTTTGCTGGTCCCAAATCTTTCATCTTAAATTCTTCATTTAGTTGGGCTTTGACCTTTCTTATCTCTCCTTTATCTTTTGCTGCTATCAACATGTCATCAACATAAAGAAGTAGATACACAAAAGAACCATTACTGTTTTTCTTAAAGTAAACACAACTGTCAAAACTACTTCTTTTAAAATCATGAGAAGTCATAAAAGAATCAAACCTCTTATACCACTGTCTTGGTGACTGTTTTAAACCGTAAAGGGACTTTTTCAGCAAGCAAACATAGTCCTCTTTTTCTGAGACTGAAAAATCCTCTGGTTGTTGCATGTAAATATCTTCCTCAAGTTCTCCATGCAAAAATGCAGTTTTTACATCTAACTGCTCAAGCTCCAAATCATGCATGGCCACAATACCAAGCAAAGCTCGAATCGAACTATGCTTCACAACTGGGGAGAACACATCTGTGAAGTCCACTCCTAAAATTTGACTGTAACCCTTTGCAAGAAGCCTTGCTTTATATTTGGGTTCTTCAACTCCTGGAGTCCCTTCTTTCTTTTTAAACACCCATTTACAGTGAATAGCCTTTTTACCTTTAGAAAGTTTCACAAGATCCCATGTTCTGTTTTTGTGGAGTGATTCCATCTCCTTTTGCATAGCAAACATCCACTTTTCTGAGTCTTCACAGCTAACCGCCTCAGAATAATTAGACGGCTCTTGGTTTGCATCTATATCTTCAGCCACATTTAAAGCATAAGCAACTAGATCAGCCTCGGCATACTTCTTTGGAGGTTTAATTTCTCTTCTAGTTCTGTTTTTGGCGATAGAGTATTGTGGTGAAGAAGCAACTCTATTCTCAATTTTTGTACTAGCTTGAGGAGTCGACTCTGTATTAATCTGATGTTCCACCTTCTTTTGATTTTCTTTATAGCCTTTAAGAGATAAGTTAGGTAGTATAGTAGTTTCATCAAAAACAACATCTCTGCTAATCACAACTTTTCTATTTTCAGGACACCATAACTTATACCCTTTTACACCAGCTTTATAACCAAGAAAAACATATTTAATGGATCTCGGTTCCAATTTTCCATTATCAACATGAGCATACGCAGGACACCCAAAGATCTTTAAATCAGAATAATTAGCAGGATTACCAAACCATACCTCTTGTGGAGTCTTTTTCTCAATGGCAATGGATGGAGATCGGTTGATCAAAAAACATGCAGTAGAGGCTGCTTCGGCCCAAAACAAATTTGGTAAGTTGGCATTTGACAACATACATCGAACCTTCTCCATGATCGTTCTGTTCATTCATTCTACAATGCCATTTTGCTGTGGAGTATGACGAACTGTCAAGTGTCTCACGATCCCTTCTGACTTGCACAGTTTATTAAACTCATCAGAACAAAACTTTTAAGCTATTGTCTGTGCGGAGGTATTTTATTTGTTTTCCCGTCTGTTTTTCAATCATAGTTTTCCAAGACTTAAATGCGGAAAACACATCGCTTTTCTGCTTCAGGAAGAATGCCCAAACCTTTCTGGAAAAATCATCAATAAAAGTTAGCATATAATTAGCTCCACCTCTCGAAGGCACTCTTGATGGCCCCCACAGATCAGAATGAATATACTCCAACGTTTCCTTCGTGTTATGGATTCCTCTGGTGAATCGAACTCTCTTTTGCTTCCCAAAAACGCAGTGCTCAAAGAACTTCAGTTTGCAAACTCCTTGCCCATCAAGAAGTCATCTTTTGCTCAATTTTGCCATGCCATTCTCACTTATATGCCCTAGGCGCATATGCCAAAGTTTAGTAATATCATCATCTGACAAGGAAGAGGAAGCGACAGCTGCATCACCAATAACAATAGAACCCTGCAAAACATATAACTTGGCAGTCTTTCTCTGCCCTTTCATCACAACGAGGGAACCTTTGGAAATCTTCAAAATCCCACTTTCAGTTGTGTATTTGTACCCTCTTGAATCAAGAGTACTCAATGAAATTAAATTTCTCTTCAATTCTGGAACATGCCGTACGTCACTAAGTGTTCTGACAACTCCATCAAACATCTTAACTTTAATTGTTCCAACACCTGCAATTTTACATGAAGCATTATTTCCCATCAAAACAACACATTCAGACACTGTTTCATAATTCGTAAACCAATCCCGATTGGGACACATGTGGAAGGTGCAACCCGAATCAAGTATCCACTCCTCGCTCACTTTAGAATTGTTGACAGAAGCGACTAGAAGTTCACCATCGTTGTAGTCTTCTACAACATCAGTTTCACCGGAATTTTCTGGTTGTTTTCCCTTTTGATTCACGGTCCCCCTTTTAATCTTGTTTTGTAGCTTATAGCACACAGATTTAATGTGCCCTTTCTTCTTACAGAAGTTACAAGTTTTACCTCTGTTTGTAGACTTCGATCTATCCTTAGATTTACTGCGAGGATTCTGATCCTGTGTCCTTCCACGATCATCATCAGCATTTCGATCTTGTCTCCCACGAACAATGAGACCCTCTCCCTGAGAGTCAGTTTTAACCACAAGATGTTTTATCTTATCATATGAGGTCAAAGAATCATAAACCTCATCAACTGTGAGAGACTCGCGGCTATATAAAATCGTGTCTCTAAAGGTTGAATAAGACGGGGGCAACGAACAAAGTAGAATCAACCCTAGATCTTCCTTATCATACTGAACCTCCATGGCCTCCAAGTTTGAGAGAATTTCTTTAAACATTGTTAAGTGTTTGTGCACAGACGCACCTTCCTCCAAACGATGAACATAAAGACTGAAACACCCCAAACCCAGCCCACGAGCTTTGACCAGATTTGGTATGTTCCTCAAGTAAACCGGTTTTCAAATTCTTTTGTTACTTAGAGAAAAACTTGTGTGATTTTAAAAAAAATATTGTTTGGGTTGGGCTTGTGTTGAAAACAAACTGGATTTTTATATTAGAAAACCTTTTTTTTAATTTTAAGTAATAAACATATCGAGTATATTTTAAAATAAAATACTTAGTCTTTAACCTAATCAAAATTTGTAACAAAATAAAACAACAAGTAGAAATAAAAATCGTTCATCATGGCCTTATGGCCTTATTACATCAAATAGTTTCCAAAATATTTCAAAGTACTAAAATAAATTCAAGAGTCCATAAAAATATAAACTTCATGTTGAGCATGGCCACCACAAGTACTGCCGTCCCGGTCCATCACTGTTCATCACCTGAAACATGGTCCCACAACGGGGTGAGTCAAACAGACTCAATGTGTACACGACACTAAATCATAATAGAATCAGGCATACAATAATTACACATTCAAAACATAAAATACAAGTTATGATGCATTCCCAAACCCAAACCTAATTGTCCATCCGCTACACACCCCCGTACCTGCCAGTCACACCGTGAGGACTACTAAGTCGACCCTCCTTCCGCTACACTCCAAATTGCGGTCTTAGGTCACCGCATTCGTGGTCTTAGGTCACCACGTTCAGATTACTGTGGTCTTAGGTCACCACGTTCAGATTACTGTGGTCTTAGGTCACCACTTTTCACTTCCCCTTTCAAACAAACCCATATGCCCATAACATATTATGCAATTACATGCCCAAGTTCACATTCTTATCATATTCTCATGTTACGAATAACATTTTTCATATTCCTAGTAGAAGTAGGAAACGTACCTGAGTACTTAGTACCATATCATGGTACCTTAGCCACTTTCATATTCTTAATATCACATATATTATTTAACACAGCCATAAAACGTATTATGAAATAGTGTGGGGTACACACCTGATTCGCTTAACAGATTCCTTGAGATCCCGAGATCTGATCTACTGCCTTAGATCTCAAGTTCCTACAATTGATTAATCACTTTTTACCTTAATAAAAAGCCATTCGGCCAAAATTCCAAATCCTAGTAGGATTAGTATTCTTACCTTGTTGCCGGTTGGATCACCAACAAATCCCGAAACTGTTCCTTATTTCCCTAGGAATGTCGAAATCCTTAAAACCTTACGTTGGACTTAATCTTAATCATCAAAACATAAATCAAGGCCTTTGGCCGAATATTCACATGTCTTACCTTAATCTTAGAAATCCCGAATACTCCTCCTTTTAGTCGTCTACTCTGATAATCCCAAAAGATCCTTTGAAGAAATCGACAGCACCTATGCTTGAAGCCTTTCCAAGATTCGGCTTTTGAATGGATTGGTAAGGAGAAATAGGAAGAAAAGAAAGATGAAGAGGTTGGCTTGCTTTACTAGGGTTTTTGGTTTTAACAAAATAGCAGAGAAAAGAGAGAATTGGCTAGGAAAATTTCGGCAGAGAGAGGGGAATGTCTTAGGGAATTTTCGGCAGAGAGAAGAGAAGGAAGAAAGAATTGATGAGTAGCCCTATTTTCCTTCTTTTATAGCTGAACTACTACTCAGAATCCCTTACTTGGCCACCACTCTTCTTTATTTGATAGCTTTATCTCTTTAATTTAAAGAAATATCCTTTATTATCTCTTATCTCTTAATAAAAATAATACTAATAATAATCCTCTTTTATCTCTTCCTTATCTATCAAAATAAAAGAAATAAATCCATATTTATCCATCTATTATCTCTTCAAAAAAAATAATCCAATTTAAATCCCTTATTTATCCCATTAATTGCCGAAATTTAAAGGGAATAAAACTCCCTTTTTCTAGAAGCCTTGCCGTCCACTCCTCTGCTTCTGGAAGCAAAAATAAAACTCCTTTTATTTGCTTCCCAAGTGACTCGAACCCAGGCCCAACACCTTGCATGTGGCGCCATTTCCAAAGGCCCTAAGTGGCATCTCCAGGCCACTTTTCCAAGCATGTTTGTGTGTCAAATTTCACAAACTTTTTCTTTTAAGGCCACCTTGCCTTAATTTCCTCTTTTAAACTTTAAAACTCGACATTTCTAAGTCATTTCTAAGTTTCCAAAAATTTTCGTTCGGCTCTGTAAACTTGACATTTCCTTACATTTCCAAGTTTCCAGAAATGTTCACTTTCCTCTTTTGAATCATTTCCAAATCATTTCCTTACATTTCCTCACATTTCCTCACATTTCCTCACATTTCCTTACATTCCTTTACATTTCCATACATTTCCTTATATTTCCATACATTTCCTCATATCTTAGGGTTCCCAAAACTCCTCAGAACACATCCAACACACCAACTGAGCGCACTATCTCATAAATTACGCGCGAACGCATAACCCCTAATCTAGGATGTTACAAAGACGTTGCTTCATATGCAACTTGCTAGTTAGAGTTTTCGACATCTCTTCCATAATGCAGCGGCGGTCTTCTCCTTCATCACATCCTGCAAAATTTCGTTAGACAAATGCAGATGTAACTGTGTTAACGCCTTTCGATCCTTGCGCTTTTTCTCTTCTTCCGTCAATGTCGAAGGCATCTTATCTACCCCTAACAGGGCTTCCTCTAAATCCATCTGTGCAAGAACTGCCTGCATCTTTATTTGCCACAATGCAAATCTGGTGTTGCGATCCAACAGCGGAATTTCATACTTTAAAGACGTCATTATCGTGATCGAGATGAAAAAACTCGGAAGCTCTGATACCAATTTGTTAAAAAAATAACGTCGGTAATGACAATATATCACAAAGAAAAAGAGAAATAAAAATAAAGAACACACAGATTTTACGTGAAAACCCTTTCGGGAAAAAACCACGGGCAGAGGAGAAGAAAATTCACTTTGTCAAATTCGAATCAATTACAAGATGAATAGACTATGTCTATTTATAGGCTTGTAAAGCCATATTCTAATAGGAGTGTAGTAAGATTGAAACTCCTTATTGTAATCAATATCAAATAGATGGAGTTTAATAAGGTTTAAAAAATCTTATTTAAAATAAAATAAAAGAAGTGTAGTTCTATAGGGATTCTTCTTTTATTTTATTTTACCATTGTATTTTATTTAAATGAGGATTCGGGTCACTTAATCCTAACACGTTGAAACATTTTGATTTCTCTCCCGAAAATGTCTCGGTCTAAGAAATCTAGCCCAAAATTGAATTTCTCGACACAGATGAAAATCAAGTTTTTACATTTATAATTAAATAAAAATTTTTATATTTATTTTTAAATAACCACAATTTAAGTGGTTATGTTGACTTGGGTAACTACCAACTAAAGCATTGTTTTAGAACTCATTAGAAAAAATAAATCAAATTAAATCAAAATTAACATTTTTAGTGAATTAATTTTTTAAACATATTTGATAATCCATAATAAAAGGTAAATGATAGAGTTTGTAACGAAGAAGCGTGGAAAATGTTACGTAGAAAAGGAGCTGCTTATCACTTAATAAGATTTTAAAAATTGCATTTATCAAATAATCTAATCATATTTTATACTTAATTTTAAGAAATATACCAAACAAAGTTTATAACTTAAGCTCAACACTTATTTTTTTAGTTTATCCAAGAGCACCTAAATTACGAGGGATATTAAATAGGAGAGAGGGAGAGTTTGGTGGTAACAATTTAGTTTCCTAAAGCTTTGGTTCTGTCTAAAAATTATATGTGAAATTTTAAAGAAGTTTTGAGAGGTCCCCAATAGATATAGCCCTTCAACAAATTCCATCTATACGATGATTGTGATTTATTGGATTTTACTTGAGTTGGACAAGAAAAGATTTTTAACAAGGTAATTTTTCTTTAAAAAAATAACTTAGAGAGTGTATTTGAATAAAGAGTTCTAAATTTTTTAGATTTTTAAAATACTTTTATTTTGGAATCCGTCTATTTATAATTGTTTAATTCAAAAAAGATTTGATTTAGTAAAAATTAAGTTATTAAAATTTCACAAATTAAAAAATAATTACGAATAATTATATTAAAAATAAATAATATAAAATATATATTTAAATTATATACTTAAAATTTTGTAAATAGTTTTAATAAAATAAAATTTTAAAAATAAATTTAGTATTAAATAAAAATAATTTTTTAAAATTTAAGTGTTTTATCATATAATGTGGCCATGTGTATTAATCAAATAAAGTTATGAGAAATTTTTTAAAAAAATCACCTCTTAAATTGGACTACAAAATTCCCTATTAAAATTACTCATAAAACTTCAAATTCCCCAAACATGTTTACCAAACAAGTAAATTGATATTTAAAATTTTGAAAACCTGCATATTCTCACCAAACACACCCTTAAAAACTTAAGGGACAAAAGCAACATTTCAGAACTTTTGGGCAAAATTTATAATATAGAAAATCTAAGAGATGCCCTTATAATTTCTCCAAATAATTTTCAAAGCGTCCTGGAAACAAAAGGGGAACACTTTTCTCTACCAAATCAATTGTTTCACAGATCAGTGAAACTGAAGATCTAGGGTTTTTTATTCAGAAAATTAAAAATTTACACCGAAATTGAACTGGTTCGAGTCGACTCTTATTGCTAGATAGGTGCAACTCGACCATGTATAGTGGGTCCAGTGATGGCGAGAGCCACGAAGCCGCCACTCAACGGAAGATCCCACCGGTTTCGTCGATGCTTTGGGTTCGAAATCTTCGCCGGTACATCGGATCCGGTGCCGGACTCGGATCCGAAGCCTTAATGGGTCCGTATCTCTTCTCTCTTCCTTTCATTTCTTGATGATATCCAAAATTCTATTTCTTGAGCTTAATTTTGATTAATTTAGACTTAGGCTATAACTTTAAGGGTCTTTCTTACTGAAAATTTGTTTAATTGGTGGTGTTTAGAATTTTTAAAATTTTGCTAAACTATGGAAGTAGAAGCCTATTGTTTAAGATGATAAGTAATGAACCTGATAACTAGGTTAATCTTGAGTGTGAATTGATAAGCACAGATAGAGAATTCGTGTAATTTGAAGTTTATTTATATTTATTCGTGCAAGCTTATGTTTTTGAGAAAGATTAGGAACTGGGTCTTTTCTTCTTACAAGCTTTGTAGGAGGGCAATTATAACTTGCTGATATCTAAATTGGTCATATATGCATTAATTCCTAATGCTTGTCTGCTGAGATGTTTCGCTTTTTGTTGAATTGCGGATATGAGTAGGTTTATTTAATCATGAAAATCAATGTTTCCTCATTAAGATTTCTGATTTTTCGTGTTGCTTTCATCCTTTTTTAGAGCTTGAAACAAAGAGGATCTTGCTTGATATATTTAAAGAAAAGCAACAGAAAAGTGCCGAAGCTGGTACAATACCAAGTTTCTATAAGAAGGCATGTATCAAAATTATCTGCAGCTGCATTACTTTTAAAATCCCTTATTACCACGGACTTATTCTTCTTTTCGTTTCTTCTTTTTGTTTTTGTTTTTGCTTGGTTCAGAAACCTGAGGAAGGATCCATCAGTCATAGGGTTCAGAAGCTAGCAAAATATCGTTTTCTAAAGGTAAAATTGTTGCTTTCTTTGATTGTGTTGGTCCTGAACTGTCTACTGGTCCATTTAATCATCACTCACATTCTTAATTCTGAATTACAGAAGCAATCTGATCTTCTACTAAATGCTGATGATCTGGACGCCATGTGGGTTTGCTTAAGAGAAAATTGTGTCATTGATGATGCCACTGGTGCTGAAAAGGTTTATATTCTTAGTCATCATAATCTCCATCTGTTCAAAGAATCGGAACTGCTAGGCTGCTTTTAGTTTGTTGTTCATAATTGTGACATTATCCTTGTCTCAGCTGTATTCATAGCTTAACTCATTTTCTCGATTTGCAGATGAATTATGAAGATTTTTGCCACATTGCCTCCGTTTGTTCAGAACAAATAGGTCCAAAATGTCGCCGCTTTTTCAGCCCATCAAACTTCATGAAGTTTGAGAAAGATGAATCAGGAAGAATCGCCATCTTGCCCTTCTATCTTTATGTGATGCGCACTGTGAGTCTTTGATGTTAAAGAATGTTCCTGATTGTTATTATACTTTGCAGTCTATCTCAATCATGTGCAAGTCTTAGGATCAGTCCATTATTGATTGTTGCTTTGTTGACAAACGATGTCAGTCCTACAATCATGATGTTTCAAGAAACATAGATATCATCTACTTTTGCATTTCAATTTATTTTTGTTAAGAAAGTGGTTCCTTGACTTTGTTTATTCTTCATTGTTCTTCAGGTTTCTCTTACACAAGCCAGAATTGATATGAGCGAGCTTGATGAGGATTCAGATGGTTTCCTTCAACCTCATGTAATGAGTCTTTGCGTCTTCAAGCTTTGAAGTATTTAAATTATCTTTTCACCATGTGATCTCTTTTCTGATTGACTACCACTCCAGCACCTGTTTGTTTTTCACCATTTCTCATGTTTAAGAACTACAATTATTTTTATAGGAAATGGAGGCCTACATTCGTGGTCTTATTCCTAACCTGGCACAACTACGGGATATGCCTGCAGCCTTTGTTCAAATGTACTGTCGCATAGCTGCACACAAATTCTCTTTCTTTTGTGATCCTCATAGACGAGGTCTGCATAACCAAAATACCTTTACCAACATCTAGTTGATATCTTATCTGTAACTAGTTTTAGTGCTTCCATCATGATGTGTTCCAATAGTTAACATTTAGTATTTTTCACAGGAAAGGCCTGCATAAAAAAGGTGCTGCTTAGTAACTGTCTCCAGGAATTAATGGAACTACATCAGGTACATTATTGATGATTATATCTCATAGATACACAATTCTCTTATACCTAGTTTTGACAACTATTTTTCTTAAGTTATTTTCTCGTTCCTTCATTAAACTTTTGTGCAGGAAAGTGAGGAAGAAGTCACTGACACTGAGCAAGCTGAAAATTGGTTTTCCTTGACTTCTGCACAACGTATATGTGGTGTGTACTTTGGGCATATTCAATTTCTCTAGAGATAAGGGTATTTTGTTGTTTTTGTTTATCCTCTCCTTTGAACCTGATTGTCTAGTGGATCTTAATCTTACTCTTACCATTCTTTGAGGTCTGAAAACTGCTTATGTAAATAGTTACGTGGTAAATATGATGCAATGATGTACTAACAGCACACCTATTCTTCTCCTAGATATGTTTCTTGCCCTCGATAAGGATATGAATGGAACACTGAGTAAGCAGGAGCTTAAAGAATATGCGGATGGAACTCTAACTGAAATTTTCATCGAAAGAGGTAGAATATAACACTATTGTTTTCTTTTTACCATGATTTTGCGTTTGATTTGTAAGCATGGTTGTTACTTCCAACGTCCTTCAAAACAAAATTAGAGGTGGACGTGGACTGTTAGTAAACCAATCATATATCATCCTCTTCTATTATGAAGTTGTATTCTATCTACTGTTTTCTATTCCAATTTGAGTTCTCATTTTTTCGATTTCTTATGCTTTCAATAGTATTTGATGAGCATGTCCGACGTTGCAAAATTGGTGCTGGAAGTAATCGAGAGATGGACTTCGACAGTTTTCTTGACTTTGTTCTGGCCCTTGAGAACAAAGATACTCCAGAAGGGTTAACATATTTGTTCCGTTGTCTTGATCTTAATGGTAGGGGATTCCTCACAACAGCAGATATTCATTCTCTTTTCAGGTAATGGCCTCTTCATATATTCATAATTGAAGTTTTATTTTGACTATCATGGTTCTGACCTATGTTATGTGATTTGAGCAATCAAGCATATCTCGAAAAAAATGGAAGTGAAGAAGGGGAGCATCACAGAGTTGAGATGTTGCCTGATACAACCTTCCTACATAAAATTCTGTATTTTCCTGCTTGTAGCACTTGAGCTAGTTTCTACAAGCCTCATATCTCCAGAGACATGAATGATGAAAACACTGATTGATTCATATTTATTACCATTATAATAATGTCATCAACTGAAAGAACTCATTGGATCCTTGAAACAGAGATGTACACCAGAAATGGATTGAAGGGGGTAACTACGAATTGTGTATCGAAGATGTTCGGGATGAAATATGGGATATGGTAAAGCCAGCCGATCCATTGAGGATTACGTTGGCTGACCTCCTAGCTTGTAAACAGGGTGGGACTGTGGCCAGCATGCTCATAGATGTGCGCGGATTTTGGGCACATGATAACAGAGAGAACCTTCTTCAAGAAGAAGAAGAGCCAGAGGAAGAATCATGATTGCATATTTGATCAAACTGCTGCTTCTTTTATCCAAGGTACTTGTTCTTCTTGCAAGATGTATTATTTTGCTGCAATGCTTGTAAGATTTATGATTTGGAAAGTTGTCACAAGCACTGTAACTCCTCAAATTTCAATCTATCGCATTAAATTGCAAATTTACATATTTTCCGATAAATTGTATAAATTACTTTCATCAATGCACAAATCATGCCCAAGGGAACGTCAAATGATATAAAATCAAAATTTGATCCAAGCAAACATTTACAAGAATATGTTGGTCGGCGCCTGGCAACTGACATGTTTAATCTGCTCTACTTATCTGACGGCTATTACAAGAATTTGTTGGTTGCCACCTGGCTTGCTTGCAACTCCGGCTGACATGTTTAATCTGCTCCGCTCTACTTATTCGACGGCCACCAAAGCCCCTGCTTCTTGGATCTCTCAACTTCAAGCAATTTGATAGTACTGACTACTGAGCACATTTTTTCTTTCATCAGTTAAACCCTAGCTTCAGAATATGATTAAATCCTTCAATCTCTAAGCTGTGCCATTTTACCTGATGGCTTAACAACTGATAGTGCAGCCACCACCAGACCATCGAGGATAACAAGCTCTGAAGGAACTGATCTCTAACGCCACAGATAAAGTGGGTAGACGAGATATCAGTTAAAATAATATGCAACTCAGCTAAGCGCCGCTACTCCAACTGTCTATACTCAACTACTGCATCATAAGTTTCCATGGTAAATGGACTCTCCACAAAGCATCTGGTGTACATTTCTCAAAGTTAATAATAACAGAAAAGGAAATCTTCAAGCAAACCAAAAAAGCAAAGGTGTATAACTCACCTGAGTTCATGCCAAAACATGTTGGTTCGGTCGTGCAAAAAAGGTTCCAAAGGAGCAAGAAAGTCGTCATTGACAAAACTGAGCTGTGTCGAAGAGGCGGAAGAGCCATCATGCTTTCCTTCATGTCTAGAGAAGAGAAGCGAGGAAACAACATGAAGAATGATTGATGGATCTGGAACTCCAAGGATAGCCTCAAGCTCCCTTTGAATCCATGGTTCTATTCTTCGCAGTAGTTTCTCTTTCTCAAAATCATTCCTAATCCTAGGAACATTCTGAAAGCAAAGAGAGAACGCATCAAAATGATGCAAAATAACCCTTCCTTGCTAATCAAATCCACTGATTTATGTCATCCATATTCGTCACATTTCAAATATATGGAAAAAAAAATGCAAACCTTCAAAGAACTAAACCAGGTAAACCTACCTGCTGAAAACCATTACCATGATATATAGGCACAGCTTGCAGCCGTCGGTTATACACACTGCAAGAGAAACCCTATCAGCCATTTATCTTAGAACTAAGCAAATATAACTAAATTGGGTCTTCATAAGGTACCTGGCACGCCATTGAAGCTTCCTTTCGGCGATAACATGAGGCGACACAGTCCCAGGTCGCCCAAAAGATCGCCGCCAAGGCAACGGCCTCGTTCTCCGGTTAACATCGTTTATTTCTCTTCTGGTCCTTTCTATGATCCTAACCAAATAATCAAAAAGAAAAAAAAAAGGAATAACCTAAACAATCAATTCTTTTATTCGACTTACAGTTAAAGAGTCAGATAATCGTTAATCAAAAAAGAAAACTCACCGTCGACGATCAGATACGGTGGACCGAGGTCGTGGAATAACCGATTTGCAGTCGGAGATAGCAGGTAACTGCTGTTTGAGGTATCTTAGAGAGGAGAGATCGATTTTGTAGAACCAAGAATCGAAGGTGGAATTGCAGAGAGGGCAATTCCTCTTCAAATCGCTCCACTTGCGGATGCAGTCCAAGCAGTAAGCGTGGAAACAAACGGTGAGAACCGCCGCTCCAGGAACGTCGATGGTTCTCAAGCATATGGGACATGTTTTGTCGACGATGGCCGGAGAAATTACTCTTCGTATGAATCTCTGGATGTTCGATTTCCCCGATGGTTTCGGTGAAGACGAGGGTGAATCCATTTGGGGAAAGAGAAGAGAAAAGAAGTTGGTCTTTAGATCATGGATTTTTATGTTGTCGCTGAAAGGCTGTGTTGCCGTCGTGAGTCGATAATAGATGTCAAACGAAACTCCGAAAAATATATAGGGATAATACAATATTGTCACCTCACATTAGCTTTAGAATTCAATTTGGTGCCTATATCATCAATTGATTATGGTTTAAGTACTACTTTGGGTATTGGAATATAGTTTATGTATCACTTGTAACCAAAAAAATGTTTAGCTACCAACTTGGGAAAATTTTTTATAGTTTAGGTACCATTTTGTGGTATAATTTAGGTACCACTCATCCAAAAAAAAGTTGAAATACCAACTTGAAAAAAAGATATAATTTAGGTACCATTTTGTGGCATAATTTAGGTATCACTTGACCAAAAAAAAAGTTTAAATATAAACTTGAAAAAAAACAATGTAGTTTAAGTATCATTTTATGGTTTAAGCCTATTGTTTATTATCAAATATATATATTTTGGCTTCAAATAGCCCAAAATGTTTACTCATTAAATTTTAAAATATATATCATTTTAGGTCAATCTCAAATAAACACTTGTTATCTAATGTGTTATTCTAGATATTTAAGGTAATTTGCTCAAGGCATATTTTAAATAATTATGATATAATCATTAAGATTATTTATTAGGTTATGATCACTCATCTGTTAAATCTCATTAAAAAATGTAATAAAAAGTTAATGTGACATATTAATGCGTTCTTTTCAGACAACTTCTTTTGTCAAATTATACAACTAAAACAAATTTCATTCTTTTTCTTTTATTCTCTTTTTATTTCTTTATTTTCAATATCTTCTTCTCCCTTCATCAGGAAACCTTTAACAAAATTCCAATGTTAAAATTTTATTAAGATAGCCCAAAAGAATCCTATTTTAATGAAGAAAGATGCAAGTTCTCTTCTTCTTCCTATGCTATAATGAAATCTAACAGATTAAGTTTTTGATGTTGCATGATGAAATTCCATTGCTCTGAACTAAAATTATTGCCTTTGGATTGAACCCAATCTGTTCCATAAAAGTTCATATCACTATTGATATTAGTCACTCATATTACTTCATCTTTCTCTCTATTTTCATTGATGAGCTTCTTGTTTTGTGAAGTTTATATTTTTAATTTCTTATTATCATATAAAGCTTCTCTTGATTACCTTTAAGCATCATTTGTTTGGGGATAAATATATAAATCATTTTTTATATATGGATATGAGCTACTCATCAGCAAAAGATATTTAGTTATGAGCTACTAACGATTTAGAATAAAAACTATTTGATATATAGAGCTATATTCTTACACTACTGGGGATATTTGGACTGGTTTTATAATGCAATCAAGGATGAGATGTAATTCATTCTTAGCATATAGATATGAGCTACTAACACCAGTTAACAATCATAACATAACTCACCAAAGAGTCGCAATAGTAACTATATTCATTGCAGATAGAATATAGAAACAACTACTTCGATGCACCATAACACAATGTCAACAGCCAAAGAGTTATGGCAATAACCAAAAAAAAAAAAAACAAAAACAAAGAGCTAAGAACAATATAACATTAAACCATAATCAACATTGTTAGCTTTGATGTCCTAAGCTTTTGATATAACAGCATTTAAGATAAAATTTATTAACTAAGTCATTTAGTGTTCAAACATTTCAAGGCATTTTGGTAGCTTAGTATTGATGCTAGGGTCAAGGTATCAATACATTGCAGGTTATTAGTCTTAGAACACAAACTAAGGGGAATGTATCAATACATTGCTTTCATGTATTTATACATTACAAGTCAATAGCCAAATAATGGAAAGAGATGTATCGATACATCCTTGAGAAGTATTGTACATCCCTTAGATGTACCAATACATGGCTATATGTATCGATACATGGGTGTCAGTATAGTCACCAACAACTACTTTTATGAGATGTATCGATACATCCTTGACATGTATTAATACATGGGTTGCAGGGACATTTTTTCATCCCAAAATTAATACTTCTAACAACTCCAAATAATCCTCAATGGGTCATAAATGTCTAAAAAATTATTCCTTGATATAAATACTAATCAAAGACACAAAAATGTATAAGAGATGAACATCCAAGCATAGAAATCAAGAGAGAAGCTTTCATATTTTTTTATTCTTCATTTTCTCTTTTACATATCTCTCAAGTGCTTATGTAATATATTTTATCATTCTCATCTTCATTCTTTGAGAGAGCTATCACTTACAAACACACATCTTTGAGAGGTCTTAATTGTTTACACATATCTATTTGTATTAAAATACTTACTAAAGGTTTTTAAGGCATAAAACCTTAAGGGGATTGTAAATGGTTTCTAGTTGAGCCGTGAAAGCTAGAGGATTTTAGTTAAGCCATAAAAACTAGGGGAAGGTTCTATCTTAACCTTGAGAAAAAGATAGGGGTTGTAAAGGTTATGCCTTTTTCCTTGAAATGTAACCATTCAAGTATAATAAATTGGAAGATCCTTGGTTAAGGTATACCAAGGTAGTGGAGGTAGGCAATTACAATCGAGCCATTATAAATTAAAGTGTCCAAGTTATTCTCCCTTGTTCTTTTATTTCAAAGTAGTTTGTAGAGAATTTAAAATACCAATTCAACCCCCTTTTAGTATTTTAAAACCTAGCAAAAATTAAACCCTAACCTATAACATACGAATATAAATCAATTTGTCATGAATATATATAATTGTACAACTATTGAAGTTGTCATTCCTTCAAAAATACACACCAATGAGTAGATGTTGTAAGGTAAAGCCTAAAAACAACAATGATTTTAACCAAGTATATATATTGGCTCATCAAGATTGTGAAATGTTTGGTTTCTAAGTTGTATATGCTAGGATCTAGTGTTCTTAGTGTAGTTTTTCATCGTACATACTTAATGTTTGACCAATAAGGTAGGATAATCCATGCGATAGGTGCTAAAAGTAACATGTTTTAATCTTATTCTTAATGCGATTTTGGGTGATTATTCGATGTTAATTGTGAATTTTATGCTCCTAATCTTTTAAATTCTTATTTTTATACTTAGGAGAGCATTTCGAAGCAAAAGAAACGAAAAATGAGCAAAAATCGAAAAATCAGAGCGAGTTACAAGAGCCACACGGGCTGGATCATTCCACACAGTCATGTGAGCCACACGGGCTGCCACACAGCCATGTGGCAAGCCGTGTTGATTTCATAAATTGCATTCCAAACAGCGAAAAAACAAAATTTTAAGGGTTTTTCGGGCAGTCTAAGACCTATATGTGACAAAAATAAGAAGATAGGAGTGAGCAATCATAGAATACTCAAGAAAACAACTCGAACAACACCATTGAAGCCGATTTTGAAGTAGATTTCTGTCAAGATTGAAGACTCCCAGTTGATTTCTTAGGAAGCCATCATGAGTTTATATTATATGTTGGATGGTTTTTATTTGCAAGCATGAACTAATTTTCTAAATACCTAGGGGAGATGAACCCTATGATGTATTCTATCATTTGATTTTTATTTTACGCAATAAAGACTTAGATCTTGTTCTCAATTATGTGTGCTTAATTCTTGGTTTTATATTTCTACACTATTGATCCATGTCTGATGTGCTTAAATCAGAGGAGGAATAGACCCTATTTAAGAGTAGATCTAGCGTAATTGAGCGGAGTTGCATGCAATCCTAGAAATAGGATGATATAAATCCACCGGATTTGAGTCAAATCTAATAGGGAATCCATAGATTGAGTTAAGGTGATAATAATTAATCAACCTAGAGTTAGTTGCTCTTATTCTTGAAGAGAGATATTAGCATAATTTAGGGATTTCTACGTATCAAGATACTAAGTGAAGAAATTGCGTAATTTAGATTGATAATGACAGATGAAATCTAGGCGAATTCTTTCCTGGGTATTGTTTTGCTTCTTGGTTGTTAATAGTTTATTTTCCTGAATTGTTTTGTGTCGTGTTCATAGTTAATTAATTTAGTTAATTTTAGTTTTAATCCATCACTCGAATTTATCGATTCAATTATAGAAAGGCAATAATTACTAGTACTTTTAGTCTTCGTGGGAATGATATATTTGCTCACCCTAACTATACTATTAATTGATAGGTGCACTTGCCTTAGTCATATTTTTAGTTGGTTTACGAGCATCAAGTATTTGGCGTCGTTGCCAGGGACTAAAATATTAGGAAAACTTTTATTTCTATTAATTTAGCCATTTTTTATTTTAATTTTAATAGTTTTTATTTTTAATTTAATTGTTTCATTTTAATCTTTCTTTTGCTTTATTCTTACAGGTTCTTTTAGTTTATGACTAGAGACAACCCGCTGGAATCGTTAATTTTTTACAGTGAGATAGAAAAAATCACTTGCAGAAATCGTAGAGAAATTAAAGAAACAATGTAAGGTCAATAGAGTTTAATAGACGACCAAGAGCAAAAGGACATTACTGTGGAGATGGATGATAATCAAAATAATCAGCAGTCTTTTGCACGTCCTACTCCTCGTACTATGTTTGACTACGCTAAGCCCATTATTATTGGGGTTGAATTGAGTATCGCCAGACCGACTATTGCTGCAAACAATTTTGAGCTGAAGCCGAACATAATTCAAATGGTACAACAGTATGTTTAGTATGATGGGTTGCAAGATAAAGATCTGAATGCTCATTTGACTAACTTTCTAGAGATTTGCGACACATTCAAGATTAATGACATTACTAATGATGCCATACGCTTACGGTTGTTCCCATTCTCTTTGAGGAGCAAGGCAAAATAGTGGTTGAATTCACTTCCACGAGGTTCTATCACAACTTGGGATAAGATGACTGAGAAGTTTCTATTGAAGTACTTCCCACCAGCTAAAACAACTAAGTTCAGAACGACATATCTTCTGTAACACCCATCACCCGTATTCACAGTCAGAATAGGGTTACGAGGTATTACCGATCAATCAACATCATTTAACATACATAATTCATACATTTATGCATTCATACTCAAATGTCATTCAATCATATTCATATTGTCCCTTATGAGGGCCTACGAGGCTTTAAACATGATTTAGAAGTGGTTCAAGACTAAACCGATAATATATAAAATTTTTGAAAAACTTAGAAATTTTTTAAACATACAAGGGTCACACGCCCGTGCCCCAGGCCGTGTGAAAACAGGGCATACATACTGACTTGGGTCACACGACTGACCACATGCCCGTGTGTCTAGCCCGTGTGTCTAGCCCGTGTGCCCTTCGAAATAGCCACACACGCCTGTGTGCTAGGCCGTGTGCTAGGTCATGCCAATCTTGTAGGGTATACTGACTTATGCAACACAGCCAAGTCACACGCCCGTGTGTTAGGCCGTGTGCCATTTAGGGGGTATACTGACTTTTGCCACACGACCAGTCACACGCTCGTGTGTGAGGCCTTGTAGAGCATACTGACTTCAATTCAATTTCAACATCAGGGGACATACGGCTGTATAGCATGACCGTGTGTCGCACACGGCTGAGACACACGCTCGTGTCTCTGCCCGTGTGGACAAAAATAGACCATTTGCAAGGCCAATTTGCCACCATTTCTCATGCTCACCTAAACAACCAAAATGGTACCATTTCATCATACAATAGGCAGCCAAAATCATCATCAATATACACAATTTATACCATATCCATTTCAACCAAAATCAATACCAAATTAATACCAATTACCTATTCAACTCTTATATCATTAAGCATCAATTCACAAGCACTTAACTACTCAAACTAACAACTTCAATCACACCTTATAGATCAATTTCCGAATTCAAAATATAACTATAACCACATTCTTGCCAAACATAACAAAATGAGCCATTACTAATGACTATTTATACACACTAAAACATATACAATTTATAGGCCAAATCTCATGGCTATTATCACAACCAAAACACCACATCTAGCCTATACATGCCATATACCATATGTACAATTCAAAATTACCAACTTAGATGTCCGATAGTGCGATGATGTTCCCGACGACTCCCGGATCCGAGCTAGCCTTGATTCTTTATAAAACATAGGAAAATAACACAAAGTAAGCTTCATAGCTTAGTAGGCTCGTAAGTGAGTAATTCAATACATCACATAAATGTAATTCTACCAAATACATATAACAAAATCATAAACACATTACTACAAACCTTTTTCATGTCTCAAAACATGACCAAATATAAACTCAAAGAACTTTCTCTATTTCATACTCAAATAGGTTTCGTACATACCTGTAATATCTCGTACTAACCTCTTTCTCATTCACATAATTCTTTTACCCATTGAACCATTTGGAATAGAAGTCGGATACTCAAGAATCTCAATCTATAAGTACCTATACCATGGCGCGAAACCAAATCAAGGTATCTTATCTCGGAGAACCTATACCATGGCCCGTAGCCAAATCAAGGTATCACTCGCACCTGTAGTGCCAATATCGTGGCCCGAAGTCAACACATAACCTAATGACATGTGACTAGCATCCTAAACTATTCCTAAGGTTCAACCGGGAAGTTTCACTTATCGATTTCATCATCGAACACATCCGTAAAGTTGTATTCACAATTCAAACATTATCCGTAACCTCATAATCACAGTTTATTGAATATCAAAGCATTTAACATTCATTTATAATGAAATTACCATATACGAGCTTACCTCGTACTCGGAATTGACGAATCGGATCGATTACTCGATAACCTTCCTTTCCCCCGATCTAAATCTGAATTCTTTCTTTCTTGATCTATATGTATTCAAAATTAACTCATTTAATCAACTACTCATTCAAATTAATCCTTAAACACATATTTGGGCATTTTTACACATTAGCCCCTAAACTTTCACATTTATTCAATTTAGACCCTATTTCACAAATACACAAAAATCACAACCCATGCTTGGCCGAATTTCATATAGGTCCCTAGGAGCCCAAAACTTTCATTTATTTCACATTTCAACCCCTCAATTTACATATTTCACAATTTAATCCCTATTTTTGTCAAAAATCACTTTACAAAACATTAAAATCTATCATCAAGCTTTCATATTTCAACATTAAACATCAAATAACTCAAATATTCATCAATGGCACTTCACAAAATCATGAACAAATTCAAAAATTAAGGCACAGTTTAGCTAGAATACGAATCAACGATCACAAAAATATAGAAATCATCAAAAACCGAGCAAAGAACATACCTTAATCAAGAACAATAAGGGCTGAACCCTAAAACAACACCTTTGGCTTCTTTTCTTTTGATTTTCAGTTATAGATGAAGAAAATAAAGATGAAAATGGTGTTTGTTTTATTTATTTTACTTAATAACCAAATTACCATATTAACCCTTAATAATAAAACATTTAAATAATCTAATATAAGGCCATCTATGTCAAATTCCACTATCAATTGTATAATAACATCATAAGGACCTTTCATTTAATAAATCATAGCAATTAGGCACCTTTAACAAGTAGAATGCAACTTTTGCATTTTACGCGATTTAGTCATTTTTTTCTCAAATTGAGCTATTAAACGATAAATTTAGCTCACGAAATTTTCACACATATCAAATAACATACTATAAACACCAAAAATAATATTAAAATAATTTTTTGACATCGAATTTGTGGTTTCGAAACCATTTTTTTGATTTAGCTAAAACCGGGCTATTACAACTCTCCCCCTTAGGGATTTTCGTCCACGAAAATCTTACCAGTGAATAGGTTCAGGTATTGTTTTTTCATAGCATCCTCGGGTTCCTACGTAGCTTCTTCAACCCCTTGTGGATGCCATAATACTTTCACTAATGCAATTTTCTTATTTCTTAGCTCTTTGATCTCACGAGCTAAAATTCGAATCGGTTCTTCAGCATATGACATATCTAATTAAATTTCAACCTTGGTCAGGGAAATGACGTGTGAAGGGTCGGATCAGTATCATCGAAGCATCGACACATGAAACACATTATGTATTTTCTCTAACTCAGACGGTAAAGATAGTCAATATGCCACGTGTCCAACTCGCTTGATAATCTCATATGGTCCGATGAATCGCGGACTCAATTTCCCTTTCCGACCAAACCGCAATATCTTTTTCCATGGTGACACTTTCAAAAACACTTTATCCCCGATCTGAAACTCAATATCTTTTCATTTCAGATCTGCATATGATTTTTGTCGATCTGACGCTGCTTTTAGACTATCGCGAATTACTTTCACTTTTTCTTCAGTCTCTCTGATCAGATCAACCCCGTGAATCTTATTTTCGCTGAGCTCACTCTAATACAACGATGTTCGACATTTACGACCGTATAGTGCTTCTTATGGTGCCATCTTTATACTCGATTGAAAGCTATTATTGTAAGCAAATTCAACCAACGGTAGATATTTCTCCCAGCTACCCTCAAACTCAAGAATGCAACAACGTAACATATCCTCAAGTATCTGAATAACTCGTTCGGATTGTCCATTCGTTTGCGGGTGAAACGCAATGCTAAAATGCAGCTTTGTATCTAAAGCTTCTTGTAATTTCTTTCAAAATTGCGAAGTAAATCTCGAATCCCTATCTTAAACAATAGATAGTGGTACTTCGTGCAATCGAACAATCTCTGAGATATACAACTCCGCCAATTTTTCAAGTGAGTAATCCGTAAGTACAGGAATGAGATGAGTCAATTTCGTCAACCTGTCAACAACAACCCAGATCACATCTTTCTTCCTCGGAGATAAAGGCAATCTCGATACAAAATCCATTGTTACTCTATCCCATTTCCACTCAGGAATCATAATAGGCTGTAATAAACCTGACAACACTTGATGCTCAACTTTAACTTGCTGACAAATCAAATATTTTGAAACAAATTCTGAGATATCACGTTTCATACCGTGCCACCAATAAAACTATTTCAAATCATTATACATTTTCGTGCTTCCTGGATGTACTGATAAACAACTATTGTGTGCTTCATTTAGAATCTTCTGAATGAGTTCAGAATTTCTTGGTCCACATATTCTATCAAAAAAAGTCAAACAATCATCAGATTCTATTCGAAACTCGAAATCAGAAGCCGACTCACGCTGAGCTCATTTTACTTGCAACTCATTATCAAATTTTTGAGCCTCACAAATCTGCTGTAGAAATAACGGTCTCACTTTCAACTCAGCTACTATCGAACCATCGTCAAATAATGCTAATTGTGTGTTCAAAGCACGTAAAGCAAATAAAGACTTTTGACTCAAAGCATCAGCAACTACATTTGCTTTTCCCGAATGATAATCAATCACTAATTTGTAGTCTTTTAGCAATTCTAACCATCTCCGCTGTCGCAAATTCAAATATTTCTATGTCATCATATATTTCAAACTTTTGTGGTCGATATAAATATGACATTTCTCACCAAACAAATAATGACGCCAGATTTTCAATGCGAACACTATCACGACTAACTCAAGATCGTGCATCGGATAATTCTTTTCGTGTGGCTTTAATTGTCTCGAAGCATAAGCTACAACTTTGCCTTCCTGCACCAAAACACAATCCAGACCATTTAATGATGCATCACTGAATACTACAAATTCTTTACCCGACTCAGGCTGAACTAACACTGGGGCCTTTGTCAATAATGCTTTCAACTGCTCGAAACTCTGTTGACACTTTTTTGACCACTCAAATTTAACATCTTTTTGAAGCAATCGCGTCATCGGCATCGCAATCATCGAGAAGCCTTTCACAAATCTCCTATAATAGCCGGCTAGTCCCAAAAAACTACGGACTTCAGTTACATTTCTCGGAGGCTTCCAATCTATAATCACAGAAATTTTGCTCGGGTCTACTCGGATACCCGCGGCTGAAACTATATGTCCCAGAAAACCAACCTCTCGTAGGCAAAACTCACATTTACTAAACTTTGCAAACAACTGTTTATCTCTGTAGCATAATTCTCAAATGCTTAGCATGCTCAGATTCATCACGAGAGTAAATCAAAAAGTCATCAATGAACACAACTACAAATTGATCTAAATACGGCCTGAAAATTCGGTTCATCAAGTCCATAAAAACAGTATGTGCATTCATTAATCCAATAGGCATAACAAGAAATTTGTAGTGTCCGTACCTTGTTCTAAATGCAGTCTTTGGCACTTCTGAATCTTTAACTCGCAACTGGTAATAACCCGATCTCAAATAGATTTTCAAAAATACTGTTGCCCCTTTTAATTGATCAAACAAATCATCAATACACGGTAGAGGGTATTTATTCTTTATAGTCACTTTATTCAGCTGTTTGTAGTCAATACACATTCTCATCGTGCCATCTTTCTTTTTCACAAACAATACTGGTGCACTCCAGGGAGAGAAACTCGGTCTAGCAAAACCTTTATCTATCAACTCTTGCAACTGAGCTTTCAATTCTTTTAACTCTGTCAAGGCCATTCTGTACGAAGCTATCGATATCGACGTTGTCCCCGGTACTAATTGAATACCAAATTCAACTTTTCTGATAGGTGGTAAACCCGGTAACTCTTCTGGAAAAACATCTGGATACTCGCATACAACTGGTACTATTTTAATTTTCTTTCTGACACTTTCGTATCAAGTATATAAGCCAGATAAGCGTCACACCCCTTTCTCACAAATCTCTGAGCTGACATAGACGAGATCACAACTGGCAAACTGTTTAGATCATCAAATTCAATTCTAATAGTCTCATTATTCTGACATTTCAGTTAAATTGTCTTCTACAATTCACTATAGCACTATGCATCGTTAGCCAATCCATACCAAAAATCACATCAAATTCGTCGAATGGCAACAACATCAAATTAGCCAGAAAACAGAAATCCTGATGCACTAACGGTCAATTCTTGTAGACTTTTTCAACTAAAAAACCATTTGCCTAAGGGGTTCGATACTCTTATCACAAATTCAGTAGACTCTACAGGCAAAGTCTTACTAAATACTAAATTCATGCATATGTAAGAATGAGTTGATCCTAGATCTATCAATGCAATCACATTAGTACCATAGAGAGTGAAATTACCGGTGATAACATCTAGCCATGATGCCTCCTCCCGTGCACGAATAGCATAAGCTCTGGCAGGTGCTCGTGCCTCAGATCTAACAGCAGAATCTCTCGTAACACCTCAGTTACCACTCATATTTCCAGTGTTTCGGGTTGGTCTCCCTCTAGTAGTTGTATTACTCGGTCTTACATTCTGAACTTTATCTTTCTCATCTGGCTCAGGGCAATCCCGGATGAAGTGATCTAATGAATCACATTTATAACAAGCTTTATTATTTTTGTTCCAGCATTCTCTGAAATGTCATCTTCCACATTGTTGACATTCAGGTTTGTTGTCTCTCATACTGCCAACACTCGCTACTGATGTTGCTTGAGCTTTAGAACCTAAGTATTGTTTTCTACGATCTTTGTTCGAATATTCATTTGAAACATTTGGGCGAGTATACGAATCTCTAGATTTCTTCGATGAAGATTGATATGGCTTACTCATCAATCTTTTTCTCGAGTCTCTAGCTTCTGAATCTGCTTTTCTCTTTTCTTTGCTAAGATCCTCAGCTTTAGAAGCGCTTTCAACCAATACGAAAAATTCTTTCAATTCAAGAATCCCAACTAATAATTTTATATCCTCGTTCAACCCATCAACGAACCATTTACACATAATCTCCTCAGTAGACACATACTCTCGAGCATACTTGCTTAAACGTACGAATTCTCTTTCATACTCAGTGACAGTCATCCGACCTTGTTTCAACTCTAGAAACTCTTTATGCTTCTGATCGAGAAATCTTTGACTGATGTACTTCTTTTGGAATTCAGATTGGAAAAACTCCCAGGTAACCCGTTCTAGGAACCAAAGATATCAACGTTTTCCACCAATGGTACGCATTATCTCTCAGCAAAGATACAACACATTTGAAACATTTATCAGAAGTACAAGATAATTCATCGAATACTCGGATTGTATTTTCGAGCCAGAACTCAGCTCTCTCTGCATCATCATCAACAGTTGCCCGAAATTCTTCAGCCCCATGTTTCTGAATCTTATTTATTGGCGGCTTGTTCAATCGTATCGGATCTAAAACTTGAGGAATAATAGGGATTTGTTGAGGAACAGGTGGGGGTGGAGTTTGTTGAGCAGCCAGATTCGTTTGAACGAACTCCGTGAACCAATTACTCATCCTATGGAAAAAGGCTTGTTTAGCCTCTCCTTCGAGGCTACTCGATATAGGTCTAGATTCAGATGGCACTGTCCCTTGAGTGGGAGCAGGCGCATTACTCTCCAAATCATTGGCTACAGCTCTTTCGGGATCCATTACTATACGAAAACACAATTTAAGCTGTCAGGAATCATCACACTATCGTAGAGTATATATGGCATGTATAGCTAGACTCTCATACACGCTACATTAGTCCTAGAATCGACTAAATCGCAGCTCTGATACCAATAAATGTAACACCCCTCACCCGTATTCACAATCAGAATAGGGTTACGAGGTATTACCGATCAATCAACATCGTTTAACAAACATAATTCATGCATTTATGCATTCATACTCAAATGCCATTCAATCATATTCATATTGTCCCTTATGAGGGCCTACGAGGCCTTAAACATACTTTAGAAGTGGTTCGGGACTAAATCAATAACATATAAAATTCTTGGAAAACTTATAAATTTTTCAAACATACAAAGGTCACACGCCCGTGTGAATAGGCAGTGTGCCTCACATAGCTACAGACACGCCCGTGCCCTAGGCCGTGTGAAAATAAGGCATACATACTGACTTGGGTCACACGGCTGACCACATGCCTGTGTGTCTAGCCCGTGTGCCCTTTGAAATGGAACGCGCCCGTGTACCAAGCCATGTGCTAGGTCGTGCCAATCCTGTAGGGTATACTGACTTATGCAACACGGCCAAGTCACATGCCCGTGTGTTAGGCCGTGTGCCATTTAGGGGGTATACTGACTTGTGCTACACGGCCAGTCACACACCCGTGTGTGAGGCCGTGTGGAGCATACTGACTTCAATTCAATTTCAACACCAGGAGATACACGGTCGTGTAACATGACCGTGTGTCGCACATGGCTGAGACACACGCCCGTATCTCTACCCGTGTGGACAAAAATAGGCCATTTGCAAGGCCAACTTGCCACCATTTATCATGCTCACCTAAACAATCAAAATGGTACCATTTCATCATACAATTAGTAGCCAAAATCATCATCAATATACACAATTTATACCATATCCATTTCAACCAAAATCAATACCAAATACCTATTCCACTCTTATATCATTAAACATCAATTCACAAGAACTTAACTACTCAAACTAACAACTTCAATCACACCTTATAGATCAATTTCCAATTTCAAAATATAACCACATTCTTGCCAAACATAACAAAATGAGCCATTACTCATGACTATATATACACACTAAAACATATACAATTTAGAAGCCAAATCTCATTGCTATTATCACAACCAAAATACCACATCTAGCTATACATGCCATATACCATATATACAATTCAAAAGTACCAACTTAGATGTCCGATAGTGCGATGATGTTCTCGATGACTCTCGGATCCGAGCTAGCCTTAATTCTCTACAAAACATAGGAAAATAACACAAAGTAAGCTTCATAGCTTAGTAAGCTCGTAAGTGAGTAATTCAATACATCACATAAATGTAATTCTACTAAATACATATAACAAAATCATAAACACATTACTACAAACCTTTTTCATGTCTCAAAATATGACCAAATATAAACTCAACGAACTTTCTCTATTTCATACTCGAATAGGTTCCGTACATACATGTAATCTCTCGTACTAACCTCTTTCTCATTCACATCATTCTTTTACCTGTTGAACCATTCGGAATAGAAGTCGGATACTCAAGAATCTCAATCGATAAGTACGTATACCATGGCCTGAAACCAAATCAATGTATCTTATCTCGGAATACCTATACCATGGCCCGTAGCCAAATCAAGTATCACTCGCACTCGTAGTGCCGATATTGTGGCCCGAAGCCAACACATAACCTAATGACATGTCACTAGCATCCTAAACTATTCCTAAGGTTCAACCGAGAAGTTTCACTTGACGATTTCACCGTCGAACACATCTGTAAAGTCATATTCACAATTCAAACATTATCTGTAACCTCATAATCACAATTTATGCAATATCAAAGCATTTAACATTCATTTATAATGACATTACCACAAACAAACTTACCTCGTACTCAGAATTGACGAATCGGATCGATTACTCAATAACCTTGCTTTTCCCCCGATCTAAATCCGAATTCTTTCTTTCTTGATCTATATGTATTCAAAATTAACTCATTTAATGAACCACTCATTCAAATTAATCCTTAAACACATATTTGGGCCTTTTTACATATTATCCCCTAAACTTTCACATTTATTTAATTTAGTCCCTATTTCACAAATACAAAAAATTCAACTTAACCCATACTTGGACAAATTTCATATAGGTCCTTAGCAGCCCAAAACTTTCATTTATTTCACATTTCATCCCTTCAATTTACATATTTCACAATTTAATCCCTATTTTTGTCAAAAATCACTTTACAAAACATTAAAATCTATCATCAAGCTTTCATATTTCAACATTAAACATCAAATAACTCAAATACTCATCAATGACACTTCACGAAATCATGAACAAATTCAAAAATTAAGGCACGGGTTAGCTAGAATACGAAGCAACGATCACAAAAATATAGAAATCATCAAAAACCAAGCAAAGAACATACCTTAATCAAGAACAATAAGGGTCGAACCCTAAAACAACACCTTTGGCTTCTTTTCTTTTGATTTTCTGTTATAGATGAAGACAATAAAGATGAAAATGGTGTTTGTTTTATTTATTTTACTTAATAACCAAATTACCATATTAACCCTTAATAATAAAACATTGAAATAATCTAATATAAAGCCATCTATGTCAAATTCCACTATCAATGGTCTAATAACATCATAAGGACCTTTCATTTAATAAATCATAGCAATTAGACACCTTTAACAAGTAGAATGCAACCTTTGCATTTTACGTGACTTAGTCATTTTTTCTCAAATTGAGCTATTAAACGATAAAATTAGCTCACGAAATTTTCACACATATCAAATAACATACTATAAACACAATAATAATATTAAAATAATTTTTTGACATCAGATTTTTGGTTTTGAAACCACTGTTTCGATTTAGCTAAAACTAGGTTGTTACATCTTCTTTTTACTCAAATTGAGTTGGAGACATTATATGATGCATGAGAGAGATTTAGGGATTTTTTGAGAAGGTGTCCTCATCATGGGCTACCTTTGTGGTTACAAGTTCAAACCTTTTTTACAGCGATTTGAATCCCTCGCTAGGCAACTAATTGATGCAGCAGTTGGTGGAACATTGAATATGAAGACACTTGAGGAAGCTCAAGAGTTTATTTAGGAGATGGCAATGAATAACTATCAGCGGCAAGTCATGAGAACAAAACCGATTAAAGCAGCCGGTGTTTTTACCGTAGATGCAGTTGTTATGTTGGCAGGCCAGGTGGAAGCACTGAGTAAGAAGATTGATGGTTTGAGTTGCAGTAATATGATGAATTCGGTAATGCAATGTGATGCAACTGGAGCGGAGACGATCAGTCCAGAGTGTTTACCCTTCGGTTCTAACATGGAGCATGAACAAGTCAACTTTATGGGTAATAATTCTATACCTTAAAATAACCCCTATAGCAATAACTATAATCCAGTGGAGGAATCATCCAAATTTTTCTTGGGGTAGTCAAAGTAATCAAAGGTCACAACCCCCTCCGAGTTTTCAGCAACCTTATCAGCAAGAAAAGCAACTGAACCTTGAGGAGATGTTGGCTAAATTTATTTCGGTGTCCGAAACTCGATTTTAAAACACTAAGACAGCTCTAGAAAATCAACAAGCATCGGTTCAAGGGCTTGAAAATCAGATTGGACTGCTCACCAAACTAGTTTTGGAAAGACAACAAGGTAGTTTACCTAGTAACATTGAAACTAACCCATAGGAGTAAGTCCATTCAATCACTATTCGAAACATGGAAGGGTTAGTCAAGCCTAAAAAGAAACTAAATCTAGAAGCTGTTGAAAAAAGTGATGGGGTTAAGGAAAGCAAGAAAGAGCATAAGCCGGTGGTTAGAGAATACAAATCGCGAATTTCATATCTGGCAGCATTAAAGCAAGACCATATAAAAGAACAATATGGTAAATTTCTTGAACCTTTAAAAAAATTGCATATTAACTTACCTTTTGTTGAAACTCTTTCGTAGATTCCAAAATATGAAAAATTTTAAAGGAGTTGTTAGCAAATAAAAGGAAGTTAAACGACTTGTCAACTGTAGAGCTCAATGAGGATTGCTCGGTCATTCTCCAAAACAAACTACCCAACAAGGTTAAAGATCTAGAGAGTTTTACTATTCCTTATCTTATAGGTAGTTTAAAAGTTGAAAAAGCTTTAGCTGATTTAGAGGCTAGTATAAATGTTATGCCTTATAAAATGTTCAAACAACTTGGTCTCAGGAAACCAAAACCCACTAGGATGAATATTCAATTAGATGACAGATCAATTAGATATCCTAGGGGTTATTTGAAAATGAACTTGTTAAAGTCGATAAATTTATATTCCCTATTGATTTTGTTATAATAGACATGGATGAGGATATTGAGGTACCCATAATCTTAGCTCGACCCTTTTTAGCCACTACTAGAATTGTTATTGATGTGGGTAATGGTGAACTCATGCTGAGTGTAGGTGATGAAAAGGTTACTCTTCAAGCATGTGATTTTTTTAGAGTTCTAAATGAGCGAGATGATACTCGTTATTTTGTTAATGTTAGTATTCATGCGGCTCGACATTTTTTGCAAGAAACCACTAATGAATATGTGTTCAAACAACATCCGTTTCAAGGTGACAGAAACTAAGGGACAAGTGAAAAGAGAATAGTACAGCTCGATGAACTAGATGAATGCAGAGCGAAGGCTGATGAGAAATAGAGAAAGCACAATGAAGTAACAAAGGAACGCCATAATGTGCATGTAAAGGGGATGAACCAATTTAAAGTCGGGGATAAAGTGTTGCTAGACAAGTTAGATCCACAAATGTTCCATTTAGAGCTTAAGTCAAGAGGGTCAAACCCATTTGTGGTACAAAACATATTTTCATACGGAACCACTGAGGTAACATTCCTTGATTACGACACATTCAAGGTAAACAGGCTTCATCTCAAACTTTATTTTGGTGGTAATATTGGCAATGACATGAGGAGCTTTGGCTCCAAGATCCGCCTTAACTGTTAGCTTGAAAAGGGAAGTTGAGCTTATACCTTAAATAAGCGCTTCTCAGGAGGCAACCCGAATGTTTTTATTTTACTTATTCATTCATTTTAATTTCATGTTATTTTAAAAAAATTGAAAAAAAAAAGAAAAGAAAATATTTGAAAAAAAAGTGGTCCACATGGTCTGGGGTGGTCCACACTGCCTAGACACACGGGCGTGTTTCAAGCCATGTGAACACTAGAGTTAATTTTTAAAAATTATTTTTCTAACCCACACGGTCTTAGTGGAGGCACACGGCCTAGCGCACGAACGTGTAATAGACTGTGTGATCCACATGAACATGTGATAGACCGTGTGCTCTACACGACCTGACACATGGGCGTGGGAGAAACGAACAAACACCCCTCATAGCCTAACACACGGTTGTGTAGGACATGGCCATGTCCTAGGCCGTATGGATATTGGGCTTATTTTTTACCTTTTTTTATCACACATTGTAACACCCTTAACCTGTATTCATCACCAGAATAAGGTTTCAGAGCATTACTGAATAAACACTACCTAAATTATTCATTTCAAAACATTTCAATAATCACAACATAATCCATCATTATGCATGCATATTGTCCCTTATTCAAGCACTCGAGGCCTTAGAGTCACTTTAGAAATGATTCGAGACTAAATCAAGAACATTTGAAAATTTGATGAAAAAGTTAGAAAAATTCAACTGCAGGGGTCACACACCCGTGTGGCCAGGCCGTGTGCACCCCAAAGTACCTTAAAACTCATGTTTACCATTTCCTTCTTACTTGGGCACTAAGCAACTTAATTACCAATCATTTAACCTATTCAAAACACGATTAAACATGCTCAAAACATGCCAAAACAATCGTCCTAGGTGACTAACCAATGTACCCTCATTGGTACTGCAAGTTATACCATCAAAACCTTTCATCCATTCATCCTTCAAATAAAAGTTTTAAAAATTCCAAAATCAACCATTTTAGCCTAGCTTATAACTACCTAAAACATCAACTTAAATTCACATACACCTAACAAGCATTGGTTCAAAACAACATGCCAAATTATGGCTCCAAACACAAACATATGCTCAACCCAACATTATACTTATAACTCTATTACAAACCATTCACAAAATAACTATCAATTTAAGACATCCTAGGTACATGCCATTACAATAGGTAAACATCACCACATTTGAGATTGAGATCGTTGTTGGATGCTGAGTTGGAGATCAAAAGAGAAGTACCTAACCTGCGCATGGAAAACAAAATCGTACGCTGAGTAAAACTTAGTGGTATTTCTATAGTCTGAACATTTAAAGACATAATAATACATGAATGCTCAAACTAAATTATTCAATCACATTTTTAACTAAGCATACCATTACAAGATATCATCATTTCAATTTCATACATATTAACACCTCATTTCGTATTGTATTCAATTTTTCACAAGATTTCATACTTGATTTGGCTTAAACAATTATCTCAATTCCCATCACTTGCTATATAAATAGCTTTCCATATATCAATCAACATTGCATTTATACAATGGCACAATTCATTTCATATTCAATTCAGGAGTACATAACTCATATATTTCACATTTCATTTTCCAATCCATTATCACATTTCTATTCCACATATAATGTCATTTCAATATCAACATAGAACTTTATTATTTATTTACCTCTATCAACACGACTCGGGCTTGGACGAATACACGGATCCAACCAACACACCAGCTTAGCACCCAATGCCTCATCGAATAAATTCGAAGTAATAACTACGCCCAGCGCTATATAAATTGACACCCAGTGTCTCATAAGTTAAACCGAAGCAAATTGGCACCCAGTGCCTCATCGACTCGAAGTCGAAGAAATCCCTGAACTCTTCCTATCCTATGGCATGCTATCTATATCTAACTCAGTCCGATACAGTTAATAAGGTTTCATTTCACTTTTCAAATACAACCAATATCCAATTCTCATATTTGCACATTATCACATTTACACATATATTCATTTCAATTCAAATAATCAATACATTCATGATGTATATACCAATTCAATCCATTTCAATCAACTATAATTTTAATTCACTATCAAAGTGCCAAATACTCACCGCAACCACTTACCATATGCATTAAATTAAAACACAACAATTAAAAACTAGGTTCGAATTATAGAAATACAGACTGTGGATTTCGAGCTATTCGACGTCGATTTTATCCTTGCCCTTTTTAGTCGAGGATACCGGTAATACGTTAGCTACAAAACTAAAACAATTAAAATACATCAATACAACACAATTCACTTTCACATTGAATATTTCAATTTTTACTCAGCATTTGCTTAAATTCCAATTTAGTCCTTAAACCGAGACTAATTTTTATTCTTCACATTTAATTCTATATTTTTATACTAATTTCACATTAAGCTAAATTTAGCTCCCTATTTTCAATTAAACCCTTAAATTTTGAATTTTTCATGATTTAATCTCTATTACTCAAAATTTACAATTTGTTCTACAATTTAATCTTTTTCCATTTCTAGCTTAAAAATCTATCAATTAAATCACTAATACTAAAACTATTCAACAATAACAAAATCAAAAATCTTAATCAATATTAATATTTCGACATGGGTCGGGTAGTACTTAACACCGAGATTCCAAAAATATAAAAATTACAAGAAAATGGACTAAATTAACTAACCAATTGAAGTTTGGAACTTAGAAACCCTTAAGTTGCCGTCGGTCTCCTTCTTTTCTTTCTTTCTTTCTTCTTTTTCTATTAATTTACATGGTTCCACTTACTATTATATATTATAACTATTATCATTAAACATTTTATTTCATTTATTAATTATAACATATATATATATATTTCTTATTACATATTATAACCTATATATTTAATAACCTAACATATATAAAAATATAAAATCATCATTAATGCCGCACACTTAAAGAAACAAATGTATAATTGTTTCTTTAGTCCCTTAATTAATTTTTAATCTATAATTCAACTTTTAATACTTATGCAATTTGATCCCTACACCTTAACAACTTATAAATCATGCAAATTCGCTTAACCAAAATCTAATTAACTACACAACTAACTTCGTAAATATTTATTAAAAATATTTACAAGTCTGATTCACGGGAACGGAGTCCCAGGAATGCACTTTCCGACACCCCTGACTATCGGGTCGTTACAATTCTCCCCCGAAATCTACCTGAAAAGATATGGGAGTATTGAATTAATTCCGGCCCGATCATTCTTCTTTCACCCAATTCCATCCAGCAAACAGGTGTTCGACACCTACAACCGTATAAGGCTTTAAAGGAGCCATTTGAATACTCGATTGAAAGCTATTGTTGTATACGAATTCGACTAACGGCAAGTAACGCTCCCAACCTTATTCAAAATCAATAACACAAGTGCGAAGCATATCTTCCAAAATTTGAATAACACGTTCAAATTGTCTGTCTATCTGTGGGTGAAAAGCTCTGCTAAAATTAAGTCATGTACCAAGAGATTCGTGCAACTGTTTCCAAAATTTTGAGGTGAAACGCAGATCTCGATCAGAGATTATCGACATAAGGACATCATGCAATCTCACACTTTCCTGAATATAAACTTCAGCAAGCTTTTGGAGTAACTAATTAGTCTTGACCGTTATGAAATGAGCCGATTTCGTGAGTCGATCAACTATCACCTACACAACATTTTTCTTACTTGCCGATAAAGGTAATCCCGTTACAAAATCCATTGTGATGCGTTCCCATTTCCTCTCAGGAATAGAAATAGGCTGAAATAATCCTGTGGGAACTTGATGTTCTGCCTTAACTTGCTGACAAGTTCAGCATTTAGCTACATACTCGACCACGTCTCTTTTCATTCTTGGCCACCAATAGGATTCTCGTAGATTGCGATACATTTTTGTTCCTTCAGGATGAAAAGCAAAAGGACTATCATGAGCTTCACGAAGTATCAACTCTTTTAGTTCTGAAACATTTGAAACACAGATTCAGTTGTGAAATCTCAAGCAATCACAATCATCAATGCTGAAATTTTCTAATATGTCATTCTGAACCATTTCTATTTTATTTTCCAACTTGTCACATCCAACTCCGCTGCCTTGATCTGATCAAACATAATCGGCATTTAGCCAACAAGCTTCCATCATCATTTATATTGAGATGAGAAAACATTGCTCGCAATTCAATCGCTGCTTTTCTACTCAACACATCAGTTACAATGTTAGCTTTACAAGGATGGTAATCAATAACGCAATCAAAATCTTTCAAAAGCTCGACCCAACGACGTTGTCTCAAATTCAACTCAGTTTTACATAAGAGGTATTTGAGACTCTTATGATCAGTATAGATGTGACTCTTTTCGCCTTACAAGTAGTGCATCCAGATTTTTAGAGCAAAAACCACAGTAGCTAGCTCTAAATCATGCTTTAGATAATTGCATTCATGCGTTTTCAGTTAGCGAGACGCATAAGCGATCACTTTCTCATCTTGCATCAACACACAATTGAGACAGCTCAAAGAGGAATCACTATAGACTATAAAATCCTTTCCCGATTCGGGTAAAATCAAAACCGATGCTTCAGTCATCATCTGCTTCAATTTCTCAAAACTTTCTTAACACTGATCGTCCCAGACAAATTGAACATTCTTATGCAACAGCTTTGTCATCGGCAAAGCTATCTTCGAAAATCCATTTACAAACCTTCGTTAATAACGAGCTAGTCCAAGAAAACTATGAACCTTTAACACATTCCTTGGTGTTTTCCACAGAACAATTGCCTCGATCTTTTTTGAATCAACTCTAATCCCATCTGCTGAGATAACGTGCCCCAAAAACACAAATTCAGATAACCAAAATTCTCATTTGCTGAGCTTTCCATATAATTGTTTCTCTCATAACAATTGCAAAATAATTCTGAGATGCTGCTCATGCTCGGATTCGGATTTCGAATAGGTCAAAATATCGTCAATAAAGACTACCACAAAATGATCCAAATACGGTTGAAAAATATAGTTCATGAGATCCATGAATGCTACAGGAGCGTTTGTCAGTCCAAAAGGCATTACTAAAAATTCATAATGGCCATAACGCTTACGAAATGTCGTCTTCGGTACGTCACTATCTTTTACTTTCAACTGATAGTAACCCGATCTCAAATTGATCTTTGAAAAGATAGAAGCTCCTTTTAGTTGATCGAATAAGTCATCAATACAAGGTAGAGGGTATCGATTCTTAATTGTCGACTTATTCAATTGCCGATAGTCAATACAAAGCCGCATTGAGCCATCTTTCTTTTTGACGAAAAGTATTGGAGCTCCCCAAGGAGATATACTAGGGCGTATAAAGTCGCGATCCAGTAAATCTTGTAATTGCACTTTTAATTCTTTCAATTCTGTGGGTGTCATGCGATAATGTAACATTGACACTGGAGCTGTACCATGAAACACTTCAATTGCGAATTCAACCTCCCGATCTAGTGGTAATCCAGGTAATTCTTCAGGAAACACATCAAGGAATTCACAAACAGTTCAAATTTTACTGCTCTAACTAGCACCAAAATTCGAATTGATAACATAGGTTAGAAAAGCTTCCAAACCTTGACTAAGAAGTTTATCAGCTCGAATTGCTGAAATCATCTGAGTTAAACCACTCGTTCAAACACCATTTACTTCAATCATATCACTATATTCATTGTAACACCCTGGTTTTAGGGGTTATGCATCGGGTGCATATCTCAGGTGTTAGTAGGCTTCTTGTGTGCTTGGGCAAGTTTTTAGGGGGTTTGGAGAACCCTGGAAGGTAGGAAAGGCCTTAAGAAATTTTGGATTTTTAGTGGAAAAGAAGGGAATCGGGCCAGGGGAGGCCTTAAGAATAATTTTTGGTAATTTTTGGCACAAGAAAGGCATTGGCAAAGTGGCCTCCGTGCGCGGCTTAAGAGCTTGGGGAGGACGCCATTGAGGGCCTGGGTTCGAGTTCAGGCGGCAACAAGGGGTTTTAATATTTTTGGGTTCTGGCGTTACAGGGAAGGAAGTCTTAAAAGAAGCTGAGGCGTGTCTTTGGCACAAGCAGCAACTTGGCCAAGTGGCTCCCGTGCGGCACTTAGGCGCTGGTGGAGTGAAAGGGCGCGGGTTCGAGGGCTGGAGCAGCATTTTGGGCGTTTTTTATTTTTATATGCGGTTATGGGCTGGAGTAAGAAGGGTTTAAAAATTAAATGGTGTGGCTTTATGGCATGAAAGTCATTGTGGCCGAGTGGCCTGGGGCGTTGAAGGAGAGGTGTGCAGCGGTTTGGTTCCAGGTTCGAACCAAGGGAGTTGCATTTTGGAGTTTTTTTTTATTCTTTTTGGGCAGCAGACTTGAGGGTGTTGGACGGCACATGGGAGTCCCAATTAGATAAAGATTAAGCTAAGGTTGTTTAGTTTTTAAATTCGGCTGGTGGGTGGCTTTTGTTATTTTATTATTTTAGATAATTATGGATTATTTTAGTTAGTTTGAATGGGTGTTGAAGGGATGAAATAGAGTAAAACGAGGGATTTGTTTAATTCAAATTTGTGGCTTGGAGTGTTTCCAGGAGGTGGCCGATTGTGGGAATCTTCAAGTGGGTGTGTGGCTGGTTTTTGGAGGTGTGAAGGAGGGGAGAATGCTGTTTGTTTTTCTAGCATTTTTGGGTATATTCGGCCAGCCTTAGTTGTGGGTACCAAAGCCGATTTTTCATAGTGTCTCTCTCTTTGTTTTCATTTTATACCGAAACCCTTAGTAACCTTCATTTTTGTCGAAAGCTACATTTGTTCTTTAATGTTGTGGTGGCCGAATGTTCTCTTGAATACAAAGACACTTGGTTTTGTTATTTTGCTTGATGGCTTTCTTTTTACCCATGGCCGAAACACTTACTCTCCCTTAGCTTTCTTCTTTGTTTTCTTTCGTGCAAAGCCGAACCTTCCCTCTCATTGCTAATCTCCATTGCTGATTCTTTTTCTCCTTGGATTATTTTTCCTTTTGTTTCAACCCTCTAAAGGATCTAGCCGAATATTCTCTTCCATTTGATTTTAGTGTTGGCCGAATCTTCCCTTCCCTTTTTGTTTTGTTCTTTGGCCGAATCTAAGGGTGGTGTGGATTGCTTTTGGGTTGGGATTTCAAGCCTTGGAGAAGATATATAGGGCATCCAGGATTCGAAGCAGTCAAGCGTAGCCTCTGTTCTTTGGTTGATCGTTGGTAAGTGGTGGTAAGGATTTGCTTTAACAAACTATTCGGTTGGTATTTGTTTAAGTCATAGGCTATTATGGTTGGTTGGGTGCCGTTTGTAGGCAGGTGAAGCAAGAAGCACTTGGTGTTGGCTAGTGTTCAAAAGCGTGTAGGAGCAAGGTTATCGAGGCTATCAAGGGTCTTAGTTTGGTTCTTCGATTAAGGCTTGCAGGTGTGTACATATACACACTTCACTGTTATTGTGTTTATATATATGTGTGTGTTGTTTTCCTTCATGAAAAGGGTGGATGAAATATCATTAAGGTATGAGGCAAGGGGGCAGGTAAGTCCCTGTTAATATGAGTTGATTATAATGCTTTTGGTAAGCATGGTGTATCTGGTATGTGTGCTATAATACTTGATTGTTGATAAACAATATGTATGTTGCTAAACCAGCCTGATGGTATATTTTTATTAAGATGCATGTTCATGATTGATGTGGGTTGTACGAGTGGAGGGGGCAGTGATATTTTGTGCCGACGGGCACCAGTGTTTTGGTAACACACTTTGTGACTTTGGGTCACCAGAGGTTTGGCACCTCCAGAGGTTTGGCACCTCAGCGTCTCGTCCCCGTGGTTTCGTACCACAGTGGGTTGGCCCCACAAGGCAGTATTGAGGGATTGACGCCAGTGATTTGGTATCACACGATGGGTTGGCCCCATCAATTGATTTGTGACTTCGGTCACCAGTGTTTTGGTAACACACTTTGTGTCTTTGGGACACCAGTGGTTTGGCACCACATTGACGGATATCGTGTCTTCGGACACCAGAGGTTTGGCACCTCCAGTGATTTGGCATCACATCTGTGACTATACGTCACCAGTGGTTTGGCACCACCAGTGGTTTGGTACCACACGGGGTAGAGAAAGGTGTTGTGGATGGCTAGGTTGGGTGCATATTAATTGGATGCATGATGATCATGTTTGTATATGATATTTTGCTAATCAGGGAAAAAGGGTGGCACACTGAGTCTTGGTGACTCACCTTTTTCCTTTAACCATTTCAGGTAGTGCATAAAGCTGGACCGGGATCAGAGAGGACAAGATGGCCCATGCCGAAGATGATGATTAATTATATTATGCTTGTTTTTGATATAAGTATTTCATTTTAAGTATTGGGTTGTAATAAAGGCCACTTTAATTTAATATGAGTTTCTATGTGAAAATGATTTTAATTTTAGTAACCTACTTATAAGAGTATGTTTAATATAGTTTTTATTCAGACACTTTATAACTTCAAAGTTTTTCATAATATAATAAATGAGCATGGTTTTCAAAAATTAAATCCTTCCATGCTTTATGCTAAGTTAACAAAGCTTTTCAACCGACTTTCCCCAGTGACATAACCAGATTCGGTCGTAATGAATGGGCCGGGTTTGGGGATGTTACATTCATTCTGAACAACAAACTTCTTTTTTACGGCAATCTAGAATCACTCCGTGTTCCATAAGCCAATCCATGCCCAAAATCATATCAAAATCACCAAATGACATTATCAACAAATCAACAGGGAAGGTTATATTCTGTATCATTAATAGGCATCTCCTACACACCTAATCTACTAACACAGATTGTCCCAACGGACTTGACACCACTATCGATACTCTAGACGTCTCAGATTTTAAACTTTTCAATTTAACTAGTTCGGTATTAAGATACGAATACTAAGATTTCGGCTCTATCAAAGCATAAATAGGTTCTGAATGTAATAAAAAAAATACTTGTCACACCGTCATTAGAATCGCCATCCTCACATGTCCATACAACATAAGCTTGGGCTGGCGCTCTGGCCTACGACTAATGAGTAACAGCATCATTTCCATTTTAGTACCACCCATCAAAAATTAACCACCTCGACCCAACCCGTGACCTTAGGTGCAGGCACAGATTTTTGAGAAGTAACAGGGGTAACATTCTCATTCTTTGGACACTCTCTAGCAAAATGCTCCGTGGATCCAAATGAAAACAACCTTGAGTTAACTTCCAGCATTCACTACGGTACTTTTTCTTGCAATGCTCATAAATCGGAATATCAGTATCCCTGATTGGACCTTGCACACTACCCGTGGACACAATTGGTTGTCGATCACAATTTCTATTAGCTCTTTCCAACTTAAAAGTTGACCTCCAGCTTCCACAAAATTATTTTAATCTCTTTGGTTAAGGATTTGAACTAGTAGCTCCAGGACACTTTTCAACAGTACAAGTAGTCTCAGTCTTTTTATCAAGACCCAAAGCTTGTTCTACCATTCTTGCCTATTCAACCAAATCAGCAAACTCGGTAATTCTATGCGATACTAATTGCACCCGAAGCTCAATGCATCAACCACGCAAAAATCGCTTGCAACTTTCAATTTTAGTTGGCACAAATTCAATAGTGTACCTACTAAGTCGTGAAAACTCTCATTCATAATCAACCACAGACATTTCATCTTATTTCAGCATCAAAAAAATCTTGTCTTCTATCTTCGATATACTGTTCGCCCATATATTTATTTTGAAATTCCTTTTGAAAAAATTCCCAATTAGCCTAATCTGCGGATACGTGGTGTGTCACTTACTGCCACCATGTATATGCTTCTCCTTATAGTAGAGAAACAACACATATTACACTTTCACGTGGGTTGCATTCAAGTTGTTGCAAAACGCATTTAGTGGATTAAACCCAAACTTCAGCTACAGAAGGATTCACTCCTTTCAACCCTAAGAATTTGGTCGCACCATATCTATATAACTCTTTTATCGGGGCTCGACGAATTGGAGGTGCAGATGCAATAGAGGATGTAGTTCCCATAACACGCACAAAAGCATCAGCGATAGCTCGAAGTAACTGTGCAATAATGTGCAGTACACTATCAATGCAAGTATAGTAGACAGGTATGAGTCTGTCAGATATTGATTTGTCTTTTGTCTATCAATGACAGTGCAATAAATAGATAGAAACGAAATAAATTGTGAGAGTAGTTGTCGAAGTAATAACTTGAAAACAATAAGATAAAATATGATAATGATAAATTGCGATTCCCTAACGTGAATATTCAATAGAATACAAAGTGCTCACAAGGTATAAAAGGATAGGTGATTGTCGATGCATTAAATTGCAATGAATATCTTACCAAGCTTACCTTCTATATTTAATCTAAGACATAAACATGCACATTAATCAAACCTTCTGATGATGGAAATGGACCAATATTAAGAACAAGTGGATTAAATTCCTCTAATCCTCAAGCAACTTCCTTTGTCATGCTTGTTAGCTTGAACGGTCGCTGCACTTTTCAGTGTCAGTGACCACAATAACACTTCCATGCTAAAAACATTCAAACCCAAAGATTAAACAATAGAAGCAAGATTGAATAAAATAATGGTTAACCCAAAAATCATGTGTACTTCTGTACAAACATGAAATAGAAAGTAATCACCATCATTTAGAAAAGAAATATAAAAGAAACAAGTGGAGAATACTATTCCTAGACAATCTCGACTTGAATAGCTCCATTCCCTCTTGTGTCACACTCAGAGCTCCTCGTTAGGAGCTGATCTGTGTCCCTTTCACATCGGTTCACCTATAGGAGACTTAAGCCACCATAGCCGAAAAGCTTCAAAAGATAGGTTGAAGAAGATAATACCCCCCAAAAAGCCTCCCAATTTTTTTCCTTTTCATGTGAATATTTATATTCTTCCAAATAGCACATGTGTCCTTTCATCAAAATCATGCTGCCTCTATATGTACAAGTTGGTTATACCAGACTGGATAGCTCATTCATTTTTGTTCTTATCCGGACAGTTGTCAGGTGCAGCGATAATTCTGGGCACAATCTGGAAATACTTATGCAGCGACATCGGTACCAAAACATGACAAAATTAAGGATAAATAGGCTAAGATCCACTAAGTTATAAAATGAAATTTACTGAACCAAAAATAATAAAATATGTGCTAAAGATAACTAAATGAAAACAAATTAATCAATAAGTAGGGAGAAAACATATGTTCTAGTACTATCACACACCCCCAAACTGAAGCTTTTACTTGTCCTCAAGTAAAACAAAAACTAGGAAGGCTACACAAGAATTCACTAAGGCAAATGATCATTCTAGCAACTTGAATCACCTAAAATCCCAATGAATGAGTCATATTCAGATGACAGAATATTGCATCGACAATACATAAGTATGAATGAATAAGATTACAACTTCATCATAACCAGCATCATGCTTCAAATCCTAAATTCTATATACCAATAGAGCATTTATTGTACAATACTAAGTATTTATGAAGATCATAAATATATGTCTTTTTTTTTATGAATAAGGGATATCGTTGCATTACTGTACCCTTGTTCCTAAGAAGTAATGATGGAGTGCAACAAACCCCAGGGAATACGTAATTACGCCGACACAAATTCATGCAGCGACAGCCTTTGGCCAGATTCATTTTTCTAACGCTTACATTGGAGTGTTCCCTCTTTAACATTTCATAATACACCCACTTTGGAGTGTCTCTTATTCACAACTATATATTTATATATATAAGCAACTGTAAAAGGCAGATCCATTCAAGATTCAAGGAATGCTACTAGTCATCCATTATTAATGCAACCTAAATCATTCATCAAAGAATTAAAGATACAATATTCAGCCAAATTTATCCAACTCTTTTTTGATAATTCACATGATTCAAGAATTAAGCATCGAATGTAACAAAAATTTTCAAACACATTTGTATTAACCACAAAAAAAGGTTGCATGCTTCATTAAACTCAATTTTTTTAAAATGTGAGTGTATTTCCAAACCCCATATGCATTCCCCCAAACTTAAGGTTTGAATTTTCCCCAATGTATTACAATGCAATAACAATAGAAATCCAACGACAATGTGCACTAACAAAATAAAGATTACAGCTACATGTAATGCATGAACACTACAGCTAAAAAAACTGAAAATAAACTAACTCAGTTTTCCTCAGCCACAAATGTGGCTGCAGGATGTTTCTTTTTCCTCCTATTTTTCTCCTCATTCTTGCACTTTTTGTCTTTGGAGTGCTTTCTCTTCTTTTTTTGTGGGCTTCGCACGTTCCTCGGATCGCTTCTTATATTCCGGCTCTGTCCTAGCATCATCGATTGCTTCCTCTGCATCTTCCACCGGTCTAGCTCCATCTTGCTCCAAATTATCAGTAGTTGCAGCCACAAACTCGGGTGCAGTGACAATGTTCAAAGCAGATTCTTTCTCAGCATCTTCTTCATTGTCTTTCTCGATCACATTTGCAACATGGACTTCCTCCTCAACAGTAGGTTCCTCTTGACCAGCAATGAAGTCACCCTCGACCAGGCTATCAATCATTTGCATGCATTCCTCAATGTCCCTTGATTCCTCTTCTTTCTCATCAACAAAGACGTGCATAATGAGTGGGGATGCCACCGATCTGTCTCTGTCCCCTAAGTCATCATCCTCATATGAGAGTTCATAATCTCGAATGATCGATGGGAGCACTAGAAATTCTGGGAGTAGGATCGGGCTTAACTAACTTAATGAGACTACAATAGAGTTGTTCCAAGCCTTAATATAAGCATAGAACAATTTTTGTGATCTGTCTATATCATCTATTATAGCAACAAGCTTGATCTGATTATTACTGATGGAATTGGCCAACTTCTTGATATCCTTCATTTTGTGCAACAATGATGTCTCTACAGTCAGGTTTGTTCCCTTGATTTTTACCTTGGTTTTTCCTTTCCTCGTCTTGCTTGTCCCTGCCTCCTTCATTATTGGCATATCTATACCATAAGTAATTATTTCAATAGAGGCTTCATTGATAGGGCCTTTATTATCCAGGACTTCTTCATCATCATGAGTCACGATCCATTTCTGCTGGCACAATAGCATCACCAACAATGGAAAAACCAAAATTCCAGTTTTCCTTGTGGCATAGTTAGCAATTACCTGGTGGAGTGTTGCGCCGACATCAATCTTTTTTCCCTTGACAATTGAATGTATCAGGCACACTCTATCGAGGGTGACTATAGTGTTGTGAGTAGAGGGTTGTAGCCGGCAGTTGAAAAAATGAAACCAGATTTTGTATTGTAGTGTTAGGAAGCGTCGGTGCATCGTATAATTCCCTTGATGAGAACCCATCCATAATGCTCCTTCGACACATAAATCCTTCACCAATAGGTCTCTTTTGTAATTTCTGATATTCTCAATGAACTCGGAGTGTTCATCTACATCCATTTTAGTGGCGCACAACTCATTGATTTTTTCAGCATCCCATGGAATTAAGCCTTCTCGAATAAAGATGAACTCTAACTCATGGTCATTAAAGTTAGTGTAAAACTCACGTACCAATGAAGGATAATAGCTTCCAGGATGAGTGCAGAAAGTCTCCCACTTCAGCTTAGAGATGGTTTTGTAGACTTGCTTGCCCAAGTCTTATTGTTGCGCAAGGAGAATGCCCTGTTCTGGGTGGAAGTTTCGCTTCAAAATGTTGTCTTGAAACCTGTCCTTGACCGTTTTTGTTAAAAAGATCATTGACTCTTTTTTCTCTATTACCATGGAGGATTCTGGTTCACGAACTGTAGTTGCAAAGGATAAGTGTTCTTCAACAAACTTAGTGGCTTTCTTGACTAATCCTCTCATTCTTGCCATATTTTTTTGAGTGAAGGCAGTTTAAAGTTGTAAAGGTACGAGCTTGGGGAAGAGAAAATGAATAAAAATGGTTGCTTTGTATGTGTTACAGTCGGCACAGTGGAGAGAAGTTTTATAGCGAGTGAAAGAAGAAGATGGAAAGGCTTGACTTTTGTGAAGGGATATAAAGCTGGCAGGAATAAATATGTCCAACGAAAATTACGCCCACTGACACGGCTAGGTCACTTTTGATCAAACGGTGGGATCTGAAATTTCTGATATGCCCTCATTCTTGATGAGTCATAATTGACAATACAATAGTACAAACGACGTTGACAATAAAGCCCAAGTGCGTCGATAATGGTACCTAATTATTCTGCAAAAGAAAAAGAAGAAGAAGTAAAACAAATTTGAACAAAAAGAAAAAATAAAATAAAATCACATAATAATAAATTCAATAAAAATTAAATTTTTTTTTTACCAATTTAACGGTCTCTACTTACTTTTGATTAATATTCCCAAAATAGTGTTTCAACCGCTGTCCATTCACTTTGAACTGGTGTCCATCATGTAAATCTCTGATTGTAATTGCACCATGAGGAAATACTTCGGCAACTTCAAAAGGTCCAAACCAACGTGAGTGCAATTTACACGGGTGCAATTTCAGTCTAGAATTGAATAATAAAACTTGTTGACCCACAATAAATTGTCGCTGCAAAATAATTCTATTTTGTCATCGTTTGGTCTGTTCTTTGTAAATTGCAGCGTTTTCATAGGCATTTCGCCTAATCTCCTCTACTTCAGTGATATCCAACAGCCTTTTCTTTCCAGTAGCTTCATAGTCCATGTTCACTTGCTTAATTACCCACATTACTTTGTGCTTCAGTTCAACTGGAAAGTGACATGCTTTCCAAAAAACCAATTGATACGGTGACATCCCTAATGGAGTTTTCTTTGTTGTCCGCAATGCCCATAAAGCGTCATCCAGTCTCGAAGACCAATCTTTCCTTGAATGGTTCACAACCTTCTCAAGAATTTTTTTCAATTGTCGATCCGATACTTTGGCTTGTCCATTAGTTTGCGGATGATAAGTAGTAGTCATTCTATAATTAACTCCATATCTCTTCAGTGCGGCTGCCACTCAGTTGCAATGAAAGTGTATACCCTGATCACTAATCAATGCCTTTGGTATGCCAGAGCTGGTGAGTATATACTTGTGAAAAATTTTAAGCACTGTCTTTGCATCATCCTTTGGGACTGCAACAGCTTCAACCCACTTCGAGACGTAGTCAGCAGCTACTAATTTATAAAGATTTCCAAATGAACTTGGAAATGGTCTCATAAAATCCATATCCCAAACATCGAACAATTTAACCTCCATAATTGGTTGCTACAACATTTCATTGCGTCAGAATATAGAACCAGTGCGCTGACACCTATCATAGTAATTCACGAAATTGTGGGCGTATTTGAATAATGGAGGCCAGTAGAATCCTAATTGGAGAACCTTAGTGGCAGTTTTCATGCCACCGAAATGACCTCCATAAGGAGCATCATGACAGTGCTTCAGGATTGAAAGCATCTCCTCTTCTGGAACACAACACTGAATGATGTTGTCATTGCATGCCTTGAATAAATATACTTCACTACTTCACGAAGAAATATTTCTTTTTTATGGCCTGTGACACCCAAATGGGAGTTTTCCACACACTAGATAGTTAACCAAATCCACATACCAAGGGGTTACATCTACAGCAAATAACTTCTCATCTGGCAATGTGTCGACAATTTGAAGTATGTTTCCATCTTCGCTACCAACTTCCAATCGAGACAGATGGATTTTATCTCGAACCTTTTGTTGTATTTTATCTCGATGTCAAATTCTTGCAACAATAAGATCCAGTGTATCAGTCTTGATTTTGCATCTTTTTTCGCAAAAAGATATCTCAGCACTGAGTGATCAGTAAATACGGTAACCTTTGCACCGATAAGATAAGAACGAAACTTGTTGAAAGCAAAGATTACAGCCAAAAATTATTTATCTGTAGTGGTATAATTGATTTGAGCCTCTATAAGAATTTTGCTAGCATAATAGATGGCGTGAAATATTTTTCCCTTGCATTGTCCTAGAACAGCTCCCACAGCAAAGTCGCTTGCATCACACGTAACTTCAAAAGGTTTAGACCAGTCTGGTTCAACGACAATAGGTGCATTTACTAGCTTCTTCTTTAACTAAATAAATGCATCCATACATATATCGTCAAAGAAGAATTTTCGATTCTGTTCCAGCAATGAGCATAAGTGTAACAGACCAATTTTGACCCTAATCGGAACGGTGGTTTCGGGACCACGAATCCGAGCCTAAAAGATATTATGATATTATGTATTGTGTTTGTTATGAGTGTTTTAGTGAGTGTGAAAATTCGTAGAAAATTTTAGCTATTTGAGTGTTTAATTTGTTAAAAAGGTCTAAATTGCAAAAAGGACCAATGTAGTGGGCATTACTAAAAAGGGAGCTAAGTGAATTGTCTATAAAACATGGGGATTTGCATGTCAAATCCCCCATAATTAAATAAGGTGGACGGCAAGCATGCTAGAATAATATGCTTTCTATGCATTTTATATTTTTAAAGTATTATATTGTCATAAGCATGCTAAATGGATGAATATTGATTTAAACAAAAAGAAAATTTCTTTCTTCTTCCCTTAGTCAACATCCACCCGAAATCACCATCAAGAAGAGGGAAGAACTTTCATCTTCTTCAATCGGCCCTTGCATGTGTTAGTATAGGTAAGAGTTTGAACTTCACCTTAATAATTTATCTTGATGTGGCTTGATTTCTTGATTTATTCCCTTTGGAAACAAGCAAAGCTTGTTAAGTTTGGTAAGATGAGGTTCGGCCATGCATGTGGGAATCAAGGTAAGAGTTGAATCTTAGCTTGATAGCCTACCCTTAGATTTGAGTTGATTTCTTTGACCATTAGGGAAAAACAAGTAGAAAATGGTTGATCTCAAACATGAGGAATTCGGCCATGGATGAGAGTTTGTACTTTGTTGTATAAATGAACTTAGACAACTTGAGAAGAAGTATCTTGAGCATGTTTAAGAAGATTATGTTGATTGGCTTGAGGGTATCCTACTAGTTGGCCGAATAATGGGAGGAATATTTATGAAAATGTTTCTTCATGTGCTTTGTTGTTAGGTCATTCTCTTATAATGAAATTTACCATATAAGATTGTTATATGTGATGTTAAGTTATTGGGTGAACTAAGTTTAAAACTTGATTACTTGAAGTAAACTAGTGCAAGGGGGTAAATTTGATGGATGGAAGAGTTATAGAGAATCTTAGGCACCTAAGGGCCATTCGGCCATGGAGAAGAGACCCAAATGGATTGAAATTTTATTGTGGTGTTCAATAGGTTAAATTAGATTAGTTAAATGCTTGAATTAGATGTGGTTGTTAGCTTGTTTCTTGGTTGTATGTTGAAAGAAAATGCATGGGTATGGAACTAGTATATTCGGCCATAAGGGAAAATGAATTTGAGTTAATGTATTTGATTATATATATGTGTAATTATATAAAGTAAAGGTACGGCTAGATGAGAAGATAAGATGTAAGTTAAAATACATCAAGGAAATTACTACCGAAGTGCTCCATAATAATTTGAATGCACTTGAACAAAGTAGGGGATGTATGCCGAATGCACATTGTTATGTCTTGAAATTATGTATTTTATGATTTTGTTCTTGAATTGAATGGACGTGTGGTTAATTGGTTAAAATTGAACCAAATTAGATCGGGAACAAAAAGAGAAAGATCAAGATCGAGGAAAAACAAAGATTATCGAGTAGCCGATTTGCACGGCTTATCGACAACTGAGGTAAGTCCTTTAGTTAAATCATGTCAAAGAGTTAATTATGGTTATCTTGACTATTACAAATTTATGAATGCTAATGTCTAATTACATCATGGCCGAATGTATATTGACATATCGGTTGATGTTTTAAGTTGAGAATGTGATGGAAATTATTTTGGCTAATGCAAGGTGAATAAGTAAGTTTTTGAGCTACCTTATATCTAAAGATTCTTTACACATCTAGTGAATGATATAAATTGTATAAGCTTGGTACAAAACCATGAGTTGGTCGATTGTGATAGTGATGGGTTTGATTGATTTCTAATTTATTAAATGCAATGGTAATAAAGGTATATGATTCGATATGTATAGTGAAAATGTGAAAAGCATGTAAAGATATTTTGACAATCGGGCTTTTATGCCTAGCAGGCCTCGTGCCGGTGTTATCTATCGGGCTTTTATGCCTAGCAGGCCTCGTGCCGGTGTTATCTATCGGGCTTTTATGCCTAGCAGGCCTCGTGCCGGTGTTACCTATCGGGCTTTACGCCTAGCAGGCCTTGCGCCGGTGTTACTTTTCAGGCTTTTACGCCTAGCAGGCTTGATGCCGGTGATGAAATTTACCTAAGAGGAGTTTAATCCTTGTCAAGACAATTAGAACTAAATTGTCAAGAATATAGTTCGGGTAAGTATGTGAGGTATGTTATGTTAAATATTACTTGTGCCAAATTGTCATTGATGAATGTAATTTGACGGAAGACGAGCTTAGAACATGCTATTATGGGACAATTGATTTGCATGTATAACTGCTATGAAAGTAGGTTTCGAATTATTAATATTTGGCCTTGTGTAAACTATTTTCTTAGTTGTTTATGTAGAATGCCATATGTGGACTGCTTTATCTTCATAAATAATTAAATGTTCTAATTTAAATGAGTTAGGACTTACTAAGCTAGTAAGCTTACTCGTGTGAGATGTTTCCTCTGTTTTATAGATTAGGAGCAAGCCACAAGCTCACCGGGATCGTTGGAAAGTCGCTCACACTATCAACCTACATTTTGGGTACTCCTTCATTTTGGGTTGGTTTTTAAACGAAGGCATGTATAGGATAGGCTTGGTTCGTTTGAGGAAATTCTACGGTTCACGTGTAAACACTAAAAAGAATAGCCATGCGAAAATGGCTAAATTTTTGTTAAGTACGTTGGGTGTTTTGATGTAAGTTGGTTCATGATGGCAATGTCCATGCATTCCTAAACAAGTTAATCGTTTTACTAAGGAAATGTTTGAAAATAAATTGAATCCTTGTAATTTAGAAGTAAGGAGGTTCGGGTAGGAGCTAGTTATTTTTAAGAATGAAATAAAACAGCTTGTAGCAGCAGCAGTGACGCGAGTTAGGAAAATCACCAAAAATAGGGTATATTGAATTTGGAGACGAGTAAGTTATGAATTTGAACCTTAGTGTGTCTATTTTTGTATAAAAGAAATAGAGTAGGAAAATGATTTATACCTTATGAGATAATTAAGTTTGAACGAAACCTGTTCTGAATGAATTCGTGAGTCACTGTCCTGTTTTGGAAAAATTGTCAAAAATTGTACAAAAATAATTAGGAATCATGGTTTATATGTGTAGAATCCTAAATGAGTCTATTTTTCATTGGTATAAATAAGAACACCATTGGAAAATTGTGCAATCAGATAACTGCATTTTTATATGGACAGGTCAGAACTGTCCAGCAGTGTAATAAGGGTAACTTTGAAGAATAAACTGTACTAATTGGCCACATGAAAAATTCTAGAAAAATTATGGTGAATATATATATGAGTCTACTTTCAAGGAAAATTTACGGATCTGAATTTCGAATTTTGTAACTCGAGTTATAGCCAAATTAGTCGGCACAACGCAGTTTGACAGCTTTAAGATTTTCATGTTTTAAATTTGTAGTCAAGTCTAGTAATGCCTCTTACTTAATTCCGGCGATGGTCTCGAGTAAGGGGTGTTACATTTGATTGGTATCAGAGCTTACGGTTTAGTCGATTCTAGGACTACCGTGGCGCGTGTGAGTCTAGCTATACATGCCTGTGGTTATATGTTGATAGTGTGGTGACTTCTGACAGCCTGAATTTTGTTTTGTATAGTAAATGGACTCTGAACCAGAAAGAGCTGTGGCTGATGATGTGGAGAGCGTGGCGCCTGACCGTACCCACGGATCAGCGCCGATAGACTCTCGACCTGTTTCGGGTAGCCACGAAGGAGAGACAAAGCAAGCCTTTTATCGGATGATGAATGATTGGTTTGCCCAATTTATCCAGAGTAACCCGAATATACCCCAACCTCCACCCCCGAATAATCCAACTCCGGATCCTCTAGCTCCCCCAGTGATAGATCCAATGAGATCTAGTAGGCCCCCAGTTGACAAAATCCGAAAATATGGGGCCGAAGAATTTAAAGCCAATGACGATGATGATGCTGAGAGAGCCGAAATGTGGCTTGATAACACTATTCGGGTACTTGGTGAGCTGTCTTGTACTCCGGATGAATGCTTGAAGTGTACTATATCCTTACTACGGGACACTGCATATCACTGGTGGAATACACTAGTATCAGTGGTTCCGAAAGAAAAAGTGACATGGGATTTCTTCCAAACTGAATTCCGCAAGAAGTATATTAGCCAAAGATTTATTGATCAAAAGCGAAAAGAGTTCCTTGAGCTGAAACAAGGACGAATGACTGTAACGGAGTATGAAAGAAAATTTGTCAGGCTCAGCCGTTATGCTAGAGAGTGTGTCTCTACCGAAGCCATTATGTGTAAAAGATTCGAAGACGGCCTAAATGAAGATATAAAGATGTTTGTTGGCGTTCTTGAAATCCAAGAATTTGTAACTTTAGTTGAGAGAGCTTGCAAAGCTGAAGAGCTCGGGAAGGAGAAAAGAAAGGCCGATACCGAAGCCAGAGATATCCGGAAGAGGTCTTCGGGCAAAGTCTTCCATCCCACGAGCAAGAAGCCCAGAGATGACTACAGCCGACAGAGAACTACTACAGATCCGCCTAGACGGGATCGACCTCCTATGAGCTCCCGAGCTACCTCGATAGCCAGTGTTGGTAACATTCCACAAACTAGAGTTGAATGCAAGCACTGTGGGAAATGGCACTCAGGGAGTTGTAGATTCCATGATCGGACTTGCTATAAGTGTGGATCGTCAGGTCATTTTATCAGAGAGTGTCCGAAATTAGCTGAGCAGAATGCAGTTCAGAACACTACACCGAGCAACGTGCCAATGCGAGGTAGACCACCCAGACATTCAGGCAATGTAGGTGGTAGCCAGAAAGGAACGACGAATGCTACAGGTCGATCTGAGGCTAGAGCTCCGGCTAGAGCATATGCTGCGCGAGCTAGAGAGGATGCTTCCTCCCCCGACGTCATCACCGGTACTTTCACTCTTTTTGATATTACTGTGATTGCACTAATTGATCCTGGTTCGACCCATTCTTATGTGTGTGAAACTTTAAAATTTGGTAAGACTCTGCTAGTTGAGTCTACCGAGTTCGTAATTCGTGTGTCCAACCCTTTGGGTAGATGTGTGCTTGTAGATAAAGTGTGTAGAGGTTGCCCGTTGATGGTACGAGACTATTGCTTTCCAGCGGACTTAATGTTGTTGCCCTTCGATGAATTTGATATAATCTTGGGTATGGATTGGTTAACTTCACATGAGGCAGTGGTGGATTGCAAAAGAAAGCTTATTAATTTGAAATGCCGAAACGGTGAGACAATCAAAATAAAATCCGGTGACGTAAATGAGTTGCCTACAGTGATATCCTCGATGGTAGCCCGAAAGTATGTGAGAAAGGGGTGTGAGGCCTATTTGGCTTATGTACTGGATAATAAACTGTCCGAGAAACTAATGGAATCGGTACCAGTTGTATGTGAATACACCGATGTGTTTCCTGAAGAACTACCGGGCTTACCCCCAGTACGAGAGATTGAGTTCGGCATTGAATTAGTGCCGGATGCGACCCCAATTTCGATAGCTCCGTACCGAATGGCGCCTACTGAATTAAAAGAATTGAAAGCGCAGTTGCAAGAATTGACAGAGAGGGGTTTCGCACGACCGAGTTTTTCTCCGTGGGGAGCACCAGTCTTATTTGTGAAAAAGAAAGATGGGACAATGCGAATGTGTATCGACTACCGGCAACTAAATAAGGTGACCATAAAGAATAAATACCCGTTACCTCGGATTGATGATTTATTTGATCAGTTGAAGGGAGCTTCAGTGTTTTCGAAAATAGATTTGAGATCGGGCTATTATCAATTACGAGTCAGAGATTCTGATGTGCCAAAGACGGCATTTCGAACGAGGTACGGGCACTATGAGTTTTTGGTTATGCCTTTCGGGCTTACCAATGCACCTGCCGTTTTTATGGATCTAATGAACCGGGTCTTCCGACGGTTTTTGGATCGATTTGTAGTAGTGTTTATCGATGATATATTGGTCTACTCCAAAAGTGAAGCGGAACACGTTGAGCACTTGAGAGAAGTACTACAAACCTTGAGAGATCATCGTTTATATGCAAAATTCAGTAAGTGTGAGTTTTGGTTGAACGAAGTCAGCTTCTTGGGTCATGTGTTTCGGTGTCAGGAATTCGGGTGGATCCAAACAAAATAGCAGCCATACTCGAGTGGAAACCACCAAAGAATGTTTCTGAGATCCGAAGCTTCCTAGGCCTCGCGGGATATTATAGACGATTTGTAAAAGGTTTTTCCGTGATAGCTGCACCTTTGACGAGACTACTACAGAAGGATGTCAAATATGAGTGGTCAGAAAAATGCCAGAAGAGTTTCGAGCAGTTGAAAGCCCTTTTAACCGAGGCTCCAGTGTTGACTCAGCCTGAATCGGGTAAAGAATTTACTATTTTTAGTGATGCATCTTTAAGTGGGTTGGGTTGTGTTCTAATGCAAGAAGGCAAGGTGATAGCCTACGCTTCAAGACAATTGAAGCCACATGAAAAAATTATCCAACTCACGATCTGGAGTTGGCAGCCATTGTGTTTGCATTGAAAATTTGGCGTCACTATTTATTCGGCGAAAAATGTCATGTTTATTCAGATCATAAAAGTCTAAAATATTTAATGACTCAGAAAGATCTAAATTTGAGACAACGCTGATGGTTAGAATTACTGAAAGACTACGAATTAGTGATTGACTACCATCCAGGGAAGGCTAATGTTGTTGCGGATGCGTTGAGTCGAAAATCATTATTTACTCTGCGTGCATTAAACGCATGGATGACGATGTCTGAGGATGGTTCGATCATAGCCGAGCTACAAACAAGACCGATGTTTATTCAGCAAATTTGCGAGGCACAGAAAGTTGACGAAAAGTTAGTAGCTATTCGGGTTCAATGTGAGAATGCTACAGAATCAGACTTCCAGATAGATGCAAATGACTGTTTGAAGTATAAAAATCGATTGTGTGTTCCAATGAACTCAGATTTGATACAGATGATTCTGAGTGAGGCCCATAATGGCCGAATGTCGATACACCCGGGTAGCACAAAAATGTATAACGATTTGAAGCAGTTTTATTGGTGGCCCGGCATGAAACGGGACATATCTGAGTTTGTCTCCAAATGCTTAATCTGTCAACAAGTGAAAGCTGAGCACCAGGTACCTTCCGGATTACTTCAGCCGATTATGATACCCGAATGGAAATGGGATAGAATTACTATGGATTTTGTATCCGGTCTTCCTATGACACCGAGTAAGAAAGATGCCGTTTGGGTTATCGTTGATAGATTGACTAAATCAGCTCATTTTGTGCCGGTACGTACCGACTATTCACTTGACAAACTCGCCGAATTGTATGTGTCGCAGATTGTAAGATTGCACGGTGTACCGAGTTCCATTGTTTCAGATAGAGACCCAAGATTTACCTCGCGATTCTGGAAGAAGTTGCAAGAGGCATTAGGTACTAAACTACATTTTAGTACAGCCTTTCATCCGCAAACAGACGGTCAGTCTGAGCGAACTATTTTAATACTTGAGGACATGTTGAGGTGTTGCGTTCTCGAGTTCGAAGGTACGTGGGAACGATACCTACCCCTGATTGAGTTTGCTTACAATAATAGCTTTCAATCTAGCATAAAAATGGCACCTTATGAAGCCTTATATGGTCGAAAATGTCGCACACCATTGTACTGGACGGAGCTCAGTGAGAATAAGATACACGGGGTTGATTGGATTAAAGAAACAGAACAGAAGGTGGTCGTTATTCGGAGTAATTTGAAAGCTGCTTCGGATCGTCAAAAGTCCTATGCCGATTTAAAACGTAAGGACATTGAATTTCAGGTCGGAGATTGGGTGTTCTTAAAAGTTTCTCCGTGGAAGAAAATACTCCGATTCGGTCAGAAAGGCAAGTTGAGCCCGAGATTTATCGGACCGTACGAAGTTATTGAACGTATTGGACCGGTTGCTTATAGATTAAGATTGCCCTCCGAGTTGGAAAAGATACACAACGTATTTCATGTTTCGATGCTTCGCAAATACAGATCGGATCCGTCCCATGTGATCACCCCGTCAGAGATTGAAATTCGATCTGACTTGACCTATGATGAGGAACCGATCCGTATCTTGGCTCGGGAAACCAAAGAGTTAAGAAATAAAAGAATTCCATTAGTAAAGATTCTATGGAATCGTCACGGAGTTGAAGAGGCTACGTGGGAGCCTGAAGAGTCAATGAAGCAACAATATCCGAACCTTTTTAACGGTAAGATTTTCGGGGACGAAAATCCTTAAGGGGGGGAGAGTTGTAACAGACCAATTTTGACCCTAATCGGAACGGTGGTTTCGGGACCACGAATCCGAGCCTAAAAGATATTATGATATTATGTATTGTGTTTGTTATGAGTGTTTTAGTGAGTGTGAAAATTTCGTAGAAAATTTTAGCTATTTGAGTGTTTAATTTGTTAAAAAGGTCTAAATTGCAAAAAGGACCAATGTAGTGGGCATTACTAAAAAGGGAGCTAAGTGAATTGTCTATAAAACATGGGGATTTGCATGTCAAATCCCCCATAATTAAATAAGGTGGACGGCAAGCATGCTAGAATAATATGCTTTCTATGCATTTTATATTTTTAAAGTATTATATTGTCATAAGCATGCTAAATGGATGAATATTGATTTAAACAAAAAGAAAATTTCTTTCTTCTTCCCTTAGTCAACATCCACCCGAAATCACCATCAAGAAGAGGGAAGAACTTTCATCTTCTTCAATCGGCCCTTGCATGTGTTAGTATAGGTAAGAGTTTGAACTTCACCTTAATAATTTATCTTGATGTGGCTTGATTTCTTGATTTATTCCCTTTGGAAACAAGCAAAGCTTGTTAAGTTTGGTAAGATGAGGTTCGGCCATGCATGTGGGAATCAAGGTAAGAGTTGAATCTTAGCTTGATAGCCTACCCTTAGATTTGAGTTGATTTCTTTGACCATTAGGGAAAAACAAGTAGAAAATGGTTGATCTCAAACATGAGGAATTCGGCCATGGATGAGAGTTTGTACTTTGTTGTATAAATGAACTTAGACAACTTGAGAAGAAGTATCTTGAGCATGTTTAAGAAGATTATGTTGATTGGCTTGAGGGTATCCTACTAGTTGGCCGAATAATGGGAGGAATATTTATGAAAATGTTTCTTCATGTGCTTTGTTGTTAGGTCATTCTCTTATAATGAAATTTACCATATAAGATTGTTATATGTGATGTTAAGTTATTGGGTGAACTAAGTTTAAAACTTGATTACTTGAAGTAAACTAGTGCAAGGGGGTAAATTTGATGGATGGAAGAGTTATAGAGAATCTTAGGCACCTAAGGGCCATTCGGCCATGGAGAAGAGACCCAAATGGATTGAAATTTTATTGTGGTGTTCAATAGGTTAAATTAGATTAGTTAAATGCTTGAATTAGATGTGGTTGTTAGCTTGTTTCTTGGTTGTATGTTGAAAGAAAATGCATGGGTATGGAACTAGTATATTCGGCCATAAGGGAAAATGAATTTGAGTTAATGTATTTGATTATATATATGTGTAATTATATAAAGTAAAGGTACGGCTAGATGAGAAGATAAGATGTAAGTTAAAATACATCAAGGAAATTACTACCGAGTGCTCCATAATAATTTGAATGCACTTGAACAAAGTAGGGGATGTATGCCGAATGCACATTGTTATGTCTTGAAATTATGTATTTTATGATTTTGTTCTTGAATTGAATGGACGTGTGGTTAATTGGTTAAAATTGAACCAAATTAGATCGGGAACAAAAAGAGAAAGATCAAGATCGAGGAAAAACAAAGATTATCGAGTAGCCGATTTGCACGGCTTATCGACAACTGAGGTAAGTCCTTTAGTTAAATCATGTCAAAGAGTTAATTATGGTTATCTTGACTATTACAAATTTATGAATGCTAATGTCTAATTACATCATGGCCGAATGTATATTGACATATCGGTTGATGTTTTAAGTTGAGAATGTGATGGAAATTATTTTGGCTAATGCAAGGTGAATAAGTAAGTTTTTGAGCTACCTTATATCTAAAGATTCTTTACACATCTAGTGAATGATATAAATTGTATAAGCTTGGTACAAAACCATGAGTTGGTCGATTGTGATAGTGATGGGTTTGATTGATTTCTAATTTATTAAATGCAATGGTAATAAAGGTATATGATTCGATATGTATAGTGAAAATGTGAAAAGCATGTAAAGATATTTTGACAATCGGGCTTTTATGCCTAGCAGGCCTCGTGCCGGTGTTATCTATCGGGCTTTTATGCCTAGCAGGCCTCGTGCCGGTGTTATCTATCGGGCTTTTATGCCTAGCAGGCCTCGTGCCGGTGTTACCTATCGGGCTTTACGCCTAGCAGGCCTTGCGCCGGTGTTACTTTTCAGGCTTTTACGCCTAGCAGGCTTGATGCCGGTGATGAAATTTACCTAAGAGGAGTTTAATCCTTGTCAAGACAATTAGAACTAAATTGTCAAGAATATAGTTCGGGTAAGTATGTGAGGTATGTTATGTTAAATATTACTTGTGCCAAATTGTCATTGATGAATGTAATTTGACGGAAGACGAGCTTAGAACATGCTATTATGGGACAATTGATTTGCATGTATAACTGCTATGAAAGTAGGTTTCGAATTATTAATATTTGGCCTTGTGTAAACTATTTTCTTAGTTGTTTATGTAGAATGCCATATGTGGACTGCTTTATCTTCATAAATAATTAAATGTTCTAATTTAAATGAGTTAGGACTTACTAAGCTAGTAAGCTTACTCGTGTGAGATGTTTCCTCTGTTTTATAGATTAGGAGCAAGCCACAAGCTCACCGGGATCGTTGGAAAGTCGCTCACACTATCAACCTACATTTTGGGTACTCCTTCATTTTGGGTTGGTTTTTTAAACGAAGGCATGTATAGGATAGGCTTGGTTCGTTTGAGGAAATTCTACGGTTCACGTGTAAACACTAAAAAGAATAGCCATGCGAAAATGGCTAAATTTTTGTTAAGTACGTTGGGTGTTTTGATGTAAGTTGGTTCATGATGGCAATGTCCATGCATTCCTAAACAAGTTAATCGTTTTACTAAGGAAATGTTTGAAAATAAATTGAATCCTTGTAATTTAGAAGTAAGGAGGTTCGGGTAGGAGCTAGTTATTTTTAAGAATGAAATAAAACAGCTTGTAGTAGCAGCAGTGACGCGAGTTAGGAAAATCACCAAAAATAGGGTATATTGAATTTGGAGACGAGTAAGTTATGAATTTGAACCTTAGTGTGTCTATTTTTGTATAAAAGAAATAGAGTAGGAAAATGATTTATACCTTATGAGATAATTAAGTTTGAACGAAACCTGTTCTGAATGAATTCGTGAGTCACTGTCCTGTTTTGGAAAAATTGTCAAAAATTGTACAAAAATAATTAGGAATCATGGTTTATATGTGTAGAATCCTAAATGAGTCTATTTTTCATTGGTATAAATAAGAACACCATTGGAAAATTGTGCAATCAGATAACTTCATTTTTATATGGACAGGTCAGAACTGTCCAGCAGTGTAATAAGGGTAACTTTGAAGAATAAACTGTACTAATTGACCACATGAAAAATTCTAGAAAAATTATGGTGAATATATATATGAGTCTACTTTCAAGGAAAATTTACGGATCTGAATTTCGAATTTTGTAACTCGAGTTATAGCCAAATTAGTCGGCACAACGCAGTTTGACAGCTTTAAGATTTTCATGTTTTAAATTTGTAGTCAAGTCTAGTAATGCCTCTTACTTAATTCCGGCGATGGTCTCGAGTAAGGGGTGTTACAGCGATTTTCAAGAAATCTTTACTAAATCTTTGATAAAACCCTGCATGCCCAAGAAAGTTGCGAATACCTTTCACATTTGTTGGTGGAGGTAATTTCTCAATGATTTCCACTTTAGCTTTGTCTACTTCAGTGCCTTGACTGGAGCTGCGATGGCCTAACACAATGCCTCCAGTTTCCAAGAAATGACATTTTTCCCAATTTAAAACAAGATATGTATCTTCACATCGCTTCAATACTTTATCCAAATTGTCATCGCAATGATCAAAATCATTCCCATAGACTAAGAAATCATCTATAAAAACCTCTAAAGAATCTTCAATCATATTTGAGAATATTGTCATCATGCACTTTTGAAATGTGACTGGTACGTTGCAAAGACCGAAAGGCATACTATGAAAAGCAAAAGTTCCAAAAGGATAGGTGAAAGTTATTTTCTCCTGATCCTACAGTGTAATAGCAATTTGATTGTACCCAGAATAGTCGTCTAAGAAGCAGTAATAGGCTCTTTCAGCAAGCCTATCCAACATTTGGTCAATGAAAGGAAGTGGGAAGTGGTCTTTCCTTATGGCAGTATTAAGTTTGTGATAATCCATACAGACTCGCCATCTCGTAGAAATGTGTGTAGAAATTAAGTCATCTTTATCATTGCTAACCACAGTGATGCCACTCTTTTTAGGAACGCGTTGCACTGGACGTACCCAATTGCTATCAGAAATAGGGTAAATAATTCCAGCATCAAGCCATTTTATAATTTCTTTCTTAACAACTTCCTTCATCTTCTCCTTTAATCTTCTTTGTTGCTCAATCGATTGTTTGCCTTCATCTTCCAACTTGATCTTGTGCATGCAAAAAGATGGATTAATGCCTCGAATATCGGCAATACTCCAAGCAATAGCTCGTTTATGTTGCTTAAGAATATAGACCAATTTCTCTTCTTGAGTTACATCTAGTGTTGCGGAGACAATAAGTGGGAGAGGATTGTTAGCACCAAGAAAGACGTATTTAAGATGAGTATGTAGTGGTTTCAATTCCAGAGTAGGAGTGGAACGATAAAAATGTGCAAGTGTACACAATCGCAACAAGTAATAAAGTGACAAGTAAATGTCGAGTTATCGTACCCACAAGGATTGTGAAAAGAATTATTTAAGAATGCAATTTTAAAAAACATTTTGGTGAAGAAAAATATTTTGATTTGATGAGGTGATTAAAAACTAGGATTTTAGCTAAGTAAAATAAATAAAAATAAAATAAAAGTTCCAATGCACGACTTTAAAAGATGATTTTTGTAACGCCCCGAATTTGGGCCTAAAAGTATTGGGCCTTGAGTATGGGTCCGTAAGGAAGCTGTAAATAAGTATTTAATTATGCAAGGAAATGACACTATTAAATGTATGCTTCAGTGGTTAAGGGTCTTGAGAAGTGTTGGAAAAGTCCTGGGTTCAAACCTGGGCTTTAGCCAAAATTTTGGTTTTAAGTGAATAAAACCCTAGATGCTTGGATATAGGCCTTTTAAATTATTTTGATAAAAAAATGATACAAGGAAGCATGTGGCCTAGTGGTTGTGGCGTCATTTAGGGTGTAAAGGAGCTTGGGTTCAAATCTTGGCTCTTTCAGAATTTTTTTAATTTTTGGCTCTTATAAGAATCTGGACACTGGCACATAGGTTTTATAAATATTTGCGCATGTTTTAAGTCACAAAAGGAGCTTGTATTGTGGTGGCATGTAGCGTCTGGAGCATAGGAGAGGGCAAGGGCTCAATCCCGTTGCCACGATGGGCCAAAAGGGGCCATGTGGGACCAATGGGCCCGTGGGCCCAATCGGATAAGTTGTATGATTGTGTAGTAAATATTGGACTAGATTATGTGAATCCCATATCTGTGGCTAGATTTGGGCTAAATGGGCCACACGAGTGTGTAGGCCCATTTGGGGCGAGAATGGGCCCTAGGCCCATTCACATCGTTATCTCTATTTAGAATACATTGGTTTACAAATTACCGAAATACCCTCGAGTTGCAAAATTACCAGAATACCTCCGACTTGCAAAATTACCGAAATACCCTCAGTTTGTGAAATTACCGAAGTACCCCTAATTTGCAAAATTACCGAAATACTCTCAGTTTATGAAATTACCGAAATACCTCAGTTTGTGAAATTACCGAAATACCCTTAGTTTGCAAAATTACTGAAATACCTTCGGTTTGCAAAATTACCGAAATACCCCTGACTTGCAAAATTACGAAAATACCCCGATTTGTAAAATTACCGAAATACTCTCGACTTGCAAAATTACCGAAATACCCCAGTTTGCGAAATTACCAAATACCCCTGATTTGTGAAATTACCAAAATACACTCGATTTGTGAAATTATCGAAATACCCCCGATTTGTGAATTTATCGAAATACCCTTGTAGGGTAGAATTACTAAAATACCCTTGTAGGGTAGAATTACCAAAATATCACTGAAGGGTAGGATTACCGAAATACCCTTATAGGGGAAAATGACCATTTTACCCTTGCGGGTAACTGACTGATTAGGATTATGACTGATTTAACTGTGAATGTATGACTGTGTTTTCACTGATTTGACTGTGGTCGTATGACTGATTTGATTTTAACATGTGTGTAAATGATTGTTACCGAGCATGGCCATTTTGCATACACGTGTAATTATTGAGCATGACATACACGACATATTGCATGGGGTTGAGGCATTGATATAGAGGAAGTTCTGATAGGGTCGCACGGGTCGTATGACGACTGTGGATCCAATATTGATCTTTTAAGGTTGCACGGGTCGTATGAGACGATTGTAGACCGACGAACGGCTTAAAGTCGCGTAATCTGATTATGGCTCTCTACCAACCTAAACATGGCTCTGTGCCATCTTGATTGTGGCTTTGTGCCAATCGTACTTACCCGTGGCTATGTGCCTAACATATATATCGATGACTCTGTGTCAATCATATTTACCCAAGGCTGTGTGCCGATTATATTACCGTCGCTGATGGCTATGTACCAAACATAATACAGTTACTAATGGCTTTGTGCCAATTATAATACCACTACTGAAGGCTTAGAGCCATATATATATATATATATATATACTAGCAGCTTTGCTGCGATTTTGGTTAGTGCCGCAACCGGTGCTAACATTGGGAGTGTAGGGATGGAGTGGGTGATTTATTCCCCGCAGGTAGTGCAGGGTTGGACGGAGGCCAGTGCAGGGTTGGATGGGATGGGTTAGCATGCATCACACATTATGTATATGGAATTGATTATGAAATGGGCTAGGCCCAATTGATTTTGATAAGGGCTAAGACCCAAGTGAAATTGTACTAGGCTTAGACCCACACACATTGTTCTGTTACTGTATTGGGCTCCAGCCCAGACTGATTCTAAATTCTGTCTGTTTTACTAATTGTTTTTAGTTAGAAGGGGATTACACACTGAGTTTTCGCAAACTCACCCCGTTTTCAACTGTGCAGGTAATCCCCAGCATTAGGAGGATCGGTGCTGCGAGGGACTCGAAGATGGCCACACGACTGCCTTTAGACTTTGTTTATGCTTTAGATTCCATTTTGGGTTTTAACTTTGGGTTTTTATTTACTTTGAATTATATCCATTAGCAGTAAATCACAGTTTTCCAAAATGTTAACTGTTTTTGAAAACAACACTACGTTTTTGCAACATTTTTGAAATGGTTTCGCGACTTAATCTTTTTCGTAAATCGATTACTCTCAAAATTAGCTTCCTCAACTAAAAAGATATTTTGGGAATAAAATCAATAATTTTTCAATGGACCACGTTTTAAAAATAAACTAACGTAACTGGGATTCTACTTAAGCTTTTAAACAAGAAGGGTTTTCAATGAAAACATGGTTTTCGGAAAACACTTCAATGTGACGCGCCAGATTCGGGCCTAACTTCTAGGCTGGGTTTGGGGTGTTACAATTTTAATCAAAATGACATAATTGTGCTAGATTAATTGCATTTCATAACTTAGAATTATTAAACTTATGTTCATGTTGTTACGAATAAATTCACGGCAACTCGGTAATTTGCTAACTTATGAACATACTTACCTACCAAAATCCATTTATCTCTTGACTATATCTCTATGTCAATTCAACCGATTAAACAAATTCTAATAAGCAAATGTGTTAATGCACATACATACTTATGAAATTAAAATAATCTCTTGTACATATCTCTATGCCAATACAAACAATTAATTCAATCTCATAAGCACATAAATGATTACGTGCGGTAACAATGTATTTATACCTTGAAATAGTTTAATCACAGTAATCTTGCAAGTTATGCAAGGCTAATGTATCGCTAGATACCATTGCTAATTTAACCCTCAGCTACCTTAGATGATTAAACATGCACTGATTAAGTATCGTGTCAATTAATTACAATTTCAATACGTTTAAATAATTAATTCATTAGTTACCTTACAATTGTAATGCAAGAATAACTTAGTCATGTTTTACTTAATCAAATATCTTATCGAGGCCTATAACAACACAAACACAATTTTAATAAATCAAGTAGACGAAATGCAATCAACCTAACATGAATTAAATTTTAAGCCACATTAATTAAATTAAACATATCAACATCACAAATATTCATAGACATGCTCATCATAACAACAACAAAATTAAAAGGATAGGGAACAAGAATCAAACCCGGTGTTTTCTCCGTGGCTTGACTAGTTTGCTCAACTCCTCCTTCTCCGCATGTTCTTGTCGAACCGAGGCTTCTACGAACACTTGAATGCTGCTCCAAATGGTGGTTGATTGACTTTTTTTCAAGAGGTAAAATAGGCAAGGGAATGGGGAAGAAAATGAAGAACGATGAAGAGAGAAAAGTGAGAGAGAAGTGAAGAGATGAGAAGGGTTGAGATGTGTTTGAAGTTAGCAGCCAAGGGGTATTTATAGGTTGAGAAGGCTACTAAAAATAGCCAAAATCAGCATCTAAGGACTCCCCACATGGCTGGCCACATATGTGGCATGTTAGAAGATTTTAAACATGCTATTTTAAGGTAGGGACAAATCTAGAAAGGCATAAATAGTGGAGGGCCTTGAATGCAATTTGAAGGAGTCTTCAAGGGAAATTTTGCAAGCCAAATAATCAGCCAAGAAAACTGATTGGGTCAGCATGTGGGACGGTTTTGGGCTGTCCAATGCTCGGTTTTCTCGATTTTCTCGGTTTAGCTCAACTAGGCCCATTTTCATAATTAATTAACAATAATTTATTTAACCCAAATTAAATTGGATTAAAATTAAAATTAATTATATTATGAATTAATACACATAATTTGGACCGTCTTAGGCTGAAAAATTAAGTCGCATTGATGCTTCAAAATTACTTCTCTGTTTTGCGCTTCTAGTAGTGTCTACTGAGCCATTTTTTGCCCTCTACGCAAATCTATCGAAAATAATCAAAATTTGATATAAAATTAATTAAAATTCAATGTGACCATAATTTGAGTGTAATTTAATTATTTTATAATAATTATATATTTTTCGACTAGAATTTTATCAAAACTGCATGAATTTGAGTTAAAGAGGGTATGAATAAATGTGTATATTTTTGTGTTTCCACACCCTCAAACTTAATTCATTGCTCGTCCTGAGTAATGCACAAATTTGAAAAGCATTTCCCGAAAAAAACGTTTGAAAAATTTCTTCAAAACAAAATTCTTCCCGAAATTATGATTTTAGTATACTTATGCTCAAGAACAAGAATTTTGATATTTATGCTACTTAAGTATACATATCATTAAAATTAGTCTCAATCATTCTTATGATAGTAAAAATAGACTAAATGATTCCAAATAAAGACATGTTAAATCCCAACCAGTTTGATTTTATTCCCTTATTCAAGATTAAGCTGTAATCATTAAGTTTAATTTATGCCTTCATATTGTGAACAAAGCAATTTCTCTCCACTAATGTACGTAGCACAAAAACTTGAATCAATAGGTCTTTTAAATAGGTTGTAACGTGGCTAGGCTAAGGGTAGGTAAAAAATAGATGAATTTAGGCTAAAAACTCTAAACTCAGCTTGAATCGGACCTTCGAAATAATTACCTTCAATACACCAACTTATTTCGCTTTCACATGCTCTTTTATACATCTATTTCTTTTGAGTACATATGTTCTCTCTTTTTTTTTATTTCACGAGCATTTTGCTGTATGTATTACAATTTTTTGAGCATTTGATACTTCTTTTCAACTCCCCCAAACTTGTTTCAAAGAATATTCTGAATAGTACTGAGTCTAGTGTTTGGGACAATTTAAAGATAATTGAGAGAAAAGTGATGGCTACATATTGCAAAGGGTCAAATAAAATTAGGCCATATAGTCTCAAAACTAGGTTTCAAAGGATAAAAATTCATCAAGGTAGACTTGAAAGGCTCAAACGGTCCAAACAAAAGTTGCCTAAATCATTTTCAACATTCCATGCTTCCTAGGATTTCGCCTTAAGAAACTACTAAGTTAATTCTAGAGACTTAGATTTTCATGCATGCCTAACTTTCCTAAAGAACTAAAAATTTTATGGTATGATTTGCATGCTTTATTAAAAATATATCGATGTCATATTTCAGTTAACATACTAATTATTGAAATAATCGAACTTTATTCATACTGAAATTTAGCATACTTAACAAAATTTCAAATTTTTGAACAAAATATAACCTAATCATAACTGAAAGAAAAATTTATTCTGAGTGGAAATAATTTCAATTTTTCGATACCCCTACTTAAGATGAACAATGTCCTTATTTTTAAAAGTGAATAGATACTATACACCAGGTAGAATTCTGGAAAAGAGGAGGTGAGTCAATTTGACTGTTTAAGTACCAAGATCTCTCTAGATCCAATCCTAGACATGTATATATCTATTGCCACACTTTGTACTTTGCAACTTGTTCATTTTTATTTATGATTTCCACCTCTTGTTTTATTATGCAAAAATAAAATTCCTAATAAAACCTAATCCTATTAGATAACCTAAGAACGGAAATAAAATAAAGTCAAGATCCTCCCTTTTTATTTATTTGCAGATCCCTCCGAATTTGACTCATCTTTTGCTCCATCGCCTTTGTTTTTGCATGAATCACTTCGCTCCCTCTTTGATAGTGGACTCCATTGTTCAAATATGAAATCTAGAAACTCAAGCACAAAAATAAACAGGTCATTGTATATTTTCGTAAGAGCGTTTCTCATTGAGTCATCCCGTATTTTTTAATATCTCCAGTAAGCTTGTTGTTGCACTACAGATGTTGCATGATGTTCATCAATTTTGATAGCTCATCTCGAAGATCTAGTCGAGGTGATTGAGTCCTGAACATTGAAGTTGCAACGTCAGTTTCAGTTACTAGTTCCATTGGTTCTGCCTTATCAGGGATTTCAGCTGACTGCATTGGTTCGATCTCTGTGGGATATTTTTCTTCTTCTTCAGGATCCTAGCTCTCTTCAACTCGTTGCTGTAGAACAGAGTCTGTAGCTATTCAGTAGAGGGCCCAATATGTGATTGTGCCCTGGCTATAACATGTCTTCTTTACGTTTGCAAGAATTTTAGCTTTCAAGCACAAAATTGTTATCATAAAGGGAAAGTAAGCTGGGCCAGAACGTCTAGCGGCACAATTCTGCATTTCTCTCAGGATGATTTTTCCCACATCAATGGTCTTTCCAGTAAAATCGAGTATAATAACACCATTCGCTCTAATGAAATTGTAGTCCCATGTGAAATAGGCATAAAGTTGAATCGAATGAAATAGAACCATACTTTCGCTAGTGGTGTCAAATATTCTCTGCAACAAGTGTGAATTCCTTGCTTTAACACAGTCCACTTAGAACCTAGAACTATAAGTTCCTCAAGAATTTCTTACAGATTTTCGGACTCAATATTGCTCATCAAGGAAGAATATTCGTCATTTCTGAAATCAGGTAATTCAAAGAATTCATTAATAGCTTAATATTGAGTTAATATTTTTAGGCGTAAAATTCACAAACTAACTCATCATCTGCACTAGGTCTTTTCTCACAAAATAACTCCTAATTGAGAGCTTCAACAATTTGTCGAATGCGAGCCATGAAATCAATATAATTTCTTTCTTTCAGCATAAAGCCTTTTTTATTGGTGCATCTGTTGATTCTTGAAAATGCTTTCGTATCTTGCTTTGGCTTCTTCACAGTGGAATTTATTTTGTGATTCGTCAATTTGGGCAGAGGCATGATTAACCTTTTTATAAAAATTAAGAACTCAAAGCAAATAAATATAAAGCAAAAGGGGATGGCTTAGGGATGGTTGTAGGGTGTCTTGATGGTGTGGTGCGATAGGCAAGGGTGTTGGTGCAAGCAGATGCTCGGGCAGCAGGTGGCACTATCGGGCGGATCCTTGCGCGAGCAGCAGGGCATGCGTGTGCCACACGAATGCGGGGAAGTGGGCAGCAAGCAGGTGTATCGAGCAGGCCTGATGGGATGCTGGAGCTGGACGTGCGGTAGGTGTGGCAACAAAGAGGAGGTTGCTGGTGCACACGATGTGCGTGGGGGCTGTTGGGTGCGTGAGTGAGCTACTGGGCGAATGGGGCTGCTTCTAGGAGTGAGGGTGGTGTACGGAGCTGGGCAGTGTTGTGGCTACAGATTTTGGCACTAGGTGATTCGGTACTTGGTGGGTTTTGGATGCTAGGATTGATGGAGGGATGAGTGAAAAAAAAATGGCAAATGTGGGTGAAATTTATAGTGAAAGATATTCCAAGTTCTAATTCTACATAGAGTTAACAAAAATTAATAATTAATATAATGCATATTAAATTATTATTTGCTATTAATTTATTAAAAATAAATACTTATTAAATAAAATATGATCAAATTTAAACTAATCCTAATTCTATGCAAAGTTGATAATAATTAATATATATTATAATAGATATAATTATATACTATTATAATATATATTAATTATTATAATATTATTTATTAAATTAAATTAAAAACATTTATTCTAGATGCCTTTTGAAAATATTTACAAGAAGAGACATCTAATTTTTAGAATTTACAAAAAGAGCAACCAAATTTTGAATTTAGTTCAATTAAGTACCTAGACTTAAAGAAAATTTGAAATTGAGTTGCAATTTAAAACTTGGATCAAAATTGACCCTTTTATTTGAAAACTTAAAAATTTATTTTGCCATTTAGGGAATAATTTCTCGGAAGATTATGTTAAAATCAATTCCCAGGAAAGATAGGAAGGGTTACAAGCGGTCCCGCTTAAGTTCCAATCTTCTAGACAGAATTTATTTAAACATGTTAATCCCAAAAATATACCCTAAACCATTTATTAAAAAAAGCAAAAATTAAATATCCAATAAAATGAACGAGATTTGATCCCGTTCAATTTTATCTCCCCAGTAATGTTTTAAGCGCTGAGCATTGACTCGAAAATTACCTCCCTTACTTTGAAGTTCAACAACCCCATATGGATAAACTTGGTGAATCGTAAATGGACCAGACCAACGTGATTTTAACTTATTTGGAAAGAACCTTAATCTGGAATTGAATAACAAGATTTGCTGACCTACTTCAAATTCTCAATGTAACACCCCTTACCCGTTTTCAAAGCCGGAATAGGGTACGAGGCATTACCGAAATTGCAAATTTATTTATCAGACATTTTATTTCATTTAGCATTTATATTTGAAACCCATCAAAATCAAACATCTTGTCCCATAAACATATTTATTTTTCTCGTCATGTCTTACTTAAATTTATTACTCGTCTCAACATACTTAATTACCTTGTATTAACATATTAAAGATAATCACATATTTACATATCATGATAAATATCATTCACTTGTCTCTTCTTCATAAACATAAATTAGTTAATTTATCATATCAATATTTCACGTACCATCAACTCATATTTTCTTATATCACATAATTAAGTTACATGAACTTATCTGACTAAATTTGTAGAAATATCAAGATTCAGGGTCATTTTAGAAATTTTCTATTTTCATCGATTTTTCAATCGATCTTAATCTATATTAATAATTTCATTCAATTTTACAATTTTAAATAATAAAATAATCTATTTCATGCAAATTGGTCATTTCCACGTTTTTACAAAATTAATCATAAAATTTTACTTTTATTCAATTTAGTCCCTGAGTCTAAAACATTACAAATTAGCCATGCTAGCTGAATATTCATACATATTTTCCTCCTCCTCCTCTCCATTCCACATCCTTAATGTATATAACATGCTATAAGTAACATTATCAATAAATTTCATTAATTACTCATAAGTATATTCAAAACTGTCTATTTGAGTTATAGTCACTAAATTGTTTATTTCTAGAGCTACAGAACTCCAAATGAAGAACCGTTAATTTTTCCTGAAACTAGACTCACATATCTTCTTGCCATAAAATTTTCAGAATTTTTTATTTAGCCAATTAGTACAGTTTATTATTTAAATTCACCCCTGTTCTGCTGTCTAGCAGTTCCGACCCTTCTTCACTAAAAATTAATTATCTTTTTATATATAATTCATATGATGTTATGGTTTATTTCTTATAAAACTAGACTCATTAAAGAATCTAACCATATAAATTATGTTCCCAAATTATTTTTATACAATTTTTAGTGAATTTCTAAAGTAAGAACAGGGAATCACGAAGTTATTCTAAACCAGTCTTACAAAAATTTAAATATCTCAAAATGTAGACTTCCTTTTCTTTCTCTGTTTCTTTTATATGAAAATAGACTCAATAAGCTTTAATTTCATATCTCATTCAACTTCTAATTCGATTTATACAATTTTTGGTGATTTTTCAAAGTTAGACAACTGCTGCTGTCCAAAACTGCTTTAGTGTAACATGTTTATTTCTATTTTGTCCCTAATTCCACAATTCATACAATTCAATCCTTGCTCAATTAACCCCTCAATTAAACTAATTTTCTCATTTAATACTTTTCTCTATCATTTTAAACTACTTCATAACTTTTGAAAATCAGAATTTTAACACTAGGCCTTAATTTCAGCTATTTCACAATTAGGTCCTAAAATCAATTTCCATCAATTTCACTTGATAAAATCATCATATAACAAAATTAAAGCTTCAAATCAATATTTATTCATCATATTATTTCAGCACTAATCCACATCAAATTTAAAAATTAACCATAGAATCATAAACTAATGAATTAATAAGTTGGACTCAATTGTAGAAAGTCCAAAAACATAGAAATTTCAAGGAGAAAGCAAGTATTAAACTTACATGAAGCTTGAGTATGAAAACCAACTTGAACTCTTTTCCATGACTGTTTTTCAGCTGAAGAAAATGAAGAGAATTGAAGAGAATTCTCCAAATATTTCAATTTAATCCCCTTTTTATTTAGCTAATTTTGGAAATTTTCCAATTTTCTCCCTTTTCCTTCTTTCTCTTCTCTTCTTCTTTCTTTCCTTCCCCTTCTCTCTGTTTCGTTTGGTTTCTGTTCTCTCCCCTTTTTTTTTTCTTTGGATTATTATATAATATAATATTATAATAATATAATAATATAATAATAATATAATAATATAATATAAATATATAATTACCATTTTGATCCTTCATAATTTCTTTTAATTTATAATTCAACTTTTACACCTTTTTCAATTTAGTCCTTTTCATTTAATTACATATCCAAACGTTAAAATTTCTCAACTAAACTTTAATAATAACTTAATGACACTCCATAAATATTTTTAGAAATATTTATGGCTCACTTTATGAATTCGAGGTCTCAATACCTCGTTTTTGGCCCAATTTTTCTAATTAATTCTTTTAGTTCACAAAATTCACTAATTTTAAAATATTTCTAATATCACACTTAACTTATAATTATCGATTAACAAAGTTTTCTAACTTTTTCGTCAGAGTTAGTGATCTCGAATCACTGTTCCGATACTATTGAAAATTGGGCTGTTACAACTCTTCCCCCCTAAAAAAAATTTCGTCCTCGAAATTTCCTTATTATTTTGATCATGAACTTCATTATTTCTATAATTCTATAGCTCCTTTACGCACATATTTATCTAGTTTACCATTTATATCCATTCCATATCCTTTCAGTTTGCAATTCATTTTTAATTCAATATTGCGAGCATACCTTATAACGAAAATTACTTACCTTTTTATAAGAGACCCAATAGATTAAACAGGACACTTAAGATATATGAAACAAATATAGAAGTGTATGTTTACTAAATGTAACATATTTCAAAATTTACTAGTCATTCTTAATTTACTGATAATTCTTATTATGTGCTTCACATATCATTTTTTTTTTTCATTTTTTTTTTCAATTCCAATTTCACTTCAATTTATTCACAACTAAATTTAATTTCACTTTCTCATTAATATACAATTCAATACTAATATTTATCCATCACTTAATTCAATTTCCATTTAATTCAACAATAACACTTACCTCATACTTCACTTATTATACGCATAATTTAAATTTAACATTTAATATTAAATAATAGACATCAAACATGTAACAATATAAGTCATATGTGTTAATTTATACTTTAATTTTATACCTCAACAATAGTCTTTCATCAAATAGGCTCATATACCGTCTACATTATCTTTAATCAATTCATAAACCTTTGGTTCAAGTTTTCAATCTCATATATCGATTTTAATTCATAATTCCACTTTTTCATACGTTCAATCGATCAAATTCATTCAATTTTCTCATTTCATTTATTCAACTGATTTCAATATCAATAATTTGATATTTTAGCAAATTCATGAACCCTAAGTTCATGCTTCAAATCTCACAATTCAATTCGATTCACAATTCAACTCATAATTTCTTTCTCATATTTTCAATAGTTCAATCAATCTTTTTTTTTTTCAGTTATTCACCCTACTAACAATCCGGACTTTGATGGATACACGGATTCCAACCCAAACACACCAGTACGGCACATTGTGCCTAAAACGGTACATAGTACCTGATCAGTATACGACACATAAGTGCCTGAAACGACACACGAGGTGCCTGATACGACACACGAGGTGCCTGAAATACGACACATAGAGTGCCTGATTTACGACACATAAAGTGCCTGATCGGCAAAGCCGATAAATCCTGTACTCTTCCAAATCCTATGGCATGCCAATTATATCCGACTAGTCCGACAAGTTAATAGGGAAATCAATTCTCATTTTTAATTTCACTTAATATTCATATCTACCCCTATTAACAAGACTCGGACTTTGGCGGATACGCGGATCCAACCAAACACACCAGATTGGCACCCAGTGCCTCATCGGATAGTTCGAAGCAATATAGTGACACCCAGTGTCTCATCGGCCCAGCCGAAGTAAAGAGGTACCCAGTACCTTATTGAATCTATCCGAAGTAAATAATATGACACCCAGTGTCTCATCGACTCAAGGTCGAAGAATCCCTGAATACTTCCAATCCTATGGCATGCCATTTGTATCCAATCTAGCCCGATAAGTTAATAGGGTATTTAAATCATCATTCATTTTTTTTTTTCTATTTCAAATTCACTTTTCCATTTTCTAATCAGTATACAATTCAGTACCAATACATATTGCAAATATTCACATATAATCAGACTTCGATTCAATTCCAACCACCTTTCAATCAATACACGATTCATATGTTTACACATATTCATAATTTAATGCATTTTTATTCAATTCGTATTTTTAATTTATTGTCCAATCAAATTTAAAATCACTAATTACTTTCCAATCAATATACATTTCAATTACTCACATATTTTCTTTATTTAATTTAATTTGATTCAATTCAAATCACTTTTAGTTTCCTATTAATATACCTTCAAATATTCACATAGTTCATAATTCAGTTACGTAATTTAAATAACTTTCTAATTTCCAGTTCATTCTATTTTCACTTCTTATTTCAACCAGTTTCACAATATTACAGTAATTCATTACATCAATAATTTCATAGTTTAATGCAATACAGGTAACAATATTCAGTAACTTCACAATTCAATTCAGTACTCAAAATAATATTCAATGTTCCATAATTCAGTTTAGTATCAGTCTCAATTTTAGTACCCAATCATAAATTTATCAATTTACTAAGCACTTACCTTAAAATACTTACCACACATAATTAGTAAATTACACATAATAATGATAAAGTTTAAATTATAGTGATACAAATATCATCAAAGTCGGAACATATCACATTATCTCAAGTTATATATTAATCATGGCATATATTTCTAAACTTCACATATACTACGTTTGGTCCGAGAACCGGCTAAACCTAAGCTCTGATACCACTAAATGTAACACCCCTTACCCGTTTTCAACGCCGGAATAGGGTACGAGGCATTACCGAAATTGCAAATTTATTTATCAGACATTTTATTTCATTTAGCATTTATATTTGAAACCCATCAAAATCAAACATATTGTCCCATAAACATATTTATTTTTCTCGTCATGTCTTACTTATATTTATTACTCGTCTCAACATACTTAATTACCTTGTATTAACATATTAAAGATAATCACATATTTACATATCATGATAAATATCATTCACTTGTCTCTTCTTCATAAACATAAATTAGTTAATTTATCATATCAATATTTCACGTACCATCAACTCATATTTTCTTATATCACATAATTAAGTTACATGAACTTATCTGGCTAAATTTGTAGAAATATCAAGATTCAGGGTCATTTTAGAAATTTTCTATTTTCATCGATTTTTCAATCGATCTTAATCTATATTAATAATTTCATTCAATTTTACAATTTTAAATAATAAAATAATCTATTTCATGCAAATTGGTCATTTCCACGTTTTTACAAAATTAATCATAAAATTTTACTTTTATTCAATTTAGTCCCTGAGTCTAAAACATTACAAATTAGCCATGCTAGCTGAATATTCATACATATTTTCCTCCTCCTCCTCTCCATTCCACATCCTTAATGTATATAACATGCTATAAGTAACATTATCAATAAATTTCATTAATTACTCATAAGTATATTCAAAACTGTCCATTTGAGTTATAGTCACTAAATTATTTATTTCCAGAGCTACAGAACTCCAAATGAAGAACCGTTAATTTTTCCTGAAACTAGACTCACATATCTTCTTGCCATAAAATTTTCAGAATTTTTTATTTAGCCAATTAGTACAGTTTATTCTTTAAATTCACCCCTGTTCTGCTGTCTAGCAGTTCCGACCCTTCTTCACTAAAAATTAATTATCTTTTTATATAGAATTCATATGATGTTATGGTTTATTTCTTATAAAACTAGACTCATTAAGGAATCTAACCATATAAATTATGTTCCCAAATTATTTTTATACAATTTTTAGTGAATTTCTAAAGTAAGCACAGGGAATCACGAAGTTATTCTAAACCATCTTACAAAAATTTAAATATCTCAAAATGTAGACTTCCTTTGCTTTCTCTGTTTCTTTTATATGAAAATAGACTCAATAAGCTTTAATTTCATATCTCATTCAACTTCTAATTCGATTTATACAATTTTTGGTGATTTTTCAAAGTTAGACAACTGCTGCTGTCCAAAACTGCTTTAGTGTAACATGTTGATTTCTATTTTGTCCCTAATTTCACAATTCATACAATTCAATCCTTGCTCAATTAACCCCTCAATTAAACTAATTTTCTCATTTAATACTTTTCTCTATCATTTTAAACTACTTCATAACTTTTGAAAATCAGAATTTTAACACTAGGCCTTAATTTCAGCTATTTCACAATTAGGTCCTAAAACCAATTTCCATCAATTTCACTTGATAAAATCATCATATAACAAAATTAAAGCTTCAAATCAATATTTATTCATCATATTATTTCAGCACTAATCCACATCAAATTTAAAATTAACCATAGAATCATAAACTAATGAATTAATAAGTTGGACTCAATTGTAGAAAGTCCAAAAACATAGAAATTTCAAGGAGAAAGCAAGTATTAAACTTACATGAAGCTTGAGTATGAAAACCAACTTGAACTCTTTTCCATGACTGTTTTTCAGCTGAAGAAAATGAAGAGAATTGAAGAGAATTCTCCAAATATTTCAATTTAATCCCCTTTTTATTTAGCTAATTTTGGAAATTTTCCAATTTTCTCCCTTTTCCTTCTTTCTCTTCTCTTCTTCTTTCTTTCCTTCCCCTGCTCTCTGTTTCGTTTGGTTTCTGTTCTCTCCCCTTTTTTTTTTCTTTGGATTATTATATAATATAATATTATAATAATATAATAATATAATAATATAATAATATAATATATAATATAAATATATAATTACCATTTTGATCCTTCATAATTTCTTTTAATCTATAATTCAACTTTTACACCTTTTTCAATTTAGTCCTTTTCATTTAATTACATATCCAAACGTTAAAATTTCTCAACTAAACTTTAATAATAACTTAATGACACTCCATAAATATTTTTAGAAATATTTATGGCTCACTTTATGAATTCGAGGTCTCAATACCTCGTTTTTGGCCCAATTTTTCTAATTAATTCTTTTAGTTCAAAAAATTCACTAATTTTAAAATATTTCTAATATCACACTTAACTTATAATTATCGATTAACAAAGTTTTCTAACTTTTTCGTCAGAGTTAGTGATCTCGAATCACTGTTCCGATACTATTGAAAATTGGGCTGTTACACTCAAACCTAAATGTGTTTGTCATGCCATCTCTTAAGTCTTTCCTTGAGTAATTTGGCATTCTCGTATGAGAACATTCAAAACTCTTCTAACTCATTGAGTTGGAGCATTCGTTTCCCTTTAGCAAGTTTAAGATCCAAGTTGAGTTGCTGGAGAGCCCAGTAAGCTTTGTGTTCTAACTCCAAGGGCAGATGACAGGCTTTCCCAAAGACCAACCTATAAGGTGACATCCCTAAAGGTGTCTTGTATGATGTCTTGTAGGCCCATAAAGCATCGTCCAATCTTTTGGACCAATCTCGTCGGTTCGGGCAAACTACCTTCTTGAGTATGCCTTTGATCTCTTTGTTTTCTAGTTCAGCTTGCCCATTTGTCTGCGGGTGGTAAGCTGTGGCAACCTTGTGCTTCACATTTCAACCACTTGATCACAAAATGGGACCTTTCATCACTGATGATGGCTCTTGGGGTTCCAAACCTTGTGAACACATGCTTCTGCAAAAACTTCATCACAAATTTAGCATCGTTCGTTGGATATGCCTCAGCCTCAACCCACTTCGACACGTAGTCTACTGCTACTAATATGTTCTTGTGACCAAAAAACTGAGGGAAAGGACCGAGAAAGTCAATACCTCAAACATTGGACGTTTCCAACCCTTTGACATCGATCACAGCTCTTTACGTAAGCATGCGCGTCTTTAAATAGTGTTGGCCAAAAGAATCCGGCTTGCAATACTTTGGCCGCAATACATGTACCTCCGAAGTGTCCCCCATTCGGAGCTGAGTGGCAATGATATAGAATCTTATGTGCTTCATCTTCTGCAACGCATCTCCTGATCATTTGATCTGTACACTTTTTAAACAAGTATGGTTCTTCCCAGAAATAGTACTTCACATCATGAAGAAACTTTTTCTTTTGATGATATGTATTATCAATCAACATCAAACCACAAGCTAAATAGTTAGCAATATCAGCAAACCAAGGGGTATTATGGACATGATTTACCTTCAGTATGTGTTCATCTAGAAATGTCTCCTAAATGGGTATAAGTGGAGAATTCCCTTTTTGCGGCTCCAATCTGGACAACTGGTCTGCTACTTGGTTTTCTACTCCTTTTCAATCTTGAATTTCTAGATCGAACTCTTGAAGTAGAAGTACCTATCGTATCAGTCTCAGCTTAGCATCTTTCTTGGCAAGTAAATACTTAATTGTTCAGTGGTTCGTATAGACAGTCACTTTGGTACCTACAAAATAAGATCAAAACTTGTCAAAAGCAAACACAATAGCAAGTAACTCTTTCTCTGTTACCGTATAATTCAGTTGAGCTTTTGTCAGAGTTCGACTTGCGTAGTAGATGGGATGAAAAACTTTGTTCCTTCGCTGGCCCATGACAGCTCCTATCGCGAAGTCACTTGTGTCACACATCAATTCAAATGGAAAATCTCAGTCTGGGGTGACGATTATGGGTGCCAAAACTAACCGACTCTTTAAATTTTTGAAAGCTCTTAAGCACTCTTCATCAAATCTGGTATTTAAGCCATATTAATTTAAAGAGTGTTTAAGCCACGGAGAAAACACCGGATTTGATTCTTGTTCCCTGTAACGCCCTAAATTTTGGGCCTAGACGAATTGGGCTTTGGGCTTTGGGTCTCAGAAAATTTTTTAGTGAGCAAGGAAATGACAAATGACATGTTGGCTTTAAGGGTTTAATAAACTTGGAGTGTCTAGGGGTGTTGGAGAAGTGCTGGGTTCAAACTTTGAAAAGAAGGAATTTCTAATTAATTATTAAAGGAACCAGGGAGGTGAGTAGTTGGGCTTTTAAATAAAAATAGGGAAAATGGCATCAAAGAGCCTTGTGGTGGAGTGGCTAAGTGACGCCACTGAGGGTATAGGAAGGTGGAGTTATGGGCTAGCAAGGAGATCCTAGGTTCGAATCCTAGCTTAGTATTTTTTTAGGAGTTTAATTTTGGCCTTCTAGAAGGTTGGAAGTGGTGTGATGATGGAATGTAAGGAGAGTAATCAGAAGAGAAAATTTAGGAAAAGGATTGGGGAGTTATCGTGGAGAAATATTATGAGATAATATATGTGGAAGAGGTTGAGCCGAATTGGGAATTTGAGGACATAAAATTCGGCTATAGGCTATAAATAGGTGTCGATTTTGGGGTTCTAGGCTAATGCCAAAATTATTTTTCCCTTTAGCCGAATTCCTCATTTTTGAGTTGCCAAAACAATTTTTCTCTCTAAGTACTCAGAAGCCGAATTCCTTCTTTGCTTGCTGATCTTTCATACTTTTTCTTCTCAAATTCTCTTTTGATACACCCTTGGTTTTAGCCGATTCCTTCTTCTCTCCTTCTTCCTATTTGTGCCGAATAACCCCTTTCACTATGCTAATCTCTAAAGCCGAATACCTCTTGGGCCGATTGCTTCTTGGGTAAGTATTCTCTATTTTGGTTTAGGTGTTGGCCGAATGGTCATAGATGGGGAAAGGGGGATTTGTGTTGGATACAAGTCACCTATTATTCTATTTTTAATGATTAAGAATGATGCAGATTTAGGAGATACGGGTGATTAGTGATCAAAGAAGAGCTTAAGGCTTGGTGTTTTAGGTAAGGTTAAGGTAAGACTTCGGTTTTTTGGTAAAGTATTCGATAAGTATTGTGATTAATCTTTGAGTGATATCGTTTGTAGGATCGTGGCTAAGAAGATCACAGCGCATTTTGTTATCAAGTGTGTACATACACTACACACACATTAGATCAGCAAATCCCGAAATGCCGAAAAATCGAAATGTCGAAATGCTGAAATGCCGAAAATTTTGGCTACGGTAGTCTTGCGAGTGCGCGAACACTCGTAAGGGAAAAGTGATACGTTATCAAAGGCCCCATGAGCGATCTCATGGACTTGGGCCGTGTTTTGGCCAATCGGGCCAGAATGGGCAAAATGGGCCTAATGGGCCGTAGGCTCAAAATAGATGAATTTGATGGTTTGGTAATAAGTGATAAACTAGTCATGCTAATTACATGGTTTGGAATTGATTTGGGCCAGATGGGCCATATAAATGTGATTGGGCCAGATGGGTCATGTGATTGTGATTTGGGCCTAGTGGGCCATATGAATGAGATTGGGCCTGGTGGGCCATATGAACGTATGTGAATTTGTTTGGGCTTTGTAAGGGGTCTTGGGCTTAGTATTTGGTAAATTCCTTAACCTTACATAAAACTTAAATAATTTATTAAGTGCGACTATGAACAAGTCATAAGGTTTAGGTGTGGCAACGGGCATATGATTGTCTAGGATTGGATCTAGGGAGAGCTTAGTACTTAAGCGGTCTTAATGACCCACCTCCTCTTCTTTGGAATCCTACTTGGTGCGTAGTGTCTGTTCACTTTAGTCGCGAGGACTTTTTGACGGGCCAAGGTTCGTAATTAAGACCCATACTGTTAAGAATTACTGAAATACCCCTTTAGGGTAGAATTATCGAAATACTCTTGATTTGTGAAATGACTAAAATACCCCTATGTGTGGAATGTAAGATTTATTGATGCTACATGTACACTTGCTGCATTCATATGATATTCTGTTTAGGTTGTATATGGGGTGGGAATTATGTAACAGAGGAAGTATATGAGGATCACATGGTTGCTTGACAACTGTGGGTCCACCGATGACTTTTTTAGCCCATTATATGATTAGCAGCTTTGCTGCAACGTTAAGTAGTACTGCAACCGGGCTACCCTTGATGTGTATCAGATAGGTGGGTCGATTTAGAAATCCCTACAGACGTGTTTCGACGGGACAGAGATGATGTGTACCAGATGGATTATTTGGGGAGGGTTTGCACTGCATTGCATATATGATATTATTATGTTAATATTATGATATGTATGCTATTTTTTTGAGGAGGGTCATACACACTCAGTTTTCGAAAACTCACTCCCTCTTTTATTTTTCTCAGGTGATCCTCAGTAGGCGGTTCGACGGATAGAGGGACTCAGAGGTGGCCAACTAGCAAGACATTTTCGTTTTTCCTGATTTTCTTTATAGTTTTAAGTATTTTGATTATTTTAAGTTCAGATTGTAATAAGGTCTCCCTCTGCTTATCGTTACATTGATTGCTTTACTTTCTATTGAATTTATATTAAGTTTTTCTGGAAACAACGGTTTTTATTCAAAATTAAGCTTCCACTGGTAAAAAGTTTTATTTTTAATACTTGTTATCTTATAATCAAAAAGACAGATTTCCAAATACATATTGTTTTGAAAGCAAACCGGATTTTACTTAACTTTTCTTTAGAAGGGTTTTCAATGAAAACAAGGTTTTCGCAAAAACACTTCAATGTGACATGCCGGATTTGGTCCTAACTTCTAGGCCGGGTTTGGGGTGTTACATTCCCTATCCTTTTAATTTTGTTGTTGTTATGATGAACATTTCTATGAATATTTGTGATGTTGATATGTTTAATTTAATTAATATGGCTTAAATTTAATTCGTGTTAGGGAACAAGAATCAAATCTGGTGTTTTCTCCGTGGATTGACTAGTTTACTCCACTCGTCCTTCTCTGCTTGTTCTTGTTGAACTGAAGCTTCTATGAACACTTGAATGTTTCTCCAAATGGTGGTTGATTAACTCTTTTTCAAGATGTGAAATTGGTAAGGGAATGGGGAAGAAAATGAAGAACAATGAAGAGAGAAAAGTGAGAGAGAAGTGAAGAGATGAGAAGGGTTGAGATGTGTTTGAAGTGAGCAGCCAAGGGGTATTTATAGGTTGAGAAGGCTACTAAAAATAGCCAAAATCTGCAGCCAAAAACTCCCCCCATGGCCGGCCACACATGTGGCATGTTTGAATATTTCAAACATGCTATTTTAAGGTAAGGGCAAATCTAGAAAGGCATAAATAGTGGAGGGCCTTGAATGCAATTTGAAGGTGTCTTCAAGGCCATTTTGCAAGCCAAATAACCATCTAAGCAAGCTAATTGGGTCAGCATGTGGGACGGTTTTCGGCTGCCCAGTGCTCGGTTTTCTCGGTTTAGCTCAACTGAGCCCCTTTTCATAATTAATTAACAATAATTTATTTAACACAAATTAAATTAGATTAAAATTAAAATTAATTATATTATGAATTAATACACATAATTTGGACCATGTTAGGCTGAAAAATTAAGTCACCTTGATGCTTCAATACTGCTTCTCGATTTTGCGCTTCTAGCAATGTTTGCCGAGCTATTTTTCGCCCTTTGTGCAAATCTGTCGAAAATGATCAAAATTAATCAAAAAATAATATAAAATTAATTAAAATTCAATGTGTTCATGATTTGAGTGTAATTTAATTATTTCATAATAATTAATATTTTCGACAAGAATTTTATCGAAACTGCATAAATTTGAGTTAAAAAAGGCATGAAAAGTGTGTATATTTTCGTATTTCCAAGGAGCTTCGTCAATAGATGGATTGAAATTTGGAGTTGTTCTGTTGGCTAAGTCTAAGGATTCAATCTACCATCCATGCCTGAGTTCAATATTACTAACTTCAACCATGTTGTCATAATCATCTAAGAATTCATCATCAGATGTCACTGCAAACTCCTTAGAAAGTATTGTGCTTTGGCCATTGAATTCTTCCTCAATTAAACCATCTATCACATTAACAGTATAGAATTTTTCTCTATCCTTTCATTGAATAGATTCGATACACTTAAGGTAACGTGCTCATTATTAAGTCGCATGGTCAATTAACCTATGTAAACATCAATAAGAGTTCATCCGGTGGCTAAAAATGGTCATCCCAAGATTATGGGAACCTTCTTGTCTGCCTCGTAGTCAAGTATGATCAAATCAGGCAAAAAATGAATTTATCCACATTAACTAGGATGTCTTTGATTTGCCTTTCAGGTTAAGCCAATGATCGATCTGCTAGTTGCAATGTCACTATAGTAGGTTTTATGTGACTAATTCCCAACTTTCTGAAAGTAGATAGTGGCATCAGGTTGATGCTAGCTCCCAAGTCGCATCAAGCCTTGCCCAAATAAAGGTTGCCAATTGAACTTGAGATAGTAAAGCTCCCAGGATCTTTCATTTTGGGGGTAACTTATTTGTCATAACAGCACTACGGCCTTCTGTGGGGGCAATAGTTTCAATATCATTGAGCTTCTTCTTCTTAGACAAGAGCTCCTTCATAAATTTCCCATAATTTGAAATTTCCACAAGAGCGTCTACTAAAGGAATATTGACCTGAAGTTGCTTCAGTGTGTTCAGAAATTGTTGGTACTGCTTATTCTGCTCATTCTCCCTGAATCTTTTTGGAAAAGGTAAATGTGGAGATACATCTGATTGCATCGACACCTTTGATTGCATCGACAGTTTCGAGGGTCGGACATTAGCCATATGAGTGACAATTTGTGGAACTTCTTTGTCTGGTACATCAACAAGCTCTTCAGATTCATCCTCCTCACCAGGGATCACTTCACCAGTATCTTGAGGTGCTACAGTAGAGTCTGTAGTTGGCTCGCCAGTTTGTTTACCACTCCTAAGAGTGATAGCCTTGCAGTTTTCTTTCCCCCTCGGATTGGGATTTTTTGTGCCACTAGGTAATGTGCCCAGTGGTCGAGTATTCAAATTCGAAGCATGTTGTCTTATTTGTGCCTCCAACGCCCGAATAGAAGATGAATTCCCTTGCACAATAACTTTTGTATGAGTAATATGCTCCCGCATTAAAGCCTTGAGAGCTACTAACGGGTCAAAAGGAGAAGCTTGCGTGTACTATTGTTGTCGATGTCCTTGAACATGCTGATTCTGCATTGAAGAGTGTTGTGCCTGCATCTGATTATGGTGTGGATGTATCTGGCTTTGTTTTGGATGTATCTGAGTGTGCTGATTGTAGCTCTGCTATTGTTGATTATAATTCCCTTGTCTTGGATTATAATTTCCTTGAGTAGATATATTTCCATACCGGAATGTCGCAACATTTTTTCTAACAGTCTGAGTTTCCCAAGATTGTTGATTATGTGCACAATTATTATAAGAGTTGCCATAAGAATTGTTGTGGATGTTACTGACATAAAAGGCATTCTCTGCATGTTGTGGACAATATTCATAGCTACGGTTGTCACTACAAATCTCACAACAAAAGGTAGGAACATCAACTTGTTGAGCGACTTGTATATGTGCAACGTCACTAGTCCCTTGCATATTTTTTATCATATTTACAAGAGAAGAAACTTGAGCACTAAGTACAGATATTGCGTCTAATTCAATAACTTCCAGAGTAGCTTTTGCTTGTGCAGCTCTACAGATAGGATATCGATAATCATTCTGAGCAATTCTGTCAAGAATTCTAACAGCATCATTATAAGTACAATCCAATAAAGGACCATTGGCTGATATGTCAACAAGATTCCTCGTGTGTGAATTCAACCCATTATAGAAAATTTCAATTTGTGTTTCTTGTTGAATGACATGCATGGGGTGAGGTCGAAGCAAAGATTTATAACATTCCTATGTAGTGTGAAGATTCTCATCATCCAACTGATGATAAGCTGTAACATCATTTCGGAGACGAGCATTCATTGTCGGCAGGTTAAAGCGCAAAACGAACTATCTTGCTAGTGCATTCCAAGAAGTAATTGATCCGGTAGGTAGCCTAATGAACCAAGTACGAGCTCTTCCCTGCAAGGAATAAGGAAATAATTACATCTTCAAAGCATCATCAGGAACGCCTTGTTGACTAAAGGAAGCACAAATCAATAAAAACGATTTAAGATTTTCTCGTGCATCTTCATGTAGCAGTGCAGCATATTGCCCATTAGAATTCAACATTTGAAACATTATTGGCTTGAGTTCAAAATTCCTAGCATGGATTGCTGGTCTAACAACTCCTGGTTGTAAGTCATCCAAGACAAATACTACAAAGTCTCGTATAGTCCTATTTTATATTTAAGCGTCTTGCGGCAACTGTGGGTCATTAGCATTTTGGTGCTGCACCTGGGGTATGGCTTCATTGTTTCTTGGTAAAGCCATATTCCTTTGTTCTTGAAGTCTCATCCGAATGGTTCTTTCAATTTCTGGATCAAAATCGGTAATAAACTTCGAATTGCTTTGGGTCATCAAACACCTAAAATAAAATGTGAAAATAACGACAAAAAGAAAACAAGTTAGTGGCAACTAAATATTATAAAATAAAAAAAACAAAGTTCGAAAACAAAAATAAATATCAAACAAAGGCCATCCCCGGAAACGGTGCCAAAACTTAATCGGTTATTTAACATCACAGCAATAATGTGCAAGCGTACACTGTCAATGCAAGTATAGTAGACAAATATGAGTCTATTGGATATCGATCCCATGAGGATGGTTGTCTTTTGTCTATCAATGTCAGTGCAATAAATAGATAGAAACGAGATAAATTGTAACACTTCAAACACTACAGCCGGATCTGGCATGTCACTAAAAAGATTTTTGTAAAAGATGTCGCAATTTTGGGAAATATTTTTCAAAATAAAGTATTTAAGATTTTATTCGGGAAAACTTAATAACTTGATAGGTTTAAATAAGATATAAATTTCATCTGTTGTTTTATGAATTAAAACCAAAATCTTAATACATGCCTTAGTTTAATTAAAATTTAAGCGTCTAACAATAATAAAAGCCTAAAGTAAAACCCAAAACAAAGTATAATAGTCTAGTGGCCCAAGGCCTTATTACAACGAAATTTAAAGCCCACTTAAAACAAATTTCTTAGAAATAATTAAATAAAGTAGAGTCGTTCTGCTGAATCTTCAGTACCCGATCGCATGGCCACCTTGCTCTCCTCTCCAGCCCGGTCCGATGCGCTAAGTGTCACCTGAAATTGTTAAATTAATAGGGTGAGTCGCGAAACTCAGTGTGCAACCCTCGTGCACCATCAGATTGGGCCTTAGCCCACAGATCAGAATATAGCACATAACATAATAGATAACATGCATAGAACCCAACCCAATCCTAGTTTCCACCCGCTACACACCACCCTTACCTGCCAATCACACCATTGGGGATTTCTACAATCAACCCACACCGCTACACACCATCGATGGCAGCCATGTTGCAGTTAGCTGCTCATCGTCAAAGTTGTGGCAGAGTCACCAGGCTGAAATGGCAGAAGCCACCAGAAACAGAGTTATGACAGAGTCACCAGGCTGAAATGGCATAAGCCACCAGAACAGATCACTTCCCCTTTCATCAATCACCCAACCCCAAGCATACATAGAAATCGACATATAAAGCTTATCGTGTTTAACAGAACATTCACTGAGGAATGGCAGAAATCACTAACCTGATATTTAGCCTTTACCCTTCTTGGGTTTCCAAACGTTATGCCGGGATTTCGGCATTTAATAGAATATAGCAGATTTATTACATATACACATATATAAGCAATCAGTCTAATGGTGTGAGGAATTACACACCTGATTAATGTCGATACCCTTGCTAAACCGATCTACTACTTTGCTCAAAAAGCCGGAAAGATAGGGCCTCTCCTATAATCGGCCATGGTTAGTGTTCTACCCGATTTTACACACTAAAATCAATAGATTTCCTTACCTTGAAATCCCGAAAGTAACACGATTCGAGTGTTACTAAGTTATGACTTAGAGATATACGCGATGGACTCCACTTCAGATCCCGGAATGCCGAAAATAAGAGAGAAATAAGAGATTAGTTTCTAAATAGCCATTCGGCTAGGGACTTTGAAAAGCCGGAGAAATATTGAAATCCCGAAATCGACACTTACCTATTGTTTCCTTCAAAATTCGGCACAAGCAGACTCCACTGAAGAAAATTCGGCAACTTCAAGAGGTGTCATCTTAGTGATTTCGGCTTTTTGAAGAACAAAGAATTGGAAAAATATAAGCAAGGAGTGGATAGAGAGATTCGGCCAAGAGAAAAGAGAAAAAGAATGGTGGGGTTTCGGCAATTGAGTCTAAGAAGTTTTGGTTTCTGTCAGAAAAAGAAAAGAGAAGAGAGGGTTCAAGTTTACCGAAAATAAAAGAGAAATCTTGAGAGAATTTTCAGAGAACATAATGAGGAATTCGGCACACCCCCTTAGACTATACTAAACCGATTCCTCCCCCCTTACTGAGTTTGATTTTCGGCCAACTCTAGCCTCTTGGATGAGCTCTCATCTTTTCCCTTATCTTGATCTATTATCTCCTCAAAAATAGCCTTTATCTGCTTATTATCCACATAAAATAAACATTAAAAATCCCTAGAAAATAGCCTTGTGCCGTCCCCCTATTGCTCCCTTTAAGTGCCGAAATTTAGCCCTAAAACTTGAGCTTTAAGCTGCCAAAATTTGGGCCCTCCTCATGCACTTGTGACGCCACCTATAGCTCCCCTTTACTGTGCCCCTAGTTGCTGGGCCACAAGCCCAATATGTCACTTAAACTACTAAAACTTTAATTTAAGCCCCTAGAGTGTCTAAATAAAATATTTATTCGAAGCCTCAGCCCAAACCTGAGCCCCATTTGCACCTCAAATCCTTAAATTAATAATTTAAGCACACATTACATAAAATGCACAAGCCCATAAATTCAGGATGTTACATAAATTGTGAGAGTAGTTGTCGAAGTAATAACTTGAAAACAATAAGATAAAATATGATAATGATAAACTGGGATCCCCAACATGAATATTCAACAGAATACTAAGTGCTCACAAGGTATAAAAGGATAGGTGATTGTTGATGCATTAAATTGCAATGAATATCTTACCAAGCTTAACTTCTATATTTAATCAAAGACTTAAACATGCACATTAACCAAAGGCATTGATTAATGATCAGGGTACACACTTTCATTGTAACCAAGTGGCAGCCGCACTAAAAAGATATGGAGTTAATCATAGAATGTCTACCACTTATCACCCGCAAACTAATGGACAAGCTGAAGAATCGAATCGACAAATTAAAAACATTCTTGAGAAGGTTGTGAACCCTTCAAGGAAAGATTGGTCTTCCAGACTGGATGCCACTTTATGGGTATTGTGGACAGTATACAAAACTCCATTAGGGATGTCATCGTATCAATTGGGTTTTAGGAAAGCATGTCACTTGCTAGTTAAACCGGAACACAAAGCAATGTGGGCAATTAAACAAGTCAACATGGACTATGAAGCTACTGGAAAAAAAAGGCTATTGGATATCACTGAACTAGAGGAGATTAGGCGAAATGCCTATGAAAATGCTACAATTTACAAGGAAAAGACCAAAATATAGCATGACAGACTTATGTTGAAGCAACAATTTACTGCAGGTCAACAAGTTTTATTATTCAATTCCAGATTGAAGCTGCACCAGGGTAAATTGCACTCTTGTTGTTCTGAAACTTTAGAAGTTGTCGAAGTATTTCCTCATGGTGCAGTCACAATCAGAGATTTAAATGATGGACACCAATTCAAAGTGAATGACCAGTGGTTGAAACATTCTCTTGGGGAAATTTTAATTATTATGAAATTTATTATGTAATTTTATTTTTGTTTTTGTTCAATTTTGTTTTATTTTTTTATTTATTTCTATTTTTGCAGAATAATTAGGTACCATTGTCAATGCACTTGGGCTTTATTGTCAACACAATCCGTACTATTGTACTGTCACTTCTGACTCAGCAAGAATGAGGGCAAATAAGAAATTTTAAATCCCACCATTTGATCAAAACTCACCTAGCTGTCTGATCTATCTATGGAGGCACAATTCTCATTGAACATAATTATTCCTGCCAGCTTTATTTCCCTTCAGAAAAATAATGCATTTCGTCTTCTTCTTTCACTCACTATAAACCCCTCTTCACTGTGCCGACTGTAAAACACCCAAGCAACAATTTTTATTCACTTTCTCTTCCCCAAGTTCATACCTTTACTCCACAAAACAAACAAAATATGGAAAAAATGAGAAGATCAGTCAAGAAAGCCACCAAGCCTGTTGAAGAACACTCATCCTTTGCAATTGCAGTTCGTAAGTTAGAATCCTCCATGCCAACAGACAAAAAGGAGCCAGTGATCTTTTTAACAAAAGTGGCCAAAGACCGATTTCAAAACAACATCTTAAAGCGAAACTTCCACCCAGAATAGGGCATTTTCCTTTCGCAACAACAAGACTTGGGCAAACGAGTCTCTAGAACCATCTCTAAGTTGAAGTGGAAGACTTTCTGTACACATCCTAGAAGCTATTCTTCTTCATTAGTACGTGAGTTTTACGCTAACCTTTATGACCATGAGTTGGATTTTATCTTTCTTCGAGAAGGATTAATCCCATGAGATGCTTCAAAAATCAATGAGTTGTACAACACTAAGGTGGATGTCGATGAACACTCCAAGTTTATTGAAGATATCACAGATGACAAAAAGGACCTGTTGGAGAAGGATTTATGTGTCGAAGGGGCATTGTGGACGGGTTCACATCAAAAGAATTATACGATGCACTGCCGCTTTCTAACACTGCAAAGCAAAATCTAGTTTTATTTTGTCAACTGTAGGCTACTGCCTTCTACTCACAGCGCCACAATCAACCTTGATAGAATGTGCCTGATACATTCAATTGTCAAGGACAGAAAGATTGATGTTGGCGCAATACTCCACCAGGAAACTGGAATTTTGGTTTTCCCATCATTGGTGATGCTACTGTGCCAGCAGAAAGGGATCGTGCCCCGTGATGATGATGAAGTCTTAAAAAATAAGGGCCCGATTAATGAAGCGTTTATCGAAAGAATGACTCGTAGAAAAGATATGTCAACATTAAAGGAGGTAGAGACTAGCAAGACAAGGAAGGGCAAAACCAAAGCAGAAAGCAAGTGAACAAACTTGACTGTAGAGACATCATTGCTGCGCAAAATGAAGGATATCGATAAGTTGGCAAATTGCATCAGCAATAAGCAGATCAGGCTTGTCGCTACAATAGATGATATGGACAGATCACAAAATTTGTTCTATGCTTATACCAAGGCCTATAACAACTTTATTGTAGCCACATTACGTCAATTAAGCCCAACCCTACTCCCAGAATTTCCAATGTTCCCACTGATTATTCGAGAATATGAGCCCTCATCCGAGGAAGATGACCTAGGGGACCAAGACAGATTGGTGGAATCCCCTCCCATTATGCACGTCTCTGATGTTGAGAAAAAAGAGAACTCAATGGACGTTGAGGAGTGCATGCAAAAGATTGATAGCCTGGTCGAAGGTGACATCATTGCTAGTCAAGAGGCATCTGCTGTTGAGGAGGAAGTTGTGTGGAAGAGGAGGACGTCCGTGTTGAAGTTGTGAACGAAAAGGCCGAGGAAGAAAATACTGAAATAGAAGCAGCTAAGAATTTATTGAGGACAATTTCAATGCATCCAAGTTTGTGGATGCAACTAATGATAATCTAGAGCAAGATGGAGCTAGGTCGGTGGAAGCTGTAGAGGTAACAAGTGAGGAGCACTACAATTCGTTGGCTATAGTGGTCTATATCGGACCACTCAAGGTGACCCCTCCTACATAAGAAGTAGCCGACGGTGCCGGGGCAGCGCTGGAAATTGAGGAGCGGTCTGAGGACCGTGCAAAGCCCAAAGAAAAGAAGAGAAAGCTCTCCAAAGATAAAAAGTGTAAGAATGAGGAGAAAAAGTGGAGGAAGAAGAAACATCATGCAGCCACATTGATGGCCGAGGAGAACTGAGTTAATTTATTTTAAGTTTTAGCTGAAGTATTCATGCATTTCATGTAGCTGCAATTTTCATTTTGTTAGTGAACATCGCCATTGCATTGTTATTGTCATCACATTTTAATCTTAGTGTATTGGAGACAATGCAAACTTTAAGTTTGCGGGAATGCATATGGGGATTGGAAATACACCCACATTTCAATTTTTTTTAATATTAATGAAGCATGCAAGGTTTATTTGTGGTTAATGCAAATGTGTTGAATTTTTTTGTTACATTTGATGCTTAATTCTTGAATCATGTAAACTATCAATGAATGAGCTGGATAAATTTGACTCAATGTTGCATCTTCAATTCTTTGATGAATGATTTAGGCTACATTAGTAATGGATGACTAGTAGCATTCCTTGAATCTTGAATGAATTTTCCTTTTACAACTACTCATATGTATATATAGTTATGAATAAGAGACACTCTAAAGTGGGTGTATTGTGAAATGTTAAAAAGGGAACACTCTAATGCAAGCATTAGAAAACTGAATCTGGCCAAAGGCTGCCACTGCACGAGTGTGTGTCGGTGCATACATACTCACGGGGGTTTGTTGCACTCCATCGTTACTTCTCAGGAACAAGGGTATAGTAATTCAACGATATCCCTTGTTCACAAAAAAAACCATATATTGTACAATAAATGCTGTATTGGTAGAAAGAATTTAGGATTTGAAGCATGATGCTGGTTTTGATGAAGATGCAATCTTATTCATTCATACTTATGTATTGTCAATGCAGTATTCTGTCATCTGAATGTGATTCATTCATTAGGATTTTAGGTTATTCAAGTTGCTACAATGATCATTTACCTTAGTGAATTCTTGTGTAGCCTTGCCAATTTCTGTTTTACTTGAGGATAAGTAAAAACTCAAGTTTGGGGGTGTGATAGTACTAGAAAGAACATATGTTTTCTCTCTACTTATTGGTTAATTTGTTCCCATTTAGTTATCTTTAGCACATATTTTAGTATTTTCAGTTCAGTAATTTATATTTTATGACTCAGTGGATCTTAGCTTATTTACCCTTAATTTTGTCATATTTTGGCACTGGTGTTGCTGTATGAGTAATTTTAGATTGCGCCCAGAATTGTTGCCGCACCTGATAGCTGTCCGGATAGAAACAAAAATGCGTGAGCGACCTGACTTGTATGTACAAAGGTAGCATGATTCTGATGAAAGGACACCTAGGTTGTTTGGGGAAAAATATAAATATTCACATAAAAAGAAAAAAAAAAAGGAGAGCTTTTTGGATCATCTTCTTTAACCTATCCCTTGAAGCTTTCGGCTATGGCAGCTTAAGCTCCGACGGGTGAACAGACATGAAAAGGATGCAACTTAGCTTGTGACGAGGAGCCCTGAGTGCAACACAAAACGGAATAGATAGTTCAAGTCGAGTTGTCTAAGAATAGTATTCTCCACTTTTTTCTTTTTCTTTTTTTTTTCTTTTCTAATGCTAATGATTACTTTCGATTTCATGTTAGTATGGAAGTACACATGATTTCTGGGATAAATGTTATTTTATTCAATTTTGCTTCTACTGTTTAATCTCTGGGTTTGAATGTTTTTAGCATTGAAGTGTTATTTCAGTCGCTGACACTGGAAGGTGCAGTGACAGTTCAAGCTAACAAGCATGACAACGGAAGTTGCTTGAGGATTAGAGGAATTTAATTCACTTGTTCTTAATAGTGTTCCATTGCCATCATTGGAAGTTGTGGCTAATGTGAATGTTTAAGTCTTTGATTAAATATAGAAGTTAAGCTCGATAAGATATTCATTGCAATTTAATGCATAGACAATCACCTATCCTTTTATACCTTGTGAGCACTTAGCATTCTGTTGAATATTCACGTCGGGGATCCTAGTTTATCATTATCATTTTTTATCTTATTGTTTTCAAGTTATTGCTTCAATAACTACATTCATAATTTATCTCGTTCCTATCTATTTATTTCACTGACATTGATAGACAAACGGCAACCATCCTTGTGGGATCGACATCCAATAGACTCATATCTGTCTACTATACTTGCATCGACAGTGTAAGCTTGCACATTATTTCTGTGACATTAAATAGCCGATCAGGGCAATGTACGTCTTAAGTGTGGGGGGTTGTTTATATGTTTATACGATAAAATCCTTGAATTGTTGTTTATTTTTAAGTAATTTTCTCACAACTGCCATTGAAGAATTATTTTAAAATTTTAAATTTGCAAGTTTAATATCAAAACCATAATTTTTTGTGAGTTTTTGAGCCTATAGAGCATATATTTTTTTCGTGATCATTTTATTTTTTGTTGTGAGTATGTCGACTTGATTTGTTATTCTAGAACTTGATTCAATTATAGATTTCGAGACCAAATTATTGATTTGATATACTAAGATAATAGAATTACTTAGGATTTAACCCAACTAACCTTTAATTAGTTTACCTATTGTATTATCTCTTAGTAAACCCCATTGATCCTAATACATTTTTTTTCTAACCCATTTTTATTAACCCGTAACCCATATATATGTTGTAAATTATCTCTTTTATTGACTCCTTTTTTGTCGAGATTTGATTTGGTTAGTTGCTTGACTATGTTTTATTATTTGCTATTGCTGAATTTTACTTCGTTCTAAAAAAATAAAAAAAAATGAAAAAAAAATTGATTGAGCTTGAATAGTTAGCTTCATATTGTATTGAAAAGCTCATTTTTATTATTTATTACTTGTTGATGTGAATTCCTTTAATTCAACATTTGATTTTTTTTCTAATTTGGTAACTTATACTTCTCTGACATTTTCCATACCCTTAACCTAAGCCCCATAACAACCCTATAAAGACCTATTGATTGGTGTGTCATCTCATTCTATAGTGGTTGAGATTTGATTTTTAAGCAAGCCTATGGTAATATCATTTCTTGTTCGACTGTTGAGTGCATATTGCTTGAATCTTAACCAGTTTGAGTGCTTTGAGTGAATCTTTAGTGAGGATGTTATTCCTTGTTGAATTTTAATTTCAAGTAATTATTGAGATATGGGAGATGCCGAATTTTTTTTTAAAGTTTAAAATTCTCTACTTTGATTGCTTGTGTTGTTTAGGGTTTATTTGTTTACATGTAAAAGGTTTTACGAAAAACGTTTTTTGCATTTTCCTGTGTTTGTTTCACAGAAAATAACTTGTCAATGGAAAATGACTTACAGATCAACGTAAAATAAACCTTTTTTCTTATAAAATGACTTACTCTTTTGAAAAGCGTAAGTTATTTTTCTGGAAAAGAGCTCTTCTATAGGTAATTTATTTTTATATAAAAATTAACCTAAATCAAAAAATATTATATTGATAAAAATTTTATTTTTAAAAAAAAAAAATAATAAAAATATATTTTCTAACATTATTAAACATACATATTTAATTATTTATATTTAGTCATATAATAAATTATTAATATAATTATTATTTAATAAATTATTAATATTTCAATTTTATTTTAATAATTAAATTTTAAAAATAATATTTTCAAATAATATTCTTCACATATTATTGAAAATATTCAATATTAATATTTTAATAATAAATGTTTTGTAGTATAAAGGTTAAAATATGTCATAAGTCTATGTACTCTTCACAAATTTGCAATTTAGTCTCTATACTTTTATTTTCAAGAATTTAATCTCTCTACTTTTCAGATTTAAAAACCAAGTTCAATTATTGACATTGTTAATTTTTTTTTTGTCAATTTTGTTGATGTCACATTTTTGAATGAAAAATGTTCAATTGGTAGTCATGTAACTAAAAAATGACGTTGTAATGAACCTGAATTTAACAAAATATTTTTAAAATATGCAAAAAAATGTAAAATATAAATTTATAGATATAAAATATAATGAAAAGACAAGAAAATCTCAAATGTTTGTTTCATTAAAAACAACTTTTATGAAATATTTTCAAGAAACCTATCAAACAACAGAAAATATTTTACACAAATTCATCTAAACACAAGAAAATATTAACTTTTTCAGAAAAGTAAGTCATTTTCCAGAAATCATTTTCTAGAAGTCATTTTCAATGAAACAAACAGACCCTTGGTGTCATTTTAGTGTGAATTTCCAATGCATGATTATCTGTAAATTATCCTAAGATATTATTGGTGAAAACAATAAATTGAGAAAAGTTAACTTGAATGTGGGTTGAGAATTTTGCTTGAGGACAAGCAAACGCTTAAGTGTGGGGATATTTGATAGGTGCTAAAAGTAATATGCTTTAATCTCATTCTTAATGCGTTTTTGGGTGATTATTCGATATTAATTGTGAATTTTATGCTCCTAATCCTTTAAATTCATGTTTTTTATACTATACTTAGGAGAGCATTTGAGAGCAAAAGAAGTGAAAAACGAGCGAAAATCGGAAAATTGGAGCAAGTTACAAGAGCCACACGGGCTGGACCATTCCACACGGCCTGGACACATGGGTTGCCACACGGTCATGTGGTTGGCCTTGTTGATTTCACGAATTACACTTCAAATAGTGGAAAAGCATGATTTTTAGGATTTTTCGGGCATTCTGAGACCTATATATGACAAAAATAAGAAGATATGAGTGAGCTGCCATAAAATACTCAAGAAAACAACTCGAAAACACCATTGAAGCTGATTCTAAAGCAGATTTTTGTCAAGATTGAAGACTCCCAGTTGATTTCTTAGGAAGCCATCATGAGTTTCTTTATTTCTTGTGGTTATATTGTATGTTGGATGTTTTTATTTGCAAGCATGAACTAATTTTCTAAATACCTAGGGGAGATGAACTGTGATGAATTATGTTGTTTGATTTTTATGTTACGCAATAAAGACTTAGATCTTGTTCTCAATTATGTGTGCTTAATTCTTGGTTTTTATATTTCTACACTATTGATCCATGTTTGATGTGCATAAATCAAAGGAGGAATAGTCCATGTTTAAGAGTAGATCTAGCATAATTGAGTGGAGTTGCATGTAATCCTAGAAATAGGATGACATAAATCTACCATATTAGAGTCAAATCCAATAGGGAATCCATAAATTGAGTTAATGTGAGAATATGGGTTTTAATTAGAAAGAAATTTTCAATTAATTAACCTAGAGTTGCTCTTATTTTTTAAGAGAGATATTAGCATAATTTAGGGATTTCTACGAATCAATATACTAAGTGTAGAAATTGCATAATTTAGATTGATAGTGACAGATGAAATCTAGGTGAATTATTTCTTGAGTATTGTTTTGCTTCTTGGTTGTTAATCGTTTATTTTCCTAAATTGTTCTTTGTCATGTTCGTAGTTCTAATTTAGTTAATTTCAATTTTAATCCATCACTCAATTTATCGATTAAATAATAGAAAGACTATAATTACTAGTACTTTTAGTCTTCGTAAGACGGATATCTTTCCTCACCGTAGCTATACTATCAATTGATAGGCGCACTTGACTTAATCAGATTTTTAGTTGGTTTACGACGCATCACCATAAGTACTTATTAAGCTCCCGAACTTGCATTAGTTGTTTAAATATGTAGGTAAAAATCTCTCCGAGAAGACTGAGATTGTGACTTGGAGTCATCACATCACTACTAGAGAATTAAAGAGGATTAAACCTATTATATTGTACTAGAACTTGTTAGTGATGGCATGTACACGAGAGTTTAGACCATATAAAGAAATGTATTTATGATGCTTTAAGATTCTAATTGATGATCTGTAAATTAAACCATGGTTTGAAATTTCATCAAGCTCAACTTTTGTGTTGAATGTTGTGTCATTTGAATTTATTTGAATTTATTTAAAACTTGTTGATGTTATTTGGTAGTGTTTGAAGATAATTTATAGCGTTTTATGCTTCAAGTATTAGAACTTTTGAAGTCAGTAGCTAAATAGCTATAATAAAAGGGCTAAGTAACAATAGATTGCCCATACGTATCAGTACATAGTGGTTATTTGTCGATACATAGCTCCTCATTAGACACCTCTAATCACCCACAAAATAGTTTTAAGATTATTTTAAAGGCTTTAAAAGGTTTTTAACTAAATTTTATGGTTTTATTAAATTGTTTCAAATTTTAATTTTTTAAATAATTTTAAGACTTTTGCTATGTTATGTGCTTCAGATCAGTTTCCATGTGCATTTGATGACCTAGAATGATTTTAAATCATATCTAAATATTCTAGATGTGGTAAACTTTTTTTATAGAACAATAATACGTGATAAAAAAACTACTAGTATAAAGGTTCGATTTTGTACAAATTTAAAAGTGTTATTGTAGTATCTTCTATTACTACTGATTGTCAGAATGAGTAAAGGGTGTTACATAATTTTTTTTTATCATGTTTTAGAATATTAGGCTTTTTATTTTATATATTTGAAAATTTTTAATATTGTATAATTTTTAGATTTTTTTTAAAAATATTGTCATTAGTGAAATGTGTCGAAATTGTAGAGTAACACATATTCAAACTTAATGATGTTACCAAAAAAAATGCTAAAATGGTTGACGGAAAAAAATTCAAGTACCAAGACTAAAATTCTATATATTTATATGATTCGTAAGCCTAAAAGGCTTTATCACCAAAATGCGTTTAGCTCATACACACCTATCATACCGATATATATATGTTTGTCATTCTTGGAGAAGACAAATGGGTAGAGACCCCGGGGGGGGGGGGTTTAAAGGATTCTTTACCGGTTTTGCTGTAACAAAAGCTCCCTGGGATGTTTGCTACAATGGAGAGATTCTTCTTCTTCATCTATACACCATTGACCATCAAGATTTTGATGTCTGTAGCAACAATTCTAACTGTCGTGCTCATTGTTTGTGTGAGAGAAAACATGGGAAGAGTTAAAAATAATAATTTTATTTTCATTTAATTAAATATAATTTTAGATAATATATTAAGTGTCATGAACAGAACGAAATTAGAGGGTTACTTTGAAAGAGCTAGAGATGAATCATAAATTTTTAAGGATTAAATTATAATTTTATCATTTAATAACTTATAAGTTTATAAACTTTAAAGGAACTAAAAAATATATTTATCATTTTTGAGGTTAAGATCACTGCTTCTCCCTATATACACTCTAGCATACAGTTTCTCTGCCACATAGTATCCTCTGCCATATAGTATGGTATTGTAGATTATTTTCTTTTAACATTGTTAATTTTCGAATTAAAATTTATAATGGAATAATAATTTAAATATTAAATCAAGACAATAAAAATTAAATACTGGAATATAAAATTCAGGGGCTAAATTGTAACATATGCCAAATATTAAGTCCAAATTTTATATGTTCAGGGGCAAAAGCGGGGTTTTACAAATTCAAAAGCCGGGGCGGGTTGTTTCGGGCAAAATTTCAATTAAAATTAAATACTGTAATTTACATTGTCATTTGGAACAGAAAAACGAAAAAAGAAAAAAAAAAAGGGAAAGAAAGAAAGAGAACTCCCTAAACAGAGCCTCACTGTTTTTGCAGCTCTCAAAAATGGACGTCCCAAAGGAGCAAATCACTGCTCTTCTCGACAATGCTCTCTTTAACTCCGCTCAGCTTCTTGTAATCTTTTCTTTTTCCATGTATTAATTTTTATGATTAAATAAACCTAACTTAAAATTTCTCTAATTGATTAATAATTTTTTTTTTTTTTGGTTTGGTTTCGATAGGGTTCTTTCCTTGTTTCATCATCAACTGTTAATGCCGAAACTAGTCCACATCTCAAGGCTGAAAATCTGGTCGCTATTTTATTCTATTTTTACCTTCTTTTATTAAAAAAATGAGTATTCATATATTTCTTTTTTTGTTTATCTCTGCAGGTTCTTCTTGGCGATGCTTTGTTTCGGGAGAGAGAGTATCGTAGAGCGATTGTAAGCTTTTTTTTTTTTAACAACTTTTTTCATGTGATTTACTGGAAAAAAAATGAACATAAATAGATTCTTTAGAATAATCAGAACAAAATCAGTTAATTGTGTTTGTAGAATTGCTTAATTCATTCACCGTAGTTGAAAAGATTTGGTATGAAATATAAATGCGCTGCTAATTTTCTAAAAAATTATTTTTTGTTAAGTTTTTAATCGTTACATTTAATTCATCTTTATATCTATTTTATGTCTTATTTTTTTTCCTTCTTAAATGGATTTTTGAGTTTTTTACTTAGTTGTCTTGGGAAAACTTAAGCGAATTTGTTATGAAGGTTTGGTAAAATTGGCATGCGGATTTGTATTTGAAAAGGATTTAGTTAGAAAGTGTGATTCATGCGCTGAAATACTTTGATATTCAGAGATCGGTAGACAAAGGAAAAATTGTTGCTTTAATCTTTTTGGCATTTTTTCCTGCATGCTTTCAGCATACGTACAAGCAAGCCTTGCAGTATTATAAGATTATTCCCAAGCAAAATTCTACATCTTCTAGAAGTGCATTGTCTGCCTCAAACAGGTCCTCTTCTCCAAATTCTTTTAACATTTGTGCTATAAATGAAAACGAGGTATTTTCTATTTTTAATTAACTTTGAGATCTTCACTTTTTCTTGCAAGCTGAAATGCTTATTGCAGTTCTGTTTGATTCTCCATTACAGGTGAAGTTCAAAATTGCTTCTTGTCATTTTGCTCTAAGTGAAAACAAAGTGGCTCTTGTTGAGGTTTTATTCATTTCTAATTTACTTTGTTTCTCTGTTTGATTATTACTCTTGACTTGCTTTCTTGGAGAGTGTATTTTGGATGAATAAGTTTTTGTTTAATGAAGTTTGATTTAAAGTCTATTCTTTTTTCAGCTTCTTGTACTTTTTCCACTTATTTTTGTGAAATTTTCATTTTTCATTACTTTGAGCTTGCAGATGGAGGGAATTCCTAGCAAAGCAAGAAATTTGCAGATGAGTTTATTGATGGCAAAGCTTTATCGAAATACTAAACATACCCGTGGTGCTGTTACTTGTTACAGGGAATGTTTAAGGTTTGTTAATCTGTCATTCCTATTTTCTTGATGCTTTCTTGATGCTTTGTGGATGATATCTTTAATTGTTATTGCTTGTCTCTTTGTTTTTGCTGTTATTCATTAAAACTGGTGCTAACTTTCTGAAAGCATTTGTCTTTTGGGTTATTCTTTGGCAGGCAATGTCCTTATGTCATTGAGGCTATCATAGCCTTGGCTGAATTAGGGGCCAGTGCTAAAGACATAATTTCGTTGTTCCCTCAGGTATGTCAATTTAAGTTTCATGCCCTGTCCCTATGTCTGGTCTGCTAAACAAGTATGTAAGATGTGTTTTTTCTTTGCTGTTAGATCTCGTTGAATTCCCATAGGGCTTTTATTGTGAGGTATTTAAGGGTTCATATTGGGAACTATGTTTATGGATTTGTCATCCTCATGCAGGCCGCCAATAGTCTTATTGATAAACTTGAAAGTTTTTCACGCGTAATATGTTGGCCAAGTTGCATGGATATAGTCATTTAGCCAATTATATTCATAAATAAAAGTTGATTTACATTTGTAGTGCAGTCTAATTTGTTATTTGACTTCGAGAGCTGCAATTTATAGTGCACTAAGCACCTTGAACAGGGGATTTTCCTTGTCTTAAATCTTTTTTATGCCCCTTTGGTTATAAGTTTCAATATGGTTACTGTAACTTTATATGTCTATATATATTTGTATGGTTTTTGTAACCATGTGTCTTTATTATCTAACATTTTTTATTTTCCAATTGTATAAATCCAGACACCAAATAGAGGTGGGAGGGCTCAATTAGATCATGGTGACTCAAGCCGTTGGCTGCAAGTAAGAACAAAATGAAATGGATGACACTCTTCTCCATAATGAGCTACTTATTATCTTAATGCTCCTTGATGAGTAATATGAAAATATTTTGACATATTTGATCATGTGCTTCCCTAAAAAATATTGCTTCACACTTTGTGTTACATCTTTCTTTATTGTTTTAGTTTCATTTCTTATGTCAATGCTAATTTCTACTTTGATAGCATTCTACGACTCTTGTCAGAGCCTTCACCTCAGAAGCACATTGTATCAAATTTTAAAGCTTAGTCTAACTAGTGATTTGTTAACTTTGTGCAGCGATATGTTGAAGCACAATGTTGCATTGCTTCAAATGATTACAAAGGTAAGATAGTTTTCTTTTCAAAATTTGAAGTTCTGTAATCTAGATTGGATTGTATTTGTAGATGTTCATTTGCAGAAGTTATTTATTATGCTATATCTTGTTAACTTATCTGCTTTATCAATTTCTTTCAATATAGATTTACATTTCCTTAGATCTTTCTGCAGGCGGTTTGGAACTGTTAGCAGAACTTTTACAACGTTTCCCTAATAACACTCACATATTACTTGAAATGGCGAAGGTTAGTGATGGCTGCATTCTAGTGAATCTAGCATGTTTATCTGCTCCTTTATCTGTTTAGCGGGAAGAAAACTAATGAGGTAATTTTAGCTTAAAAGAAGAAGAAAAGGCTAGAAGAGTATGTGCATTTTAAATCTTGCCAGGTTGTTTGTAGCATCTAGATCATTCGAATTTTTACTATTTTTCTATTGACTTGTTTCTATGCCCAGGTCGAAGCCATCATAGGAAAAAATGATGAGGCGATAATGAATTTTGAGAAGGTTGTTATAATTCAAAGCTTTTCTCGTCAATGAATTATTGCTGATTCTTTTTCTGCCTATGCTTGCACTTCTATCATGATTGTTAACATATTCAAGTTTGTTCTCCTTGCAGGTTCGCTCCATTGATCCTTATGTTGTGACTTACATGGACGAGTATGCAATGCTTCTAAAAATGAAGTCTGATTATTCAAAGTTGAACAAGTTAGTGCATGATTTGCTAAGTATTGATCCTACAAGACCGGAAGTTTTCGTGGCTTTATCTGTTTTGTGGGATAGGAAAGATGAGCGAGGTGCATTATCTTACGCTGAAAAGGTACCTGGTTTATCTTTAGTGGTCCTTCACCTCTTCTTAGATATCTGCGTATCTCACAAATTCACTTATTCTTTACAACCAGAGCATCAAAATTGATGAGAGGCACATTCCTGGTTACTTAATGAAGGTATTGAAAAATTTTCCATCCAACAGAAGGGTGATTAATGATTATCCTCATTAACGAATCTTTCTGTGGGTTTTCTTTTTCTGGGCAAATATAATTCATTTTTGTCATTTGCTATAATTTTCTGCATGCTGTTAGGGTAACCTGCTGTTAGCATTGAAGCGACCAGAATCTGCGGTAATGGCCTTTAGGGGAGCTCAAGAACTGAGAGCTGATCTCCGTTCATATCAAGGTTTGAATTTTATGGAGAAAAGAATGTGCAAAATTTACTATTCAGTTGCATAAGATTTATCTTTTTCCAATCATTTCATCTATTTGCTTGATGTAGTTCTAGTGTAAGAAAGAATTAATCACAAGACTCGGGAGGCATTGCCAACTTTTGACTGTATAATTTCAGGTTTAGTTCATTCCTATCTGGCATTTTCTAAAGTCAAGGAGGCCCTCTATGCTGCTAGAGAGGCAATGAAGGCTATGCCTCAGTCCGCAAAGGCACTGAAATTAGTTGGGGATGTTCATGCTAGCAATTCTGGTGGTAGGGAGAAGGTAAACCTGCAATAGACTTTCCTTAGCTATGTTACCAAAGTGAAGTTTCTTAGCATGACTCGACTAGATATTGCCACTGAAGGCAAGTTTTAATAAGTTTGACTCTAACCCAAAATGGTAACAGGCAAAAAAATTCTATGAATCAGCACTCAGGCTGGAACCAGGTTACCTTGGAGCTGCATTAGCTTTAGCTGAGCTCCATGTTATCGAGGGACGAAATGGGGATGCTGTATCTCTTCTTGAGCGTTATCTCAAAGATTGGGCTGATGACTCTCTTCATGTCAAATTGGCTCAAGTATTTGCTGCTACAAATATGCTTCAAGACTCTTTGTCACATTATCAATCTGCATTGAGGTGAATTCATATGCTCTGTGATTTTCTCTTATTCTACACTGCACGTGGCCAAGAAGTTCAAATGAGTATGGAAGAAGCGTTCATGTCTAAAATAATCCAACTGAGAAAATTGCTATTACCTTTTCGATGAATCCTATTAATGTTTATTCATTTTACAGAATAAATCCTCAGAATGAAGCTGCCAAAAAGGGGCTAGAACGCCTGGAAAAGCAGATGAAGGTTGGTCCTGTGCTTGTGCTTGTGCTTGTGCTGTCCGTCTTTTCTTTTCTTTGAAAACAGATATCCAAATACTAAACGAGTGAGTTCTTGTAGGGGGTGGATCCGGATGCGCCTGAAGAAGAGGAAGAAAATGAGGTTGATGATGCAGATGCAGAACAAGAAGAGGCCGAGCTTCTGTAGGATTTGTAGTCATGTGTTCAACAAATATTGGATGACTCTCGAGCATAATCGATATTATCGAGAAGAAAAACCGATGATGAACCAAGGTGAGACTCCATACTCTGCAATCTGAACCTGAAATTATATGCAGCAAATTTATAATGAGGATGCCAGAAATCAACATGCATGGGAAATTTGAAGTTAAAGTTTGAAATCATTGTTTGATAATTGACTTTGTATATTTGAAACTGATTATTCACTGGTTCAATTTTGCATGGAAATATACTTATAGTTAAGACAGGAGTTTCCGTCTAATTTTGAAATTCTCTATTAAATTAAATGATATAATTATATTTACCGATCAAGAATATTGTTTTTTTTAATATACATTTAACTATTAAAAATCGTTTTATCAAACAAATATCTATGATTGAGTTGAATAAATCACTCAAGAAATTATTGAAAATCCATACTTTTATATAAAATAACAAACATGAGTGTTTTTTCTGTCATTTTGTATACAATTAGTATTATGAGAATATTTTATAGTTTTACATGAAATTTAGAATGAAATTTGAACTTAAACATTATAGATTTTAATTTTCTAATTTACCATTTTAATTAAAATTTCATTTATCTTTTTACATTATTTTATTAACATATTTGTAATCTAATTTTTTTCATAATCTAGTAAATATTAATTTTTTAAAAATAATTTATGAATGAAAAAACATATTATAGTAAATACATACTTAAAATTAATTCATTTAAAAAATGGATTTTGAAAAATAACTGATTTTATGAAAAAGTTAATATTTTCAGGTGTTTAAATAATTTTATCTAAAATATATTTTGTTGTTTGGCAAATTTTATTGAATTTTTTTAAAAGTACAAAACAAAAAAAAAAACATTACATTATTATATTTGTTACAAAATATTATATAAGTATTTCCTTTTCGTAACAGAAATTTGTTTATAATAAAATCATATTTCATAATAATTAACATATTATATAAACTTAATAATAAATAGTGCCTAATTAATATTTAATTTGAAGTTTATATGAGTATACAGTGATATATGGAGCTGGAAGGTATAAATGAAGGTAAGCATAATTTAAATACGTACCTATATTTATATTATTAAAATATTAATAGTTATTCTCGACATCTTCCTTGGCTCGAGACAATCTGGTATCAGAGCTAAGGAGGAGCAGGTATTTTTAAGTTTTGAAATATTCAATTTGTTTTCGATATTTTCGAGTTCTGGTTTAACTGTTTTCATTAATTTATTATTATTTTGCTGAGTATTGATACACTGTCTAGTTAGCCATGGGTTAGGTGTGTCAAGGACAAAGTATCCCTGTAGGCAACTTTAATAATCAGGAAATCCTGATAGTAGAATCCCCTTGTAAGAAATAAGAAAACAAAGAATGTTTTCCTTCCTTAGAAGAACCAATTCTTCTGTAAGCTTTGTTTCCATTTAATCCCAAGAGTCCGACCAAACCATAAACAACACTATTAATGAACAAGAACATTATGAAAATATTCCCCAAAGATTTGATAATTGGACTCTTCCAAGAGTTTCAACAAATCAAGTTTACAAGAAAACAACTTTTGAAAATTTAAATGTTTTTTGCAGTTATGTTATAAAAACAAAAGAAAGAAGTTTACCTATTCAAAAAGAATATGAAACAATCCAATTATTAGATAAAGTCGTCATTAATAAACTCAAAGAACAAAAATATAAATATGTCCATTTTGGACTAGTCCAGGTTGGTGTCAAACCTTTTAGTGTTGAAGCCACTAAAAATATCTCAATTTTAATTGTCTTAAAAGACCAAAGACACATCATGTTTAATGACTCATTATTAGGAACTATAGAAACAAGCCTATGTACCAGCCCAATACATTTTAATTATTATCCAAATTTTATGATTTTTTTGACCGACAAAAATATTTTACAATCTTTGACCCTCCAAATACATACCCATAACTACAAAATGCTTCCTGGTACGGAAGTATTAACATTAGTCCATAGACTCCATTTCAAAGCTATGTATTCTGTAGTTAATACCAATGTTTTACTCCAAACCCTAAAAGGAGAAATCCTCTTAATAGAAATAGATACTTCAAGATCTCATACCACAATCCCAAGAACAATACAATGACATGAAATAAACCTTCTTGATAGATGGAAACTTGAGGGTGCTACACACCCTGTGGCACCAACTCCCATAAGAAATACTTCATTAAGTGAAATCTCTCAACACCAAGATGGCACAGTTGAATTAATATTCAACAGGCCACAAAGAATGCCTCCAAGACATTCTTTCGAGATAGGAAGTATCAGCACAACTTTTAGGAGGTTAAATTTAGGAGAGTCAAATCCAGAAACACAAACGGCAGATTTTAGGACAACTAGAGCCTCTATCTCTTCTATTCCAACAACATTTAGAACCAATTTACAAGGAATAGATAATTCCTCAAATATAGCTCAACCTATCTATGCCAAACAGGAAGAGAGTCCCCAAAATTCACCTAATATGTCACCAACATATTCATTAATGGCTAATAATGCAAGACAATGAGAAAATTCAGAAATATTTGTTTTAGAAAAAAAAACTTTTGAGATAAACAAAGAATGGTGTAGAAAGCACTTCTATTCCAACAAAAATAAGCAAAAAAGAGAAGATTACTTTAAAAATTATAATGATAAAAAAGAAAGCATTCTTCGAGAATATTATGAATTTATGAATACCCATAAAATTTATATAAAATTCTTTGAATGGTTTGAAGAATATTATTAAGAATCTGTTAATACAATAAAACATAATACTAGATGACAAACCAACAAAGGAGAAGTTGAATCTCGACACTCCCCTTTAATGGAGGTTCAATATCTTCACAAAAATACTAGAATAAAAGCAAATCCTTTAAGAATGAGAGCTCCTGATGCATAAGAACAAATCTCATCAAAAGATATTAAAATGATAGTAGAACAAAACAACTATACAAATATCAGTTTTCATACAATTGGAAAACAATTAGATTATATTGAAAATTTGGTGGAAAGTCAACCGATTAAGAAAGAACCAATAAAAGAGGTAACAGAAAAAAGTTCTAGAGAACCAATATTTACACCTTGTGAAATTCCAAATCCTTTCCAAAAACCCCAAAATGATTTCTTAACAGAAATCCAAAATAGACTTGATGCTTTGGAAAGTTACAAATCTGAATTAATTGCACATGATACCTCAATGCAAGCCCAACATTCAGTAAATACATTACATCAATCCTCCCAATCTGACTCTGACCAATCAAATAAACAACAAATTAACAAGATGGCTTGGAAAGAACCAAAAAGATTATATTATCCAAAAATCACTGCACCTGATCTTAATATAGAAGAAAAATCTGTTTTCCAGAATAAATACAATGCTAATACAATTTATGAATGGAATATAGATGGAATGTCTGAATACAATATTCTTAGTCTATCACAACAAATGACGATGGTTTCAAATGTTTATAAAACTCAAAACCAAAATGGATTAATCAGTGGTCATGCTATATACAATCTTTTAGTTGCTGGATTTACTGGTCAATTAAAAGGATGGTGGGACCATGCACTCACTAAAACTCAACAGGAAGAAATTTTAAAAGCAATAAAAAAAGATGATCAAGGAAGAATTATTTTAGATGAACAAGGAAGAGAAATCCAAGATGCAGTAGCAACTTTAATTTTCTCAATCTCTAAACACTTTATAGGAGATCCTTCTCATCTTAAAGATAGAAATTCAGAATTATTATCAAATTTAAAATGCAAAAAATTAACCGATTTTAAATGGTATAAAGATGTCTTTATGACTAGAGTTATGCAAAGATCTGATAACCAACAATCGTTTTGGAAAGAAAAGTTTTTAGCAGGACTTCCTACTTTGTTAGGAGAAAAAGTTAGAAATCAAATAAGAGAAAATTATAGATATATTATTCCATATGAAAAGCTTACATATGGTGGTGAACTAATTAGTTTCACCCAAAAAAAAGGATTAAAAATTTGTCAAGATTTAAAATTACAAAAACAACTTAAGAAAGAAATATATCAATGTAGAAAAGAATTAGGATCATCCTGCCACCAATTTGACATTAGGAATGAACCTTCTTCTTCAAAAACATGCTGCCCTGTAAAACTAAAAAATAGGAAAAAAAATATTTTAGAATATTATAAAAAACCCAAATATAGATGTTATAGATGTGAAAAACCAGGATATATCTCAAAATATTGTAAAATTAAAAGAAAAATTAATAATTTAAATCTAGATGAAGAAATAGAACAAAAATTAAATGAGATTCTCTTAGAAACAACTTCTTCTGAAAATGATACATCTACCGAAACAGATGAATTACAAATAGACGAATTACATACAACATCCCAATCTTCTGATGAAGGAAACCAGGATATATCTCAAAATATGTTAACCAAATACCAAGAATTTATGATTGAAGTTATTGATAAAATTCAAGACCCAGAACTTAAAAGAGAATACCTTTTGAAATTAAAATCCTTATTAAAAGATAAACCAGAAAAAGAAAAAGAAATTATTTCTAGTCAATCACAAATGTATAATATACAAGATATAATATTTAATAAATATGAAAAAAAATAAAACCAAGACAAATTACAAACTCTGAATTACAATTAGAAATAAAACAAATTAAATTAGAACTTTCTCAGCTTAAAATGGAACAATAAAAAATGAAAAAACAAATGCAAACCTTAAAACATGAAATCCCAGGAAAAAGTTCGTCAGAAACTGAACCCGAACCTGAGGAATATAAGCAGGAATATATGATGGTTCTAACTGAAGTTTCTATTCAAAGATATTTAATAAAAAATAAATATTGTCATAAATAATGAATTTCAATTAGAAACAATAGCCCTTTTTTATATAAGAGCGGACCAAAATTGCATTAGAGAAGGGATAATTCCAACAAAATATTATGATAAAACATCAGAATCTCTTAAAGCTGCAAATGGTAAAAAAAATAAAAATTACTTACAAAATTCCCAATGCAGAAATATCCAACAAAGGTATAAAATATCAAACATGTTTTTTAATGGTAAAAGATATTACTCAAGATGTCATATTAGGAACCCTATTCATATCTCTACTCAAACATTATAAAGTAACAAATAATTCTATCTCCACCAAAGTTTTAAACACTAAAGTAGAATTTCCTTTTGTAGAAAAACCAATGATAAGAAATCTCAACTTATTAAAATCTTTATCCATCCGTAATGAGCAAATCAATAATTTAATTAATCATAAACAGAAACAAATCTCTTTTCTAAAAATAGAAATATGTTTTAAAAAATTGACTGAACAATTAAAAAAAGAGAAGTACAAAAAATGATAAATCAAATCAGAGAAGAAATAGAATCAACAATTTGTTCTGACATTCCTAATGCTTTTTGGAATAGGAAAAAACATGAAGTAACATTACCATATGAAAACAATTTTGATGAAAGACAAATACCCACAAAAGCAAGACCTATACAAATGAACAAAGAAATGGAAGAATTTTGTAAAAAAGAAATACAAGACCTTCTTAATAAAAATTTAATTAGGAAAAGCAGTTCTCCTTGGAGTTGTTCAGCATTTTATGTAATAAAAAATGCAGAACTCAAAAGAGGAATGCCAAGATTAGTAATTAATTACAAACCTCTCAATCAAGCCTTAAAATGGATTAGATACCCAATACCAAATACGAAAGATTTGTTACAGAAACTTTGTAATGCAAATATTTTCTCAAAATTTGACATGAAATCTGGATTTTGGCAAAACCAAATAAAAGAAGAAGAAAGATATAAAACGGCATTTACTGTACCATTTGGACAATATGAATGGAATATAATGCCTTCTGGATTAAAAAAAATGCTCCATCCCAATTTCAAAAAATAATGAATTATATTTTTTACCAATATTCTCAATTCACAATAGTATACATCGATGATGTATTAGTGTTTTCAGAAAATTTAGAAAAATACTTCAAACATTTATCCATCTTTACAAAAGTCATAAAAAATAATGGTTTAATAGTTTCTAAATCCAAGATAAGTTTGTTCCAAACCAAAGTAAAGTTTTTAGGTCATTACATTACCCAATGAACCATTACCCCAATAGAAAGGTCCATAGAGTTTGCTAGTAAATTCCCAGACCAAATCCTTGATAAAGTCCAATTACAAAGATTCTTAGGAAGCCTCAATTATATCATAGACTTTTATCCAGGTTTTAGCAAATTATGTAAACCGTTATATGATAGGCTAAAAAAGAATCCACAACCTTGGACAAATGACCACACCAATATTATCATCCAAATTAAAAAACAAATCATTAAGCTTCCTTATTTATATTTAGCCGATCCAAATGCCCCTAAAATTGTAGAAACAGATGCTTCTGAAATAGGATACGGTGGGATCGTAAAACAAGTTAAAGGAGGAAAAGAGCAAATAGTCCATTTTACTTCCAGACACTGGAATCCAACTCAGCAAAATTATAGTACTATTAAAAAAAAAATTTATCAATTGTTTTATGCATTACAAAATTCCAAAGTGATTTATTAAATCAAAAATTTCTTTTGCGAATCGATTGCAAATTAGCAAAAGAAGTTTTACAAAAAGATATTCAAAATATTGCCTCAAAATAGATTTTTGCAAGATGACAGACAATTTTGAGCATATTTGATTTTGATATTGAATACATCAAAGGAGAAACTAATTCTTTGCCTGATTTTCTCACCAGTGAGTTTCTTCAAAAATGTCACCCAAACTCCGAGACAAAGGAAAAGGGAAAATAGGAGAGTCATCCAAAACCCAAATTTCCTCAAAACCAATTAAGTCATGGTATGAAATTTGCCATGAAGAAGAAAATGAGAGATCATCATCATCATCAAAATCCTCCAAAAATACAATTGTTCAAGATGCACAAGATCCAAATGAAATTGATTCTCAAATCAAAAAATGGATTGAGTCTCTTTCTCAATCCCCAGAAGTGGATTGACCTTTTCTCAAATGAAAGAGGAAACTCCTCTCAAACAAATTGCTGGTGAAGCAGTAAAGATTTCAAAAAATAAAGAGATTGTTTTACACAACCCAAAGTTTCTCAAAAATGTTTTAAAAGAGACATCTCTTCAAGATGTTTTTCCAAAAGAAATAGCAGTGTCTTCACAGACTGCTACACAAAAATCCTCACAATATTTTCCAAACAAATGTTTTGAAAAAATTCTTGTTATGGAGGAAGAATTTTCAGAAAAACCTCCACATATACTTGCAAAAGAACTTTTCAATGGATGGCATTTCAAACCATTGGATTCTCAAAAACCCCAATAGTATTATGAAAACATCCTGGTTCAAACTGGATCAGTACTGTTCAAACACTACACAGAACCAAAAGATCCAAATTTTATTACCCATTCAACAGCCCAAATATTAAAAATTCTTCGACTAAGAGATTGGAGTGAAAACCCAAATTCTCCAAAGAAATTTCCAGCCAAATTTACCACCAAAATTGACCACCACTCATATTTTACATATTGGGATTACCAAATGGCATGGTACAATGCCTTTTTAATGAACAACCAACACATGAGACATTCTTGGCTCATATATTTCAAATACGGTACCCAATTCAAATTCCTAAACTGGTTCCAAGAATGGTGGAATTGGTATGGACTATCATCCTTTGAGATCCTACTAGAAAAAATTTAAAATTTATGGCCCAAATTCTTTGACAAATTTTACCTTGAACTAGACCAAAAGCACATTAATAGAACAATCCATTTTTTTCTCAAAACTATGCATTTCTTGGATTGTTTCTTGGAATTACTCCTATGAGCAAGATCAATGTACTGGAATTCCATTACTAGTTCGAAACTACAGAACTAAATGGTGGGACAAGTTTAATGATGAAAAATATGATTCAAAATATTTGGACAATTTTTTCAACAAGAATCCGAGATTATGTAAGTCCGCAGTCCCGGATCAAACCACAGCAAAATTCCTTCAAGCAAAATCGACAGCTAGTGCGATGTTAGCTCGAGCCAAGACCAAGAAGGAATACAAAAAACTCATGGCTGAAATGCTCAGCTCAATGGATTCCGAATCCGAAGATGAGAAATCTTCAACGTCTTTAATCAAAACGGTGGATCTTGTAGATGATACCACTTCAGTAACCATCACCAGGACCAAGAAAAAATGATGCAAGAAAAGATGAGTGAACGGGAAATATTCTCTGGCGTAAACAGTAAATATTCCCTAGCAAGAACAGTAAGATTCTCTGATGCATGAATAGTAATTATCCTCTGTAGTTTGTATTTTTGTAATCAGAGAATATATTCTCTGAAAAGTTTTAATTATGTAATCAAAGTTTCAATTATGTAAGGGATTGAATTTTCCGGTTCAAAGGATGTAAAGAGACAATAGCCCTCTATAAAAAGGCTATCAGATTGAGAATGAAAGACACGACTTGAAATATCCATTTCAGAAATTAAAACTCATTTCTCCAAAGTTTTAAAGTTTCTCCAAATTTTAAGTTTTCAAAATTTAAGTTTTTAATTTTCTTTTACAAAAATTTAATCAAACAATCTTTCAAATTTTATTTTCAACTTACAAATTACGATTACGATCCTCAGATCCTAGGGACAATTTGAAACTTAAAATATTTAAAACACTACTTAAAACTTAAAATTATTATTGGTGTTAGAATCTTTTATTAAAACAAAATTGTAATATTAAATAATTTATTAGAATAAAAATTATATTAATTATATTAATAATTTATTATATTATTAAATATAAGCAATTAAACATGCATGTTTAAAAATATTAAAATTTATAATATTTGATATCGATATTTCAATATTAAAATTAAAAGATGATAGTATTAAGTTTGATTCAAATTAATTTGAAGCCCTGTCTTTGAATTTCTAAAAGAAATAATTATTAATTTTTTATAAACCTACATTGACCGAATTGGTTTTCAAAAAAAAAAAAAATTTGAGAAAACATTTTATCGTAAGTTAAACAACACCTGATTTAATTCTAATACAAATAGATTTCTTTAAGTTATGAATTTAGTTGAGCCTGTTTAAAAAAGAAAAAACCTTTACCATTGAACAAAGACGCAACAAAAGCTGAGAATGTAAAACTGAAAATGATGGATTCGAATTCTTTGCACATTGGCAAGAATAAGATGTACAAAATGAGATCTTGCAATAAATATACAGAAAAAGTTCCAAGGCAATTGAACACACGTCTTGCATTGAATTGAGAGGCAAAGAAACAGGCTAAAACTCCTCAGCAGCACCAAGGTTCCAACTCTAACTGCAACCTTGCTGTAAGTTCGCCCGTTGTCTTTGAACTAGAAACAGGAGATTACATCCGAGGAAACATGCGACTTAATTGTTTAGATTGAATTCCAGGAAAGATCAGATGCGGATAAAAAAAAAGTCTGTTTGAAAGGGGGGAAATGAAAGACGAAATTTCCTAAGAGAAGAAGAATCGGGTCGACATAAACACTTTCGGTTAAAATAGTATAATGAGAAAGCATCTGTTCACGTTCGTAGTTGCAATAACTTTTCTTTTTCTCATGCTTAATTCTGCAGACAAAGGCTCGACTCCGGCCAGGTTCAACAGTTTTTCATGTACCAGGGATCACGTATGGCAAAAAGATACATGAATGACCATAATGGGTAAGATCTGATCTGAGATACTATACATTGAATGGTTTCCTTGGAGTGGGTGCTCGGTTCTCCATTGATTGCAATCTTTGTTTGAGATGGAAAACTTCAACCTACATTCCAATATAATATTAGGTTAATTGTAGCATATACTGAAAACTATTCAATCAAGCTCTAATGTGAACATTTGGAATAAACTCGAATCCGATTCTTGCACAAGTTAACCTCAGGTTCCACATACACATGATAAAAGTTAGGTTCAAAGCCAAACCTGTAACTGGAATGCTCTCGCCCTCTCTCCTGCAAGGACTCCTCTCGTTGAGTGAAGCTCCTAGAATAAAACTCAAATCAGGCATTCATTGAAATACAATCTAAAAGCGCAAGTTTCCATGATGAATTAGCCATTGGATGAAAAAATCAATACCTTTTGAGTATCGTCAAGAACAGCCTTAAGGAAAGCCACATCGTGTTCAAGTCTTACATTGTCCGAGTGGACTATGTTAGATAAGTTGTTGGCTTCTTCATGTGCAAGTTCTATACCTGCTAGTTTCTCTTTTAGCAGTTCCATCTCCTTCATCGCGTCTGCAAATTTTTTCTCCATTTCCTCTTTGCTCTTGAGAGCTGAAGCCAAATTTCTCTCTGCTATGTCTCGGCTTGCCATTGCAGTTGCCAATTGTTCTTCTAAAATTCCGTTTTTTCTACTTAGGGAAGCCATTCTTGTGTCGTAAAATTGATATATGCTTGTAGGAGCCGACAGGGCTCCTGATCTATCATCTGCTTCCGGAAACACGAAATTATCATTATCTACGGGATCATTTGCAATCCCTTCAACCTGCGGATTTAAACATTCAGTTCCAAACTCTGAACTGATTTTTGTGCCAGGAGCACTAATCCTAACTCCGGTTTCAGACTGATTCGTTTTCTCTTCTGTTGCCTAGAACAACAGAAATATGTTATATTAATGGAATATTTCAACAGGTGTTAATCATCTTAGGTGCGATTACTAATTGAATGAAGCTTTTATGATTACCTGCAGAATAGAACTCGAATCGTCTGAATTCTTTGTTATTCTAACAGTTGTGTTGTGTTCTTCCTCAATACGAAATTGCTTTCGTAGTGAGACATTTTCAGAAGGATGATTTTGATCCATAAAAGTCAATTCTGACAACGATTTCCTACCTGAACCATGTTCGATTACAGAGGCTAAATTTTGTTTTGCAGCAGAAGCAACAGAACTTTGGGAAGAACCATTAATCGTTTGGCTAGCCGGCCCCGCAGATGATGAACGTTTCGCAAACTGCATTTGTCCCACAGATTTGCTGAGAGTAGATCGACGCCCCATGGATGATTCGTTCTTCTCAATGATCAATACTTCAACCTGTGCAACAGATAAAGTAATTACAGTCTCAACAAGTTCAAATCAGCCTAAACATTAAAAATTGAACTTCAAACCTGATTTGATGGCTCCTTTTTGCATCCGCCGAATGCAACAAGAAAATCCTTATCCTTGTGCTGCACAAGTACTAGGCTAAATCCCTGCAAGAACAGATAATTTTAGAATAATATGGTCCCATTTCGTATCACTGGGGAGAAGCGTCATTTATTAAGGGATGCTTTCTAGCTAAATAACTCAGACTTAGGAGTGTCAGATTAAATTTCTTCTAAACTTTGCATGTACTTGGAGGGTCAAATCCTCATTCCTATGTCCGGATATGTGTTGCACAAGGATACTTAAAACAAATCCCATCATAATTTCTTAACTTCAAATCTGTGACCAACCAGAAAACTGGATGATAATCTCTATCCATTAAGTTTGCAATAATTTTACAAAAATAACGCATACAAGAATTCCAATTACATATAATTCACATTGCCCAGTGCAACGGCATCAAATCATTTAAAGAATTGACCCCTTCTTGCAAAACAATAAATTCAGTAAGTTAACCTTGTTAGCAGAGATAGAAGATGGAAGTGACGCAGGACCATTTGGACTCTAAAACATCATGCGGTATGAGGGTATTAAAATTATGCTTACCTTGTTAGTGGTTATGGAGGATGGAAGAGGCGTAATGGCCACGGACCACTCAGACTTGAGAATGTCATAGATGAAAGTCTCTGCGTGTCCTGTAAACATTTCAGAATCAAATACGCAAGTAAATATAAGGAAAAAGAGTAAAAATGAATGCAAAAAGAATAATACATAAAAACTCTATTACAGACCATGTAAGTTCATCAACCTCTCCTATTTTCTTTTGAATATTTACTACCCGTGGTAGAAAACTAAAAGCCTGTAACCAAAATATAGGTGATACATGAAACCAATAATACAAATGGGCATGTCTTCAACATGAAGGGTCATTATCCCCATATTCATATTTGAATGTGTTACACATGAATGTTAGATGCAAATACCTAAAGAAAAAGAAAATGAAGAGCCGGAATAGCATGGGACTAGCAGACACATCCATGGACACATATGAAGGAATCAAGAAGATAGTACTGATTGGCTTTGATATGGAAACATGATACGGTATCAACAATATGTTTAATCATTTCAAAACATGTAAGAAAATGAGGTGACCGAACTCAATTACAATGCAATTTTCATCAAAGACCAGAATGACTTTAAAGAGCTAGTTACATTCATACTTTTTTTCCTACTTCCACCCCCTGCTATGTACCATTTTGTTCCACAAAGAATTCCACAGCAACCAGCTCTTGGAGATGGATGAAAACCACGTATCTTTAATCTTGACCATACCATCTGAGGAAAAATTAAAATATAAAAATACCATTATAAGCTAATAAAAAATTACAAAGAAATAATAAATGTTTGGCATCGTATTCTGAATTTTTACACACCGATTCAAAGTCAAGTGAGTACAAGTCATTCAATGTTCGAGATTTTGATGCTCCACCAAAGACAAAGAGAGTTTTATCATCATAAAGAGTTGCTATGTGATTGGATCTTGGTGATGGTCTTGTTCCCCTATACAGTTCCGCAAAACAATTCAGTTATTAGAAGCTTCTAGCATAAGAAAATTTGTCTTAAGATGGATAGTTATAATACTTTGATTCAAGTGTGTGTTGAACACAGGCATGTTCATTATTTTCCTTTTTCAAGATTTTCATGTATTTGGAGAGCCCTTAGAGGATCATATCCCCACACCAATGTGTCGGAGATGGGTTCTTCAAGCAAAATGTAGTGTCCGAGTAATAATAGATGCATAGCTAAGAGCACGATTTCTCTATCAGCAAAGTGACATAAAGGAATATGTTCGAGCTACATACGTGCACTGAAGAGTGAGCCACGTCAAGGACTTCAAATCAAACATGTGTAAGTCATTCAGTTTCTTCCTTTTAGCATCTTCACCACCAAAAAGGATTAAAACGGAGCTCGCTCGGACCACAGTGTGACCACTTCGAGCAACCTGAAAGATATTAGGATGTTTGTTAGGAATGCTTACATCAATAAATGAGTAAAACCCGGAGTCTCTCAACAAAAAAGGCAAATAAGAGAGGATGGAGCAAAGAGAAAAAGACAAACGATTCCTTGTAACTTTACGACATGCCAGTGTTGAGCTCTATCGAATGAATATATTTCCTAATAGTTCTTACTGTTCTTTAGCCTTTTCTTTTTATGATGTTCAATATTTACATGTATTTTGGCCTTTATAAGTTGGAAAAGAGTACCGGTATTTCTCCTTTTGCTTCCATAACTGACCAGCATTCTGTCTCTGTATCAAATGACCACACTGCAAAAAAAAAAAAAAAAAAAAAAGATTTGAGAACCAAAAATGTTCAACATCATGTATGGAAACAGAAAGACAATACAAGACCATAAAAGACTGTAATTCAAAACCTGAAACTTTGTCATTTGCAGGGTCAGTTCGGCCTCCAACCAGGAGGGCCTTTTTCCCCCATGAAACCTGGGTAAGGATAAAACGAAAAAGCTCAAGAATATCAGTACTCCTAATACATTGCATCCCACTCACTAGAAATAACATGAACCAGCACTATGATACTATAAAGTAGCACAAACAACATAACCAAACCATTAAATTACAAGAATAAGATCGAAATCAAGTCTAAATAGTAGACACGGAGGTGGCAATACACAGGGTCACTTAATATTATAGCTAACAAGCAAAGATGAACAGTTTGGCTAGTTTATATAGTATGCAAAGCAAAGAGAATGCAACATAATGGAAAAACCTAATGCATCGCATATGATTGTACCAGACTATGGCCCTTGCATGAAGGAATCTTAAGTGGAAGATTGCTTGGCGACAAGTAAAGCTTCGATTGTGCCATGGTCCAAGAAAAAGTGTCGAAATTAAGAACCTGCACATCATCTAACAATCCGTCTGCAGATTCACCACCAACCACTATCATCTTGTTCCCAACAACGGTGGCAGCATGCTACTCAAGGAACACGAAAATATTTCAGCATTTCCGTCATAATCGATATACAAAATTTGAATTACGTCATTAACCCTAAGATATGAAGCAATCAGACAATTGGAAAACATCGATATATATATATATATATATATATATATATATTATTACATTAAAGCGTGGCACAGGCGTTTCTCCAGCAACTGACAATACCATCCAATTCTCGGAGTTCCCTGATGAATTAATCACAGGGGCAGGAGGACAGTTGGATTCAAGTTCATCAGAATGATTAACAGCAAGCATAGCAGACTCAACCTGAAACACATTTGAAGGCTTTAGCAACTTATACACGCTATGTTCCTTGGACTCTTCATTTTCTTTAAGTACTCATATTGGAGGCATGGGGAGATGAACTCCAAATATATGAAAAAACATAGAAAAATCTAACCATACGATAATGTATGCATAGCCATATCCAACACACCGAGACCGAGTAATATATTATACAGATGCCTACTGTTACAAAAACGAAATTCAAACATGTCTAAAGCCTCACATGTGGATTGTTGCTTTGTTTGGGCGGTCTCATAGGACTTTTAATTCCATTGGCGGACTCTGAAAGCTGTACTTTCTTCACTCTAAATCAACACAAAAAATATACTAAAAATAAGTGAACAATGTTCAGCAACAAGAGGTCTTCTTCATGAAAACAAAAGATGTGGGATTTGGGGAAATATTTAATCAAGTTTGCATACTTTATCCACCAAGTTTCTTCACTGACATAAAGGTAAAAAGAACATAAATTTAAATAAAATATAGAAAATGATACATATGGGAAGAAGAAACTGACCTGCCAAGCTTCATGCGTCTACGAGAAAAGTTAAACATTTTCACCAAAGCAAAGCAAAACTCTTTCAATAAAAAACCAGGAAATAAAGCCCTAAAATTTCCACAAAAAATGAAGCTACATTATCATCAAGAAAACAGCTTAAAACAACAAAAAAGCCTAACACTTCATTTATCAAAGGTCTGTTTTTTTTATTTTTTTTCAAATAAAAACAAAGTACAATCGGGTCATATGTTAAACCTGAGACAAAAAGGTTTGACCTTTAAACTTGGACTTGAGCTGTTTGAGAATAAAAAAAAGGAAAATGAAATAAAATTAATGGGCCATTGAGGAAATGAAGGTAGATGAGGAAGAAAGTAGTTGAAGCATTAGCTTGGGAGTGTGAAAGAACACTAAGAAGGTGCAATTATGGAAATGGGGTTTCATTGAAGAAGTGAACTGTACTTCTGCAAATAGTGATGATAGAGAGAGAAAGACAAAGTACCGGGTCGTCTTGTCCTGTTGTGTTTTGTTTGATTTATGAGATCCTTTGCCAAGATTTGCTTTGGAAGGTCCCTCTAACAACCTATAGATAATAGTGGTAGCTAGCTACTTAGCTTAATACCATGAAAACTAAAACTATGTAATAAAAACTTAAATTACAATTAAAATGGAAACAAAAGAACTTACTTTCATTCCAACCACCCATTTTCTTTTCCAGTTTTTACTATTTCCATGAGGGTGACTGAGGAAGAGTGAGAACTAACATGGGAAATTTGAATAAGTTTCTGTGTCAAAAAAGATGGCAAAAATAAAGAGACCGTGTTAAAAAAATACGTGTAGTTTTGTTGTTTAGTGTAAAGCTTTGGATGGTCGAGCCTCGAGGCATTTAATGGCGAGCGGCAGTGGGCTCCATTACAAAGGATCCATCTCTCTCGGGAATTGCGTGCGGCTGCCATCACTGCTTCCGCCTGCTACAACTTTTCATCACACTGTACCTTCTTCTCTCTGTACTTTACAATAGGTTATCAATCCTGGCCCATTTACTCCAAAAATTTTGCAACCCAAATCCATTTATCTTTTTCGAAATGCCCATTTATATACTTCACAATTTATATGCATGGTTCCAACTTTCAAGTATTATTTTCACAAATTTTCGCTACAAATATTAATGCTTTATTTTATATTTGTGAACTTAAAATTTTCTCAAGTCTACTTATATAATAAATTGTTAATCCAAATTCATTTTAAGTTTATTCATTATTTTTTAATTTTTAAAAATATATTTATATTTTTAATTTTTAATTTAATATTTTTCTATTTTAAAATTTTATATTTAGACATCTTAATATTTTTAAATGTTTATATTAAAGTAGTATATAAAGTTATAGATTTAATTTTTTTTTATATATTATAAATTACCTAATATATAAAAGAACATAATATAATATATTGCAAAGTTAGAAAAATGAGTTGGGCCACGCTCGAGTCTTAAATATTTTAATTTAAGTTTAATCTATATTTTAAATTAATCTAATTTTTTTTTTCAAGTCAATCTTTTAAATTTAATATATTTTTTAAAATTCTCTCAAATTTCAAAGGATTCTTTACCGTTAGTTAGAAAAAAAAAAGATTAATGTAAATGTAAATGGCAACTTTTATTACTCAAAAACATAATTAGTACATTACCAAAAAGATAACATACCCACTCACTAAGAGAACTCGTTAATTAGTAGTGCTCACTGTTAATTAGACCTGAAATCTACACTCTCATGGATCTAATTTATGTGATTATATATAATAATATATAATAATCACAATTTTATTAGTGCCTTGGCATGCAAGTTAGTGGATTAATTTTTTGATTAAACCCAAAGTGCCCCAACTCTTCTAAGCATTGGAATTAAGGCTCGATTAAGATGAAGACTCATGACATCATTAGCTCCACCAACGAATTCACCACCAATGAAGACGGCTGGCACAGAAGGGTTGCAACCGAGCCTCAAAAGAGTTTGTTCGATTTCACGTCCTTTAGAAATCTCATCGAGTTCGTGAACCGCAGGGTTGACACCGAAGTCGTAGAAAAGGGTTTTGATGGTGTGGGACATGCAACACGAACTCTTGCTGAAGATCACCACTGGCTTCTCGGATGCCAACTTTGTCACTCTCTCCATTTGATATACTATGCGGAAAAAAATGCCAAAAGTTAGGAAGGGTTTTGCAAGTGAGAGGCTAAATGTATAGCTGTTGTTGAGATTGTGAGGTGCTTTGAATGCTCAACACCCACTGGTTTATATAGGTTTTTTGAGGAATCTGGTGGTGTTTGGTCGGCAAGAAAGCAAGTTTCCCTTTTTTGTTGGAAATGAAAATAAAAATAAAAAAAAAAAGGAAAACATCAGAAAATTGTTCGATAAGATCATAAAAGAAAGCGATCAAATGCTGAACAAAAAAGAAGGATAGAGCAGCATCACGAATCTTTCTTTGCATACGGAATTGGTGTCCTTTGTACGGTGAAACGTTATAATTTTTACTAACTTTCATCGTTTTATTCGTATTTTTTTGGTAAAAAATTACCATGGAAATCCTTATATAATAGAAGTTAGATTGTATTTTATCTATTCTACTAAAAAATGAGTAAATTAATCATTGTACACTTAGATTAAATAGAGAAGAAGTCCTTTTGTTAAAAAAAAAATTCATCTATTTCTACATTAAACACTGGTCCCTACATATCATGATGTATATGTGGCACGCCATTTGTCACTTTTTGATTATTTTGTCAAGCACGTCAATTTTTAATAGTAAAAATAGATTAATTTTTTTAATAAAAAAATTAATTTACTATTTAATCTAATATCCATGAATTAATTTGCATCTTTTTTTAATAGAGAGACAAAATATAATTTAACTCTTACTACAATGAACTCTATAGTGCTTTTATATATTTTTTTTTCAATCTTAAATTTAATTTTCATTTATCTTCAAAACCTTAACCTTTTCTCTCTATATCAAAAACTAAATTATTCTATTAGTGGCAACACATTAACATTTTAGATTAATATTCTATATATATATATATATATATATATCCAATTTATCATAAACTTTATAAATTTATTGGAAATATTTATGGGAAAGTTTGAGTTAGATCACTAAAGTTGAATACTGCAGGTTCATTTATAGGGAATTCGAGTAAAACTAGTGTTGGTGTTGTTATCCGTGATTATCAAGGTAGGTAGGTGATTGGCTCTTTTCGTCACATCCCTAGAGCTATTAGCGTAGAGATTGAGCTGACGGTCTAGTTTTAGCTCGATAACTTAACATTAACAATCTTGAAATAGAAATCAATGCTACATTTTTATGAAATCACCATCCAAATCTGACTTGATATTATCTCATTTGATTTGATAAGTTCTAGCTCCTTGCCACATATCTTTTGTGAAGGGAACAAGTGCGGTGATGCTTTAACTTGTATGGAGAGTAGTTTACAACTTCGACTCTCTTAAGATGTCTTTTCTCTTGATAATTTATTTTGTATGTATTGATCCTCCTAATTATTTATCTCGTTTGCTTTTGAATCGCTAAATAATACTTGTTCCTTCTTTAAAAAAAAAGTTGAAACTCTTTAAAATCTATATACACTATCTGGAGTAGTTCCTTTCATGGAGGCATCTAATGAGTGGGATTTATCCAATGGGAACCTTTTTTTTCTTCTTCTTTTTTTACAGCCACAATGACATTTCAATTCCAAATTAAGTAATCAAATGAGATTGCATATTGAGATTTTGATTCAAATTGAGTTGAAGATAAATTTTAAATATATTCCACAATAATAAAAAACTCCTTTTTGTGAAAGAGATTTTTGAACCTCAGTCACCACTTTCAACAGAACACAGCTTTTTTGTTTTTTTGCCAACATATATACTTTTTTATAAAATTCTTTTGGAACATATACTTTTATTTTTTTCAATTAAGCAGTAATAATATTTTGAAATAAAATAAAATAAAATTTCAAGTATATGGAACAAAATCTCAAGATGATGAGATCAAATCAACCGAAGAGAATTGTCTCATTGATCGAAAATTAAAAATAATTCATGGGCTTCTTCATCAATAAATAAATAAATAAATTTAATTTCTAAATATTCTAGAAAAATCCCATCATCATCATCATCGTCGTCGTCAAAAGAAGTCCTTCACTTTAGTTTTCATTGGAATCTTAGTTGTTTTTATTATAATGCGAAGGAATACGTATTTCACACAAACATGTATACTTTTTTTTTTTTTTTGATGTGAAGGAAATATTCTTCCACATGACCTAAAGAAACATATATAGATATACTACATAATATACAAACTTTGGATATAAAGGAACAGTCTCATAATAGCGACCCAATTGGAAGGTCAAGAGTCATATTTTTTGGGGTCCTTTATTTTATCTGAATTCTCTTCTCTCTGTTTTATGTATAAATTTCCATCCAAAATGAGTTTGAAAATTAAATTTAAGTGAAATAAATGAAAATCGATTGAATTTCCTAAAGAGATAACTCATTATTATTGATCTCATACAAATAATGATTTAAGTCTTATTACATATATGTTTAGTAGCCTAATTTTTGTACCTAATATTTAGATTTCTCCCCACTAAATTTTTCCTTAAAAACTGTTTTAAAACCAAGCGACTCACTTGTTTTACTTACATATATGTACTTAGAAAATTATTGGGATCATGACTTATTTGACCTTCAACTTATAAAAAAGTCATTTTACTCCTCCATTTATTTTTTTTTACCTCTTTTAGTCCTTAAACTTATCTTGTTTGTCAAATCAAACCAAAATGAATAGAAAAATTAACGACTATTAAATTTTGCTAATGTGGCATACACATGGATTTCCATGTTAATAATTAATTAATTTTTTTAATTTTTAAAAAATTCAAAAAAAAATACAAAGAGTTGACATAAATCTTCATAAAGTTAGCTCATATTGTCTTTTGATTGCATATTAAAGTATATCACAATAGGATTCTAGAGAAGTAACCTTGCTTTGATTTAGCCTCTTCTTCAATTAGTATCTCAGGACTGACTACACAAAATTCTTAAAAAGATGCAAGCAAATAAGTAAGATTAGGAGAAATTTTTATTGAAATTCATAACTGAACCTATCGAATTTACTGACTTATATTTATTATATTTAAAATATAATATATAATATAATTTAAACTATCGAAACCCAAAGCCTAATTACCCAATCCATCCAACAACTCATTAATACCAACCCAACATTTTAACATTTTCAGTTAACCCAAACGTGACTAATGTCTCGAGATTATTCGATTGATGTGCAAGTATATACAATTGTTGACAAGTAATAAAGTAGTGAGTAAGAGTTATTGTCTCCACAGAGACTGTTTATGCGAATCAAGTCTTGCAAATTAATTACTAAGCAAATTGGTCGGTAATAAACATAAATTAAAGTGATGGGTTTTAATTATATTAATCTAACCTAAGTATGCTTAAAATTAAATTAAATAAAGGAAGAAATAAGTATGCAAGTCTTGACGAGAAATCACAATAGCATGTATGTGTTAGAATAATTCTCCTTCATAACTTAGAACTATTTAAATAATGCTAATGATATTACGAAAAAAATCCATGGCAACTCGACTATTTATTAACCATGTTTTATTTACAAGTAATTTGGCTTCTCTCGAAGTCCAAAGTTTAACCTCTTGTCTGCATATTTCTATGTGTTCTGATTTCAAGGTTACTTTTTTAGGCATTGTCTAAGAAATCATACTTATTAAATTATTAAGTCTAGCATATGTCAATGTCAACAACTTAGTATTTTTAATAAGTTGAAAAAAAAAACAGATTATGTGAGGTAACAATAATATTTCTATATTGAAACAGTTTAATCACATAAATCCTAGGTTATGCAAGGTACGTAATAAGGTTCTTCCGAGTTATTACAAGTTTCAACCTGATTTTCTCAAATATAGATCAAACATGCACTATTTAGATATTGTAACAGCCCGTTTTCAGTGAAACCAGAATAGTGGTTTCGGGACCACAAATTCGAGTCCGGAAGGAAAATTATTTTAATATTATTTCATGGTCTGCATTGAAATATCGTATGAATATTGTCGAAACCATCTTAAAAATCTGGTTTTAGAAAATGGGGATCGACTTTGAAAACAAAAACGGGAGTCGCCACCAATCTTTTTTTTACTTAGGTGTGATTGGATCACCTTATAAAACGTTTTATTTCAAAACATTTTTTTGGGTCCACAAAAAACAAGAAAATGAGTTCGGGAGTCGGTTACGTATGAGGAAGGGTTAGCACCCTCATAACGCCCAAAAATTGGTACCAAATTGATAAAATCATGTTCGAATATTGAAAATTATAAAATATGATCTTTTTATTTGAAAGAAAATTAAGACTTACTTATTTCAAAGAAATAAAATACTTTACCCAATAAGTTAAGGTATAGCATGTCATTACTATAAAATTAAGCTCGTCTTTGTTTGAGGAAATTCCTACCTCGAGACACCAAATGTCGAACCTAATAAGTTAAGGCAAAACACTTTGAATTTCCAAGAATAGTTTTTTTATTTTGAAGTCGGTAAATCTCAAATTTCTTAAAAGATGGAGATATGTAATATCTAAAGTTTCATGAGAAAAATCAAACCCAATAAGTTAGGGCAAAATCCTTCTCAAAATTCCCTAAATATCACACATCACTATATTTTGAAAACCATTTGAATGTAATGTGTCGATTTAAAAGATGTTTTTATGAAAGCTATGGTTTAGATAGGATATTACAACATATATTAAAATAAACAACCAAATTAAAAAAAATATAAATGACAATATAATCTGCAAATTGTATTAACAATGAACACAACTATAATGAACTATACTAAACAATAATATACAATCTAAAGCAAATAAATAAATAAACATGTAATAACAATAAATGAGAGAATAATATATTAGACATTTAAAAATAATAATACTAATAATTTTTATATAAAATAACACAAACTTAAAATAAAAGATACCTATAATAAATATATAATTTAATAATATAATATATATGTATAAAAGGATAGTAGTAAAAATAATTAATAAATAGTATAAAGTATTTTAGAAAAACATGTATAACACAACATAAATAATATAAATAAAATACGTTAGATATTATAATAGACATTTTACAATATATATATATATATATATATATATATATATAAAAAAAACATAATATAATAAATAATATATAGATTATAAAATTATAAAAATTTTAAAACTAAGTAAAATAATACATAATAATTAAATATATATAAAATAATGCATATAAAGTATATAAACTATTAATAAATTAATAAATATAGGAAAATAATATAAAAGAATTAAAATAATTTAAAATAAAATTAAGTAAATTGAAAAAATAAATAAAGAAATAGGGGTTAAACAGCAATTAAACAGATTAAAAAGATTGAATTAAAAACGTGCGCTCAAACTCAGGGACTAATGTAGCAATTAAACCTTTTTACGAAACGGCGTCGTTCCAATTTTCATTTAAAACGGACCGAGGGATTAAATTAAAAAAGTAATTAAACTTTTAGGGCTAAATTAAAATAAATAGAGTTTAAATTAAACGGAATTAAAAATAATAAGAATAAGGAGGGCTGAAATGGCAATTTTCCTTTTTTTATCCAAAACACGCGGACCCTAGTTCGGGTCCGGGTCGACGTGCGGGCCATGTCTTATCAAAACGACGTCGTTCGTGTTATGTTATAAATACTAGTTTTTCTGAGAAAAAAAAATCATTAGCATTAGGATTTTAAAAAAAAAAAAACTATGAAACTCTCTGAAAAACAGAAGGAGAACTCTGCCCGTTCATCCTCGCCCGTCCACGTCACGCGCACACGCGCCTCCACGGCTGGGGGCCGGAGGCTATCGAGAAGGTATACCCTTTCCTTGTTACTCTCTCGACAAACGTTATATGAAAAAAAAAAATGTAACAGATAAAAATTAAACGAAACGAAGGAAAAATCACCTATGGATTTACTGCTTGTCGAGTGTTTGTATCTGAAGAACTCTGTTTATTTCTTTGATAATTTTCGTGTCCTTTTTACAGATTTTACAAGGGTTTTTATAACCCAAAAATGAAATAAAAAGGAAAGCATATCTTTTTTTTTAAATCTATTATTTCCTTTTTTGGCTGCGATTTGGTTTCCTTTCTGCTGTTTGCTTCTTTCCTTTGCAGGTTTGGAACCAGGAGACGGTGGCTACGCTCAGATTGCGGCGTGACTAGCGGCGCTGCGACAGTTGTGACGATCGAGCTCTAGCTGTGGCGACGATTGGCCTGATATTGCGGCGCGACGACTGGGATGGCCCTTGTGTCGGTTGGGGTTTTGCGGCGCCTAGGGTTTCCGAAAACCCTAGGTTTCTGTTTCTGTCAAAGATTTGGGCCCCTTTGGGCCGAGTCCGAGTCTGGGTTATAGTCTGGGTCAAGAGGTCCATTCGGGTTTGGGGTAAGTAGTCTGTTTGGGTATTGGGTAGTTCAGGTAATTGTTTATTGGGCCATTTGTTTGGGCTTGCCTGGGTTTTTGTAAAAAGAGTTGTATAAATGGACTTTTTAAAGACATTATTTTTATTTTTATTTTCTGGTTCATTCTGATGGGCCGGGAAAAATTGAGTACTTACAAATATTTCGTAAAGAAATTTTATAGATTACATGTCTAATTAGAGGGAAAGGACCAAATTGCATAAAATGCAAAAGTTGAGTTCTAGTAGCTATAGGTATCAAATAGCTATGGAATTCAAAATTTGAGGTCCTTAGTAGATAAGTATGATGATTCATCCATGAAAAATCAAATAAAGAAAAGGACTAAATTGGAAATAGAAATAATTAAATATGATAAAAATCTAATATAATCTTATTTCATCATCTTTCCCAAAATTAAAACATGGAAACCCTAGCCATAGAAATTGGGTTTTGAGCAAACTTATTTGGCTCAATTAGGTATGTTTCTTTGTCCCATTTTTAGTAATTTTTATATTTTCGACATCGTAATAACTTAATCTAACTATCTCGGGGATTAATTTGCAAAGTTATTAAGGTATTAAAGTTTTTCCATGGATAAGTATGCATGAATTATGAAGTTTTGTGGTAGAAAATGAAAGGTTGTTGATAGATAAACAACTTTTGTAAAGGGAATTTTGATGAAATTATGATTTAAGGACTAAATTGAAAAGATGTGAAATTTATGGAAAAATTCTAATTTTTTTGAAATACATGGACCGTTGTTGTAATATGTAAAAATTGGTTAGGCTTGGAATAAGGATTAAATTGCATGAATTTCATTTTCCGCGCCTAGGGATGAAATCAGAATTAATTAAAAGTATAAGGGCAAAATGGTAATTTTGCCTAAGACGTGAATTGGATCGAATTGAATATGAAATGTATTAAATTGATGTTAAATTCATTCGTATATATCCGGATAGATCAAATACGGAGTTAGAACGAGGAAAAGAGAAAGTAGCGGATTAGTAACTTTTGTGTGCACGAACATTATCAAGGTAAGTTCGTGTAACTAAATTGTGTATTTAAATGTTTTAAATTGAATATTGTTGTGTGTGGAATGTATAATTGCCATGTATAAGTGTTGAACACATATCCAAATATCTCCGACAAGTGTTAAGTCTCGTTTGAATAAATGAAATTCGATGGATACAGGATTCCCGTATTGGTTGTGGTCCTGCATGTGTTGCGGACACACCACAGCTTGAAAGAGCGTCCTGTTATTAGCTCTTATGAGCTTCCCGTTCATAGCTCTTCAGAGCATCCCGATTTGGTTGTGATCGTACATGTGTTATGGACACATTGTAGCTCTTATGAGAGTCCCGATAAATGGCTTTTCGTGAGCTTCCCAATTAAAGGCTCTTTGTGAGCTTCCCGTTAATGGCTCTCTGGAGCTTCCTGATATTGGCTAGCTTGAACCTTTCTAACCTTTAATGGCTCTCCGAAGCTTCCCGTTACATGGCTCACATGAGCTTCCCATTATATGGCTCGAAATAGCTTCCCGATTATGTACTCATATGAGCATTCCCAAATATGAATTGACGGATTACAGATTTGTACACTTCGTGTGTACTACCCGGGTATCCATAATTATTTTTAATGATTGAACGGGCAAAATCCATATATGAGAAAATAAATGATTTCAAAGTGAAATGTTACATGTATATGCACGAAATACATGGAAACTTGACATTGATGAGCTCATACATGATTCTTGTTATGCATGTGAAATAAATGGCTAACATGTTTGATGAAGTTGTGTGTTTAGGCTATTAGCTAAATTGCTTGGATGCTCTTGTATGTTTATTTTAATGAAAATGAATGGTAAGTTAAATTCCCGTTATACGAGCTTACTAAGCATTAAATGCTTTCTTGGCTTTACTTCCTCTGTTTTATAGTATTCGGAAGCTCGTAAAGGTTGGAAGCGGGTCGGAGCTACATCATACTATCCCTTGGACTTTTCGGTATATATAGCAAACTAATTTTGGTTATAATGGCATGTACAGGCTAAATATGACCAATTATGGCAATGTAATTGTTTGGTTCAAACTAGCCATTGGAATGGCTTGTGAAAGACATATTTTGATGTGTTTATATATGGTCTTAATGTGTTTGATGAGTCTTGATTTGGTTAAATGATGGGAATCATGTAACACCCCTCACTCGTATTCACGGTCAGAATAGGGTTACGAGGTATTACCAATCAATACATATCATTTTATATACATAACTCATACATTTATGCATCCATTCTCAAACACCATTCAATCATAATCTCATTGTTCCCTTATAGGGGCCTACGAGGCCTTAAACACGCTATAGAAGTGGTTCATGACTAAACCAATAATATATAAAATTCTTGGAAAACTTAGAAATTTTTCAAACATACAAGGGCCACACGCCCGTGTGAACAGGTCGTGTGCCTCACACAGCTTCAGATACGCCCGTGTCCCAGGCCATGTGAAAACAGGGCATACATACTGACTTGGGTCACACGGCTGACCACACGCCCGTGTGTCTAGCCCGTGTGCTCTTCGAAATGGCCACACACGCTCGTGTGCCAGGCCGTGTGCTAGGCCGTGTCAATCCTGTGGGGTATATTGACTTATGCAACACGACGAAGTCACACGCCTCTGTGCTAGGCCGTGTGTAACACCCCTTACCCGTATTCAGCACCTGAACCGGGTACGAGGCATTACCGTACTTAACTTGCTCAAACATACAACACCGATCCACTAAAATTCATTTCAAATTAAAATTTTTTCATTCGAGACCTTAATGTCCTTATTATAGGTCTACGAGACCCTAAACTTGCACACAGAATGATTCGGGACCAAACCGAAAACTTTTAAACACTTAGAAAATTTTGACACAAAACAGGGCCACACGCCCGTGTGAAGAGGGACACGCTCGTGTGGGTAGGCTGTATAATCACACACGCCCATGTCCCTAGTCCATGTGGATTTTATTTTTCATTTCGAACCTATAGTTTGCATGAAATAAATAACAACATAAAGGCTCATAATGTCATCCATCCATTGCATTGAATAAAAACACAAAGTCTCAAGCACATTGCCATAAGTTACTCATGCTTACTCTTACCAGTTACATGTCATGTCACATATCGTAAACATTTCTCGTGAATTATTCACATGTACCTGTATCACTTCATCACATAGCTTTAGCACTAATTTCATCTCTATTATAAGCTTAACTATTTATCCCGATGAATCACTTGGAATACCCGAGGATACACAATCATCATCATATCATACACATAAACACAATGCCAATACCATATCCCATATATGGTCTTACATGGGGTCACATCTCGATGTCGATGCCATATTCCAGATATGGTCTTATACGAGATTGTTATCGATGCCATGTCCCAGACATGGCTTATACGATTTTCATATTCGATGCCGAGGCCATGTCCTAGACATGGTTTTACACGGGACCTTACCAATCTCATGTCTTAATGATGGTATACTCTCACTTCTTAAAGTCCAACTCGGACTTCAACATCATAAATTTTCATCATTTTCTCATTGAACATCATTACTCAATTTCATAGAAATAATATACTTCTTCACGAATATCAAGCATTTCAAAACATAATAGCATAATGTTGAATTTATTACACACAAACTTACCTCGGTACCAAAATATGTAATTTTGCGATCTAGTCCGGAACCTTACCTTTTCCTCTGTCAAGGTTAATTCCTCGTTCTTCTTGATCTATAATAACAAATTAGACCATTTACTTACCACATTAATCAATACATTTCAATAATCATACTTTGGCAAAATTACCATTTTTCCCTTAAACTTTCACAAAATTATGATTTTACCCCTAGGCTCGTAAATCAATTCTAATCAAATTTCCTCCTTTATCAAGCCTAGTTGAACATTTATTACTCTTATAGCAACTCCCAATACTCATTATTTCACACATTTAACACCTATTTTACGACCTTTACAAAAAGGTCCTTTTAGGTGTTTTCATGGAAACACCTTTCACAAAAGTTGTGTATTTAACACCAAAGATTCATTTTCTTTCATAAAAATTCAGCAAACAACATAATTACTCACATGGAAAAACCCTAGACTTTTAACCTGCAACACCCCTTACCCGTATCACAGGAACCGGGCACAAGGCATTACCGGACTTAACTCATTTGGTCATACAACTTAAAATGTCTCTTTCACCATCCAAAACATTCTCATTAAGGACCTACGGGGCCTTAAACATGCATACGGAGGGTTTCGAAACTCAACCAGAAACTTTAGTGCACTTAAAAATTTTCACCTAAACAGGGGCCACACGCCCGTGTGAAATGGGATACGCATGCGTAGGCAGGCCGTATGGTCACACACACCCATGTCCCTCACCCGTGGTCGACACTGACTTATTTCACACGGCCGGACACATGTCCCTCACACGGCCTCGACATGCTCGTGTCTTAGCCCGTGTGCCAAAACCTTGGCATCCTGTTTATGACGTCATCATCTCACTATGGTCACACAGCCAAGGCACACGCCCGTGTCCTTAGACCGTGTGTCGAATTAAATTCCAATTTCAAGGTGCAGACTTCACACGGCCTGAGCACACACCCATGTTCGTGGCCGTGCCTACCACACGGCTGAGACACGCGGCCATCTCTCTGCCCGTGTGTTTATTAGAAAGCTTACTGACTTGTAAAACTAACATGCAGAGGACACACGGCCTGGTCACACACCCATGGGACTGACCGTGTGTCACACACAGCCTAGACACACGCCCGTGTGCCTATCCGTATGGATAAGAACAAGGCTATTTGCCAAGCTTTTTTCACCACCGTAGCTCACACAACATAAATCCATTCAACAAATCACTAAACAACTTTGATTTGCAATATACACTTCCATTTCATAAATAATAATGAGCCATTGACTATGGCTATTTACAAAAGAGTTCATCGTTAAAGGGGTCAACACACTCTTGGCCAAAATAACAAAACAATTTACCTAGTCCAGCCCCTATACATGCCATACTCAAAACACTAAATCTAGATATACCGAGATGAGCTGATAGTGTGGGTGATCTTTCAATTATCTTCGTATCCCGACCCGGCTCTTTAACACTATAAAACAAGGGAAAAGAAAAGGGGAGTAAGCTTTAAGCTTAGTAAGTTTACATATAAACAAATAACATCATAACATATGTTACTCAACATTTAGCATTACAAACTAAGCAAGAGCAATTCACATTTCATAGTCATGCTTACTCGTTTCACCTCTACCACATTCTAACCATGTCACTAGCATAATGCTCACATTCATTAATATACAACCCTGCACTTATCACCACATGATCACATGAAACAACACATCATAATAATACCAATCACTTGGTGATTTCACACTTAGCCCACCATCAATGTTTAACAGGGTGGTATCGCACATAGTCCACCAAATGATATTATAGACGATGGTATCGCACACAACCTATCATAATGAAGTAATAAGGTGGTATCACACATAGCCCGCCAACAAGTATAATGAAGGTGGTATCGCACACAGCCCACCAATAATTACTACGGACATTGTTCCATATTTACATGTCTATTTCAACGTTCATACAAGAATTATTCATTATCTACCGTATTCAATCCACTTGAATCATAATTGTTCTTAATCATACAAATACACCAATAAGTAACAACAAGTATATTTAAGATGCATTGTTTACACATAAACTTACCTCGATGCACAATGCATTAATTTGCGGTTTAATCCGAAACCTTGCCTTTTCCCCGGTCAAGGTTAACTCCGTGCTCTTCTTGATCTATAACAACAAAGTTCCACTCATTCAATCATTTTATGATCATAATACATCATAATCTCTACTTAGGCAAAAATGACTGTTTTACCCTTGTACTATGCAAAATTACAATTTTGCCCCTAGGCTCGTAAATTATTTTTAACACATTTTCTCATTAAACAAGCCAAGCTGAACATTTATTCCTCTTACAACTACTCACAAATCTAACTATTTCATACATTTATTACAAAATTTCAACTTTTACAACTTAGTCCCATTTAGGTGTTTTCATGGTAACACCTTTCACAAAAGTTGTTCCTTGACTCACTGACATCCATTTTATTCCATATAAACTCAGCAAACATCATGAATACTCTCATGGCAAGTCCCTAAACTTGCAACCATATTGCAAATTAGTCCTCTCATTAGCTAGCTTAAGCTTTGGAGGTTCCAAAAATACAAAAATCATCAAGTCACTTACTTGCAAGGAGATAGCTTGGCTGAAAGTTTAAGCTCAAAAATTCCTCTTCAATTTTCAGTGGAAGAAGAAAGGTGAATAGTAAAAGATGACATCTCTTTTATTCATCATATTTTATTCATTTTTATTACCTAATATCACCAAATTTGACCAAAATTTAATGCCCTTGTCTCCCTAGTCTATATGGCCGGCAAACACACCCCAATTGGCCTAATTGCACATTAAGGACCTCCAATTTAATATTCTATGGCTATTAGACACCTCTACCTTGAAAAATAGAACATTCGACCTATATGCGATTTAGTCCTTTTTCACAATTAAGCATACAATCATAAAAATTAAAGCACCAAAATTTGCATATAGCCATATATTAATGCCATAACACACAAAATAATATCAAAACAATTTTCCTTAATCTTGGATTAGCGGTCTCGAAACCACTGTTCTGACTAGCCTCGAAATCGGGCTGTTGCAAAATAGTCCTCTCATTAGCTAGATCATGCTACAAGGGTCCCAAAAGTACAAAAATTATAAAGAAAGACCACCAAAATCACTTACTTTCAAGGGTGAGAAGTTGCTGAAAATTTTAGGCTTCCAAAACCCCTCCTTGGCTGATATTTTCTGTGGAAGAAGATGAATGAATAGGGTGATATCATCTTTTCTTTATTTTATTTATTTCCTTCAATTTAATCCACCAACTTAACCAATTTTGACATTTTTTTGTCCCTTATGGCCGACCACTCTATTTTCTAAGGGTTTAAATGCACATTAAGGGCATCCAATAATATTCTATAACTTTTAGACACCTTTAGCTTGTAAAATAGAATTTTCGCACTTTATGCGATTTAGTCCTTTTTCGCAATCAAGGTTAATTCCTCGTTCTTCTTGATCTATAATAACAAATTAGCTCATTTAATTACCACATTAATTAATACGTTTCAATAATCATACTTTGGCAAAATTACCATTTTTCCCTTAAACTATCACAAAATTATGATTTTACTCTAGGCTCGTAAATCAATTCTAATCAAATTTCCTCCTTTATCAAGCCTAGCTGAACATTTATTACTCTTATAGCAACTCCCAATACTCATTATTTCACACATTTAACACCTGTTTTACAACCTTTACAAAAAGGTCCTTTTAGGTGTTTTCATGGAAACACATTTCACAAAAGTTGTGTATTTAACACCCAAGATTCATTTTCTTTTATAAAAATTCAGCAAACAACATAATTACTCACATGGCGAAACCCTAGACTCTTAACCATTTTGCAAATAGTCCCCTCATTAGCTAGATCATGCTACAAGGGTCCCAAAAGTACAAAAATTATAAAGAAAGACCACCAAAATCACTTACTTTCAAGGGTGAGAAGTTGTTGAAAATTTTTGGCTTCCAAAACCCCACCTTGTTTGATATTTTTGGTGGAAGAAGATGAATGAATAGGGTGATATCATCTTTTCTTTATTTTCTTTATTTCCTTCAATTAAATCCACCAACTTGACCAATTTTGACATTTTTTTGTCCCCTATGGCCGGCCACTCTATTTTCTAAGGGTCTAATTGCACATTAAGGGCCTCCAATAATATGCTATGGCTTTTAGACACCTTTAGCTTCTAAAATAGAACTTTCGCACTTTATGCATTTAGTCCTTTTTCGCAATCAAGGTTAATTCTAGTTCTTCTTGAACTATAATAACAAATTAGCTCATTTAATTACTACATTAATCAATACATTTCAATAATCATACTTTGGCAAAATTACCATTTTGCCCTTAAACTTTCACAAAATTATGATTTTACTCTAGGCTCGTAAATCAATTCTAATCAAATTTCCTCCTTTATCAAGCCTAGCTGAACATTTATTAGTCTTATAGCAACTCCCAATACTCATTATTTCACACATTTAACACCTATTTTACAACCTTTACAAAAAGGTCCTTTTAGGTGTTTTCATGGAAACACATTTCACAAAAGTTGTGTATTTAACACCCAAGATTCATTTTCTTTTATAAAAATTCAGCAAACAACATAATTACTCACATGGCGAAACCCTAGACTCTTAACCATTTTGCAAATAGTCCCCTCATTAGCTAGATCATGCTACAAGGGTCCCAAAAGTACAAAAATTATAAAGAAAGACCACCAAAATCACTTACTTTCAAGGGTGAGAAGTTGTTGAAAATTTTTGGCTTCCAAAACCCCACCTTGGTTGATATTTTTGGTGGAAGAAGATGAATGAATAGGGTGATATCATCTTTTCTTTATTTTCTTTATTTCCTTCACTTAAATCCACCAACTTGACCAATTTTGACATTTTTTGTCCCCTATGGCCGGCCACTCTATTTTCTAAGGGTCTAATTGCACATTAAGGGCCTCCAATAATATTCTATGGCTTTTAGACACCTTTAGCTTCTAAAATAGAACTTTCGCACTTTATGCGATTTAGTCCATTTTCGCAATCAAGGTTAATTCTAGTTCTTCTTGAACTATAATAACAAATTAGCTCATTTAATTACCACATTAATCAATACATTTCAATAATCATACTTTGGAAAAATTACCATTTTGCCCTTAAACTTTCACAAAATTATGATTTTACTCTAGGCTCGTAAATCAATTCTAATCAAATTTCCTCCTTTATCAAGCCTAGCTGAACATTTATTAGTCTTATAGCAACTACCAATACTCATTATTTCACACATTTAACACCTATTTTACATCATTTAGAAAAAGGTCCTTTCAGGTGTTTTCATGGAAACACCTTTCACAAAAGTTGTGTATTAACACTCAAGATTCATTTTCTTTTATAAAAATTCAGCAAACAACATAATTACTCACATGGCAAAACCCTAGACTCTTAACCATTTTGCAAATAGTCCCCTCATTAGCTAGATCATGCTATAAGGGTCCCAAAAGTACAAAAATTATAAAGAAAGACCACCAAAATCACTTACTTTCAAGGGTGAGAAGTTGCTGAAAATTTTTGGCTTCCAAAACCCATCCTTGGTTGATATTTTTGGTGGAAGAAGATGAATGAATAGGGTGATATCATCTTTTCTTTATTTTATTTATTTCCTTCAATTAAATCCACCAACTTGACCAATTTTGACATTTTGTGTCCCCTATGGCCGGCCACTCTATTTTCTAAGGGTCTAATTGCACATTAAGGGCCTCCAATAATATTCTATGGCTTTTAGACACCTTTAACTTCTAAAATAGAACATTCGCACTTTATGCGATTTAGTCCTTTTCGCAATCAAGGTTAATTCTTGTTCTTCTTGATCTATAATAACAAATTAGCTCATGTAATTACCGCATTAATCAATACATTTCAATAATCATACTTTGGCAAAATTACCATTTTGCCCTTAAACTTTCACAAAATTATGATTTTACTCTAGGCTCGTAAATCAATTCTAATCAAATTTCCTCCTTTATCAAGCCTAGCTGAACATTTATTACTCTTATAGCAACTTCCAATACTCATTATTTCACACATTTAACACCTGTTTTACAACCTTTACAAAAAGGTCCTTTTAGGTGTTTTCATGAAAACACCTTTCACAAAAGTTGTGTATTTAACACCCAAGATTCATTTTCTTTTACAAAAATTCAGCAAACAACATAATTACTCACATGGCAAAACCCTAGACTCTTAACCATTTTGCAAATAGTCCCCTCATTAGCTAGATCATGCTACAAGGGTCCCAAAAGTACAAAAATTATAAAGAAAGACCACTAAAATCACTTACTTTCAAGGGTGAGAAGTTGCTGAAAATTTTTGGCTTCCAAAACCCCTCCTTGGTTGATATTTTTGGTGGAAGAAGATGAATGAATAGGGTGATATCATCTTTTCTTTATTTTCTTTATTTCCTTCAATTAAATCCACAAACTTGACCAATTTTGACATTTTTTCTCCCCTATGGCCGACCACTCTATTTTCTAAGGGTCTAATTGCATATTAAGGGCCTCCAATAATATTCTATGCCTTTTAGACACCTTTAGCTTGTAAAATAGAACTTTTGCACTTTATGCGATTTAGTCCTTTTCGCAATCAAGGTTAATTCTCGTTCTTCTTGATCTATAATAACAAGTTAGCTTATTTAATTACCACATTAATCAATACATTTCAATAATCATACTTTGGCAAAATTGCCATTTTGCCCTTAAACTTTCACAAAATTATGATTTTACTCTTGGCTCGTAAATTAATTCTAACCAAATTTCCTCCTTTATCAAGCCTAACTGAACATTTATTACTCTTATAGCAACTTCCAATACTCATTATTTCACACATTTAACACCTGTTTTACAACCTTTACAAAAAGGTTCTTTTAGGTGTTTTCATGAAAACACCTTTCACAAAAGTTGTGTATTTAACACCCAAGATTCATTTTCTTCTTACAAAAATTCAGCAAACGACATAATTACTCACATGGCAAAACCCTAGACTCTTAACCATTTTGCAAATAGTCCCCTCATTAGCTAGATCATGCTACAAGGGTCCCAAAAGTACAAAAATTATAAAGAAAGACCGCCAAAATCACTTACTTTCAAGGGTGAGAAGTTGCTGAAAATTCTTGGATTCCAAAACCCCTCATTGATTGATATTTTTGGTGGAAGAAGATGAATGAATAGGGTGATATCATCTTTTCATTATTTTATTTATTTCCTTCAATTAAATCCATCAACTTGACCAATTTTGTCATTTTTTTGTCCCCTATGGCCGGCCACTCTATTTTCTAAGGGTCTAATTGCACATTAAGGGCCTCCAATAATATTCTATGGCTTTTAGACACCTTTAGCTTCTAAAATAGAACTTTCGCACTTTATGCGATTTAGTCCTTTTTCGCAATCAAGGTTAATTCTAGTTCTTCTTGATCTATAATAAAAAATTAGCTCATTTAATTACCACATTAATCAATACATTTCAATAATCATACTTTGGCAAAATTACCATTTTGCCCTTAAACTTTCACAAAATTATGATTTTACTCTAGGCTCGTAAATTAATTTTAACCAAATTTCCTCCTTTATCAAGCCTAGCTGAACATTTATTGCTCTTATAGCACCTTCCAATACTCATTATTTCACACATTTAACACCTGTTTTACGACCTTTACAAAAAAGGTCCTTTTATGTGTTTTCATCGAAACACCTTTCACAAAAGTTGTGTATTTAACACCCAAGATTTGTTTTCTTTTACAAAAATTCAGCAAACAACATAATTACTCACATGGCAAAACCCTAGACTCTTAACCATTTTGCAAATAGTCCCCTCATTAGCTAGATCATGCTAGAAGGGTCCCAAAAGTACAAAAGTTATAAAGAAAGACCACCAAAATCACTTACTTTCAAGGGTGAGAAGCTGCTGAAAATTTTTGGCTTCCAAAACCCCTCATTGGTTGATATTTTTGGTGGAAGAAGATGAATGAATAGGGTGATATCATCTTTTCTTTATTTTATTTATTTCTTTCAATTGAATCCACCAACTTGACCAATTTTGACATTTTTTTGTTTCCTATGGCCGGCCACTCTATTTTCTAAGGGTCTAATTGCACATTAAGGGCCTCCAAAAATATTCTATGGCTTTTAGACACCTTTAGCTTGTAAAATAGAACTTTCGCACTTAATGCGATTTAGTCCTTTTCACAATCAAGGTTAATTCTCGTTTTTCGTGATCAATAATAACAAATTAGCTCATTTAATTACCACATTAACCAATACATTTCAATAATCATACTTTGGCAAAATTACCATTTTGCCCTTAAACTTTCACAAAATTATGATTTTACTCTAGGCTCGTAAATCAATTCTAATAAGATTTCCTCCTTTATCAAGCCTAGCTGAACATTTATTACTCTTATAGCAACTTCCAATACTCATTATTTCACACATTTAACACCTGTTTTTTGACCTTTACAAAAAGGTCAATTTAGGTGTTTTCATGGAAACACCTTTCACAAAAGTTGTGTATTTAACACCCAAGATTCATTTTCTTTTATAAAAATTTAGCAAACAACATAATTACTCACATGGCAAAACCTTAGACTCTTAACCATTTGGCAAATAGTCCCCTCATTAGCTAGATCATGCTATAAGGGTCCCAAAAGTACAAAAATTATAAAGAAAGACCACCAAAATCACTTACTTTCAAGGGTGAGAAGTTGTTGAATTTTTGGCTTCCAAAACCCATCCTTGGTTGATATTTTTGGTGGAAGAAGATGAATGAATAGGGTGATATCATCTTTTCTTTATTTTATTTATTTCCTTTAATTAAATCCACCACCTTGACCAATTTTGACATTTTTTGTCCCCTTTGCCCGGCCACTCTATTTTCTAAGGGTCTAATTGCACATTAAGGGCCTCCAATAATATTCTATGGCTTTTAGACACCTTTAGTTTGTAAAATAGAACATTTGCACTTTATGCGATTTAGTCCTTTTCGCAATCAAGGTTAATTCTTGTTCTTCTTGATCTATAATAACAAATTAGCTTATTTAATTACCGCATTAATCAATAAATTTCAATAATCATACTTTGGTAAAATTACTATTTTACCCTTAAACTTTCACAAAATTATGATTTTACTCTAGGCTCGTAAATCAATTCTAATCAAATTTCCTCCTTTATGAAGCATAGCTGAACATTTATTACTCTTATAGAAACTCCCAATACTCATTATTTCACACATTTAACACCTGTTTTACAACCTTTACAAAAAGGTCCTTTTATGTGTTTTCTTGAAAACACCTTTCACAAAAGTTGTGTATTTAACACCCAAGATTCATTTTCTTTTACAAAAATTCAGCAAACAATATAATTACTCACATGGCAAAACCTTAGACTCTTAACCATTTTGCAAATAGTCCCCTCATTAGCTAGATCATGCTACGAAGGGTCCCAAAAGTACAAAAATTATAAAGAAAGACCACCAAAATCACTTACTTTTAAGAGTGAGAAGTTGCTGAAAATTTTTGGCTTCCAAAACCCTCATTGGTTGATATTTTTGGTGGAAGAAGATGAATGAATAGGGTGATATCATCTTTTCTTTATTTTATTTATTTCCTTCAATTAAATCCACCAACTTGACCAATTTTGACATTTTTTAGCCCCTAAGGCCGGCCACTCTATTTTCTAAGGACCTAATTGCACATTAAGGGCCTCCAATAATGTTCTATGGCTTTTAGACACTTTTAGCTTGTAAAATAGAACTTTCGCACTTTATGCGATTTAGTCCTTTTTCGCAATCAAGGTTAATTCTAGTTCTTCTTGAACTATAATAACAAATTAGCTCATTTAATTACCACATTAATCAATACATTTCAATAATCATACTTTGGCAAAATTACCATTTTGCCCTTAAACTTTCACAAAATTATGATTTTACTTTAGGCTCGTAAATCAATTCTAATCAAATTTCCTCCTTTATCAAGCCTAGCTGAAGATTTATTACTTTTATAGCAACTTCCAATACTCATTATTTCACACATTTAACACCTGTTTTACGACCTTTACAAAAAAGGTCCTATTAGGTGTTTTCATGGAAACACCTTTCACAAAAGTTGTGTATTTAACACCAAAGATTCATTTTCTTTTATAAAAATTCAGCAAACAACATAATTACTCACATGGCAAAACCCTAGACTCTTAACCATTTTGCAAATAGTCCTTTCATTAGCTAGATCATGCTACAAAGGGTCCCAAAAGTACAAAAATTATAAAGAAAGACCGTCAAAATCACTTACTTTCAAGGGTGAGAAGTTGCTGAAAATTCTTGGATTCCAAAACCCCTCATTGGTTGATATTTTTGGTGGAAGAAGATGAATGAATAGGGTGATATCATCTTTTCTTTATTTTATTTATTTCCTTCAATTAAATCCACCAACTTGACCAATTTTAAAATTTTTTTGTCCCCTATGGTAGGCCACTCTATTTTCTAAGGGTCTAATTGCACATTAAGGGCCTCCAATAATATTCTATGGCTTTTAGACACCTTTAGCTTCTAAAATAGAACTTTCGCACTTTATGCGATTTAGTCCTTTTCGCAATCAAGGTTAATTCTCGTTCTTCTTGATCTATAACAACAAATTAGCTCATTTAATTACCACATTAATCAATACATTTCAATAATCATACTTTGGCAAAATTACCATTTTGCCCTTAAACTTTCACAAATTTATGATTTTACTCTAGGCTCGTAAATCAATTCTAATCAAATTTCCTCCTTTATCAAGCCTAGCTGAACATTTATTACTCTTATAGCAACTCCCAATACTCATTATTTCACACATTTAACACCTGTTTTACAACCTTTACAAAAAGGTCCTTTTAGGTGTTTTCATGGAAACACCTTTCACAAAAGTTGTGTATTTAACACTCAAGATTCATTTTCTTGTATAAACATTCAGCAAACAACATAATTACTCACATGGCAAAACCCTAGACTCTTAACCATTTTGCAAATAGTCCCCTCATTAGCTAGATCATGCTATAAGGGTCCCAAAAGTACAAAAATTATAAAGAAAGACCACCAAAATCACTTACTTTCAAGGGTGAGAAGTTGTTGAATTTTTTGCTTCCAAAACCCATCCTTGGTTGATATTTTTGGTGGAAGAAGATGAATGAATAGGGTGATATCATCTGTTCTTTATTTTCTTTATTTCCTTCAATTAAATCCACCAACTTGACCAATTTTGACATTTTTTGTCCCCTATGGCCGGCCACTCTATTTTCTAAGGGTCTAATTGCACATTAAGGGCCTCCAATAATATTCTATGGCTTTTAGACACCTTTAGCTTGTAAAATAGAACATTCGCACTTTATTCGATTTAGTCCTTTTTGCAATCAAGGTTAATTCTCGTTCTTCTTGATCTATACTAACAAATTAGCTTATTTAATTACAGCATTAATCAATAAATTTCAATAATCATACTTTGGCAAAATTACTATTTTACCCTTAAACTTTCAAAATTATGATTTTACTCTAGGCTCGTAAATCAATTCTAATCAAATTTCCTCCTTTATCAAGCCTAGCTGAACATTTCTTACTCTTATAGCAACTCCCAATACTCATTATTTCACACATTTAACACTTGTTTTACAACCTTTACAAAAAGGTCCTTTTAGGTGTTTTCATGGAAACACCTTTCACAAAAGTTGTGTATGTAACACCCAACATTCATTTTCTTTTATAAAACTTCAGCAAACAACATAATTACTCACATGGAAAAACCCTAGACTCTTAACCATTTTGCAAATAGTCCCCTCATTAGCTAGATAATGCTACAAGGGTCTCAAAAGTACAAAAATTATAAATAAAGACCACCAAAATCACTTACTTTCAAGGGTGAGAAGTTGCTGAAAATTTTTGGCTTCCAAAACCCCTCCTTGGTTGATATTTTTGGTGGAAGAAGATGAATGAATAGGGTGATATCATCTTTTCTTTATTTTATTTATTTCCTTCAATTAAATCCACCAACTTGACCAATTTTGACATTTTTTGTCCCCTATGGCTGGCCACTCTATTTTCTAAGGGTCTAATTGCACATTAAGGGCCTCTAATAATATTCTATTGCTTTTAGACACCTTTAGCTTGTAAAATAGAACTTTTGCACTTTATGCGATTTAGTCCTTTTTCGCAATCAAGGTTAATTCTAGTTCTTCTTGATCTATAATAAGAAATTAGCTCATTTAATTACCACATTAATCAATACATTTCAATAATCATACTTTGGAAAAAATTACCATTTTGCCCTTAAACTTTCACAAAATTATGATTTTACTCTAGGCACGTAAATCAATTCTAATCAAATTTTCTCATTTATCAAGCCTAGCTGAACATTTATTACTCTTATAGCAACTCCCAATACTCGTTATTTCACACATTTAACACCTATTTTACAACCTTTACAAAAAGGTCCTTTTAGGTGTTTTCTTGGAAACACCTTTCACAAAAGTTGTGTATTTAACACTCAAGATTCATTTTCTTTTATAAAAATTTAGCAAAAAACATAATTACTCACATGGAAAAACCCTAGACTCTTAACCATTTTGCAAATAGTCCCCTCATTAGCTAGATCATGCTACGAAGGGTCCCAAAAGTACAAAAATTATAAAGAAAGACCACCAAAATCACTTACTTTCAAGGGTGAGAAGTTGTTGAAAATTTTTGGCTTCCAAAACCCATCCTTGGTTGATATTTGTGGTGGAAGATGATGAATGAATAGGGTGATATCATCTTTTCTTTATTTTATTTATGTCCTTCAATTAAATCCACCAACTTGACCAATTTTGACATTTTTTGTCCCCTATGGCCGGCCACTCTATTTTCTAAGGGTCTAATTGCATATTAAGGGCCTCTAATAATATTCTATGGCTTTTAGACACCTTTAGCTTCTAAAATAGAACTTTCGCACTTTATGCGATTTAGTCCTTTTTCGCAATTAAGCATGCAATCGCTAAAATTAAAGCACTAAAATTTTCATGCACCCATATAATCATGCTATAACACATAAAATCCTGTTAAAATAATTTTCTTCAACCTCGGATTAGTGGTTCTGAAACCGCTGTTTTGACTAGCCCCTACATCAGGCTGTTACACCGTGTGCCATTTAGGGGGGTATATTGACTTGTGCCATACGGCCAGTCACACGCCTGTGTGTGAGGTTGTGTGGAGCATACTGACTTCAATTCAATTTCAACACCAGGGGACTCACGGCCGTGTAGCATGACCGTGTGTCGCACACGGCTGAGACACACGCCCGTGTGGACAAAAATAGGCCATTCGGAAGGCCAATTTGCCATCCTTTTCTCATGTAACATCCTAAAATTTGGAATTTTATGTGTTGCATTATTTCTTGCATTAAGCTAACTAAATTACTAATCGTGTATGTTTTAAGGTCTTAAGAATGCTCGGGGTTTAATTGGGCCTTAGAAAAAAATTGGTATTTTAGCACTTTAAGGAGATATAGTAAGTGACCCCAATGCTTATGGAAATAAAGTGACCCCAATGCTTATGGAAATAAATGAGTAATTTGCTAGCATAAAGAAGCTTATGGTAACGGGGATATGGTGCCACATGAAGGACTTTAAGGGAAGAGGTTCAAATCCCATCAAGTGGAAAATTTTCACATTTTTTGTGTTCTTTCCCTAAGTGTCGGCCAAGATGGTATATAAGGCAAGGTGGACTTTTTAATTTTGGCAAGGTGGCTAAGGAAATAAGGAAAGGATGAGGGTAGGGAAAGAAATCAAAAGAAAAGGCAAGTATAGGGAACATGTTGGCCTTTTTCAAGGAAGATGTTTTGGAAAGTTTTGGTTGGCCAAATTTTGACCTTATTGTCATGTTATGGACGGTTTTGGTATAGGGAAAGGTAGTCGACTTGTCTTTGTCTTTTGGTAAAAACTTTTGTGCTTGTTTTGGCAAAAATTCCTTTAGCATCATTTTGTGTCATTTTTCTTTCTCTCCAAATTTCTTCTTCTCTTTGTCGAATCTTCAAGCCTTTAGTGTGCATTTTTGTTTCTTCATTTCTTTCTTGTTTGTCGAAAGTACCAACATTGAGACCAAAATATTTTTCATTCATCTTCCCTTGAAAACCGAAGCTTGTACGCACTCCTTCTCCATTTTTCCTTTCTTTTCCTTTTCACAAAATTCTTCAAGCCTTCTTTCTTCTTCTATAATCCATACCACCATAGCCGGATATTATTGCTCATTTTCCCTCCATAGCCGAAACCTTCATCTCTTCTTTATCATTTTTTTTTCTCATTTGGGTTGACATTCTTTCCTCGATTAAATTGGTAAGTGAATTCTTTTCTATGTACATATTCTTTTCTTTCTAGCCGAATAGGTATATATCACTATTTGGTTGTACATCTTGATCTTAATCGAAATAATGTTATCTTCCACTCCCTCATATCTTAATCACCCTCTTTTTCGTAGTGTTCTAAGTGGGAGGCCGTGTATCGTTCTAGCCCTAAGTCGAACGGTGGAAATTGGATCCAATATCGTTAAGGTAAAGAAATCTTCATGGATTAATTGAAATCGTTCTGTATTCGTTTAAGTTATTTTCGGGATAATAGTGGTTATGACTAATCGACTACATGACTTAGGGTTTAAATCGCTCGATCGATCGACTTGTTGATCATACGATTATAGTGGTAAGCCGAATCATTTGTCATTAGACAATCCATATTTTTAACGTAATATCGTTTTGATTAAAATCTTATTCAATGGAGCCAAGTAATATCTAATCAAAAGGGATAGCGATTGGAGATCGCAAAAGGAGCGGATGTGCGATCCCTACTCCTAAATTCAAACGAAGGGTAGTACCGGCAGTTCAGGATTTTCCACCGGGTTATGGACCATCATTCGGGGAGAATCGACAAATCGTGGTCGTTCACGATTTCAAGGGTAAACACTTTAGATCATTTATTTTAGACTTTGATTAATAAAATCATGTATGTTGATTAATCGAGTGTTACGATATCATAGGTGTTGACGATCAAGAAGGCTTAGTGCTTACCGTGATCAGGTGTGTAATCTCATACCGTTTTTCGTGGGTTTAAGATTGATATCATATTGGAAATAAATCGCTATGACTAAAATTGTAATATGATGTAAACCGCGAAAAATGGCCTAAATTTCACTATTATGATAAAATTGACAAAATCGGTAATAACACTGTGAGAATTACGAAAATGCCCCTAATGGGCCGATTTGATATATTGCCTTAATGGGCCGATTTGATATATTTCCTTAATGGGCCGATTTGATAGATTGCCTTAATGTGCTGATTTGCAAGTGTTACAATGGGCCGAATTTTTGTAATGAATTTCTGAATTAATTATTGTTGTTTATATTTGTAAATATCATTATTTGCTATGTATGATGCATTTACATGATTTTGCATGGGATGGGAAAATGTTGAAGAGAAGTGATTCCGGTGGCACTGCCACAAAAATGTTTGTTAATATGATACTATGATTCTGGTGGCTTGGCCACAATCAAAATTTGTTATAAATGGCATAATGCCTGCGATTGGTGTGTTTAGCGGGGTAGGTTGACTTGATCCCCACAGGTGTGATGGGATGGTACGGGTGGTGTGTAGCGGATGGACTATTAGGTTGGTTTGGGATTGCATTACATTCATATGATATATTTGATACATTATTATGTAAAAAGCGGCTTAGGCCCAAAATATTGCTAAATGGGTTTCAGGCCCAGTGGACAACGATAAGGGGGTTATGCATTGAGTTCTAGTAACTCACCCCGTTTCCTTAACCCTTGCAGGTAATGCTCAGTGACGTGGACTTGGGCCATGGATGACTTGGTGGGGGCCATACTTCAGAAATAGTTTTATTTGGACTTAGATTTCTCGTTTACTTTATTACTTTACTATTTTGGGTTAAATGTTGTAATAAGGCCTCTGGTTTATTTTATATTGCTTTATGTTGACGTACTTATATTTTGCTCAAATTACTTTAAATGGGATTTTTCTAAAAACTTAAACTAAAGATTTTCTAAAATGGAACACAAATGGTTTTTATAATAAACTTATATAAATATTTTTAACTCGGAAATTTTCTCTCAAATTTTCATCAATAGTTTTCAAAAGTCACGGTTTGTAAAATCGTTAGTTCAAATTTATCGATTTATCAATCAATCTTCGATGTTAGTAATATTTTGTCAAATCAAAATTATTTTTCTTGACTTTAACAAATCAATACCTATTTACGTACAAATAAAAAGGACTTAAATATATTTTTCTCGTGTGACATGTCAGATCTAGCCATAACGCATGGGCCGGGTTTGGGGTGTTACATCTCATGCTCACCCAAACAACCAAAATGGTACCATTTCATCCCAAAATCATCAACCAAAAACACAAATCATACCATATCCATTTCAATCAAATTCAATATCCAAATCAATGTCAATTACCCATTCAACACTTATATTATCAAGCAATAATTCATAAGCACATAACTTCTCAATTTATCAACTTCAATCACACCATATAGATTATTTACCAAATTCAAAATATAACCATTTTAGCAATTATGAAACCATAACCACATTATACCAAAACATACTAAAATAAGCCATCACTCATGGCTATATATACAAAACAAAACATATGCATTTACAAGCGAAATCCTATGGCTATGTTCACAACCAAAGTACCACATCTAGCCTATACATGCCATATACCATATGTATAATTCAAAAGTACCAACTTAGATGTCCGATAGTGCGATGATGTTCCCAATGACTCCCGGATCCGAGCTCGCTTTGATTCACTATAAAACATAGAAAAATAACACAAAGTAAGCTTCATAGCTTAGTAAGCTCGTATATGAATAATTTAATTAATCAAATAAATACAAATCAACCAATTGTACATAACATCACCATAGACACATTAATAACAAACCTTTCTCATGTCTTAAAACATGATCAAATACCATTTCATCAACTTTCTCTATTTAATACTTGAATAGTTTCTGTACGCACCTGTATCGCCTCGTACTAACCTCTTTATCCACCACATCATTCATTTACCCGTTGAACCATTCAGAATAGTAGTCGGATACTTAAGAATCTCAATCAATAAGTACCTATATCATGGCCCAAAGCCAAATCAAGGTAACTTATCCTGGAGTACCTATACGATGGCCCGTAGCCAAATCAAGGTAACTCCTTTCCAAAATACCTATACCATGGCCCGTAGCCAAATCAAGGTATCACTCACACCCCTGGTGCCGATATCGTGGCCCGAAGCCAACACATAACCTAATGACATGTCACTAGCATCCTAAACTATTCCTAAGGTTCAACTGGGAAGTTTCACTTATCGATTTCATTGTCGAACACATCCGTAAAGTTGTATTCACAATTCAAACATTATCCGTAACCTCATAATCACAGTTTATGCAATATCAAAGCATTTAAAATTCATTTATAATGAAATTACCACATACAAACTTAACTTGGGTATGAGAACGGCGAAATGAGTCAATTACTCGATAATCTTGCCTTTCCCCCGATCTAATTTCGGATTCCTCTTTTCTTGATCTATATGTATTCAAAATTAACTCATTTAATCATTCATTCATTAAATTTAATCCTTAAACACATATTTAGGCATTTTTACACATTAGCTCCTAAACTTTCACATTTATTCAATTTAGTCTCTATTTCACAAATACACAAAATTCACAAAATTCAACTTAACCCATGCTTAGCCGATTTATACATAAGCCCCTAGCAGCCCAAAACTTTCATTTATTACACATTTCAACCACACAATGTGCATATTTCTCAATTTAATCCCTATTATGCATTTTCATCAAAAATCACTTTATAAAGCATGAAAATCTATCATCCAATCATCCTCAAACATCAAAGAACACATAAAATAATCAATGGAAAATCTCAAAATATTTAACATTTTCGAAATGGACTTACATGCTAGCAATTGTTGTAGCCGAATGGAAGAAATAAAAAATGGGGTTTACTTCTTCTAATATTTGGTCAGAAAAAATGAGGTTGAAGATGATACAACCATTTTACATAAATTAATTTAAACATATTTAATTAATTACCTATTTAACCTTATAATATTAACCTCAAATTCATTTAATACATGTCCACATTTGTCCATTTAATATAAAATGGTCTATTTATAACATAAGGACCTTAACATTAATAAACCATAGCAATTAAACACCTTTAACAAGTAGAATGCAACTTTTACATTTTACGCGATTAAGTCTTTTTTATCAAATTGAGCTATTAAACGATAAAATTAGCTCACGAAATTTTCACACAAATATAATAAATGCTGCAAACACCAAAAATAATATTAAAAATAATTTTCTAACATCGGATTCGTGGTTCCGAAACTACTGTTTTGATTTAGCTAAAACCGGGCTGTTACAAATCGTATAGGTTCATTATTAATTGATTTATGTTAGTATAATTTATAAGATATACATGTATGTGTATTAGGTCAATTAGGTGAAATTGAATACTTAGACATATGGGATGTTATAACATGTACTAAACATGGTTTTAGCTTGATTTGAATGATTGGTATTGACTTGTGAATGTGTTAAAGTGTTGATGTAGGTGGAAGATAATTTGGGTAAGAAAAGTGGCCTTGGAAATGGCCTATTTTTGTCCACACGGGCATGTGTCTCAGCCGTGTGTGACACACGGCCTAGCACATAGGCGTGTGATCTGACCATGTGTCCCCTGCATTTTAGAAATTGAGAAACAGAATGCTCAAAATTATCCACACGGCCTAGCACACGAGTGTGTGGCTCGGCCGTGTGACCCAAGTCAGAGAGTTACACGAGTACGAAATGGACTGGGTCACAGCCGTGTGCCCCTATTTCGAATGCCAATACGGCCTGAGACACAGGTGTGCCTATTTGCCGTGTGAACCACACGGACTGGCCATACGAGCGTGTGTCCCCTGCACCTAGGAAAAATTTTGACATTTTTGCGAAAAATTCTTTGAGTTCCCGGTTTAGTCCCGACTTGTTTCTGATGCATATTTTGGGCCTCGAGGGCTCATGTAAGGGACAAAATGATTGAACATGATTGAATTCTGATAATGGATGTTAAATGATATCAAATAACTGTATTTGATCTGTAAACTCTGGTAATGCTCTGTAACCCTGTTTCGGCGACATATATGAGTTAGGGGTGTTACAGATATTGTGTTAATTAATTACAATCCGGTTCTGATTTAATAATTAATTCAATTGGATCCCTACATTTATAATGCACGAATAACATATTCATAATTTTATCTGAATGAATACGCAACCAAGACACATAATATCATTAACAAAATTAAATCTTGAAGATGACATTGTTAAAAGGGGGAGGTACACACCTCGAGCATGAATTGTAAAACGGACATGAAGAATACCAAAAAGAAAGTAAAAACAATCATTACATCCTTCACTTTTCAAAATAAAATTTGAAGCTTTAGTTGTATCAAGAAAATGATTTTTTTTTAAAAATACCGTACAATTTACTAAAAAGAAATTTTAAAAAACAAATAGGTTAAGTTGATTAATCGATGGATGTTAAGTCAGTTCAGTTAAATCAATTAATGTCATCTTAGTTGGCTTATTTAGTTATTTTATGTTAAGGTTAGCTAAGTTGGTTAAATTGAAAAAAACCATCTGAATCAACCAAAATTGTAACACCCCTAACCCGTATCCGTCGCTGGATTAGGGTTACGAGGCATTACGGTCATATCACAATTCATACAGATATTCATTACATTTCATAACTCAAAATTCTATCACATCAAAGATCGAAACTTAATCAAATATCAAATATATATATAAAAAATAATCATAATATTAAAAAACATTGCATAGTTAAAACATAATCCAACATTTATCTAAACATACCATATAAAGAACGTATAACAAAACTACTATTCCATTAGTCATATATCAAATTTATTATTATAAATAAATATATATATACTCTTGCACATATACAAATTTAAAACTTCAAACAAATCAAACCTTACTATTTAAAATTTTCATTTATTCATTTATACAACATTGGTAATATAAAACATAACCAAACATGCTTTATTTACTATAATATCATGCGCATATTTTCTAATGTCTAAACCATATCTATGTATAATTGCCGAATCAATATTAACTTATTCTATTAATTAATCACACGGCATACTAGTCATATTTACACATATACTCTTTAAAACAAGTATCATTTCTATGACCAAATATATTTCTTTTCATGGCACAAGTTCATGCTCAAATAACCATGTTGATTTGAACCATTTGAGCACAAATTACACTAAAGGAACACTCAATTTGCATTCTTTAAATCCATACACATAACCAATCACTAACTATATATATATATATATATTCGGTTATATAAATTAACTTTAAACCATATCACATACCCATTTGTATGAGTCTAATACTTTAGCCGAATATTCTTATACACATATTCCACATTTCTAAACCATTTCACCAATGTAAACATACTATTTCAACTTGACTCAAAGTTACTATATCAAATTGTCAAATTCTCATAGTATAATTTAATTCACACATATCAAATACAAACAATTCCAAATTTACCAACCGTACCTACTTAGTCAATCATTCAAGCATAACATATATGAATACCCTTCAAATACCGACCTAATCAAAAATTGCCTATTACATCCAAACTTATAATTATCCAACCAATACACGTTCGAACAATTAATCATATTTTTCCTCATTACAAAGCCGAATTATAAATGGTTTACAACTTTCATGTACATGTTTCATTTTTATAAGACATAACCAACTCAATTAGTTACCAAATCCATTCATACCACACATATTATATATTTATCAACTCATTCACCACATTATTAACGAAACATAGCAACCATATACCACATATAATAAGCCATAGCCGAATTCATAAAATCAAACACATTAAACACTTAATCAAGAACTAATAAACCGAGCCTAATCCTAATGATAAAAGACAAGCCATTTTCGCATGGCTATATATATACAAGTCCCAAAATCAAATATTTCATCTATGCTATACATGCCATAAACTAAATTCACTTAGTAAAATACCGAAGAAACTGTCGATAGTGTGATAGCTTTGCTGACGATCCCCAAGCTCGTAACGTGAATCCAAAATCTATAAAACAGAGGTAGACAAAAACACATATGAAATAAGCTATTTAAGCTTAGTAAGTCATAAGCAAACTTAATATCAACTATTACATATTTAACACCAAGTTAACAATACAAAATATACATATCCACAATTATAAGCTTATCATTTAAATCTTGTATACTCATATCATTTGCTATTTGTACAAGTTCACCTGAACATATATCATTTTCATTGTTAAGATCACATAAAACACATTTGGTTGAATATACATAATTAGTATGCATATGCATAGATTATATTTAATACTTTAGCATTTATTTGTTCTAATAAACAATCAACTTACCTTATTTCATAATACAATTTAAATACATACTTGAGCCCTTTTAATTTTCGATTTTCACATTGAATCTTCACTTAGCAATGCCCGTTGAACCGTTCAGAATTAAAAAGGATACGCGGATAGTAGAAAGCTCGTACAATGCCAACGTCCCAGACGGGGTCTTACACGAATCAAATACGATGTCAATGTCCCAGACATGGTCTTACACGTAAACACAAGTCGATGCCAACGTCCCAGACGTGATCTTACACGATAACACATATCGGATATCCTATGTCATGACATAAGTATCCTAACTATTCCTAGGGTTTGTACGGGGCTTTCGGACATCGGATCTTGATCGAATCAAACTCGGAAACAAGTCAATACTCAATTTCACATTCAGCTAAGGCATAATTTTAATCAAATAATTCAAGTTATCACATAGCAATATATATTCATAAATATAATAACATTTAAATGCTTATTGACTTACCTCAGATGTCGACGGATAGTAAAATCGACTAATCGACTACTTTCGTTTTTCCCCGGTCCAAATCCGATTTCTTTGGTTCTTGATCTTAATTGAAGAAACACAAAGCTGTACCCTAGCTTGTTTTCTTTTTTCTTTTTCTTTTCTTTGTTTCGGTTGTAAAATAAGAATGTTAATGGCTTTTAATGTTTTGTATATTATATTATAACTTTATATTATATTAATATTAATTTTATTTATAAAATTAACATATAAATAAAAACATGTAATATAAGCATGTTGTCGTCCACTACTTAATAAAATGGCCTAATTGCAACATAAATCCTCCATATTAAAAAGACAACAACAATTAGGCACTTTCACAACTAACCATCAACTTTTTATTTTACGCGATTTAGCCCTTTTATTTAACCGGACACTCAAACAACGAAATTAAAACATGAGAATTTAACACAAGCAAATTCACACATAATAAACACTGATAAAAATTTTAAAATATTTTTCGGACTCAGATTTGTGGTCTCGAAACCACTATTCCGATTAGGGTCAAAATCGGGCTGTTACAAAAATAATCGAATACTCACCCTTATTCAAGATACTTTGGCTCAACATGCAAACAAATAAAGTAAGTTATGAATCTTGAGTAATTATAGACACAATTATAACTACTATTATAACTTCTCTCATAACTATCTCAACAAAATATAAATTGTATGTAATTAATCATGCATTTTTCGTTTCACATCAATGCTAAAAGATAAATCATAACTAGATATTTTCATGAATCAGACAACCATTTCAACCCCACAAGTGCAAATCATATTAAGACTACTGAATTGGGAAGAATTTTTATAATTCAAGTCAGCTTAACTCAAACCAAGTATTACATAAACTAAAAAATTAACATTATTTGAAAAAGTAACTCAAGTTTTTAGACCAACCTCAGCTCATGTTGGTTCATTAGCAACACACATGAAAATCAAATTAAATCATTGGCCTAAAGGCTCTAAATAGGTGAATGGTCTAAGGGGTAGTAGACAGGTTGTTTATATAGTGCAAGATGAGAATATTTCAAATACAAAGCTAGTTTCAAACTATGGTAAGATGAAAATGATGATTACGGCTGTAACACCTTATACTCGACCTAGAGGACGATCATATGCAAGATGCTACATTGGTTATGTAACCTTCCAAACCCGACCTAGATGTTATGGTTGAAATTTGAAGGTTACATTAGCTATCGATATGGCTAAGTAAAAACAATATTCGGTTGTAAAGTCACTTTATATTATTATCTTTCTATTGTATGAATTTACAGAAAACTAAGCATAGTTGTAATAAGCTTGTTAGATGTACCGGTTTATTAGGTCGTTTATAGTTAAGTCTGAATAAAATAAAAAGGCAAATCGTTAGAAATAAAACTCAGTCGATTTTTGTCGAAAAACCCATTTTAAAACCTTTGTTTGCCATGTCGTAGCAGAAAAATGTTTCGTTTAGTTTTTGTGGAAAAACTCATCTTTTCAAAACACCAAAAGTCCAGTTACCACCAAAACCCATGTATGTAATCAAAACAAAATTTAAAAGTCCACTACCACAATCTATACTTAACCAAAATTACAATCCCAGATAAAATGCCAAAGTAATTTAAAAGTAATAAATGTTTTTAACCAATGCCAAAGAGTTTAAAACGAGACCTCCAATTGCCGAATCCAAGCTTAATCCTGAGGGCGATATGTAAATATTAAACTAAGGAGGTAAGCTTTAAAAGTTTAGTGTAGGTTAAAGTATCTTAGTCATACAAACAATCAAATAGGCACTTAATCAATTACAACCGTCCAATCAATAAATCATGGCATATTATAACATGAATATGGCATACTCAATACGACAATGCAATAATCCTACCATCTATTCGCTATACACCACGAGTTCCCCAGAACCCGTCCTCCGAATGCCAAAACAGTAAGAGCCTAAGCTCGATGTGGTTAAAACCACCAGTAACAATTTGCAGTTAAGACTGCTAGTATAAATGCGATAAATCACCCAATCTCTTCAAATCTTAGGTGCAGTGCATTAACAACAATAATGCAGACTTTAAATGTCACCTAGATCACCACAGAACTTCTTCATCAACTACAAATACCCGCCCCATGCAATGAAAAATGGCATACAATCATGCTCTCAGTCCAATTTTAGTATAGTGACACGTTTTTCATGCTTACGGTATCAAATTCAATTCAATGGCATGTATGTCATGCTTACGGTAATAAATTCAATTCAATAACATATTTAACATGCTTTCAATCCCATAATTTCAATTGGATATTTGTTCATGCCATCAATAACCACTGGATAATAGAGTATGCTCACAATATAGTCATGCATACATTATGCAAACCAACAACAGTATCAAATCAACAATACAATAAGCACATTCTATGAGGGTCCAATTAAACTTATAAGACTCCGCAATAGTCATAGAATAAGTAGGGATCAATTTGAACATATTATACAATTTTGAGTAAAAACAGTAAAAATAGGGGCACACGGTCGTGTGGAATGGCCTAGGCCGTGTGGGAGGGGTTCAAGTTCGTGTGCTCTAGCTGTGTAACTCACTGTGGCCATGTGATTTTCAAAAAGTTACCAATTTACAACAGCACACGATCGTGTGGGCTAACTATGTGGCACACATGCTCATGTGGAGAAACCGTGTGACCCCAAATCATACACAATTTGTCATTATTTTTGCCAGTGAGATCATTTACAGCCAAAACACTTAAACTCGCACCTGTTGACAACAGCTCTAAAGCACAGAATCGCAATTTTGACAACCTCTAACACACAGATTTAACTAACTCTGTACACAAAATAGGTAATTTCATAGCGGTTAGTCCCTATAAATCCTTATAGGGTTAGATTAAAGTAGAAAATACCTTGTAACTAAGAACCCATACTTACCTTAAATGCTTCCAACGAATTTCAACGGATTCCAAAAGCTATTGTTGATTCTCAAGATTTAGATCTGGATCTTCAATCGATGAAACACAAAGAAAGTAGTGAGATTCGATCACTACATTAATTAATATAAAAAACGATGAAGATTTGACAGCATAAGCACTTACTCTACTCGATTAAATTCGTGATGTCAGAAATAATGAACAAAGGTAAAAAAAAGAATAAAATGCGGTACAAGAGAGGGAAAATTCAAAGTTTAGGAGGTAAGAATAGTGAAAAGAGAGGATAAATTAGAAAGAAATGGGAGGAAAAATAATGGGACGTCAATTAATGAAGAAAGAAAAACAATAAGTGATTGACAAAAAAAATAAAAATGTTATTTATACCTAGGTTAATTAGTATAGGCGACACCTAGGGTTTATAAACATAAATTTGGCAAAAAGGTAAAATTAACTGATGAGGGGAATCAGACTTGGGACCAATGAGAATGCTAAGGTTTTACCACTGAACCAACAAACTCATTCTTGTCATATTACTACAATTTAATCAACAAGAAATTTGGGATGTGACAACTCTCCTTCCCTTAAAAGAAATTTTGGCTTAGAAATTTACCTAATACGAACAGATGAGAATACTGCTAACGGATCAAGTCCTCTGGCTCCTAAGTGGCTTCCTCGGTGCCATGGTTTTGCCAAAGAACTTTAACCAGTGGAATCTGTTTTCATCTAAGAATCTTTAGTTCTCTATCCAAAATCTGCATTGGCTCATCCTCAAATGACATATCCGATCTAACCTCAATCTCCTCTATCGGGATAATGTGAGAAGGATCTGATCGATACCATCTTAACATTGACACATGAAACACATCATGAATGCGATCCAATTCTGGTGGCAACTCAAGCTAATAAGCTGGCGGTCCAATTCTCTTAAGTATCTAATACGGTCTAATAAACCTAGGGATCAACTTGCCTTTTCTCCCAAACCTTAATACTTTTTTTCCACGAAGATACCTTTAGGAAAACCCGATTGCCAACACTAAACTCAATTTCTTTTCACCTCAGATCTGCATAGGACTTCTTCCTATCCGAATAAGCTTTCAGTCTATCCCAAATTAGTCTAATAGTATCCCCGGTCTCTTGAACTAATTCCAGACCTAAAACCTTCCTCTCGCCCAACTCAGTCCAGCACAAAAGAGTGCGACACTTATGATCATGCAAAACCGTGTAAGGTGCTATCTATATGCTAGATTGGAAACTATTATTGTAGGCAAATTCAACTAATGATAAATGCTCTGCCCAAGTACCCCGAAACTCGATCACACAACCCCTTAACATATCCTCAAAAATCTGGATAACCCACTTTGATTGACCATCTGTGTGCGAATGGAATGCCTTTTTGAAATCTAGCCTAGTTCCTAATGCCTCATAAAGCTTCTTCTAGGATCGAGATGTGAAATGCAAATCCCGGTTTGAAATAATCGACATAGGCACCTCATGCAGTCTTACTATTTCGAAAATATAAAGCTTACCTAGCTTCTATAGGGAATAATCACTGTGAACTGGTAGAAAGTGAGCCGACTTGGTTAATCTATCAATAATAACCCATACCAAGTCCTTCTTAGTAGGTGTCAAGGACAACCCACTAACAAAGTCCCTAGTGACTCTCTCCCGTTTCCATTACGGAATTCTAATTGGTTGCAACAACCCCTAAGGAAACTGATGCTCAGCCTTTACTTGCTGACAAGTCAAACACTTAGAAACAAAATCAGTTACGTCTTGTTTCAGTCTAGGCCTCCAATACAACTCCTTCAAGTCTTGGTACATTTTATTACTCTAGAGTGCATAGCGTAAGGGCTACTATGTGCTTCTCATAGGATGGACTGTCTCAAATCCAAATCATTAGGCATATAGTACCTACCTCTGAAACACAAAATACCCTCAGAATTCAACCCGAAATCTTCAATCTTACCCTTTTTAATCTGTTTAAACCGAGACATCAAATTTTCATCCAAAGGTTGCTTAACTTTATTATCATTAACCCAATTAGGCTTAACTTGCAACTCAACTAAAAGTCCACCATCCTCATACAAACTCAATCTTGCAAACATAGTCTTAAGCTCAATTATCAATCTTCTACTTAGAGCATCGACCACAACGTTGGCTTTACCAGGAAGGTATTCAATAGTGTAGTCATAATCTTTCAACAACTTAATCCATCTCCGCTGTCTCAAGTTCAACTCCTTCTAGGTGAGAAGATATTTGAGACTTTTATGATCCGTGTAGATAGTACACTTCTCACCATAAAGGTAATGCTTCCAAATTTTCAAAGCGAACACTACAGCCGCCAACTCCAAATTATGAGTAGGATAATTGCATTAATGTGGTTTAAGTTGCCTCAAAGCATGAGCTACCACCTTACACTCTTGCATCAATACACAACCTAAACCAATATTGGATGCATCACTATACACAATATAGTCTTTCCAGATTCCGGCTGAATCAAAACTGGAGCTTGAGTCAACTCGGATTTCAGCTTCTCAAAGCTAGCTTGCTGCTCATTTGACCACTTAAAAGGTGCATTCTTCCTCAATATCTTAGTCAATGGAGTATCTATCAAAGAGAAACACTCAACAAATCTTCGATAATACCCTACCAAACCTAGGAAGCTTCGAATCTTCGAAACATTCTTATGCTGATTCCATTCCAGAATCGCCTCAATCTTTTTTGGAGTCACACGGATACCCTTACCAGATACCATATGCCCAAAAAACATCACACCTTTTAGCCAAAACTCGCACTTACTCAGCTTGGCAGAGAGCTTCTTTTCATAGAGAATCTATAGAACCACCCTTAAATGCTCATCATGCTCAGACTCAACTTAGAATAAACCAAAATGCTGTTAATGAACACGACGAAAAACTGATCGAAGAATGGATGAAACACTCGATTCATTAAACCCATAAACACCGCCGGAGCATTCGTAAGATCGAAAGGCATAACCAGGAACTTGTATGGTCGTATCGAGTCCTGAATGTAGTATTGGGCACATTGGATTCCTTCACTTTCAGCTGATAGTACCCGGATCTCAAGTTGATCTTAAAATTAATGTTTTATTCAAATACATATAAACAAAATTAAAAAATTAAATTATTTACCATTATTTAGAATGTTATAATGGAAAAAGTAGTTGATTAAATATAAAAATAAAAAATTCATAAAAAATAATATTAAATTTAAATTTAAATATTTAACATGTATTTATATAAAATTGTTAAATCCAAATATAATTATCACTAATAAATAATTTTTTAAAATAAATTTACATGTATTTGTCTTAATGGCAAATTAAGTTCTTATAAAATTAAGATACTAAGTTTGAGTCTCACTTGTATATAACATTATTATTGTCTTCCATTCAATAAACCAAACGTGGTTATATTTATTATATCTTTATTTCATTTCAATGAACCAAACAAAAATAATATGCAAAATTTTCTACGCAAGGCCTTGTACAAATTGTTGCTCTGTTTTTTATTCTCTTTATTCTTATGTAGATAAAATAGGAAAAAAAAAAACACAAGGAATACCTCTCAATCCAAACCCAAAACCACAAAATAGATTAAGAAAAAAATTTATTCTCCCAAATTTGTTTGACACCTTTCATTTGCCCCGACAATATGTATATATAATATCCTTTAGGATTATGCATAACTTTCACATGCTTTGTTGTTTAATCATGTTGATTATTCCACAAATACTTTCATGAGGTTGGTTATGGCTCTTGGAACTATTTTTTATTCTTTGACATCTTTTTTAGAATATTGCAAAATCTAATGGAAATGATGTTTGATTCTTAGTGATTGATATATGGTACGGATACCATGATTTAAAAGTGGCTATAATTAACTATATTTTTCCATAGATTGCCTTTGTTGGCTTTTAGAGGTCAGTTCTGGTGGTACAAATGGATAAAACTCTGGGGAATCAAGCTATCCTTCAGTATATAAAAAAGGATATATGATTGGACTTTCTCTTTGATTTGCTGCTTGTTGGGTTTGTTTGAGCCATGCATTTTTGGCAACTTCAACATGCAGTTAAAAGTAAAATGTTTAAATAAGTTATGAGAACAAAGATTTTAAAAGCTGGCTACGCTTGAAATTAGTAAATTTATTTAAATTGGGCTGCACTTGAATGGCCTAAGGTTTGCAAATACAAGATGAACTATGGGATAATGCCGGAGTTAATGCTTTAGAAGCTCTCCCATACTTAAGCCAGCAAAGGTAAAGAAAAAGATAAGAGCCAAAAGAGAAATATCATGGTGATATAGTGGTAGAATGAATCCTTAAAAGACAATTATACCCTTTCTTTTATAATTGCGCTTGTCCTTCATTCTTTAAGCTTCTCGTGAGCTGTTCTTTTGCATGAGAGTGCGTCATCATTTTTTGATAGGTTGGGGCATCCTAAACATGACAAGGTCTTGTTCAAGGACTCCAAATCATTGTTAATGTAACTCGTAACTTTTATATAATACTCCAAAAACATAATTAGTACATTACAAAAAGATAACATACGAAGACTCGTCAATCAGTAAGATCATATAAAGCAGTACTCTATACATTGTACCGTTAAATAGACCTGAAATCTATATTCTCATGACTACATATATTATATTATAATCACATCTTTATTAGTGCCTTAGCATGCATGTTAGTGGTTAATTTAATTTTGAGATTAAACCCAAAGGGCTCCCACTTGTCTAAGCATTGGGATTAACGACCGATTAAGATGAAGACTCATGATCTTGTTAGCTCCACCAACAAGTTCACCACCAATGAAGACAGCCGGAACGGAAGGATTACAACCGAGCCTTAGGAGAGTCTGTTCGATTTCACATCCTCCTGGGATCTCATCGAGCTCGTGAACTGCAGGGTAAACCCCGAGGTCGTAGAAAAGGGTTTTGATGGTGTGGGACATGCAACACGAACTCTTGCTGAAGATCACCACCGGCTTCTCAGATGCCAGCTTTGTCACTCTCTCCATTTGATAATGTGGAAAATAATGCCAAAAGATAGCTGGGAAGAGTAGAAGAAATGATAGCTAGGGTTACTATATATGAGGTTGTTTGTTGAGGTTATGATGTGCATTGAATGCTCAAGGGGCACTGGTTTTATATAGGGTTTTGTGAGGAGCGGGGCGTTTGGTTGGCAAGAAAAAAGTTCGTTTTTGATGGAAAATGAAAGGGCAGAAAGAAAATTGAAAGAATTGTTCGATTATATCATAAATGAAAGTGATCAAAAGCTTTCACCATTGCAATGGGAAAAATGAAAGAGCACCATCACGAATCTTTCTTTGTATACGGAATACGTGTCCTTTGTACGGTGAAACGTTATTCTCTTTGTAGCAACACATTAATATTTTGGATTACCATATCATATCAAATTGCAGGTGAAAATTACTTTCATAAAAGTTAGATTGCGTTTTATCTCATTTATTTAAAAAATAAGTAAATTAGTTCCTATACATTAGAGCAAAAAGTAAATTGGCCATTTCTGTTAAGATTTTCATCCATTTGTATTGTTAAAAACTAGCGTAGCAGACAAAATAATCAATGACTAACATGTGGTGTATCACATGTACCTCATGTCATGTTGATGTACAAGAACCAATTGTTAATAGTAAAAATAGATAGAATTTTTAACAGAAGGATTCATTTGCTCTTTAATCTAACGTATATGGACTAATTTATTTATTTTTTTGAATAAAGAAAGCAAAATGCAATCTGACACTTAGTATATGATCTTTTAGAATATTTACCTCCAATTGTATCCTCATATTTGAATTCCTCATAAATCTTTAAAATTCACTACATAAATTTGGATCAACTGGGGAAAACTTGAAGTAAATCACTAAGGTTTACACTTTAAAATCTGCTTTAATGTACATATATTAAGGTTTGAATTTAATTCTAACTTTTCCTATCGTGGAGGCATCTAATGAGTTAGAAAAAGCAGTTGGGTTTATATCCAACTGGGACCTTTTAATTTCTTTTGTTGTTTGTCTGTTTGTTGCTACAGCTACAATGGCATTGATTCCACATTAAGCAATTGAAAATCAAGGCTGAAGTAATAAACTCTTCAGGGGTAGTATTTAATAGATTAAAGTGTAACTTTATTATTTTTGAAGAGATTAAATAGAATATTTTTGATATATGAGGAGGTTAAAGTAAAATTTTCTTATATATTAAATTTTAATTTTATTATTTTTAAAGAGATTGAACTAAAATTTTTCATTTTTAGGGGATCAAGACCCCTTTCACCCCTAACATCGCCTCGAGTGAAAACAGATTATAAATATCAAAATTTAAAACTTAAAATTTATTGATTATCACTGCAATTCAAATTAATTAGATTATTTCTCAATTTGCATGTAATTATTTATCTAATTCCAATCATTTCCATTAAAATCGAATCTGAGTCTTTGATGTATTTTAAATATTGAATCAAATGGATTAACCCTATAAAAATTAAGAATAATAAAACCTATAAAATATATATGTGGAAACTTCCTTTGTGTGAAAGGGATTTTTGAGTCTCTATCAACACTTTCATTAGCACACAGTTTTCCTTTCTTTTTTCTTTTTCAACAAAAGTGGCCGTACACAGAAAGTGAAGGAAACATAGATAGATGCCCTAATTAAGGTCATGAGGTCCCAAACATCATCCGTTCTATGCATATATATAAATATATTTTTATTTTTCATATGAAACAAAAACAATATTTTAAAATAAATAAAATAAAATTTCAACTATATGGAACAACATTTTAATTAGAATTCATCAGCTCCCATCATTTCTTTCTAAATATTCATAAAAAACATATTAATTTAATTTCTGGAATACTCGAGATTACATAATATATTCTCAATATAGAAAAATCCCATCATCGTCGTCAAAAGAATTGGAAAGTTTCTTCATTTTATTTTCCTTTGGAATCTTGTTTGTTTATATTATAATGTAAAGTAAACGTATTTTATACAAATATATACTGTTTATGATGAGTAATTTTCATGTCAAACTAATGTTCTTCCTGCAGGTACACATGACCTAAACAGGATATATAGATAATATATAATATACAAACTTTAAATATAAAGGAACAGTTGTCTCATAATATATAGCGACCCAATTGGAAGGCCAAGGGCCATATTTTTTGGGTCATTTCTTTGTCTAAGACGTCTTCTGTTAACTAGTGATAAATGATATGTGTTCCTTAAGTTTTTGTTGAGATCATAATTATCTATTGATGATATTTTAACCCTCGTTTAAACAACTACTTGAGCTGCTACTGCTTTCCATACAAATCTTTGGATAGCAGTCTGGACATAACTTTAGGATAATTCAAGTACAGTTAAGTGTTGACATTTTTTACTTCGACCTCCATGTTTATGTTCACCAAAGGCAAATGATTCTCTGAATATGTGTTACCTCATGCTCAACCATGTTGATTGAATTTGGTTGATTGTAAAAACTTGAAGATCGGCAATGCTTCATCGAATAAAGCCTATACTTATTCTTATCATTTAAGCCTTTATTTTATGGATTAAACTGATAAATTTATTTCGCTTATAAGGCTTTATCTTGTGATAATTATTGGAGGTCATTATTTTAGATGAATTTATCTATACAAAATCTGCTAAGAGAAGCTACCATATTGTGTCTATAAATAGGCAGTTTATTCGCATATAAATATGTATCTTTTGGAGAGTGTTTTGTATTGATTATGCAGGTATTTTTAGTAATATTTTTCTTATAATTTACACTCGTTTTATAGACATTGTTTAAGAGAGTTTTTGTTTTTTTTTGAACAAAATGGGCTCAAAAGCCACAACCTCAATATTAACAAGCATCAGTGAGTACAAGAAGCCTATGAATATCGCTCGGATACTCCATGTTAAAAGAAAAGGTACAACGTTTATCAATAGTAAGTTTACCTAGGCCATCGGCCACCCTATTACTCGAGCGAGCGACCCACTCAATCTCAAACTCGATGGAAGAATCCAACAAATTGAAAATATCCGTCAACAGAAATCCGAAAATTGAGATATCCTCCCTACGACGTTTAAATCGGTTAACCAACCTTGCAGAGTCGGTCTCGAAAATGGCCCTTGCAACATTATTGTCACGCGCCCAAACAATACCTTCTCTCAAGGCTTCTGCCTTAACCCACTAAACATCCATTTTATAATCTAGGTAAACCACACGACCACCTAAGACGAAACCGTACTGTCACGCGCAATAATCCCGATGCCAACCACTGTGTCATGAATCATCGCATCTACGTTTATCTTAATGACATCAATTGGGGGCTTAACCCATCTATGGGATCTAGGAGGTCAAAGGTTCATCGCAACATGCGACAGATTAAAATTCCTAAAATCATCCCCCAAAGTTCTTGCCCACTCCCAAATCAACCGAGCATCCTCTTCCTTCCTGTGAAACAAAGCATTGTTGTGGCTATTCCAAACATTCCATAAGACCATAATGAGATTCTCAAAAGCCTTAAGATCCAACAAGCGAGTAGCATCATCAAGCCAATCAATACAACTCTCAAAAGAGGAATCAAGTAAACGACCATCTAGTCCACCAAAAGAAAGAACCGCGCGGGCTTTAGGACAATCCCGAAGAGCATAGATATAGTGTCATCCCCCGTCCCACACCAATGGAAAACCCGATCGAAACTCTGAATAATCAAGGCCATTTTAACATTGGTCGTAAGCAGTTTGTGACCAACCCTTCAAGCAAAGATACGGATTTTGGGAAGCACACAGAGTTTCCAAATAGTGCTCCAAAACAAACGATACAGACCAAAACCCATCTTCTTAAGGATAAGCCATGAATACATAGATTTTGAAGAATAGCACCCGGGCTTATTGTGAAACCAAACAATCCGATCTGGAGGACCATGCTAAACAATTGGTAAGGCACAAATATGAGGACTCATCTCCTCACTATAAAGATCCTTCACTCGATTTCCATCCCACTCACACGAGTTAGGCCTCCATAAATCCCTCACTCGACCATCTTAAATGCCACTGAAAGAAGTCCTCAACGAGTTACCATCAAGACCCTCGAAGCCCCATCGATCGAACCCATACCTAGCTGTCATACCATCACCAATTTACCATCCAAACCCGGTTTCAAGAGCTTTAACCGCATGCAAAATACTCATCCAAGAGAAAGAAGGCTTATCAACAGCCTTCGAGTGAAGCACATCCCCATCCGAAAAAATACTTGGAGCACAAGACACAATAACATAAGGTATCCTTGTTGTTGATGAGCCGCCATACTTGTCTCCCAAGAAGCACAATATTGAAGAGCCTTAAGTCCCTAAAACCAAGACCACCGATGCCCTTAGGTGTACAAAGGGAGTCCCACGCTATCATCGCCCAACCACGATCTTTGTTCTTTTTTTCCCACCAAAAGCTCCTCATCCTTGAGGCCATTACATTAAGGGTACACCTGGGAACAAGAAAAATAGAAAGCGCATAAGTAGGTAAAGATTGCAAAACATATTTAATGAAAATATCCTTACCACCATAAGATAAAAGACTTTTAGACCAACCTTTTATCCTAAGAGATAACCGATCAATAATGTGTTGAAACGCCCTCGTCTTATTCTTACCAATGACCAAAGGCAAGCTCAAATAGTTATCCATGGACTCGAAAACTCGCATACCCTAGATACCACTCAACTGCTCCCTTTGATCTCTCAGAGTATTAGGACCGAAGTAGACAATGGACTTGGAAGGATTAATATTTTGCCCAAAAATCGTCTTGAAATAGTGGAGGGTATCCCTAACGATCTCAACCTCCTCCATTTTATTACAAAAAAAAAGGAGGTCATCATCCACAAAGAAAAGATGATTAATCCTAGGCCCATTTTGACTGGCCCTAATCCCCCGAATCTTCCCATGGCCACTAGAAGCAACCTAGAGAGCGCTTACAAAACAATAAAATATAGGGCAGGAGTGGATCTCCTTGATAGAGCCTTCTCTCAGGAATAATCACATCTGTGAAGGATGTATTACACTTAACAACATACCTCACCGATCGGACACATTGCATAACCAAGGTAATTCATGAAGCAGAAAACCATATACGGATCATCACTTTCTCTAAAAAGTCCCACTCAACACATTTATAAGCTTTACTTATATCAAGCTTGATCACAAACCCTTTATTCGACCCATTTTTAGAATTCTGGAGGTAATGTAAAAGCTCGTGAGAGATGAGAAAATTATCATGGATCATACGCCCCGACACAAAATTACTCTAGTTCTAGCTAATGCAAATTGAAAGAAATTTTTTTAAAATTTATTAGCTAAGACCTTAGAAATCATTTTGTAGATAACCCTACACAGGCTGATAGGATGAAAGTGAGTCATATCCTTGGGTTCATTAACTTTGGGAATGAGAACAATAACAGTTTCATTTATATCCTTGACGTCTTTTCGCCCATCCAGAACCTTATGACAAAGCTTGAGCACATCCTTAGCAACCACCCCCCAAATTTCCTTATAGAAGAGGCTTGAGAGCCTATCGATACCCTAGGCCTTGCGAGGATCCATTTGGTTGAAAGTTTCGACAAGCTCTTTATCAGTCACGCTGTTATCCAAAGCACCATTCATGTTAGATGTGATACAATGAGGGATCAAGCCCAACACATTCTCAATGTTGCCACAGGCCTCAGTCTTAAAAAGAGAATGAAAGTAATCCAAAGCCACCTGACGAACTCCTTCAGAATTGGAAACCCAATTACCCTCAGAATCAAACAAACCCTCAATCATGTTCCTTTTATTTCTCCTGGAGGCTCGAACATGAAAGAAGTGGGTGTTAAGGTCTCCCTTTTTAAGCCATTCAATTCGATACCTCTGAGCCTAATACTGCTCATCCTCCTCATAAAGGTGACCCAGCTCCATCTGAGACGCTCTCAACCTCTCAATATTAGAATCCAGAGTCGGCCCGTCTGTAAGTTTATCAATCTGATCAATTAAACTTCGCATACAATTTTGTCTTTTATTGAACCACCGGAATTGCCATTTCCCAATGTAAAGGCTAATGTGATCAAATCCAGTCAACACATCCCTATTACACTGATCTCACACACGTTTGATCAAATCCTTAGCATCATCCTCCTTAGCCTAACAAGCCTCAAACCAAAAAGAAAGCCTCAGATCCTTCATATAATCCCTCAGTTTCCTACCCAAAGTATCAAGTAGAATGGCATCATGGTCTGGGCATGTCTGAAGAAGCACCTGCGTGGATAAGAAAGGGACATGACCCAACTAAGATGTCAAAACCAAGAATCTGTCGAGTTTTTTCTTAACCACCCTATTTCCCTTACGGTTATTAGACCATGTAAACCACCCATTATCGGGCTTAACATCAATCAGAGTAAAATTATCTATAACATCTCAAAAGTTATCCATAGACACTCTAGGCCGATGCCTCATACCAAATTTCTCTGAATAATCTATAATCTCATTGAAATCCCCCCGCCACCCAACCCAACTCGTAAGATTCCCAACCCTCCAAAGAGTGCTCCAAGACACATGCCTCAGATTTGGATTAGGATGACCATAGAAGCTCCTAAAGCGAATTTGATCATTCCCCTCCATTTTTACCACATAATCTATGAAGCTCCTAAAGTGAATCTGATCATTCCCCTCCATTTTTACCACATAATCTACATGATACTCTAAGTAATTTTGAAGAATCACGCTTACCCTATCCTTCCATAATAAGGCAAGACCCCTTCTACGACTAGCCGGATCTACAACAAAGCAACCATCCATTTTGCATCAAACTTGAATACGTTCAAACTCATTTGCATGTAGCTTGGTTTCATTCAGAAAGATAATATCAAGATCATTGACAATAAGAAGTTGCCACAACTCGCGAATTGTTGCACGGTTCTCGCCCCGATGACAGTTCCAACAAAAGATTTTCATGGCTCTAAGCGGGGCTGATCGCCAGCCGCCACCTTGAAGGGAGAACTTCCCTCTGATAATTTTCTACGGACAATCTTTACCGAGCTTTCATCAATACAATTCGAAAGTTTTCTTCTAACTGAATGAACCGAACTCTCCTTATCTCCCTCACCACTGTACCCCTTATTTTTTTACGCTTACTCCTCGCCCGACTCCTACCTTCTTTAGGGACCTTTTTTCAGTATTTTATCAATTAATGAGCCAGAATCTGAGGCCTCTTTATCCATCTTACCCTTACCTTTCTCTAATTCTAATGATAATTCTCCTTTCCCACCTCGCCCTTTCTTCGCATCATCCACTTTGTTTGTATTTGTGTTCCCTGTTAAAATTTCCACTATTAGCATTCAGCTGTCCCAATTTTACCCGTAACCAACTTCCAAATTGAAGATTTGATTCATTCACCTCTTGATAAGTCACCTGGGTCGGGCATTTTTGAGTTTTGTGTCCAATGCATCCATAATTATAACAAAATATGGGAAGCCTTTCGTACTTAACCGCACATAGCATTTCAATCCCATCCACACCCATCATTTTAACAACAGATCTATGAGGCTTTAGAATATTAATCTTCAGTCAAATTTGTATGTATTCAATCCAACAGCCATCATTGCCCTCCAATCGATGGCCAATAATTCTCCCAAGACGCCTCCAATGTCCACTGCCACTTATCGAACCATCTGTTCAAAGGGAATATTGTAGATTCGTATCCAAAAAGGGACCAAATGAAAATCGTAATCTAACATTTCTTGGCCCTTTACAAACGACAAAATAGAAAAGATGAATTGATCAAATAACCAAGGAGACATATTAAAGATTCTGGTTCTATCCTCTAGGCTGCCAAACTTAACCAGGTAGAAACCTTTTGACATCAAAACGAAGCTCACTAGGTCTTTAGTAAACCAAATCGACTTTAACACCCTGTACATGGCTTCCCTGTTAAGCTTCTCTGTTGACATAATCTTTCCAATAGGCCAAGCTTTATGTCCTTGAAAATTCAAAGAGGTTTTATTCAATTCAACCACCTGATTAGCCTCGTCCTCAGTAAATGTCAGTCGAGCGAATAGATTATTAATATCTTCTTCCATCATAAAAGACTATTGCCAAACCCAGCCGGTCAAGGATAAAACCACCCAGCAAAGACACTCAGATACAAGGACTCCACAATTCAGGAAAGACAGCTACACGAGCAAACTAACTCAAAACTAACAGTACACACCAACACGAGCAATGCACCACCCTAGAACTAGGAAACGAGACAAAAGCAAAAGGGAAAAATACCACAAGATCATATCGTGGATAACAAAAAGATAATGAAAAAAACCAATAATTAAATGAAAACAAAGTAGAATAGTTAAGAAAAATTCCAGCAGAACAAGATCAACACATGCAAAATCAATAAACAATTAACATAAAACAAATGAAGTTGATAAGCCGTAAAAGTAACATATTTTACGCCCACATTTAGCATGCTTTTGGATGATTTAAGCCTTGAATTGTGTAATTTGGTGCTCTTAATCCTTTGTTTTCATGTTTTATACCTAAGAGAGCACCAAAGGATGAAAAGAACGAGAAACGGGCCCAAAACGGAGTAAATAGGCCATATCACGAAATCCACACGGCCTGGGCCCAAGACTACACGGTCGTGCCTCATTCAATAGTCTCGAACACGGCCTGGCCACAATTCACAAGTGCGTGTGCCATGGGCGTGTCCCTGTCGTGACAAAGAGAAGTTTTACTCGGAATAAGATACTTGGAGGCAAAGAAACACATTCCAAAGCCTATTTAAACACCCTAGGAGGAATTCTACTCCAATTAGGATACTTAAGGGCCAAGTAAGGCATCTCAAAGCTTATATAAACACCCTAGCGGCCAACTTAAGCGGGGAGTTCGGCAGAAGCCTTCTGCCAGGGCTTTTTTTGGGGGAACCCAAGGCTTTAGTCAGGGGGCATCCAGCTAGGCCAAAGAGGGCAGATTTGTAGGGATTTACTCGGAGATAGCCAGTTGATTTATCTCAAGAAGCCAGAATCATACTCAAGATGGAGGATCTCTCCTTCAATTCCTTCAGGGGGTTTTAGGGATTTCTTATGTTTTGTTTTATCTTTTCTTCTGAGATGTTTTCTTTTATTGTTATGAACTAAACCCTCAGATACCTGAGGGGGATAAAACCTAAGATGAATCTTGTTATCGTTTGCTGAGCTATATGATAAATATTTGACTTGTTCTTAATTATGTGTTCTTAATTCTTGTGTTGATATTTTCGGGATATTAATTCAAGTATGATGTGCTTAGGTGGAGGAGCAAAAGTCCCTATCTAAGAGTAGATCTAGCATAATTAAGTGGAGATGATAGCACGCTTAGAGATAGGGTGACGAGATTTTGCCGAATTAGGGTGAAACCTAATATGTGAGTCCATAGATCGAGTTAATGCAATTCTAGGGGTTTTAATTAGAAAGAGATTTCAATTAATCAACCTAGGGTTAGACGTTAGTCGCCTTGAGAGAAGGATTTATATGACTTAGGGAATCCTACGGATCAAGTCAAATGAATAAATCATTTGGTTCAGAGTTAGATAACAAGTGAAGTCTAGGTGGATTCTTCTTTGGGTATCGTCTTAATCAATTGGTTTTTCCTCAAAGTTATTTTCCCAATTTCACTCTTCTTTGTCTTAGAGTCTTTAGTTTAGTAGTTAGTTAATTTTAGATTAGATAAACAATTCCCTTAATTCTTAGGCTAAATAATAAAAAGAGAGTTAGTATTAGTACTTTTGGTTCCTTTGGGTTCGACAATCCGGTCTTGCCTTAACTATACTACTGTTCGATAGGTGCGCTTGCCTCAAATCATTGTCATAGTTAGTTTTCAGGTTTGATCATTCTTTATATAAATTTTTAAGACTTTGACATCGCATAAAACAACGATCAGAAGTAGATAACCATGAAAATAAAGTCCCAATTAAATATTCCTTTTACAACCTAAGAAAATGAACAAAAGTACAAGGATGTTAACATCTACGGTGAATTGCTAATGTATTGTGTATTGAAAGAATGAAACTGTACTGAGTATTGAAAGAATAGAATGAAAATGTATTGAGTATTGAAAGGATTCTTTGTATTTAGTCTAGTATCTTGAGTTTGTACATTATAGCAATAGTTTTTATAATATATATGAGTAACTGCAATTGCTAACAACTTAACTGCTTGAATAACAAACTAACAGCTAATAGGCTAGCTCAATAACAGAGTTAGTTAGCACAGCCCTTATCTATACTCTTTAACATTCACCTAGCTTCCCGACAGATAAAACCCGAAGAAGATTCTGAAATCTAGCAAAGGACGATACAGAGAGTGGCTTGGTGAGAATGTTAGCAACCTGATCACATGCAGGAACCTCACCAACAATAACGAAGCCATCTGTTAGATTTTCGCGAACAAAAAATAAATCAAGCTCGACATGTTTGAATTTGGAATGTAAGACATGATTAGCAGCTACGGCAACTGTGCTAGAGTTGTCACACCAAATAGTAGGTGGATCGACACTTTGAAGTTGTAACTCCTTTAGTAACGAGACTAACCAAGTAATATCATTGGTAGTTGCAGCAAGACTCTGATATTCAGCCTCAGCTGTAGACCGTGAAACTACCTGCTGTTTCTTGGAACACTAGGAGACAGGTGTGTGACCAAAATACACATAGTAGCCTGTCGTAGAGCGACGATCATCAAAATCTAACCCCCAGTTAGCATCTGCATAACCAGCTAAAGAAAGCCGAGCAGATGGACGAAAAACAATCTCATAATTAATTATACCACATAAATATTGCAGGATTCATTTTAAGGCGACCAGATGGACAGTAGTAGGTGCATGCATGAACTGGCATATACGATTTACCGCATAGGCAATATCAGGACGAGTTAGGACCATATACTGTAAAGCACCTGCAAGGCTTCTGTACTCAGTATGGTCACGAAGACAATCCCTGTCATTCTTGGATAGAGTAGACAAGCTAACCATTGGAGTATGGACACTCTTTGCATGAGACATAGAGCTCATGTCAAGTAGATCACGGATGTACTTTCTCCGACAAAGATGAAGACACCCTGTGGAGGAACGAGTAACCTCAACCCCTAGAAAATAGTAGAGTTCACCCATATCTTTAAGTGAGAACTCATCATTCAACTGCTGAACAAAGCTATTTATATAGTTAGGCACACCTTCGGTAATGAAAATGTCATCCACATACACAAGCACATAGAGAGTGGAGTTAGTCGTAATTCTAACAAACAAAGATGCATCAGATTTGGCTATAACAAAACCAACAGAAAGGAGAAAACACTTCAATTTATCAAACCAAGCACGCAGAGCCTGGCGGAGCCCATATAAAGCTTTATTCAAACGAAAGACTAAAGGTTTTCCATTCGAACCATTTTGAACATACCCCGGAGGTTGTTGCATGGACACCTCATCAGTAAGATTGCCATTAAAAAAAGTATTGTTTACATCGACTTGATGAATTTGCCATCCTTTGGAGACTGCAATAGACAGGATGACTCGAATAGTAGCAGGTTTTACCATCGGATTGAACTTTTCCTTAAAATCATACCCAGTACCTGGGAATATCCTTTTGCAAATAACCGAGCCTTTCGACGGATGATAGTGCCATTAGGATTTTTCTTTACTTTGCAAAGCCATTTACATCCGACTGCCTTGCGATTAGGTGGTAACAGAACAAGATCCTAGGTGGAATTATTAATGAGAGCATCATATTTAGCTTGGATTGCAGCGTGCCATTTTGTGGTAAAAAAGGCCTCCTCAATTGTGTAAGGCTTAATAGCCTCAACAGACAAAGCCTTGGGCCTAAAAATGCCAGCCTTAGACCGAGCAACCATCGAATGAGTATTTATAAGGAGGCAAAGAGGATGAAGGAAGAAGAGGAGAAGATGGAATATTAGTGATACGCACAATAGGACTAGGAATACCATCACCATTGGGTAAGGAGGAAGGACTATGTAGCTCATGGTTAGAGCCCACCTCAGCTCGAGGACCGTAAGAGACAGAGGGTGAGGAGCAGAAACCAGGAGGTGAAGATGATGCAGGAGGTAGAACGGGCAAAAGCTCCATAAGCCTAGAAGGGACAGTCTTAACAAGAGGAAAAAAGTTGACATAGGATTAGACGAAGACATGGAACCCCCTGTAGCAGACGAAGGAGACAAAAACCTTTGTTCATCAAACACAACATGATGATAAATGATGATCTTACCATCCGACATAAGACATTGATATCTTTTGTGTTGAGGAATATATCCTAAGAACGTACAAAGTTGAGAATGAAAATCCAACTTATGACGCAGAAATGGACTTAAATATGGAAAACAACACCCAAATACTCGTAGATGATCATATGTGAGATCTTGTCCATAAAGAGCCCTATATGAAGTCTGTCCGTTCAGAACTGAGGTAGGAAGACAATTGATGAGATGAACAACACAGCAAAATACATAGCCCTAATATGCCATATAAAGATTCGCTTGGGCCAAAAGTGTGATACCCATGTCAACAATATGCCGATGTTTGCGTTAGCCACCCCATATTATTTGGAGGTATGTGGATAAGACAACCGATAAATTATCCCTTGAGTTGCTAAAATAGACGTGCAAGCTCGAAATTCTCTACCCCAATCACTCTAAAATTGTTTAATATTTTTCCCGAACTGAGTTTTGACTAATTGTTGAAACTGAACAAATTAATCTACCGCTTGAGACTTTTGACGAATAAGATAAATCCACGTAAATCGAGTGCACATATCAATAAAGGATACATAATACCAATTACGACCACATGCAACTGATGCAGGCCGCTATAGATCAGAGACAATTAAGGCAAATAGATCATTATATTCAGTAGAAGAGTTGAGAAAAGGCAATTTATGAGACTTCCTATTTTGACAGGTAGTACAAAGATTATCAAGTCAAAATTTAGTGGAAGCAATATTACATTTATCTAAAACAGATTTAACAACAGAAGCAGAGGGATGACTAAGACGTTTGTGCCACAGAGGAAAAATAGCACCATTGTCATATTTATTCTAGTGTCCAACGTGAGTAGTAGAAGGAGCTTCAATAGACTGAGCAGACGCAACCAGCGGAGAAAAGTGATAGAGCCTATCATGAATGTGGCCCCTCAGTAAAATTTCCTGAGTCACGATGTCCTTAACAACACAATACGTCGGATGAAATTCAAAAAACACATTATTGTTAGTGACAAACTGATATACAGATGGAAGATTCTTCCGTATATTCAGTACGCACAAAACATTGGATAAACGAAGCAATATAAACTATGTAAGTAAAACTGAATTACCAATATACGATATCTTGGTGGGAGTCCCGTCACCCATTAAGAGAGAAGATGTACCTGAGTAAGCTGTAGAGTCTTGCGAAGCAGAGGCATCGTGACATACATGATGTGTAGCCCCTAAATTAGGATACCAAGATGCAGTTCCAACGGGTATAAGAATATAGGAATTAGTGCCGTCACAGTTTGAACTGAATTGAGTAGCATTAATATGAGACCCAATGGAGTTAGAAACATCGAATGCATGCAAGTCGAGTAGATGAGGGAGCCTAATATAGGGGTCAGACCCAGTGTAAACACGAGCCCTTAGTTTTGCCCACTAAGGAACGGACAACCCAGACACATTACAAACATCACCACCTAAGCCCCAAGGTCTCGTCCATTGCCAAGGGAAGCAGCAAACTCTACACAATTCAAAGTTGGCCCATTTGGATGAGGAGGAGCTTACGGCCCAAAGGAAGAGGAGGCTCCCCCAAATTCTTGACTTAGGCCAGACGACAACTGCCCATTGAAATGACCAAACCCAATCGGCCTAGCATTAGCAGACCCATTAAATTGACCAAGCCCAATCGACCTAGAAACTCCATCATTAGCAGGCCTAGGCGTATAGTACGGCTCATGCCCAATTCCAAATTGAAATTTTGACCTAGCATGGGGCCCACAGTAAAGGCAATCATCATTTTGTAAAAATGGGTTAGAAACCCTATTATGTCGAGACAAAGGTGGCGCAGCATACGACCAAAAATTACATCCTGAAAATTACCCTGTGGCTCCACCGAGGAAGGACCATGAAGCAGACCAGAGATCGGCAATGAAAACAACACACAAAGACCATGATGATCTTCTGGATTTAACGCTTGAACAACTGATGACTGGCCATCGTACTTACGGTTATAACTGTAAAAGCACCTCTGGCTAAATGCCCAAATCGTCTGCAGATCTAACATTGTATAAGGGACGAAACCCTCTCTCGCGGCCTTCAGACAGGGAATGACCCCCATGGATAGAGTTCACCATAGCCGGCGACGAAACGATTTCCAAAAGATTGGCATGAAGAGGCACGTTCTGTACTGCACGCACCTGGCTGCTCTCATACTCGAGTAACATGTCGATGAGACGTTGAAGCTGTAGAGGCTCTGACGAGAATGACGCTAAGGCAAGTACAACGTCGAACTCTGGAGGTAAGCCCACAAGCACTATTTCTACCTTCTCTGCCTCTGAGATCCGAGATTCAGAAGCCTCTATCAAGGCACTTGTATTTTGAATCTTCACTATGTATTCTTTGACCGAGAGACTACCTTTTTTAAATGAGTGAAGATCGTGACGGAGGCGAGAGAGCTTCGCACCTGTCACTGCAGCGAAGAGACGAGTGGCGGCATTCCACACATCACACACTGTTCGAGCCTCTGTAAAAGAAGATATGAGTGAGGGATTAATTGTGGAGAGTAACCAGGAAGCAAGTAACCTATCATGATGAATGAACACCAAGGTATTCGGATTCGAAACGAGCGAGCCCTCCGGAGATTGCACAAAGTACGGCAGAGCAGGTAATGTTCCATCCAAAAAACCAGTTAACTCGTATCCTTCGATGATCAACCGAATATGCTGCTGCCATTGAACAAAAGTGCTATCATCCAACTTGACAGTCTCATGGGGAGGAAACGATTGGATGAGCATAGCACCAGTGAACGCCGGACATCCATGGTCAACGGAGGCAGAATCAGTAGAAGCTGTGGTGATCATGGAAGCAGACTAAGAACAAGTCTCCAGCACCTTAGGCGACCGATACCAAATTGTACTGAAAGAATGAAACTATATTGTGTATTGAAAGAATAGAATGAAAATGTATTGAGCATTGAAAGAATTCTTTGTATTTAGTCTAATATCTTGAGTACGTAGATTATAGCAATAGTATTTATAGAATATATGAGTAACTGCTATTGCTAACAACTTAACTGCTTGAATATACTAACAGCTAATAGGCTAGTTCAATAACAGAGTTAGCTAGCACAGTCCTTATCTATACTTTTTAACAAAGGAACAAAGAAAACAAAATAAGAAAAGAAAAAACCTCTAAAAAATCTTCGAAGACAGAATCCGTCGAAGGTGAAAGCACGAACTCCATCATTCTTGTGAAAAAACAGGATCACGAACTTTCAATAGGAAACACATGGGTTGAAAGAACTCCACTCCCATTCATGTATCATATTCCATCCAGAAAAAACCTCCGTTGTGGTGTAAACGGTCCAAGAAAGAAAGTAGATGATCAAATAAGAAACAGTCACTACGTCATAATACCCCGAAGAGCAACCACCCTAAATGCGAACAAAAAAATATCCAATAGAAAAAACTTGAAATATTGATTAGAGTAAGAAAAGAAGATGCAACACAATAAACCGGGAAAACAAAGAAACCCAAAAATAAAAAGAAGAAGCAAATTTATTTCAAAGAAAAAAAAGCTAAAATAATTACCTAAAAATGAAAAGGATAACATAAAAGTAACTAATAAACTGCAACAAAGAAACATGAGCTGCTAAACTAATTAAAGAAAACATAAAATAATATCAGAGATGGAAAGATACATGTGAAACATGCAAAAGGTAATACGTAAAACCATGCGGAAAATAAAAGATACAACCATGCGAACAATTAAAATAGAAAAAAGAAACAAAAGGCACCGCTTGAAGCTGTCACCGCCTGAAAGCAAGTGTTGAGACCTGACAAGATCCTATCACCCTTTCCACGCAAAATGACAAAAATCACTGAGAATGGAGAGGAACAACAATTCCACCACCGTAAAATCGCAAACATAAGAAAACTTGAGTAAAGACCATAGACCTACACAACCCTACCCCACCGTCCAATTGTTCATAAAATGAACGAAGACAGACAAAAGAACCTAAACAAAACAAGAAACGAAATAGCCAAAATCTTGGAGAAAATGTGCTTCTACTGTTGTTTCTACCGCTACCAGTCGACTGACATTGTTTAAGAGAGTTGAATCTAATTGTAAGTGAGGTTTTTGAGTGAATAGCTATAACAAGTTGAGATTATCTATTGGGTTGCAGTTGTTTCTTGTGTAAGGGTAGATTGGGTTTTAACCAATAGGTTGTTGGATCAATTGTTGAATAAATTATTCACTAAGTAAGGCTTCATAGGGTAAGATTGTCTCCGATCTGCAATAAGAAACTTTAAGTGCTTGTTTCTCCTTTACTCTTTTTGTTATTTGTCTTTGTTTACTATATTGTTCAAACTCGAGTCTTGACATCATATTGGGCATCAAAAGATCTTGAGTTTGAACAATAAGCAAATTGGCTATTTGTTTCAGTTTTTATAGATAGTAGATCTTGAGTTTAAACTTAGACAACCTATTCCCATATTCCTTGATCCAAATAATGTCTTTATTCCAATTTCCATGTAGATATGTATTTGATAAAAAAATTGGGTATGATATTTGAAGAGATTTAAGTTTATATATTGAACTTCAAAAGTATATTTGAATAAAAACACTCGTTAGATTAGTAATATGTGGTAAGAGGAATATTATTCGTTATATAGACATTTCCACCCTTTAGTTCTTTGAAATAAAAGAAAAAAAATCAATCCAAATGAGGGCACATAAGATAGCTACAAGTTGAATCTAGTATCCATACATCAAAACGACCAGCAACTGATGTAATAAGTGAGAGATCTGAATCTTCAGCATCACACTCAGCTACATTTGATTCTACTACAACTTTCCCTTTATCAGATTTACCCTTATTTTTCAACTTTGGGCAACCTTTATTCTAATGTCATTTTTCTCGACAGAAAGCACACTCATCTTTCCTTAGTTTTCCCCTTGACTTGGATCTCCTCTTTTGAACTTTACTCTAGGTGTGTGAATGACCCTCGACTACCAAAGCTTCTGTATCTTCGGTTGAATTTCCCTATTTTTTCCTTCTTTCTCAGTTCATAGCTATATATAGCTATACACACTTCGATATGAGATACATCAGCCTTCCCATGAAGTAGAGTAGTTTCGAGGAACTCAAACTCCTCAGGATGTGACCCCGACAAAATAAAAGTCAAATCTTCATCTTTGAAAGTTTCATCCATATTCACTTGATCAATGACTAATTGATTAAAATTGATGTAATCATTTATAGTGGTAATTGAAACATAAGAGAAGCGAAATTGTCTTTTCTTCATGTGGAGCTTATTCTGATTGTTTTTCTTCAAAAAAAATTCTTCTAGTGCCAACCACAACATATTTGTAGCAATCTCATTTGAGAAAGCATACATCTACTCTTGAGAAAGGTATGACCAAATTGTACCACATGCCAAACAATTGATAGTGTTCCAATCTTTTTCTCCACATCATCTGGTTTCTTTTCATCAATGGAAATGTCTTAAGTCTCTCTGAAAAAGAACATCTAGAACCTCACTCTGACAAATGTTGAAATGACTCGTGCCATCGAAGATCTCCACTACCGATCTCGTATTTTCCATTGTCGGTCTTGCCTGTATAAACGATGTTGTAGATGTGGATCTTTTTGGATTGTCTACCATTTTAGCCATAATCTTTTAATTTTCCCAAAGAAATATTTTTAATGTGGAAGAATAGTTTAAAATGCAACCAGAGAGCATTCTTTGAATAACTTTTGACTCTAATACCACTTGTTGTGTGAATAAGGTAAAAGAGTAAATTATTCTACTAGAAAATCACATTAGGATCAATTCCTAGGAAATATTAGAGGAGTCACAAACGGTCCCTCTTAAAACCCAACCTCTTAGACAAAATCTCCCTACAATTTAACTTAATAGCATAATATATCACTACAATTGTACCCTACAAAATATTGAAAGATAAATAAAATAATAAAAAAAACTAAAAGTACAAGTGAAAATTACAAATAGGAAAAGGGAAAAATTGCCCAAAGAAGGAAATGTCAAATTTTGGGATGATTAAAAAGGTGGAAAAACCACCTTTATTTATAGTAGTACAAACTCTCCACAACCTTGTCTGTTTTAGATTTGGGATTGTGCTATTTCAATAGATAGCTACTAATGACTACTGGTGCTTGGTCTAGCTAATGGCTAATTATTTTTTGTTGCTGAATTATTGGTGGTGACACTAATTATATTTTCTTTTATTGGTTTGTTAATCATTGATATTTTAAGGTTCTATTCGCCCCACTTATACTTTGGTGTGCAAAAGAGTTACTGGAAAATGAACATTGAGGATACAATGAAGCCTAATAACTATCTAAATTTTGCACAGACATAAATAGCCCATTGAACATTGAGTAGGACATAGCAAGAGTATCAATTTCTATAAAAACTCCTGCAGTAATTCTCTATAGAACAACCTTTGAATATAAAAGATGGCGGGAGAATAGAAAGAAACATTATTTCTATGTTTTTTTTGGTTATTATGTCATGCAAATAAACGTTCACTCCTATTTATAGGAGTGATCACGTCTCTTCACAAAGACATAACTATCCAATATGCTTGTTTGGATAGTCACATCTATTACCAATAAACTTAACTATTCAATGATATCTATTTGAATAGTTAAAATTCTTCGTTAGTTAACCAAGTGACATAACTTTCAATATTTAAGTGACATATCGTATCACTGTGAACAGTGACAACTCTTAGTTACTTATAACTTTTCATTTGCAACTGTTGGAACAATATGAATGTTCCAACATTTATGAGAAGCCACAATCATAGATTAAGTTTTCCAATAAATGGTTGAGAGGCAAGCACAATGTGAATGTCTTGAGTTCTAATGAGGAAGATTCAATTTCCAACTCTAATGAAAAAGCTGTTGAAGTTGTTGCTCCAGTTGCAACTTTAAGAATGACTAGTGCTCATTGTACAAGATTACATCAGCAATTACAAAAAGAAATCGAGTACTTGGACAAAAATATAAAATATCATCAAAAGAGAATGAGTGGGAGGTTAAGATATCAAGTAGATATTCAAGCTGTTAGACCTTGAATATCTTTGAATTTTTGTTGAAAAGGGGGGTGGGTGTAACACCCCTTACCCGTATCCTACTAGGGAACCGGGCACGAGGCATTACCCGACTTAACCCACTTGGTCATACAACTTTAGTCTATAAAATTTCATTCCAACTTAAAATATCTCTTTCACCATCAAAACATTCTCATTAACGACCTACGAGGCCTTAAACATACATACGGAGGGTTTCGGAACCCAACCGGAAACTTTTGTGCACTTAAAATTTCTTACCTAAATAGGGGCCACATGTCCGTGTGAAATGGGACACGTCCGTGTAGGCAGGCCGTGTGGTCACACACACCCATGTCCCTAACCCGTGTGGGATTTATTTTCATTTCAAACCTACAGGGGTTTTCACACGGCTGGACACACGCCCGTGTTCTTGGCCCATGTGCTCCACACGGCCTAGACACGTCCGTGTGTAAAAACCTGGGTATTCTGTTTGTGACGTCAGCAACCTCATATGGGACACACGGCCTAGGCACACGCCCGTGTGGCTAGCCCGTGGTTGACATTGGCTTGCAACACTAGTATGTAGGGGACACACCCATGGGACTGACCGTGTGTCACACACGGTCTAGACACACGCCCGTGTGCCTACCCGTGTGGACAAGAACAAGGCTATTTGCCAAGCTCTTTTCACCACCCTAGTTCACACAACATAATTCCATTCAACAAATCACTAAGCAACTCAAATTTCCAACATACACTTCCATGAATAACTTCATCTTTTCATAAATTAGTAATAATGAGCCATCAACTATGGCTATATACAAAAAAGTTCATCTTTAAAGGAGCCAACACACTCTTGGCCAAAATAACAAAACAATTCACCTAGTCTAGCCCCTATACATGCCATACTCAAAACACTAAGTCTAGATATACCGAGATGAGCTGATAGTGTGGGTGATCTTCCAATTATCTTCGTATCTCGACCCGGCTCTTTGACACTATAAAACAAGGGAAAAGAAATGGAGTAAGCTTTAAGCTTAGTAAGTTTACATGTAAACAATAAACATAATTTTCTTCCATAAAAACTCAACAAACAACATAAACACTCTCATGGCAAGTCCTTAAAATTTCAACCATATTATAAATTAGTCCCCTCATTAGCTAGCTTAAGCTTTGGGGGTCCCAAAAATACAAAAATCATCAAGAAAGACCTCTAAAATCACTTACTTGCGAGGAGATAGACTGGCTAAAAGTTTGAAGTCCAAAAACCTCTATTTTCTCTTCAATTTTCGTGGAAGAAGAAGGGTGAATAGTGAAATATGATATCTTTTCTTTTTATCTTATTTTATTCATCTTTTCATCACTTAATTTCACCAAATTTTGACCAAAAATTTAATGCCCTTGTCTCATTGTCTCTATGGCCGGCCAACACACCTATAATGGCCTAACTGCACTTTAAGGACCTCCAATTTAATATTCTATGGCTATTAGACACCTCTACCTTGAAAAATAGAACTTTAGCACTTCATGCGATTTAGTCTTTTTTCACAATTAAGCATGCAATCATTAAAATTAAAGCACCAAAATTTTCATATAGCCATATATTAATGCCAAAACACATAAAATAATATAAAAATAATTTTCCTCAACCTCGAATTAGCAGTCTCGAAACCACTGTTCCGACTAGCCCCAAAATCGGGTTGTTACAACTTTTCCCTCCTTTAGAGATTTTCATCCCGAAAAATCTTACCGGTAAAAAGGTTTGGATATTATTCTCTCATGGCTTCTTCCAGTTCCCATGTAGCTTCTTCCACACTGTGTTTTTGCCATAACACTTTTATTAAAGCTATGCTCTTATTATTCAACTGTTTAACCTCCCGAGCCAATATCTTAATTGGCTCCTTTTTAGAAGTCATGTCCGATCGTATTTCAATTTCTGTCGGAGGGATCACATGCGAAGGATCGGAACGATATCATCGCAACATCGATACATGAAACACGTTGTGTATTTTCTCTAACTCTACCGGCAAAGCCAACCTGTATGCCACTGGTCCAATCCTTTCAGTAACCTCATACGGCCCTATGAATCGCGGACTTTATTTACCCTTTTTTACCAAATAACAATATTTTCTTCCACGAGGATACTTTCAGAAATACTTTGTCGCCCACTTGAAACTCAATTTCTTTCCTTTTTAAATCCGCGTATGACTTTTGTCGGTCCGAAGTAGCTTTCAGACTATCATAGATCACCTTCACTTTCTCCTCAATCTCTTTAACTAAATCAACCCCATGAATTTGCTTCTCACTCAGCTCGGTCCAATACAAGGGAGTCCTTACGACCGTATAAAGCTTCATACTGTGCCATCCGTATACTCGACTGATAACTGTTGTTGTAGGCAAATTCGACCAAAGGTAAGTATCTTTCCCAACTACCTTCGAATTCTAACACACAACATCAGAGCATATCTTTAAGAACTTGTATTACCCTTTTAGATTGGCCATCGGTTTGGGGATGGAACGCAGTACTAAAATTCAACCTTATACGTAAGGCTTCCTGTAACTTCCTCCAAAATATCGAAGTAACTCTAGGATCTCTATCCGAGATAATAGATATAGGCACTCCATGTAATCTCACCACCTCAGCAATATATAACTCGGCCAACTTATCAAGTGAATAATCAACACGCACCAGTATAAGTGAGCCGACTTTGTTAGTCTATCAACAATAACCCACACAATATCTTTCTTTTTCGGAGTCATAGGCAACCCCGTTACAAAATCCATGGTGATCCGATCCCACTTCCACTCGGGAACCATCACCGGCTGAAGTAATCCCGAAGGTACTTGATGCTCGGCTTGCACTTGTTGACGGATCAAACACTTTGTAACAAATTCGGAGATATCTCTTTTCATACCCAACCACCAATAAAATTTCTTCAAATCATTGTACATTTTCATGCTACCGGGATGGACTGACAAGTGACCACTATGTGCTTCATATAAAATTTTTCGGATCAACTCGTCATCTTTAGGTACATAAATCCTGTCGTGAAACATCAAACAACCATCTGAACTCACCTGAAAATCAGAATCATTTCCTAATTCACACTAAGCTCTCTTAGCTTGCATCTCACTATCATTCTTTTGAGCTTTACATATTTGTTGAATAAATAGCGGTCTAGCCCTCAACTCGGACAATATAGCACCAGCCTCAGACAACGCTAAGCTCGTACTCATAGATATCAAAGCATACAGAGATTTTTTGCTCAAGGCATCCGCAACTACATTCGCTTTCCCCGGATGATAATCAATTACTAGCTCATAGTCCTCCAATAATTCGAGCCACCGCCTTTGTCGCAAATTCAAATCCTTTTGGTTCATTAAGTACTTCAAACTCTTATGATCGGTGAAGATTCGACACTTCTCACCATATAAATAATGACGCCAGATCTTTAATGCGAAAACAATCGCAGCCAACTCCAAATCATGAGTCAGATAATTTTTCTCATGCGATTTTAGCTGTCTCGAGGCGTAAGCTACTACCTTACCCTCTTGCATCAACACACAACCGAGACTTTTTAGTGATGCATCACTGTAGACCACAAACTCTTTCCCCGACTCAGGTTGTACTAAAACCGGTGCCTCAATCAACAATGTTTTCAATCTCTCAAAACTCTGTTGACATTTCTCAGTCCATTCAAGCTTGACATCCTTATGCAACAGTTTCATCATCGGGGTAGCAATAATAGAAAACCCCTTTACCAACCATTTGTAGTACCCCGCTAAACCCAAAAAGCTTCTGTAGACACACATTCTTGTGCATACTTGTTGAGCCTAACAAACTCACGCTCATATTCTGCCACAGTCATTTTTCCTTGCTTTAACTCAAGGAATTCTTTCCGTTTCTGGTCAATAAATCGCTGACTTATATCCTTCTTTCGAAACTCTTCCAAAAAGAAGTCCCACGTCACTCTCTCCTTTGGATCCACTGATGTCAACATTTTCTACCAATGGTATGCCGAGTCCCTTAGCAAAGACACGTCGCATTTTAAACTCTCCTCAAGTGTGTAGGAGAGTTCATCAAATACTCTCATTGAGTTCTCAAGCTAGAACTCCGCCCTCTCAGGGTCATCGCCTATATTAGCTCTAAATTCCTCGGCCCCTTGCTTCCGAATCTTATCTACCGGGGGCTTGGTTATTCTCACTAAATCTATACCTTGAAGAACTGGATGAGGTTGAGCATTAGGGTTCGCTCGTACATACTCTGTGTACCAATTACTCATCATTTGAAAAAAGGTTTCACGGACCTCTTCTCCTTGACCCATAGTCTCGGGTCCATTCTCTACAGGCGCATCCCTTGCGCGGGAGCCAGCACGTTACTAGCTACATCATCAGCAGCCGCTCGATTGGGATCCATTTACTATCTAAAAACAAAGTTTAGAATTGTCAGAAGCCACCACACTATCAATATACGCTTATGGCATGTATAGCTAGACTTTTACACACGCTACAGTTGTCCAAGAACTGACTAAACTATAGCTCTGATACCACTAAATGTAACACCCCTTACCTGTATCCTAATCCAAAACCGGGCACGAGGCATTACCGAACTTAACCCACTTGGTCATACAACTTTAGTCTATAAAATTTCATTCAAACTTAAAATATCTCTTTCACCATCAAAACATTCTTATTAAGGACCTATGAGGCCTTAAACATGCATACGGAGGGTTTCGAAACCCAACTGGAAACTTTTGTACACTTAAATTTTTTTACCTAAACAGGGACCACACGCCCGTGTGAAATGGGACACGTCCGTGTGGGCAGGCCATGTGGTCACACACACCCATGTCCCTAACCCGTGTAGGATTTATTTTCATTTCAAACCTACAGGGGTTTTCACACGGCCAGACACACGCCCGTGTTCTTTTCCCGTGTGCTCCACACGGCCTAGACACGCCCGTGTCCTCGCCCGTGTGTAAAAACCTGGGTATTCAGTTTGTGACGTCAGCAACCTCATATGGGACACACGGCCTAGGCACACGCCTGTGTGGCTAGCCCGTGGTCGACATTGACTTGCAACACTAGTATGTAGGGGACACACGGCCTGGTCACACACCCATGGGACTGACCGTGTGTGACACACGGTCTAGACACACGCCTGTGTGCCTACCCGTGTGGACAATAATGAGGCTATTTGCCAAGCTCTTTTCACCACCCTAGTTCACACAACATAATTCCATTCAACAAATCATTAAGCAACCCAAATTTCCAACATACACTTCCATGAATAACTTTATCTTTTCATAAATTAGTAATAATATTAATGGCTATATACAAAAGAGTTCATCTTTAAAGGAGCCAACACACTCTTGGCCAAAATAACAAAACAATTCACCTAGTCTAGCCCCTATACATGTCATACTCAAAACACTAAGTCTAGATATACCGAGATGAGCTGATAGTGTGGGTGATCTTCCAATTATCTTCGTATCCCGACCCGACTCTTTGACACTATAAAACAAGGGAAAAGAAAGGGAGTAAGTTTTAAGCTTAGTAAGTTTACATGTAAACAATAAACATAATTTTCTTCCATAAAAACTCAACAAACAACATAAACACTCTCATGGCAAGTCCTTAAAATTTCAACCATATTACAAATTAGTCCCCTCATTAGCTAGCTTAAGCTTTGGGGGTCCCAAAAATACAAAAATCATCAAGAAAGACCTCTAAAATCACTTACTTGCAGGGAGATAGCTTGACTGAAAGTTTGAACTCCAAAAACCTTTATTTTCTCTTCAATTTTTGGTGGAAGAAGAAGAGTGAATAGTGAAAGATGATATATCTTTTCTTTTTATCTTATTTTATTCATGTTTTCATCACCTAATTTCACCAAATTTTGACCAAAAATTAAATGCCCTTGTCTCATTGTCTCTATGGCCGGCCAACACACCTATAATGACCTAATTGCACTTTAAGGACCTCCAATTTAATATTCTATGGCTATTAGACACCTCTACCTTGAAAAATAGAACTTTCACACTTTATGAGATTTAGTCCTTTTTTACAATTAAGCATGCAATCATTAAAATTAAAGCACCAAAATTTTCATATAGACATATATTAATGCCATAACACATAAAATAATATAAAAATAATTTTTCTCAACCTTAGATTAGTGGTCTCGAAACCACTATTCTGACTAGCCCCAAAATCGAGCTATTACAGTGGGGGAGAGTGGATTAAAGGTACTAGGGGAGCTATTAATGACAGCTAGTGCTTGGTCTAGCTAATGGCCAATGATTTTCTCAATTATTGGTGGTGACACTGATTATATTTTCTTTCTCAATTATTGGTGGTGACACTGATTATATTTTCTTCTACTGGTTTGTTATTCATTGATTTTTTATTGATTGGTCTGTATTAAACTTGATGAATACTTTTGACTTTTATTTCGGTGCTATGAAGTTTTGATGACTTGATGATTTTACTCATAGTTGAATATGTTTAGGGGGGTTTGATTTATTTTATTTTATTTTGAGTTTCATGTTGTCTTTTGCTTTCAAGAAGTTTGCTACAAGTTTCTGATAAAAATATTAAATGGGGAGATTGTTGATAAAAAAGTCGTAACAATCAGTTACAACTCATATTAAAAATTTGAAATGTTGAAATTTGTTAATTATTATTATTTTTTTTACTATTTTTGTGCAACTATTTGTTGCAAATATTATGATATAATTAAGGCAGACTTTCATCAAGTAAGAAAACTCAAAAGAGTTTATTGTGATTAAGCAAGAGATATGCATTTGACTGATTTAATGAACAAATATCTCTACATTATTTTAGTACATATTAAGTGGATTAATTCGTATGAAATTCTAGAGATCTATGCTCATGACATTAGTTTTATTTATGAAGATTAAAATGTCTATATATTGAAGAACATTACCACAATTTTATAAATAGAATTAAGAGATCTCTATTTGTTCATTGCACTACAGCAAATTAAGCTTTTAGCGGTGTTTTTAGTGGCGTTTGGATTGAACATGCCGCAAGGTTATACCATTAATGACGCTAACCGAAAAACGCCACAATAAGTAAAGAAATAGTAGCATTTATGAGAGAAACACCGCAAAAGATAAAGCAGTAGCGGCGTTTTTGCATAAACGCCGCAAAAGGTAAAGCAATAGCGTCGTTTTCTCATAAACGGTGCTAAAGGTAAAGCAATAGTGGTGTTTTCTCATAAACGCCGCTAAAGGTAAAGCAATAGTGGCGTTTTTCCATAAACACCGTGAATATCCTTTTATTTTTATTGAAACGGCGCCGTTTTGATAACCTTAGTTTTTTTTTTCCCCAAATTAGTTTCCTGAAATCCCTTATTTTTTCCCCAAATAATTTTCCCCAAATCCCTTAGTTTTTCCCCAACGTCTGTTGTGTAAGTTTTTCTGTTTGTCATTTTTTTTTTGTTTTTTAATTTATTTTCTCATCTTTCAAATCCTAACCCTTTTCTCTTATGTATAAACACTTCAATTTTTATATCTATTTTTTTTTAATTTCGGATAATGTTATTGGGTTGTTGAATTTTACGAGTTCGGACTATAATTTTTTAAGGTTTTTTTGGGTTATTTTTTGAAGTATAATTGATTTTGAGAAGCTGAAATCTCTTTGTTGTTTTATTATTTTGTTGATTTCTTTTTATAGAATTTTAATCATGCTCTTATCTTTGCACTCTTTTCTTTTCTTTTCTTCTGTGTTTTAGAATTTAAATCTTTTAATCTGTTCATGCATTGATATATGACTTTTAGATATTGAGTCTGTGTTTTAGAATTTAAATCTTTTAATCTGTTCATGCATTGATATATGACTTTTAGATACTGAGGAACGGATTGGTATATGGATTAATTTGCACTTATCTGTAATAGGAAGAGTTTAGTTTCTGTTTGTTTTATACAATCAATTGAAAAGTATACTGTTTTATACAACCTATTGTAGCTCTTTTTTGTGCATGTGTTTTTGGTCATATTCCTTAAGTAATGGAAAATTCTTAGTATTAAGCAACACATTGAACGAGAAGTTGACATTCTCACCTTAGTATCATCAGATTTCCCATCACCTTTAGCGCCAAAATCTAGGACGTTGAATACGGTAGACTGCTAATCATAACCGTAACCGCCGTGCGGTGAAGGAGTTGAAGGGGGGACTTCTTTAGGTTTAGGAGATGGAGTAGCTTTGTAGGACTGGGGAGGAGGAGGTTTAGGCTTTGATCCTCCATTGTGGTAATTGCGATGACCATGATTTCCTCCTTTCTTCTTAGATAGTGCAGTAGCATACCTGCTCTGCCTCCAATGCTTGCCTCTTCTAGCAATGCATGTTTCAATACATGAACGCCATACAAAAAATGCAATTAAAATCATAAATGTGAGACTTCTGAAGTTAACTCCACCCATTTTTTTTTTCTTCTTCTTTCTTAGAGTTTCTCAAGGTGAGAAACAGAGATAATAACAGAGTGATAAAGAGAGACAAAGAGAAGTGAAGCTTGTGCATTGAGAGCCAAAATAATATGATGGTTGGTGTTTATATATAGGGAGAAGATTTCGAAGCAATGAGGACTATTAAGACATGATGCAAAAATTTTAAAAAGAAAATGCTTTGATAATCCTTTTATTCATACTTCATATTAAATTTAAAGGTAGCAAATCCTTTATAAAAATATATAATATTTAAAATAAGGTTATAAGACATTATTATAATCTAATTTACATGTCCCATGCATGTGAATCATTCAATTTATTGATGACCAATACATAACTTCTATTCTGTATATTCCAATACCCGACACCTATCCTCCTAGCTATTTTTATATATTATAAAAAATATAATATTTAAAATAAGGTTATAAGACATTATTATAATCCCTTTTAGTTTTTTTATTTAATTTTTACGGTTGTATTCATTTAAGACTCGATCATATTTTAGAGTCGTGAATTGGGCATGAAATCATTATTTGTAAGTTGAAATTTTGTTATTAGTTCTATGTAAGTTGTGAATTTAGTTCTTATATTTTAATTTTATCAATTTTATTTATTACTCTTTTCAAATTGGTTAATTTTAGTTTTTAAATTTTAAATTCTAATTCAAATGGTAGGAGATGAATTTTTAAACTTTCGAATTGGTTAAATTCTATTAATTCTTTTTTAAGTTTGCTAAAAGTGAAATTCCTATATGAATCTTATTCTGACTGTTGAATGCCCTGTGCTTTGATCTTTAGGTGTACTATCTATTGAAAGAACTTGTAAGGAAGTCTATAGCTGAAACATAGCTGCAGTATTTTTTGTTCTGTGTTGTCAGTGTGAAAGTAGTAAAACTTAATTCCACTGGCATTTATATATTTTTTTGTCATATACTTTGAAGTCGCAGCAAGCTGTTGAATTTACAAGAGATCTTGCATCTCGTTCACTTCATATTATAGCGGATTAGTGTAGGGTTATCATCTGAGGTTAAACAAAACATTTTATCTTAATGAACACACAAGTAAGTCTTCTAATTATGACATTTTTCTTGAGTTGAAAGAAAAGGATCTAGATAACGAGGACCATAAAAATGAATTCAGCTGGTTTAGGTAAATATTTACTGTACTGGGTTTATGAATGTTAATTTGTTTTCTTGTAGGGTTTTGGTTTAGGTTACAGGTGTTCCCCTCTCCACCCACGAAACATAATCTTCTTTGCCAATGTGCGCTATCCTTCCTGGTAGAGACTAGAATTAATGGTTGTTTTTCATTCCAGTTTTCTTTAGTCTTCGACCACTATCACATAAGGAGCTTGATATTGAAAAACAGAAGCATAATGATTGGTGAAATGAATGCATTTTAATTTTAATTTTTTGAATTTCTATCAACTTTTTATATTTATATTTTTAATTTTAATTTTAATTTTGATTTGATTTTTTTATTTTTATAATTTTAAATTATTTGTTAATGTAACATATAAGACTATGTTAATAGGATATCCACATGAACTGTCATGCGAGTTGCGAAACCAACAACATAGAAATTAATGTTTTAGTTAACATATCCGTTTAAAAAAACAAATTGACTTTTTTTTGAAAGATTAATGGTCAAATTTAACTAAAAACAACAAGGATTAAATTAATAAAAAATATAAATATTAAGATCTAAATTTACTATTATATATTATTATTTCTTCGCGTTGAGGAACAAAAGTTTATTCATTTGAGATAAATTAATTACTAAGTAAAATGACTTAAATTTTAAATAATATCATATTTCAAATTTCAAATTATTTTTTTTCTTCTAATTAAGTTACTCATTTCAAGGATTTTAAAATTTTAAAGTAATTGTTTTCTTAAAAATATTTTATTTTAATTATTATATCATGATAATAGCTAAATAAAAAAATTACAAATTAGAAGGGGAAGATAACAACAACTAAGTTTAGATGTTACTGTTTAAAAGTAAAAAAGAAAAAAAAAAAGCTTGACAAAATATTTGTAACTAATATTTATAACTAAATTTTATAATTCTTTTATATTTCTTTAGATTTTTTATAAAATTTTGAGCTGTTGAAATAATGATTTAATTAATTAAGTAAAAAATACCATTTGTTGAATTTTAAAATAGTTAATATATTCAAAGATACTTGAATTTCACATATCTAAATTCTTTTTATTTAAAATACAATTCTATGAACATTCTTAAAAAAAAAAGTAAAATAAAATCAAGAAAAATGAAGGCATTATAACTTATTTGATCATTTAACTTAAAAAAATTATTTTAATCATTCATTTAATTATTTTGACTCTTTTAATTTTTAAATTTGTGTTTTTGATCAAATTAACTCAAAATAGATAAAAAATTAACAAATATTAACTTTATTAACGTATAATTAGTAATTTGTTACGTTTTATCTTTTAAGTATAGTAAACATAAAGGTGATAAAAAACACAAATTAAAAAATTAAAAGAGTATAATTAAAAGAGTCAATATTTAAAGTTAATATTTAAAGATGATAATCATAACTTACATAAACATTTAAAGTTTATGATTATCATAACTTAAATAAACATTTAACGAATATAAAAAAAAATGCAATTTCTAACATTTAAACATTGTTTTTCCCTACTCTTAATTATTCTTATAAATAAACAACTTACCTGAATTAGTTTACACCCATTAAAATACAATGCATTAAATCTTCAAGGTAAATTTTTTATAGCGAATTTGGAGTATCCAAATGCAAAATGTTGTCACTAATATATACTTTTTAAATAATTAGATACTTGATACCTAATATATATTATCTATTTTAGTACGATGACATGATTTAAACCTATTTAGAACACTTAATTAACCGTAGTTTATTGTCAACTTCAGACTTCAAGAACTACGAAATGGATAAGAGTTGGATGGGTTTGTCAAGGGTAAGCAACGACTATCGAAATGGAGTACAAACTTTTCTAAATTTTTCATTTCAAAATGCAACCCAAGAGAATATGGTTCTTTGCCCGTTGAAGAAGTGTGGCAACATCAATTGGCATATTCGTAAAGTTGTTTACGAACATATAATTGTTGATGGCTTTATTCGGGGGTATAAAAAATGGATTTTCCATGGAGAGTGTACACCTTATAGAACCTTTTCAAAGATTAATCCAGCTTGTCCTCATAATGCTCACCATCAGTCTGTTAGAGAAGATGACATGGAAGGTATGTTGTGGGATGCATTTAATATGCATAGTCATGGTTTGCAATTGTTTCCACCTGAAATTATTGCATCCAATAATTATGATATTGGTGGAAATGCTTTTATTGAAACGGGAAGAAGTGCACCTGATGAAGAGCCAAATAGAGAAGCGGCGAAGTTCTACAAGTTACTTAATTAAATGAATGAAGAACTTCATGAGGGATCAAAATTTTCAAAACTGTCATTCTGCATTCGTCTTTTTTCACTTAAAATGTTTGAGAGGGTGGACTGGAAACTCTTTTACGTTACTATTAGAGTTTTTGAGAGATATGTTTTCGCTTGCAAAAATCCCTCATTCATGCAAAGATATGAAGAAACTGATAAATGATTTAGGCCTTGGGTACGAAAAAAATTCATAGTTGCCCAAATGATTGCATGTTGTATTGGGGTGATCGAAAAAACCAATAGTCTTGTCATGTTTGCGGTAAATATCGTTGGATGAATAGGAATGCAGAAGATGTGAATGAGGATGAAGGTGAGGCACAGTCTAGAAAGAAGCCAATAAAGATTTTGCGATATTTTCCACTAATACCAAGGTTTCAAAGGCTTTTCATGTCGTTAAAGACAGCCGAGTCTATGAGGTGGCATCATGATCAATGAACCGGTGATGGATATAAAGGTCCCAGATGAATATGCATCAAATATATCTCGATGTGTGAGTCTTAAAGATCGAGTACTATGTTCCCAGATGCATCTGCATCAAATATATCTCGATGTGTGAGTCTTAAAGAAAAAGAAGTGTTTTGCACGGTGTTGAAGGATATAAAGGTCTCAGATGCATATGCATCAAATATATCTCGATGTGTGAGTCTTAAATATCGAAGACTATATTCCCTAAAATCACATGATTATCATATCTTGATGCAAGATTTACTGCCAGTTGATTTACGCTATTGTATGTCAAAAAAGGTAACATCTTGTATAATTGAACTATCCAATATAATGAAAGCTATTTGTGGCAAAGTTTTGATTGTTGAATAACTTGAGAAAATACAAGATCAAGCTGCCTTGACTTTATGCAACTTGGAGAAGATCTTTCCACCTTCGTTCTTCACTATTACGGTGCACTTGCTAATCCATCTCCCTTATGAAGCAAAACTTAGTGGACTGGTTTTCTATCGGTGGATGTATCCTACAGAGAGGTTCTAATTTATTTGCAAATTTTTCATTCATTCATGAATATACCTTTCATTAAAACTTTTGATAATGTTGTATATCATGTTTAGGTTCCTATGCAAATTGAAGTCTTATTGTCGTAATAAGCATTATCCAAAAGGATCAATTGCTGAAGGTTACTTAGTAGAGGAGTGTATGACTTTCTACTTTAGATATTTAGAAGATGTTGAAACAAGACTGAATAGACCAAGTAGAAATGCTAGGCTCACTAATCATAACTTAGCTGAAACATATCTATTTCGAAGTTATGGATAACCAATCGGTAAAGTTGAAATTGCACACTTAGATGATAGATCTTGGGTACAAGCACATTGATATGTTGTTTTTCACCACAATTCAATTGAACCATTACGCAAGTAAGTTTTAGCATTTGATAACTATTCATATTTTTCATTTGTTTATTTTCTAACCAAGTAATCCATTTTTTAACATAGTGAGTTTAAACAAGTCTTAAGATCTCATTCATGCTCCTGAACATTACAACATCAAGAGATTCATAAGTTATTCACAGAATCTTTTCATGAATGGTTAGGGCAGACAGTATGCAACTGAAGCTTTCAATGACAAATAATAATGTTTTCGTATAACATTATAATTAATCAATTTACTTTCAAGTCAATATGTTTGGAGTGGAAAGGACGTCAATGAAGAAGTTAAATGGCTTTCCCAAGGTCCGAATAGAGTAGTAAAAAGATATAATGCCTTCCTCATTAATGGATTTATGTTTCATACAAAATCTCACGAAAGATTGAGGATGAGTCAAAATTGTGGAATAGTTGTTAATTCTTCAATTACAAGTTATGCTAGAGCTAGGAACAGTAATCCTGTTGAGGGAAATGTGGAGTATTACGGACTTTTTACGGACATTATTGAGTTGGATTACTATGGCAAATGGAAGGTTGTCTTATTTTGATGTGATTGGCTGATGTTAATACTGCTCGTGGAATTAAAAAAGATCATTTTGTTTTACAATGGTGAACTTCTCTCGATTAATTCACACTGGACAACAATTGATGGACAAGCCTTATGTATTTTCTTCTCAAGTCAAACAAGTTTTTTACTCGAAAGATCCAACTGATGAGGGTTGGTACGTTGTACACTGTAACACCCCTAGAGACTTGTTCGACATGGGCAGTGGAAGTAGAGATGACATCGACGAAAGATCAGAAACTTTGCCTTTTCCAGAACAAAACTTAAATGAAACCATCCCTAGTACTAGTACACAATTTTAATGGGTTCGCCATGATGTGGATGAAGATATTTACGAATCATGATGTAGTAAGATTTTATGATTTTTTTAATTATATGTAACATTATAATTTATAAATATTTCAACTATTTTATATGTACTATTATTGTTGTAATTAGTTACTAATATTTCAACTATTTTATGTGTATTGTATATAATATGCCTAGAAGAAGATTGCGAGATCTAAGTATTATTCAAAATCTTCCAAATTCGGAAGAAACAAATAGTTATCAATACACTGCTATTGGATCTTCGAATGTTCCGAATACAGTTGATGAACCTGTTGAAATTCAAAGTAATGTTAAATTTAATTTTCATGCATGTTGACTTTTATTATTGATTTTTGTTTCAAATTTTTATATTATCATATACCATTTTTTTAGTTGAAAATGGTGGGAGACGCAAAACTCGAGAACATACGCTATTAAAGTATTTATATGATCTAATTCTGTAAAGTGTGTCAAAGTAACTAGAAACAATCATGGTCAGCCTATTGGATCAGAAGCTCGACTTTTAGTAGGATACTTGGGCATTATAGCATGAAATGCCAATCTATTGCCAATCAACTACGAGTCATGGCATCATATGCCTGATAGTAACAAAAATCAAGCTCTCGATAATATTAAGGTAATAACATGAATGTAATTTATAATATTTTGGTTTAAGTTTCATTTATATTTACTTTCTAAACTTGTATTATTTGCAGGAGAGATTTGCTTTAGAGGTCTCGGATAATTATGTGAAGAAAGCATTAGCAAAGAAATGGAGAGACCATAAAAGTACTTTAAAGAAGGAATATTTTAAGAAAAATATAAGCCTTGAAGAGAAATTGAGAAATGTCCTGCTAGGAATGCTGAGGTACCAAAGGGAAGATGCAGTTAGATTTTGGAATTTAAAGAAAGGAGAGGTATTACATACTTCCAAACTTTTATAATTATTTCGGTTTATAGTATTACTATATACGTAATAATAATTTCATAATATAGGATCGTGAGCGAGTTGGAACTACAAGTAGGGAAAAACAAAATTTTACGCACACAGCTGGGTCGAAAAGTTTTGCTTGTGTAGCTGATGACGAGGTATTTTGAATTTATTAATTGTGTCAAATATTAATTATTTTCTACTAAATAATATTTTTCCTACTATATTATAGGAACTATCGTCTAGTCAAAAAGTTGGACGCCTTCAGCTTTTTGACATTACACATAGAAAGAAAGATGGATCTCCTATGACTACTGAAGTTGCAGAAATTATGGTATATTTACTTAATAAAATTTGAATTATTTTAAATATTTATCATGTTTAATTATAATGGTTTAATTCGTCGTTTGCAATGCAAATAATGCCAAGTTATGTTGCATTTGTTTGATTATATAGTTCCTTTCTAACTCCTTGATTGATTTATTAGGAGAAACTAAAGGATCAAAGAACGGAGTATGAAGCGATCGCTTCAAGTGATAGTTCTGTTAATCTGGATGACATTGATAATCGAATTATTACTGAAGTTTTGGGTCCCGAAAGGTGTGGTCGGGTTCGATATCAAGGATCTTTTGTTAACCCAACCCAATATTTTGGATCTAGTTCGCAGCAATACATGCCTTCGGTGAATCAGACTCAAGTTGAAGTTCAGAGGTTAAGAGACCAGGTGGCTCAGATGCAAGCGAGCACAGTTGAGTAGAGGCTCAAAGAAATGAACTCTAGCTACAACTTAAAGCGAAGGCAGCAGCGAGGGAAGCAGAGGCAACAAGAAAACATGATGAACTCTAGCAACAGCTTTAAAATATGATGAAGATGTTTCAGCAGAATCAATCGCAGAATCCGCCATCTTAGACTTTTGTTTTCTTCGTGTGAGAATATCTTAACAATATAACTTTTGAATATATTTTGTTATTTCATTTATTAATTTAAATCATATATATATTTCTTTCGTGATAGTATCATTTAGATTTGAAGTTTTTGGTTGGATTAGAAGTTACAGGAAAATATGTTGAAAATTCGGGTTCTATTTGAAATAAAATGGGTTGGTAAAATCTGTTAAAGTTAGTGGCATTTTCTCACTAGCGCTGCTATAGAACATGGTCTTTAGCGGCGCTTTTATTACAAACAAGAACATAATCTTTAGCGGATCTTTTGCGGCGTTTGTAAAAAAGCGCCGCTAAAGATCATGTTCTTTAGCGGCATTTTTATGAGAAGCGCCGCTAAAGATCATGTTCTATTGTGGCTTTTTTCCAGATAAATGCAGCAAAATTTAGCGGCGTTATTTATAGCGACATTTTTTGTGGCGCTTATAGAGCGTGGAAAAGGCCGCTAAAAATCAGTTTTGCTGTAGCCTGAGAAACATTTATGAGTGAAAATGTTATGTGGTTGAAGTATGCTTTTAATGGGAAAAATTAAATATATTATTTTATTTTGTATAATTTTTCAAAAAATTAAATATAATAATTGAGATATTTCCCTCTTTAACAAAAGAAAAAGGTAAATTATTTTTTAAAATAAAACTTGACATTTTACGTATTGTGATGAGTATTTTCTTTTCTTTTGCAAAAGTAAAAAAATTATTGAGAGGCCAAGGAAGGGGTAGTGCATCCATCTACAACATAGTATAGATCAGAGTTCCAGCAGAAGAAACAACCATCATAAGAGGTAGACAAATAACTTATTTACCAATTTATCTTATTCAATATTTTTTTAAATTTTGTATTCATTTAAAAATTATTAAGATGTTCAAACACATTCTAAAAATTAAATATTAAAAATTATCATTTTCAATGATTTATAAGCTCAATTTTAGTGAGAAAGTTTATCTATTATGATTGCATGGTAGTGAAACTACACTTGCATAAGTAAAATTGAGCTTAAATTATACGTTGTATTGTAGAAATTATAGTGGATCACCTTATATGAGAAAACCCCACAAACATAGATTTTGATCCTAACTATGTAGCCAATTAATTGTTTTATCGTTTACATTTGTCATTCCTAATTGTTTCTATAAGTCACAACTCAACGTAAAAAGTTAACCAACAATTCAACCTTTGAGCGAAATCATGATGACTCCTGCCTTCTTTCATATAAACCCAAAATAAATAAAACAAAAGATCAGTATAAAATTGAGCAAAACCCACACGCTTGAAAGGTTTTTACTTAGAAGGCTATTCTTGCCATTAAGATTGAAACCTAATTGATGTTCTCTTCATTTTTACTTTTTTTCTTTTTTTCACATTTTCAAATAAGATGCCCATTGAAAAGTACAAATCTTAGAAGAAACTTTGCATGCATTTCAATTCATATGTAAAGGAATGAAATATCTTTATTTATTACAGGATAAAATGGAATAAGTTCCATCACGCTTTAAAAAAAAAGGTGAATATTTGCCCATCTAACTTTTTTGGAAAATGGAAGAATACAAACATGCCATGCCATCTTATGTTTATCTATATTGAAAATGAAAAAGATTACCAACAAGTGTGGATGCAATGCTAAGGCATATTTAATGGAAAGATTAGATTCGAACTTTGGAGATGATATTATTAGAAGGGGTAGCTATGAATCTGGAAATGATTAATCTCTATGGACCTTAAAATAGACATTGATACTAAAGTCAAAATATTTGGATGAGGAACAATTTGTCATCCTTTTAAAGGGATTAAAATAGAAATCTTTTCATTTTTAAGGGGTCAAAGTATAATTCATGAGCCACTCTGTATTAGCATGGGCGAAGCCAAAAATTATTTTAGTGACAAAATTGAATTATAAATTTTTTATAAAAACAAAGTGTAATTTTTATTTGGTATTAAATTATTATTGTAGCATTTTGAAGGGATTAAATAAAAATCTGTTATTTTTGAGGGATCAAAGTACAGTTTTATCGGATTAACTTCTAAATTTTTTTTTTGATAAACCCATTTATTAACTTCTAAATTAATTGTTTACAAGGGAAGTAAAAGGTAATTTTTCCATTGGCGACCCCAAGCTCAATCACCCCATACTCGTACAACAATCTCGTCATTGCATGGCACATGCAACATGGAAGATCATCACCGCCTTTTGTCAATGCAATTCATCTCAATCTTTATCAAATTAAACCCCTTCAATTGAACTGAAAACATGGTTCAATCTTAAAGCCGAGGTTTCTTTGAGGAGATAAATATCAGAGATTGGAATAAATGACGACTAATTAAGATGGATCAGGTGATGTTGATGAATTAGAAAAGTTAATACATTAAATGAATTGAATGTTGGAAAAGGAAATGAAAAAGAGGAAAATTCCTTTGCGGTATTTGGATTGATGCCAAATCTCAAATCACCCATTGTTTTTGGTGAGATTTGTAGTTTTTCTTCAAACTTTATGGGCTGCTAGTTGTAACAATCTTTGTGAAATTTGAGAACGGATAAGGCTAAGGCATTGCCGAAAGTGAGGTATGTTAATCAAAGAGAAACGCTTTTTTGTTCATAAAAAAAAACAGCAAAAAAATGCAGTTGGAGATTCCAAAAATTGTCACAATTTGCCAAACGATTAGGTAGTGTTATGCTTGTAAGCCGAAAGGCATATCTAGAGACCCTCTTAGTTACTTCAAACATTTAAATATAATATTAAAAATTAAAAAAAATATATATTTTGATCCCAAAAAGTTACAATTCAATCTCGATCTTCTAATGCAAAACTGTTAGCTTTGCTCGCCTCTTTATAAGGTGATATTATTTCCTTTGAATACCTCACATGGCCTCAAAGTTTTATCACCCAAATGTGTACCTTTTTTTGACTCCAGCCCAAACACTCCTCAAAATGGAATCCACTTTTGCAACTCTGGTATATGAACAAGTTGTTTGAACGTGCACACATGCAATATATGTAATTTATAAATAAGTGTATATATAAGATTGTGTTGAGGGTGCGGAGGTTCTGAAGTGATTTTGGGGAGGTTTTTGAGTATGAAATTTGTCTTGTCTTCTTCTAGTCAATCATAAAGGGTTTATATGTCTTGGGTGTTCGACAAGGCGGGCGGGTAGGGTCTCAGTCCCACTAAAATGGAAATTTTTTTTTATTTAAGCTCTTTAAAATTTTCAAAAATTTTAAATTAGTAAAAATAAAATTACACTTTGGCCTCCTAAAAATGATAAAATTTTAATTTAATCATTTAAAAAAAAGATATAAACTATTGAAATGGTGAAATTACATTTTTACTATATTAAAAGTTACAATTTCATTCCGGCCACCTTAAATTTTTTTTTTTTTTTTGATTTCTCCCCTGGTCTTGAAGTGAAGGTGTTCAGTTGGGAAAAAGTAACTAGCTGAGTCACAATGGGCTTTCAATGTAAGAAATTTGTGTTGCAAGTAATAAAATAAAAAAGTTTAAGATAAAAACTGATGAAATTTTTTTTAAAGCTTTTTAGTTTGCCACTAGGATACAACGAGTTATAAACAACATAAAAGCATAGTAGTGAAAGTAGTATTATTGAGTATTATATAGGCACTGTATTTTTTTATCAAAGTAGTACATAACTTATGTTTCTTCATTTCGAAGCTTTTCAAGAAAGTTATGTTATTCCAATAAAAACAATTCAGATGCAAATAAAAATAAAAATTATATATAATTATTATTACCTAAGTTATAATTGGCTATTTCAATTCTTTATACTACACATTTGTTAGCAATGTGGGTTTACTAACATTGCAAACTACTTTTAATATGTGCATTTGGATGAAGTTCCTTGTTATGCTAAGTTGTCCCCTAATAAGTCTGATATGGTTTAGTGTTTGTCCATGTGTTGTACATGCAAGAGGTAAACGTTGATGAAGGAAATGACTTACTCTAGCAAAATGGCTCTTTGGGCGAGGCAATTTCCTAGTTATTGATGGGAAGAAACCGAACAGCCGAACGGAAGCGAAGCACAACCGGTGTTCTTTCTCTCCCTATAACTCTTGTCAAATTTTATGGTAAGCACAATAGCACAAAAATATGTTCTCTAGCAACTTTAATCAACCACAAATCAACCAATGCAACAGTAACAAAAATAATAAATAGAGACACCGATATTTTTACGTGGAAAACCCCTCTAAATCAAGGGTAAAAACCACGGGACTTTAAAGTCCGATTAAAAGCTCCACTATAATCAAATGTTCAGCTACAAGATTACAATATCAAGCCTACAACAAGCATTCAACTCCAACAAGGCTAACAATATGTAATCTTTAGCAAAAGAGAGAAAAATAGGAGAACATCACCAAAAACGTGGCTGCTGTAAAACGAGTATTACTGGCGCTACAGGACTCGGATGAAAAATCCGACCGTACAAAGTCAAGAACACCCTGTCGCCTAGCTGCTGTCAAAAAAATCAGCTCAATCGAACCACGGATGGACCTCCGATCGAAGAGTTGATCACAGCTGCAAATTTTCTTTCTAAGAAAAATTCTGCTTGAAAAGCTCTCTGTTTCTCACTTTTTCTCCTCTTTTCAAATCTGATTTTTCAGCTCTCTCACCCGTTAAAATATGCTGGCCACACCACATGTATAAGACAAAAAATAAAATGATAAAAGCCAAAGAAAAAACAAAAAAAATTGCCATAAAACATGGCATGTTTTAAGGGTCTCCCACATAGTGGGACCTTTACCCAACAAATCTCCCCTTCCAACTATGTGGGGAATGCCTCCATACCGGAGATCAAACAACATGCTTCAAACTTTCCTCTTGGTAAAGCCTTCGTCAACATATCAGCACCATTATCATCAGTATGTATCTTCTCAAGCTCTAACAGCTTAGCTTCAAGAACATCTCGTATCCAATGGTACCTCACATCAATATGCTTAGATCTAGCATGAAAAGTTGAGTTCTTACCAAGATGAATAGCACTCTGGCTATCACAATACAGGACATACTTCTCCTGAGTAAAACCAAGCTCATGCATAAACTTTTTCATCCAAAGCATCTCTTTGCACGCTTCGGTTGCTGCAATGAACTCCGATTCTGTGGTGGACAATGCAACACACTTTTGCAATCTCGATTGCCATGCCACAGCTCCCCCTGCATAAGTGATCAAGTAACCTGAAGTAGATCTCCTCGAGTCAATATCTCCGGCCATGTCTGAATCTGTATAACCAACAAGAACAGGTTTCTTATTGCCGAAACAAAGTTTCATGTTGGAAGTGCCACGAAGATATCTCATAATCCACTTCACTGCATTCCAATGCTCTCTACCTGGATTAGAAAGAAAACGACTGATTGTACCAACGGCATAAGCCAAGTCTGGACTCGTACAAACCATTGCATACATCAGACTCCCCACGGCTGAAGAGTAAGGAATTTTCTGCATCTCTTCCTTCTCCTTTTCTGTGGAAGCACTATGCTTAATACTCAATCTGCAGTGCGTAGCAAAGGGAGTGCTCACCGCTTTAGCTTTGTCCATGCTAAACCTTTGAAGTACTTTCTCGATGTACCTCTCTTGTGATAACCATAATTTCTTGGCCTTTCTATCACGTGTCAATTTTATGCCAAGAATTTGCTTTGCTGGCCCCAAATCCTTCATTGCGAAGGATTTACTCAACTCTTGCTTCAACTTCTCTATTCTAGAAGCATTCTGACCAATAATAAGCATGTCATCAACATAGAGCAAAAGGATTATAAAATCATCACCAGAGAATCTCTTAACAAACACACAATGATCAGAAGTAGTCTTCTTGTAGCCTTGCTCCCCCATAACAGACTCAAACTTCTTGTACCATTGCCTTGGAGCTTGCTTCAAACCATACAAGCTCTTCTTTAATCTGCACACGTAGTCTTCTTTCCCTTGTGCAACAAACCCCTCTGGCTGCTCCATGTAAAGCTCTTCTTCCAAGTCACCATGAAGAAAAGCAGTTTTCACGTCCATTTGTTCAACCTCTAAGTCATAACAGGCTGCCAAACTCAGTATAGTTCTAATAGAGGACATCTTCACAACCGGAGAAAATATTTCTTCAAAATTAACCCCCTTTTTCTGAGTATAACCCTTGACGACCAATCTAGCCTTGTATCGTGGAGATGAAGACTTCTCTTCTTGCTTCAACCTGTAAACCCACCGATTCTTCAAGGCTCTTTTACCCTTGGGCAATTTCACCAACTCAAAGGTATGGTTTTCATGCAAGGATTGAAGTTCATCTTTCATCACTTCAACCCACTGATCTTTGCATTCACTCTCCATAGCCTCTTCATAACATTCAGGTTCTCCCCCATCAGTCAAAAGAACATATTCATCAGAAGAATACCTGACAGAAGATCGTCGATCTTTGGAAGACCTTCGAAGTGGAACTGCTGGTGGAGCTATAGGTGCTTGTTGTTGATCATTTACAACATCATCCATGGGAGCATCAAAGTCACCTATATCCTGATGGTCATCAGTAACATTACCATGCACATCATCCTGGATAGGACCTGGTGAAGGGTTTAGGGGAACCGGATTCACATCGATCAAATCACCACTGTCTTGTGAATTCGCTTTCTCCGTCTTATCAATGTCATCAATGGTCTGATCCTCAATGAAGACAACATCTCTGCTTCTCACGAGTTTCTTCTGAACGGGATCATAGAGCCTATAACCAAACTCACCATCTAGACCATAACCAATGAAGATACATTGTCGAGTCTTGGCATCCATCTTGGATCTTTCATCCTTTGGAACATGAACAAATGCTTTACAACCGAACACACGTAGGTGATCATATGACACGTCTTTGCCAAACCAAACTCTATCTGGCACATCACCTCGCAAAGGAACACTAGGAGACAGATTTATCACATGTGTCACTATATTCAAAGCTTCAGCCCAAAATGATCTTGGCAGCTTTGCTTCTGACAACAAACATCTGACTCTCTCGATCAATGTTCGGTTCATTCTTTCAGCTAACCCATTTAACTGTGGAGTCTTTGGTGGTGTTCTCTGATGTCTGATTCCCTGTCGCAGACAATACTCATGGAATGGCCCTATGTACTCGCCACCATTATCAGTACGAATGCACTTTAACTTCTTTCCTGTTTCCCTTTCAACTGATGCATGAAACTGTTTAAACACCTCAAAGACTTGATTTTTAGACTTCAAAGTGTAAACCCATAGCTTTCTCGAACAGTCATCAATGAAAGTCACAAAATAAAGTGCACCGCCATGTGACCTTACTTTTATCGGACCACAGACATCTGAATGGACCAACTCTAGCAACTCTGATCTTCTATGAGGAGGATGTCTCCTAAATGAAACTCTTCTCTACTTTCCTGCTAGATATGAGCACAATTCTTTAGTGTAGCATTCTTCAACCCCGAAAGTTGATTCTTCTTTGCTAAACAGTTAAGCCCCTTCTCACTCATGTGACTAAGTCGTTTATGCCACAACTCAGTTGAGCTGTCATTCACTGTCACATTCACTGTCTCTCGAGAAGTTGAAGCTTGCATCAAATATAAATTTGAGCTCTTCTTTCCTCGAGCCACAACCAAAGAGCCTTTAGTCAACTTCCACTGCCCATCACTGAAAGTGTTACAGAATCCTTCATCATCAAGCTTTCCTGCAGAAATCAAATTCAAACGGATATCCAGTGCGTGTCTGACATCCTTGAGAGTTAACTTTGTTCCATTGTTACAGACCAAGTGAACATCTCCCATACCAACAACCGGAACCAAACCGTCATTACCCATCTTCAATACCCCAAAATCACCAGGAGTATAAGATGTGAAGAAATCCTTCCTCGATGTGACATGAATTGATGCACCAGTATCAATCACCCAACTGGTCTCGTCACATGCTAGGTTGACCAAATTCTCATCACAAATGACCAACAGATCTTCACGAGTAGCAGTAGCAACACGCTCGAATTTTTCATCATCGTTCCGATAGTGTTTATCACCACCTCTGTTCTCTTTTTTCCACTTGAAGCAGTATTTCTTGATATGGCCTTTCTTACCACAATGATGACACTCAAGATTCTTGTATCTCGATTTTGACTTGCTTCGGCCTTTATCTCTACTCTTTCCATCTTTGTCTCTGTTCCTCCCTCTGTTCTCGGTAACCAACACCTCGGACTGTGATGTAGAACCCTGAGATCGTCTTCTGACCTCTTCATTCAACACACCACTTTTAGCCAAATCCAAAGTGATAATACCCTTTGGGGCAGAATTAATGAGCGAAACTCGGAAAGTCTCCCAAGAGTCTGGTAGAGTAGCAAGCAACCAAAGCCCTAAAATCTCGTCATCAAATTTGACACCCATACCAAGCAACTGATTCATCACACTTTGAAATTCACTCACATGGTCAGCTATAGACGTTCATTCTTTATATTTCAACGTCATCATTTTCTTCAGCAAAAATAACTTGTTATTGCCCGACCTCGAAGCATACAAGCTTTCAAGCTTCTCCCACAATGTTCGAGTATGTGTCTCCTGATCAATGTGGTTGTAAACATTTTCTTCAACAAATTGCCGAATAAAGCCACACACTTGTTGATGCTCAAATTCCCATTCTTCATCACTTTTCGAATCGGGTTTTTGAGTAGCAAAGACCGGAAGATGCAGAACCTTCACAAACAACAAGTCTTTCATTTTATTCCGCCAAAGTTGATAATTTGTGCCATTCAACATAATCATCTTGCTCGTATTAATTTCCATAATTATTTGACAGAATAACCGAGCTTTGATACCAGTTTGATGGGAAGAAACCGAACAGCCGAACGGAAGCGAAGCACAACCGGTGTTCTTTCTCTCCCTATAACTCTTGTCAAATTTTATGGTAAGCACAATAGCACAAAAATATGTTCTCTAGCAACTTTAATCAACCACAAATCAACCAATGCAACAGCAACAAAAATAATAAATAGAGACACCGATATTTTTACGTGGAAAACCCCTCTAAATCAAGGGTAAAAACCACGGGACTTTAAAGTCCGATTAAAAGCTCCACTATAATCAAATGTTCAGCTACAAGATTACAATATCAAGCCTACAACAAGCATTCAACTCCAACAAGGCTAACAATATGTAATCTTTAGCAAAAGAGAGAAAAATAGGAGAACATCACCAAAAACGTGGCTGTTGTAAAACGAGTATTACTGGCGCTACAGGACTCGGATGAAAAATCCGACGTCGCCTAGCTGTTGTCAAAAAAATCAGCTCAATCGAACCACGGATGGACCTCCGATCGAAGAGTTGATCACAGCTGCAAATTTTCTTTCCAAGAAAAATTCTGCTTGAAAAGCTCTCTGTTTCTCACTTTTTCTCCTCTTTTCAAATCTGATTTTTCAGCTCTCTCACCCGTTAAAATATGCTGGCCACACCACATGTATAAGACAAAAAATAAAATGATAAAAGCCAAAGAAAAAACAAAAAAAATTGCCATAAAACATGGCATGTTTTAAGGGTCTCCCACATAGTGGGACCCTTACCCAACAGTTATGTGTTAGGCAAACTCCTCCTTATTTTTTATCCTTCGTTGAGACAATTGGATTAGGTAAAGCAATATCTAATCAATAATTATATTGTTTATAAAAAAAAAAGTCTTACATGATAAAAGAAACCCTCGTAAAATAAATAAAAAATCAATTAAGCTTCTAAATATAAGCAACACCGAGTTAATGTCTTAATCGAAAACTAACAATCAATTAAGCTCTTGAAACAAAAAATCCCATGCAAGCCCCTAACGTATGTTAACTGATGACATAGTAGATGGTGATGTGGCAATTGATGATGTCGCAATTGACATGGACAATTGGTGCTGTGATATATTTTGTCTTACATGCCATCAAACATTTTAAATTTTAAAAAAAAAATCTTTAAAAATCTAAAATATATAAACATAAAAACTTTTGAAAATAAAAAAAACTCAATAAATTTAATATTTTTTATGATTTTCATAATTTTTATATTTGTATTCCAGAAACATGTTTTATTTTTAGATTTTAGCTATATTAACTATAAAAATATTTTAGCTTTTCTATGCAATAGTTGAGTGAGTAATTAGTTGTACAAAGAGATTTCAGAAAATGAAGTTAAAAAGCCCACTTGGAACACAACAACTTAAGCATGATTCGTAATTATGTAAACTATTGTTATAATTTTTAGTTAATTGACATGTTTTATAATTTTAATTTTTTATATTTTTAGAATTTTCTAGAATTTTATTGTTTATAAATTATTATTTTTTTATTTTTCTTTTATAACACCCCTCACTTGGTTCGGTGCTAGACCCGAGCAGCAGAGTGCTATGAACCCATACCACACAATTATAAACAATTATAATCCAAAATCACAAATAATTATTAAAGAATTATTACATACATGCAAGTAGAATTACATTAATTAATCAATTTCAGGTAAATATTGACTATTCGGAAGCTTAAAAACAATTCAGGGTTGAACAGGGATCAATTTGAATTAAAAACAAAAACTTGAGAAATTTTTGAAACAGGGGCCATATGGATGTGTGACGGAGCCCAAACTGTGAGGCTCAAAAACATGGCCGTGTGGCCAAACCGTGTATAAATCGAAATATAGGTCACACGGCAATGTCCCAACCTGTGTGCCCATACGTAAGAGAATTCAAAATAAGGTTACATGATCGTGTCACATACCCTGTGCCAGACTGTGTGTGTATTCAAAGTAAGGTCACACAGCTGTGTCGTTAGGCCGTATGATAGCCTGATGCCTTGTGGGAAAAAACCTACACTTAAAATCAATAAGACACAGGACCGTGTGAGGAGGACATATGTAGCACACGGTCGTGTGACAGCCTGTGTCCCAGGCCGTGTGCACCTAAAATGGCTTCCAAAACAAAGACAAATTTTCATGCATTACTTGGGTACCAAGCCAAACCAAAACCAACTATCTACAAACCTTAAAAACTCATTCTAACAAGCTTAAAACATGCTAAATCATTCAACCTAAGTGTCTTACCAATATGTCACAATTGGCATATCAATTCAACAACTAAAAGCTAACCAAATGAATATATATACAAATGCACTAATGTGCACAATCGAATGAGAATACATATTCAAATTCAATAATCACTAATTAACATGTTTAATATCATCTATTCAAACACAAATAACCGTTCAAGCAATCCCAAAATTTCAAGTATTAACTTACCAAAACATATCTTAACCCAAACTATATATACCATCCATCATTCTATGTTCAAACATCAATTTTAGCACTTTGTACATCATGTTATTATCTCATCTAAGAAGACATTAGGCATATAATTCAAACAACATATCAAATTATACTTAACATGGCTAAAACCATTCCATTTTTATATAAATATATATGTATATATATAGCTTTCAAAATACAATCTAAACACAAGATAGCCAAAATAAACATAAAATATCCCTAGGTACATGCCAAGACCAAAAGAGAAATTCCCTAACACTTGAGTTCGAGATTTGCCATTGGATGCTGAGTCAACGGTCAAACCGACAAGTACCTAACCTGCGCACGGGAAAACAAATCATTACCTGAGTATAACTCAGTCGTATTTCTATATCTGGACTTCAAAACATAAAATAAATCGTGTAATGCATAAATAAACAAATGAGAGTTCAAATGAAAATTAATATGACTACCTACATGTCAAAATATACAACTCGTTTATAGGTCAAATTTTACATTTCCGAATCTATAATCTGGTATTCACTATCCATCCTTACTTCAATTTATAATAATCAAATTTTCAATTCTACAACATAATTTCATCAACCAATCATCAATTCACATATGTTCCAACATATTTCATCACAAAGCTAATTAAATTGCACTATTATAACAATATATCATATTTTTAAATCTATCCAATTTAATCCTTATAATGAAAACTGATTCGAATAAATTTAATTCAGCTTGTCCTATCATTTCCAACTTACCTTAAGTTATTACCAAGTAATAGTACAATGAAAAAAATTGTTAGGAAGTATTTTGAGGATAAAATCTCACAGGGAAAATTAACCATTATTTTAACTAAATTAAATACTCGACTCAATATTTAACTAAAGTAAGTAATTATTAAATCTAATAACTAATAACTAACTACGAACTTAACAAGAAAATAAAAAAAATTCAAATTTTAGTAAAAATAAGCAATTGCGGAAGAGAATGAGAACGTGAGATTACAGATTGATATAGCTAGCTATGAATAATGGGGAGCTAAGGGTTGTGTAATGCCTTCATAGATAATCTGAGAAAGAGAGTTTCGGTTTCAACTCTTTGGAAGGCCTTCAATCAATATGGCAAATTCATTCATGTGTATGTGGCGTATAAAAATTGTAAGAAGATTAATAACTCTTCCACTTTTGCTTTTGTTAGATTTAAGTTGGAATCGGAACTAATGAGGCTGGTGGTAGAGGGAAACAAAAGAACGATTGATGGATTTAAAATCCATGTATCTAAGGCTAGGTTTTCTTAGAAATGCTATCAACATTAAGCTAAAGAAGTGCACCATGGTGAAAGATGTTGGCATGGAGGTGAGGTTGTGTAACACCCTATACCCAAATCGATCACCGGATCAATGTATCGAGATGTTACATTCATTGCTAGATCCACTACAAATAATTTCATATCAATTGAACACTTTTATTCAAGCTACTAGTCTCATTACACCTTTATAACATGATTAGCAAATTCGAGCTTCATATGGGCTTACAAAAGCTCTCTTGATGATCTATAGATGTTCAAGGAATAAATTACAAAGTTTCAATCTATCAAGTTTATGTCTTGACTTTGAGGATTCCACGTCGGGACGTCACTTACTAACTTTGGCTTGTCACAATGTTATGAACCTGACATCACGACCTGAGCTCTGCTTCCATGAATCCCATGAATTTTAATTCACAACTCTTAAAACAATGTTCATATGATACCTATCAACCAATTCAGCCAACATACCATTCATATATACCAACTTCCAACCTTAAACATCACATAATTCAACTTAAGACACAATAAAACATGACCAAGTTTGCAAAATTAACAAGGGAGATCAAATTCCATCAAATGTTTCTATTAGAATTTTTCCACATACATACTTAATTTAACCCTATGTACATGCCATAATATATTGCCAAAAGATCAACATCATACCCTCTTCCAAACTTTGAAATGTGATGTGATGAGTTGAGATTGTATTTTCACTCTAAAACTCCAATTTGAGCCTCTTCCACCTACGTGTAGAGGAATAACGCATTAAGCTTATAAAAGATTAGTAAGTACATCAAGAGTTAAACTTACCATTACTTTAATTAAATTTAATATGTCAATAATTTAAATATAACATAATGGATTTAATTAAATGCTCATTTCCACTTACAATTTTACTATATTTCACTTACCGATTCAATACTGATTTCACTTAACACTTTTCGTTTAGCTCACAGTGGACACAAGTGAACAAGTAGGATATACGAAAAAAAATTGAAATGTTTTAAAGCACAAAGTCAATGAAATGCTTCGAAGAGCCACTATCACTGAATTGTATCGAAGTGTCGCTATCACTGATTTGCACTGAAGTACCACTGTCATTATGCGCGCTGAAAGCTTCCTAAATGCATGTCATTTATATCCAACATGTTCATATGTTGTCTACTTGGGCATTTATATTGTCATTTTCATCTTTATCACTTATGAATTAATAGCATATAAAACTTTACATTCTTTACAATTTAGTCCTTATTTTCATGAAAACCAATATTCAATAAATTATCATTTTAATTTCACTTAGAATTAAATTCACTATCATAAACACTTTATTCAAATTCTCAATTCAAATATTTTTATTTCACAGTTCTATTGTTTTCATTCTCATTGCAAATTACTCCTCTTTACATTAATTTCACTACACTTCACTTTACAATCTTTCCAATTTAGTTGTTGCTAACATATAATTTAATATTCACTTTATCCTTACTTTAGAATATATTTCACTTCCATGTATCCCTTCATTTAAACACTGTAACATCCTAAAATCTGGGGGTCTGTAAAATTTGGGTAATTGTATGTGTGGTGCTTGATATGTTGCTATTTAGGCGTGATTAGGGGTCTTAGGGAGGCCTAGGGTCGTGTTGGGGCCTGGTCAAATTTTGCTTTTGGGGCACTTAACGGGGGAGAGCTAGTGGAAGCAGGATTTGAGTATAATTGTTTGTGTTTTGATAACACAAGATGAGCATGTGACTTGTGGCTGTGGCGTCAATGAAGTAGCATGGGGAGTGGGGTTCGAATCCCACATACTACAAAATATGGCATTTATTTTTGTGCCCAAGATGGAGAGGAGGTGGTGTTGGCATGGGACTTTGATCGGGTGGTTGTTGAATGAGTCAAAGAATTCAAAATAGAAGGAGGAGAGGAGTTTGGGGAGTTTGAATGGGTCAAAGTGGTTGGGTGATTCCAAATAATGGATGGAGAGTGAACTGTGGAAGAAGTGAGGGAGAAAATCGTGGGAGTGGGTGTGTGGAAGTGTTTGGCTGAAAATGGGGAGGTGTTGGGAAGCATGTTCGGTCATGTGTGTTGTGTGGGGTGCCGAATTTGTTAAGCTCGTTTTTGGTTTTTTTTTTTTTGTGATTAGTGTGACGTTTCTAGGTGGCATTTCGGGCCTCCTTGTAACATCCTAGATTAGGGGTTATGCGTTCGTGCCTAATTCATGAGTTAGTAGGTTTTGGCAGTGTTGGAAGTATATTAAGGGTTTTTTAGAATTCTAGGATGGAAGAAGAAAGCTTTGGAAAATTATTTGTTTTTAAGTAAAAAGGGGAGCTAGGTAAATGAGGCTTTAAAAGAAACTCCGTGTGAAGCATGACACAAGGAACCATGTGGTAAAATGGCATGTTTTATGAATTATGAAGGTGTTATGTGAATTCTAGAAATAAAGAAATGTATGGAAATGTAAGGAAATGTAAGGAAATGTAAGGAAATGTATGGAAATGTAAGGAAATTCAAGGAAATGTAAGGAAATGTAAGGAAATGTCTTGTCTTGGAAATGTAGGGAAATGTCCTAAAAATGTATGGAAATGTTAAGTTTAAAAGAGGAAAGTGAACATTTCTGGAAACTAAGAAATGTAAGGAAATGATTTGGAAATGATTCAAAAGAGGAAAGTAAACATTTCGGGAAACTTGGAAATGTAAGGAAATGTTAAGTTTAAAGGAGGCAAACGAAAATTTTTGGAAACTTGGAAATGTAAGGAAATGTCAAGTTTTAAAGTTTAAAAAGAGGAAATTAAGGCAAGGTGGCCTTAAGAAAATTTATAAGGGGAATTTGACACACAAACAGGCTTGGAAAAGTGGCCTGAAGATATCACTTAAGGCCCAGGTAGGTGACACCACAAGCTTGTGTATTTGGGTCACTTGGGGAGCAAATAAAGAAGTTTTATTTTTGCTTCCAGAAGCAGAGAGGTGGACGGCATAAGGCTTCTAAAAGAGGAGTTTTATTCTCTTTAAATTTCGTCTAAATAGGAGATAAATAAAGGATTTTGTTTTGGATAATTTCTCAGAGATAATTGTTGGATTAATTCTTTTATTTTGTGATAATTAAAAGGATAAAGCTATCAATTAGAAGAGTGGTGGCCAAGTAAGGGACTCTAGCCTAGTAATTTCGGCTATAAAAGGAAGAGTAAGACTATTCTTCATTCATTCTTTTCTCTTCAAGAAAACCTCTGCCAAAAATTCCCTAGCAAACTATTCTTCTTTCTCTTTTATTTTTGCCAAAGCCGAAATCTTCTTCTCCCCAAGTCCACCATTGTCGATCCCTCCCAGATCCCATACTTTTCTATTGAAGCCGAAAATAAGTTCCATCTAGGCCATAGTCGACTAGTCTCCTAATCTTCATAGCCGAATCTTTGAGGGCTTCAAGCAAAGGTTTTGTCGATTTCTTCAGTAAGGGTAAGATTAAATTTAGTTTCCATTCTTTCTACTTTTAGACTTATCAAAATCTAGGGCTAATCCCATTAATGTTCATGGTTGCCGAAACTTTGAAGGAGAAGTTCTTTTCCCGAAGGTACACCATAAGCCGCGTGTTCCTTAGTTATTCGGTGAGTTTCGGGATTTAAAATCCACAAGGTAAGTGTCTATAGCATTCAGCCAAGGCCATGTTTGGTAAATAGATGTGTTTTATTAGTTATTCAAAAGCTGAAACTAATCTATTCAAGTAATCTAGTGATTGCCGATTTCAAGAAAGAAGGATACAAAGTTTCGGGACTTGATTCTTAAGTCAATCGACATCAAGGTAAGTTTTAGTGTACTAATCCTACTAGGATTTGGATTTATGGCCGAGTGGCTCTTTACTAAGTATTAAATGATTGATTAAATGTAGAGATCCAAAATCTAAGGCATTAGATCAAGCTTTTCGGGATTTGGATTGAAAGCATTAAGCAAATCAGGTGTGTACCCCACACTATCTTTTAATACGTTATATGGCTATATGTAATATATGTATGTATAAGAATGTGAATATGGCTAAGTACCCTAATGTGGTACAAAGTACTCAGGTATGTTTCCTACTCCTACTAGGATTACGAAATATGTTATATTTAACATGTGAAAAGTAACGTGAATGTGAATTTAAGTATGAAATGCATGATATGAATAACATGGGCATTCGGGTTATATGAGAAAGGGGAAGTGAATGTGGTGACTTCGGTCTCACTATCTGAATGTGGTGACTTCGGTCACAGTATCTGAATGTGGTAACTTCGGTTACATTATCTGAATGTGGTAACTTCGGTTACATTATCTGAATATGGTGTCTCATGACACAATTATCTGAATCTGGTGGCTATGCCACGAATTTATATGGGCGATGAGCACGTCGACTGCAGTGACTGCCTTCGATGGTGTGTAGCGGAAGGAGGGTTGACTTAGTAGTCCCCACGGTGTGCAGGTTGGTACGGGGATGTGTAGCGGATGGCATCTAGGTTTGGGTATGGGTTGCATCATTGTTTGATCTGTATATGAATGTGCATGTGATACGTTATGGAATGCCTGATCTATTAAATTTTAGTGTTGTGTACACATTGAGTCTGTTGACTCACCCCGTTGTGGGAACATTTTTCAAGTGATGAACAGTGATGGACCGGGACGGCAGAACTTGTGGTGGCCATGCTCAGCTTGAAGTTTTATTCAAAATGGACATTTTATTTTATTTAAGTACTTAAGAATTTTATTTTGTGATTATTTGATGTAATAAGGCCATAAGGCCATAGTTGAATTTCTTTATTTCTTTTTACTTTTATTTATTATGTTTACAAATTACTATTTATGGATCAACAAATTTATTTTAAAATAAACTCTAAGTATTTTGTCACCTGAAATAAATGGATTTCAATATAAGATAAATTTGGTTTTCAACACAAGCCCAACCCAAAACATTATTTTCTTTAAAATTGCTCAAGTTTTTCCTAAGGAACAAAAGAAGTTTGAATCGGTTTACTTGAGGAACATACCAAATCTGGTCAAAGCTCGTGGGCCGGGTTTGGGGTGTTTCAATTTGGTATCAGAGCCCAGTTTCAAACCCTCGGCCTGTGGTCTAAGGCCCAAAACGTTTTCAAATCGAGCCCAAATGAGTTTTTATGAAAATGTTTTTGGAAATAAGCAGGTTTTTCTGGCATGGCACCTAAGTCTCCGACCCGAAGTCCACCAGGTAAGTACCCCTAACCTTTGGGTGATTTATATTGTGATCTGTAGAAGGGTAGAAATAAGAATGGAACGTAGATTAGTATGATAGGTACTTGAACTATAAGGCTAGCTTACCCCAACAGTTACAAAAGACTTAAATGCTTAATAAAACAAACCTGTGTCTAAGTCACCGAGTTAGGGTGGGGCAACCATTGTGCGCATGTCTAGGATTGGTATTCGGTGGGAGCTTGGTATTTAAGCAGTCCGCGTGACTCACCTCCTCTCCACTTGAATCCTACCTGGTGCGTAGCTTCGGTTCACCCTAACCAAGAGGACTTACTCATAGGCTAAACCCCTAACTAAAACCCGAAAGGGACTAGCCGTATTTTTATGGAAACCCTAGTTTTAAAATGACTAAATTACCCTTTTGATTTATACAAGATATCCCATAAAATTTCTCTGAAATATTTCTTGATTTATGGAAAATTACAAAAATACCCCTAGTGGTAAAATTACAAAAATGCCCTTGGTTTATAAAATGTCCAACTACCCAACAGTTTTACCAAAATTTCATTATTTTATAAATGTTCAAAAACCCTAAATTACAAAATATCAAAATACCTTATTTTTGGAAAAATTACAAAACTGCCCCTAACTTACAAAATTACCAAAATGACCCTGAATTTCAAAAATTTTGCAACATCACCGATTTGGAAAACAAATTCTCAAAAAGAACCCTCAAGTTTTGCAAATTTTGGAAATACCCTTGATTTATTAAGCTTTACAAATTTACTCTGATTTATTACCAAAATACCCTCGAGTTTCAAAATTTATCGAAATACCCCTGTAATTTAAAAATTTCCAAAATACCCCCGGGATTTCAAAAAAAAATTACCAAAATACCCTTATTGACAAAATCACCAAGGAACCTTATTTTGACAAATTACGAAAATACCCCTGTAGGACAAATTACGAAAATACCCCTGGGTAGTGGAAAAACAACAACAATGAAAACTACAACGTTTCTCTGAATGAACGAAAGTTCATAATTGATTGATGAATGTATGAATGTAAAGACTGTGTGCATGTATGAATACGAAAGAACCACTCCTAAAATTCTTTTCATAAAACTTCTTCGCGGGTAATCAAGTGAAACTAGGACTAATTCATAAAACTTCTTAATCAGATTAAATCGTGAAGTAGACATGAGTTCTAGGGGACGTGAACTTAGAGATTGTGCCTAGAAAGTATGATGGTTCTATTAAGATCAGAGTGCACAGCGTAAGCATAGTGCGGTGAGAAGGATTGTACGACTGTTAGTAAGTAATTTCGAGGACGAAATTATTTTTAAGGAGGGTAGAACTGTAACATCCTAGATTAGGGGTTATGCGTTCGTGCCTAATTCATGAGTTAGTAGGTTTTGGCAGTGTTGGAAGTATATTAAGGGTTTTTTAGAATTCTAGGATGGAAGAAGAAAGCTTTGGAAAATTATTGGTTTTTAAGTAAAAAGGGGAGCTAGGTAAATGAGGCTTTAATAGAAACTCCGTGTGAAGCATGACACAAGGAACCATGTGGTAAAATGGCATGTTTTATGAATTATGAAGGTGTTATGTGAATTCTAGAAATAAAGAAATGTATGGAAATGTAAGGAAATGTAAGGAAATGTATGGAAATGTAAGGAAATGTAAGGAAATGTAAGGAAATGTAAGGAAATGTCTTGTCTTGGAAATGTAGGGAAATGTCCTGAAAATGTATGGAAATGTTAAGTTTAAAAGAGGAAAGTGAACATTTCTCGAAACTAAGAAATGTAAGGAAATGATTTGGAAATGATTCAAAAGAGGAAAGTAAACATTTCGGGAAACTTGGAAATGTAAGGAAATGTTAAGTTTAAAGGAGGCAAACGAAAATTTTTGGAAACTTGGAAATGTAAGGAAATATCAAGTTTTAAAGTTTAAAAAGAGGAAATTAAGGTAAGGTGGCCTTAAGAAAATTTATAGGGGGAATTTGACACACAAACAGGCTTGGAAAAGTGGCCTGAAGATATCACTTAAGGCCCAGGTAGGTGACGCCACAAGCTTGTGTATTTGGGCCAGGGTTCGAGTCACTTGGGGAGCAAATAAAGAAGTTTTATTTTTGCTTCCAGAAGCAGAGAGGTAGACGGCACAAGGCTTCTAAAAGAGGAGTTTTATTCTCTTTAAATTTCGTCTAAATAGGAGATAAATAAAGGATTTTGTTTTGGATAATTTCTAAGAGATAATTGTTGGATTAATTCTTTTATTTTGTGATAATTAAAAGGATAAAGCTATCAATTAGAAGAGTGGTGGCCAAGTAAGGGACTCTAGCCTAGTAATTTCGGCTATAAAAGGAAGAGTAAGGCTATTCTTCATTCATTCTTTTCTCTTCAAGGAAACCTCTGCCGAAAATTCCCTAGCAAACTATTCTTCTTTCTCTTTTATTTTTGCCAAAGCCGAAATCTTCTTCTCCCCAAGTCCACCATTGTCGATCCCTCCCAAATCCCATACTTTTCTATTGAAGCCGAAAATAAGTTCCATCTAGGCCATAGTCGACTAGTCTCCTAATCTTCATAGCCGAATCTTTGAGGGGCTTCAAGCAAAGGTTTTGTCGATTTCTTTAGTAAGGGTAAGATTAAATTTAGTTTCCATTCTTTCTACTTTTAGACTTATCGAAATCTAGGGCTAATCCCATTAATGTTCATGGTTGCCGAAACTTTGAAGGAGAAGTTCTTTTCCCGAAGGTACACCATAAGCCGCGTGTTCCCTAGTTATTCGGTGAGTTTCGGGATTTAAAATCCACAAGGTAAGTGTCTATAGCATTCATCCAAGGCCATGTTTGGTAAATAGATGTGTTTTATTAGTTATTCAAAAGCCGGAACTAATCTATTCAAGTAATCTAGTTGTAACAGCCCAATTTTGACCCTAATCGGAACGGTGGTTTCGGGACCACGAATCCGAGCCTGTGAGATATTATAATATTATGTCTTGTGTTTGTTATGTGTGCTTTTAGTGGGTGTAAAAATCTCGTAGAAAATTTTAGCTATCTAAGTGTTTAATTTGCTAAGAAGGCTTAAATTGCAAGAAGGATTAATGTAGTGGGCATTAATGAAAAGGGAGCTAAATGAATTGTTCATAAAACATGGGAATTTGCATGTCAAATTCCCCACATTTGAACAAGGTGGACGGCAAGCATGCATATATGCTCTCTATTTTATTTTTTTTATGAAACTTAGGCATTATTATATTAAAGCATGCTAGGAAAATATGTTTTTAATTTATATATTTTGATTTTTGAAAAAGCATGCTATGATTTTTGTTAAAATAACAAAAAGAAAAAGAAAATTCTCTCCTCTTTCATTCATCCTTGCCGATTCCTACTTGGAAGAGAAGGGAAGAGCTTCATCCCCCTATTCGGCCTTGCATGCACTAGGATAGGTAAGAGTTTGATCTTGATTTTGAAAACTCACCTTGATATGGCTTAAATTCTTAATCTTTTCTTTTGAAACAAGCAAAAAACTTTGTTAATATGGGTAGAAGGAGATTCGGCCATGGGTGCTAATGTTGTAGCTTCTTGAGTTGATAAGTTAGATGGTATGAAAAGAAATGGCATAAAATGGGTGAGAAGATTATGTTGTTTGGCTTGAAAGTACCCTACTAGTTGGCCGAATGTGAGACCACCAATCTTGAATCCTTTTTCCTTTGTGTTAATGTTCGGCTATACTTATATTGTATAGTGATTAGACATGGATGAATGGTTTTGCATGGTTGTGTTGGTAGTCCTACATACTATCGAGTTCTTGTGCAAAAATTTGAGAGCTAAGCTCTCCTTAGATTCGGCCATGACTTAGTTCTAAGGCCTTTTCATGTGTGATGAAAGCATGTTGTCTATGGTTGGTTACATTGTTTGATAGATAGAAAAAGAAAAGAAATGGTGGATACCTTAGCTTGATTTAATAAGTCTTATGGATGTAGTAATTATTTGCTTAGGATGCTAATAAAGGAATCATGTTAAATTTGGGTTTAAACAAGCTAATATTCGGCTGGAATTAGGATGAATAAGTTGTGGTTATCTAGCTTGTTTCTTGGTTGTATATTGAAGAAAAATGCAAGGGTATGGAAGTAGTACATTCGGCCATAATAGAAAAAGAATTTGAGCTAATGTGTTTGATTATATATGTGTAATTATATAAGTTAAGGTATGGCTAGATAAGAAGGTAAGTTGTAAGTTAAAACACATCAAGGAAATTGTCGCCAAAGTGTTTCCTAATAAATTGAAAGCACTTGAACAAAGTAGGGGATGTATGCCGAATGCACATCGTTATGTCTTGAAATCATGTATTTTATGATTTTGCTCTCGAATTGAATGGAAGTGTAGTTAATTGGTTGAAATTGAATCAAATTAGATCGGGAACAAAAAGAGAAAGATCAAGATCGAGGAAAGACAAAGATTATCGAGTAGCCGATTTGCACGGCTTATCGACAACTGAGGTAAGTCCCTTGGTTAAATTATGCCAAAGAGTAAATTATGGTTATCTTGATTTTTAAAAATTAATGAATGTTAGTATTCCAATGCATCATGGCCGAATGTATAGTTACATGTTGATTGATGATTCATGTTGAGAATATGATGGCAATTGTTGGGACTAATGCAAGGTGGATGAGTAAGTTTTTGAGCTACTTTATATCTAAAGATCCTTTACATATTTAGTGAATGATATAAATTGTATAAGCTTGGTATAAAACCATGAGTTGGCCGCTTGTGATAGTGATGGATTTGATTGATTCAAATTTATTAAATGCAATGGTAATTAGGGTGTATGATTCGATATGCATAGTAAACATGTGAAAAGCAGGTAAAGATATATTGACATTCAGGCTTTTATGCCTAGCAGGCTTCGTGCCGGTGTTATCTATCGGGCTTTTATGCCTAGCAGGCTCCATGCCGGTGTTATCTATCGGGCTTTTATGCCTAGCAGGCCTCGTGCCGGTGTTATCTATCGGGCTTGTATGCCTAGCAGGCCTCGTGCCGGTGTTATCTATCGGGCTTTACGCCTAGCAGGCTAAATGCCAGTGATGAAATTTGCCTAAGAGGAGTTTAATCCTTGTCAAGACAATTTGGAACTAAATTGTCAAGAAAATGGTTCGGGTAAGTATGTGAGGTATGCTATGTTAACTATTACTGTGCTAAGTTGTCATTGATGAAAGAAATTTGACGGAAGTTGAACTTAGAACATGCTACTATGGGACAATTGATTTGCATGAATAACTACTATGAAAGTGGGTCCTTGAATTATTAAACTTGACCTTGTGTAAACTATTTACTTAGTCGTTTATGTAGAATACCATATGTGGATTGTTTTATCTTCATAAATAATTAGATGTTACAATTTTAAATGAATTGGGACTTACTAAGCTAGTACGCTTACTCGTGTGAGATGTTTCCTCTGTTTTATAGATTAGGGGCAAGCCACAAGCTCATCGGGGTCGTTGGAAAGTCGCTCACACTATCAACCTATCTTTTTGGGGTACTCCTTCATTTTGGGTTGGTTTTGAACGAAGGCATGTATAGGATAGGCTTGGATTGTTTGAGGAAGTTTTACGGTTCACATGTAAACCCTAAAAGAATGGCCATGCGAATATGGCTAAATTTCTAATTAAGTATGTTGTAGTGTTGTTAATGTGTATGCTGGCTCTTGATGGTAAGGTTTATGCTTTCTAAATCAAAGTTTAATCATTTTGTTAAGGAAATGTTTATATATGCGGAACGAATCTTGAATTAGGAATGTAGGTGAGTTTGGTAAGAAGCTAGTCCTTCATAAATTGTGACAAAACAACTGGTAGTAACAGCAGTGATATGAGTTAGAAAAATCACCAAAAATAGGGTATATTGAATTAAAAGGTGAATGAGACATGGAGTTAAACCTTATTGTGTCTATTTTTACATGAAAGAAACATAGTAGGCAAAAGACTTATACATTATGAGATAATTCAGTTTTAGTGAGACCTACTCTGGATGCATTCGCGAGTCACTGTTCTGTTTTGGAAAAATTGTCAAAAATTGTACAAAAATAATTAGGAAGCATGGGATATATGTGTAGAACCCTTATTGAGTCTATTTTTCGTTGGTATAAACTAGAACAGTATATGAAAATTGTGCAATGAGATAACTGCAGTTTTATAGGGACAGGTCAGAACTGTCCGGCAGTGTAATAAGGGTAACTTTGATGAATAAACTGTACTAAATGGCCACATGAAAAATTCTAGAAAAATTATGGTAAATAGATATATGAGTCTACTTTCAAGGAAAATTTACGGATCTGAATTTCGAACACTATAACTCGAGTTATAGCCGAATTGGTCGGCACAACGCAGTTTGACTGCTTTAAGATTTTCATGTTCTGAACTAGTAGTCAAGTCTAGTAATGCCCCTTGCTCAACTCCGGCGACGGTACCGAGTATGGGGTGTTACATTTGATTGGTATCAGAGCTTACGGTTTAGTCGATTCTAGGACTACCGTGGCGCGTGTGAGTCTAGCTATACATGCCTGTGGTTATATGTTGATAGTGTGGTGACTTCTGACAACCTGAATTTTTGTTTGTATAGTAAATGGATTCCGAACCAGAAAGAGCTGTGGCTGATGCTGTGGAGAGCGTGGCGCCTGACCGTACCCATGGATCAGCGCCGATAGACTCTCGACCTGTTTCGGGTAGCCACGAAGGAGAGACAAAGCAAGCCTTTTATCGAATGATGAATGATTGGTTTGCCCAATTTATTCAGAATAACCCGAATATGCCCCAACCTCCACCCCCGAATAATCCAACTCCGGATCCTCTAGCTCCCCCAGTAATAGATCCCATGAGATCTAGTAGGCCCCCAGTTGACAAAATTCGAAAATATGGGGCCGAAGAATTTAAAGCCAATGACGATGATGATGCTGAGAGAGCCGAGATGTGGCTCGATAACACTATTCGGGTACTTGGTGAGCTGTCTTGTACTCCGGATGAATGCTTGAAATGTACTATATCCTTACTACGGGACACTGCATATCACTGGTGGAACACACTAGTATCAGTGGTTCCGAAAGAAAGAGTGACATGGGATTTCTTCCAAACTGAATTCCGCAAGAAGTATATTAGCCAAAGGTTTATTGATCAAAAACGAAAAGAGTTCCTTGAGCTGAAACAAGGACGAATGACTGTAACGGAGTATGAAAGAAAATTTGTCAGGCTCAGCCGTTATGCTAGAGAGTGTGTCTCTACTGAAGCCATTATGTGTAAAAGATTCGAAGACGGCCTAAATGAAGACATAAAGATGTTTGTTGGCGTTCTTGAAATCCAAGAATTTGTAACTTTAGTTGAGAGAGCTTGCAAAGCTGAAGAGCTCGGGAAGGAGAAAAGAAAGGCCGATACCGAAGCCAGAGATATCCGAAAGAGGTCTTCGGGTAAAGTCTTCCATCCCACGAGCAAGAGGCCCAGAGATGACTACAACCGACAGAAAACTACTACAGATCCACCTAGACGGGATCGACCTCCTATGAGCTCCCGAGCTACCTCGATAGCCAGTGTTGGTAACATTCCACAGACCAGAGTTGAATGCAAGCACTGTGGGAAATGGCACTCAGGGAGTTGTAGATTCCATGATCGGACTTGCTATAAGTGTGGATCGTCGGGTCATTTTATCCGAGAGTGTCCGAAATTAGCTGAGCAGAATGCCGTTCAGAATACTACACCGAACAGCGTACCAATGCGAGGTAGACCACCCAGACATTCAGGCAATGTAGGTGGTAGCCAGAAAGGAACGAAGAACACTACAGATCGATCTGAGGCTAGAGCTCCGGCGAGAGCATATGCTGCGCGAGCTAGAGAGGATGCTTCCTCCCCCGACGTCATTACTGGTACTTTCACTCTTTTTGATACTACTGTGATTGCACTAATTGATCCTGGTTCGACTCATTCTTATGTGTGTGAAACTTTAAAATTTGGTAAGACTCTGCTAGTTGAGTCTACCGAGTTCGTAATTCGTGTGTCCAACCCTTTGGGTAGATGTGTGCTTGTAGATAAAGTGTGTAGAGGTTGCCCGTTGATGGTACGAGACTATTGCTTTCCAGCAGACTTAATGTTGTTGCCCTTCGATGAATTTGATATAATCTTGGGTATGGATTGGCTAACTTCACATGAGGCAGTGGTGGATTGCAAAAGGAAGCTTATTAATCTGAAATGCCGAAACGGTGAGACAATTAGAATAAAATCCGGTGATGTAAATGAGTTGCCTACAGTGATATCCTCGATGGTAGCCCAAAAGTATGTGAGAAAGGGGTGTGAGGCCTATTTGGCTTATGTACTGGATAATAAACTGTCCGAGAAACTAATGGAATCGGTACCAGTTGTGTGTGAATACCCCGATGTGTTTCCTGAAGAATTACCGGGCTTACCCCCAGTACGAGAGATTGAGTTCGGCATTGAATTAGTGCCGGATGCGACCCCAATTTCGATAGCTCCGTACCGAATGGCGCCTACTGAATTAAAGGAATTGAAAGCGCAGTTGCAAGAATTGACCGAGAGGGGTTTCGCACGACCGAGTTTTTCTCCGTGGGGAGCACCAGTCTTGTTTGTGAAAAAGAAAGACGGGACAATGCGAATGTGTATCGACTACCGGCAACTAAATAAGGTGACCATAAAGAATAAATACCCGTTACCTCGGATCGATGATTTATTTGATCAGTTAAAGGGGGCTTCAGTGTTTTCGAAAATAGATTTGAGATCGGGCTATTATCAATTACGAGTCAGAGATTCCGATGTGCCAAAGACGGCATTTCGAACGAGGTACGGGCACTATGAGTTTTTGGTTATGCCTTTTGGGCTTACCAATGCACCTGCCGTTTTTATGGATCTCATGAACCGGGTCTTCCGACGGTTTTTGGATCGGTTTGTAGTAGTGTTTATCGATGATATATTGGTCTACTCCAAAAGTGAAGCGGAACACGTTGAGCACTTGAGAGAAGTACTACAAACCTTGAGAGATCATCGTTTATATGCAAAATTCAGTAAGTGTGAGTTTTGGTTGAACGAAGTCAGCTTCTTGGGTCATGTGGTTTCGGTGTCAGGAATTCGGGTGGATCCAAACAAAATAGCAGCCATACTCGAGTGGAAACCACCAAAGAATGTTTCTGAAATCCGAAGCTTCCTAGGCCTCGCGGGATATTATAGACGATTTGTAAAAGGTTTTTCCGTGATAGCTGCACCTTTGACGAGACTACTACAGAAGGATGTCAAATATGAGTGGTCAGAAAAATGCCAGAGGAGTTTCGAGCAGTTGAAAGCCCTTTTAACCGAGGCTCCAGTGCTGACTCAGCCTGAATCGGGTAAAGAATTTACTATTTTTAGTGATGCATCTTTAAGTGGGTTGGGTTGTGTTCTGATGCAAGAAGGCAAGGTCATAGCCTACGCTTCAAGACAATTGAAGCCACATGAAAAGAATTATCCAACTCACGATCTGGAGTTAGCAGCCATTGTGTTTGCATTAAAAATTTGGCGTCACTATTTATTCGGCGAAAAATGTCATGTTTATTCAGATCACAAAAGTCTGAAATATTTAATGACTCAGAAAGATCTAAATTTGAGACAACGCCGATGGTTAGAATTGCTGAAAGATTACGAATTAGTGATTGACTACCATCCGGGGAAGGCTAATGTGGTGGCGGATGCGTTGAGTCGAAAATCATTATTTGTTCTGCGTGCATTAAACACACGGATGACGATGTCTGAGGATGGTTCGATCATAGCCGAGCTGCAAACAAGACCGATGTTTATTCAGCAAATTTGCGAGGCACAGAAAGTTGACGAAAGGTTAGTAGCTATTCGGGTTCAGTGTGAGAACGCTACAGAATCAGACTTCCAGATAGATGCAAATGACTGTTTGAAGTATAAAAATCGATTGTGTGTTCCAATGAACTCAGATTTGATACAAATGATTCTGAGTGAGGCCCATAATGGCCGAATGTCGATACACCCGGGTAGTACAAAAATGTATAACGATTTGAAGCAGTTTTATTGGTGGCCCGGCATGAAACGGGACATATCTGAATTTGTCTCCAAATGCTTAATCTGCCAACAAGTGAAAGCTGAGCATCAGGTACCTTCCGGATTACTTCAGCCGATTATGATACCCGAATGGAAATGGGATAAAATTACTATGGATTTTGTATCCGGTCTCCCTATGACACCGAGTAAGAAAGATGCCGTTTGGGTCATCGTTGATAGATTGACTAAGTCAGCTCATTTTGTGCCGGTACGTACCGACTATTCACTTGACAAGCTCGCCGAATTGTATGTGTCGCAGATTGTAAGATTGCACGGTGTACCGAGTTCCATTGTTTCAGATAGAGACCCAAGATTTACCTCGCGATTCTGGAAGAAGTTGCAAGAGGCATTAGGTACTAAACTTCATTTTAGTACAGCCTTCCATCCGCAAACAGACGGTCAGTCTGAGCGAACTATTTTGACACTTGAGGACATGTTGAGGTGTTGCGTTCTCGAGTTCGAAGGTACGTGGGAACGATACCTACCCCTGATTGAGTTTGCTTACAATAATAGCTTTCAATCTAGCATAAAAATGGCACCTTATGAAGCCTTATATGGTCGAAAATGTCGCACACCATTGTATTGGACTGAGCTCAGTGAGAACAAGATACACGGGGTTGATTGGATTAAAGAAACAGAACAGAAGGTGGTCGTTATTCGGAGTAATTTGAAAGCTGCTTCGGATCGTCAAAAGTCCTATGCCGATTTAAAACGTAAGGACATTGAATTTCAGGTCGGAGATCGGGTGTTCTTAAAAGTTTCTCCGTGGAAGAAAATACTCCGATTCGGTCAGAAAGGCAAGTTGAGCCCGAGATTTATCGGACCGTACGAAGTTATTGAACGTATTGGACCGGTTGCTTATAGATTAAGATTGCCCTCCGAGTTAGAAAAGATACACAATGTATTTCATGTTTCGATGCTTCGCAAATACAGATCGGATCCGTCCCATGTGATCACCCCGTCAGAGATTGAAATTCGGTCTGACTTGACCTATGATGAGGAACCGATCCGTATCTTGGCTCGGGAAATCAAAGAGTTAAGAAATAAAAGAATTCCATTAGTAAAGATTCTATGGAATCGTCACGGAGTTGAAGAGGCTACGTGGGAGCCTGAAGAGTCAATGAAGCGACAATATCCGAACCTTTTTAACGGTAAGATTTTCGGGGACGAAAATCCTTAAGGGGGGAGAGTTGTAACAGCCCAATTTTGACCCTAATCGGAACGGTGGTTTCGGGACCACGAATCCGAGCCTGTGAGATATTATAATATTATGTCTTGTGTTTGTTATGTGTGCTTTTAGTGGGTGTAAAAATCTCGTAGAAAATTTCAGCTATCTAAGTGTTTAATTTGCTAAGAAGGCTTAAATTGCAAGAAGGATTAATGTAGTGGGCATTAATGAAAAGGGAGCTAAATGAATTGTTCATAAAACATGGGAATTTGCATGTCAAATTCCCCACATTTGAACAAGGTGGACGGCAAGCATGCATATATGCTCTCTATTTTATTTTTTTTATGAAACTTAGGCATTATTATATTAAAGCATGCTAGGAAAATATGTTTTTAATTTATACATATTTTGATTTTTGAAAAAGCATGCTATGATTTTTGTTAAAATAACAAAAAGAAAAAGAAAATTCTCTCCTCTTTCATTCATCCTTGCCGATTCCTACTTGGAAGAGAAGGGAAGAGCTTCATCCCCCTATTCGGCCTTGCATGCACTAGGATAGGTAAGAGTTTGATCTTGATTTTGAAAACTCACCTTGATATGGCTTAAATTCTTAATCTTTTCTTTTGAAACAAGCAAAAAACTTTGTTAATATGGGTAGAAGGAGATTCGGCCATGGGTGCTAATGTTGTAGCTTCTTGAGTTGATAAGTTAGATGGTATGAAAAGAAATGGCATAAAATGGGTGAGAAGATTATGTTGTTTGGCTTGAAAGTACCCTACTAGTTGGCCGAATGTGAGACCACCAATCTTGAATCCTTTTTCCTTTGTGTTAATGTTCGGCTATACTTATATTGTATAGTGATTAGACATGGATGAATGGTTTTGCATGGTTGTGTTGGTAGTCCTACATACTATCGAGTTCTTGTGCAAAAATTTGAGAGCTAAGCTCTCCTTAGATTCGGCCATGACTTAGTTCTAAGGCCTTTTCATGTGTGATGAAAGCATGTTGTCTATGGTTGGTTACATTGTTTGATAGATAGAAAAAGAAAAGAAATGGTGGATACCTTAGCTTGATTTAATAAGTCTTATGAATGTAGTAATTATTTGCTTAGGATGCTAATAAAGGAATCATGTTAAATTTGGGTTTAAACAAGCTAATATTCGGCTGGAATTAGGATGAATAAGTTGTGGTTATCTAGCTTGTTTCTTGGTTGTATATTGAAGAAAAATGCAAGGGTATGGAAGTAGTACATTCGGCCATAATAGAAAAAGAATTTGAGCTAATGTGTTTGATTATATATGTGTAATTATATAAGTTAAGGTACGGCTAGATAAGAAGGTAAGTTGTAAGTTAAAACACATCAAGGAAATTGTCGCCAAAGTGTTTCCTAATAAATTGAAAGCACTTGAACAAAGTAGGGGATGTATGCCGAATGCACATCGTTATGTCTTGAAATCATGTATTTTATGATTTTGCTCTCGAATTGAATGGAAGTGTAGTTAATTGGTTGAAATTGAATCAAATTAGATCGGGAACAAAAAGAGAAAGATCAAGATCGAGGAAAGACAAAGATTATCGAGTAGCCGATTTGCACGGCTTATCGACAACTGAGGTAAGTCCCTTGGTTAAATTATGCCAAAGAGTAAATTATGGTTATCTTGATTTTTAAAAATTAATGAATGTTAGTATTCCAATGCATCATGGCCGAATGTATAGTTACATGTTGATTGATGATTCATGTTGAGAATATGATGGCAATTGTTGGGACTAATGCAAGGTGGATGAGTAAGTTTTTGAGCTACTTTATATCTAAAGATCCTTTACATATTTAGTGAATGATATAAATTGTATAAGCTTGGTATAAAACCATGAGTTGGCCGCTTGTGATAGTGATGGATTTGATTGATTCAAATTTATTAAATGCAATGGTAATTAGGGTGTATGATTCGATATGCATAGTAAACATGTGAAAAGCAGGTAAAGATATATTGACATTCAGGCTTTTATGCCTAGCAGGCTTCGTGCCGGTGTTATCTATCGGGCTTTTATGCCTAGCAGGCTCCATGCCGGTGTTATCTATCGGGCTTTTATGCCTAGCAGGCCTCGTGCCGGTGTTATCTATCGGGCTTGTATGCCTAGCAGGCCTCGTGCCGGTGTTATCTATCGGGCTTTACGCCTAGCAGGCTAAATGCCAGTGATGAAATTTGCCTAAGAGGAGTTTAATCCTTGTCAAGACAATTTGAACTAAATTGTCAAGAAAATGGTTCGGGTAAGTATGTGAGGTATGCTATGTTAACTATTACTGGTGCTAAGTTGTCATTGATGAAAGAAATTTGACGGAAGTTGAACTTAGAACATGCTACTATGGGACAATTGATTTGCATGAATAACTACTATGAAAGTGGGTCCTTGAATTATTAAACTTGACCTTGTGTAAACTATTTACTTAGTCGTTTATGTAGAATACCATATGTGGATTGTTTTATCTTCATAAATAATTAGATGTTACAATTTTAAATGAATTGGGACTTACTAAGCTAGTACGCTTACTCGTGTGAGATGTTTCCTCTGTTTTATAGATTAGGGGCAAGCCACAAGCTCATCGGGGTCGTTGGAAAGTCGCTCACACTATCAACCTATCTTTTTGGGGTACTCCTTCATTTTGGGTTGGTTTTGAACGAAGGCATGTATAGGATAGGCTTGGATTGTTTGAGGAAGTTTTACGGTTCACATGTAAACCCTAAAAGAATGGCCATGCGAATATGGCTAAATTTCTAATTAAGTATGTTGTAGTGTTGTTAATGTGTATGCTGGCTCTTGATGGTAAGGTTTATGCTTTCTAAATCAAAGTTTAATCATTTTGTTAAGGAAATGTTTATATATGCGGAACGAATCTTGAATTAGGAATGTAGGTGAGTTTGGTAAGAAGCTAGTCCTTCATAAATTGTGACAAAACAACTGTAGTAACAGCAGTGATATGAGTTAGAAAAATCACCAAAAATAGGGTATATTGAATTAAAAGGTGAATGAGACATGGAGTTAAACCTTATTGTGTCTATTTTTACATGAAAGAAACATAGTAGGCAAAAGACTTATACATTATGAGATAATTCAGTTTTAGTGAGACCTACTCTGAATGCATTCGCGAGTCACTGTTCTGTTTTGGAAAAATTGTCAAAAATTGTACAAAAATAATTAGGAAGCATGGGATATATGTGTAGAACCCTTATTGAGTCTATTTTCGTTGGTATAAACTAGAACAGTATATGAAAATTGTGCAATGAGATAACTGCAGTTTTATAGGGACAGGTCAGAACTGTCCGGCAGTGTAATAAGGGTAACTTTGATGAATAAACTGTACTAAATGGCCACATGAAAATTCTAGAAAAATTATGGTAAATAGATATATGAGTCTACTTTCAAGGAAAATTTACGGATCTGAATTTCGAACACTATAACTCGAGTTATAGCCGAATTGGTCGGCACAACGCAGTTTGACTGCTTTAAGATTTTCATGTTCTGAACTAGTAGTCAAGTCTAGTAATGCCCCTTGCTCAACTCCGGCGACGGTACCGAGTATGGGGTGTTACACTAGTGATTGCCGATTTCAAGAAAGAAGGATACAAAGTTTCGGGACTTGATTCTTAAGTCATCGGCAACAAGGTAAGTTTAGTGTACTAATCCTACTAGGATTTGGATTTATGGCCGAATGGCTCTTTACTAAGTATTAAATGATTGATTAAATGTAGAGATCCAAGATCTAAGGCATTAGATCAAGCTTTTCGGGATTTGGATTGAAAGCATTAAGCAAATTAGGTGTGTACCCCACTATCTTTTAATACGTTATATGGCTATATGTAATATATGTATGTATAAGAATGTGAATAT